>JARZZO010000002.1:7973358-9379537 GCA_030544215.1 Zantedeschia hybrid cultivar
ATCAAGGTTGCCTCAAAGAGACTTCGAAGAATATGTTAAGATACAAATATTTTCCTCAATAAGAACCTTTCTGATTCTAAATTGGATGGGGAGATCTCTTGGAAAACTATCTTTTCCAATTAGAATCGACCACTGATGAGGTCCTGAATCATTATATAAGGACATGTTATCCAACCTTTAGAGGTATGCTCTCCATAATCTTAGCAACCTTGGTTTTCTTCTTCTTCCCACAGTTCCCTAACCTAGGCATCGGAAGTGGATTCATCGTAGGAGGCCCTTTGACGGTGCTCTTTCTTACAAGTTTGCTGTCTATCAATCTTTCGATCTACAATGGAGGGCGTATGATTACTCCATTAGTTCTCATTAAAGTTATTTTTGACACAACTTTATATGCAATTAATGCGGTTAATGAGAGCTCTTTGATTAAATGATTGAACAATTCTCAATGAGTGTGATAAAAAGTATAGTATAATAGCATTCCTCTAGTTTCTTCTAATTAATTTAATTAAAAAACTCCGTATACCTTTTGTATTTAATAAAAAAATTCTACAATCTAACTTTTACTTGAAAAAGGTACTTTTGGTTCTTAAATATAATTATGGACTAGCATATTGTTTGACCCAAAGTGTTTAATCATCTGATTTCAAGTAGAATGTATTACATTGTTGATAAAGTTAATAAAAGTATATTTAATTAAATATATTGGCTACATCCTACATGATCTTCTATCTGGCTACAATAAAGCTTTGATTGGGATATGAAGGAGGTTGAAATTCTATCACATGCGATGTGGGTTGGAGGGGACGGCCTACCCCTGTCCTCCCCTCTTGGGAAAGGTCTTGTGGTTAGGCAGGAAACTTCAATTATTTCATTCAATTTGCAATTATTTCTCCATATCGTGCACACTCTTCAGTCTTTCATGCAAGAACTCTCTTATTTGAAAAAAATATATATATTTGGTTAAATGAATGATCACTTTATAATAAAAAGTACTTAAAATGTGTTTGGATGTGCTTTTACATCTTTTATCTTTCATATTTAAATTAAAAATAAAATGAGGAAGGAAACCTATTTGACAAGATCTCTTCTACTTTTAAGAAAAACACCTCACCCTTCATAAATCTCTCACAAAAATATAGCAGCTCAAAGTTGTGTTTATCTTGAAGAAGCTCCGCATCTCTCTCTCTCTCTCTCTCTCTCCATATTTCTCTCTATCCAACCTCTATGTATCTGTGTCTCACTCTGCTTTGCTTTCCTCTGAATTTTCTTAAAAATAACAATAAATTTACTAAAAATGGAAAGAATCAAAGTACAGTAATTTTAGAACTCAAAATAAAATTTTCAATAAAAAACTCAAATACAAAAAAGCATCGAAAGAGAAAATCAGTCCAACACAACGACTCTGACCAATTGATTCTCAACCCACCAGTAAAATTTGGTCAGAAGTCAGAACAATAGTTGAACTATTTATTATTGTAACTGGGTCGAAATATTGAAAATGGACATTTTTGCTTTCATCTTTCACATGTAATATCATAAATAGAATAAAAATGGAAATATACATTCCTATTTATACTTTCTCTCTAGATGCTAAATCGGGAAAAAAAATGTAAAGAACAGCAGCCATTTTTTGTTTTCGCTTCTCCCACTCCTTGGCGCTTACAAGTCATTTGCAATATGTATCATGCAATTCGTGTATTGAGTGATGCATGCAATATGCTAATCCATTACATTGATGAATGTTGAGTACACATCAAAATTTTAAACCAACTTCTCCCCTCGTCCACCGCAGTGTAGTGCTTGGGCTACTTGGTTATGCTGAAGGATTCAAGCTCTCGCCCTTCACGGGTGGCTCCTGTAAATGGAGGGAGATTATATATATATAGAGAGAGAGAGAGAGAGAGAAGGGCTCTATTACCAACGGTGGCAAAATGAGAGAGAGAGATGAGGGTTCTATTGCTAATGGTAACAAAATAAGAATAGTGCAATCTATTTTAAAAACATCTTAAAGAAATTCTAATATCTAATTTAAATTGTTAAATTGTGTATATATATATATATCTAGAATATTTAATAATTTGAAATAAAAATTAGAGGACGGATTTCCAATTACCATATAACATGAAACTTTTCTGTTACCAACTTCTTAGTCATTTGGTTGTAGGGGAACATGATCCAGTAGTTATTTGTATGTTGCAGCCCCTTAAGTGCCCAAAATTCATGGGAGGGGCCATAGGTGATAAACGAGAGATGATGTGGGCCCTACATGGTTTAAAAAAGAAGAAGAAAAGGGTTTTTTGATTATCAATCTTCTGAAACTTTTGATATTACAAATAACTTTTTTAAATCTTACAAATAAGACCTCATAATCTCAAGTTTTTAAAAAAAAAACTCATTTGAGGTTTTTCTTGTAACACTCTTGGGGATCTTTTTGTAATATTCTGGAGCCTTAACTAATTCATGGAATATTGTAAAGACTTATAAATAAATAGTTGGATTAGAGGTTTTTTGTAAATATATTATGTTTTCAAGAGTTAAAACTTAATTATATCAAGAAAGATTTAACGTTGTCGAGCCGTCTGATCAAACTGGGCCTTTGATCAGATGGCCCAACCAGTGCTGAGCTCCTGCCAAAGGGGGCCGTTACTATTGCTGCTCCCTGTACAGTTGGCCATTGTGTGCCGGCATTCCAAATTCATGGAGTAGTGAGGGGAAGTTTAAATATGGTTGGATTTTTAAATCGGATGGCAAAACAAGTTGCTGGGCAAATACTGTTAAATGTTAATCCAGCTGACGCACTTATCTTGTTGCGGAACATTTCTAGCATGTCGCGGCACCTTGGGTGCCTTAAATTCATGATGGGTGAATGATGTAAAAAAGTTGAACATGTTGTAAATAATTTTAATATATTTGTTAAATACTTTCAAAGTTCATTTTTTTGGGCAATGTTGACATAATTTGTGGGCTGTTGGATGAAATGAGCTGGCATCTAATCATGCTGGGCAAGAAACGGATAAAAGCATCACGCTAGAGTAGGTAGTTTCCGTTTTTCACCCAGCTGCACGGAATTCTCGCGCCAGATTTGTGTATTTCTATTTTTATTTCTGATCTTAAATAACATCATAATAGAGAAGTTTCTGTTACACGATAACAGAGAGGTATTTCTCATATATATATATATAGAGAGAGACAGAGAAAATGGATTTCTTAAAATGAGTGAAATAGTAAACCTTATTGTCACGCTTTTTTGAACTCTTGGATCACACAAATATATATCAAACGGTATATATATATATATATATATATGAGTTCCTGTTACCATTTTTCTTTTAATCTTTTGATCTTGATCCAATGGTTGTTAAGGTTTAATAAATTCAAAAAACAAAAAATCACCCGAAATACCACGTGCAGTCCCTGCATACTTGCTGCAACGCCCTGCAAGCAGGGGGATTGCAGGTAAACATTTTTTATTTTATTTTTTTCATGTTGGTCTTGAGGTGCCCTAAACATCTATAAAAGCCGATCATCGAATAAGTATCTTAAAAAAATCTAAAAGTTTAAAAATGTTAGTGGGCTAAAGATGTTTTTTTACTGTTCATTAAAGTTTGATTTTTGAATTTTAATTTTTTTTGGAACGTCGATCAATGATCAACTTGCACGGATGCCTAGGACACTTTAGGGCTGACTTAAACAAAAAAAATTAAATTTTATTTGTTTACCCATTACAATGTCCCTGGGTGCAGCAACAAGAGACATTGCTCAAGTATAAAACTCTGGGGAGTAATACTTGCTACAATGCTCCCACTCTCCCCATTCGCAATAGGGGCATTGCAGTGGATAAAAGAACTTTCTTTTTTGAATTTTTTTAGGTCGCTCCTGAGGTTCCCTACCCGATCGTATAATGCAATATCTGATTGGGTGACTCAAAAAAATCTGAAAAAAATAAAAAATCGACCAAATAAATAGTGAAAAATGCCTCTTAATGGGCCAAGCCTTATAACAATTTTTCATTTTTCAGTAGGAGACCTTGGGGACGACCTAATTTTTTTTTTTTTTTTTTTTTACCCACTGTAATGCCCTCATTACTATTGAAGGGGAGAAACATTGCAACAAATATTACTCAATTCCTATAAGATTTTGCCAGGAAATGTGTCGGGCATTTCACCCAACAGCCCAAGCTGCATAATTGCTATAGCGCGTCTGCTTGGGTGAAATGCCCAACAAGTGATGCTGGCCATTTGTTCATTTTGATCAAACAATCAGCATTTACTTATATATATATATTTTAAATGTTTTATCAATTTTTGACTTTAAAAAAAGGAAAATATTTTCTTCCCCTATCACCACGCTTTTGACCCATGAATTTCAGATATCGAAAGCACCGCAACACCAGTTTTATTTTTTATCTTAAAATCTTGAACTATTAGATTAAGTCTTAAATGACCCAATGGTCAGATAAGAAGAGAATAGGAAACTTTTCTGTTACATTGTTTTAGGAATTCCATTCTCTCTCATATATATATATAGAGTAACATTAATGTATGGTCAAGGCACTTTGTGCTGTCCTGACCGTACAACTTTTTTGGGCCGTCAGATCTATCCGATAAAAAAAAAGAAAATATGAGAACGTTGCAACACCTTCAGCATCCAAATTCACGGAGATGCTTGTATGGCACTGTTGGAGCCTTTTGATCATGATCTGAGGGCTCCCCCGCTTTCTCACCCTGTCCCCTTGGTTTGTTTTTTCCGCCCAGCGCCTAATGCGCGGGATGGGAAGGCGGTACCCTCAATTCGTTCTTTCCACCCCAGTGCATGATGCACGGGGCAAGAAGGCGGGGAAGCCTTCCAATCATGATTGGAGGGCTCATGTTGCGTACGGTTTCGTCATAATTTTTGGGACGACCGTATGATAACAAAACTCTCTCTCTCTCTTTCTATATATATATATATATACATTCGTCTAATATTTTATCACATCCCACGATTCGATTTACTTAGGTATTGGAGAGATTTTTTTTTTTTTTTTTTTGGGTATTCAAGAAATTGATGAAGTAACGAAAAGTTCAAGTATCAATTACTGTCCATTTCAAGAAGTAAATACCAAAGTGAAAAAAAAGGAAAGTTTCTCACTAAAGTTAAAGCTAGTTAACCAATGTAGGAAATAGCACTGCTCTGTAACATATATAATCAATTTGATTTTTTATTTTAATCCTTCCACAACAAATCTGGGACAAATTGACATTATGTTATTTTATTACTTTATGCCATTCACTTTTAGGTCTGTTGTATAGCTCACAAGTATGAGATTATCGTTTTTTATGCTTCGACAGATTCACTAGGATCATCTGTTCGATAGTTACAACGTGTAAGGTAACAACTAGAGTTCCTTCGCACCAAAGTTAAAGCTAGTTAACTAATGTAGGAAATACTACTCTATAACATATATAATCAATTTCATTTTTTATTTTAATCCTTCCACAACAAATCTGTGACAAATTGACAATATGTTAGTGAACACTTCACACATCATGGACGATTATTATAGCCATGGTGTTTTTTTTATAATTAATGTTTATGCTTTCTGTCTTTGCGTCCTTTTTGAGTTTTTCTCATTTTGCAACTTATGGAAATGGGATGTCATTCCTTATGAGTTTGGGTCAATGATGTCATGCAAGCTTTTCTTAAAGTAAGTTAAGTTAATGTTACTGTATCCTTTTGCAAGAATTTAGAAATGCCAAGACAATTTTCTCATAATCTAAAAAATAGAATGGGTGTTATCTAACGACGAAGCATCTGCCAAAAAAGAACAGTAGAGAGAAATACGCAAACGAACTTAAGTTGTAGATTCGGTCAATACCGAAATGTAGCTTAAAAAAAGTGCATGTTACATACTAAGCGGCCTTCATGTTCTTAAACTGTCTGTTTATGCAAGTATATTGTAGCATTTATTCTCCTCTTTTAGCCTTTTCGTTTTACTTCAAGCTAGAAACATATAAATTTTTTTAACAAATCAATACACATCACAATATTTTATGAATATCCTTTTACGTCTTGACAACTTTTCAACTAAAGGTAATTGTATACTACGATGACCCTAAAAAAACACTTACTCATAGGACGAGAATATTAGCTCCAGATTCATCTGATGATGAGATAAAAAATTCACAATGAGTGTGGTAAAGATGGTAGTAAAAAATATTAGATAATAATATTTTTAAATTGTTATTCCTAGGCTCCTAGCCATCAAATTCATTATGACTAGGAATGCACTGGAGAATGATTGACACCGTCTTTATTTAATCTAATATATATAATGACTGGTTATTGGATTTTTCTCTGGTCGAAACATATATAAGGTGCAATGACGCTATGACATAAAACTAATCCAATGTATTTTTGACCTACAAAGCTAAAATGACACAAGTATTTAAACCTTATGGGAACTCTCCAAACAATTGCCACATCATCAGAAGTCCATCATTTGCACTTCTGATGGTCCAACGATCGATGGAACCCCTATAAAATGCCAAGCTGAATATAATGCAGTTATGGGAAAGATGGTTTCCAAAATAAAAATATATGCCGATCTATCCTCGAATGTAGTTTTCTTATAATCCAATTAATTAACGAATGTAAGAGATAAGATGGAAAGAAAAATATTTATCTGTATACATTAATGGCACTGACCATTGTTTCTTTTTGACAGAGCGAACTATTCTTTTGCCCTTTACTAAATAAAAAACCATCGTGTATTTTTTTTTAAATTAATTTGCTGACAAGACGGAGGAAATAAATGCAAAAGGTCTTCATTGCACTTTGAACTAGGGCAGACAAGCAACCTTACCATTTTCAGATATTTGGAATGCCAGTGAAACTTAAAACGCTTCTACGACAATGTAACACCTGGATGGACTTCATCCATAGATTATCTATTTCCAGACTATTTAAATCTCTATTAAAAAAATACTCATACTGGTGACTAGAAGGGTTATTTGCGTTACGAGCCATGTGAAAGAGAAACAAAAACACAGTCCATTCAAGCCCAAACCGAGCCCAAAACTCAGACAATTGTTGCTGTGCGTGAAATCCGGCCCACGTCAATCAGGGGACTGCATTTGTTAGATAACAGAAGTTTAGAACTAGTACCACAAAGAAACGTGCTCATTGTAATGTCTGGGTATTCCAAATCCACATAGATTGTAATGTTCGGTCAGCTCTTGTCTGACTTACTTCGATCAGACGGCGGTCAAGTAACACTATTTTTTTACTTTTTTAAAAAATGAGTTAAAAGAACCACTTCAGCTCGGCCCATCTACTGTCCGATTATTTAATAGATGATTACAAATTTAAAAGAAAAAAGATTACCCCCTCTCGTGATAACAGAAGTTAAAACTAGTACTCCACAAGGAAACTTACTAACTGTAATGACTGGGTAACATAGATTGATATGTTCAGCCAGTTCTTGTACGATTTACTTTGATCAGATGGCAGTCAAGTAGCACATAATTTTTTTTTTACTTAGAAAAAAAATTAGTTAGAGGACCACTTCAGTTCAACCTCCGTACTGTTCAATTATTAATTAGATTATTAGAAATTTAAAATAAAAAGATTACCCTCTTTCGTGATTCAAGTCGTAGATTGTAGGAGCACATGATCCAACAGTTGGAATGTAGTGTTGCAGCCATTGGATCGCGTGCGCTATGCTGTGTTGCAGCAAGTATCTCCTCCACAAAAGGCTTTTTTTTTTTTTTTGGCGAAACGTTCCTCCACAAAAGTGGGTCATGTAGTTTAAGCACTCTTTTATGTGAAGTTTTCTGGGGTGAACTTTGGATCTAATCATGAAAATTGAACATTTTAGACTGCTTCCTTAAATTAGTTCTAGAGTGAAGTCTTCAAGTCTCTTTTACTGATTTTTTTACGCATGTACCGTTGTTACAAATTAAACCATACATTTGCCGCTATAAACAATGCATTTTTCTGCAATGTATGCAAATTTACCACTTATTTTTTCTCCTGTTGTTGTTGAGACGCCACTGCTGTCAGCTCACTTTATTGAGCCCCAATCGTGTTCTAGTCAACACGTATATAATAGAAGGCTGTGATTACAAGAACGACATCCCTTTCGACATGTGAAGAGATAGATGGCAATTGGTCCATATTGCTGTGTTCTGGTCGATAACCAATTTTCGATATAGCAGGGGAATACTACAATCATGTCCGATCACTTACCTTGATGGAATGGCCAAAATATATAGCACCCATTGAAATGCATTTACGTAGTAATCAATATTGTACAATTTACTATGGTGCTTGCCTGAGAAATCCCTTTTCTTGGATTTCTCTGACAGTAAAGTTTCATTACAAGATATACTTTTTTCTTTTGGGGGTGGGGGGAGACCCTTTTTTACTCTTAGTTAGAAGGTCCTAACTCTAGGATGCATTTGGTTTCACTCAAGCATTGGTAGATTATTTAATAATCTATAAGCCACCCCAAAACAGTCTAAAACATATTTTTGGAAAAGTCAACTTCACTATCCAATTCATCTCTATCGCACTCTTCTCACCCTATAATTGAAGATGCACAAAAGCCAAAGGCCACTAGACTCATTTAAAAACACTTTAGATATGTCAAAAATTATGTCCTAACAGGATGAAAATCGTACGGTCCACAAAAATGAAACGAAATGCACCCTTACGTAATAATCTCATAGATTATGGAGACACTCGGACATGTGACCCCAAAAATTCATAACTAAACCTTTTTTCTTACATAATTGTTTAGAGTGTAATTCGAACTCAAATGGTGCTGGACCATATTACTTGATGGCTACAGAAAAGTTACGTACAAGTAAATTTGACACGATAAGATTCGGATCGTCCGAAACGGACTCGCTGCCCTGAATCGTGGTGACAATTATGGGCCAACAAAATAGCGAAGGACGGCATCATGGGCTATCAGGATACGAAAGGACTCAACGTGGTCCTCGGGTGCTATTCTCCGCAATGCCTTCGATTGAGCCCCACGCGGCATTGCAAGTAATTATAATTTTTTTGATTTGTTTAAGTTAAACTTCATATATCCCCATCTATTTGTATAGTCTGATCGTTGATTGGATCGGACAACTCAAAATTTTTTAGTCTAATAATAATTTATATTTTTTAAGATATTTAAGTTGTCCAATTAAAGATGGAACTATATAGACAAATGAGACATGTGGGATCCAATTTTAAAAAGATTAAAAAAGTTGATGATGCAGTATAAGAGGCATTGCAGCAAGTATTACTCATCATCACATAGTAGACATATGTGTAACTAGATGAGTTTAGGTTAGATGGAAGAGGTACAAGAACTAGACCGTTTAGTAAGCTGCATAGATTTTCCATTGTTTTTTTACGTTAGAGTAGGCCGAGTTAATTGATAGACTAGTAATATTTGCTGTACTAGATGTTGTTACATTGCATGAGTGGGGTCCAAAAAATATTTTTTTTTTTAAATTTTGTTATGGTTGGCCTTATAATGCGCTAAAGTTCATATAACCTGATCACTAATCAGATGACACAAAAAGATAAAAAAATTAAACCCTAATTTATTGGACTTAATCCATTAAGATCGCTTTTTACTATTCATTAGGACTCATTTTTTTTTTTTAAGTTTTTTTTTTTATTGTCTAATCGGTTATCAAGTTATATGGCATTCATTGGACCGACTGTAAAAAATTCAGAAGACATTTTATCCTCATTTTTTAAACTCCACCCCTACGTCTGTGGTGCAACAAATATTACTCTTACTAGATACTGCATCCAGGGATAGTACCAGAATTCCTTTTATGCCTGAGAACAAGTGGAAGATTATGAGCGGCATGATTGTTCCTATTTGTGCAAAATATGTCATTAACTGTAGTCTAAAGATCACCTGGGCCCAATTGGGCAACGATTCATGGGCTTAGTTCTTAGTGCTTACACATACGGGGCATTGACGCAGATCGAGCAGGTTAGACTTTATCTGTATGCTTACCGGTAGCTCTTCGTAGTGCAATGAAAAGGAAGGTAGTGACTATTGAGAAATAAATTATATTAAACTTTCTTCTTGATGGAGCATAAAGCTCTTTATATCAAAGGTGAATGGACATTGTAAAGTTAAACAAAAGCTCTTTATATCAACTTCGTTGTCCATTCATCAGCAGCATACGAAGAGCCATATTAACGTTACCCTAGGACAGTAATAATTTCCTTGCTCCTTCTTGTCTTTATGCACATGGAGTCAGGGTAATTAAACCAGTATGAAAAGACGTAATCCCCCGGGGTTACTCTGTTACCATGGCTTTCAGGCGCGGATTAAGGAACGTACACATTACCGCGTGCGCTGTCATAAATGTGCAGGATAAATCACATGCCGGTGCACAAAACCACGTGTGCACATGGACTCCCACGCATTGACACGCTTGGACTTTGGACGGACTTGGACAGGGTGGACGTGCCATGACATAGACGGCCACGTCGGTGCCAAACATGTGCGCACATGCAACCATGACCGTGCTGCCTACACCAAACAATTACATAGAGATACAGAGGGGAGAGAGATTTGATGAACAGACAATTCACTTTTACTGGTTTTGGTAGATCAATGGAATTTTAAAAAATTAATTCTAAAGAAATTGAATTCGCAAGAAGTGTGATTAAAATTGTATTTTTTTTTAAAAAAAAAATCAAAGATTTACATTATATTGATGTTGAGATTGAAGTTCTTTTAAGTTGGCATTCACAACATTAGTCAGAGTCCCTTTTTTGTTTCATTTGAATTAATAAAAAATCTTGATAACCCAATCGGTCATCTAGCTATACCCATCATTTAATAGAGAGACTTAATTAATAACGTGCTATAGCCTATAATTCGGCGGTGCTGGTTTGCTGACTACTAAGTGGTCCTTTCACTTGCTTAATAATTTCATGAACCTAGTGGTCTCCATGGTAATCTTTAGTTTGCGCGCGATCTGATCCATATCATTTGTCGCGCTTAACTGGCTGCCAGCGTGAGATCGCACTTCTGCTCTGTCACGTTGGCCAGGCAACGAGGGGCAGGTTTCACATGGTTGTTCTCGTCCTGCACTGGATTATTAGGGTTTACAGTAAACCCTAATCTCCAATCCCCGTGAGGAAGACGATATAAAAAAGTTAAGAAAAACAAAATTTTAGTTTCCCCACTTAACTAATTCACGGGTCCTTGACGTGACTAACCTAACAATACAAAGATTAAACTATTAGTTAAAGATGCACTTGCCCGGCAGGACACCTGCCGGCTTCGCCGGGTCTTCGATAAGACTAATAAAGCAAACAATACAAGATTTAAAGACTCCCCTTTTGACTCAGTCATTTGAATGGTGGAATAGGGTCCCCTCGCCCCCTTGTGCAGTAATCTAAGACCGCCCAGCCGGTCTCGTGAAACCGCCAAACAAGTTTAAAAAGCTTTGGATTCCAAGGTGCATTTGTTTTATAAGCTCTCTTGACTTAACTTTGTGTTACCTTTGATTTGCTACATATATTCTAATGCTTCTCACTGAACTATCTGGTCATGGAAGAGCATGATCCCCTCTGAGCAATATAGGGTTCCGGTGACAATAAAGAAACCACAAGGATCTCGAGAAGTGTGTATTGGTGATCATGGAGGCCACTACGCGGTAATTAATAGTACTAGGTTGTTGCCCATGACAAGGGCATGCTGCCCCACCAACGCTCGAAGATTAGGTGCCACTGCATAACATATGCATAAGAAACAAAAGAACTTATTCCACTCCAAAGTGCTCGAGACTAGGGATGTCAAAAGATACTTGATTGCCGTTTATTCGACTTTATTTGAAGTTAAATATAGTTATCTTAATCTTTATTCTTTTGAGCTTTCTTGATAAAAATAACGACAATCAATACCAAGCTGTTGGTGTTATATGTGGAACAGTGGACAGCACGGAATGATCAAATAAATAGGTTATGCTTTTGAGGTGTACAATGTAACTGAAGGGATATTCTTCAAATATTGTAGAACCCTTGGCAGTAGTATTTGTTTTCTTCTTTAGTTGTTTTGTAATTTTCTTGAGATGAAGAATCTCTCCTCTCCCTCCTTCACTGTACTGCTTCTAGTTATTCTGCAACAAACTTAGTAGTCTGGTTCACACTTTCTTTTCAAAAGAAACATACAAATACATATTTTATATCTTTTATTCATTTACCCATTCGTTTATTTTCTTATATGTCTGATCACTGAACATAACATCTTAGCTGTTCATATTTTATGGCTATCGTACACGTAAGAGGATGCCACTTGTGAAGATGGGATGGAGGTATGTAAATGCTGCTACTATAAGGCCTTTCATCAGTTGTGTAAAGGAAGGAAAGGAAGGGGGTTGCTTCCCATGCAGGGCGGGAACTTTACCCTCCGCATGAGGGTGGATAGTTCATTCATTCATTTTGAGCAAATTATTACTCTTATTTTGCTTTTCTACACCAGTGATGGGTTTGGATCCAAGCTCCTGAAGTGGAAGTTTTAGCGCCCAACCACCAAGTCACTTGACAAAAAAGTATGCGTAAATCTAATATACGCTGCGGAGTTTTCCCATGGAATACTAGTATTAAAATTCGCTGAACAAACTCACCCTATGTTCTTTACTAAGTTTGCGTTGTTATGTATCCGGAGCCTTTGACACAAATGGATGAGTCCCGAGTGCTGTAGAGACTGCTTCTCATACTATTGCTTTCAAATTCATCAAAATTTCATATATTGATTCTTCAGTATCTTACCAATCTCATATTTTCTCTAAAATTTGAAGACTCCAATTTTGGTTGAAAGCCAAAAAGAAGTAACTCCAACATCTACCTTTTTCTCAAAATAATTTTTTTAAAAAAATCCAAAAGTACTTTCAATTAACAGCTCCCCGGAGGGGCTTGATCGAGTATTAAAAAATAGAGCCTTGGAGAACAGATAGCAGCAGCAAAATCCCCAAGTTTGGGCCACAAAGTCAGTAGTCTGTAGATCGTGCTGCTAGTAGATATTTTCGTCTGGACATTGAAGAAGACGGCACGAAGAAGTGATGGTACGATATAAAGATTCCTTATGATGTTACGTACTCATGATCTGTAGTCATTCAAGATCGGGATACAGTTGTCAAAAAAAAATTCTCACATAAACTTCATCAATATAACTCTCGAATAGGAGATCTTTTGCAGTCCACATCGCTACAAAAGTAGGAGTTGTGACTCAAGTCGCAACAATTACTTGGTGAATACACCTATCAAATAGTATAGGAATTGGATCTCATATCAATAGCTGTTGTTACTTTTTAAAAAAAATTCCTTTAATGGCTACGGGCATTAAAATAAAGCAACAAAACCATCACACGTACAAAAATCAATGGGTCAATGGTAGGGCTGTAAACGGATAGGATACGGATACAGAAAAGGTGTTTCTGTTTTTCAATAGGATAACCTATTTTCATTTTCGATTTCGATAAGATCGGAAAGTGCATTATCTGTTTCCGTTTCCGATAAAATCGGAAAGTCTATTTTTCGTTTCCAATTTGTTTCCGATTCCGATATCGGAATCGGATATTATTTCCGATAATTATCGAAAATTATTGATTTCTTAATTTATTTGTTTAAAACATATAAAATGAAACCTAAATATAACCAATACGTCTTAGTATATTAGATAATGATTAATAAGAGTAAAACAATCTTAAAGTTAATATTATTCTTAATAATAAATTTAATAATAATCAAAATCGAAAATCGGAAAGCAAATACGGAAATAGGAGTTTATGTTTCTGATTCTGATATCTTATCGGAAATATCCGATTCAGATTCCGATAACTATTGGACGGATATTTTTTATCGGAAACGGATATTTTTTTTCGGTAACGAATCGAAAAATCGGATAATCGAATTTTCGTTGACAGCCCTAGTCAACGGAGACATTTTAATCGGCCGAGATATGTGGACCAATCATTTTAATAGACTAAAATTAATGATTTCTTATAAATTTTATAAGATTCAGTGAGGTCACAAGATACCACTAGCTATAAGTTGTGTCCGCCACTGTCTCCGATTTTTTCCATTACAGAAACTGTTCAGGGAGGTGTGAGAAACAACGCGTTCAGGTTGGATATTCTGTTGCACCATTGCATTTAATATTTTTTTTCTTATTCAAAGTGACTTAATAGTTAAATTTTTATATTATGCAAGAGATGTTTGAATCTCACAAGCTCTCACCTATTAAAGGTATTTTTGCACTTTACCTGATTAATTTTACACTTTAAATGACTATTCTAAATCAAGTCCTCCTTGGAGAGAAGAAATCTCATACGCCATAGTCTCTTGCCTGAGCCAGTAGGGTGCCTGCAGCTACCTAGGACATCTTTTCATGACTAGGGCTGTTTATGCGCTCTCTTTTAACTAAAAAAGAAATTAGTTGAATATTAGTCCACCTTTGGTCGCACGGAATCGAGACTAACAAATGGCTTTCATTATAGAGTAATGCTTACTGCAGAGCATGTCTGACGCATTATGTCCGTCATGTTTGACATGTCCATATAGTCTGATCTTCGGTCGGACGACTCCTAAATTTAAAAAATAAAAAATAAAAAATAAAAAAATAATCATTGTTCACGTAATTCGATTTTTTATTTTTTCTTTTAAATCGTATGATCGGAGATTGATCTGCGTAAGACATGACATGCATGATGAGGCTGACCTAAAAAATAATTTTAAAAACAAAAAAACAAAAAAAGTTACTATTGTTATAGTTGTCCGATCCATTACGCTTCATTATATATCGCAAGTGACTCATCTCTACTGCCCAATGTAATCTCATTATAGACCTCCATCACTGAATATCTTAATGACGTCATTATATATATATATATATATAGTAGGTCAAATATAACGAGCCCCGTGGCGTATCTTAAAACTTTCCTCTCAGTTTAAAAGAATATTAAAAATCACTAATTTTTTCAAGGAAAATTTATACCCCCATCTAGGTTGTTATTCACCCCTTTGAATTTATTTTTCACTGTTGGATCAGAAAACTTAACCTAGCCACCTAACAAAATGCGTCATTGTTTGGAGATCAAAATTTAAATTATGTGAAAGATGAGATCAACCATAAGTGCTAATTTAACAAATTTTTTTATTTTTTAACTTTTTTATAATATTTTAGACGTTGATTTTTGATATATGCTCGATCGGACGGTCCCAGTTGATCGTCAAGATTGGACGGTGAAAATTAAAGCCTCCGAAGGTGAGATCAATCATAAGGAGCCTATTTAAAGAGTTAAAATTTATAAAAAAAATTGTTTATTTAATTTTTTTTAACAATAGGAGGATGGATTTTGGAGGGGGCGCATCTAAGTTAGATGTGATATGGGGTTTAATTTTTACCGTCTGATCTTGATGATCAACACGATTTGTCCGCTTGGACACATAAAAAATCAATGTCTAAAAATACTTAAAAGATAGTCAAAAAATAAAAAATTTATCATATTAGTCTTTAAGGTTGATTCTATCATATGAGATTTTAGTTTTAACCTCCAAATAATGACGCATTTGATTGAACGACTACGATTAAGTTGTTAACGATGAAAATTAAATCCAAAAGGACAAGAAACAACTTAGAAGGAGTATTTGAATATTTTCAAAATTTCTGATGAGTTTTAATTTTTTTTTGAAATAGAGATGAGGAATTTTCGAGTGGGACGTATCTAAATTAGATGCACCCAATGGCACGTTACATCCGCTCACATGTATTTACATATAACGCGCCGATATATACATAAATGGAGTATATATATATATATATTTATTTATTCTTTCAAATTTTGAAAGAATAAAATTAAGATAAATTTTTAAATGTTCAATTATCCTTTTAAAATAAATTTCATTCCTTTTGACTTAAGTTTTACTATTAGATCGTGTGACTGTCTGATTTTACATTCATAAATTGGTGATAAATACTAAAACTTAAAGGAATGAGAACAACCCTAAAGGCTAATCTCATGGATTTTTTATTTTTTGACTATTTTTTATATTTTTAAAAATTTAAATTTACTTGTACTTGATAGAATAGGTAAGATCGAGTCAAAATAAGATTCCAAGGGATGAAAATAACTTTAAGAGGGGTTATTGAATATTTAAATTTATATATATATATATTTAAAAAATATGAGATGAGGTTTAAAACAGTGCATGAAATATGGCAGTTCACATTCTAGCATTTCTTTTTCTCTCTCTCTCTCTCTATATATATATATAGATGCCTCTGAATGCAAATATCTAGATTTTATTTTGAATACTCCAGCCTCTTTTTATCATTAATATACAGTGCAAATATCCGACCTATTGCAGTAGGGAGTAGACAAATATCGACAGCTAGGCCTCGTCCCCGGGCGGCATTGGCAGCGACTTCCATATGGTGGCGGCGGCAGCTACCTCAGCGGTGTGGTGGCCAGCGTCGTGAGGGGGGCGACTGTGGACACAGAGGGGTCGACTATAGACAGAGGCGGCCACTGTGATTGCGGCTACGGCAGACTTGCCGCCGGTGCCAAGGTTTGCAGCCTTCCCCGCAAGCCTCCTTGACGGCATCGCCATCACCTCTGACTTTGATCAAGCCCCTCCGGCGCCGTCCTTCCACCGCCTACATCTACAAAGCCATCGTGCCACTCGTCCGCCGCCCTATCCTGGTTCGACGGCAAGGAAGAATCAGCAGCGAGTCGCATGTTTCACCTTCTGAGTCAAGCCGAGTGCGATTCAAACTCAATCCAATTTGGATAGAAATTTCGGATCCGAGTTTGAATTTGAGCAAAGATTTCAGATCTCAATTCGGATCTTACAAGATCCGATCTGAACCCGACCCATTTACACTCCTAATCTCAATGTTGTGAGTTAAAGTATGTAGTGATGCAAAGAATGAGACTTAAAATATCTCAAGCTTGGTGGGATATGGCACACCCAACTCATAAGAGCTCGTTTCAATGAACAAACATGAATATTCTTTACAATGCCAGCAGCGCATTTTTTTTTGGTCAGTGGCACAGTGACAAGGTATATATAGATATTTATAGGTGACCAGGAATCAAATCCTGAGATATCCTCCATAAATAGAAATAATTCCGCAATGGTCGAAAATTCCGCCTAATTAGGCGAGAGATCTAGGTTCGCCTGATTTTTCGGAGAAGTAATCCTACGGGCCAAGAGATAAATATCCCAACAATCCAATTATTTAGGCTGTGTATGGTTGAAGATTTTTAAACCTTAATCAGGATCGAATATGAGACCTCCCTAATAAAAGGGAGGTGGTGAACAACTGCCCTAGACAGCATTATCTCTGAACAGCAGCGCATTATCTCTGAACAGCAGGGTACAAATAATTTATATGTGGGGCCTTGTGCTTGGACTCTCTCCACTTTGTAGTCCGAATTTAGTGTGTTACTGCTCCAGCGCCATTCCCCTGCTGATGAGGTCAGGGGCGCTGGCGCACGTCATCTTGCACAGTTGGATCGGCCACTTGCAGGGTCGCGGATCTGCTGGACCCGAAGATCCCGAAGTTGTCGAGATCGTAGGTCGTATGGGCGGGGCGCACCGGTCACATTGCAAAATCAAGTCTTTATGTTTTTTCCATAGATTTTTATGTATATATCTCTATCATAATTCAAATTATATTATTATTTTAAAAATGAGTAATACTATTATATCTCACTTTTTATCATTCTTTCCAGATACCCCTACTAAATGAGTCTTTTGATTGCTTGATCAAAAGGCTTTATTAAAGTTACGTATTTTGGCGTAAATTCATTTATAATTATTACATTTAATGAGGGTTCTTTGGTTAAGTGATCAAAATACTTTTAATAAGTATAACAAAATGATGCTAAAAAGAGTTAAAATTGTACTATAATACAATTACTAATCCTCTTTGAAAGTATAGATTTGTGTACATATCATTCAATGATAATATGTACACATTCTCAATAATTTAAAACTTAAAGCGAAAGTTTAAAAACAAAAATACGCCTCTGTTTAATGATAGAAGGCAAGGAAAGGAGGTAATCTTTGTTAGATGCTCGATTATATTGGTATGTGTACGTGCTTTAGTTAAACCTGTAAAACAAGTTATCATGTGTAAGCTTTATATATATAAGAAGAGTATTGCTCCATTGGAATAAACAAGTCTTTCTATTTTTACCAATATAGTATCAGATCGCATGGCTACAAATTAAGTCACATACTTCGTCTTTATAATTTACGTAATATAACCTAAATTCAATTTGCACGTGAGGAGGTGTATTAGAATATTTTCACATGAAAAAGAGATAAAATCAAACATATATCTAAAATAGTGGCGCCTACTCCATTTAATACTTAAAGTTTTGAGTTGGATAGCCAGATAACTTTAATATTCTAAACACACAGTTGGATTGGCCACTTGTTGGATCGTAGATCTATTGGGCCTTCTTATTGCTCTCTCGAATGATAAACACATGGAAACCTCACCTTCTCTTTCTAACATCGATTTTACCTGGCCATATCTTCATAAAGGTTCTCGGAGTGTCACTCTTCATTCCCTCGACTATTTTGTCTCCTATGATCATCTCGGCCCGTCTTTTCAGAATTTCGTCTTATCTTTCTCTTCCATTTCTATTCCTTGTTGTCACGGACGAGTAGATGTCTATTCTTCACTCTCGTAACATATGGGATATCGTTCCTCTCCTCCAAATGTTGTGCCCATGGCCTGTAAATGGTGTTCATTCTTAAGTATCTTCCAAATGGCTCTATTGACTAGTGCAAGGCCTATTTGGTTGCGGACGGTCTTACTCAGACTTATGGCATTGACTATTTTAAGACTTTTTCTCCAATTGTACATATTAGCTCAGTGCGTGTTCTTTTCTCTCAAAAGACTAATCTCGACTAACGCATGATTCAGATGGATATCAAAAACATTTTCCTATGCGATGATTTATAGGAGGAAGTGTATATGGAGCAACCTCTTATATATGTTGTTCAGGAGAAGAAGAAGTTATGCAAACTCCAAAAAGCAATCTATAGCTTGGAACAAAGCCTGAGAACTTAGTTTGACAAGTTTAGCCAAATTGCATTGGCTATCAGTTTCAATCATAGTCGAGCTAATCATCTATATTCATCAAGGGGTGCACTATAAATGTGGTGCACTATAAATGTTGTAGTCTTGACTATTTATGTTGATGACATAATCCTTATTGGCAATGATGAAGAAGATGTTGCCACTGGGAAAGCATACCTATAGAAACAAGTTATCACACAAGATCTTGGTAAACTACATTATTTTCTTGACATAGAGATAGCTTATAGTAAAGATGAGACTTCTCTCTCCCATCCAAATGTGCCCTAGATTTGCTACAAGAAATTGAGCTTATTGGTTATAAATCCGTGGATACTCCTATCGTTTCTTAGCTTGAGTTCTGGAACTAGTTTGAAGATGATCTTTTTTGTTATTGGCGCTATCGACATCCGGTCGGTAAGCTCATTTGTTCGGCAAATATCAAATTAGACATTACTTATGCAGTTGAATTAGTCAGTAAGTTTATGAAGAATCCCAAATAGTGTCACTTGGAGGCTATTTCGAGGATTCTAAGACATGTAAAAGTATCTCTTGGAAAAGACCTATTGTGTAAGAAATTTAGTCATCTTCGGGAGGAGGCATCCTTCGATGTGAATTATGTCGGTTCTACTTTAGACAGGAAATCTATATCTGGTTATTGTTCCTAATTGATGGTAATCTGATTTTTTAACTTAAGAAGAAGCAGATGTGGTGACAAGATTTAGTGTAGATACCGAATATTGAGTTATGGCATACTCTGCTTGTGAGATGATGTGTTTTCAATCTTTAATGCAAGACCTTGATTTTGCTTGCTCTGAGTTTATACCGATGCAGTGTGACAGCCAAGTTGCAATCTATATTGCCAGTAATCTAGTGTTCCATGAAAGAACCAAACATATTAAAATAGATTGTCATTTTGTTTGTGAGACTATAATGTTAAAGAAAGTCGTTACGCCATTCACTTGATTGGAAGAGTAACTTGATGATTTGTTTATCAAATCTCTTGTTTCTCCTCGTTTTTCTACCCTGTGAAATAAGTTAAGCATACTTGATATACATTCTCCATCTTGAAGGGGAGTGTTACATGTTAGGTTACGTTAGTACGTGTGTGTGCTTAAGTTAAACATTCAAGACTAGTTATGATCATGTGTAAGGTCATTGCTTCCCATGAATAAACAAGTCTTTCTGTTTTAACCAATAATCTTTGACAGAAGGAGTATCTTAATTAGAATGTAACAATATTATGTATGAGTGAAAGATATACATTTTAATATATCTTTCTTTTTGCTGAAAAAAGAACTTGCTCAATGCCGAGAAGTCTGTGATACTAGCTCGTTAGCAAATACCGAAGTGATTTTGAACCAGGGGTAACGCCCTAGAGAATTTGTAGCGACTAACGTGCACATGCATAGATAAAAAGATAAGCGACTAAGTAGGATCATTCTGATAGGACAAAAAGATAAACTAAACATTGAGAGGGCTGGAGAATTGAGGCACTGATGTTTTAAAGGATTTACTACATAAATGTGCCATATTATGTATGCATATACATATACCTCTTAGGTGTATATATTCAGATAGATAAGTATATAAAATGTAGATGGAGAGGGGGGTACATGCTTAGTTCTCACTCTACTTCAGGTGAGCGTGTAAGATCCCATCAGTTAGGTGGAAGGGAATAATAATCGCTTTTTGATTTGAAAATTTTGGTGACAGGACCACCCTCACTCCCATGCTAGAAACAAATGCACTACCACCCAAACTTCCCTTGATATCTTGACCCCGTTGTTTCCGGTTTCCACCCTGTGCTCACTAGTACCATCACATGCGTGGGGGCACGTCCGTACGTTGTTCCATTTGCTTCACTTCTCAAGAGGCTATCGCTGTTGCGTTTTCATTTGATTGTCAGCTGTACCAAGTTGCCAACGGCCACCGCTTCCTTACAACTCCATTATTATAGATTCGCAAAAGGGGACCACGTTTCTGAAGGAAGTAATGGATTGTTCACACAGTAGGTGTTGGACTATGATAGATAGTATCCGCCGATATTAATGCGTATCAGTATCGGCCTAGTCCAGTACAATGCCTGTAAATAAGTATTAGTCGGTGCTAGGCCTGTACCGGTTGATATATATCGGTATCAGTATCTTTCGATATCGGTACCAATATTAGTACTGCCATCTTTGTGTTGGACTGATAAAGTTCGTGTTAGATAGACGAAGATATATACATTATACATGTTAGATTAAACTTGAATCAGCAGTTCAAACAGTAGGAGCATTTAAGTTGAGTATTTTGCTCGGACTATGGAAGTTGGGTGCCCATTTCTTTTTCCTATATCAAACTATTGGTGTTTAGAGATTGGTGAAAACGTTTTATTCCTTCGGAAAGAAAAGTTTTTTTCTTCTTTGACTAAAAATCATCCAAAAAAATAAAAAAAACTCATAGTTAGGAGTTGCTTAAAAAAACAAATCTCATGTAGGTTAGTGCCAAATTTTTGGTCACTGCCCAGAGAGAGAGAAAGAGGGTCCCTGAGGTCGTCAATTTTTTTAAAGTAGTCAGTCTTGATAATCTGATTTTAAGATTAGACAATCGAGACTAGTTGGGTCAATCAGTGGCGAGAGTTTTTTTAAGTAATTATAGTTGGCCATTTGATCATTATAAAAATTAAAAATCTCGACTGAGGCAAAAATTAGTCTTGACCATTTTTAAGCATAAATCTCAAGTGAGCAAAAAATTAAAAAATATTCATAAATATATGTTAAGATGAAAAAGAGCGATTGAATTGTGATTTTTTCAGAAAATCATATATTTATGTCACACTGGACGTGCCTCACTTACGCTTCACATAGGCAGTGGGGACCACAGGAATCTTCTCCTCAGTTACACTGATGGGTGCGGAACAGTTACCTTAATATAATTTTCACCATCCTTTTTGCAATATATCGAAAGAAATTGTCTAATCATAAAACCAGATAATTAAGTTGACTTCAGAAGCATAAGTATCAATTTGATGTTTTGAATTTAAAATTTAATAATTTAAATATAATTGCTAGAATTCAAGATCAGCCAAACGATAGTGAGAGTGGTGGAAAAAAGATAAGAAAATGAAAAAAAGTAAGAAAAAGTGTCACCACTGTGTTCTTCTCTTATATTTGAGTCAAACAATCTATGATGTAACGACGTGACACTTTTCATGAGAAGGTGTAAAGAGCAAATGAGTGGAGCGTTTAGTCAGACCTGTGGGGCGAATGAGTACGGCCTTCAAATTCATCCCCTCAATGAGTATTTTAAGTTGAAAATTGTCATCTAAATAGCTAAAATCATTGTACAGTTATGAAAATAATCTTATATGAAAAAAATGAAATAGTTAAATTTGGTAAGCATACTGTTAGGAAAATCATAACATGTTTTTTACTAGTAGGAGTTTTAGTGGGTGCTTTTTCTCTTTCACAGGAAAATGGTTCTACCCTTTTTAAAATAAAATTAACACCATAAACATGCATAAAAACAAAAAGAGTATACAATTGGATGCCTATCATAGAACATATTTGACATTCCTAAAATGTTGCTAAAAAGTATGAAAGAATGTCGTTATTCGCTAATGGACATGATTCTGTTGGCATTTCATGCACTCAAGAGGTTGAGTTTAAGTCCCATTAAATGGATGTAATTACACCTTTACAGATAGTGTAGCCCATAATATCTCTTTATTGGTGGATCATATCTAAAATAATCACCTAATTAATGTCCGAACTCTCCTAGTTCAAGGCAATGAACATACATGTCAAGTTAAAGAAAAGGGTCCCCCCCCAACACACACATACAAAAAGAAAAAAAAATGCCATGCCGACCACAACAAGCATCTACCCACACCGGGTCATAATTATATAATTATATATAGGGCCCAATGGCGCACCCAGATAGTTAGGAATGCAAATGGTAACTTATAACTCTGATTTTTCGACCAATTATTAGTTTTTAAGTCAATTAATGAATAGTCTTTTTAAAATAGCATACATAACCAATAAGGTAGCAAATATAACTTTTTTATCCAATATGTATGATACACTAAAAATATGATAATCCAATCAGTTCCTAAACTATAATAAGATAGTTGACAAATAATACTTTTTAAAATAATAGCATACGGAATATGACTACAAATCTACCTTAATCCACACCGTATGTGACCTATTTGTATATCACTCGCTTGAGTCCATGCTCCACGGATCACCGGCATCTCATCATCTCTCTTTTTTCTGAACTGGTATAAATATTTACAGGTGACCAACGGTAAAACTTGAGAGATGTTTTAGAATTAGATATAATTTTGAATTAATCGATAAATCTAACTAATTAGGCAAGAATTATAGATCCACCTAATCATCCTAAGAAATAATTCAATGAACCGGAAATAAATATTCCAACGAAAATTTTAAACTCCCACGAAGAATAGAAACCGAGACCACTTAATTGAAGACAACAGCTGCACCAACTAGTGACTAGGAAGCGAAGCTGATTCAGCTTCTCGCCAACTCAGACGGATGGGACTGGCGATGGTACGATTTGGATGCCAACGGGCATCTCATCTTGTCTCGACCCGTTGATTGAGTACGCACCTTTGTTTCTTAGCGGAAAGCTTTTGCAGCAGAGTATAAAAGTATGCCAGAATTTTTTTTCCCTAATTATTACTATTTGGAATCCTGGACATTTTATTGTAAAATAATTTAGAATATTTTCTGATTGACGATTATACCCACTGTCTTAATTATTACCCAATTATCTTTTCCTGTAATTTCTTTTTTGAACAGTTGACCTCATGTTTCTTCAAACATGGAGTTGGCTTACATATGATCTACATAACTGATATATGAATACGAGAATTCTCACTAAAATCATCCCCCAGTCTTCAAAATCCTATCGTCACACCAACCATCTCTGAGATGCAAATATATCTAAGTTATCATGGGAATTGACAATCCTTGTTTGTGTTCAATCAGTAGGCACTGGAAGATACGTTCTGATGTCACGAACAACCGAAAACAAACCCTGCTCCAGCATTTTGCCTTCTTATAGAGGTAAGGCTTATGCCGAGTTATCATGCTTGAAAGCAAAAGCCACCCAGCTAAGAGTTTGGGTTGCTTTTTGTTTCAAAAGGTAAAATCAGATGCATTTTCCCAAGAAAAAATGCCAAAACTAAGTTTATATGGCATGTTCAAGATTTGAATATGAGTTTCATTTACTGACCAAGTAATTGCTCAATTGATACTTCATAATTTTCTCAGAAGAGAGGGTGTTGGTTTGAAGTGCATCAGGTGATTTGGCACTTGCACAAGGACATGATTCCATGGAACTTCTCTTTAAGTGGTAGATTAGACTGGGAATAATTGTCAAGAAATTATAAGCAAAGCGGAAAAACTCTAATAAGGCAAACTTATCAAGTCTCATACGCAATCTTATCTCCAACGCCCCGTACGTACATGCTTTACTACTGCTTTTTATAAAACAAAGGCTGCAAGTTCTGGCATTTATTTGGTCCATCGGCGAAGATAAAGTTAAAAAATCAACACTTGAAGAATCTATTGATCTTTTTAAAAATTAGATTGCTAGAAACTAAATCTAGAGTCTACCTCGGGGATGGCCTCTACACCTAACCATATCATCTCCTTAGGGATTAAAATACCATAAAAACAGCAAACATAATAATTAGCATTAGAATTTTATTTGTGTAAAAATAGAAAGCAAATTCATGTGCTTTTATCATATTATATCCATAGATTTATTCATATTTTTTAACTTATATTCTCAAATGCCACCTAAGCCAATCTTCACCTTAGTTCTACATTTCAGATGCAAGCTACAGAAATTACCTCTATCTTCTCTTGCGTAAAGATTTGAGACTCATAGAAGACCCGAAACAAGACAATCCAAAAGAGACTATGCTCAGCTCTTAACAAATTCCACTGTTACTAAAGTGGGTTTGGCGTATTTTAAAATGTTTTAATCCTTTTGTTCTAAAATTATCAATTTTAAAACAAATTTTATTCTATAGTGATTTTGAACAGAAAATCAAAATGAAGAAATAAATATAATGGCAATTGATCATATTTTAAAAGTTATGTTTTCACCACATCAAATTTTAAAAATACCGAAGGAATAATATTTTATCATATTTTACATGCACGCCAAAAACTACCTAAACACATGCAGCTACGTACAGACCATAGTTCGTTAAATACACTCATTACACTATATCACTATATATATATATATATATATATATGAACTTTCAAATAAAACTCTCTTGTTGATATCAAATTGAGAGATAGAGAAAATATATATTAATTTGACCCCTGCTCTCCATCTTATTCCCATATGGTACAAAAATGTTTCATACTTTGCACTCAATATGTCACTTACATGATTAGAATCTATCATTTTCTTGAATTAAACTCACAATTTGATGAGTTTATTTATTATATAATTGTACTATTTGTTTTCAAAGTTTTTAAATTTTATTAGGAAAAATTATATTTTTTGTTATAATTTTTTTACTATCTTTTGATCGTTTGACTAATTTTTTAACCATCTAATTCAGATTTTGTATCAAATTATACACAGATGTATTATTAATTATTATCATATTATACTAACAACATTTTGACGATGCAGACTCCATTTCAATGCTAATCAAGCAACGTAGATATCCGAATTATCTCTTTCTCTGACGTGCACAGATAGAAGCACCTTCCTCAAGAGTCATGATGCTTCAGCTCTTGTTTGGTAACAAAATGAATATGAAAAAGAATATCTTTTTATGAATGAGTTATTCTTTCGTCAATTTGTCAACTTTTTGTTTGACATAAGATGGTATGAACAAAGGCCTCTTTAACAAAGGGTGGGATATTTCATGGTTTACTTTATTTGAATGGAGACCACTAATAGAAATCAACAAATTACTGTATCTTTTGATGAAATATATATCTAACCCTCTAAATATTTTAATTGCCAGATAGTATTTTAGTATAGATGATCAACTAATCTTTTATTCCACATCATTCTCTTGCCTAAAGACAACTTATAGTGATAGTGCATCTATGTATTCGTTTTAAATAAAAAAAAGATACTGCATGTGTGTGTCCTATAACAAATAAACGCACACTAATCTTCTAATGCCCAAACATGTCATACAAAGCTATATTTGGATAGAATCGTATACATCTGCATGATCTACTTACGGTGAAACAATGGACCAAAGCAATTGGATGAGATGGATCAAGGAAGGCAATCCCTCTTCTGACCCTGCTGTCCTTTCTATCATATTCGAAATATGCTCCACTGCAGAACGATGAGGTCCAAATCCAAATGGGGATTCTACCATTGTATTGCACACCATGGCCGTCACTGTGAAGAGAAAAAGGACGAACAAACATAGAACCTTTTAATTACCAGTAGACAAATTTTGATATATTCCCTCACTTCAGGTCCCTCTCCAGATAAAAAGGCTGGCCATCGACTCCAACAGGGACACAAACAAAGGAAGCAATAACTTTCCCTTCTGAAGCGGCCCTGTCCGGCCGTACGGACGTGGGGCACACTTCAGGTGAAAGCCTCATGCGGCGAATCTGCCCTTTATTTTTTTTCCCCTAAACGGTTACAAGCAGCTTTCACGCCTTGTTTGCCCCCATTCCACATTATTATATTATTACCTTCACTATTGCTTGTTCACATCAACATATCCATCTCGCTTTAGGCCTAGAGAATATATAGAATTGGTCTATTTCTTCTTGGTTTGAACTGGGATATAACGATAAACGATATGTCGGCCAATCCACTTCCACAGCATCTCAAAACAGGGTATTCAGGCTTTAAGCTCTGAAACTGCCATGAAATAAGAGTAATGTATCGATAAATTAACCATACTATCTACTGGCCTGCCAAGAAGGCCATGTGAGTGGCAGCTTGTCCTCAAGCAGGAGGAACGGCAGAGAATTTGGTAAGCTGTGCCAAAGAATTGTTTAGGTTTATGATTAGTGGAGGATGCCACTCTCAGGCCTTAAATTATGCTTGTGAGGTACGAACGATCAGGTTTCTTGTTAAACAAACAGAGGAGAAAGGTTTTGCTAGGTTTTGCTTCCCTCATACGTCCCGTGATTAAAAGCTAATTGCACTTTTCCACAAAATATGTCTGCACAAGTACATAATTGTTACAAGTTTTTATGGTACGTAAATCTATAAGTTGATTACGGCGCAAAAGACCAACTTATTTGGATATTAAAATGCTTAGTCCGTGATGCGGGACAGAACTATCTACATTATGACCATCCAATTACAAGCACTCTCTCTCGCACAGCAACCACATTTTTTTCTCTCTCCGTCTTTAAGGAGTCTATTTTCGAGACGTACACTCTCTCTGGACCCACAATACGTACCTATTGACTTAGATTTTCTCTCTGCTACCTTTTAAGTTTCTCTCTCTCTCTCTCTCTTTTGTTTGTCACGTGTCAGTTCAACTGAGAGGAGTTTTCTTAGTTACGATACTGGTAGATGAGATTTTTGGTTTGCTTGAAACTCAAATCATTTGTCATACTAAGGTAGAATTTGGTAACTTTTTTTTTCATGAATTTTAGCCGAAACTCTAGAATTTAGAAAAAAAACTCTTTGTATCTTGCATATTTACTTTTGGCTTTATTAAACTTAACTTGTTAATTAAAAGGACTTACTTCTAAGAATTATTAGACTAACATCAAATACACATCACAATAATTTATTTCTAAATATGAATATTTATAGAGATTAAAAACAAATATATATTTGGATGGTTCAATAAGTTGAAATAGAATTTTGTTTTAATTTGTTATCATTAAACGTTACTAGACAATATCTTGGTTCATGCTAAACGTTACTTTCCAATTTTGAGAATCTATTTATCCTTTTCAAAAAATTATCTCATATTTTTCTTTTTTTGAGAAGGAAGCTTCGCTTTTTTCCTTGTGTGTTTAAATTTTTGCACTTCTTAAATAAATATAAAGTCAGGATAAATTCCTCTTCCTCGAGAAGTAGTACTTTTGTCTGGTGAGATAGTCTAATAATACAAATATATTGGAAGAGTATTTTCAAACAGACCTAAGTTGCTCACTGTCTCCCTTTCAATTTCCCGAGCATGGTGAGGGTACTTCTGTAATATTAGCTTTTAACTATGGGATAACTAAGGTAGGGCCCAGTAATGGATTTGCTCACATGGCAAAGGGATATGCTGACAAAGGTTTTCCCTCAATGACAAATTTTCAAAAATATATTAAGTTCTCCTAAAAGAAGGGTCCAAATGCACTTATTTTTGTATCCAAATATTCGATTAATTTCCGTGACATAGGTAGATGTATACCCATGTATAAACACGACTGATAATAATGTGTTTTAATCATGCCTAGCTTAGATCACTAATGAGAGAGAGAAATAAAAGGTAACCTTCCACATTATCATGAAAGCCTTGGTAGAAGAGAAAGGTCTTACGTACATCTATCGTCATTCATTATAATTTTTCAATTATAATTTTTATATTTTGAAATACTTTGAGGATAAGAATATAGATAAATTGATTTTTTATCCAACTATATATGAACTTTTGCATCACTGGCACACGGAATGCCAACACTATCTACCTCTTAATTGACTTGTGCCTGTGCATGCATTCCAACAACCTACTGAAATTAAAAGAAAGGGGGAGCAGGAGCGTTAAGAAAGCACACTTTAGAAAGGCATGCACTGTCTTTAAATAATATGGCAGAGTCCAAATGCATTTTTACGTTTTTTGGACAATAGATCTGGTGATAGCACTGTATATATTAATCCTTATGGAACATTAAAATATTCTGGATAGACTCGAGCTTTTATATTGGTAGTGTTGGACTTCCAAATATCATAATTGATCCTGCTAGGCTAACATGTGTACGCTGCATGCTCGAAATGCAAAGCCATTGTCTGTTTGGATATATACTATGGATCATTTATATTCTTAAAATAGTATTTAATCCAACTGATCCAATTTAAAGTGACAGTTCAAGTGCTCTTCTATTTGGTTTGTAATCATCATGCATTCGGAGTCTACGGGAGATTTCATCGTTAAGAGGGCATTTAGATGTAGCAGAACACTTACAAAAACAAAGGATTTGGACGTACCCGTCTACCTCTCTTGTGTGGGCATTCGTTTATATGTTTTCATGGTTTGTCCCCCATTAATTATTCTTTGAAATCTAATTATCGAAGTTTAGAATACGAATTCATCATGTCAAGGTCCGCCCCATTATCACACAACTATGCAGCACTATTTATTTTAAGGGATTTTTGTATATATACCCCTCTAAACCATCGTATTTGTATATATGCCCTCGACTCTTAAATAATGTATGAGATATCACTATAAACTTCTAAGTCATTATAGTTATATCCCTGGAGTTACGGAACCGTTAACTCTTAAGAAATGTACTTCGAATATGCTACGGAGACCGTTGACTCTCCTCTCTCTCTTGTTCATGATGCCACCGTACTCACTAGGATATGCACTCCCAAGATCTTGAGCTGGAGGACTACGACGAGGAGGAGGAGGAGGAGGAGGTTGGGGAGGAAGACATGTAGGGGGCTCCGGGGGAGGTACACTAGATCATTGGAGCTGATGCGGAAGGAGAAGTAGAGGAGGACACGGGAGGCACGCATGCACGAGGCAGCACGGTCTGGGCCGAGGGCGGCATATATGACCTTGCGATGGGGATGGCGTCGAGTGCCATGTCGTTCATATGGGTCATCAGGCCACCCATCGGGTTCGACATGTGTGACAGCTCCGATGTTGGCAAGTGGCTACTGGAGGGGTTCGAAGAGGAGGTAATCAGGCAGAGAAAGCATGGGTTGCTGGTGAGGGACGATTGAGTGTCGCAACTAGAGACCTCTCCTACAACTCCATCGGCACCTTCCGTAGTGTCATCATTTTGGTTTCAGGAGATCTTCAGAGTACAAAGAAGGTGGAGGTGTTCGGGGTGAAGGGGGAGCCGGAGGGGGACCTGCTTGAGGGGGGAAGGGATAGAGATTACGTTGGATTCCTTGGCCGGCCTTATGTTCCCCGGAGTTGTCTCCCTCCACCTCTTGCACACGTAGGTGCAAGCGACCACATTCCTGGGCAGCGGCCACGTTGGTGACGGTAAGCTTCCCTGGGCAAGTGTTACCCGCCGAGGCTGACACGAAGATCCCCGCCTACATCGCTGAGAATGTAGGCGCTGAAGTGGAGGGGGCATTATCCCCTCTCTCTCTAACTTTCTCTCTCTAGCTACAAGAGGCGATCATGGTGGGGACAGAAAGATTGTTGAAAAAGCTTTACCCAAGGGTAATTTAATAATTGTATGCTTTTAACTCTACTCAACCAAACGGACGTAATGACAAGGGCATAGCTACAATGAGTTAGAGGTTTCTAGGGGTACCTCATACGTCATATGAGAATAGGGGGTATAGATACAAATGCAATAGTTTAGAGGGATATATATACAAAAATTCCTTATTTAAATTATAGAACGTAGTACATAGAGCATTGCAACGTTCAAAGGGAGCCTATTCCGTGATGCAAGTTGGGAGTGTGCCATGGGGCTACCAGAGTTTTATAAGTAGGGATGCAAACTAGCCGAGTCAAGTTAAATTGTACTTTATTCAAGTTTGGTTCGATTAATTTTAATCGAGTTTGAGTTCAAGTTCGAACCAAGTTGTTATAATGATTGTTCAAGCTTGTTTCATTTAGATATTAAACGAGCTCGAGCAAAGTATCAAGTTGCTTGCGAGCTCAGTAAATCTATGATATATTTAATTTATTTTTTATTTTAAATATATAAACTAAAATTATATCTTAGCTGTTTGATAGAAAACTCTACAAGATATTAGAATACCTTATTAATTAGGATTATTCATGATTAGAATAACTATATAAGTACTCCAAAAAAATCTTAATGAGTAGTTAAATGAACTCTTAACTAATGCTTAAATGAGCTTGCTTACGAGCATATTCCAGCCGAGTAAATGCTTGTGTTCAAGCTTGACTCGTTCAATGAACCGAATTCAAACTTTTGTTCAAACTTGTTTATTTTGCTTCATAAATGAGCCGAATCAAACTCTTATCGGATATCTTACGAGCGATTCATCGGGTGTATTGGTTCATTTGCAGCCCTATTTATAAGTTCTGTTTTCTGGAATGATAATTATTACATATAGTTATCAACACCATGAAAATTTCTACTATAGAAAGAACTTAAAAATATATTTTTGAAAGTACTTTTTAAAGCTTTGGGTCTTTTACCTAAATCCCATCTGTTAAATGGTCCGTCACCGATTTAATTATCTTCGAGAAGGAACAAACATTCTTTACGTATCTCTTCACATCAACCACAACTACTTATGCAAAGCTTAATTAAGACGTACAGTAGGTATCCATTTGATTGTGAGAAACGTCCATTTTTTGCATTCCTTTAGTTAGCTTAGATTCAATCCATCGCTGTCTGTCTTGGATGATTAGAGTGCTAACCAACCACAGACTATAACTTACATCCTAAACAAGGAGCAATGCTCCCAGCTTAATTCTGCATAGAATTGAAGAAACATATGTAACTACAGGATTTTCGAGGTTGTAATGATTTCTTGTTTGATTGATCATGAGAGGGATACAAGAGATTTCATTTTTTGTAATCTTTCGATATTAGAGTGAAACATTGAACACACTTTATTCAATGAGAGGTCTCAAATAAAAATCACTAGATATATATCGCTCAACTAAATCTTCTTAACTTAAATTTTTTATTGTTAAACATTTTTAAGTTACAAATCAAATATGCCTTACCGTGCCTACTTAGTAAGTTCTCTACATTCTGTTCCCGTTTTATGATGGAAATTTCGTAATTATTGATCCACAGCGACATGCTTTAAGTAGGGAAGAAGTAGATCTTTTACCCCTTAGGGATCAAAATATATACAAGAAATGTCTGCCATTTTCGGCATAATAGAACATTTTTTGCCAAAATCTCTTGCGTGAGAAGAGAACATGATTCAGCGCGAGTATTAGCCATCGCCCAATCATAAAAATAACGGATATACTTTTCTTTGGAGAACACCTTAAAATAAAAATAATTTTTCCTAAGTACATTAATAAATAGTCTGATTACTTTAAGTACGAATGCAAATGATTGAGTTCAGGGTGGATTCATACACTTACCTGTTGTGCTATTAGTTTAAGAAGACTATTCACTGACCTATCCTCAGTGTATCAAGTGCATTTTATTGAAAAAGGTTTCGTATTCGTAGCTTATCTATATACAGATCGGTTATCGGTTAATTAGCTCGTAACCTGTTCCCATTTACATTCTATCCTTATCCTTGTACAGAGAGAGAGAGAGAGGGGGATGAAAAGGAAGAAAATCCGGGCAGCGGACGGGCAAGTGGGCATGTCGTAAGCAATATTTTTCCCCATCAGGGACTCCTTTTTTTAGTGAAGCGGCACGACAGACGGAGTAGGGTTTTGGGAGTGGCGCCGAATGGCCACCGTAACGTGGAAACGGAAACCCAAATTTTATGCAGCACCCCTACAAGCTAGCCAGCGGCCGGTCACCCGCCGACGAAAATTCCCCCCATCCACCCAATTTTACCAAAGCGAATACTCAGACCCGCTAATTCCCGTTATAAATACCCTCTCCCCCCACTCCCCATCCTTCACATCCCCATCCCTCTCCTCCGCCTCCTCCTCCTCCTCTCCCCTTCGTAGGTATCGCCATCCCTTCTTCCGAGCCATGGAGGTCGCCGTGAAGCCGTGCCAGATCCCTCCCGGGACTCGGTCTCCGCGCGGCCTTCGGCACCTAATCCAGCGGTATCTGCTCATCTTTCTTCCCTTACCGTTCGTCCTCGCGATCGAATCGGAGGTGTGTGGTGTTCTCTTCGTTTTTTTTTTTTCCAGCTTAGATCGAAGCAGAGCCATGGAATCCGGCTTTGCAGACGAACACAGTGTGGTGCTCCCTCGATACCATCGCCGGTGCTCGGCGAGCAGGAATGTTTGAGGATGATGCCCTTCCCTTTGGACGTGGTATGAGAGCGAAATTGGTGGATCGATCTGTTCTCCCTCGCCATCTTCCTGATCTTGTTCTTCTTCCTCCTTGCTCTTGATCCATCCGTTTTCCTCCGTGCGGTGTGAGAAGCAGCGGGTTTGGATTGAGGTGGGGAAAGATTGGGGCCATTGCATAGGGACGGGAGTACAGATTCCCTAGCGTGGGGGCCCGCTATGTCCTTTCTCTCCTTTTTTTTGCGTTTTAACCAGTCGGGGCGCTCCACGATTGATGAGGCGGGAGGGCTGGGAAGGCGTGCCTGCACCCATAGCTACCTCCCGTCATCGATTTGCTTCTTCTGGATCTCTCGCGCTTGAGATCTGGCTACTTGCTTGGTGCTTCCTCCCCCCTCTACATCGATCTCTCAATCTCTTTCTCTCGTCTTCCCTATCCCTTGCTAGCAGTTTGCTCCATGATGTGGTGGTGGTGATTCCTCTTCCTCCTGCCCTCGCTGCATGGTGTCGAGATTGGAAACAGTCGGTGCTTGCGGGCGTAGCATCATCAAGATTCACATGGATCGGAAGATGCGGTTCGGTCAAGTTCGATCGATGCCTCATCGGGTGAGGTGAGAATCTTGATGATGCTGCATCGGCAATCGGTGACTAATATATGCAGAAGGACGGGATGCAGTCTCGCTTCCTCGGATCCCATTTCGCATGAGATCGAAGGTGAGTATAGGCTCTTAGATTTGCGCTTTATTTAGGTTTCGTGAGAATAAATAGTGCTGATCTCTGTGGTTTCGTACCAGCGTTTCGCGCTTTAGATTTCATGGGATGCTGATCGCTGGAACTACGAAACTTCTAATTTTCTGGAGCTTTCTCTTTAATAGTTTCTTTTCGAGGTTTTATCCTTGCGATTACCGATTTGTATGCTTCTTTCTACTTCTAGATCGTGTTCTCTTTACGGTTTCTGCCTTCCTTTTTCTTTTCTCTTCATAAAAGATCCAGTTAGACATTATTGAAGGCTCGCAAAGATTTTACGGAGTTGGATTCCTTCAAATTTTTCGTGATTCTATGTGTGTATTTTTAGTATTCTCCATGTTGAATTAATCTTACGTGCTCCCCTTTGAGTAGCAGCGCCAAGATCTGGATTCGTGATAATGTGTTTTGATTCTCAGATTAGATGCCAAACGTTCTCTTCTGTTTTGGATTCCGATGGAAGGACGGTGACTTGAGGTGAGTACCTACCAATTTGATTGTCGTTTGTAATCGTGTACATCCCCTATAAATAGTTCCACAGAACGTTGTAGTACTCGTATGCTTAATTAGCTTGGACAAGCTCAGGTTCTTGTTGTATGATCCTCTTGATCACTGCTTCCCTTTTTTTTCCCCTCATTTCAGAACTGTACTCATAGATTAATGTGGTTAATCAACCTGATAAACTAGAATCCTTTTTTTCTTCCTTTCTTTCAATTTAGTTTCATAAGTAATGTGATTCTCATTCTATGTCCACTTTTCTGTGCTCAACTATTGATCTTGTGTTTGTGAAGACAGCAAGCGATTTAAGGACGACACTATTGTGATTCTCTTTCTTTGGTTGCTTGTCGGCAACCCTTCTTTGCGCCTAGTGTCTAATTGCAGCCGAAGGTCGCTGCGTTTTCTACTTTCTGAGCATTATTTATGTTTAAACCATGGTCATCACTCAAATCTCCTCTCGTATAGATCAAAACCGGCCTCGTCGACCTTTATTTGCCTGATATGTGAATTCGTTCCGTTCATAGAGGGTACTGGATGGGCAAGGGTTGTGCTAGCTGGGGAGATCTGTATGTGCATACTGTCGCGCGGCCAAAGGGAGCAGAAAAATTTCACATCAGTTGATTTGGTTACATCGAATCTTCCCGAGAAGGGGAAAGCAAATCATGGGGGCCGGGGCATGTCAAATGCACGGGCGGCTTGACGTTATAACACATTCACCCTCCTCTCTCACGCAAGTGGCCCTGCCTTCACGTACCTTCTGCACGTCAGCTCGTGAAAACTCGACCAGCTACTGGGGTCATCTCTCTCTCACAGTCTTTCAAAATTATGTTCGGGTTCCCTGCAACTCTTCTCTCTCTTTTCCCCACCCAGCCCGTCCCCCACAAACGGTCCATGCCTGCAAAATCACGTACACACATGCAGGTACGCAACGGCAGATAATGCATATACAAAGGGTCGTGGGTATCTGCGCTTACGCATGCATGAACAGGCAAGCACTCACCCACGGGCAATGGACCTCTTCTCTGTCCGATGCATTTTCTGCCTTAACAACTCTCTCCCTCTCTCTCTCTCTCTGCTTTGGCTTTTTGGACACATGGCATATGATCAATCGCTTACGCGCACAAAGAGAAACAGTATTTGGAATTTTTCTTGAGAAGTTCCCAAGTATATTTGACAATGGGCTCCTATGTTTAGTAGAAGGCAGATAATTTCTATTCCGGCAAATAGGTGCATGTAGACATTCACATTTCTGTCCAAGAACAGTTTGAGGATGCACGGATTTTTCACTCGCAGAATACCTGAGTACACTCACACCCCCCATCTTTGTTATGGTTAAGCCCATACTATTTCGGGTGATGAAGTCATACGAACGATATCCGTGAAGCAAGCTGCGGGGTTTAAGCACTTCATAACATCCTAGCTGATGAGGAAGGCGCATGCAGGTGAATGTTCGCTTTATAAGTTTACAGGGATGTTTTTTCTCTGCATTGTTTTGGAATTCAATGATAGACCTCTTAGCATAATCCGTCCTTTACTAGGTTTCATTCACTCGTGTATAATTAGGATCCATTTTGAGGTCACATGATATAGCAGATGGAAATACTATTTAAACTATCTTAATAGAATGTAGAAGAATAACACTGTCCTAATAGAATGAACGTGTTTTGAGGAGCACCGATTAGTTGTTCCTCCGGATTAATGGTGTGTTTATCTCATGTCAATGACGTTTCATCGCCACCAGCTATCTTGGTTTCATGGCCTCCATATTCGCCTCTTGCTTTACTTCATGAGCATCTAAGTTGTCAAATCTTAAGGTTGTTTGTTTAGTTTCCGTGACTTTCGTTTCATGTTTCTCATTAATTTCAATCTATATTGCCGGTAGCCTAATCCACCAACAAATTAGGGCTGTAACTTTGGTGGTCAACTTGAATTTGAGCGGGACAACCAACCCAACCAAGTTGGGATTAGGGTCGAGATTTCTTTCAACCCGTTGGATGGGATAGCTTAGGTTGAGGGTAACTCGAATCTGACATTAATATAGATAAATAATTATTTAGATTATTAGAATATATTTTATTTAATTTATATCTTTGAACAAAAATTTAAATTACAACATGAACATAGATTTTCTCAAGTAATAGCCACGTAATAATACTTGTACCTTCTTATTTTTAGTTACTTTATTAATATAAACAAATAAATTCATTGATCTTGTGGTACATGAAATTTTGGTAATAAGAAAGAAAATTTAAAAATATTAACTATTAGGGACATAACATGAGGAGGGTTGGGTTGAGATATTGTTAGATGGATTAGGCTAGGGTTGAGGAGGTTACATTGAGTTGGATTAGATAAAGGTTGAAGACTTGAGAGGCTCTTGATATTGGTTGAGTTGAAGTTGACTCTAACCCGACCTAACTTGACCGGAGTTGCAGTCCTAACACAAAGATTGGCCTCCTAGTAGGTTAAGTGGCTAGCTTCTCCAATGCAAGCGGTGGAAAGGAGGTGCCTTAAGGGCAGGTCACAATGAGAGGTAGAGAGTTTTTATACCTGTCCAGAAGCTGTTTAATGATTGTATTCAGCATTGATGATAGCGTATCGAGCATGCATCATTAATATGATATTTAGTAAATGGCTTTGCCTACCCGAGTTATGGTCATGTTGGGGGAACAACTTGCGCATTCACTGTCATCTGAAAACCATGGAAACAACATCCATCTTTTTCAAAAACAAAAATGCAACATTTTGCATATTCTTAGTTGCCTGTTTAACTTGGTATGAGATGATTCTTTTAATGCTGAATTCTGATGACCTTATTCTAGATTTGTCTCCATGTTTCTTCAGTAAGTCCCTCCATTAAGATGTAAGCATATGAACTTCATGCTATTATCATTGAACTGCATGTTTTTTCCTTGGCGCGCAACACCGTTCAAATTTCTTCGCTCTCTTGTGCTTAATGGTTGAATCCATTGGTTAGAGCCTAGAGAATCGAAAGTAAACTAATTATATGAATTTCTGAAGACAGTTGTGATGTCTCCTTTTGAGATTTCGCTTCTTCCCCCCGAATCTTTTCACTTGGTATTGCTGTATCCAAGAACTGTACTTTTTTCATTTTCACATTATCATGTCTTCTTGTGAGCTTGATCTCATGGGTTCGCAACTCATTTGCACTAATACGATCAGTAATCAATCGGGGCATGGGGATTGCATAGGAGCAGAATAATCCCAACTAATTGAAATGGAAAATTAAATGCATTTAACACATGGAATTACTCAATATTTTGTTGTGTATGTTAAGCATAAAAGAACACAACCTTAGATAGATTCAATGTTTTAAAAACGCCTAGGCGGAGTGAGTCGGCCAACCCCCTTACTGCCTAGGTGGCAAGGCGGCCACCTCAAATCCAAGGCAGCTATTCTTTTGGACCATTTTTATTTGAATTTCTTATCTATGTCCTCTACTAGTTGACAATGCTATTAACCACATACATCTCCTATTAACTTATATAGGGATCATACTACCTAATTCAATTATAAATCTTAATTTGCTAAAAGTTAGTGACTACACTTTGAAGAATAATATAGTATTAAACATGAGAGTTACTATGTTAGCATTTGCAAACAAGCACGAGAGCATCTTCTTAGTCTCCATGTAGCTACAGTATGCATTATGTCAAATGAACAACATAAAGAGCCATGTCTTACATAGAGACGAACCGAATCTTGCCATGTCCTAGATAGAGACCCCCCCCCCCCCCCCCCCCCCCCCCGAACCAAAACCATATGACCGACCTTGCCAGAAGGAGCTTTTTCCGGCAAGAAACTTTATGCTATGATCTTCATTGACAAGTACCTTGATGAAGTATATGTCACTTTATATTTGTGCAGAATTTGTATTGTAGTCCCATATTGACTAGATGTCTAAACAATTCCGTTAAAAACTACATGCAATGCAAGATTATTGTTTGAACAGGTTCCTATGCAAATGTATTCAAAAAACTAACATACTAAGATAAGAACCTGCTGAGCACATCAACAATTCTTAAATGCACATTACCAATTTACAAAGACACATGAGTTATTGGTAGGGATATAAAGGTCTTTAACAAGAGGAGTATACGTCTAACTAAAATCTCACAAAAGAAGACGAGTCGGTTTCCACTTAGGTAGTAATGGGGAGCGAGCCGACTAGGCGGCCGACTTTTAAATCATTGGATGGATTTCTTGTCAGTTTTACTCATTCATGTCGGCTAGTTAATAATTAACAGTTAAAGTTGCTAGTAATCAAGATTCCACGTAAACAATTGCTTCATCTTTTATGTCTCAGTGCAGAAAGCTATTAGATTCACATTTTCCATGTAGATATGCTGATAAATAGAAGGTCATGGATACATATGGGTGTCATCTTAATGAGTCCTAAATTTTTATCCTGCATGCCAGAATTGACTTTCTTAGATGATGAACCTTTTATTGATTGATGGGGAAGAAAATTGCTGCCATGTCTACCATGAAATTTGAAGAACTTCCTGTTTCTGGATGTTCATCATTCACATAGACGTACGCTACTCACTAAAACTATGGCTTTTGCAAAATAATTCCTTAAAAATCTTGTATACATATACAATTCTCTATATAATAATGTATATATGCAAAAGAAATCCAAATACAATTATTTTATACGCAAAAACCCTCATTATGGTCGAGTAAAAAGTCTCTCGTAAAATACATATATGCAAAAAAATCTTCTATATTGTCATTGTATAGAGAATTCCCTATTGTTAAGTTTAGTATCTCTCACATCGTTGACAAATTAAGATTTATTTTAGAATAAAAAAATTTAGGAAGTTTTCTGCATATATGTATACTACAAAGAGCTTTTTGCACATAAGACAGTCTTTCTGGGTTATTTACCGGAAGGCCTTAAAACTAGAACCCAAAAATTGGGCATTGACCCAAGATAACAGCTAATTGGAAGGGAACTCGAAGTTCTAGCTGCATAGAAAGCAGGGAAGAAGGAGAATGAGTGAATAGCTTTGCACATGAAGAAGCAATTATCTGATCAATTTTGTATTTTACGTCACTGACCATCAAGCTTCCTTCCTTTGGAGACATGGGGCACCCGCTAGGGGGCTACCTCTCGAGGATTGTTTGACGAATTCAGTGCGGGACGGAGGCCTACTGGCCTAGGCTTTACATAGGGCTGTGCATAATTTGATTCAAAACTAAAAATCAAACTGAATCTGGTCTTCAGTTCGGTTTGGCATTGTTTTTGGTTCGATTCAATTTCACAACATCATGAAATCAAATTGACTTATATAAAATGATTTTTTATAATATATAACATATAAAATGAAACTCGATTTGAATTAAATTGAATTGAAATTTTTTCAGTTCAGTTTGACACACGCATTCGGTTTGTTTCGATTTGATGTTTTTTTTTGATACTGGACAGCCTTAGCTTCAAGGATCTTTCGGCTGTGGCCATTGCCTAGACTTAAGCTTGTTTGCAGGTTGATGGTTGTAGGCTTGCACTTCGGGCAATTTTCATGAAAGTGACGTACCACAGGCAAGGAGACTTGGACATTTTGCTCTAGACAGTGCCGAAGTTTTTTTGCTGGGCAAGACTGTTGAGGTGTTACAAAAAGCACAAACATTTGTTGATCTCTCTAGGCATAGAGATTGGAGAGTCTATCTACTCCTATGAGGATACGTGGTTGCATCGGCACACGTTCCTTTACTTGCCTTGAACCCGAGAGCCATCCTGATAACACCGTAGCGGATTGGGTGAATGAGCCAGACCATTGTCATAGGCACACATGTTTCAGCTTGTGTTACTCGAGGCATAGTTTAGACTGTATGCCAGCTTCCTACCTGGAGACGGACACTCAGGACAAGTTCTAATAGTTTCCTCGGTTACCAGGGCCTTTCAAGACCAAAAAGGCTCATAAGTTAGTCAAGAAGAGGAAGCACGAAGATTTATTGCATACTGGTCTTTTTGGAAGGAAATCTGAGGGTAGCTGGTGCTATCCGGTGTTCGAATTTTACCCTAGAAGATTGCATGAGGATATCTCCCTACCTACAGCTTCCTACACAGGATCAAAGCCTCTATTCATCACCTTCTTGTCTTTTGTGTGGTAAGAATGATGAATCCTTCACATTTTCTTAATCTGCCCAATAGCTAGCAGGATCTAGGAGATGGTGGGAAGCTGAGCGGGCTGGAATTAATTCAAAATCAAAGTCATGGGAGGAGCCAAGCGGTAGAAGCTACGACCGTAACTTAATCCAGGCATGAAATCATCTCCACTGAAAGGTTTGTGGGGTAATGCATCGACCAACGTGTTGTGCTATCTAGATGCGTTGGCCAACGTAGCTCCAAAGTCGAAGGAGCAAGGGTTTATTCCCCACGGGAATCAACAGGTGCAACCTAATATTATATTACCTTTGGCTGTACACCGAGCTGGCCAAAGCCACCCCCTAGACTAATGGGTTCCTTTAACAGGCAATTGGTGGAGCCACAAACACCTATGTGCCCTGTGGAGGGAGCCTAAGGTGGCTACGCAATTAAAAATACCCCAGTGAGGGGGATTTTGGGTGGAAGCAGACGCTCCATAATTGTCAAACGGGGTCATTGAGGTGAGAGCCCAACATCATGTATCGACAATGTGATCCACATTTTTTGATGACCATGACTGCCATTCATTCATTCATAAACACATGGGAGAAGTACATACCACGGGATACAAGCTCAGCAGGATACAAACAGGAAAAACGGCATGCAACACCAATCACAACTATGGAAACAAACTCTAGAAAATGCATAACATACAGAGATAAAACATGCCGATAGAGAAGCCATTGATCGCCATACATGGTAGATACTAGAGATCCACAAAGGGACGCTTGGATGAGGGAATAGATACTTCCTCCATTGAGAGACGACTAAGAAGTCAGAAATAGTTGTAGCTCCATAAGCAGTCGGCGATGGTAGGCTCGAAGACACATGTCAACAGGGGACACATGGAATACGACCAGAGCTCGAGCTCCATCACTATACTTAGAGATCCTACGTTAGGATCCAACCAGATCTGACGAAGCTCACCGTAACCACCCGCAAACGAATGTTGACCAGATCAGCAAACCTGGAAAGAGAAGCAAACACAAAAGCAACCATGTAGGAGAGGAAGCAGATAGAAGAAGTAAGGTAGGGCAGTCTATATAGTGTCAGAAATTGCACAACCAGTCAGTGGTGGACGCAGAAATTTTGTGCAGTGGAGTCACTTAAACATTAAGTTATAAGCATGACTGAGTCAGTGGCTCTTGGGCTAGGTCATATGGGTCTTAAGTTGAGCCAGTAGGGTCCTAGGTTGGGTCAAGGGGATCCCGAACTAGACTGTTTTGAATTAGGTCAATAGGTTTGACAAAATTCAGTGAGATCCCAGGACCCCACTTGATGAATGTTGGATCTGTCACTGCAGCTAGTGGACCCAGAGAGACTCTCAACAAGCATAAAAGGCCGAATCCAAACAAAAATGTGAAGAGGGAGGGGTGGTGGTGGTAGTGAAGGGGTGGAAGTGCTGGCGGAAGGGAGGGGATAGAATCTGACGGGGGGAGGTGCAGCGAGGAGGAGGTGGCGTTGGGAGATGGGAATTCTGTTGAGGATCTGTAGTAAGAGACTTCAGATGAAGGCAAGTGTGGGGGGTAGAAGCTGTATGGGCGGCGCAAAAGGGTGGCGTTGATGACAAACAATAAAGAGGGGGAGAAGAAAGATGGGAACGGAAAACAAATAGAGACAAGGCTAGATAGGGAAGGGGGAGCCCTTGTAGGAGCCACCCCCTGTCCAGAGGGAGCTACTGTCGGGCGACAACTAGTCCGCCGAAGACGGTGAGAAATCTATCAGAATGTTTGATGAGGGATTTGCAGAGTGGTACACTCTGACTACTTCCCGCGGCCTTTCCGCTTTCGAAGTACAATGTGATCCACATTGCAACACAACTTTTGTGCAGGTTCCAAGTTGTGGACTTTTCCTATGTTCATTGGAACTACTACGGTCTAGTTAACTATTTAGACAAGTAGTGTCGGCTTAACAGGTCGACCTACCTTCTTTTTGGGATTGAGATCATCTGGTCCCATTCTATGGACCTATCCCTACGCCTTAAATCTCATTGGAAGGAAAAAATAACTCATTAACATAAGCAATTTTATTTTATTAATAAATCACATTTTTCTTTCAATGAGATTTTAGGTCTTAGGAAGAGTCTATGGAATGGCTCTAGGGGATCTCAATCTTTTTTGTGTGCTGAAGTTGTAACTAGGCAACGTTTTTTAAAATTTCAACAAATCTCTATGTACCAAAGTACGTGCCATTTTCATTTTGCACTTTAATTGGACTGATTTTCCTTCTCTTTCTTTCAACTTTCTAAGGTTTCTAGATTGTAATTTGAACAATCAGACATTGCTTTATGTTTTTGTCCTTATAATATGCTGCTAGAACCATGGGATCATACATGATGTAATTTGGACGGGCTTGGTTGGGTTATTGGTAATTTGGATTTAACCCAAACTCAAAATAGTCTAGCCCAATTTTAGCTCGGTCTAAATTTAGTTCAAATTCAACCTAAAGTCAGTCCAAATTCAACCCAAGTTCAACAGTGAGCGGGTTAGGTTGGTTGGGTTGTGCTGGCCCTATTTATAGTTTGTTTAAAATATTTTACTTTTTGTATGAAATAATTAAAAAGTCAATGGATCAAATCGGGCCAGCCCGTTCTTGGCCCAACTCAGCCCAAACTTGACTAATCTCAACCCAGATTTAACTCAACTCAGTTTAGATAATTTGAGTCTACCCAATGTACTATAATGTGGGTTGTGGGCTGGACTAGGCTGAGCTACGGGTTGGCCTACCTAATTGACACCCCTAAGTGAGGGTTAGTTCAATTGACCTGATTGTTTATATGAGTTATTTCCTTGATCAGAAATTTAGGATTGGTTAGAAAAGTTAATGCATGTCTAGGATTAGGGGTGTCAATTAGGCGGTCCATCCAGTGGCCCAATCCAACCCAATCCGTATTATAATAAATTGAGCTGGCCCAAGTTATCTAAATCAGGTTAGGTTAAATTTAGGTTGACATTAGTCAAATTTGGATTGGGTTGGACGAAATTGGGGTGGCCCAGTTTAACCGATAGACTTTTACATTAATTAATACAAAAAGAAAAATACTTCTAACAAACTTTCTACAAATAGGACCAGCCCAAACCAACCCAGTCTAGTCACTGCGGAATTTGGGTTGACTGAGCTGAATTCGGATAAATCTAAGTTGAATTTGGACTGGGCTGAGATTGGTCTAGACTATTTTAAATATAAGTTGAATCCAAATTACCACATAATCTAGCCCAACCAACCCCAGTTATATCCCTATCTAGGATACGTTTAAACCAAGCAAACAAGAGATGCACATACAACAGTTTCACAGTGAAATGTGCATGTCTTCGCCACCTGCATTTGTTAGCCATATAAGGTGATATTTATGCTTCCTTTTGAATGAACTCGGACCTAGGCTGCTGGAAATAACAAATTGGAAAGGGAAAACGGTTTTCCATGTCGGCTTCTTCAGGATGTGGATGTGAATGCAATATTTTTTTGACACTGATAACCCCTCAAATGTTTGGGACCTTTTTGAGAGGCAACACTCCATTCTCAATGTGTTTTAATACAACAGGGTACTTGCAGAAGAACTTCATTTTTAACGTGCTTGTAACTAATTAACTAAGGAAAGGAGTAACGGATGCTGAATTTTCTTACTCGCCACAAAGTAAAATGATCTTGCATAATTTGAGGCCAGCTCACACTCTAATGTAGAAAGTGGACATGTTGCAGTATGTGAACGCACGTGCATGCGCTCTGCATGCACAGCATGATTCTGCTTGTCCATGCGGGTGTGAGTTTGTCACTTGTGATTTCGTTCATACGTATTTATATATATGTGCATGTGTGTAGATATTAATTACGACTTCAAATACCAAAACATAACTTTACAGGGTGCGGCAGTACGGCACTAGGTAGAAACTATGAAAATTGTGGTCTTGCTATTTGTTATGGTTATCCTCTTGTCCTATTTCCGGGAGTAGCTTAACAGTTAACACTCGTAAGATAGAATAGATAACGGATATGACACAGTAGCTGTTATGTGAGCCCACATGCAAGTAACGGACGTATGTCCGAAAATGATCTTTTTAAGACTCAGCAGGGCAGTCATGCACTGAGCACTATCATGGTTAAAAATTGAGTCTGATTTCTGTCATTGCAGATCTGGTTGATCACTTCTCATTGGGACTGAGAAAAACAGTGTATGAGAGAGTTTTTTAAAATGTTTTCTTCTCTGTACTGGTTGAGTTCAGTCTAATCTTACATTTAGAAGACCTCTATTTTTAAAAATTAGTTTTTACGTGATTGTGCTTGAATATAGACTATGCACTAGCAGAAGAAAAAGAGTATGGATCCTGTCAATGCAGTTTTGGTTGAGACTCAGTAAATGCAAAGAAAGGGGAGAAAATTTTTCAAATTCACCTCTCATTGAGAATGAAAAAAGTTGGGCATAGGGAGTTCTTTCAAATCTTTCCTTCTCTGCAGTGTCTGAGTTCAGTCCAAATTGCACTTAGAAGATCTTTATTTGAAAGTACTGTGCTAAAATACAATAGTACTCTGCGAATAATCCTTTAAAACAAAGATTTCAAAATCCTTATCAGATACAATCTTCCCCTCTTGCATTTCTTGAGCGCATGATGCTCTTAGCTAACTAGAAGCAAAAAAATTGTGATGCAATCAATCGATCGATCTGTATTTTACATCAACATAAAAATCAAATACAAAAACTTAATATTTTAAAATGAATCCCAATACAATAAAATTTAGAGATTCTAGTATTTCAGAGAGTTAAGGTTTCCGAGCCCATTAATATTTCCCTTAGTTGACGCCATCATGCGGAGAGAGACAGAGCCTAAAACCCAAGTGGACCTTCACCTCTTCTCTTCCCGGCACCATGGAAAAGATTCTTCAACCCCCCCCCCCCCCAACATGGAAGAAGGAAGAGGAGCAAGAATGTGATGTAAGGGCATACATCTCAACATGTGACCTGTGATCCCCACCACTACGATGATACCATCCCCCCCTCTCGCCCACAGCACAAAGGAGGTGCACAAGAGAAACAAAAGAGAAATAGATATTTTGACAACAACCATAGTGGAAGCAGTAATTAACTTTAACTCCCCCGGAACCCCTCTAACACCATCACCCCCTGTGAACTCAACCTTGCCATTCTCCCCTTGGACCATCTCTCTCTCTCTCTCACACACACACACACACACAACTTGTAACTTGTGTTTATGCTCCTCACGTCAAGTTATGATAGAAAGTCTACAGAGCCGGTCTTAGTAGCCTCTGGGTTGGTGCAGAAACAGCAGAACTTAGCGTGGGAATAGATATCTGGGGGAGGTGCTTGTGCACATAAATAAGCCTACACCCAAGCTTTCCACCATATATTACACAAATCAACAGGTACTTAAAATTCAGTTCCAGGTTTCATATTTCTGGGTTTTCTGACAAATTGGACAAAAGATTCCTCCTAGAAGGGATATCACTTCGTGCCTTGCGATGTCACCGCTACTATTGATAAACACAACATCAGATGCACTAGAGGATCAAATTGACAGTGTTAGCAGACAAGGTTCGAATCCCTAGTAAACTACAGTAAGGTGGAATCATTCTCATGATGCTGACTTCACCCACTTCTTTGCTTTCAAAATTTCAGCATTTTTATGTGGGACATCATTATCATCAACTTCCTCAGCATCGACAAAAATGACATTGCCTCCAAAATCATCGTCGTCATAATCATCATCTTTGTAGTCGTCCATCTCTGATTCTACCTCGTCGTCCCAACCCTGCTCACCATCATACCCTTCATCATCATCGTCATCATCAACTTCAATTCCTCGCAAGGTGTGGAATTCTGGAGGTGGTGGACAATCCTCTGTGATGGCTTCATCACGTTTTATCACAAGATGCCGAATGATTCTCCCTTCTTTGTCTAACATGCTCTTGAAGCCATTGATGAACTTTGCTTCAAGCCTCAAAGTTCATTAGGATGTAATCGGCATTCTTTGCTTTCTTTATTTTGTAGGCTAATCTGCGCAGACCCTTAATGTTTAGCCTCCATATCTTCCCCCTCTTTTCCCTGATGAAATCTGCAAAAACATTCAGACAAACACAAACCAATATGAGAAGACACTGCCGGCTGACACAACACAAGCAAGTATGCCACCATGACAAAGGCCATTAATGAGTTCATATAGAGAAAACTGTTATGCTTCGCAAATACTTATTTGAAAAATAAGACCGCTTTATGGATGAAAACACTTGATGTTTTGTGGAAGAGAATCTAAACTTGTTCCAGACACAGAGGCACAGGAAATACCCTGGGAACACAACAATTTCTCTTGATGACAGCTCCCATTCTTGATGAAGGAGAACTAGAGAACCACATATATTAGCCGCTCTTGACGCTGAAGGAGAAGCGCAGCCATTCTTGATGACGGTAATTTCTCCTGGGGCCGCAAACGAAGTTTCTTTATTGGCCTGAGCTGAGTGGGGCTGTGTGGGTGTTTAGGGAAGTTCCCGGACACTCGACTTCTCCTAAAATTATGGAAGAAAACGGAAAATGGCGTACGGTTTTCCTCGTGGCCGTGTCATTTAGGTCAAAAGAGTGCTCGAAATCCATAATTTTTGAAACTATGATATTTTAAAACTATTCTTAAAGTTTGCTAATTTCAATAAATTGTACCAACTTAAATTTTAACTTCTTTGATTTGTTCTATGCATTATTTCTATGACTCAGATATTTCTTTAACTTAAGCTCCCATTTGGCAACGGAATAAATTTGGAGAAAAATATCCATTTACGCATAGATTATTTTTTCATATATCAATTTTTTGTTCGACAAAAGATAGAGAGAATAAATAGTCTTTTTTAACAGGAGGATGTGATATTTTCACCCCCTTTCTTTTATGCCAAGGAAGAAAATAGTCTTTTTAACAGGAGGATGTGATGTTTTCACCCCCTTTCTTTTATGCAAAGGAAGATCCCGAATAGAAATCACTAGATTATTCTGCCCTCTGATAGAATATTCGACCTCTTGAATATTCCAGTTCCCATCTGATATTTTAACAAGAATGATGGAACAAGCTCCTATTCCACCTACTTATCTCCATTGCCAAACGGGGGCTAAAGGTAAAGAATGGTTTAAGGATATTGTAAGTCTTTATAGATGCAGGGTGCAGATCACTTGTCACCGAATCCTGTACTAGTCTAAACATTATCTAAGATGAAAATAAGGTTCCAAGGAATCGTAAACATAGTTTATAATCAATTATAGTCGCTAGAAGATTATCTTTATGCTTACATTTCAATTTGCATAGAAGGCAAGCTAATCCTAAAATGATACAGCATTAAAGGCGCAATGTTTTCTTGTGCATGGGAATGATGTTAGGGATTTAGGAATATCTGCAGCGGAAATCATTCCTAACGAGAGGAAGAAGACGACACCGAAGTCGATCCCCACACGCACACGAGCCTCGCGAGCACCGCACGAACGCCGGACGTGGAGATCTGTGTAACCCGAGCATGATCTCCTCTGGTTTCTTCTCTCTAACTCACTTGATGCATATGACTTGATGGGGAGTCATAGGCTTCTTATAGAGAGAGGAGGGACCAGTCCCGTTTAAGCTTAAATGGATCCCATCTATTACAGGATTTTAATGGACTCTTAATGGGTTAAACCCAATAAACAAAGTCCGTTAACTTGATACCGTATGGTGTGTATTATGTAGCCCCTTAAACACAAGCGGACCACAATTAGATTAAAACCCAACAAATGAAGGTAGCATAGAGAGTTGCTAGCAATCGCACCATCTGAATGTCCAGCAAATTAACCAAGATAACTTCATTGTGGTCCCCCTACCCCCACCAACAATATGTAGAAGGTGAGGTAACACAAAGAAAATTATGTCAACAGGTAAAATGGAAAATCCTCTCTTCTCAAGTCTAGTGGGTGACAGCCAAAGCAGTTATGAAAATAGAGTAACACAAAAGACACAAGGAAATGTAAATATAGAGACTAGATACAAGGCATAAACATGTCTAAGTTTATTGTTGACTCATCTTTATGATAATCTTAGTTTGGATGGTTAAAAGTATATTTATAATAGAGTCACTTGACGTTATTCTAAATTCACAATCTCCTCATAAATACATTTGTCGAAAACCATTTGGAGTTGGTTTATGATAAAGAATGAGTTTTCCATATGCTCACTCAATGTTCTGTGTTCGTTATATAACTTACTTGGCCATGTTTGTCATATTTCAATCAGACAGAGTTTACCATAAATTTATTGTATTTATTGAGAATAATTAAGCAAATGAAATATATCTTTATGATAAATGAATTTACAAAAATGAAGTTACGATAACTCCAATCCATGTTTTCCATAAGTTTCATTCGAACAGCCTCTAGTTTATGACGAAATTATAACCGCAAGGCAATTATCTTATGTATATATTGGTGATACAGTAGAACAAGTTTAACTAGTCATTTGATTCACACAAAAGCAAGCAGGGCCTAGAATAATATTAGTCTTCGAACATTCTTTGCTTTAGAGGGTCGCCTTTGGGTGATGTGTGAAGTTAGGAGTGGAAAGATTTTTTTAATATATTTTCTCAGAGTTTCCTCAAAATCTGAAAGAAAGGTGAATGTTGAACATTGGAGTGACATGTATCTCATTTTAGAAGTTTAACTTTTGGGAGAATCTAAAATTCTAGTTTCATTTTCTACCATTTGTTTATGCTACTTCCTCTCCTATAACCAAGAACTTTAAATCTACACTAGTGAAAATAAAGAGTCTTAAGATGCGTTTGGAAAAAAATTATAAGATAAGTGGATTATCGGATTTGAAGGTCGGACTTTAAAAGTTTATATTGCAATATTTCATGTCTACATCTAATGGAACCTTTATCACCTGCCAACAGGCCGGACAAACCAACAGGCTTCAGGCCCTGTTAGGATCCTTTTTGGACGTTGTCCAAAATTCCTCGGCCACTTGGGCTATAACTTGGTCCAAATGTCTTGGGCTGTGGCAAGCAAGCACAGATTGGGCAACCATTATTCGAAACACATCTTTACGTATTCGAAAAAATGCTGAAGCCCGATATTAACACGCGTTAAACATTGCAAATGGATCCTGAGACGGCATATTATCTCTTATCATTAACAAATTCAAAATACTTTTAATTGTAATATTTTCGTCTTGATCCTCTAACCATCCAAAATCTAATCTAATGGGAAGATAAATCAAGATGAAAAGACATTAATTTTCTTAAAAATCTACATGAAGACAGACTTTGAAAGAAGTGTGAATTTCGGAAGTGAACTTCTGTGCACTTCTTGGTCGACAAAAATATTTCTTTATATTCTTATCTAAAACTAAGAACATTTATGTAAAATGAACAAATAAATATATTTCAACTTGCAAACATAGTTGAGATTCACAGTGCAAGTTTCCAACTTTAAAAAAACTATATATATTTTCTAACTCATGTCAGAGAATCCATTTTCTCTCCCGACTAATCCATGATAAGTATTTTCAAATACTATCGAGTTGTTTTTAAGTCCTAGGGTTCATTCAACCTTTGTCCAGCCTCATAAAGTTTCACGATAATGAATAAACTCAAGTCTTAACACATTTCAAAAATCTTCATGTTGTATGTAACTTATAACTATTTGAATGCTTATCAAAATCAAATATCCTTTAGAGTATTCTTTGTCAGTTTACTAGTGAATTAATGTCTAGTTTAATGAAGTAACAGGTATTGATGGTATTGACTTACACGGATCACCTTGTCTTATGATTTTTGCATAGGTCACCTTGTCTGCTTGTCTACTCTGCCCGTTTGTATTTTATCACTATTCAATCTACATGTACGCGCTTGAGCAAACGCAGAGATGACGAGTATATGCATTAGACTCAGCTTATGCAGCAAAGAGGAGAGGGGTGTTCCAGGCACTGGACAAGTAATTACATGCATCAAGCGCATGCTTGAGCAACATATGAGAGAGTCGTGTTAAAAGCAGAGATGTGACACCTTTTTTCTTCATCTTCTGGCCGAAAGCACATAAAGTGAGAGAAAGAGAAGGGTTGCAGAGAGTGAAGAAAAAGGTAAGAAGGGAAAGTAATGCATGAGGTGTAGTTTAATTTTTTAATTTTTTTTAAGATCAGGTCCATTATGTCCGACATGTCTATACAATTTGATCTTTGATTGGATTACTTTAAGAAAATTTGGAAAATAAAAAATCCAACCTTTTTTTATTGGGCTTGGCCCATTGAAAATGTTTTTTCAATATTCATTAGGGCTCATTTTTTAATTTTTTAGATTTTTCGCATTGTCAGATCGAAGATCAGATTATATAGACATGTCATACATCATTAGTACGACCTTAATTTTTTTAAAAAAAATAATTTTTTTTTTTAAAAGATTACACTCCATGCGGTGTAGCAACTTGCTGCACCATATTACTCAAGGTAAGAACATACTCCTTGCGTACGTTGAACTTCGTGCTCATTTGGTGCCTCATCAAATATTAATGCTGTAAAATCTCAGTTTTGAAGTTATTGTTTTTAAAATAAGTGAAAATAAAATTTCTGATTTTCAAATCATTGGTTTTAAAATTATCAATTTTGGTTTATAGTGATTTTGGACTAAAAGAAAATCAACTAATAGGAGAATTTTAAGGATCAATCAGTATTAAAATATGATAATTTATGATGCACCAAAATATACGAAAAATTACCATAAAATGATTTACAACATTTTACAGCTGTTTGCAGCATTTCATGATATTTTACGACGCACCCAAAAATGACACCTCTGTGATGCTATAGTTGAGTCACAACAATGGGGGGAGCTTTCTCCACAAGTCTAATATATTGTGAGAAATTTCAAAATAAATAACAGTATTAGGTGGGATTCATATCTACACATTTAACATTATAGGAGTCGCAATCCAAAAATCCCTGTCATTAATTAATCTTTGTCGTTGGACCCAAAAAGCAAAACCATGGGCTCGAGAGCATGTGGGACGGTCCAGCTCTGACTCGGGCCAACGAGGATACCCATTCCTAACACCAGCACAACCGTGTCCATGTTTACAACTCCCATACGTCAGGGGCAATTGGGTCACAAGGTAGCCATTTCTTAGGGAGTAATATTTGTTACAATATTTTCTTATTTATTATAGTCAACTACTTTCCTATTAGTAGAATGGACTCTGCGCCATATTAGGGGTCGTTTGTTTGAGAGGTGCAGCAATCAGACAGTTTACATTATGAGTAACATTTGCGGTACCATGCCATAATGTAATTAAAAATAAAAAAACTGAAACTTTTTTTTGAGGCCCATCCTACCACATCTCAAATGTACAATCTGATTTTTTATCCAATAATCTTAAAAATTTTAAAAATTAAAAATCGAACATTTATTTATTGAACTTGACTCGTGGTCAACTCGTTAAAGATATTTTTTACTATTCATTGAGACTTGATTTTTTACTTTTTAACATTTTTCAAATCCTCCAATCAAAAATTGAATTATACAACATTCAGAGTAGAGCCAGTCTAATTTAAAAAACTATTTTAATTGTATCTGCAATACATTAAATTTAGTATGATACAGTAAGTATTACTCTCGTATTATAAAAAATGATGTAGAAACAATTAAGACCTCTCATCCTTCCTGCTAGATTCTTCGTCGTTAAAAAGAACTTCTCATATCATAAAATCTAATAGTCACTCGACCGAATCGGTGTTATTTTTTCATGCGACTCGGACAAATTTATACGAGTCGGGCGAACCCTGACTACGAGACAACGAGGGCTTCCCCTTCCGCACGGGTCCCCCCGCGTCCACTGGGTTATTTCCGCCCTGCCGTCGTTGTAACGTGCCGCACGGAGGCAGGCCATCTCTCCTCCTCCCCTCCGTTAAATTCAAACACGGAAGCCATATTTTGCCGTGTGCCCCTTCCCCCGCGGTAACAATCTCCCTTTTTTAAATAATTCGCCCTTTTGCTTTTGGGATTCCGGTGGAAGGGGAGGAGGAGAAGGGGCAAAGGGAAAGGTTGGGGTTGGGAGGGGGGGGGGGGGCGCGCTGGTGGGGCTTGGCGAAGTGGGTTCCTGCTGCTCGCATCTGCCCTGGGCTCTTCCTCTGTTCTTCTCAGGTCTTTCTTTCTCTTTTCTCTCTCTAGCAAATAGGGAAATGCATGTGCTCTAATTTTATATTTTTCGATTAAGCTGTGTTTTTTATTTGAGTCCATATGCATTTTTATTCTATTTTGTAACGTCTGCTCCTTTTAATATGAGCCATGGGCTAGTCTACTGCTGGATTTTGCTGATGCTGCTGTTTTTTTTTTTTTTTTCCTGCAAGGGGGGTTGGATTTGTGGGTTTTGGAGGGGTGCTGGAGTATTTCTCTTCCTGTTTTGGTGCTTTTGTTTTGGTTTGATTAAGGGGGGGATGAGGGTGGTGGTTGGTTGTTTTGTTCAGCTGGGATGTTTTGAGTTCTTCCGACGGAAATTGGCATGGTAACAAGTAGTGCACGCATTTGGGTTACATGCATCTGAGGTGATCAAACACGAAAGGTGCCTTTTTTATGTTATTTTCGTGGTTTCAGGGAAATCCCCACCGTCACGTCGATGGACTATTTACTTGTTTAGTTCGTTATTTGTTTTGTAATGTTGGCTTTGCATATGAGAGATTATGTGCTGTTGGTTATTAGATTAGTTAGATTTGTATTGCAATAGCAAACTCTGGGGTAGGGTACTGTTGCATTTTAATAGAGGGGATTCGTATGATACCCATCGAATTTCAATTGCATTTTGAAGTTGGCTTCGTTTGGCAATAGGGGCAGTTCAGTTCAATTATGAAAAAACCATAAAAATTCTCATTAGAAATCTGTCATTTCATATCCCATTTTTTCTCTTCCAAATGCTGTCCTTTTTTAATTAGAAAAAAGAATGGATGGGTCTCCTATCATTCTCCTCTAATGGATTGCAGTTAAGAAGAAGAACAAAAGAAAAAAACCTTTGTGCGATCCTCAAACCAACCCTTCCTCTTCTATGACATCTTGTTGAATTCAGGAAGAATGGGTTTGGTTTGTTCCTTGGGACAAGATTCCATCTTCTCAATCCACTGTAGTATTTATGGCATATTACATCCCGCAAAATCCTGCGTCATTGAGAGAAGTCCCAAATGCATTGTGCCTTCCAGGCTTCAGATCAGTTCAGCATTCTGATTTCTGAATGTCCAGGACTTATCAAGCCAACATGTCAGGGATTAGTCTGAATTGCGGCTCAGTTAAGGACAGTTTGCAGGGATGAAAAGAAACCAACAGAGAATCATATTCAGTTTAAACATCCAAAACTGGGACTTTTGCATCTAAACCCAATTTATCTCACACGGGTTTGGAGCATAGTCCTTCAGCAGAATGTTTATAGGAGAGAGAGTCTACCAAATAGGGATGGGAGATAAGAAGGCCAAATAAAGAAAATCAACGAAGGTCATTCCTATGTATTACGTCATTGATATTGGACATCATATATGCACTATAGCCTGAGGAAACCATAATCAGACAGTCATCAACTTCTATCGAAGTTTTCTACAAATGTGCTACTAATTGGAGTTCGTATTTGATCTTAGAGGGGCTTCCAAGATGGACATGCTTATGACTAATTACTATATGCTGATGAGTTCAGAAGATGATAGGAGGGAGGACGTAGGACCAAGCCCCAACTTTTAGTGTGTTTCCTATGGGGTCCTTTCAAACAATTTTAGAAGACATCAATGATGTTCCGATAAGCAACCCTTCAATTCTTTTTGTCAATTAAGGAAAAATGAATTTGACTTCCCTTCTAGTTTAGTCTATAGATGGTCATGGGAGGCTTGGGAGCAGTAACAGCACGATGGGAGTGGGGGATATTTTTGTTTACTATTCATATTTCCCTTATGAATTGGAACATAATGCTTTTTGGGAGTGGGAATGATGGCCAAATGGGTGAATCCCACTATTATGGTTTAGTCCGAACAGAATGCTTACATGAAACTCTGGATTAGGGCTGGCAATGAGTCGAGCAGCTCGCAAGCTGCTCGGACTTGGCTCGACTCGTTCAAATAAACAAGCCGAGCTCGAGTCCGGTTCATAGATCGTTTAGTTTAATGAGCCGAGTCTGAGCTTAGTGAAACTCGGCTTCGTTGCTCGCGAGTCAGCTCGCATTCAAAATGTTTAAATAATTACAATGTCTATCCCACAGTTAACCAGCCCATTTAACTCGGGAATATCCACACATCTGGGGGAGTCCATGCGTCTTTGGCTATGTGCAATGCTGAAACCTTATATGGTCCTAAAGATCTTTTTAGAATCTCTGATACCAGACTAATATGGCCCTCACCAACTGCACAGGTGTGTGCTTTGTAGCGCTGGGATGCGGGAGTGGACATTTAGTCCTATATCGGGTTCTTCATTTTTTCACCCGCCCAGCCTCTCTATAAATTGAACCCGCACTGCTCCCTCCCTGATTGGATTTGAGTAGCCATTTTCATGGGCTTTCAAGCCTAATAAGCTTGGCTCTTGCTGGTATGCAGTTTAATGGGTTTTGTGCCTGGGCTTTTGCTGGTTTTGGGCCGGCAGTTTAATGGGTTCGAGCTGGGCACAGGCTCGGCTCAAATTCTGTTTATTTCACTCGAGCCCACACTCGAGCTGTAGTTTGGGCTTGAAATAAGGCTCGGCCTTGGCTCAAGCTTGAATTTTTCTTCTTGAGCTGAGCTCGAGCTTGTCGAAGCTTGGCTCGGGTCGGCTCAATGCCATCCCTACTCTGGATAGCTATTCTCTAGGATTTTAGGAATCCAGATAACTGGGGATCAGGTAACTGTTGTTAAGAAGGTGTGTCCTTGCCAGTGAACTGGCTATCTGCACATGAACTATCTCTCAGACACACTGTGAGAAGGAAGGGTCTCTTTTGAACTTTGACTTCCAGAATGCACGTTGGATGTTGCTAAGGCAGGCACTTTTGGGGCATGATTCTCGTAAAAAAATGGTTGGGAATCTTGGGATATGTGAAGCAATCTCTTGAACATGCTAATTCTCTCTATCCTGCTCAACTAAGATGGCCCAGGGGTTTTGGGAGCTCTAGTGGCATCCGGCCAAGAAATGCCCCTTCTACTATTTGTTTTTTTGACTTATTGGCAGATGACTTGGGTTGTTTGCTGGATGCTGGTTATGTTGAGAGTTGCAGTGTCTCTTCTGCACTGTATGCAGATAATGCTTTGTCTTCTGCGAACAAGTGAAAAGCAATTACAGAATATGGCATTTTACAGTCAGATGTTTTTAACTGATTTCTGATCTGAGAATGTATCTGGAAAAATTTTCAATAATTGGACTGAATATGGCAGTGTATCAGATAATTAAAAAACATTGAGAAGGGGGCTGGCTGAAGGTGGAGAACTGCTTTTTGTGGAATGGGATGAGATGTGTAGACTGAAGGAACCTGGGTAGGGTTAAGTTCTACTTCGTTCATGTGAAATTATTTGGCAGATGTTGATATTGGACAAATGCTGGCTTTCTATGGTGTCCTTTGGGTATCATGAACTGGTAGATTGCCTTGTAGGCTCAAGACTTTTGTTTGTTCTCCAAGGTTTTGTTCAATTCCATCTATCAGAACCCTTTGTGCACATCACATGCGAGGTTTGCACAGCTTGAGTTTGCTCTCAGATGCTCGCTGACTTTGTGCTGTTCATTTGGTGCGCATTTGGGAGGTTTAGTGTAACACCGCAACCAACTTACCAACACCAAATGTTGAATAGTTTCACTGTGCTGTAGCATTTGACTAAGTCTCTCAACATCCACATGTAGCATTTAGCTTGAATTTTCCAAAGTACCTTTGTTGAATTCAGAATGGGGTTCTCTGTTATTTATGTGTAGTACCCAAGTGGAATGTGTGAATCCACTTTTAACATTCCATTTTGTAAATTCTCAGTTTATCTGTGGTAATGCCCCACAGTGGCCTTGGAATTCAGAGTCCCAAGGTGAGGCTTTTTTCTATGTAATGTTTTATGACAGCTTCTGTTGTTGTCCAATGGGTTATACGGCTGCTTAGTTGCAGCAAAAATTATTATATGGTAGCTCAAACTGCCATAAAAATTCTTGATTCAGTTTGAGTATTTTGTGATCACTTTCTTTCTTGTCAGCATTAGTCTCCTCATAGTTGGTTAGATAGATTAATTAATCATCTCTTCTTGTCCATCATGTATGCTTCTTTTTTTTTGCATATCTTTAGAGGAGTTTACTTAGGGGATCTAATTTCCATGTATCCCCTATTTGGCGATTATCGTGGGACCCCGCCACCATCCTTTGGTGCTTTCCATATTTCTCTTTTACCTTTTTCTGCATCTTTCGTAAGTTGCTTTAGTCTTTTCTTGTACATATCTTAACTTGCCGATCTCTTCCTTTTGCCTATAACATCTTGTTGTTTCTTTTCCTCTAGTTTTCCCATATTTGCATTGAATTCTTGCCTTGATTTACTTATTTGCATACTATTCAACCCTATTCTCGTACCACTTTCCTTATCACCCCTTTCCTTCTTCCTCATTTACCTATTGCCTTTCCTACTTTTCCTTGTTTTTATTTTTCACATTCTACATTTATTTCTTGCTCCATTGTTTTTTTTAATCTTGTTGCATTCATACCTCACTCTTTACTTTAGGCTTTTAAATTTTCCTTTTTTTTGTTTAATTTTCCTTGCTAATTTGGTTGTCTTGATCTTTTTTTCCTTTTTCTTTGTCTTTTTTTTTTTAGGGGGGGGGGGGAGGTGAAGTTGCTGCTCTTGCCTTTTTTTTCTTTTCTTTTTGTTGGTGGGAGGGGGGTTAGGTGAAATTGCTTGTCTTGCATTAAAGTTTACCTCCTACAGCCATACTTCATCTCTTCTCATTATATTTGTTTATTTTTGTTTGCATTTGTTGCAGGTTTCATGTTTACCATTGTATTTGTGATCCAGACTTTTACGGCACCTTTGGTTGGCATGTAATCAATCATTCTGGAAAATTTTACAGCATCCCCGGTTGCTGTGTTAACCTTAGGCCTTTTATGGTAGTTTAGGTTACAGTATAACTAGTTACGCGACCATATCTGCTGACATAAAACCATCATGCATTCCCGCTTTTTGGTTTTTGGGGACTGCATCTTGCTGCACTTCCCAATAAGTAAATGACCTCTAGAATCATTTGCATCACACCATGTATCCCATCTATGATGCGGGACGACAACCGAAATGGGTCCGACAACTTTCCACAATCGAGATCAGCAACCACACCACGTGGATAATAAATGAGCACAATGACCCACAATGTTCTAAGAAAGATAAGATGTGAAGATAACAAGAAAATGTAAACTATAAAAGCCGTCCCTCGCAGCGAATAGCAAGTGGATTGAAGGTAGTGAGAACTACCAATAGTCTAGGGCTTCAACACACGCTCAACACCATCAAGCACGGGAACCAATGAATTCACAAGCACGGGAACCAGATTTCCATCCACCATGTAATAAACGAGTAGGTCTATAGGGATGTATGCTATCCAGCTGATAACCTGCTTATTGATGAGTGGGGCGTAAATATCCGAGCACTGGAAATACCTGCCCCCGTTAGATGGACTTCCCTGCGCTTACAGTTTCTGCCAAAGAGGTGGGCTCTCAAGTGGGCCTCAGAACACATAGTAGCCCACGAACATACTGGGCACGGCCACCGTGTGGTGGCAGAAATGTTGATGTTGACTTCCCTTTCTGGCTCGATCGACGAAGAATGGCGGCCGAACGAGCAGCTGGTGACGCATGGGGGGGGGGGGGGGGGGGGGCTCACTCGTTGACGAAGTAGGGTAAATTTGGTGGGAGGCACGCTGCACGGCAAGGAGGTGATGAAGGCGTCGACAGGCGGTCGGGCGGATGGGGGGTCGCGGTGGTCCGGGGTGGGTTGCGCAAGGCACAGTTGATGATGAAGAGGAGACGGGGCGGTGAGCTCGAGGCGTTGGGGACGAAGATGGCGAGTGATGGTGGATGGGGGAGACAAGCGCTCCACGTGGCGCCTGGAACCAGGGTCCTGTCGGTGAGGGAGACTGACGATGTTGCCAAAAGGGGAGGGGCATGAATGGTGCTCTTGCCGAGGCGTGCCTTGATGAACGGGGTCAACCGACGCGTGGCGGCGGCGGGGCGGGAACGAGTTATGCAGGGCTTGAACGACAATACCGGCGTCCCACGAACTCGTCCCGGCCACAACGTGGAAGAAGTGATGGCGGCACTCGGATTTGGAAGCGATGGCGCTAGGCAACAAGGCCGGAATAGTGGTGAAATAGTAGAAAAAGAAGAGAGAGAGAGAGAGAGAGAGAGAGAGAGAGAGAGAGAGAGAGAGAGAAGAAGAAGAAGAAGAAGAAGAAGAAGGAGGAGGAGGTCAGGTGAGGTGAGGCTCAGAGGCCAAGGAAGGGGACGAAGGAGACAGGGGAGGGGGAAATAGGGAAGAACAGTGGAGAAGAAGAAGAATCACAGGGCATCCCATCCTGTTCACACCGACCCTTCACGGGTCTTCTAAACGCACAGCATGGCCGGCGGCTAGGAAAAAGAAAGTTTTTCTCTTATCTTCTCATCATTGGCCTTTCCCTTTATCATTGGCCTTTCCCTTTAGGGTATACAACATATATATTTAGGGTATACAAATAGGCAACCCTAGGTACATTAAGGTCAAAAATATCCCTAGGCCCTAAGAGAGGAAAAGTGCTGAAGAAAATTATAGAAAATTTGAAAAAGTCATCATGGACCCACTAATGGGCCTAGAAGCCTAAAGTAAAAGAATTACATCATTGGGGCCTGACAAAAGCCCAATATCACAAAGAGAAATAACAAATGTATCACTACGCATCTCCTCGCTGCTCGACCTGCTACGGACATCCTGCGGAGACGGTAAACCTGGGCCGGGTCGAAACGTAAACGCGCACGGGTGTCCTCACCAATCTATGTCAAACCTTGGCTAGCACCACATTCAGTCTAGGGACTCCCACTCAATCTGACTGAAACTGTCTTCCCGAGGCCTCCATCAGCTCCATTATTGTATTCCACAGTATCGCTGAGCAGGTTGTACCGACGAAGCATGTCGTTTACTTGCCCTTCGCTGTGAGTTATGTGCATGTTGCTTGCTCAGTGAGAGTCCTAACCACAGAACGAAAGCACCTAATTGTGTCACTATAATTTTATTTAAATGGTAATGTACTCGATTTCTTAAAGATGTTCATTCCATTCTAACTTGGTTGTTGTAGTTATTATAGAAGCTCACTTTTCCATAATTCACATTCACTTAGGAATTTATACCAAATTCAAATTGTACAGTTCTGTGCATAATGGAGTTGCATTATAACTGTGCTTTTGATCCTATGGGCACTCCTATCCCCTACTATCAACCCTCATCCTCTTATATATCAAACTTCCAACATGATCTAGTTTCATGTGAGGAGACTCCAGCGAATGCCTATCTGACCATCCTAACACCCTACAGTCTGAGCTTGGGCTGATTGTTCCCTCTAACCATCCTAATTCAAATCAAGTTCCCAAGGAGGCAGATCAAGAACCTTCTGCAGGTTAATCTCATCTATTGCTGAGCCTGATGATCTGGCCATCACATTCAGTGCTCTGTTCCCCCAGTTTTACCCTTGCTTTTGCTAATCAATCCAAGGGGAAGGAGTCCATGACCCTATTGGGAATTGGAATCAAGTCTATTGGCTGTTGAAACCTCAGATTCTCATCAAGCCTCATACACAGGTTTTACTGTCCACCACCTGATCCAGCTACGATGTGTTCTAGATGTTGCCTTGGGTAATTAACCCGTCTGTGTCTCCCAGGGACTGTTCATCACCTAGTTTAGCCCCATGTGATCTTAGTGTGGGCAGTCCATCCCCACTTGCTGAAACTGTTCAGCCCGTCTCAACAACCTTCAACATAGAGATCCAATCCAAAGTTCGTTAAGTTTCCCCATAGCCGATTTAATCCTATTCTCAAGCTCCTCAGCCTGCTTAATGTCACTATCAGCCTATCAGGTACTCAGCAAGTTCAGCCCACTTCCTTTCGGGATCGGCATCTACGATCTTACATGATGCAGCCTGCCCTCTCATTGTTTGATGACCATCTGATTGTTTCCTTCAGATCTTTTCTTCCACCAGAGATTTTTTTTTTCTGAGAAAAATGTGGATTATACCACCAATTTTATTGAAAATAAATAGAGGAGGTACAATCAAGTAGATTGGAGAGGTTCCAATCTAAGAAATCAAAGAACTACATAAAGACCTTGCTCCAAGAATATACTGGACATCCCTATGATATGCCTTGACCAATTATATAAGAGGGACAAGCATAAAAAAGAAATATTTTCTACATAAATTCTATTTCCCCGGAAAATTATGTCATTACTTTCTCTCCATATACTCCAGCAGATCACACGAGGAAGAATGCCCACTATGCATATTTTGTCCTTATGATGAGTTCTTCTCTTCAGATTCTTTAAGAACAGCCACATATGTTGAACTGACTGGAAGTTACCCTTGAATTTCATCATGGAACTGAAGATGTTCCAGACCTCCTTGCTAACCATACAGCCAACAAAAAGATGATCAACCTCTTCATCATGAAGGCCACAGAATGAACATAATGTTTCTTCATTAGGACACCACTTGCTCCTATTCATTTTAGTGATGATCCTCTTCTGTGAATAGAACTGTAACTGAGTATTCGCCAACATCTAAAAGCTGACCCTCCCACTGCATCTTATTCCAAACAATAACTATGCCTCCTGAATTACCTGAGGCCCTTCTGTACACAAAATCTGACTCACTAAAAACAGAAATCTTCTTGATAAATAGACTATCCACTGTCTCCATCTTGGTCTCTTGCAGGCAGAAAATATCCATGCAGTTTTTTCTTATCACCTCTTTAACTGCTCTTTGATTCCCTTTGTCATTTAACCCCCTGATATTCCACGACAGATTAATCATTGGGATCCAGCAATGACACACGGACCCTTTGAGATCCCAGCAGCTTCAGAACAGTCACTATCCTTCAAAAGATTTTTTAGTTCTCTCTTCCCTCTCTGTTTAGTTCCTGCCTCCCCCAAAACTTCCTTGCTTCCTTCACAAACCTTCCTGAATTGTCCCACCCTGCCTTGAATTTGAACGCCTATATCCACTGCTTTTTTTCTCCAGCTCAATATTATCCCAATCTTTCAGAAAAATACATCTTCCCTCTTCCATTTTCTCTTTCTTTTTTTGTATTTTTGGAAACCATCTTGGATAGGGACCAACTCCATGTTGGCTTGCTGTTGTTTGTCAATGATGCAATTGCCAGTGGAAGAAGGGCCAGAGGAAGAGGGGAAGAGGTTGGAGGGGGTTCTAGTTGAAGTAACATACTCGGAGGCTCCTTGAATCATGGAAGAGAATCTTCATTGCGATCCTCTTCCAAGATCGAAGCCGAAGGCATCGGCTTTCCACCTCCACGCTATTGATAACCTCCAAGAATCGCGCGGACCTTCCTCCCTCTCCCTTTCATCATCTCTCGCCGCAACCCCTCGCACCAAAACAGAAGTAATAGTAGCTAGGGCTTCTCCCCATTTAACATCCAAGCCAATTTCTTTAATACCCCTTCTCGAACCATCCTTCTCTTCCTTCAAATCAAGTCGGCCGGTTGCAATAACGGGATTTTGGTTTGAGTCGACTTGTTGGACCGGAGTCCTACCCTGGTTCACCTCAGAGCTTCATTTGGTTCACATAACACAAAGTTCTCCTTTGAAATTTCTAACTTTGGTTCACTTTGACATGGCTGCTTGTTGCGAGTCGTCCCCCCTCCCCCCCTTGCACGAATCAATGTCAAGCCATGGTTGGCAGTATCGGCCGATACGTATCGGTATCGGTAGGTACCGGTACCATACTGAGTGGACTAATACCGGCCAATATTGGCCCGGTACTGGGCCAAAATGGACACAACACCGTCTGATACTGGCCGATACGGCCGATACCGATACCGGTACGTATCGGTACCCTCCGATACCGGTACTGCCATCCTTTCTCTGAGCCCTGTTGAGTCAACTCCATCTTCTTCCTCTGATGTCTTCTCCTTGCTGAACCCTAGCCATCCGATATTCTTTGTATGCCATCAATACCTCCTTGTATGTTCATTGTGAGACCTTCTCTAAAACATCTTCCATCGGTTCCAGCTCCACTTTAACCCAATAAACATTATCTGCCCAGCACATATGCACTCCTTTCGGCATTTCCACCTCTGGTTCAACTGCCAATTGAACCCGAGCATATGACAAATACTCCCAATCCAAAGTTCTTCTATCAATTTTTCTGATTCTCCCGAAAGGTTGAACAATCTTCTTAAAAACCTCTGCATCCCATAAATGCAATGGGACGCCTATTATTCCGCACCATCTCTGGGCCATATGACTAAGCTGCGTAGAATAAAACTCCGGGGACCATGCCTTCCAATCTATTGTGGTGTCTAAGCACACAGATCTTCCTTTAGAAACTAACTCTCTATACATCTTCTCCGACGGACGCCATACTATAGATTGGAAATCATCTATCATTGATCCCCATCCTCTCTTAGCCTTCTGCCACCATGTATGAAGAGCTTCTACTAATTGATCTCTCTGAATACCTTTATCAGAAGAACCTATTACACAACTATTGCAGAAACTCCAATTGCTAGCAAATGATGGATACCAAGGAACTTCAACTAAAGGCCCCTTCCTCTGCTCCTCCATTGAAACTCCATCGGCTTTCAACTGCTTTCATCTTACTCTCCCCTAACCTTGAACAGTTAAAACTCCTATTCCCCGAGCCTCTACAGTGCCAGCAAACAAGAGTATGACGACAAACCTCTGCTCTAGGATTCATTTCAAGACACCTAAAACATCTTCCCTTGAAGATGTTATTTGCAGAATTGAAACTCCTCTCCTCCTTCCTGTGGACTTGCTCGTTGCTTTGGATCTTTCTTCCCCCATCCTCACTTCTCCTCATTCCCTGTAATCCCTTGCTGCTTACTCCATGTGCATCCTTGAATGCCCACCATAAATTAAATGTGGTGCTGATATGTTGTTGATGATCATAGGGCTTCACAAGTCCAACATCATCCAACTGATCTTTATTCTGAATTCTAATTCTAGCTGTTCCTTTGAATTTTGAACCTTCTAGTTTTCGGAGATACAATGGTATAGACAATCCACATTTGCACCTTAAGGCCTTTTCCATATTGTTGGCACCGTCTTCCAATACCGTGGAGAGTAAGGCCAACCATTGCCCCTGCAATGGCATCCAGGATTCGTGCAATAGAGGGAAGGGTGACAATGTTAGAAATGGGGAGACACCAACAACCCATTCAAATTTCCTCTTGGATTGGAGCAATGAAGAGTTGGTTGAAAAAGCTGCCATCTTAGATCAACAGAGCCATTATGCAAATTTTGGAGGGATATGCAAGCAGATTCTGGCAACATTTACCAAGCCTCTTAAAGGTAGGAGGGAGCTTCATAGTCTACTGAAAAATAGTGATCAAACGTAGTCCACGGATGATTATTGATTGCCTTACACACAGAGAAGGGCCACTTTCACAACATGAACCATGTAACAGATGCTTGCTGCAGTGGAGTTTGGATACGACAAGCACATTGGATTTTTTGGGGGGTTTAAAGTAGCTTTTAGAGTGGAGCAGAGAAGAATTTAATAGAAGTCTTTCATGTATTATTTTGAGATGAGAGTAGGATTATTTATTTTCATGTCTACTTAATTTTACGTTGGTTTTTGCAGTAGTGTTATGGTAGGTGGATGAGGAACGTCTCCTTTCCTTTTTTATTGTACCACCTCTATTTACTATGAAATAAAATTATCGGTACAGTCAACTATGAAATAACCTGCCCGATATGGCCACGACATATATCTCATAGCCTTCCCGTTTTAGATGTCCCTAGTAGGAGATGCTCTCGATTGGTTCTATTCTCTTTTGCCTGACAGCATGCATGATTTAGTAGTCCAGTGGAAGTTCTTGGCCAAGTATGATCATTGGGTTGAGTGTGCACCAACACTGAGGGAGCTTTCAGCTGAAAAGTTCTAACAAGATGAGGATTTCATACAGTTCGTCAATAGATGACATGTTGTGGCCTCCAAGACCGATCTTCCAATCCTAGAGTTAGAGCAAGTCCAGAGGGTTATAGACAATATTCCTCCACAGTTTCAGGCTTTCCTCTATATAAGTGGCATTACTACTTCTAGGGAAACTTTACTAATCGGCCAAAGCCTTCTAAATCCAGCTGTGTGCCACCTTGCAACCCACTTTTGAGGCCAAATCAAAGTACCACATAGACCAAGGGTCCAGTACTCAGGGTGTCACCACAAGTGAGCAAATTGCTGCAGTATCAAACACCTGGCCTGATTTACTTAAACCCAATGGAAGACTGACCACACTACAATATGCCAAGCCACCTCAAGCTCAACTGGTGCAACAAGCTCAACAAACCCAGTAAACACCTAATGCTATGGTACTGTCCCATAGACCAATAATGCACCTATAAGTAAGCATGACCTAAGGGAGCAGGATATCCGCCACTGCTGAGACACACTCAGTATATCTTCCTTGTCTTGATATCCTCAAGTTCTATACAAAGCTGAAATATATTGGCTTATTCACCGAAGTACTGTCTGTCTCACCATCAACGGGGCCATCTCATTGACATGTGCTTACAATTCCATGAGCTTATTGATGACCTCAATGGCACGGAGAGGATAGATTGGGGAGAAATGAAGAAGGTGGCCACTGCAGCCCTAGTCGAGAAACAAGCCAATCCTCCCCAGAGCATGGACATAGTGCAGAACCAACTTTCTAATCATCTGCTTGCTCCATGAGCCTAGTCTACTCCCCTGCTGGAGCCACCACGAGGGCCTACCCAGCAAGTCACCACTATTACCCACTCTGGCAGTCTAATGAAACTCGAAGAATACAAATGTGGTGCAATGATGGCAAGGAACCCATTGAGGTTGTTCCACCCACTAACACCTGAACAACCGCTACTCACCCCAACTTTTAATCATCATCCATGAACCCAATTCCACTACACCTGCTGCATCATCACCCATTCTCATCCTGTTTGCTGCATTTGAACCACCCAGAGATCCATCTCCTATCAAGCCAATTCTCAGGCCCCCGCGACCCATGGGCCATGTACAACCAAACATCCAACCGGCTGTTTGACCTATGCCACTGACCACTCTGCAGCCATCCGCCAACGTGGCCCTTGTTTTGGGTGCATCGTTGCCCAAAGGTCACTCGCCAAAAGGGCCATCGATCAATCTCGCTTCCTCTCTTCAAAGGGACCATCGATTGGAGTCACGTCCCTCAACATTTCTATATCTTAGTTTAGTTTAGAGAGTCCATCTACTTCAAGGAGTTCATTTGGCTTGGAGGGTTGGAGGGTCCATCTACTTTAGAGAGTCCACCTGTCAAAACCTAGGAGACAACTCTAGCGTAGAGGTAGCCCCCCATTGAAAAGCTCATAGTAAGCAAGTCTACAACCATAATGTGCCATTATCTAGTCCTTTCCTATCCTATGTTTGACGGAGTGGAAACTCCTTTAGCACAAGAGTACAGTTACGTTATTCAATTAGTTGTATAGACTGAAGTACACTATTCAATTAATTTAATATCCTGAAGTTTCTGGAACTGCATGTATGCCCTTATTGACAAGATTTGTAATTATGTTTTTACCCCTTTAGGCATAGAAAGTTAGATTCTTAACATATATCCCACACCATCCAAGTTGACTCACCGATGAGAAAGGGCATAACACAGGTTTTCCGAAGTGAAACCAGCTTGTTACTTCAAGCAAGTGCACCTTGACCTCCTGTTGATGTGGATAACAGATATTCACAGGCTCGCCCCCACAAATTGTGTGAAGGTAGAGTCTAAAACATGCCTGTCAACCTTTTCAAGTTATGTTGGTACCTTGGAATTCAAACTGTTCTAGTGAGTTTGTTTATGGTTCCACATCTGGATCACCATTAAGAAATATATTCATACTAACGTAAAGGAAGTCCTCTTTGTTTTAATTTGCCTACCAAGTGCTGCTTTCTTTATGTACAAATTTACAATTGATTGTTTTACAACTTGGAGGTAATCAGTTAGAATTTTGGACCATATTTGTGAGTTTTATCTTCCACCGGGAATGGAACCTTCACCAAGATTTGTTTTGCAAAGCATTTGCCATTATATCTCTGTCTAACCTGTTGGGAACCTTGGTTCATTCTGGATAAATTTGCATTTTCTTATTTTCTTGGTGTTCTATTAGTAGCAACATGTTACATGAATTTTTATTAGCAAGTTTTATATTATCTTGTAAAAGGAAATGCCATAGTGTACATTGAGAAATAACACTTTTATCATATATTTCGATTTTATTTCACTTATTTGAGATTTGACCACCAAAAATTGCCATTAATACCATTCACTTATGTTGGACAACACCTTTCTTGTCAGTGTTCTGTCGCTTTTCTTTTCTTTTCTCTTTTTGTTTATGTATGCATTTCTCACATAGCACATCTCTATTCTGCATTAAAAAAAAAGGCGTACCCAGTGCACAAGGCTCCCACCATTTGTGGGGTCTGGGGAAGGGATGATGTATGCAGCCTTACCCCTGCTAAGCAGAGAGGCTGTTTCCTTGGTTCGAACCCGTGACCTTCAGGTCATAAACGGGGCAACTTAACTGTTGCTGCAGGCCTGCCCTTCACATCTCTGTTCTGCACCTTTATCGCATATTATGCTGTACATATCCGAGAATCATATTGCAAAGGATGATATTGCACTATTATTGAATAGCATAGAGTTTGTAGTGCACTCTAGGCTGATAGGCTCTATGAAGTACTATTCTAAGAACTTGACTTTAAAATTTAGGGCCTGAAGACATATCTTAAAAAAATGGTTACTTGCAATTTTGTGAATCAACACCTCTATTTTGTTTGCGTACGATATGTGACTGTAATACTAGTGAGTTCATAGAACAAATCTAAAGAGATGAAATCCAGGAAAGAGGAGAAAAACAAAATTCAGCAAAGCGCAAGGAGCTCACAACCAAAAGACCTGTAAATAAAAGAGAAACAGTGCCTTCTTTGATGTACTATCGTAATTGCAGGTCAAAAGCATAATGCACATATGAGTCTCTACACTCAAGATGATGAGCTTTATGTGCACTTCTTCCTCATTAGTCGTGAACAGTGCCTGCGATACTGAGTAATCTACTCATGCAATAAGCTTTTTTTTAAGGTGACTAAAAAGTCACAATTCATTGAAGTTTAAAAGATAGTACGAAAGATAGTACACAAAATACCCTTTTTCAAGGGCACCCTTAAAGAAGCTCTACTCTATCAAGATAATTAAATAGAGAATACATTCCAAAAATAAGCAAAACATATGACAGATTAGGTAAAATTCCTCCATTGATTGGCAGCTTGCAACACAGCAGAATTGTTAACTGCAGTGATCCCCACTGATCTTCCCCAGTCCCTAACCATCCTGGTAGACCTTCTTAATATGTCACAAACACAGGAAAATTCTTTGCTGAATCTTCTCTTATTTCTTTCACCCCAGACAGCCCACAACAAGACGGTAGGAAAAGAAGCCACGGTTGATTGTCTGATTGATTAGGACACAAATCCATCCATCTGATCCTCAGTTCCAAGGTATTAGAAGGATTTATCCAAACCACATTGACAGCTTTACACAACTGCCAAATGGTATTGATTATACGGTTATACCACATTTGCAGAAAAGGTGATTCAAATCTTCCTCAAAAATACCACAGAATGTGCATTTAGAATTTTGGATGGGGATAAACTTTCTCGCTGTAGAGCTGGTGGGAAGCCTCCCAATTGCCACTTTCCATAAGAAAACTCTGATCTTATTAGGCAATAGCTTAGACCATACTATGTCTTTCCACCAAACTCTGTACCCTCCATCACTAAGGATTTTCACTAAGAATTAACTGAGAACTTGCCCTGCTTGCCCCATACCCACTGTCTTCTGTCCTCCTGTGTAGAAGAAATTAGGACCTTGTTAACAGCCTTGAGCAAATTAATGAGCTCCTCCAGTTCTATATCTGTTGGGTTCCTTCTCAGACTAATATTCCAATGAGCACTATCATGAGAAGAGTAAATCTGTGCAACTGATTTGTTTTTGTCCTTGGCAATGGAATACAAATTTCTGAATTGAAGATCTAAAGCATATTCAGTGCACCATTCGTCTTTCCAAAAAAATAATAGCCTCTCGATTACCTAGTTGAAGATTGATTCCCGGAGCAAGAATATCCACTGTTCCGATTATGTTCCTCCAAATTGAGGACAGGTTACGTGTCCTAGGAGGAACAAGAGTCCATCTTGAGGAAGATGGGTAGCATTTCTCCTTAACAACTTGCACCCACAAAGCATCACTTTTCTCTCCTAGCCTCCACAACCACTTAGCTAAAAGTGCCTTGTTAAAGACTTCAACTTTGACAAGTCCCACTCCTCCTTGATCTTCACTGAGGCATACTTTTATCCAGCTGATTAGGTGAAGACCTCTCATCTCCCTTTTCCCTCCACTCCAAAAGAAGGAACTTCTTCTTGATTCAATGATTCTTTCCACTGTCCTAGGGATTTTGAATATTGGTAGATGATAAGTTGCAAGAGAAGAAAGAACTGTTTTAGAGAGGATCCATCTGCCCCCTGCTGATAGAAGTTTAGCTTTCCATCCTTCTAGTCGTTGATCAAAACCCTTGATAATGCCATCCCAATCTCTCACTTTCATAGGCCCATCGGAAAGAGGCAAACCCAGATATTTAATTGGAAACTGAGACCCTTTACACTGAAGATTTTCTGCAATACTCATAATTCTGTCCTCCATATGAATCCCAACCATTTCTGATTTTTGAAAATTGATTTTCAGACCAGTTATAGCTTCAACAAGTAACAGCAAAATCTTTATATTGTGAATGAATTCTTCATTTCCTGATGTGAATAATAATGTGTCATCTGCAAATTGCAGATGAGATAAATGACAACCATTTCTTCCAATATAAAAAACATCCACCAGACCTAACACTGCAGCCCTTTCCCAGAGAGATGTCAATGTCTGCCCCACAATGAGGAAAAGCAAAGGTGAAATGGGGTCTCCCTGCCGCAATTGTCTCGAACTATCAAAGTAACCACATGGGCCCCCATTCACAAGAATAGAAAAATGGGGAGAAGAGATACAATTCATAACCCAGCTAATCCATGATTGATTAAACCCCATCAGCTGAAGTGATTTTCTAACACAGGACCAGCTTACTCTGTCAAATGCCTTTTCAAAATCCAGCTTGAGAAGAGGCCCTTCTTTCTTTCTCAAGTTTTGGTTATGAATCATCTCGTGAGCAATCAAGACACTATCGAGGATGTATCTTCCTTCCAAAAAGTCTGCTTACTCTGTCATGCAATAAGCTCGTCATTTCTATTCTAACACCGACTGCATTTCAAGTTTGATTACTTACCCAAATGCCTTCCATTCTTAGTCATCCAGTTGCTGAGACGCTTCATGGATCAAAATTCATCAGTTTCTCTTAGTAACATTTCAGATTATTCATCATCTTTCTTGACTAAACCTTCATCAGATCATAGCCGTCACTAGATCTTGGAAATAACCTTTCTAGGACTTGTAAAACCTGGACAAAAAGAGTTGGTTACTGTCAATTTCTTATTGTTGAACCCCATTGCTACAATTCTGTTGAGATTTTCCCTGGTTACCTCATTCACACTCAAATTCCTCATGAAATACTTGTTTTTATTGTGAACTCATCTTTCCATATGCTATTCCACATGTTCCATCTGGCCTACAAACTGGTCAAGAATTTGTACATTGACTTGAAGCTTGAATGCAAACATGCCGCTTCACTTTCCAACAGGAATGTTGTAGTTATCCAGAGTGGGGTGCAACTCCTTGATTGAGTTTGTCTTCTGTCAGGTTTATTCCAAAATTTGAGTAGCAAAGTCGAAGCACTCACGTTCTGTTTCATACGGTCTCTGCTTTTACATGTTGGATCACCAAATCTCTCTCTCTCTCTCTCTCTCACACACACACACACACACACACACACACACATATGTCATGCTAATTTCGATCTGGTGTGGGACTGGTTCCAATGTGTTTCTCGAAACATGCCCAGCTTTGACCTGGGAAAAGATGTTCAGCCTCAATCTAATCCGGGCAAACCCAAGCCAATCTTGATGATTGGGATATACTCTAGACTGATTTTCCTTTTTCTGAAACTTTTTGACTTTTTCTTAGTTTTTAGGTGCATTTTCTTAATAATTCTTCTTTTTGATAAGTTGGTTCCCTCTAAAATCAGATTGAATATGGCTGACCCTGATCTGACATGGCCAATTTTGCAACCCAGACTAGCAATGCTTTATTCACTGTTTCCACAACAAGAGGAGAGACTTTGTGCAAGTTGTGTTCATTTGTGATTGGATTAGGAGGGAGAAGTTGCAACACCTCCCTTCTTTTGGGGCTTCTGTGCTCATAGTCAGGTCACACTATCTTAGCGCGGCATAATGCCATTGCTCTTTGGGATATTTTTGTATATTGGGAGGGTTTTATTTTGGGGTGAGCCTTTCATAATTTGCTCTCAAACTCCTATGCCCATAGCAAAGGAGGCTATCCGCTTGTGTTAGCACTGAGCTGTATCTAACCTTGTTGCAACCTTTCCATTTATCAACACTGAGAACCCAACTAGGGTAACCAAGATTTCATCACTGCACTAGACTGAAATGTTGTTAAGAGTCATAAACCAATTGAAGTTATTTGCTAATTTGTATATCATATCATACTTCTAAGCATGAGAAAAAAAAACACATGAGTGGAATGATAAGACTTAGTCATGAGCATAATATACAGTGCATAATATACAGTGGAGACCAGTGTCAAAGTCATTTATGTTACATATTCCCAATTTCATTCACATTCAGCAACTTTCTAAGGATACAGGATGACAATACCATAAGTAGATAACCTTTGACTGAAGGATGGGTTATCTTCCTTGTTCTGATTAATATCTGTCCCATGACCCTCCACCTTATGTGCCACATGTGCACTTTTGATCCAAATAGCCATTGAGAAATTGATGGGGATCCAGATCTGACGCATTACACATGAGGGAGCACAGCTACCACTTTCAGAGTTGTTCCAGCTTTGTTGTAGCTCGAAGACTCACCAGAGCATGGTTGATGCATAGCTTATTGTTAGACATGTTTGTAGATATTTTCTTCAGCCCATTTGGGTCTCTTTTAGGTCTTTTTCAGATTTTTTGTGAAATTTTCTGTGCGATTTTTGCACTATTTTTTTTAGGTTAGGGGTATTTTGGTCTTGAGACGGGATCAAAAAAGCCCTGCAACGGGACCAAGTGAGATGCTCGAGGATCATTGGGTGACATGCCTCTGATTGTTCCGCATTAATTTGATGTCAAAGCAACTCTTAATCCAACCACATCGCCGCCGGTGAGACCCTATCAGCCACCCTCTTTTTCCCCTCCTTTCTCTCTCTCGTGAGATCTCCCTTTCTTTTCCTCTTAATTTCTCTCTTTCTGTGTATTGTAGCAACTACAGTATCACACCCTTTGCCGCCCAACTTTCTCTCTCTTCCATTCTCTTTCATGGGTGAACAGTACTCTCCTCACTAGCTTCCTTCTTTCTCCCTCTTTCCTTATCTCCCTCCCCTGTTTTGCGCAACAGGGCGGGAGGCTTTGCTAGCAGCCCCGCGTGCCCTGGTCTGTTGTGTGGAGCGGTGCACTAGGAGCTCGAAGTGCACCGCCACCGTGGTGAGCACTCTCGTGCTTGTGCCGATCACAAAGTCGGCATCCTTGCAACATCCAACATCCCGACAACCACTAACATCTTGTTTTGCGTGATACCCCTACATGCACTTCGAGGACTTTCGAGTACATTTTTCAAGGCCCATGCCAGTCGCCTTGATTTGTATGCCCTCTCCCAAGCATGCTAGGTACATGTCTTCTCCACCTATTGCCTTCAATGTAGCCTTCCCAATAAAGCATGTTTCACAGTGGTTATGAATGAAAGGGAATATGGCAACTTTATTTCTCGCGCCATCTTTGATCCATTGTTGAAGACTAGGGAGATTATCATGGAAGGAGATTGAGCTTTTGTCGAGTTCTATCGGCATTGGAAGGGGATTAGTTCGTAGAAGGTTGTTACCTATATTGATGGAGTGTGGTGCATTATTGACTCACGGGATTCTCACATCTGTCTCGAAAAGGACTGGATGGAGGAAAGGCATGCCATTGTAGATCTCGAGCAACAGTTGTGCACTCTCCAGCCGCTCACTTGAAACAAAAGTATATTTTTCCAATAAAGTATCCTTTAAATGCGGCAAGGTCACGAGCTGAGGATGCAAGCAAGGCCGTGAAGTTTGAAGTCGAGTTGATAGCCATTCCTATAGCTTCAACAACAGTGGTCTCTCTTCCTCTGCCTACCCCACCCACGTGGGATCAGACTATCATGATTGCAGCCGGTCTTCATTTATTGGAAGAGCCATTTGTCGACAATGCAAACAATGTGGATTTATTGCTTCTTAATGCATGGGATCATGATTTGTTTACCACATCTGGGTTGGATTTAATTTCAAAGCACATATTTAAAGCTGATTCATTGCATGTGGTTACTCCTACTCAGTTGATTGCTTGGATACTGCATTATTTGTTACATTGGGACTCCACTTGATATTAGATGATGTGGTCAAGACATAATCTCTATTGATCGTTACTGACGATTTATTTGGCATTGCTGCATATAATCGGATGCTTGTGATCGATGTGGCATTTGGTGCTGACCAAGGTGGCTTTGACTTTGATATGATATGGTGCGATGCTGAGGCACACATTCCACATCAATTCGAGGCTCTCCTCTGCATGTTGATCCCTATAACGTCAGTCATGTTTCCTGGCTTTGTTTCTTTCATCATTACCCTATGGATATTGATGCATTTCAAAACTCGAGGATGAGTTTTCTCGAACCAATTTAGAATGATAGAGGTTTAGATCCGACGCATTACATATGAGGGGGTGCATTTACCATCGTCAAAGAGTCGTCTAGCTTTGTCGTGGCTCAAAGACTCACTAGAGCATGGTTGACTCATAGCTTATTGTAAGACCAGTCCTTAGATATTTTTCAGCCCATTGGGGATCCTCTAGGTCTTTTTCTAATTTTCTACAATTTTCTGTGCAATTTTTGCACTATTTTTGTAGGTTAGGGGTATTTTGGTCTAGAGGCGAACTTAGTGACTCTTAGATTTTGTTTTCTCTTTAAATAAATTATGTAATACTCTTTTCTAATTAATGGTGAATTTTATTGTAAATTGCTGGTATTTTCTTTTGTTCCTCTTTGAGGTGGAGAAGACGATCCTGAGATAGGATCAAAAAAGCCCTACAATGGGGCCAGGTGAGATGCATGCGGATCACTGGGTGAGACGCTTTCGATTGTTCTGCATCAGAAACACTTGCTGCATTGCTAAGCGGTATTGTACGGCTTGGTAGTGAAGCCAAAACAAAAATAAAAAATAAAAAAGATAAAAAATTGAGCTCCAATGAACAGTAAAAAATATCCTTAATAAGCTGAGTACAGTATTTTTTAAATTTTTTTTTAGATTTTTCTAGGTAGTTCAATTAGAGATCGGCATGTACAGAGTACAGACACGTAGGGGCATGTCTGAGGCGACTTAAAAAATATATTTCGTTTATGTTTTTACTGCACTGCTAGTTTCTTATAGCTATTTTAGTGTGGATGTTAACAAAAGCCCCAAGACCAAGAATCTGTATGTTATGGATGTTCAGAATCATGACAGATCAATCTATATCTAAATCTAAGACCTTATTTGCAGAGCTCTAATGGAATTTTAGGAAGGCAAAGCTCATCAACAAAACATTCATCATGCTCATACCTAAGAAGGAGGGGGCTCAATGTCTCTTTGATTTTCTACCCATTAGCCTTCTGAATGAGGTCTAGAAGATTCTTACCAAGGCTCTGGCTTCCAGACTCAAGAAGGTGGTAGATAGAATTATTTTCTAGAATCAAGGAGCTTGCTTCAAGGGAAGACATATTCATGATAACTTCCTTGTAGCCCATAAATGTATTGATGCTTTGAAAGTTTAGAAAAGGAAAGGTTTGATTCTCAAGCTTGATTTTGAAAAGGCATATGATAGAGTCAACTGAGATTGCCTTCTACGAGTCCTTAGGAAGACAGGCTTTGGTGAGTTGTAAGTGAGCTGGATCAAGGCTTGTATCTCCTTAGCTACTTTTGCCATTCTAGCGAATGGGGTTCCCACCCCCTTCTTCCATAGTGGGAGGGGTCTCCGGCAAGGTGATCCTCTTTCCCCTCTTCTCTTTGTTCTAGTGGCCCAAATATTGAGTAGGATGTGGGAGCGGGCTGAGGCTACAGGGCTTATCAGAGGTTTCAGACTTTCTCCTCAAGGCAAGCATATCACTCACTTGCAGTATGTTGATGATACCATCCTCTTCATAGCAGAAAATGAGGACCTTCCATTCACTGTCAGACTGATCTTGGAGTGGCTTGATGAGGTTTCTGGCCTTCATGTTAACTTCCATAAGAGTCGGATCATTAGTGTGAACGTGGAGGATGGAGCTTTCCATAGGCCTATTATCATTCTTGGCTATCAGATAGGTGAATTTTCAATCACTTATCTGCGTCTACCCCTCTCCTCGGAGGCCTCGAGACTTAGAGATTGGCAGAAGGTGGTCCAAAAGTTCAAATCGAGGTTGTCAGGATGGTAAGGCAGACTCCTATAGGGGGGGGAGTGGTCTTATGTAACTCGATTCTTGATAATCTTCCTATCTACTTTCTCTCCATGTTTAAGGCTCCGAAAGGGGTCCTTAGGAAGTTGGACTATCATGCATAGGTTCTTTTGGAAAGGCTATGATGACATTAAGAGAGGAGATTATGGTATCTACTAGGGCACGGTCTATAAGAGTAAGGAGAATGGGGGTTTGAACGTTAAAAATTTATATGAAGTCATTATTTAACTCCTTACCAAGTGGTCATGGAAGCTTGGCACAGATGAGTCGGCATTATGGATGGGCATCATTTGTCAGCTTTATTATCATATAGCCAGGAGGTGCAACCTGTGGCCCTCATCCCTCCATAATGTGTCCTATGTGTAGAAGGGCATATTGTCTGCTTTTGACATCCTATAGGCAGGCATCTAGGTAGCCCTTGGCAATGGTCAAAGATGTTTGCTCTGGGTGGATAAGTGGTGTAAAGGTGTAGCCCTCTGTGACAGGTTTCCTGGCTATATGCTATTGCTGCCCAACCTATGGTATTGGTTGCATGTCTTTGACCAGCTATTTGGGCTCCCACTTTTAGGAGACATCTCAGAGACACAGAGGTGGATAATTTTGGGCAGCTCATTTATCTTTTGCATGATTTCTCTATTTCTGACCACCATGATAGGTGGACTTGGAGCTGGGACCCAAATGGGAGTTTCCTGGTCCGTTCTGTTTATCGGATCATTGCTGATGGAGGACTACGATGCTCCTTCCTATTGCAGTTGCGGAAGCCCAAATCTTCTCTTAAAGTGAGTGTTCTCATGTGGAGGGTGGATCAAAGGAGGATTCCCACAGGATAGGCTGGCCAGCTTTATGCCTGCATCACCCACCACTTGCCCTCTTTGTGCTAAGGATGAAGAATCTGCTGATCATATCTTTGCTTGCTGCACCTTCTCCCTAGAGGTTTGGCAGCTCGTCCTTGTCAAGATTGGAAAGCCTGTCCCATAGGTGTTTTCACTGGATGATCTTTTCCTTTTATGGACCTCAACCTACTTCCCTAAGGACGATCGTTAGATTTGGTGGCTGATTCGTCATATGACTATTTGAGGAAAAGGAACAAGAGTATCTTTGAGAATGAAGCTCTTTTTCCTGAGAGGGTGACTTCTTTCATTTGCTCCAAGGTGAACAAATGGGCTTTGGCTTTTGTAAAGGGGTGTCCTGTAACTCCCAACTTTTGCTTTATTGGGGGTTGGACGACGGTAGTGTGTTTCTACTCCTTGGTGTCTTTCGTACATGGGGTGTCTTTTGTGAGCAGACTGATCATATAATTGGGCATCCCCCTTCTTTTGCTTTATGAATACAATTCTTGTACCATCCACTTTCAAAAATAATCCCTCCATATACATGTTATATTTATGTAAGAATACTTTTGTGTTCTTATATTAGAATTTTGAGTATAGATCTGCTTTGTTATAAGTTCATCATCTCCAATTGAACTTAATTTTCTTTGGATATCTAGGATAACCGTGACATGTTCTGAGTTTAGCCCCGGAAGGGCAGAGAATCCATAGCACACCCATCATCATTTCAGTCATTGGCTGATTTGAATACAAAGTTTTATGCTTTCTGGGCAAACATGTAGGCTGGCTAAAACTCTGCTGATAGGCTGGTGCTTATCAGAGTCAGTTATGTTGTTCTTGCTGTTGTAAATTGCTGACAAGCCGCTGAGATGTGTACCGTACAAATATCGTTGGTGGGTTTGATGATTGATCCGTGAATATTTGACACCAAATGATTATTGACTGCAGTGGAGGTGGGGAGGATCTTTTTTGTGTTTTTTCTTCTTTGGATTTCCTTTTTAGCCTTGCATGTGCCCATTTTGCCCCTTTATGATTATTAGGTACATACTCGTTTGACTGTGGAACTGACTCTGAATTAGCTGTTGACAGTGTTACTTCCCCCCATTTTCACTTAATAACTGTCAAATGTAAAGACTTATTTTTCAGTTTGCCTATCTTCCAGGGCCATCCAGGCAGGCCTGTTCACATAGTGCACTAGTTGATGATTTGTAACTACTTGCTAAACTCAGCATCATGAATAACCATTACGGACAAGATCAAGTAAGTCAGGGCTTGTAATCATTCTGGATTTGATTATTTCACTTTTGTGTTCTCATTAAAGAAAAACTTGCAGGAGGAAGTAAATGTAGTGGGTTTTGAAGTTCCCAGGTCACCCGACTCAAGCTACACCAATCCCATCCCTGGGAACGAAGATGAAGCTCGGGATCCGCCACTTGTCCCTTCTCATTTGCAGCATACTTTGCTGAGCCACCCAACAAACCGAGATACCTCGAGCAGTCTCCCATTACCCCAAAATGTTATTCTGAACCACCTTTACATAGAGAACAGGGAGAGTCCAAGATCAGTTGTTGCTCTTGGAATCACCCATCGTTTCCGTTCAAAGTATGTTACTGTTGTGCTTTATAAACCAACACAAAGAAGGGGAACTTGAGGCTTAATCCTGCAAGTATCACATTGTTTTGTTATGATTAGAAATTTGCAGTCCTGACTAAACCATTGTGTTACCATGGGGAGGCGTATAAAGAATTGCATTGAAGACGACCTTCTGGCTTAATGAGGCTTAATGAAAAATCTGTTTCATTTTCTTGGTATCATCTGATGCATATGGTTGTATTTCCAATGTCAAGCAGTTGGTGACTGCTGCTTTTCTGTTTCCTGGGTGTCACTCCCAACTAATGGGGCTTAAAAAGTCCCTATTAATTGTATGGGCACCATATTCAACTGGCACATAGATTCTTATTTCCTTCACAAAGCCAACTTGAACGGGCACACCGTTGTCAGGTAGTGCGGTTCCTTTAAGTGCAGGTTTGGACTGACCTCAGTGCAAAGAGAGAGGGAGACTTTCATAAAACGTCCTCATTGGGAACGGAAAAAGCACCTGTGAGGGGTTTTTTTGAAAATTTTCTCTGTCTGCACTGAGTGAGTCCAGTCCAAACCTGCAGTTAGTGGATCTCTATTCTATTAACAGGACGTCCAGTGTTGACCAAAAAGCTGTTATATGAGCTATAGGTATCGGCTCTGCAGGTAATTTTCTCTGACCTTCATTGTAGTCTTCGTCTTTAGGACACCGAGCAAAATAAATGGATGAAAGGTGAATATTTTTGCGAAATGAGCAAGTTCTGTGTGGACTAAAGTTGCCATATGAGGCGGTGTTTGGTTGTTATATCAAATATGTGTACCAGTAGTGGTTTTGATATTGCTACTATTAGTAGGTATATAGTAGGTATTGGATCATACTGTCATTTTTTTTTATATTCAAGTGTTATAATAAAATAGTAATAGTATGAGCTGGTGTTTGGTTGTTAAATCAAATATTAATGGTAGGTATTTGATTACACACTGAATTTTGATATTCAATTATTTGAAGTCTAAAGGGACCGTCCTTTCCTTCCTCCACTCCCTCCACTCCCCTCTTCTTTCGCTTCAGCTGCTGTCCTCCATGTTTCCTACGTATCGTTTTTTTTTTTTTTTACATCATCCTTTACATCAATTATCAAATCGAAATTCTATGTTCAGAAAATATTACCACCAAAACTAGTACTGCAGCTCAACAGCCATCAGGGCTTAATAAGAAAGATGCATAAAAATGGCGCAACAGTTTATCCAGGAGAATTAACAACCAATGGCTGGACATCGCCTCATCTCCTAGCATGAAAAATCATATTGTTTCTGAGGTTTTTTTTGTTCTTTTTTTTTCTGAGAGGCGGCTCCATTGGTCCGATATATACACAAACAAGAGACTAGGATTCGATTCTGGGCGAATTCTAATATTTCTTCTCAGAGACAGCATATTCTGTGTAGATATGATAATTCTGTCTAATAAGGTGATTATTCTCGGTTTAAGCCCATCTTTGAAGAAGTAATCTCATGAATAAGGAGACACAATTATAAGGTATATCAAGGTCAAATAATAAGAATTTTTAAGTTTTCGGTAGTCAAGTGAAGTTACGGTTGGTTCGCATTTTATGAGAGTTAGAATGGAGACTTGCGACTGTTTTAATCATCATCGCTATGCCTTAAGTAGTTCAATCCGTGCATACAAAAAATAGCATGAACATCATCTACATATTTTCAATTCACAATTTGCGCATACCTGTAATTCTGAGCTAAATGGATAGCTGCTCATGTTCTCAAAGTCGTTCTTGTGAATCACAAGTTCCCATGATAAATTTGTCTAAAGGTATCAGATATGCATATGCCTGTGGCGTAGTGGCGCATCTTCTGCACTCGCACATGAGGTATCGCGAGTTTGACTCACATTTTCTCCTCCCGCGTGAATTTCCGCTCCTTTTTGGGCGTGTATGATCTATTCTTTGAACGGATGTTCTCCTGTACGTAGGAAATACGTGGCAGTGCAGATGGGACACCACAACCTGATTGGTGATCTCTTGGAGGAGAAATACCTGCTGCGATAATCCCGCGATGGCGTGGTACATTGCCGTCCGATTGGACGATGCCCAGTCACTGCACTCCACCTTTCTCACGCGAGCAGCAGGACATAACCTCGTGCATGCCCTTGGATTCATTGATCAGACGGACGCCCATGCAGGGGCGCTGTACTGAATGTTGCAACATGCATTTTTCCTCTCGAAGTCATATGCTACATGGGTCAGGGTTCCTCAGTCGGATGATCGAGGAAAACACCTCAATCACCACTTAGATGCAAGCCCCTATGCAAGCTGAGGTACCAGGTGGACCGAGCCCTATGCATCACGTGCGTTTGGGTGATGGACTGAGGTGTTTCCCTCAGTCAGTCACCCTACCGACTAAGGGAACCCTGACCCTATGCTACACTCTTGGTATAGCTGTCAAAATGGGCCTAGGCCCATTAACAGATCCGTTTGGACCCGTTAGTTATAGGTCTGGATATACCCGTTTACTTATTAAACTCTTTATTGTCATACATTGCAAAAATTTGTGAGCCGATTTCTTAAAATTTGGACCTAAAATCAAACCCGATTATCTGGTACATAGAAATTATATATCAGGCCTTTTATCTCTCAGCATTAAATAAATAAGAAGCAGGTCTAAGACCTGACCCATTTATGTATTTACCCGTAACTCTTATTGGATCTGAACCAGATTTAGGTGCATTCATTTTGGATATGAGTCTACTTAAACTCGGACCGTTGACAGCCCTAACTCCTGGTCATGTAGAAAAACCATTCAAGTATCATGACCATGGTCACACGTTAGACGTTAGACTCGAAACATAAATCGCGTCTTCCACCAGCGCAGTCGCTTGTCCAAAACATGGCCTTGGGTTAAAAACATGTCTGCAGCATCAACAACTCTCTAAATTCCCTCTAAGCCTTGGGTTATATCAAATATTCGTGCCCGTGAACATTGTCTTCTAAGGATTCTTATAGATGGTTTCGTGGGTGCGAATGGCCCCCAGTATTCAGTAGTATTTAACCGAACATCCCCATCTATAAACCGCTCTTTGATCGATAAGTTAAGCTTTGGAGTCCTCAAGACTCTTCTAGAAGAATAAAACCATGTGACTGAGATCTCGGAAAGGATCCAAACCAGCAACGTTCTTATCTTCGTCCCCTGTCCAAGTCACAGCAGCTCGAAGCCTAGGACAGCGTGGCCTCGACGTTGCAACCAAAGATAAACGGGCGAAGTGTGCAGGCGGACGTGTAAAGATCGATCTTCGCAGGTGGCAGCTCACCCGTCCCTGCTTGATCTCCCATATGAGTTGACTTTTGATCACTTTTGACCCTCAGCACCCTCCAGGTCAACCCTCCAGACCCTTTCCCCTACCTTCCCCTTAATCCAAATGCTAATTCCTAATATACAAAGCCCATGAAGAGGGGTTAGGAAGGTTGAGACGGCAGCAGTGGCCAGCGGGTGGTAGTAAATGGAGTGCACGAGCATCCTCACCTGCCAAGCCATACAAGAGGGGAAAAAAGAAGGCGGATCAAATCACCAACCGGGCCTTCACGGCGGATCCGAACGGTGCTCGCCAGCTCGATAAGCTGTGCCATCTCGTGCTCCCCCGCTTCACGAGCCCATTTAATGCCACCTTCGCGCTGCCTCCCTCCTCTTCCCCTTAAAAACGCCCACCTCTTCTTCTCTCCTGCCAGAACAAAACTAAACAGGTAGCAAGAAGCGGCCAGCATTGGTAAATGTCTCATCTCCAGATCTCCGCGGCCTTGTCGCTCTTCCTCCTCCTCTCTGCACTGGAGGCACGGCCAGTTGCCTCCTCCTCGCAGCTCTCTGCAGCAAGGGTCCCCGCAGTGTCACCGCCGCCACCCACCGAGGAGCGCAGGGGGAATGTGACACTCAAGCTCATGGCTCGTGGTCGCAAGCGGCGGCGGGGCTTCAAAGCCAGGGAGGTAGAGGGGTGCATGCCCCGGGGCTTCCGGCCACCGCCGTCGGCACCTAGCCGCTATGTGAACGACCACACGCTTGGCTTCACCATGTGTTCTTCGGTGTGGAAGAGTACTAAGCCATGATGGGGGCAGATGTGCCCCTCTACAAGTTTATTGCGGAATTATAGGTGAGGATGGTGTGCATGAATATACATTAAGGTCATGGATATGATTATATATATATATATTATATTAATTCGTGGATGATATTGAAGTGTAACGGGTGGAGATGTAAGTCTGCTACCATGCATAAATAAAAATAGTATTTTGTGCACGCAGAAGGTTCTTCCTCTCTCTCATATGAGTCTCCGTTATGCTAAGGAGTGCATCGCTGGAACCTTCCAACCCCGTTCCCCGTTCGTTACACGAACAACATCAATCACTTAGTCTTACTTTGATTTTAGAATAAGTTATTCAAAATTATTTATCAGAATTAACGGATACTAGAATAGAATAAGAGGTGTTTTAGTTTGATAATTTTGTAGAGTCCACTGACGGAATAAGAAGAATAAACAATTCTTAAATCTAAAATGAAGTGATTTATTCTCCTTACTTTGGTATAAGTAATTTTGACGCGATATAAGTCATCCCGTCCGTCAAATTAGAATTAATCTTATTCTAAAAATAAGAAGTCTTATTTTTCCCATATTCTCCAATCAAAATGGCGCTTATGTATTTATTTTTTTATTTGTTTATTGATTTATTTATTGCTTAATTATGCTTCTTTCAGAATTTTTTTTTTTTTTTTTTTTTTGAAGTAGTGGTGTTTCTAGTGGACATTACCAATCTCATGTGTTGCAATCACATGCTACGTTCTTTTCTGATTGAGTGTTGATCCTCTCAGTGAAGAATCGGGGTTTAGTAGCCGGTAGATTATATGGGAGCGTTAAGTTCTCCTTATTTTCAAAAAATGAAACATATACAAAACAATTTGTTCATATATGATTTGATACAAAAGACATCTTTGGTAAACAAGGGAAGCGCCTTCTTAATAAAAAATTGTTGGATTCGAGTGAGATATTATGTGTTTGATTGGAGATACATATGTTATGAAATTTGAGAACAATATCCCTTAATGGTTGAGTTATTTATTCGTTCGTTATAAAGACTTCTTTCGTAAACAAGAGAAGTGCATTTTTGAATAAAGATTCAATGCGTTCTTAAATAAAGATTCATTGACTCCGAATGATCAGTTACTGTGTGTTTACGAGTTTTCTTAGAATTAACCTCGTTTTCCCTTTGATCGAGATAATAGGTTGCTTCTGGTTAGCCCCGGTTTCATATTCCGTTGTTAGAGATGGAATCCATTTCCTGTGGTTCATCCTTCTCGATAGATTAACTTGTTGAGTTACAAAGAGAAATGAGATAAACTCGATGTAACTTATTTTAAAAAATATGAATAAATTAATCGTATTCTTAAATGAAACAAGGCATAGAAGACTCCGAACCCTAATAATTGAGTCAGACATCCACCCCTTGAAACGGTTTTAAAACGCTCTGGAGACGTTGCCACACACGAGTTGGGCGTCAAGGTTTCATGCTTGATGTGGACATAAGAGTTGAGACAAAGATACAGTTGACAAGGAGAAGGATTACGAGAGCGAGCACGCAACAGGGATATTTGAAAGAGGTCACGGGCCACCCCAGGTGCTGGCTAAGTTTCATTTTGGGCCAGGAGGAAGGCAGGGAACTTTGCCTCCGAGTGTTGTGGTGCCAAACAGAGCTATTTGTACATAGAAAAGGAAGGCAATAGATTTGTGGGGGTCATTAAGGAAGAGGGGTCATAGTTCTCAAAGTAATACTTGTTGTAATGTCTTTTACTGTTGTCGGGCAGAGTATTACAATTGGTTAAAAAATAAATAACTTTTTTAAGGTCAAACTTACATGTCTCATATATTCACATAGGCCAATTTTTTATTAGACGTTCCAAAAAATATTAAAGCTTAAAAATTAAATCCTAATATAAATAGTAAAAGAATATTCTTAATGGGTCGAGTCTGGTAGTAATTTTTATTTTACTTTTTAGAAATTTTTTGATCTTCCCATCAGAGATCGGCCTAACGAACACATGCGCACCTGGGTCGACCTTAAAAAAAATGAAACAAAAACTACTGCATTACCCTGCACTATAGTAGTGGAGGCATTGCATCAAATATGACTCTTGCTCTCAATCTCAATACCTAGGATGCATCCGGTACAACATACAACTTGTTTAGTACACAAGGTTTTCAAAAAAAAATGTATTTGTCGATTCAAAATTTTCAGACGACTAAAGATATCCATTAATTAATTATCTTCAGATTTAGATTTTAACGTCCATGTTATGATCACTTTTCTGACATTTGTATTATGACCAACTTTTTTGAAAACTTTATACATGTAATAGGTTTTATTCGAACCAAACAGACTTTTCTCCCGCTGCCTAATCTTCGGTGGCAATTAAGCCGCGGCATATACGTGGCCCTCTCAAGTCACCCTGCATGGGTAATAAAACCTCACTGACATTTTTGTAGAAAGGTACATGACCAACTAGTAGAAGTGTAGACCAATGTTTTACAATAGGTATGTAAAACCTAAGGATGATTAAGAATAAGCAGGGTGTAAAAACAATTATACTGCCCAAGTGGCAGGTGATTGTATTCTGAGTAGATTTGAAAAGAGATTGTACTAGTGTAAAAGTGTTTTGCAGAAAATCCTTCAAAAGATCAAATATAGTGCCACAGTTTACAAATCAGCTGTCTAGTTCAGTTGGTTCACCTCTTACCTTTCAATTGGGAGGTCTAAGGCTTTATTCTTAGTTGGAGCCTAAAAACTCTCTTAAGATACTTATCTCCGGTCCACATGATTATTTTTTCGGATGATCAGGTGAACTTAGATTTCTTGTCTAATTAGGTGAAATTATCATATCAGTTTAAAAAAATACTTTAGTTTACATTCACATTTTATGAAACTATTCAATAGATAAGTTATCGGAGATAAACATTTTTTAAAAATTTAAACAAATATTAAAAGTTAGCATATATCACTTAAATTTAAATTTCTTCAGCGCTGCCATCCAATTACTTTGATGGGATGGCAATAAGAAAATATAATTTATTTTTTATTTTGAAAATAATTACTGAACTGAGAGATCATCTCAACACAGCATTTGTGTCGGTGGATCTTTGATCAAGTAGTAAAAAAAAAAAGATTACATGCTCGCAATCCGAATTACAAACCGATGCTACATTGTGCATGGTGCAACGTGCTTTTAGCAGATTGTATCGTATACAGTGTTTGGCCCAACTGTCATCATAAGAGGACAGGATCTGCCCGCCAACAATTCTTGCTTTATCACTGGTCCAGATCCATTTTCGACTTATCTAAACCAGTAATATAGGATTCAAACAGATATATTTATCTAATGACAACTCGTTGTGATATGCTAGATGAAATTATAATCAGATTTTCGTGAATTTGGGCTTAAATTAAGTCCATTATCAATTATGCTAGTGTTTAAGCCAATGAAACCTTTCTTAGACTTTTTTGAACTCTAATATAAAATAAAGTTGCAAAACCCACCCGACTACAAGTGGGGCAACCGAACTCCCCCTCCATACAAACAATGCCGGATGGCATAGTTGTCCCTCCTAATTTGAATCCTACGTTGGATCTATATTGCCCATTCCTTAATCCACTCTCCATAATATTAATTTCCTTCACAGTTCCTCTTGTTGTATAGATAATTTTTTCTTAGAAAACATTATAATAACACATATTTTTAACACCATTTTTTGACACACTTACGTGGCATGTTAGGTGGGTCCCATGCCTTTGACAATTGCACTTTTCAATGTATGTGTGCCACTTATACGTGTCAAAAAATAATGTTAGAAAATAATGTTACTATAACATTTTCCTTTTCTTTTATTTCAATCACTGATGTGGCATCTTTAAAGTCATTAATAGTTATGGATAATTTGTGTGTGTGTGAGAGAGAGAGAGAGACCATTGTAAATAGGTTGTCCTATTGGTTGTTTTTGGCATGTGTCTTAAGCGTACACATGTGCACTCACAAAGGGGTGGGGAGAGGGAGGGGATTGAAATCATCTATTTATCTGTTGTATGTTATTCATACGCCACTTCATCTTATTGGTTCACATGTTATATGTAGAAAAAAAGTAAAGGGAGGACAAGGGAAAACAAAGAATTTCTTATTTTTCACAGATTCTCGATCATTAAGAAAAAATAACATGAATGATATGAAGTAACTAAAGTACATGATCTCAATCCAAATGATGAGGTGAGAACGTTGACAGATGAGTTGTCAATGTAGGTGATCTCAATGTTAATGAGGAGGTGGGAGTTGTGAGACATCCAGAGATGAGTTTTTTCTTTTTTCGATACTCTGGCACAGTGGCCAGGAGTATAGTCTAGAGATGAGTTGTCAATGTATAATCCTTGTTAGCTACTCATTAGTAGCCATGCACTAGCAGAATTTTGGTGGACCAACATTGGCCCGTAGGGCGGGAAATAAAAAAGTCCTTGAAAAGGAAAAAAGGATCATAATTATTTACCCTCGTCCAAAGCCCAGACTCATGCGACATGTATTCAAGTCTCGTGACGAAAGTACTTTGAGATTTTAAAAATTAGCTAAAGTCTCTTTTTCCATACATAAGCTTGATACCTAATTTATATATAGGATTTTTTACATATATACTCCTCAAATACACCATATTTACAAATTTACCCACAACTTCCACATATTATTTTTAATACCCTAAAATCTCAGATATGTTGAACCTGTCCCCCTCCATCAAAATAACATGAACTCTAATTGAATATGCTAAAAAGATTTTATAAATATTGATAACACAATGATACATATGCAAAAATCTAGTGATCTCAGGAGTACGTATGCAAAATAGTGGTGAATTTAGGGATATGTAGGCAAAAGTCTTTAAATTTGATTTAACGACATTTTTGACGGAAGGATATAACCGCAACATATTGGAGATTTCAAGGGTCTTAAAAATAATATGTAGGAGTTAGGAGTATATATGCAAATATAATATATTTGAGGAGTATATATACAGAAAACCCTTACATACATAATACTATTATCCCATCCACAGTCAAACGGCACGGGGCTTAAACCTTCTATTCGTATATCAACAAATATTTTAGGTATTCAATTACTCCTTAAGATTGTTTTCTATTTTTGAGGCATAATTTTTATTGTCTGAATATGAAATTTAACCATAGCTATATGATTGACTTATGTGATTGATTTTCATGATTAGATGGTGTAAAATTTTTAAAAATAATTTAAAACTAAAAAGTAATTATCTTTATAATTATTTTCATTTCTTGAAATTTTAAATTTGAGTACTAAGGAGGTTTATGCTGTCAGACAGCCGCCTTCCTATCTCCGTGTATACATACATAATTCAAAATTTGTCAACATCGGTGGAGGGCAGGAGCGTAACTCAATATTGAGACTCTCAATAAACCATCAACTCCAGTCACCTGACAAAATAAATAAAATAAATTTGAACAAAATTTTAGATTCAATCAATAAACCAGTGAGATTTCAAAAATAGGTGTATTTGATTGTTGAAGAACAACCTTGATTAAGTTTCGACTACATTTATCTAATAACACAGTCATATTTGTTTAGACTCGCCTAAAATTTATGTATTCATGTTTTACTAATAATATGCTTTTGAATATATAAAACAACTTCTTCTTTCATTTGAAAACTTGTTCAATGCATCTTAAAATACGTAAATTCTTAATTTTAAAATGATCAATTTTAAATCTATGAAAATAAAATTATAATTTAATCATTAATTTTGAAATCATCGATTTCGGGGTTTACTGTAAATTTGAATTAAAAGCTGAAATCAGCTGGAGGGAGAATTTTTTAGGGGTCTAACCAGTTCTTACTACAATATACGGTACTCCAAACGATGAGCTACCGTAAAATAAATTTATTTAATTCAAATATAAAGAAAATACTATTTTACAGTTGTTTATGATATTTCACAGTAATTTGTAACACGCCAAATCACCACTTGACAGTTCAAACAACTGAAAATATTGAATAAAATAAAACAATTAATATTTAAAGACTTTTTTTTTGTCTGCAAACACCTTAATGACTTTAAATTAAAGTCAATTGTTAACAAATTAACCATTAAAATAAGACAAGATAAAATTCGTTTGCAAACCCCTGCATGTAAACGGGAGTTGTTTCCTTGTTAAACACCCCCACCCCTGAAAATTTCGAAACGCCGACCATAACGGTAACAGGTCCTTTCGCCCATAGACCGGGCGGGACGAACGCGCTGCGCTGAAGGGGGAGGACTAGGGTTTGGCCAAGAGCAAACCCTACTCTCGCGTCACTGCAACTGGAGAGGATTACCCGTCGAATTCTCTCTGCTCGCCATGGTTCCTCTCTCTCGCTCTCTTTAAATCTCTTCTCCTCTGAACTCGCAAAGGTTTCTAGCATTTTGATCTTTCCCGCTCTTGCATCTCTCCTTGTTCTCCCCCTCGTTCGCAGGATTATCTGAGAATGATCAATCCGTCGCAGCTAATGGTCGAACGAGGCTCGAATCTAGTCGTCATAAACCCAGGTGCCAAAACCCTAGCTCTAATATCGTGTAATCTCCTGGAGTTCTTCGTTATCTCTACCTCTATTTGCATTTGAAGAAGCAACTTTCTTTCAGAAAATTGTAGGTCGCGCATTAGATCTGACGTGCTGAAACCTTAGGTTTAATCTTACGCGATATCGTGGAGTTCTTCGTTATCTTTGACGGAATTTTAACAAGCGGCATTTCTTTTAGAAAGTTATTGGTCACTTATTAGATCTCAGGTGTTAAAACCATGGATTTAATCTTGTACAATCTCAGGGAGTTCTTCATTGTCGATTTCAGCATTTTTAACGAGCAGCATTTGTTCTAGAAAATTATAGGTCGCCTATTAGATCTCAGGTGCTAAAACCCTAGCGTTAACCTTATTCAATCTTGTGGAGTCCTCCATTCTCACTACATTTGAATGAGAAAATTTTATTCTGGAAAATTATAGGTTGCTAATGTGACATCAGCTGCTAAAACCCTAGCTTTGTGAAATTCTTCATTAGACGTTGCTTATTAGATCTGGCGAACTTTATGCTTTCCTGCATACATGGTTGGCAGTACCGGCCAATACCGATACGTACTGGCTGGTACGTACCGGTATTGGTTGGCACCGGTACCATACCTGTAAAGGGTATCGGCCGATATTGAGCCGGTAAAGGCTGGTACGTAACGGTACCGGTACCCACCGATACCGGTACCAACACCGGTACTGCCATCCATGCCTACATGTGCCATTAGGTTCGGTGATGTTTTTTGATGTTGGCCCGTTGGGCACTGGGTTCTTAAACTATAGCTCTAGCTATTTCAGTCTCATTCTGTTTATTTTATGCCTGCGATGCCTTCAGGCTTTAAGTTTATGGTAACATTGGTGTGCACCATGTTCTCACATTGCCTGCTCTGTTTCAAAGGCTCGGCAAATGTTCGTATAGGCTTAGCTCGTGAACAGATGCCTTTTAACATCCCTCACTGTATCGCACGCCGTGTAAAGGGATTAGAAGAGGTGTCAAAGTTTACGATGAAAGATCGGGTAAAAGAGATTGTCATTACCATTTTACTTTATATCCAGCTGTATCGGGTGCCTTGTTAATGTTTTATGTCAGTTATTCTCTTTTATTTGTTCTCTCCGTATCCTATGAGCTTTTCTTTTTCTTTTTATTTTTTCTCAGTTTATAAATTCTCAAGCAACTTATACTCAAATCTCAGAACAAGAGGAGGTCTACAAAAGTGTAAGGAAAACATCAACCTGGTTCTTTCTTGTCATTTTTTAAACTGCATGGAAAACATCATCCTGCTCCTTTCATGCCATTTTTTAACCATATGCGTGGTGTAATCATTTTTTATGTTACTGAAAAATTGTAGATTGCATCATCAATGAAGGTTCCATTTATGGACGAAGATGCAGAGGACAGTCCTTTTCCTCGTAAGGTATTCTGAACTGCTGAACAGTTAGATGCTACTTCGTGCTACTCTTATGGTAACCGTCTGAATGCTGTGCTTGTTCATAAATTCGTTGCATACAGTGGTGAGTAAGAACAATTATGATGCAAAGAACAGCCATTGAGTATGTTGAGGAAGATGCCATCTGGTTATTGAATCCTGTCAATTAGGTCAACTCTAAAGGTTTTTTTAGCAGATATTGTACTCATGGGAAACCCCAGCTAGGGTTTGGGGTAGCTTCTAGGCCAGACACTCAAGCCATATCGGGTAAACTGCCCCAACGCATGAGGGGGGACAACATGCTGGGTAAATAACCCGGGGTGACATAGGGATTGGAACCCATGACCTGCGGGAATTTAACCCACTAAAGGCCGGGGCCTATCCACTACGCCATTCACCAACTCCAAACTTGGTCCCAAATTTTCTTTAGTCTACACTTTTCATATACTTTTGTTTAGGTAGACTCGTTGGTTTTGTCTTATAACTTGTTGATTGCAGATCCCAATTGAGAACCATTTACCTGCACTTTTTTCTGAGATCAATAAAAAGGTTGGAGTGGTGGAAGGGTAAACACTTTGGCATGAGGGAGACAGGTTTTATGGTGAGCAATTTTATTGTAATGGTCCCACTTTCACACAAGATAGAAAAATGGGATTCTGTGAAGGTGGGTCCAGTGGTCCACTACCTGGACTGAAGTATGTCTTCTCTTTGATCCCTAGTAGCTGCACAATCCGGGAACAACATGTTGATAAATCAATAAGTAAAAACAGAAGAATGAAATACATGTCCTTCATCAGGATAACATGAACATAATATGAGAAGTACACACTAGCCATTCCTGAGCTGTAGACTCAAATTGTTTGACTTAGGCCCCATTTGATAACTCTTACCAGAGCTCTGATGTCTGAAACAGTCAGATATTCCATAGTTCAGATTGTTTGGGAGAATCATTTATCTCATGTCTTATTCAAACTCTTTTTATCTAGTATTCCTCTGAAACTTTAAGCTACTAGAATGTTCCTTTTTATCTTTTAGAGATATGTTATTCCCTTTTCCTTAACTGAACAACCCTTGTTCCATATCCACTGCATATGCTCTTCCTTGTGACAAGCCCTGACCAACTCCAGTCTTCCAGATGGACGCTGCTGATCATGTCTTCCCGCAGCCCTCTATTGGTCACTTCATTCCCATCGTCTTGCTTGCCCCCAGAACTGGAGAAGATGACAGTGGCGCAGACCTCCACTGTCCTCTTCCAGAACGATGCCGCTGACCGTGCCTCCCAGCAGCTCTCAATCGGCCACCTAGGTCCCATCACCTTGCTTGCTCTCAAATCTGCAGCAGCTGCAGAGGTAGAAGATGACGGTGCAGCAGACCTCCACCATCCTCTTCCAGATTGATGCCGCTGATTGCGCTTCTGTGTATCCCTTGATTAGCCAGTCTGGTCCCCATTGCTTTCATTGCCCTCGAATCTCGTGAGGGAAGTTGTGATGGGTGGAACAGCTACAACATAAGACGACGGTGTTGTAATTGCTGTTGCTGTTGTCTCATTGTCCACTGGAACGGTAGATGCGGCCGCATTCCTAGCTGCTAAAGGTACGAAAGCACCAGCATAAATGCCAGTCCAGTGGAGATCCCTCAACCTGGAGATGGGCAACAAGAAAGTAGGTGTTTGTACTTTTTTGCTGGCTAGCAATTGTGATTCCATCACTTTCTGAGAGGATTTATTGTTCATAATTTTTTGACTTGTTACAAGATCTTGCATTTCTCAATACAGATCTCTGTGTTTCTTATATTGTGCTTCTCTCTATCCTTTTCTCTTTTTCTTCTTGGTGAATGTGGACGGCACATTGCTAAAGTTGGACTTCCTTCTTGCCAATATACAAATGTATTTATCAAACAGGTGAATTAATAAATGTCCTAGTTATTTTTAGCACTTTTTTGCCACAAGTTGAGACATTAGACATGAAGAACAGATTTTAGACATAAGATTAAATTTTATCAAGTGTCATCTTAGTCTTGATTTATCTGTTTCTGAAGCTCAAGACATAAAAACATTAAAATTGAAGGATGTAGTCCATAGTGTCACTGGGCTCAATGGTGGTCGTCTACCCCACTTTGTTCCCAAACATGGACATTTTAAATCATTCATTTTATAAAAGAAATATAGTTATGCATGCTTTAATTATTCACATATACTCAAATGGGAAGCACAAGTATAGCTAAAAGATATCAAATCAAGGGAATCATTGGAAGCCATACAAACAACCACGAGTTTTGCCATCTTTTCATATGGGTATGTCTTCCGTAAATTGTTATCTTTGTGTCTTTATTCTTTAGCTCATGGTCTTTATTCTTAGACATGGGATGTGTTAGTTATAATTTACTATTTTACTATGTTACACACATGCATGCGCACTCACATGGAGATATATAGGTATGTAGGTAGGAACCATCATATTTTATCACACTTTATTCACGTTGTTCTCCATGATGATCTGTATATGTAAACTCTGTATTCCTTCATCTACAATTATTTTACTTTATATTCATCATATGCTTTGTCAGTTGCAAAACGGAGAATTGGGCCACATGTTTTGTTTTCTTATCCAACTGACTCTTGGCCATCTTGAGTCATATGCAACAGGCCTGTGGCCTTCTCAAGTCTCATATCATCAACTCTTAACCGAGTTGAGACCAACACATAGCCGACTCTTAGCCATCTTAGTTAGTTGCCTCTTTCATTGTAGTAGTAGACTATCATACTAGGCAGGTGTTATAGTGCCCCAAACCCAAGGCACTCACAATCATAAAAGCATCTCTAGTGTGAGACATCACTCTACCAAAATCATAAGTACCCCAGTTATAACTAACTCAAGGAATGACAGGCAGGCTGAATTAGCCATTATACCAGGGGAAAAAAAATCTTTAATCTCTCTTTGGTTCCCTTTCCCAGGCTTAACCAGTCTCTAGCCATCACAATGAATGGTCACTACTCGCTTAAGCCTTCTAATATTATTAGTAACCGTACAATGTAAGATCAACCTTTAACAGGGCTTTTCTTGGCTTAAACATAGTGTTTAGTGACTAAATGACTATTAACTAGCAATGTAGGTTTCTGAAAGTGGATGGTGCCATGTAATTGTATTAATAAAGAAAAGGTTTTGCAAATGTATATTTTGTAGCTCTCAAAATAGCCCCAAAAACAGATGGGCAGGAAACAAAACACTCAGGAGGTGTCTTACTTAAAACTCCCCTAAGGGGACAAAAAAGACGATGTATCACTATGTTCTTTACAAAAAATGCACCCCCATTCCCTCACTCTACCACAAACTAAGCAAACCACTCTGTCTAATGCCCAAGCTTCATTCTTGAAGATCCTTCTATTCATAAAAGTTGATTATTACATAAAGGAAGCATGAAAACCTTTGCATCTAGGGGGGCCTCTTTCCTCTCCACGCACTCCTTGTTTGCAACCTGCAAGCCTCTGATTTTTAGTGTTTAGCATGTTCTGCCTACCATTTTCTTGAATATCTGTCGCACAATAACATCTGGAAGATCACGTTTCCAAATATCAGGAAAGAATTATTGACTGACTCAGAAAAGAAGCTAAAAAGATGAAACTTCCACAACATGGTGATACAAAAGAAGCTGAATTCTGTAGTCAACCTGTTTCTGATGAAAATAGAGTACGGGATAAGACAAGAAACATGAGTGAAAGCTTCTGATAAAACTCATTAGGATGATATTTGAGAGTCCAGTGGGTACATGGGAAGATGAAAAAATTTGTGCATCTTGTGATCAAAGAAAAAAAAAGTGTTTTGATACATGCTAAAACTTGCAGCAGGAGGCTGAGAGTGCATTCTTTTCCTGCCACCAACTAATCAATATACATTGAGGTCTTTCCCAACTGTTTGTATTTAACTAGTCAATCTCATGTTGGAATTCATTCCCTTTGTTTGAAAGGTGACCAAAAGGCCACAATTGATATATACAAAAATACAGGAAAAGGGCCAAAAGTCCCAAGTACAAAGGCAGTGCAAGCTAGCAAAAACAAGAAAGTTAAGGGCAGAGGAAGGATCTTTAGTAGCAAAACAAGAAAGTTAAAGGCAGAGAAAGGACCCAAAGACCCCATTAGAAAAGAAAAGTCCTCCAACAGAACAGTGAAGATAAAAGAACTGAATCGGTACACAAGTTTTTGTGATGTTGGAATTCATTCTACACCAAGCCCTTGGTCAGTGCATTAAACCAGCCAAGAATATGCATGCCTCTGCTGCGCCATTTGGTCATTTGCCATTTTTGTGTAAGGGGCCCTCATGACTGTTTTAAATAGTGGATCCTTACTTTATACGTGCAAAATAGCTGGAATACTGTTAGTTCCTGTTGTATGCTAATGCTTAGAGGAGATTTTATTATCAACAATGTCAAATGCTATCTCTGACTACCATTCTCAAATGTGACAAAAGAGGACTTTATGCAGATGGGACGAGTTGATGGTTATAACCCTCCAAGCAACAAAGTTGATACTGGCTTTACTTTAACTAACATGACTGGGAAGAAGCAGGGCTCATCACTGGCAGTAGGTACTTGTGAAATATTCTGGTCTGTTAAGCTGCTTCTTGTCATCAGTACATGGTTGAGTTCCAGGCAATTCATCTACTCACCATTTATTTTTGTTGGCTTTATAAATCATATGTTCTTGTCAAAATTTACTGTGTGGGACTGCTTTTCTCTTTTGCAGTTTCCATTCTTTAATTTCACAAACTGAGACCTAGTCTCCCCTTTCTATGGTGAAGGTTCTGTAGGGCAAGAGTCCACATTGATTCTTCCGATTTCACTCCGCAATGACTTGCCTTCCACATTTTCTATGGTCCGCTTTGTTTACTATTCTTATTCATAGTCTCCCTTTGTTTACTTTTATCTTTTTTCAACCTACCAAAAGGAAAATACTTTTACCTTTTTTCATGCACTACACCCTCATCCTTGCTAGGAGCATTTGATGCTCACAATTTTTCATTTCATCCACTGAGGAGAGATGTTCAGAATTGTCTCAGAAAATTCTCTGTAGGATTGACAGCTGTTGCTCATACAACATCAAGAAAGCACACAGTGCGCTTTCAACTCACCCCACTTGTGTGAGCCACAATTCAAAGATTCTAATCTCTCCCCCTCTTTTATGTAATAACCTGTGTGGGAATCCTTCACGACATGGTCTTGGTTATTTATTCTTTTTGTGTGCATTTCCTTTTGCCATAGCCATTCATCACCCACGTCATAGCTGGAGAGACTTAAGAATCTTCTGGACTCCATTAGAGGGATTTCTTACAGTCAGTTACCTATTGCTGGCTCTTCTAAAATCACCAAGAGCAAGTAACCTGTTGATTTTGGTATTTAGAAGTTGGCTCGAGTCGGCAAATGATGTGTAGGAGTTTCAAGCTCAGTTGGGTCACTTCCATCATAAGGTGGGAGTGACATTTGATGGCAAGTAATGGAAAATTATTGCCGTTCTTGAAGATCATTGTCTGCCTCTTGTAGGTCATTGATAAACCTTGGATTGCCAAGGCAGTGAAAATTACTAGGAGGATGGATGAGCCCATTTGTGGGATGATAGATAGTATGGATTTGTTTGCGTTAGAGATCTGGAGAAGCAATGGAGATTCTCTACAAATTGATGCAAACCTATGAACAGTAGGATTTCAAATAAGTGTTAGAACTCGGTGATAGGGAAAGACAAGAAATATGTGATGCCAAGAGCTTCGTCAATCTGCTGTTCATCAAGTGTCGAAGCCATCCTCTTTGTCTTGTTCTAGAGACGAGACATTTTTCCTTCTCAGTAATCACTAAAGCACCTAGTTGACCAGAAGCGCAAGCTCATTCCCATCCCAGGAAAAAGGCTGGGAGGATGCAGATACAAGTGTGGCATAGCCTGCCTTTTTACTATGGAGATTGATGGATTTCTTTGCAAAATTCAAGGCAAAGAACAGGCAAGAGTTTTTTCAAGGCAAAGGAACAAGCAAAATTCAAGGGAATAACCGGTAGAGAGCGTTTCCAAATATAGATTGACAAGGCTGTGAAAGAAAATAGATCAACTCTGAAATGGCCCTCTCCTAATCTGGCCCAAACACAAAAAAATAAGTCCACTCTAAAAAATGGCTAGCCAAATTAAAAAACCTCACCTGTGGTCATGTCCTGAATGGTGGCAGCACCTGGCAATGAGGGGTAATGAAGATTGAGAGGAGTGCAGGCTGTGCAGCAGGGGAGAGTATGACAAGCAGAGGGGGTCCTGTTCTGCCCAAACGAAGTGTTTTGGGGGGGGGAGAGGGGTGGCAAAAAAATGGAAATAGATCATGTTCACAAGGAGGGGGAGTTATGGTAAAGGGGCAGCATGGAAGGGGGAATGCAGCAGGGGGTGGTCAGCAAGGGGAGGGAATCTGCCCCAAACGGAAAATATGAAAAAAGGTCTGAACAAACATGGGAAGTTAAAAAAAAAATTGCGCGAGGAGCCAGAGGGCAGCACTACGGAATCAGGGAGAGGGTGCAGGCTTGCGGCATGTGAACTTGGGGACAAACTAAACAAATAGAAGAAGATAAAAAAGAGGGTCACTGAATTTGTCGAATAAATAAAGAACAAAAATGTCTAAGTAAAAAATGAAACTAAAAAAACAAATAAAGCATTACCTATCGTAGTCATCCAAGGATGGCAGTACCGGTACCGGTACCGGTATCGGTGGGTACCGGTACCGGTACGTACCGGTCCGGTACCGGCCGGTATCGGCCCGGTACCGGTCGGTACCGGTCCAAAACCAGTCCGGTACCGGCCCGGTACCCACGGTACCGGTGCCGGCCGATACCGGTACGTACCAGCCGGTACGTACCGGTATCGGCCGGTACTGCCATCCACATCAGACAGCGAAGGGGAGCAGCAGACGTTGACGAGTACCACCACCCCCTCCTCCTCCAGCTTGCAGGAACCAGGAGGTCAATGGTTTGTAGTTGGAGACCCTTTCTCTCCTCTCCTCCTCGTCCTGTCTGGAGATTGACAGCAGGTGGAGATTGTTGACTGCACTGTTTTAAAAGGCGGCCGCCTGGACGATTAGCGGATGGGTTGGCCGCCTCGAAGGTTTCCGCCTCGGACTTTTCTCGACAATTTTTTCTCATTGCTTATCCCCCGTCATGTAGATATGTAATTATCTAAATGTCCTTGATAATATGTTAGATACTGTGTGTTGTATCTCTAGATGTTGAGAATGACTAGAAAACTTATAATGACAATTTTAAGATCTTTCTGTAGATATCAGACTTGATTCATTGTTTGATATTTATTTGTGGTTAGATTTATGATTAGAAAAAGAGGCCACATTAACGCTACACCAATAAATGGGAAAGCATCAAATTGAATTGTATCGGTTACGCCTAGGCGATGCCTAGGCACTGCTTAGGCAACAAGGCTTATTTTCAAGGCCTAGGCAGTTAAATGCCTTATGTTCCTTAGGATCCAATCTTAAGATAAATAGGGCTGTGTAGATGATTGGGCCCTAGTTTTTGATGCGCCTTCATCTCGTCTTCTACATTATTTCATCTTTCTCTTTGTTTTTGGCATTGCCCCGCTTCGGTGAACAAATCTTGATGTTAATGACGAGGCATTCCTATTTTTTTATCCTCTCACTATGACGGCCATGATGAGGCAACAAGCCCCACTTGCTCATGTTCGCAGATTTGGAACCCCTTGTGGTTATTAGCGTCTTCTCGTCCTTCATGAGTTTTCTATGTGCATGTCCTTTCTTCTTCCTTCACACACACACACACACACATGATTGTGAAGGCACTACCTAGGTGTTACTTAGGCAGGCGCCTAAGCCCTTAGGCGCTCAAGGACCCCAAGTACGCCTTGGGTTGCCTTACCACCTTGACAACTATGATCCTCATCCCTTTTCTAGAATTGTATACATTGGTTGGACTCTTCACTAATTTTCCACTTTAAGGTCGTCTTTTTTATTTTTTTCTCATATATATATATATATATATATATATATATATATATATATATATATATATATATATATATATATATATATATATATATGGGCCTAATCGAGACATGCCCAGTATACAATAATTATAATGCTCAATCTTTATTTGTAGTTCTAGGATTTCTTATGTAACATTACATGTATAAATTATTGAGATGCAACAATTTTGGTAATCGCCTCATACCTCAACAAATGTGAGTCTTGATCTTCATCTTCATCTTTAGTCATGCATTATTTTATGTCTCTTTGTTTGAAAAGTGAAAATATGTCATAACTACTCCTTCTTTATGATTAACATACAGAAAAAATTCTCAAATGTCATTAGAAATGAAAATATGTTTAGCCAGGCCAGATGGTGCATAAATATTGTGTAAAATGTTAAAAGCTAACAAAATAATCGCCTCATTAATGAGGTGTCCGTGTCACCAACTAGGCAGTCCGCCTAGGCAGCAGCTGGTTCTACCACCTCAGCCCACCTAGGCAGCAGCTGGTTCTACCACCTCAGCCCACCTAGACATTTTTTAAAACATTGGTTGATTGGCATGTAACAGGTCCACCGGCGGCAGGTGCATGCGGTAGCAAGTTGATGGAGACAAGTGGCATGGTGGCTGGATTCAGCAGAAACCTTTTGTGTGTGTGTTGTTTTTTTTAGGGGGTGGAGGTTGTAGGGTGAGTTGTTTACAATACCCTCATTGGGTATGGGAGGAGTGTGGGCATGAGCAGTGAAAAGGACATGGGTGGAAGTTGGGGAGATCACGTGTGTCACTGAATGAGATCTCACGAGATTGTGAACCATCTCTCTAAGTGATGTCTTTCCAGCACTTTAGTGCTTCACTTTTCCACATAAGCAAAGTATGACCTTTGTGCCCTTCTGGTGGTTTTAAAAAACCACTCTTTCAGTCTTCTTCCCTGGGGTAAGGTGTAATTTACTTGGTTAATTTCCTCCATGTTAGCTTCTTGGATGCAAATAATTTCAAACATATCTTTGAAAATGCAGTTCTCTCTCTCTCTCTCACAGAGATTTCCAGTTACAGGGATCATCTGATTCTAGAATCTCTACTCCCTTCTCTTAACCGTCGTCTGTAGTTTTGTGTCCTTGATTCTCTGAAGGTTCTTCCATTCCATTACAAGAAATCCCATCTTACTCCCCTATCTCCATAATCACTCGGCTACCTCCCCTCTCACTAGACGTGAATGAATGCCTATGTTACTTTTTAGAATACTTCTATTCACCAACCATTTCGTTTCTTCATTTGGATCCCTATGCAGCGCAGCAATGAACTGCAATGATTTATCTCTAATGACCTGAGGGAGCCAAGACTAAGAGTTGCCATGCAGGGTTGCTGCGTTACCCACAAGATCACTGACCGGCAAACACTGATCTTCACACCTCTCCTTCATTGGCTTATGAACAGCTAGTGCCACTGGACTTTTGGAAAGAAAGGAAATGAACCAATGCCTCATTCAGCGCACTGACAACCTGGGAAGGAATTAGCTCCCCCTGCTGCCTACTGCTGCTGGATGCCAAGTGGTGAGGACTAAGCAGCCAGCTCCCTTTGAATCTTCATACAGAGACATCATTTCCAACTCCAATGCTGATATTGTTCAAAAGGAGCTATATATTGTCAATTTCCACTTGGAATTTGGCGTATATCCCATTGTCCCATCCAATGTTCTGGTGTTGACCTCCCAGGGAAAATATAAACCTACTGACAATGTTGTGGATCGTTTCTACATTCGATAAGTCAAGACGGACTCCTGGTGGGCGCAGAGATGTTGAGCATCACCAATTACTCCTTCCTCTAGGAAATATACTCTGATGTCCAGAATCTCCAGATAGTTGGCTCACTGCAATGGATGGGATCTTCCCTCAATCTTCCTCATCTATCAGTTCTCTCTGGGCCACATCCTCTGAACTCTGAAGGAACTCCGCAACAATCTGCCTCATATCTTTAGCCCCGTCAACCTTCACCACACCAAACGTCTCCAACCTATCCCTTACCTCCTTAATGAAGAGGAGACTGAGGGATATCCACCACTCAAACAACTTGAACTACTGAGAATCCGCAACGATTCCCCTGCTTTACAAGTTAACACCCTCTTCCCTTACACCCTTATTGCAAACTTTCACCTCTTTTCATGGATATTCTTTGCAGGGGGAGAAGAAATTCAGAGGGCTCTTCCTGGCACTAAATGCTTTCCTTCTTTTGCTAGCTGTCCTCCCTCAACTCCATCATGTCTCAACATCCCATATGATAGGTTATTAGAATAGGTGGAATATTTAGTACCATGCACACCAGAATGGAGGTGAGCTCCATTCCCTCCCCCTTCCTTTAGTTGTTCTTACCTTTCTAGGTTTCTTTGACTTGAGATTTAATTGATTATGTAATCTCCCTTGTAATGCTAGAACTTAGGAGTGTGATATCCCACCAACTCAATAAAGCATCATCGCATATAAAGTAGAAAATTGTTAATTGAAAATGTGTCGATAAAGTGGTCAATGACGAAAAAGAAGATTGTAATTGCAAAGTGTTACTATGATCCGCATTTTGTTTTTGGCTATCCTACAGTATGAAACTGATTTTGTTCCTGCAAAACTGCAGATAATAAGGCTATTGGAGGCGAATCCTCTGGTCAGCCTACAGTTGCTGATGATGTATCTATCCTATCTGATGAAGGCAATGATAAAGAGTTTATTTGTGGGGAGGAAGCCCTTCGAATTTCCTCCAGTGAGCCATATTTATTTTGCCGGCCTATTCGTCGCGGTCACTTCAATGTTTCTCAGTATTATTCTCCACAACAGGTACTATGTTAATTTCTCAAGTTAAATGAGATCAATCAAAACTTCAGTGACTTCTTTTTGATATATCACAAAAGCATATTCCTTTGTTTCATTTTGTTAGGTTTACCTACCTTGCAGAATTGTTTCCATATATTCCAACTTATTTTTTTTATAGTCTGAAACTTATCATAATTGAGGGCTTGTTTCTTTCTAGGTCTCTGAAGATCTTTATGCCATTTGGGACTGGATCTTGAATGAAAAACTACACATTCCAATGACTGAGAGAAGCCAATATTCTGCCATTCTTGTTGTGCCCGAAACTTTTGATGGCCGCGGTATACTTTCTCTTGATATAAAAAGCTTTCTTGCATTTATAATTATTTAATCCTTCCTCTTCCTGTGATTGCATAGTTTGTCATTTTGCTCTTGCACTGGCCCTGGCTGCTTATTAGACAATGAAAAGATTCATGCATGTGGATTATTGCGGTGCTGTAGGAGTATTTCTGTTTTATACATGAGAAGCTACTGTGCACACACTATTGGATCCTTATTAGTACCTCGTGACTTTTTCCACGTTGAAAGAGTTGCATTACCCAAATTTAAGGAGTTATGAAGCAAAAACAAGGAAACTAAAGACTTTGATCACTAGGTGGGGATGATGCCTTCCGAGTTAGCGAGTTACCTCAATTCCCTCCGAATTGAAAACAGAGATTGATTACCTTCCGAGTTAGAGAGTTACCTTAATTCCCTCCGAATTGAAGCAGAAATTGAGAGTCCAACCTTGCTCTGATTCTGATTGAGAATCTTAGGAGTTACGGGGTTGAACTGGGATCCCTTGGGCCCACGCGCTCCCCGTGGGAGGATCCCCAAGGTGTGTTTGACGTTCGAGCGCCCCTCAGCACTCCACTAACTCGGTCCGCACATGGTTGCGGCTGGGGTGGAGGTTGAGTAGTGGGTTGCCGAGGTGTGTTTGACCTTGAAAATCCAAAAAAAATCTTGCTCTGATTCTGATTGGCTGGTTAAATGCAATGCACAGCATGAAAGACACGGATCTAATGGTTGCTTCCGTAAAATCCGTTTTTGGGAAAATTAAGGCGTCATTTGGATATGCATTTGAGATCTCATTGCAGTCTCTGACAAAATCCGAATGAAAGTGACTGTCCTTGGCTTTCTAACCGTTCGAGGGCAATATGATTTTGAACAGAAAGGGGGGGGTTAGCTTTTGACAAAGGTAACTAGATTTCAATGATCAGAAGGGTGACTTTTACCATGAAAGACCAATGGGCTGTCTTTTTTTGGAAATGGATGGTGCCACATATTCATAACAAGAGAAAAAACAACTCTATGCGGGGGAAAATTATATAATTTAATGTGGGAAAATATAAATCCCCCGAGTGAGGGCATAAACCCCAGGTTGAGAACACACCTCAAAACCCGAGAGAACCCTAAAAATGTCTCCAAGCCCCATTTGCTCTGAAGATCCCAAAATTGCATCACAAAAAAGAAAAGAAAAAAGAAAAGACACATCATAACCCACAAAACTACCCTACAAACCCCTTACAGACCTTTTTTGAGCTTTTCCCTCAGCCTTTCTATAACAGCATTCCCCACTAAAAACTCCCTTTCACACTTGCCGACTGCAGTATTCTTTCTGCCATGAACCTGCGGTTGATTCATGGCCAGTGCTGTAGACTCGGCCTTTTTCAATAGCTTTGTTGAATGGGTTGTTGCAGACTACATTGTTAAGATAACTTTTGATCAGACAGGGGCTTGACTGCTTTGATACAGTTGGTGGCAAAGAGGTTCTGGGATAATGAATCTGAAGGACAAATACTCATCTTTTCATCATTGCCTAGTCTAAAACCATCTCAGGGCAATGGTTAAGATTCCTAAGAAGTGTGATACGGCAATTGGTGTTACTCTTCAAGACTTTTGATTGCGTCACAAGTACAAAAGACACATTTCCGCAAGGTGGGCAATGGTGTTGCCTCTAAGTTGGTGACTAGGAAATCTCTTGGATTGCTGATAATGTGATATCATGCACCTCATTTGGAGTAGGGAATTGGACATCTGTGCAGTTCTGGAGTGATAAGCCTTTCTTATTGTTGTAGCTGTTGTGTATGCTATAAAATGGTGCTGAGGCATTGCTGTTGAATACTCCTATTTGTTGATGCAGTGGTTTAGTGCTGTTGAGAGACTTCAGGGTGGTCTCTAGCTGACCATGGTCAAAGGGTTCTTTATGATGGAGTGAGTTAACAGATGGGTGTAAAGGTGGCATCCTACTGGGACTAGGTGTCCATTGCCTCGTATGATGTGATGGCCTTGTCACCCTGGAAGGTCACTAGGTGTCCATTGCCTTGTATGATGTCATGGCCTTGTCACCCTGGTAGGTCAGCTTTTATTCATGGAGGGTTGCCAACGTGCTTCCTAACACGTGGCCGAGCATTCAATGCCTATTTTTATTAAGGTGTCTTGTTACTTCTGCAATGAGAATGTGTAGTCTATGGCTCTATGGCTCTATGCAACTTATATTTGTGCCCAGTACAATGGTCCCGAGGATGTATTGCTTGATGGTTCATGCAAGTTCCTTCATCCAGTGTTGTTTGGTGAGCTTTTCTGCAATTGGTATCTTGAGGACATAAACCACTGATTGATGGATTTGCACGATACACCGACGCTGTTGGGAGGGTTGGGATTAGAATGTTTCTGGCAATTGTGTGCTGATCATGAACGCATGATACAGAAATTTCTATCCTCATGCTCAATGAATATTATGCAAATAATTTAATAATCCTTAGGTATGTTGTATGGATGGGCATGCCTGTATATTGACACATTTTTCATGCACTTTTGGGGACTTCTTTTGGAGTATTAATTAGGATCCCTTATCACCTCTTCTTTTTTTGCTTATCTCCTAGATTTTGAGCTCTCTTTGGGATAGGGTAGCTCATCAAGGGCTTGTTGATGGCTTTAGTATTAATAGAAATCACATTCAGCTTTCTCACTTGCAATTTGCTGATGGCACATTGCTTTTCACACCGGGAAGGGACAACTCCATCCAGAGCATCGTGTCTTTGAAGACATAACAATCATCCACTGTGGAGAAAAGAGGGCGGAATGGCGTGGACCCCTGGTCCGGTGCCGACATTCGTCACTAGAGCAAACCGCGCCTATTGGTAGGGAGTGCCGATCTTTAGCCTTATGCTGCTACTGGACCCGGTCGTGAAGCGTTCTCCTTTCGTCGTTTAACTCTGCGAGGGGATGCAAGATGCTTGCCTGAGAGAGGGCCACCTTGCTTGCAACTGTCAGGCCCTTGTGTGATGCTTGTGGTGCAGTAACGAAGGGCATGTCTAGAGAGCCTGTCCTGGAGGTGGTTTCAGGCGGGTCCTTCACGGAGGTGGTTTCGAGGAAGACATTGCCAAGAAGGGAACCCCTTATTGTCTCTACTCCGAGGCTAACGGAGGAGTTCTTGGCTCCCCAGATCAGGCAACTGTTGCGTTGCCTTCACCTCACCCTGCTCGAAGGCAAGGTTGATGCAGACCTTCTCCAATGTATGTTGGACAGGGGCAGAGGGAAGCCTGGGGTCTGGAGAGTCTAGGATTTGGGGAGTGGGGGTTTCATGGCTGTTGGAGGCTTGGAGCAGGAGGTGAATGCCGTCCTTGAGATTGGCGTCCTTATCAGCAAGGGGGTGGTGCTCAGAATCCGTCCTTGGGATCTCTTGCGTGGCACCTTTCCTAAGCTTAGGTCTGTTAGAGTGACAATCCAGATTTTGGGACTGCCTGTTATCCTCTGTGATGGTCAGGGAGTCCAGTTTTTGACGGACTCTTTTAGTGGGGGTTGTGGCTTCACGGCAGGCTTCGGTTTTAAATTCAAAAGCCTCGCCACTCCCTTGGGTGAACTGGTTGGACCGGGCTGGCGCGTAGCCATTGGTCTGTCTGAACCAGGCCCATCTCTCCTAGTCGAAGCAAGCGGGCATACATGTGCTTCCGTAGTTGTGGACCGGGCGACCCGAAACTTACCCACAAACGAGTTTCACGGGAGACCCGTCTACAGACCTTAGCTACATTGCCTTCCTTGTTTGAACCCTTATGCCAGGAACCCATTTGTCTCGAGTGGGACCTTGTGGGTGGAAGGCATGGGGTGACGGCTGGTGGTGACCTCCGCGCTGCCATTGCCTCTTCTCCGCCATTGCTTTCTTCCCCGCCGTCGGCCGATTGCTGAGGACAATGTCCCAGAGCTCTGTGGAGGGGAGGGAGATGGTGTGTGGAACCTATTTGCCCTCCCGGGTGAACATGTTGAGCCGAACCTGACCCCCCGCTTAGCTCTCATGGGCGTGACCAGCTGCGAGTGGGGCAGTTCTCCGACATCTACCTTTCCCGCGGCATGGCTTCCGAGGAAGGGGGTCTTTATCGCCTACTATGCGGGACTTCTTGCTCTGCAACTTGTCCAGTGTATCGCCCAGGAAGGTTGGTGCTTTCGAGGAGGTTGTTCCCTCTTCCTTGGAGGCTCAAAGGCTTCATGCTGATAGCATTTTGAGGGATCTTGAGGGGGATGGGGAGGATAAGGAGGGGTAGGGAAAGGAGGAAGTGAAGGAATTCTTTAGCCAAGATGGGAAAGCTTACCGAGGGTCAAGCTAGAGAGGTTGCAGAGAAGGTTGATGTTTCCTTTGAAGGGGTTGAGAAAGATATATGTATAGCCTATCATAAAATCCTTAATAAATGGCAGCTGGGGTTGGCAAGGGATGTGAGGGGTAAAATATTAGTCAAAAGGGGAGGGAAAGGTGTTAAGAGTGGGAATGAGGAAGCGAAGAGAACAAAGGGTGAGGGGGAGGGTGTAAGGGAGGTGTTATTGACTGCCCAATGAGAGTTGTTACATAGAATGTGCGAGGTCTTGGGGCCAAGGGGAAGAGGGCTATACTTAGAGAGATGGTGTGGAGGTGTAAAATTGATGTGCTATGTGTTTAGGTGACAATTTGTGAGGATGATGGCGCCCAACTTATGAAGGAGATTAGGAGGCGTAGGCTTACTAAGGGTATCTACTCTCCAGCAATGGCTACCTTTGGAGGCATTATGATTCTTTAGAATGAGGTCGAGTAGGTAGCAGGAAGTAGAGAAATTAGGAAATTTGTAGTTTCTCCCACCTTTGGATGTTTGGCAGATGACTTCATCTGGTACTTTTCAGGAGTGTACGGGCCACAAGGTAGATGGAAGAAGTAGACATTATGGATAGAGCTGCTTTACTTATGGGGAGAGGAAGTGAAAGAATAGCCAAAGTGGGAAAGCTTACCGAAGGTCAAGCTAGGGAGGTTGTAAAGAAGGTTGATGTTTCCTTTGAAGGGGTTGAGAAAGATTTACGTATAGCCTATCATAAAATCCTTAATAGATGGTAGTTGGGTTGGCAAGGGATGTGAGTGTTAAAAATCTGTCAAAAGGGGAGGGAAAGGTGTTAAGAGTGGGAATGAGGAAGCAAAGGGGAGGGTGTAAGGGAGGTGTTATCGACTGCCTAAAGAGAGTTGTTACATAGAATGTGCGAGGTCTTGGGGCCAAGGGGAAGAGGGCTATACTTAGAGAGATGGTGTGGAGGTGTAAATTGATGCACTATATGTTCAGGAGACAAATGGTAAGGATGATGGTGCCCAACTTATGAAGGAGATTGGGGGGCCTAGACTTACTAAGGGTATTTACTCTCCAGCAATGGTACCTCTAGGGGCATTATGATTCTTTGGAATGAGTTTAAGGTCGAGGAGGTAACATGAAGTAGAGAAATGAGGAGATTTGCAGTTTCTCTTACCTTTAGATGTTTGACAGATGACTTCATCTGGTACTTTTCAAGAGTGTACGGGCCACAAGGTAGAGGAAAGAAGCAAGCCTTGTGGACAGAGCTGCTTGACTTCCACTATAGATCTAGGAGGCCATGTTGCGTGTCGGGTGATTTTAATGTCACTGCTTCACTTACAGAGAGATACAACCAGTCTTCTTCTATAGAGGCCATGGAGGACTTTCAGGAGTTCATATCTGAGGCGGCACTAATTAATATTCCAACCTCGAATGCTTGGTTCACTTGGTCCAATTTCAGGCAGGACCCTTCTTGCTCTAGGTTGAACAGGATCTTTGTCTCGGTGGACTGGGAAGTTCACTTCCCACATGTATAGGCTCCTTGTCTTCCTAGAAGCACCTATGATCATAAGGCCCTTCTCCTAAAGACCAGTCCCAACAGAAGTACGGCTAAGAAGACTTTTAGGTTGGAGAAGTGTTGGCTGATAGAAGAAGGTTTTATGGACATCGTAAGGGTATGGAATGAGAGGAGGCAGGTGTTTAACATGTTTTCAAGGAAAAGGCCATAAGAAGAATAGACGTTCATGTGTGGAAATAAAAAAAGGGCTGGAGGTTACCTTAGGGACCTTTTTCCATGGTCGAAAGCCCTCCGTGTGCTGTACAAAAGAGGCACGAAAGCACCTGCAAACCAGCATCAGCAACAAAAGGATCAACGGCAAACCAGCAGCTGCAACTTCAATGACAAAACAGCAGTAGTGGGGGACCCACTAGGGAACCAGCGTCCCCTGTTCTGCACAGAATAGGGGCACCGTTAGCAGCTACAGAAGCAGAGGAAGAAGAGAAGACCAGCAGCAGCAACAAAAGGTCAAGAGGGAGAGAAAGATACCAAGGAAAAGAGAGAGAAAGGGCTGCAGTTGTGTGTGTGTGAGAGAGAGAAGAGGAACTGGCGGGGGTGGGGGTCTCTCACTGGTCCTTCCCCCCCTCCCACTATTTGCCTCTGTACCCCCCACCAGTTTTTTTTTTTTGGGGGGGGGGGGGGCATTTTTAGCAGCCCAAAAAGTAAAAAAGAAAAAAAAGGAGGAAAGGAAGAAAGAAAAAAGAGAAAGAGAGGCAGGGGACCTACTGGACATTCCCCCCCCTAACACACACACACACGATTCCTTAAAGACCCCCACTGGTAGGTGGTCTTAAGGGGAAAAGGAAGAAGAAAAGGGGAAAAAAAAGGACATAAGGAGGAAAAGAGGAAAGGAGGGGGGCCACTGGTGGCACACCCCACCGGTCATTCGAACCGCGCGGGGGGGGGGGGGGGGGGGGGGTGCCACCGCCCCCCATCCTCTCGCTCTCACTCTCTCATATGCCCTCATAATGTTTGAAGGATCCATAGATGCACTCATAATGTTTGAAGGATCCTTCTTTATACAAGTCTAAATTCTTTAGACCTTGTATTTGTCATATGATACCTAAGTCATTCGTGATGGAATTTTGATTAAATGGTGACCTTGTGCATTATTTGAACTCTATGTAAAATCTTGATGGCTCATGTAAACTTCGTTGTCGATGAGACTTTGCACTGCTTAGTGGGCCAACTTTCTGTTCATATTAAAGTATATTAAAAAAAGGTTAAAGGATACTAAATGACTCCTAAGTGAATGTGCTAGTATCCTTTCAATGAAAGAATACCCATGGCTCATCATGGCTAATTGGAACGATTGTGCCACAAAGGAAACTTAAAAGATGATAAGCATCAAATGTATGCTTTTAAGGATTCTAAGGGACATACTATCGAATGTGCATCCTTTTAGTATCCTTTAAGGGTTCCAAGAGGAGTTCTGTGTGTCCATCATGCAAGACCCCATCCTTTAAGTATCATTTAAGGCTTCTCAAGAGAGACTCAAGGAATATGTCATGTTAAAAAGTGTCTTTAAGGATCATGAGAAGGAATGCTATAAGTATATCATACACCCTTCAAATATCCTTTAAGGATTCTAAAAAGGAACTCTATGCACATACCATTAGAAGTCTATCCTTTATGTATCCTTTGTTGATGCCAAAAGGAATTTAATGGGCGTGTGGTGCTAATATGAATCCTTTAAAGATACAAAGCCACTTAAAGAGACATACATGGCTCAATCAAATAATAAGTCATGTTTTTTCGACTTAATGACATGTCAGTGCTTGATTTTTTTAAGGGCATCATTTGATAGTTAATCAAGGGTTGTCAATCATTGATTGACATAATTAATATTGATCAAGGTTAGTGGGAGAGGTCGAACTAATGGATCCATTTGCGTGATCCGAAGTCTTAAGACTCCACGAGGGCTCATCCTATGTTCTCAAGTCTAACCAAAATAAATAAAATAAAAAAATATAAAAAAGGAAACAAGCCCACAACAGGGGAGCTCAACCATGGCTTATACTCTTTCAAAATGGGGTGTTGATAAGACCCTACCTAGAAGGGAGGCTAAGAACAAGATCCTTGAGTAGTTGGATGGATTGAATGCACTTGAAGAAGTATGTTTGCTGGATGAGGAGGACAGGACTGTCAGGTTGAACACATTCTTACCAAAGAAGAGATTTTCTGGAAGTCTAGTGATAGGTGGATCAAGGAAGGTGACAGGAACACTGCTTATTTTCAAAAGGTGGCATTTGGAAGGAGGCTGAACTTTATCTGATCTCTTTAGGATGGTGAGCATACCCTCTTTCAGCCCGAGACGATTAGGAACCATATTCAAAGGTCTCTTCTCTTTTTTCAGAGTACACATGGAGGCTTCCCTTTCGGATGACTTGCTCTCGCACCTGCGAGACGAGGAGAGGAAAGACATCTCGGCACCTTTCTCCGAGGCGGAGATAAGGCAGGCTGTCTTCTCCTTGTCAGGGGATAAGGCTCCTGGCCCCGATGGTTTTCCTATGTTTTCTTTCAACACTACTGGGACATTGTTAAAGACCTTGTTTGTGAAGCTCTGCTGGAGTTTCAGGATAGGTGAGCTCACCTGGGTGGTAGAAACAAGACTTTCATTGTACTCATACCTAAGAGGGAGGGTGCTGATTTCCTACCAAACTTTAGACCTATCAGGTCTTCGAGTGAACTTCCGTAAGAGCCAACTTATTGGACTTAACATGGACAATAGGTCTATCCATAAGGCGGCTCTTATTCTTGGCTGTCAGCTAGGAGAGTTTCTGATGCGGGACAGGAGATGGGGTAGACCGGAAGTAGAGAGAAGAGAGGGGTTGGAGGAGAAGAAGGCTAGGGTTCCCGTCCCGTCTCGGGAGAAAACACGCAATGGTGGCTCGTCATTTCAAATTTCTTCTTCAATTCTTTCCCACGAGGAGATACATGACAATATATAGACTCTTCAAAGAAACCCTAATATGAAAATTACTAAACTACCCCTAGGACTCCGAAAATAACTAAAAGAACATGGGAAAATTACATGTAAATTAAAAGACTCCAAATGGACCCCTAATGGGCCAACTAAACTGCACATTGGGCCTTTGACCCCATTCCAGCCGTTCCTGGATCCCCATCATTCTCCCCTGATTCGAAAAAATTCGTCCTCGAATTTTAAAATGAGTCAATATCCATGGGGGAATGATGGTAGCATGCTCGGAAAACAACATCGATGACCCATGAACCATCGCGCGCATGAATGCTCCAACCTGAGGAGAAAATTGTGCCTCGACGTCGCTCCATATGTGGTCAAAATCATGCAAACTGATGACATCTTTAACGACCTTCGGTTGATCGACTACATCTTCCAGTAGCGGTTCTGTCTTCGGCCCATTCCCTTTAGTGGGAAAGAGGTCATTATCTGCTATAGGCGTCACTGATTCGACCTCCCCCAAATATTCATCTTCTAGGACTGGATCGGCCACATAGTGCACCTCCTTCATTTGATTTTCATACTCCTCAAGCATCGTTGGGTCGGCCTCATAGACAACATCTTTTGGCTTGGTCAGTTTGGCCAGCATGGCAGAAATCTTCTGAAGCTCACTCCTCATCTGGGACTTCTCGCGCTCCCAATCAACTGCTTGTTGAAACCTCTCTCGATCCTGATAAGTGGCATTGAGAATAAGAAAGGGTGCCTGGTATTCCGCAGGTTGTATTAGACAATCTTGTCCAGTATGATCAATCACAACTTGCCGCTCGTCTATCCATTCTCTACCCAAACCGATATACGAGCCATTGGGTATAATCTTGCACCACGCATCATCATAATACCTGACGGCTCGCGAAGTACTGCTGCTCCTTAAGAGATGAAAAAATGGCACATAGACTCGGTTTCCAGAGACCCTTACGTAGTCCGTGTGGGAGATAGAATCCACAATAGATTGTGAAATAACATTGCCGAACGACGTTGCCTCAAGATACACCCGAGTTTTCACGGAATTGGGTAGCTCTACCTCAAAACTAAAATCCATGATGATAAAACGTACCACTAGCCAAAGAAATGATGGACGAGGTCCGCCTCACTGCAAGGATACCAACGGTACGATCGGCACAAGAATCGGAGCTCCAATCATCATCCTCGATATGCGTGCAAAAAGTGGCACGCAAAACGAGGTAAGCGGGCACTAGCTGCTGCGAATCTGTGCGCTGGGATGCTGGCACGCAAATCGAGGCAACTTGGGTTGGCCTCGGGATGCACGATCGGGGTTCTCGGTATGCGTGCACAAGTGGCACGCAAAACGAGGCAAATATGGGAACAACACACTGGATCTGAGTTGGCCTCGTCGAGACGGATCCGGCGGCGCGAACGGTGCACAAATTGGAGCCCAGAAAGACCTCGAACGGCGCCCCCGAGTGTCCTCGTAAAGCGTGCAAGTGCGGCACGCAAAACGAGACGCTGCTGTCAGGCGGGACGTACAGCGAGGTCGGCCTCGCCAATACGATCCCAACGGCACAAGCGGCGCGCAAATCGGAGCACGGACGAGCCCCGGGTGCTGGCGGTGCGATAAGAACTTCTAATGCACCCCCTGTGCACTGTAGCAAACCAGGTTGAAGAGGCAGGGTGGCTTGAGCCGTTGGGGGCTTGGGTTCGGACCCTGGCTCGGTGGAAACTCAACCTGGCTCGAACCCAAGGGACCCTGGCTCAGCTAGATAGCTGGTGGTTCGGACCACCCGAGATAGGCTCGAGCCAAAGGCCAAAGGGTTCGGTCCCAAGGCAAGGGCCTTGGACCAGACCGGGTCAAATCCGGTTTGACCGGGTTTAGCTTAAAGGGGTTCGAACCCTAGCCCCTTGCACTGTTCATCTCTTCGAAGAGAAGGGAAGGGGGTTGGGTGGCCACCGCGGCGGCGGGGTGCGCCAGCGGCCGGGCAACGCTGGCTGGCGACGTCAACGGCAGCGATGGTGACCGGCGACAACGTGGGACGCCGGCGAGGGCGGCGCCGGCAGCGAGGGGTGCCGGTGATGGCCGGGGAGGGGTCTACGCAGGGAGGAAGAGAGCGGGGAAGCTGGCGTTGGCGGTGGAAGACGGCGACGGCGACGGCTGCCGCGGCAGCAGCAGACGACCCGGTCAATCCTCTCCACACCAGGCACCGCTTCGCCGATCTCCTCTTCCTCGTCTTCTGCTTCTTTCCTCTTTAGCCCTGATCGAACCAGAGGGGACGGCTGACTCCAGCGGGGGAGGGGAAGACCGCGTGGGGTCCGCGTCGCGTGGAAAGGGAGTCCGAGGGAGGGGATCCCCGGAACCTGTGGTGACAGCGGGCCTGCGGGGAGCGGCCTCCGGGGCCTGCGGCGGCGGGGAAAACTCACGGTGAAGAACCACCCTCTGGACCGCAGGGAGACGTGGGAACTCGCCGGAGAGCCGACTGGCCGCGTGGACAGGGGTCGTTGCCGGCGGTACTACGCAGCGCAGAGAGAAGGTGGAGGAAGGCAGAGAAAAAGAGAAGGCAGTGGAGGCACGATGGGGATCGGAGTTGGGCTATGATACCAAGTTGATGCGGGACAGGAGAGGGGGTAGACCGGAAGTAGAGAGAAGAGAGGGGTTGGAGGAGAAGAAGGCTAGGGTTCCCGTCCCGTCTCGGGAGAAAACACGCAATGGCGGCTCGTCATTTCAAATTTCTTCTTCAATTCTTTCCCACGAGGAGATACAGGACAATATATAGACTCTTCAAAGAAACCCTAATATGAAAATTACTAAACTACCCCTAGGACTCCGAAAATAACTAAAAAAACATGGGAAAATTACATGTAAATTAAAAGACTCCAAATGGACCCCTAATGGGCCAACTAAACTGCACATTGGGCCTTTGACCCCATTCCAGCCGTTCCTGGATCCCCATCAGTTTCCCATCAGTTAGAAGAGCTTTGAGGTTCAGGGACTGGCACAAGGTGGTTCAGAAGTTTGAATCTGGGTTGGCAGGCGGGAAAGTAGACTTCTCTCATATTGAGGGAGATTGGTCCTGTGTAACTTAGTTCTTGATAGCCTTCCTATTTACTACGTCTCTATTTTCAAGGCCCCTGTGGGGGTCCTCGAAAAGTTGGATTCTATCCGAAGCTGGTTCTTTTGGAAAGGTAGTAGAGATTCTAAGAGTGGCGGGCACGATGTTTGCCGGGGAAGGATCCTTATGGAGGTTTGGGTGTCAAAAGTCTAAGGGAGGTTAATTCCGCCCTCCTTACAAAGTGGCTTTGGAAAATTGATACAGCTGAACCTAATCTCTGGGTACATATTATACGTCAGCTCTGTTACCCCAGAGCTAGACCTCGGGATCTTTGTCCCACTTCCATCCACAATTTATCCCATGTGTGGAGGGGCATTCTATCTTCTTTTGACATCCTTCTGGTTGGAGTTGGCATTACTTTGGGCAACGGGCAGTCTTGTTTGTTCTGGATGGACAAATGGTGTGATGGTTTGGCTCTTCGAGACTTGTTCCCCAGGTTGTTTGACATAGCAAAACACCCTATGGCACTAGTGGCAGAGGTTCTTGACACCAACGGTGTGTGGTCCCCTACCTTTTAGGAGGTAATTTAAAGATGACGAGGTTTAGGATTTTGTCCATCTCATTCAACTTCTGCAGGACCTCAGGGTCTCCTCTCACCAAGATCGGTGGATTTGGAGATGGGACCATAATGACACTTTCTTAGTTCATTGTACTTATCAGCAATAAGCTGATAGAGGCTTGAGATACACAATGATGCAGCAGGCGTGGAAGCCTAGGTCTCCTTTAAAAGTGAAGGTTCTTATGTGGAGAGTGTGTAAGAACCCACAAATTGTTAGGTCATATAAACAATTGGTGGATTAATTAGCCTTGAAGTATGAAACTCTAATTGTATAAGTGGACTTTTAAACTAAACCAAAACGGGCCTTAAAAAGATTGGGATTGGGCTGTATCAAGTGAAGTTAATGGGCTGTTATTGGGCTGTAAATGGGCTGCAATTAATGAGTATTTAATGGACCTTTAATGGGTTGCTAATGGGCTATAATTGGCCATCATTAATGGGCCTTTATTGGTTCCTAAATGGGCTTTAATTGGGCTTGATAATTGGTCTTGATGGCCTATTTTAATGGGCCTGTTGGGCCTGGTCTTAATGGGCTGGCATCAGCTGGCCACCACTCAAGGGGTCTGCTGCCTTCCCCCTTCCAAGCCAAAACTGCCTACCTCCCCTATAAAAGGGGGGCAGGCCGGCTGTTCAGTAGAAGAAAGACAGAGAGAGAGAGAGAGAGAGGGACTGAGGGAGAGAGAAAAGAATCTAGAGAGAGAGAGGCCTGATAGAGAGAGAAAGAGGGAAGAATAGCAGAAAAGAGGGGGAAAGAGATAAAAACAGTGAGATTTTGAGAGGGTGGAAGAAGAAGAAATAAAAGGGGGGACTAAGAAGATTCTATAGAAGGAAGGAGAGCTTATGGAAGCTGCAAGAAGAGATGATTTTAAGGAAAAGCAAGGAGCTGCAGTAGAGGATTTTCATCATCCCGAGGTTGCAGTGGCATCTCCTTCTAAGCGCGAGCGGGGGGAGACATCTTTTTTTACAGTTTTTCGTCCTAGAGGTAGGGTGATACACATATTGTTGTCCTTTTTTTATTGTTTGAATTTTTAGGACTGTAGAACATAGAAATATACATGATTGTAAGGGGAGATTTTGTCCGGGTTATTTCTAAAGTAGGGGCAATCATGGGAGACTTTGTAAAGTATGAAGATAATTGTTAAACATGTCATAGCATGAAATGAACCCATGTTTCCAGCAATCATCTACTTTTGATTTCACATTGTTTTACTAGTGAAAGAATGCCATATTTATTGGTTAGAGTCATGAGGTTATGATAAAACCTACATGAACTTAGTTAGGGGGAAAACTGCAAAGTGGAGGCTTCCCATTACAAAAAGTAGGTTCGCATGCCCAAATGGGAAACATATGTGGAAAGTCTTTGTTATGAAAAAGAATATGAATGATGCACCGAGTCCATTTAAGCTCATGTGAGCCATGTGTGAATAGAGGATTATGTGTGCTCCTTGTAAACATACTATTATTATGTATCTACAATATATTGTGAAAAAAGAAAGAAGAACTTATTTCAATAATGATCCTACGGAGGGGATTAAAATAATGTAGAATTATGAGGTATACTCCTTATAAAAGAATAGAATTAAAGGCATGAAGCCTTCTAAAGAATGAGAATTTCTGCAGTGTTTTCTTTTTTTATAGAAGTGACATTATTTCTAGCAGGACGACGATGCGTCTCTTGGGGATAAGGGGACGTACGGATTAAAGCTCCCTAACGATCTGTGGTGCCGAGGCACGAAGCATCCCTTCTTTGGTTACGGTTCCAAAATCTAGGTTTAGGATCTTGGTGGGTAGGGGATGGAGTTCTTACTTGAGCGCGCTTATAGGCTGGGGTATGGACGTTGCATTAGGAGTGAGTGAGTACATTGCAGACCCAGTTTAGCCCTGCTCAGCCTCCCCGGTAGGTTTTCGCAACTTACTGGGTTAGGTAGGCTGTAGGGTGGTAGGTGCCTCAGGAGATGGCCTACTCACCATTACAATTGTTAGTTAATGATTATCCTTGCCACTTCAGATTGAAGGATGAGTCACTGTCGGTGTGAAGTTCAACTACGAGTTACTAACTGGTTTCTGATAAAGAAAAAAAGGACTCACTCCTGAACCTGAGGATGATAACTTGTAAATAATAGTTTCTATACTTTAAACATTAATTGTAGCTATCACTAAAATATAGATTACCACTAAATGAAGTAACAAAGGAAAAGTATGAAATCTGATTAATGTTATATTATCGAATTAAATTATGGCATATTTTTGTCGGTTACTTGTTGTATTCAATAGTGTAAGAATTACATACTTGTTCATGTTGCATCCCAAAAAAGTAAGTACAAGCATGTTTATGAAAAATTGAGGGAACGAGGGAGGGGGATAAAGTAGGGATATATATGATCCCTATTGAGATCTAAATTAACGAGTTCTCATAAAATATAAAAAATATGTTTTTTTTTAAGATGAAGAGAAGGACAATAGAAGGTGTTGGCTGAGCCGAGAAGGAGCTTAGTGTTCTAATAGTGGTTAGTCTTGTATCAATTTCATGTTGTAATTTTCTCCTTTGTACCACTATACTTTATTTTCACAGTTGTAATCCTAGATGTACTATTAATGAGAATTTTAGTTATTTTTGTTACTTCCTTGATGAGATAGTTCTTTTATTCTTTAGACTGATGCATTTGCTCAGCTAATGATCTTGAGTAAGACATATTATAGTCCGGATAACGGTCTCATCACTCGAGAATTCCGGGTTTCGGATTCCCCTTAGTAGAGGGACCGTTATAGGTGGTATCAGAGCATGGCTGAACCCTATGCATAAGTCTTGGAATTTAAGAAATAGAAGCATGCATGTCCAGTTACATTGGGGGTATGTGATTTATGCTTGTGTGGTGTTCAATAAGATGCTGATTGGATGTTATCCTTCTTTTGAAGGTAATGGCATCTGATAGGTCAGGAACCCCTCAGCCTGGTGATATAGAGGTTGAAGGTAGTGATGCTTCGCCCACGATGGAACAATTCATGAAGGCAATGTGGCAGACGATGATCCAATTGCGTACGAAGGACTTGTTGCCTAGCGAGGGGTCGAGCTCGAAAGAGGGGCAAGTTACCTTGGCAAAGAGATTCTTACGATTGAAACCCCCAACTTTTGCTGGAGGAGCTAGACCCAAGGAGGCAGAGCACTGGACGAAAGCTATGCAAAAGGCTTTCAACTTAATTAACTGTCCTAAGGATGAGAAGTCATTACTCGCTACTTACATGTTAACAGTGAATGTAGATGATTGGTGGAATTTAAAACTTAAGACAATATTTAAGGTTGTCCTGCTGAGAAAAGTTACATGGGATAGATTTCTTAAGGAATTCAATGCAATACTTTCTTAGACATCTGAGGGACATGAAGGAAAAAGAATTCATGGATCTACCAAAGAGACATGACAGTACATGAGTACAAGATGAAGTTTTTGGAACTGGGACGATATGTCACATACATCATTGAAGATGAAGAAAGAAGAACAAAGAAGTTTGTAGAAGGTTTGAAAGGCGGAATTAGGGAGAAGGTAGTTCCATTTTGTTGTGTATCCCTAGATGTAGCAGTAAAATTTGCATCAGCATTAGAGGTGGAACGACAACAAGCATGAAAGAAGAACATCAACCTACCCGATCTTCATATACTCCTTCTAATCCCAGAGGGAGGAGATTCTTTAGTGGTGCGGGTAGAGGAGGACCAGCAATAAGAGCCCCTTTTGTACCAGTTGTTCCTACTTTCAGACACAGCCCAAGCTCGGGATAGCAAAGACCATTGCTGCCCTGTTCGTGGTGTGGAAGACCACATGGGCGGTATGGAGTGCTATTTTGTGACTGAAGAGTGTTTCACTTGTGGAGATATGAAGCGAAATGCAAGGTGGAGATATGAAGCGACAAAGGACCCAGGGCAGAGTGTTTACTATGATGAAGACTGATGCTCAATCATCTTACTTAGTAGAAGGTACATTACCAATCCTTGGCTCTTGGGTGTGGGTTTTGATCGATTTAGGTATAAGTCATTCTTTTATTTCTAGATCATTTTCAGAAAGTCTGCATGCTATTACACTAATAACACCGTGCGAATTACGAGTGGAGACTCCATCAGGGAATCCATGTTTGTTTCCTTCATGTTGAAAAGTATATATATAGAAATTGAAGGACGACACCTACCAGTTGACCTTTACATCCTAGAATTACAAGATTATGACATCATATTTGGAATACAATGGTTGGAAGAAAACTATGCTTAGGTGGACTATGTGAAGTAAAAGGTGCACTTTGAAAGCCTGGGAGACAATCCTTTCTTCTTTAAAGGTATTCGCCTACCTTCCAAGGGCCCTTTTATTTCTACCCTAATAGCTCAAAATCTACTTAGACATAGATGTCAGGCGCATTTAGCTGTAGTGTCAGAAGTGGAAAAAGATGTTGAAACTCTTACTCCTTTAGTGAGTGGTGTCCCAGTGGTTAATGAATTTTTTGAGGTATTTCCTAAAGAATTACCTAGTTTGCCGTCTCAACGGAAAATTGATTTTGTCATCGAATTGATGCTGGGAACGGGGCCTATTTCTAAAGCTCCTTATAGAATGGTACCAGCATATTTGAAAGAATTGAAGATTCAATTACAAGATTTGTTGGATAGGTTTTATTAGATCGAGTTTTTCACTGTGGCGAGCACCTGTTTTATTTGTTAAGAAGAAGGATGGATCTCTACGACTTTGCATTGATTATAGACCAAGGAATTTTGGGTCGGGTTGGGACCCGGAATCGGGACCCGGCGATCCCGACCTGATCCGATCTAGATCGGTTGGTTCAGCCGATCTAGACGAAGTCCGGCCGGTCCGACTCGGCCGGATTTTAAAAAAAAAAATCAGAAAAAATCAGAAAAAAAATCAGGAAAAAATCATAAAAAATTTAAAAAAAATCAGAAAATATTACATACATATTATTCAATTGATGTACAATAACAATGAATGTAATTCATGTACATCCATAAAAAATAAACATTAAAGACAACTAACTAACTAATAATTTTTGTTGTGCATTAATTAAAAAAAGACCTTGTTGTTGAAAAATACCTTAGAAAGATCACATTTGTGATCCTTCATCATCCGGTTTATAAGTTTGAGCAGGCGGGCCATAATCTGCCGACATGTATGGTGCATATCCATAGCCAAACAAAGAACTAGCGTGGTCTTCGAATCCTCTTTGAATACCTCTAGGTGTGTAAGCTTGTTGGCTTGAACTTTCTCATGATTGTATTGGAGGGACAAAAATGCCATACTATATAGGTGGAGATCCAAAGTACCCTTCAGTAGTGCTGCTGATGTCTGAATACGGTAGTGTAGGGGGGTGAAAAATGGGCGGATAAGAAGGTGCGTCTTCCCATGGTGGCCAATCACATCCTGCCTATCTCTGTTGGCCTTCAAATCCCCTTTGTTGTCCTTGTCTCTGGCTTTGAGTTCCTTCAGAATGACTCGGATGTGCGGAGTAATCTTCGTATCCTGTATAATTGCTCCCAAGTGCAGAACCTCCGGATAGTCCACCACCAGCAGCAGAAACGCCATTACCATCACCATCACCATCTCCATCATCATCATCATCATCATCAGTGGAGTCATCACTCCGCACTTGGCTTGTTTTCCTCAACCGCCTTCTTCTACACCTGTAGGTTTGTCTTTCTGCCTCGTACATACTGGCCAAGTGATGTGATAAACCTAGGGTGTCCTCAAGTGTCTCTCCAGTCTGCTGAACTCTCCCTTCTTCTCCTTTCGATGGGTCCACTCGTTGTTTAGACTTTCATTTTGATTGTTTTCTCTTTTTACTGCTCGATGACTGCAATGAAGGTCTCGCTTGCTCTTTCTCCTTTCTTTTTTGTGGATCCACCTGAGTAGCTGATCTCCTGAGTGATGGCTAAGAGGCAAAAGTTCTAGCAGTGTCTTCTAGTGTGGCTGACTTTCGGCGCCTCTGAAGAACTAGTACACCTCCTTCTTGTGTTGTCTGAAATTCAGGATCTCGAGCAACTACTACATCTAATTCACCTTCTGCCCAACTCCGATCTTGAGGATCAAACCCAGGTTGTGCATCTCTGGCTGCTCTGCTCCCACTCAAGAATGCAGTGGGTGTTCTTCATCTAACAGTTCATCAATATCAATATGATGTACATGCTCATCAATTGGTCTGCCAGCAAACTCCATGAATCTCTGTCTTTCCTGAATCTGCCTGATTCTTAGACGCATGTTGTAGTGACAGTACACCAACTTCTCCAGCCTAGAAACCCCCAATCTGTTATGAACCTTCGTGTGAATGAGACTGAATGTACTCCAGTTTTTTTCACATTGACTGGAAGAAGTTATTTGACTAAGTACTCGCACTGCAACATACGTCAAAGGGTTTGTGGCAGCTTGTCTGTAATTAATCTGGATCCACCATTCAGCTGTTGAGAAAAAAAAGAAGACGACGATATCAATAATCATATGTAGAGTCTACATTGTAGACTGGTAGCATCATTAAATTTAATATTTGACTATTTATTATGTAATTCACCTGGAGTTGTCCTCGTTATTGCAACTCTGACGTCATAATCTCCATAAATGTCAATTTTCAATTTAAATCTCTCCATCTACAAAATAAATATAAATAACATAAGTTAATGATAGACGCATGCATTTTCATAAACTCCTACTTTGTATGTTACCTCTGCTAAGGCATCTATCCTTGCATTCGCATTCCTTGATATTTTAGTAATCACGTTAGTTGTGCCTCGAAGGACCTCTCCATCATTATGCACGCTCTCACTATACTGATACCTTGGGTTGAAAAAAACATCCTGCATATAAATTGAATATTAATTAGTTATAAAATTATATGTGAAAAAAATTAATAACATAAAATCAACTTAAATAGATAAAGAATTAACCAACAACATGAAGATCATGATGAAGAGTCGACTCCCATCTATCATCGATGATCCTCCACCATTTGTCATGAGAAGTAGGAAGGTTTTCGCTCAATTGCTCATTTGCTCTATCCATGGCTTCATACAAATATCCCATGTCATTTTTGTCATCTCCATCAACTAACCTCAAAACACGTACCAGATGCTCAACCACTTTCAGATAGCGAGAAACCTTATCCCAAAAACTTCTCTCCCCAACTAGCGATTGCACTGCCAACACAACTTCTCTGCTTGTATTTACTCGGGTTCTCTAAAGAAATGAAGTTGGATGCAAATCTAGTAGGACAAGTACGAAGAAGATCACGTCCACCTGTATGTTCTCTCATCATATGTAAGATCTTGTTGTGACTATAAATAAATCCCGTGATCATCTGAGCATGTTGTAATACCTCAGCAACAAAATGATCTTTACCTATGTCCTCCATCATCAAGTCAATAGAATGTGCTGCACAAGGCACCTAGTACAAATGGTGCCTCTTCTGCATCAACAATTTACCGGTTGCTTTGTAGCTTGCTTCGTTGTCAGTGACTATCTGCACAACATTTTCTTCACCAATTTCCTCTACCACGTTATCCATTAGTATGTACAAATAATCAGCATTTTTTATTCTATTTGAGGCATCCACATACTTCAAAAAAACAGTGCCCTCGCTGCAATACATAATGAAATTAATTATGGATCTTCTTGTGGTCCCTATCCAACCATCACACATGATGGTACAACCATGCTTCCTCCACACATTTTTGAAGTTGTCGACCCATACCTTCAAGTCATTATACTCTTCTTCGAGCCCAACATTATAAATGTAGCGAGGTGTGGGGGCCTTTACACCAGGCCCAGCATCTGCAATTGCGTCCACCATTGTCTGAAAATATGGACTACATGTTGTATGTGCTGGCACACCTGCATGTAAAAACCATTTCACAATTCCTTTCAAGGCATTTTTTGCTGATGCCTTTGACTCTTTTTAATACTTGCTTGATTCCAGATTGTCTGGCAGACCTTGATCTGTACAAAAATTGTTCCATAGGACCGCGTGCCATATCTGATGTCCGTTCACAACTCAACATAGAACTAGTAGTCCTGCGATTAGAAGAACCCCTAGGAATGAATCTCCCAGGCTGAGAAGCAGTAGGCACTGATCCACCTGATGATCATATGCCTCTTCGCTGGTCCTCATCTTCTCTATTTGTTCGCAAACTGGCTCGAACAGTTCTGGTGTACTCTGCATCAGGGTCATCTGTAATCCCTTCGTCTCTAGCGCCCTGATATCTCATCTTGTAAATCCATGTGTTGTTGAGATGATAAATCTTTGTGTGTCTTTTTACCCATTATATAAGTCCTCATTTCCTTCTTCAAGTCCAGCGAGACTGACTCACATCTCCTGATATGCCAGCAAGATGATCTTTTAGGCGATAGACGCCACCACCCATCTCTTTTCCACACCAGTTGCATTTGACCCTCCTCTTAACATTGTCCATTAGTGTGCAATGCTGCCAACCAGGATTAGCACTATGCTGCTCCACATCATGTTCATGAAGTCCTTGCTCTGCTATATTCCTGCATAACATAAAAACAAAAAAATGCAATCAGGTTCTAATAAGTTGAATTGAGTGGTTGGCACACTCAATTGAACCTTAATTACACTAATCATACAAAAGTCCCAATTTTTAAACCCTAATTAGGACTAATTTTGAGAATTTTGTCTAATCAACATGCTAAATTTTTTTTCAACCTAAATATTGATAGATCTACACAATATACACAATCATACATCATTTCAAATTTTTTTAGAATTTTTAAAAAATAATTCGAAATATACCTAAACTCGGATCGAGATACGAAAAGAAAATCCGACGTCGAGGGCGGTGACGGCGACCACAGCGGCGGCGGCGGCTCCCGGCCAGCCGGCCGACGATGACAGGATGAAAACCCGCTCCTTTTAGTCGATATCTCAAAGAAAACTAGAAAAGAGAGAGAAAGAGAAAGAGAGAGGAAAGAGAGGCGGACGGCCGACAGCGGCGGGGGGGCCGGCGGCAAGCGGCGGCGGTGGCCGGGGGAGGGGGAGCCGGGGAGGGGCTGAGGGAAGAGGGGTGCCAGCAGCAGAAACGCTGCTGGCGCCTGGCTCTTGATCCCCCCATAAGGGGGGGATCGGGAGCGGCATGAACTGAACCAGATTGGGCCGATTTCGGCCGTTTTTTTTAAAAAAAAAAAAAAAAATTGGTGGGGGGGGGAACAATAAATTCCCCCCCAAATCGGATCGGGACCCGCCTATTCCGATTCCGCAATCCATGTTATAGGCAACTTAATCAGGTTACAGTCAAGAACAAATATCTTTTGTCGAGAATTGATGATTTGTTTGACCAGCTTCAGACTGTGAGGGTGTTTTCTAAGATAGATTTGAGGTCTTGCTATTATCAACTGAAAATTAAAGATGATGATATTAGCAAGACCGCTTTTAGAATCCGATATGGGCATTATGAATTTTTAGTTATGTCATTCGGGTTAACTAGTGATCCAACGGCTTTTATGGATTTAATGCACCGTGTGCTTAAAGAATATTTGTATCAATTTGTTGTAGTATTTGTGGATGATATTCTAATTTATTCTTCCACAGTAGAAGAACATGCAAATCATTTGAGAATGATTCTACATATATTGAGAGAATATAAATTATATATTATGTTTAGTAAATGTGAATTCTGGTTAGAAAAAGTGCAATTCTTGGGACATATTTTCAAGGGAAGGTGTAGCAGTAGACCCCGTGGAAGTTGAAGCAATCTTAAAATGAGAACAACCGAAGATAGTAACGAAAATTCGAAGAGGTAGATTATATGTACTGTCCGAAGAAGATTTGAGAAAGGAATTATTAAGTGAAGCACATCGATATAAATTTTGTCATTCACCTATGAAGCATAAAAATGTATCAAAACATGAACAAGAATTTCTGGTGGCCAAAGATGAAGAATGATATTGTCAGTTGTGTAGCAAGATGTTTTATATATTAGCAGGTCAAGACTGAACACCAAAAGCCTGGTGGATTGTCACAGCCATTCGGATTTCCAGAGTGGAAATGTGATCATGTCACTATTGACTTTGTAGTTGGCTTACCTAGAACTCGAAAAGGATATGATGGCATTTGGATTTTAGTAGACCGACTAACAAAAGGATATCACTATGCTTTCATTGTGATAGGTGAGGGAATGGGCGTTGGCTTTTTGTAAAGGGGTTTCTTTACACACCCCTCCTTTTTTTGAGATGATGGGAGGTGGGTCTTAGTTGGTTTTTGTACACCAACTTGGTATTTTTGTATATGGGGTGTGCTGTGTCATTTGTTCCTGTAGGTGTACATCCTAAATTTTTTCTTTATTAATACAATTGTGGTACTGTCCACTTTCCAAAAAAAAAAAAAAAACTATATCTAGAACATCAAGAAGTTGTTGTTGATAGTTGAACTCATCATTGGTCTCCATATTTGCTCAACTCAACTAAGCCTTAATCCCAAATTAATTGGGGTCAGCTATATGGATTCTCTGTCTCTACTCCAAACGGTTTTGGATTACTTCTGAAAGGTTTAAAACTTCCAAATCATATTATACTACCCTCCTCCAAGTTAATCTTGGTCTACCCCTTTCTCTGTTCTCTTCTTCTGCCCTAATATGCTTCACTTTTCTAACTGGAGCCTCCCTAGGTCTACGCCTAACATGCCCAAACTATCTTAATCTCCCTTCTCTCAATTTGTCCTCAATTGTTTCCACTCCCACCTTTTTCTCTAATAAACTCATTACGAATTTTATCTAGCCTAGTATGCACATCTATCTTAACATTTTCATCTCGGCAATGCTCATCTTGGAGACGTATTGCCCCTTCATCGCCCAACACTCGCTACGATACAACAAGGCAGGTTTTGTCGCTGTACGATAGAATTTTCCTTCAACTTCGTTGGGATCTTGCCGGGTGGAGGCGAGGAGTTGTCAATGCTAGCGGAGATGTGGAGTGAAGCGGAGAGCGGTGGAAAGGAGCGGGATGGAGACAAACAACAAAGTTTTTTTTCGAGGAAAGAGATCAAGATAGGGGTGAAGAGTAATGGCGGTAGGTGTTTCCGTTACCTTGAGAAGGATCACAGAATAGAAGAATGCAGAAATGCACTTGTTTGCTGGAGGTATGGAGGATTGGGTCATAGAAGCTACAAATGTTTGAAGAGAAAAGAAGAATCTAATGGAGGCTTGGAATGGTGCAAACCTGTGGAGGTTCCTGAAGATGAGGCAACGATGAATCAAGAAGACAAGGAGGATCGAAGCGGGCCGTGTGTGGAAGTCCCATGGTTTCAAGGTTACAATAAGAATAGAAAGTTTGGTGAAAGTTGCGTTATTGGTTTCTTTGATGGAGATTTGAAAATGGAAGAAATTCATGATTTCTTAAGCCAGTTATGGTCGGAGATGAAGACAGGGTGGCTGAGATATGTTGGAGACAATCAAGTATTGTTGTTTTGTCCATTAAGATTCATGTATAGCAAGATTGTGGAAGATGAGACGATGGTGTGTAAGGATGTTGTCATCCATTGGAAAGCTTGGTACCCAGAAGTAGGTCTCGGAAGCACGTTTCTACGCGGGACTCATAGTGCAAACTTGTAACGACCCGCCACCCTATAATCGGAGATCCGATTATTAAATGGGTACCGAATCATTAAAATTTGGAGTCAAACTAGGATCTTGATAAGTCTGAAAAATAAACGATAAACTAAGTTAAACATTCACATCACATTGAATTGTAAAGGAAGTGCAAGAATTAAAAATTATTACAATTCAACTTGACTCAGCAAATAATTACATATTCCAACTGAAAAAGAAGTAATTAAGCGTATATGCCTGAAAAGAAATAACAACTACATCGAGGCATACCCCGGAACGATAGTTGCTGGCGCGCCACCCGAGACAAATCCACCACGCTACGTCTGCCTGGAACCCTCACCTAAAAATCGCAGGAGGTGAGTCTCATCGAAATAGACTCAGTAGGGATCCTTTGATCCCCACCACCCACTCATGCACCCACAAATGCAACAACATGAATAAAGGCAATTTAAATAAAGCACTAAACACAATTCTGAAACCACTCAACCACGCAGTTCACAACCAGCGTCTCGGCTAAACACACAAGTCATACGGCCGAACGCGAAAAACACCGACCCGCTGAGACCAAACAACAACCCCTCGAATAACGTGCTAGCTACTCCGGCCTAATCTGGCTCAAGGTGGTTCTGCTTCTCCCAGCACGAGTGACACTCCGAATGTACCACTCCCACACCGGTACTAGTTATACCCCGGGGTACACCAGGTGACCCTCTCTCTAGGCGTCACCCCACCACTTCCACACCGGCGCCGTGTCACTCCCACATCGACACAGGGTTACTAAGTGCTAACAACTGTCACTCTAGGCCCACGATCGCACAAAACGCAATACGGTGCGATCCGATCACGTAGAAATCATCGTCCTCGAGTATGTTTTCAAACATGCATTTATCCAAACCATCTAACAATGTAAACACATGTTAATTGCATGGATTAACGAGATTCTGTCTTGAATCGCGTCGCCCGTGGACGACGTCATTCAAGTCTCCTAATCTGGTTCATGCGAAAATTGGCCTTAGAATGGCCTAAAACGCGTCGTGCAAGGTAGTCACCTTTTAAAAGGCGTCGCTGTCTTTAGTCGCCTAATCATGACAGAAACAGAATTAGGCTTCGGGTGATCCGAATTAAATCGCGTCGTGGGAGGGAGCCGCCATTCAAAACGGTGTCGCTGTCCCAAGACGCTATTTAACGTTCGCTAACAGGTTTCCCCCAGCCTTTCGAGTATAAAAAGTGAAATTTCTTCCCGAAAATCTCCTAAACATGCTCCAAAACAGGAAAAAACGTGATTTTAATCAAAATACAACAGAGATCGACACCTTACTGGTTACTTGAACTCCTCTGAGCTTCAAGCCACCGGACCGCCATGTCACAAATCGCCGCCGGTACCGCCGTAGACGCCTTTACTCCACCGGGACGTCGGCCGCTATCCGGAGAGCAATATGCCGCGGAGGAAATGGTGGTGGTAGTGGTGGAAGTTAGGGAGGGGGTTTGATGGAGTGGAGGGAGAGAAAATGAAGGAGAAGGGAGAAGGAAGAGCAAAGGGTTCGGAGAGAGGGAGGAGAGAGAAGAAAATGAGAGAAATGAGGGAGGGTTCGTGGGTTTAAACCGAACCTAGTTAAAACGCGTCGCCCAACACCGACGTCATTCAAGTGATAGGACCAGGGCCGTACTCTCGCAACCCGAAATTGGCCCACATGGCGCCTACGTGGCACCGACGTAGCACATTCTAAAATGCATCTTCCTAATAAGACGTCGTTTGAACCTATGCTCTCAGCCCCACAAGGGCCCAAATCAAAGGGTCCGACACCGAAACTGACCCAATAACTGGATCCGAAATCTCAATCCTTACAAAACTGGTTGGCATCCCTTGGCATTTGTGGGATGTGGAGGTGTTCAAGATAGTCGGTGCACCTTTTGGGAGGATTACCAGGGTGGACCAGCAGACATTGGCTTGGATGAATATGGCTTTCGCTCGCGTTATGGTCAATGTTGAACAAGGAAGTAAACTTCCATCAACTGTGAGGCTTCGATGGGGAAATGTGGTTTTCTGGATACAAATATTTGTTGAGAATGATGTTAGGAAAGAACAGGAGGAGCAATGGACATACAGGGAGGTGGCTATGGCATACAAAAGGTACAAGATAGCTAGGGCTTCTAACAGGGTTTCTGCCAGGGTGTTCGTCACTGGGAAGAAGACGGAGTTAACCCGACATGAATCGGGGGCGGAGCCGAGTCGAGAGACAGACCAACTCAGTAAGGAGATGGGGAACCGGGTGGTTCAATTCATTAGAGGGTTGAACCGGTCATTCATGTGGAACTGGTGGCCAATCTACCTATTAGGGTTGAGCTGAGTCCTGTTGGCAAAGACGATAATGGCCTTTCTAAAAAGGAGATATATTTAGAGGCGAAAGGCTCGGGCAGTGGTGTCTTCAGCAGCGTTCTGCAGAATCAGTGGGAGATCGTGATCTCCTCCGTAGCTTCGGAGCTGGCGAGAAAACTACGCCGGTCGTCGAGGAGGGAGACACGGAGAAATCCGTTCTGCGTCCTTCGGAAGGAAGGTGGATCGCGGAAGGAAGGGGCCGGTCTGCCTTCGACGGCTTCTGAAATGGAGGAGGACGAGAAAGATGAACGGGGTGATCTCACTATGTCAAGTAAGTCTCAAAGGCCCGGTTCCCCTCCACCTATTTCCCAACTTCCTCTTTCCTCTTCTTAAGCTGCTAAGATCGCCAACGATCGTCTTGAAGATGCAAGTATGGCACTGGTGCCTATTAATGAACCGTATCAAAAGTATAGAAGAAGGAAGGAAAGTAGGGAGGAGGGTCAATGTTCTGTCATACAGGAATGGGACAACGACGAATTAGAAAGGAGGCTACAGGCATTGGGGTACACATAAATGGGAAAATAGGCTGGTTCTGGAAAATCTGCTCTGAGTTGTCTGGCACCGTAGAACATACATGAAACAAAGTGAAGGGAGCTGAGGAGCTTAGGCAAGGGGAATTATTCAAAGATCAATAAGGATTGTAATTGTGGAGGAAAAAAAGGTGTTCAATGCAGTCAATGATATTATTGTCATAGAACATTAGGGGTTTAAACGATGGAGGAAAACAAAGGGCAGTCAAGGAGACAACGAAGATGGAAAAGGTAGAAAAAGAATTCACTCACAAAATTGTTCCTTTTGGTGAGTCAGATTATGTTTTCAGAAGATCGACTGGTCAGTCGGGAGGTCTGATTATTGCTTGGAACAAATTGAAGTGGGACAGGTCATTGCTGGAAATAAGGGAACACTCAATCTCGATAAAATTGAGTGATTGTAAATGTTCATGGATGTTATCAGGTGTTTATGGGCCGCAATTAATCCAAGATCAGCAGATTATGTGGGCATAATTATTGGCATTCCAGGAGAAATTTCAGTTGCCGTGGTGTGTGATTGGGGATTTCAACCAAGTGAGAAAACCTTCGGAAAGGAATCATAACTCTAAGGTCAATAGAGGTATGAAGCGGTTTAATGAATGGATAGAAGATTGTGGTCTTATGGAAATTGTAATGCCTAATACACAACTTACATGGTCCAATGGGAGGCAATCACCTTCAATGTCAAAGCTGGACAGGGTACTTGTCAATGAGGGATGGGAGAGATTGTTTCCTGATGCCATGGTCTATGCGAAGCCAAGAGTGGTATAAGATCATAATGCCATCCTTTTAAATTGTCATAGGAGGAAAAGCAAGAAAAAACCTTTTCGGCTGGAAAAGGTATGGATTAACAATGATGATTTTAGAAGTTTGGTGAAGGAATCATGGCAGCAGCCTGTAGGGAAACATCACGCAACGAAAATTCTGGCTTTGAAGACAAGAAACATCAAACAGAAAATCCAAAGTATGAGCTGATAAGAGGAGACAGGAGAGGTATGATCGTGTAAATAAGATTATGGAAAGTTTGAAGGAGATGGATTCTATTGAAGAGACAAGGCTATTAAATCAACATGAACTGGAAATCAGATCAAAAATGAATGCACAGTATTCAGAATGGTTATTTGAAGAGGAAAGGTTAGGTGGAAACAGAAATCCAGAGAAAAGTGGTTGAAAGAAGGAGATCTCAATAGTTTCTTTTACCAGGCAGCTAATGGAAGGAGGAGAAGGAATACTATATCAATTATCCAAAAAGAAGATGAATTCATTGAAAATGAGGAAAAAATAGCAGAGGAAGTCATCAATTTCTATATGGAGCTGTTTTCCAAGGAGCAAAGATGGTTTCCAACCTGGTCAAATCCTGAGATTAGTATTTTAAAGGCACAATATTCTCTTACTATTCAAGTAACAAAAGATGAAGTGAAAATGTTGTGTTTGATTTGGGGGCGGATAAGGCACCAGGACCAAGATGGAATCCCCATTTGGTTCTACCAGATATTTTGGGAAGTTGTCAAGAATGAAATCATTACAGCTGCAAAGGAATTTGTTTCAGGAGCTACTAGTTGTGAAGGCCTTAATCATACATACATTGTTCTGTTGCCTAAAAAAGAGGGTGCAATGCATTTGAAAGATTTTTGACCCATTAGTTTACTAAATGGGTTATATAAGATTTTGGCTAGAATCCTTGCTTCTAGGTTGAGCACAGTTTTGAACAGCATAGTACAACAAAATCAATCTGCATTCATTAGGGGCAGGAAATTGAAGGATAATTTTCTTCTGGCTCATGAGGTTCTTTTTTATTTGAAGAGGGAAGCCATAGAAGTTGTGGCTTGTAAACTAGATTTTAATAAAGCCTATGACAGAGTGCAATGGAGCTGCTTATGGAACATATTGAAGGAGCACCAGTTTTCATTAGTATTATGCAGAAATGTGTGACCAGTACTAATTTTCCAATCATTATCAACAATAATGTTTATGGATACTTTAGCAGTTCTCGAGGATTGAGGCAGCGGGATCCACTTTCACCACTTTTATTTGTTATAGTGGCCAATATATTGAGCAGAATGTGTCATTGCTGAAAACATGGATGGATAAGGGGTGTTCAAGTTTGCAGGGGTCAGCCAGGGATTTCTCATCTACAATTTGCGGATGATACATTGTTATTCTTCAGAACTGATGTGGAAAATGTGAAGTTTATGTCTTTTCTTTTGAGAGCTTTTGAGGCATGCTCTGGGATGAAAATTAATTATGATAAAAGCTGGGATGAAAATTAATTATGATAAAAGCTATGTTATTCCTGTTCATTTGGGTGAAGATAAAGGCAGGGAAGTGGCTGATATTCTTGGATGTAGCATTGGTAAACTTCGAATAATTTATTTGGGATTACCTTTGAATGATAGAAGAATAAGTGTAAAAGATTGGGATCCTATTATTCTCAAAATCCAAAGGAAATTGTCTTCTTGGAAGGCCAAACAGTTGTCTTTTGGGGGCAGAATTACTCTGATAAATTCTGTCCTTACTGCAATCCCAATGCATTTTTGTTCTGTGTTTCTCATGCCAATTTCTGTTTGCAAGGACATAGACAAAATCAGAAGAAGGTTTCTATGGGGAGGATATATCAGAACAAAAGAGGTATCTCACTGGTTAATTGGAAGAAAGTGTGTAAACCAAAGGAGAAAGGAGGCCTGGGGGTTAAGAACCTGCGGTTATGGAATGTTGCTCTCTTTGGGGAATGGTTATGGGAAATTATGGAGGAAGAACCTAGTTTGTGGAAACAGATGATCATTAGCAATTATTATATGACTAGATGTAGATTTTTTCTACAAAAGTCAAATTTTCTATGATGTCACCATTGTGGACAGACATCCTTAAAGCTGGAAATCATTTTGAGGCATGGATGGCAGTACCGATACCGGTACCTGTATCGGTGGGTACCGGTACCGGTACGTATCGGCCGGTACCGGCCCAGTACCGGCCGATACCCTTTAAACAATGGGTACCAGTGCCAAGTATCGGCCGGTACTGCCAACCATGTTTTGAGGACAATATTGTTCACAAACTGGGTAATGGGGAAAACATTTTCTTCTGGAAGGATAAATGGTTGTGGGACAAAAGTTTGAAGGACCAATATCCTAACCTGTATGATATTACTGTTGACCCGTGGGCCCTGGTGAAAAATTGTTATGAAATTGTGGAAAATCAAGTTCAGTGGCATATTCGGATGCACAGAAATATGAAGGATGAGGAAATTCAGCAATTTTCTTCCTTGTTGACAAATTTATATGCTTTGTCTATACATAAAAATGTAGAGGATAAATTGATATGGGAACCTACTAAAGGGAGTTTTACTGTGAAATCTTATTATGATCTACTGGAGGGAGTGATGCCTAAGTACTTGAAGTATGATGTAGTGTGGAAAATCAGATCTCCTCTAAAAGTTAGAACATTCATGTGGCTGATGTATGAAAAGAGGATAGTTACTAAAGTATATAGGAGGAAATGGTGCCAGGAGGATGATATTTTGTATTATATATGTGGCAGCAAATCGGAAGATGTTGATCGCCTGCTAGTCAAGTGCAAGGTTAGTATAACAGTATGGAATACTATTGGAGAGCTCTTGCATTTTAAACCACACTTTCAAACAACAGGGGAGATGTGGTCATTTTTCAAGCACTTGAGATCTAAGTATAAACAGATGATACATAGAAGATTTGTTGGGATGATTCCGCATGCAATATGCTAGAGCATTTGGAATGAGAGAAATGATGCGGTTTTCAGAGGAGGCAAAATATATGTGGAAAATATTGCTATTAGAATCCTGGCACTTTTGTATAATTGGTCAAGACATATTTTAGGTTTTTCTGTTGAAAATTGGAAAAGGCATTTAAGTAGTTAATGCCATTGTATTTTTTTTTTGATGGGATAGGAATCTCTCCTGTCTGATTTCTTTGCACTGTACTTCCTCTCTTGAATAAAAATGGTGGTACAATCCATGATTTTCTCAAAAAAAAAAAAAAAAAAAAACTTCGTTGGGATCTTGCGGTCACACAAGACTCCCGTGGCAAATCTCCATTTCACCCATCCTACTTTAATCCAATGGCTAACATCCTCTCCGCACCCTCCGTCTTCTTGGAGGATTGAACCTAGATATTTGAAATGGGTGCTTTAAGGTATTACCATCCCATACAAATTAACTTCCTCTTTTTCGCCTCGCCAACCTCCACTAAACTTACAATACATGTATTCTGTCTTAGTTCTACTTAACCTAAAATCCTTATCCTCCAAGGTCCTCCTCCAAAACTCTAGCTTTCTGTTAACTCCCTCTTGTGTCTCAACTATCAACACAATATCATCTGCAAACATCATACACTACAGAATGACCTCTTGTATATCCTTTGTTAAATCATTCATAACTGATGCGAAAAGGTAAGGATTTACTGTTGATCTATGATGCAATCTAACTGAAATAAGAAAATCTCTTGTTTCTCTTCCAATCGTGTGGACACTAGTAGTTGCTTCTTCATACATGTCTTTTAACACTTGTAAGTACCTAGTAGATACCCTCTTACGCTCCAACACCTATCACAAGACATCTCTTGGAACTATATCATAGGCCTTCTCCATAATAAAATTGAGATTGTTGGATTGAATGTTTCTCAGAATTTTTTGTTGCAGACTGTGGAGAAAATGGGTTGCAAAGGGGCTCATTTTCCTATCAAATATCTTGGCCTACCTCTTATAGATGGTGTGATAAAAGTAAGAGATTGGGATGATCTAATCAAGAAGTTTGAGAATAGACTAGAAGGGTGGAAAAGTAAATTCCTATCAGCTGGAGGGAGATGGATCTTGTCAAAGTCAGTTCTTTGGCCACTTATTATGCCTCCATTTTTAAGATTCCGAGGACAGTGGAACGAATTTTAGAAGTAGATGCAAGAAGCTCATTTTTTTGGTCAGGAGGGAAAAGAGATTAAAAATGCTTTGCATTTGATAAAATGAGACATTGTTTGCAAGAGTAGAGACCAAGGAGGGGTCGGTCTTACTAACTTTTCACTTTTCAATGCTGCAGTGTTGGCAAAATGGTTATGGAGATTGAGAGAGGAACCAGAATCTCTGTGGGCTGCAATAGTCAGAGATAAATATTTCTTTACTAGAAGCAAATGGTCTCTGCTGCCTACGAACAACCACAATTTGTCACCCATCTGGAGAAACATAGTAAAGACTGCTGATTTCCTTTCAATTTCTTCTACATTCCAATTGGGGAAAGGAATCATATTTTATTCTGGAAGGATAAGTGGCTTTCCCTTATGACCTTAGCTGCCATTCTCAGAAATCTTTTCTCTCTTGCTAGAGACCAAGATGCTACAGTTGCAGATGTTTTATTTACTGAGATCCAGGATCAGGTGAACATTACATTGAGAAGACATCCTACAGAAGTGGAAACTGTAGGGCTCATTAGCCTGTTTAATATGCTCAATCACAGCCAGACCTTGAACATGAATGATGATAGGAGGATACGGAGGTGGTCCAATGATAGGAAGTTCCCAGTTAGTTCCCTGGTGAAATTTCTTGGTGACGATGGTTGCAGAATTTGGTCGCAGGATTTGGTTTGGTCCAAGCCTCTACCAAGCAGGATCAAAGTGTTCTTGTGGAAGATAGCTTGGTGCAGATTACCTAGAGGCCTGAGATTAAGAATGATTCTTCATTCTAATGCTTACAAATGCATCTTCTGTGCTATGTTCGTGAAATGCTGTGGTCTATTCGAAGATAAGCGACGGACTCTGCTGGACAAGAGTGCAAATTGGAAGAACATGTTTCTATGACTGATGATACTGTTTTATTTCCTTGATAAAACAGCCTTCTTTTTACTCTTCCCTAGCTGTTTCATAGGGGGTCATGGGGAACTTTGTGTACATGGAATGGGGATCTTTACATTCCTGCCCTCTTATGGGAACTCTTTGTAAGTAGGGATGCAAACGGGACGGATTTGGTGCGGATCTAAGGTAGATCATGACCGTATCCGTTAAGTTATCTGTTTAGAAATGCTATCCGTTTCCTATAAGCTAACAATTGATTAGATAGTCGGATCTTAGTGTACCATATGTATTCGGTCAGAAAAAAAAAAAATCCGTTACCTTATCTGCTATGTATATTGGTTTAAAAAGACTATCCGTTAACTGACCTATAAGCTAACGAATGGTCGGAAATAGGGCGACCGGTTACTGTTTGCATCCCAATTTGTAACCTCTTTTTCCCAATTCAATGAATATGACTGATTGTCACCTTCAAAAAGTATTAATTATGAGCCTATGTACAGTGGGATCTTTGTGTTCTCTTTTTCGCCTTTCATCCTCTAATAATCCTTTCTAGTCATTGATGAGTTGTGGTAGCATTTAATTTCTAAAAACAGTGTGTAGACAAGGCATAGAAGAAATGACTTCAGAAGCACTGCTCATTGAGTATCAAAAGATCAACATAGCAATCTTGTTTGAATGAGTTTCTAGACTACTTACATTATGACGCTAAAATGTTTTTCAGCAGCCTTAACATTTTTTAATCTAAATTTGAAGAAGCCATTTGGTTCTCTGCACTGGCATTTCATTTGCTTGCTTCTTGAAAGAGTGATGTCTTAGATTCAAGTTTGAAGTGGATGTGGTGTTGCATTATGAGCATTGAGATTAATGACACATAAACTTCAATCTCCCTTTCATTTTTCTCGTAGAATATGTTTGAGGATTTCACCATTACCCGAACCCTCCGCTTTGCTGACGTAGGCCTTTGGCCATATAGGTTGGCAGTTGCCTCCTTGCTAGTTTTCATGAATGAAATATTTGTGCAGAGTTGGTCAACATATGGTCTTTAGGACACCTTGATCAAGGTAGATTCCAGTGAGTCGTATGCTAAAGCTTTGGAAGTTGGATTCTTGTCTACATTTTGCTGAAGAAGTTGTTTAAATCTGACTAGATCTCTATGGCCTTGTGAATTGAAAACTTCAGATTGATGACGAAAGGCTTCATGATAAATTCAACTCCCTTTGTCAGCTATAGTGCAATGTTTTAAATGTATCATTTATTACTTTATTTAATATGTCCAGAAATCAAGGAAATGCTATCAATTGTTCTGCGGGATCTAAGGTTCAACTCTGCAGCTGTACATCAGGTGTGCAAATATGCATCCTTCTGATTATTGCTTTCAAAGGATTTCTGAATTAACTCGTTTCAAATCATTTAAAGCTTTTTAGAAATGAAGTTGATTGATAATCATGCAAGTTTAGTTTCAAAGCCTCAATAATGTCGTCTGGTTTGTGCTTCTCTTTGTTGGATCAGATTGATCAGAGTCAAACTCCCTATGTAGTTAGATGAACCTTATTTTTATGCGGATCATTTTATACACCCACTTACTCCTTTGTTAAAAATTAAAAAACCCTTCTTATTGTCATTTTTACTGGTTTTCTTTGCCTGATAGTCACACCCCCACCCACAAACAGATCAAGCTTGCAGGTCGCTTGTATTTGTTGGATCAGATTGATCAGAGTCAAACTCCCTATGTAGTTAGATGAACCTTATTTTTATGTGGATCATTTTATACACCCACTTACTCCTTTGTTAAAAATTAAAAAACCCTTCTTATTGTCATTTTTACTGGTTTTCTTTGCCTGATACTCACACCCCCACCCACAAGCAGATCAAGCTTGCATGTCGCTTGTATTTTTCTGATGCTATATCATGGTTTTGCCTAGTTGATGGTGCTTGCTTACCTCAGGCATCAGGATTACATTTTTTGGTCTCACATTTTCTTCAGACCTTTGACTTTTCCGCTCAAAGCCATTATTTGTCTGCCTTTTCACTTTTCTGCTCAAAGCCATTATTTCCTGCCTTAATCTTTGGAGTCAGCTATTGATGTTAAAACACATCATTCATGCTTCAGGAAGGTTTTGCTGCAACTTGTGGAAATGGGTTAGCTACTGCATGTGTTGTGAACTTGGGTGCTCAAGTAACGTCCGTCATCTGTGTTGAGGTAAGGCTCTTGGTAGTGCAAACACAATTTAAAATTATTCAGGTCAAGATTCTGTAGTTGGGTTTTTCGATGGCTCATCAATGCCAAGAAAACTCAAACAGGAACAAGCAATGAGCCATGCTGAAATCCCTTGGGGACATTTTAACCTTAACAGCTGATGCTTAAATGTAACCTATCATGGTGTGGACAAATGATTTTAGGTTGGACCCATGCACATATCTTACCTGTTGTTTGCCATTTATGTGCTGTTATGTGAGGTCGGCACACTGTGTGTGTAAAGCCATTCTCCTTAACTAGTTTCACCTTTACCATGATTTGCCAAAAAGGAAAAATGGTAAAAATTTTGACAGGTTGTATTGTTTTTTTTACTGGTTATGTTTGTACAATAGCACAGTTGTTTAGTTGTTTCAATTTGTATTCTCTTTTTGTTCTTCAACATTAAAAATTCAGAGTTCATGTATAGCATTTTCCTTGTGAAATATGCGTTTAGAATAGTGAAAAAACTTCAGTGAGTGCCACAGACTGTCTTAAGGGTAAGTTCAGAGATTTTGTTTAGATGGAAAGAGCAAAGCAGCCCTCTTCTATCGCCCTGAGATCCCTTGTCCCTTCTTGACGTACTCTGCCAACAGGCTCAGCTACACAAGGCTATGTTTTTTACTGAGGTAGAGCAAAGTCCTCGACCAGCAAAGCATAATTTCACAACATGGTGCAACCAGAGGGGTTGAAACATGAGACCATAAAGAGCAAACCCAAGACCCATTCTGACCAAGCCACCTATCTGAGCAATAGAAGAGGCCGCCATTAGTTTCATAAAAAAAACTAAAAAGTGCAAAGGCTTTGCAGAATTCTTCTAAGATCAGGAGCCAGAAAGGTGGAATGAAAATAGGAAAGAGGGAGATTTCATTTGTACAGAATAATGAAATTCTTGAAAGCCTGAGGGGTGGGTGGGGGGTTTGGTTGCGAGTGGGTGGGGGTAATTGTTGTCCAAATGAATATTTGCACATGGAATGTTAGAGGTTTAAATGGAGAGTTTAAAAACAAAGGGCAGTTAGAGATTGTCCTAAGGCTTGCAAGGTAGACTGCTTTTGTATTCAAGAAACTAAAATGGATATCATTGAGGAGAAGTTTATCAGTGCACTTAGTAGTGCTATTTTTTCAGAAAAGGTCTTTATTCCAGCTGTGGGTTCTAGTGGATGCAGCTAATTATGTGGAATGGCAGAAAGTTCCAGGGATGCTTATGTGATGTGGGCAAATTCAGCCTTTCAATTACATTCTCGTCTAAATCAATCGATGAAGCATGGACTGTTACATCTGTTTATGGGCCCAACAATCCATAGGAGGAGGAATAACTCTATCGATTGGCAGCATTGTTCAAGAACAGTTAGTGTATATTGGGAGATTTTAATTTGATTAGATTCCCCTGGGAAAGATCAGGTGATCGGAAGTGGAACAATGACATGGAAAAGTTTGGACAGTGGATTACAGATTGTGCTCTGATTGATTTGGAACTTCCTAACTTGGTCTAATATGCTAGAACATCCTATTCAATCAAGGATTGACAGAGTGATGGTGTCTACAGAATGGATAAAACTCTTCCCTCTTTCTTCTATTAAAGGGCTTAACAGAACAACTTCTGATCATATTCCAATTATCATCTCTACAATGGATGGGAAGAGAAGACGAAGGACAGGTATGAACCGTCTTGGCAACTTGAGGAGGGTTTCAAGGAGGTCTCTAGTTTTTCCTGGTGGAAAGAAGGACCGAGTACATGTTTTGCTTGTCTGACATTTTCAATGAAACTCAAGTGGGTTAGAAAATGCCTAAAGAGCTGGAGTTTTTAGACCATTGGAGGTTATTCAGTCACTAGAAAACAGATGCTCAGCAAAATGGAAGATCAAGGAAAACAGATTCTTAATATCAAATGAGGGGAGACAGGAACTGGACAGATTCAAGAAAGATTATAATATGTGGTTGCTTAAAGATGAAATCAAGTGCTGTTGCAGGCTCTAAAAGAAGGTCACTCAAAATTGAGCATTTAAATACCAACAATCAGTCTATTGAATAGGAATGGAGACCTCACTTGGAAGGTGTTATTCCAAAGATTGAAGAATCACAAGCGGAGGACTTATGCCCTTCAATTCTTGAAGAAGAGGTGAAAGAGGCTTTTTTTGGAATGGATGCCAATAAATCTCCGGGTCTAGATGGATTCTTTATGGGCTTCTATCAGTTTTTTTGGGAGGTAATAAAGAAATATTTGTTGAATGTTATGAAAGAATTTCAAAGGAGACCCAAAAGCATCATCATCATCATCAAAGCCTTATCCCAACTAATTGGGGTCGGCTACATGAATCCTATCCTGCCATCTTAATCTATCCAATGCCAAATTAGAGGTAGCATGTAGCAACGTCAAGTTTTTTCTAACTACATCCAACCACCTCATCTTAAGTCTTCCTCGATGTCTTCTACTATCCTCCACTCTAATTCTATCACACATCTTAACTGATGCTGAACTTGGTCGACGATGTACATGACCAAACCATCGCAACCTATTCTCCCTAAGCTTAATGTCAATGGGAGGTACCCCTAAATCCTTACGTATATATTCATTCCTAATTTTATCTTTTCTAGTTCTATCACTCATTCACCTCAACATCATCATCGCAACAACACACAATTTTTGCACATAATCCTTTCTTACAGCCCAACATTAACCATACAACATAGTAGGTCTTACAGTTATCCTATAGAACTTCCCTTTATGTTTTAAGGGGACCCGACGATCACAAAGGACTCTAGATGCACTTCTCCGCTTCAGCCAACCCGCCTTGACTCTGTGAGTGACATCTTCCTAGATCTCTCCATTATCTTGAATAATAGATCCTAAATAACGAAAGTTGTTATTTTTGGAATAACTTTATCCTTGATAGTAACGAAATCTGCCTGAGCATTTAACTCCTACCTTTATTATCCTCATCCCAAAGAAAGAGGGACATGAGAATGTTTCAGATTTTAGACCAATCAGCTTATTGAATGGGTGCTGCAAAATTGTCACTAAGATATTGACAAATCGGTTGAGGAAGGTGTTGGTGAATGTGATTAGTAACTACCAATCAGCTTTTTTGAAAGATAGATTCATTCTAGATAATTTTCTTGCAACCATGAAGCTATTCACTCTCAGAAGATCAGCAGGAAGGAAGGGATCCTTTTTAAATTGGACTTTGAAAAAGCTTTTGACGGAGTCAGTTGTTCAAAATACTTTTCTTCTTATGGGCTTTAAAAGGAAGTTGGTCAATTGGATTATGAATTGTATATCCTCGTCCAGATTCTCTATCTTGTTGAATGCAGAACCATGTGGATATTTTGGAAGCACTTTGAAGCATGGGGATCCAATATCGCCCCTCATATTCATTATGATCAGTCAAGTTTTGAGTTCTATTTGTACTGGTTGATGAGTTTTGTGTTGGAAGAAATAGGTTACAGTTTTCTCATCTACAATTTGCAGATGATACACTTTTGTTCTCTTCAGGAGAGGAGCATAAACTTTCCGATATCAAGAGAATCTTGCTGATAGTTGAGGCAATCACAGGTCTTACCATCAATTATGACAAATCAGAGGCAGTTGGAATTAACCTTGGACAAGACAGAATGAAGGAAATAGCAGCTGGTTGGAATTGCAAGGAAGGTAGCTTTCCCACGAAGTTTTCTCACAAGAGTACGGTAGCCGTTGAAATATGGTGCAAAGAAGTCCGACTGGAATTGAAATGGATCAGTTGTTGAATGTTCTGGAAATTATTCACCCCGTCAATCTGAATACTCATCATGAGGATTCTAGAAGCTGGGCATGGAACAGCAATGGTTCCTTCTCTGTAAGCGTTGTATCTAAAATTATGCAAGATGATGGTCTGAGTATCTTGGAACCGTATTGTTTGGTCTAAAATCTTTCCAACAAAGATAAGAATTTTTCTTTGGAAGATGGCTTTGGGAAGACTACCTACAATGAATAGGTTAAAATCTATTCTACATATCCAATACACAAAATGCATTTTTTGTGGTATCATGGAGGAAGAAATGGACCATTTATTTGTTCATTGTGGTATAGTTGATGTACTATGGAGAACCATGAGTAAACTATTTCACTTCCAATGGAAGAATTTTCAGAGTATTGTACACCTACTTGAGGAATGGAAGAGTCTTTGCCGGTATCCATCAGAGATTGAGATTTGGACTATGATCCTATCAGCATTGTTGTGAGCTATCTGGCTTGAAAGGAATTCCCAAAGATTTAGTCAACAATTCAACAGGATTTGTGACACACTTACAGAGCTATTAAATGGACTGTTGATTGGGGGAAAGCTGCTGGTCTTATCACAACAGTGGTGGAATCTCTGTTGCTTCCTGAGGCAGGGCAGTGGAATACTCACTTCCTATGAGATTGTGTGTGTTTTGTAATTCCTGTTTTCTTTGCTTTACTTTTTACTCTCTGGTTAAAAGGTAATTAGCATTGTGTGGGCTTCTTGTTGGGGGGATTAACCACTCATTGGGTGTGACTTGGTTGTTACTTACAGTTTACGCTCTTTTTTAATCAGTAATGAATTGTGACCTTGGTCATGTTCCAATAAAATTTTATTTTTAGGGAATTGGTGCAATCTTGAAGTCACTTGAATCATTGTTTGCAAAATATTGCAGCATGATCCAACTCCACTTAAATCATTCTTCTCAGCCTGTCGTGTCTAGTGGATGTTGTTTGATTTCCAAGATGTGGGATGGTGCTTTATGATTACGACTGTAGTTGTATTTGTTGACTTTGCTGGGTTTCACTAGTACTTATATATGCATTGCTCTTATTGTGGTACTTCCATGCGTCGTTAGTTTACACCCTAGTATGTGTATATTAGTAACAATGAACGTGGTGGTGCTAAACTATATTGCTGAAAGAAGCTAGGGATTATTAACTATGCTGCTTAACACTGTTTCTAAATGCTGCTTCTCCAGGATGGTGTTGTTATCCCTTCTACGAGTATAACCTTGCCTTTCGGTGGAGAGGTATAGAAGTATTTCATTAACTGCACCAGCCACTTTTCATTTAAATGTTGTTTTTTTTCCTCTGTGTTAAAAATGTACATTTTACTTCTTTATGTAGGATGTCTCACACGTGCAGATTATCTACTTCTATATATGTATGATGTGTCTGGGATCTGCCATTTTCTGCCCTTTACAAATTCCGTCAATTCAGGGAGTTTACTGGAGCTCTGGTAATCTTGAGTGAGGTGTGAAGGATTAGGTGATGCAACAGATATGCTTTATAGTGATTAAGGCCATCTGGTCACTTAGAAGAAGCTGATCATTTTTTATTGCATTAGAAAAAGAAAGGTTTTTCATTTTGTAAGTGGGTACTGTATTGGTACCCTTAAAAACCAATGCATAATGGTCCAACTTGGACAACTCAACTGATTCATGAGTTGGACCGATACAAAAGAGATCTGTTGAATCAAAACTGCAACTACTTTCCAATTAAGGGTCTAATGTAACTTTTTGCCATGTGCATGCTCCATTTTACTTCATAATACAAGTGGTACCATCCACATTCCAAAAAAAAATGTAAGTTTTGCTATTTTACCTACTTAGGGAAGGTTATTATTGTACATAATACATTGATCCTACTTTGATTAGGATTAATAGAGACCTATCCTAGTACCACTTAGATTAGGAATTTAGGATTACTAGAGTGACCTGCTCAGATTAGGATTGTAGATGCTAGTTCTTCTTCTGTTGGTGCGTAGGGTCTATTCCTACTTAACTTGGGAAATGTCTTTTACACTTGTATATATATCGGGTTCTTGCCCTGGTGTTCAATAGAGAAGCCTTTTTCCCTGGTCCAAGCTTTTTCCCTTTTCCTACTTGTAATGGGAAGTGTTTTGTATGCTTGTATGTATATCAGGCTATTGCCACGGTGTTCAATGGAGAAGCTTTTTCCCTGTTCCAATACTTAACACACTATTAGAGCCATCAATCTCAGCATATAGCAGATGCCTAACTCTTTGCAATGTTCCCTTCTTCTGTAGCTCATCAGACTCACTAAAATAACTACCTTTTTCATTCTTCTTCTGGGGCCTGCTTGCAAAACCTAGAGTGCTTGAGGGATTACGGTTGCTTATAATGTTTATTTTATGACCAAACTCGAATCCCGAAAATTGTTATTGAATTGGGATGCATCCAGCTTAGGAATCAAAAGGCTATGGAAGCACTGTTGTGCTTGGTTGTAACATTTTCTTCTGTTGATCAGTGTTCCTTCAATACTAGAATTTTCGTACCTTCATAAGGTCGAGTTTCTTTATATTTGGGAATGGTTCCCCGCATAAGAAACATGTGTATATGCTCCAGGTTTTGCTTTCATGGGAATGGAGATGCCATGCCTGTATTTTTTTTCCTCTCGTTTGTCTAATTATTGTTGTAATCTTAGTTTTTGCGGCCAATATTTTTTTGTCATTTATTTCAAATGAATGTAATCTAATTGGACGAATACCTTCTTGACCTAGTGAAACTGCTTTCTTACTTGGTAACCCACATTATTCTATCTGCTTTTCATGTAAGAGACAGCTACTCCTCCATTACTAATGAGAATGACCTTTTTTTTCATTTGTTATAGGATATCTCGAGATGCCTTTTGTGGATTCAGCGGTACCATCAGACTTGGCCAATTCCTCATACTAATCCATTGGTGAAGCCTAGTGACTTGGTGGTATTAGACAGAATAAAGGAGTCATGCTGTGCAATAAGGGTTCGTTTGTTTATCAAATTGAATTGATTATCTGTTTGTGTACTCTCTTAGGACATTTTTCTAGAATAAACACGATAACTCAATCGTTTGTTTGTGGTAGCTCAATAAATCAGGTTTTCTGAAGTTTCCTGGATATCAGAAAGAGTACATTCATGAGTCTGTCAAAGGTCACAGACCAAGTAATAGAATGATATTACTTGATTTTAGAGGGCCAACACAGTATGGTTAATGGGACTTGGAAAACATGATTGAGAAGGATATAGTTAGCATTGGAGGAGGAAATTGTCATTTATCTAAAAGTACTCCTGATGGATTTAAATTATTAAAATCAATGTGCCTTATTTTTTCAAAATGGTTATTTGTGGCTTGTACCACTGATTTTATTCAGAAATAAGTAAAGGTAATACCACCAATTTTGGATGCCATCAGTTAATTAGGTTTTCCTTTTTTTTCTGTTTATTACAGGAAGGGGAGGTAGATGGTTTGGCTGTACTTTATTCTTATGAGGAAGCTACATCTGGATCTTGTAATGCAAGGCTGTGTGCTCTCAATGTATGCATCTTACTGGATATATGCCCCTTTTTGTCCACAGCTTTTAAGCGCACGTGAAATTTGTATATCTGCACTGTGTCTTAACGTTTATATGCTAAAATAAGCTAGGTGGTGCCTTGTGCATTTGTTGCTTTTTGGTTCTATCTAAAAAGTTGCCATATGATGCAACAGTAGCATATTATTCATCTTTGGATGCCACAGGAGTATATTATTCATCTTTTTGAACGCCATCCCTATTTTTCTGCACAGTCTCATTTTTCCCATCATCCTGTCTTGGTTCATCTGTGTCTGTTATTTTCTTCATTTCAATATAGGGATACAGGGTAACACTTGATCCAAGTTCTATTTACAAAGAGGAATCAATTGACAATAGAGGTTAAAATGCTTGAGCCACTGAACCATAGTGTTAAGAAAATAAAGGTTTTAGGTCAAAATTTTGTTTCAATCAGTCTGGGGATGGGTGATGGCTTTGAAGCCTCACCCAAGGATACCTGCATCTGTGGAAATTCTAAGTAGAGCACGGTACATCTCTTTATCAAATGTGGAAATTGTTGGGACTGTTTGGAAACAATTTTTCAAGGCATTAGTGGCCAATTGGACAAATATGTATGGCATGTTAGAAATGAATGGAATTCCTGTTCTTCTGATTATAAAATTAGCAGCTTCTGTTTTTTCGGTATAAAATGGGCACTTTTTTTTTTTTGGAGAAAAACATGGATTGTACCACCAATTTTATTCATAAAGAGAGGAAGTACAATGCACAACCGGACATGATAAATTCCTACCCCATCAAACCAAAAAACAAAACAAAAAAACAAAAAAAACAAAATTACAAATGCATTATCTATTTAAATGCCTTTTTCCAATTGTCAACAGAAAACCCTAGAATATGTCTAGACCAAGTATATAAAAAAGTCAAACTCTTAATAGCAATATTTTCCACATAGACTTTACTTCCTCTGAATATTGCATCATTTCTCTCTTTCCAAATGCTCCAGCAAATTGCTTGAGGAATCATCCCAAAAAATCTTCCATGCATCCTCTGTTATGCTTAGAACTCAGGTGTTTGAAGACAGACCACATCTCCATTGCTGTTTGGAACTTTGGTTTAAACTACAAGAGCTACCCGATGGTAATCCAAAGTGTTTGGTTAACCTTGCAAGTGACTATCAGGTGATCAACATCTTCTGGAATGCTACCACATAGAACACACAAAGTATCATCTTCCTGGTACCACTTCCTCTTATAAACTTTAGTAACTATCCTCTTTTCATACATCAGCCACATAAATGCTCTAACTTTGAGAGATGATTTGATTTTCCACACTTCATCATTCTTCAAATATTTAGGCATCTCTTCCTCCAGCTTAGCATAGTAAGACTTCACAGTGAAGATCCCTTTGGTAGGTTCCCAAATCAATTTATCATCCACATTTGTATGTATAGAAGTAGCATACAAAGCATTTAACAAAGATGAAAACTGATTTATTTCCTCCTTCATATTTCTGCGCATCCGAACATTCCATTGAACCTGATTCCCCACATTTTCATAACAATCTTTCACTAAAGACCACTGATCTACAGCAATAGCATATAGGTTAGGGTATATATCCTTCAAACTTTTATCCCCCAACCATTTGTCCTTCCAGAAGAAAATGTTTTCCCCACTACCCAGTTTGTGAAAAATCTGGTTCTCAAATTGAACTCCAGCTTTGATGATATCTATCCACAATGGTGACATCATAGATACATTTTTTTTTTTGTAGAGAAAATCTGCATCTAGGCAAATAATGTTTGTTGATGATCAGCTTCTTCCACAAACTAGGTTCTTCCTCCATTAATTCCCATAACCATTTCCCCAAAAGAGCCACATTCCATAACAGCAGGTTCCTACTCCCAGACCTCCTTTCTCTTTTGGTTTGCACATTTTCTTCCAATTAACCAGTGAAATACTTTTTTTGTTCTGATTATATCCACCCCAAAGAAATCTTATTCTGTTTTTGTCTATATCCTTGCAAACATATATGGGCATGAGAAAAACAGAACAAAAGTGCATTGGTATTGCTGTGAGAACTGAATTTACTAGTGTAATTCTGCCCCCAAAAGACAACTGTTTGGCCTTCCATGAAGACAACTTCCTTTGGATTTTTAGAATAATAGGATCCCAATCTTGTACACTTACCCTTCTATCATTCAAAGGTAATCCCAAATAGGAGATTGGAAGTTTACCAATGCCGCATCCAAGAATAGCAGCCACATTTCTACCCTGGTCTTCACTCAAATGCACAGGAATAATCGAGCTCTTATCATAATTTATTTTGATCCCATAACATGCCTCAAACCCTTTCAACAGAAAATACATAAACTTCACATTCTCCACATCATTCTTGAAGAATAACAGTGTGTCATCCGCAAATTGTAGATGAGAAATTCCTGGTTGACCCCTGCAAATTTAAACACCTCTGATCCAGCCATTATTCTCAGCAATGGCACACATTCTGCTCAATATATTGGCCACCATGACAAAAAGAAGTGGTTAAATTGGATCCCCTTGTCTCAGTCCTCGAGAACTGCTAAAATAACCATATGCATTATTGTTGATGATAATAGAAAATTTAGCAGTGGTCACACATTTCTGCAAAAGCTTAATGAATTGATTTGGAATTGGTGCTCTTTCAGAATGTTCCATAAGCAACTCCACTGCACTCTGTCATAAGCCTTATTAAAATCTAACTTACAAGCCACTCCTTCTATGCCTTTCTTCTTCAAGGAAAACAGAACCTCATGAGCAAGAAGAAAATTATCCTTCAATCTCCTACCCCGAATGAATGCAGATTGATTTGGTTGTACAATGCCATTCAAAACAATGCTCAATCTAGAAGCAACGATTCGAGCAAAGATCTTATAGGACCCATTTTTAAACTAATGGGTCGGAAATCTTTCAGTTGCATTGCACTCTCCTTCTTAGGTAATAGAACAATAAGTATGGTTGAGGCATTCACAACTCGCAGCACCAGAAATAAACTCCTTTGCAGCGGAAATAATCTCAGTCTTGACATCCTCCCAAAAAATCTGGTAAAACCAGTTGGGAATTCTATCTGGTCCTCGTAACTTCTCCGCCCCCAAGTAAAAGACGGCCTTTTTAACGTCATCTTCAGTCACTTGAGCAATAAGAACAGCTTGTTCCTCTGGGGATATTATATTGATATCAGGATCATACCAGGTAGGAAACCATCTTTGTTCCTTGGAAAACACCTCCTTATAGAATTTGGTAACTTCCTCTGCATTTTTTTCTTCCTCCTCAATGAATTCATCTTGTTGTTGAATGATTGATATAGTATTCCTTCTCCTCCTACCATTAGCTACGTAGTGAAAGAATCTTGTATTGAGATCCCCTTCCTTTAACCAACTTTCTCTAGATTTTTGTTTCCACCTAATCTCCTCTTCAAGCAGCCAATCTGAATACTGTACATTCAATTTTGATCTGGTTTCCAGTTCCTGCTGATTTAATTCCTTTTTTCTTCAACAGAATCCAACTCCTTTAACGTCTCCAATATTTTATTCACATGAACAAATCTCTCATGTCGCCACTTATCAGCCCAAACTTTAATCTTCTGTTTTATGTTCCTTGTCTTCAGTGCCAGAATTCTTGTTGCAGAATGTATTCCCACTGCCTGCTGCCATACTTCCTTCACCAAGGCTTTAAATTCCTCATTATAGATCCAAACCTTTTTCCAGACGAAAAGGTTTTTTCTTACTATTTCTCCTTTGGCAATTTAAGAGGATATCATTATGGTCTGAGACCACTCTTTGCTGCGCATAGACCCTGGCATCAGGAAATAATCTCTCCCATTCCTCATTTACTAGAACCCTATCCAACTTGGACATTGAGGGTGTTTGATTCCCATTAGACCAAGTAAATTGGATATTAGGCATTTCAATCTCCAAAATATCACATTCTTCAATCCATTTATTAAACAGCTTCATACCTCTATTCACCTTGGCATTATTATTCCTTTCCGATGGTTTCCTTGATTGAAATCACTAATCACACCACGGCAGGTGGTATTTTTCCTGGCATGCAAATAACTGTCCACATTATCTGTTGATCTTGGATTAACTGTGGCCCATAAACACCTGATACCAACCATGAACATTTAGAATCACTCAATTTTATAGAAATTGAATGTTCCCCAATATCCAGCAATGTACCTTCCACTTCATTTTATTCTAGGCAATTATCAAACCTCCCGACGGCCCCAACGATCTTCTAAACACATAATCTGATTCCCCAAAAAGAACAGTTCTATGAATGAAGTCTTTTTCCACCTTCTCCATCTTTGTTTCCTGCAAACATACTATATCCACACAGTGTCTTCTCGTTGCCTCCTGGACTGCCCTCTGCTTTCCTCCATCATTTAAACCTCTAATATTCCATGACAGTAATGTCATTGACTGCATTGATTACCTATTTTCCCTCCAGCAATATAGTCTTTGTCTATCTTTGAAAGTTTTCCCCTTCCCAAGCTTCTCAGCTCCCTTGTTCCCTTCGTTTTGTTGCCCGTATGATCTATTTTGCCAGACAGCTCAAAACTGGTTTAAGAAGTTCTAAAGGACAATTCTCAGTCAAGCCTGTCACCAACAAGCTTACTTATGGTGGCATCAATGTCCCTTGGGCTAATTCCATCTGCTTGAAGGTTTGGCCATCCAAAATCAAAATCTTCATGTGGAAACTCATCCAGAACAGGCTTGCTACATTGGCCTGGCTTAAGAAGTTCAAAACTGACATCAAAGACACTTTGTCTTTTCTGTGGGTCCTTAAAAGAAGCATCTGACCATTTGTTTATCCAGTGTGGTACCATCTCCAAAGTGTGGACCGTTTTATTCCTATTTCTTGGGCTCTCTTGGCAACATCCTCAATCTGTCCAGCACCTGATTGTCTCTTAGAAAGAATAGCATTACCTTGGAGCTTCACAAGGATACTTGGTCTATGTTATTAGGAGCTGTCCTCTGGGCTATCTGGAAAGAGCACAATGCTAGATGCTTCAAGCACACATTTTCACCAACTTTCAACATTATTAATCACTCTCTCAATTTGATCAAAAATTGGAGAATTGCTGCCTGCCTAGGGCCTGATCTGGATTCCACTCATCTTAACTCTTTACTAAAGTGAAGGGGGGAAGAGAGATTCAAGATCTTTGCACCTAATAGCATGGGACAGGGTTTACAGGAGAAAGGATCAAGGATGGGCTGGTTTGGTGAAGGTAGGTACCTTTAATCAAGCTTTATTGTCCAAGTGGATTTGGAGAATGGGAGAGGAGGAAGATGCTTTGTGGATCAAAATCATTAGGGGGAAATATTATCATGGTACATCTAGATGGAATTTGCATCCAACCTCTTTATCTAATATGTCCCCAATATGGAGGAATATTAATAAGATGGTTGATTTGATTGCTCCTCCGATTTCTTATCAAGTGGGTAATGGGTGTTCAGTCAAATTTTGGGAAGACAAGTGGGCTTCTTACCAGCCTTTGGCAATGGAATTCACAAATTTGTATCAAATTTCTGAAGACAAAAAGAAATATGTGTCTGAGTTGTACTCATATGGGCAGTCTAGTCCATGGAACTTGACATTTAGAAGAGACTTAACAGCTCAGGAACTTCAACAATTGGTGGCTGTTCTGAACATCACTCAGAAATTTGGGCTTCAGAGAAATTGTGACGACAAAAGGCTATGGGTTTGGAATTCTAAAGGTATTTTTTCTGTTAATGTTTTGTTAAGAGTGATTAATGACAGTGGAATTAGAGTGCCCTGGGGGCTTACAGTTTGGTCTAAGCTTTTACCTTGCAAGATCAATCTTTTCCTTTGGAAGATGGCTTTAGGGAGGCTACCCACGGTGGCAAGGATGACAGTAGTAGTATCGGTATCGGAGGGTACCGATACCGATACGTGCCAGTATCGGTATCGGCCGTATGGCCAGTATTGGCCGGTACCGGGTCCATTTTGGCCCAATACTAGACCAGTATCGGCCGGTATCGGTCCACTTAATATGGTATCGGTATCCATCGATACCGATACATATCGGTATCGGCCGATACTGCCAACCATGCACGGTGGACATACTCAGAAGATTTTTTCCTGTGCAGAAGCTCACATGTATTTTCTGTGGAAGATTTGACGAGAAGTTGATTATCTGTTTTGCCATTGTGGAATTGTCGATGCTTGGTGGCTATCCTACTGCAGTTGCCTTAATATCACTTGGGAGGAACCTCCCTCTATGCATCACATGTTGGATGGGTGGGCCAAGTTATGTCCTACCCCATCTGAGAGGGAGCTATGGTCTATAATTCTTCCAGCATTTCTGTGGGGAGTTTGGATTGAAAGGAATTATAGAAGGTTCATAAATGAGTTTAATAGCTTCTACAACATCATGAGCAGGGTTATTAAATGGGTTTCTGAATGGGGAAAAGCTGCAAGGGCAGTAGTGGATCTGAAATCCTCTCCTCTTATGTCTAATTTGCAGCAGTGGTTGAGGATGAATGGCTGATTTTGTAATCTTGTTATCTACTTTGTTTTAATATCTTATCACCTTGATAAGATATCTTGGGGGGAGTTTCCTTGGAGTGGGGTTTTTTTTCTCAAGTTTGTAAGGGGATTGTGTGTGATTTGAGAGTTTGCTTCGCTCTCTGATGTACTGCTTGTATTTATTTTCAATGAATTTGTGGCCTAGTTGGTCACCTTCCAAAAAAACTCTTTACTAAAGTGGAAACACTTCATTCTCTAATTTCTAGTTATATCCTTCCCAGTCCTGTTACTCTGGGGTTTTTTCTCCTGCTCCTTTGATCTTTGATTGTTCTGTTCTGGATTTTTTCTAGGCCATTTTGGCTACCTGCTCTGTAGTCTTTATTTTGTATTATTTTATCAGATTTTTATTAATATAACTTATGGCTCTTGCCACCTTCCAAAAAAACGGGCACATAGAAAAAGTCTGACTATATGGGATTGCTGGATAGAATGCCTTTACTATTGATGCAGGCTAGGCGGCACTGATGTGGCTTAAGTTTGAAAATAAAACAGAAGGGAAAGAAGGACAAGGAATCGGACACCATGTCAAAAAGTGGCATAACTTTCTGCCTGGGAGTCCGATTTACGCACAATTCGGATTTGTCACTGCAAGGGGATTGACGTGGTTCACTACCTGTGGCCGTAATGCGTCATTTTCCAAGTCAAGTTCCATCATTTTGGCAGCGAACAGATCAGTTTTAGTAAAATTTGCTATTTTTCGTAACTTTTGGAAAGGGATTAGGAGGCCTTAAAATTGAATTTTGATATTGATTCTTTTGTAAAAGTTGTTTAGAATTTGGTCATCTTTCATTTGGTAGATTTTTGTTTTTTCTGGTGGAAGTCAGAAATTCATCTCTATTTATAGACATCCCCCTATGTATAGAATACTAGTTGAATAATATTTGTGATTTTCCAGTTTTGTGAGACTTGTGAGTTCTCTTTTGTTCCTCTTCTCTTCTTCGTGTGTCTTCTTCCTTTGAACCTTCCATGTTGATCTCCTCAGAATGACGATTACGTACTGTGGTCCTGTGTGCGAATCCGACTCCCGAACAGAAAGTTATGCCCGTTTTACTAACAAGGTCTCCGATTTCTAGTCAAACTCCTCTTTCCCTTTTGTTTCTTCTTATCTTCAAACTCAAGCTACACTAGTGCCACCTGGCCTCCATCAACTATCTTGGTAGAGAAAATATGGGTTAATATGAGCTTTATGCTTTATTTTTATTGAAATGTAGCTATTTGAACACCTTGCCAAGAAAGAATATTGTTTCTATATATAAGGTTAAATATTTTTTCTATATTTAAGGTTTTTTTTTTTCTAGTTTCATTCCAAATCAATCTATTATGAATGGTATTTGTAGATGCAGACCAGTGATGGAAAAGGCTAAAAGAGAAGTACATTGGAGTCTCTATATATCTAGAAAAATCTATGGAATTAAATTGATTGGCAACCAGGATGAACATGTGCCATGGGGAGTGTGTAAGTTCCCTGGCAGTGTGCCTATTGACAATAGCTAGTTCCGCAGCTTCAGTGTAATAATGAGGTGTTGGACATCAGTTTGACAGCCAGCTGGAAAATTTTGCTCAAATCTTTTTAACATTTGGACAGGACAACTCTTAGTGCTCATAGATTTGCTGATAAATTTGCTCAAGCCACATAAGCTAGCATGTTATTGTGGACTTTTTTTTGTGTGTGTGTGTGTGTGTATATATATATATATATGTATGATTTCAATATAAATAGGACTACAATGGAGACACAAAGTTGTTTCTAATAGAACATGACGAGTAATGTGAAGACATCAAGAACAGGATCATAACAAGATAACCCCTTGTGCTCAAAACTATAGCCAAGAAGAACACACTTATCAGTCTGAAGGGAAATTTTGGTGCATTCATGTGGAGGCAAAAGTAAGCGGGTACATCCAGCAGTACAAGAAACATGATCGCCAGGGATGACGTGAATGCAAGGACAAGAGTACTGTGGAAGAGTGCCATGGGAGGATAGGAGGTCACACATCTCAAAGTAAAGATACTTATGAGCACAATCAGCATGAAGAACTTTGAGATGACAAAGGAACTTAACTGAGTCTGAACTATGGCAGTAAACCGGCAATAAATGTGAACTCCAAACCAACGTGTAAGATAGACCCAAGTAAAATAAGAAATTTCATCTATAAAACTTACATAATATGTTTATCTTTTCATAGAAGGGAAAGGTGTTGGACCCCAATTACCAGAATCCAGTAGATCAAAGGGAGCTGCAGATGCATACTGGTGAGAAAAGGAAGGTCCTTGTCTCTTGCCAACCTGCAGCCATAAAGATGATTCAGAAATAGAACCAAGTCTTTGATGCCACAAGTCCGCAAGGGAGAAGACCACCACTATGAGGTAGAGAAGTAGGGCAATGGGGTAGGTAAATGCTCCGAGCGGAGGATGTATGCCATGTTCTACTTATCAGTTGCCTGCCATGCCCAAACTGCATAATCATTGATGCCAGTTAACCGATTTTCCATCTTAGGAGTGTCATGATTAGTTGAAGACACCATGAAGGCTTGCAAGGAAGCAAATCTGAGGTAGGCAGAATAGCCAAAGTATGAAAAATAAGGTCTGACAGCAAAATAGCACTGGAATCATGCAAATTGAGGCTCGAAACAGCAAATGGGGGTGCACCGGCGCAATAAGGATGTCAAACTACCCCTGACTTCTATGTGGTACTGCCTGCGTACAGTCTGGCCTGATGCTGACATTAGTAAAAGCTCTATACTGATGTCAGCAGGAAGCTGGTCCGATGAAACCTCAAACCAAATTTTAAAGGAACATGAACCGGTTGATTAACATGGTCAAACCAGTTTAAAAGAAACCTGAACCCATGTGAATAGAGAAGAGAATAAGCTGGTCAGATCTGGCCATATGCGTCTGAATCTGATAATCTGCGGAAAGAGAACCCTGTCATCTTCTTGGCCGAAGCAGAAAAAGCCACAAGAAACCTAGATGCTGGTGCCTTGGACATTGCCACAGGGAACTCCTAGCTTCAATGAGCGCAATGGGGGCATCAAACATCAAATTGCTTGGAGACGTAAAAAATGGATAGCGGCAGGAGAAACAGGGGCACCAGTAGTAGCAGCAGCAGACATTAATGTCGTTGGCAGAGAACACGGCAACGGCGATAATGACTGGGAGGAGGTGTGCAACAGCAGATGTTATGTTGTTATCAGTGAATGGAGCTGAGAACTGTGATTGCTGTTATGTTGTTATCAGTGAATGGAGCTGAGAACTGTTGGCAATCACAGAGAACAGGGCACCAAGGATGAACAAAGCTCTGATACCTATGTTATGGAAATAGTAAACTTGCTTGTTATAATGAACATGGCAATGGCCCTATATATAGAGAGAGTTCGTAATACAAACAGGACTAGGAAGGAGACACAGCTATTCCTACTACAGCAAGGAAATCTATTCCTTATATAACAGGGAATCATAATACAACTAGGACTGGGGGCACATGATCTCTCTAGCAAGAATAAGTAGCGGTGACATTCAAGGGGATGCGAGGTAAGACACTTCAGGTACAGACAGGCAGAAAAAACAACACTGTACGGAGTCAAAGATGATCCACAAATGGATCACCACTCTTGCCAAACAACATTCCCAGCAAGGCAAAGCAAATACATCACCCTGTCTAACCAAGTATCCTCAGAAATCATTAGCAGTAAAGCTGTGTTCCGAAGGAAACATCGAGCTCTGCACCAACAAACAATGCTAAAAGCAAAGAACCGGGCACTATGATGCTTCTCCGTAGCAGTAACTCTGTATAAATAACCAAAGGAGATCAAAACCTGGATTTGCAAGGCAACATCCCCTTGGACGATTTGAAATTGCATACTAACAAGTGACATCTGCTCCAAAGCAGATTGAATAAAATCAGTAATCAACTTCCATGCAACCTGACCCTTGTTTCCTGTTTCTAACCTATACTGCTTCCACAGCTTCCAAAAATGTCTTGCTTTGCCTTAGATAGCAAGCTCCAAATTGCTGCAATTCTTAATCAACTCAGCATGAGAAAGGTTGATGTTGAAACTTGACCTGAAAACGGAAACACAAGGAGAAAGCGGCTTCTTAGAATGGTTCTGCTTCTTTCAAACATTCCAATCCTTTGGATCAGATGGCATAAAGTTGGAAGAGGCGTATGTTGAACCACAATCCAAGCTATGGAGCTCTTCTACAAAAATAGTGGCTGCCTCAGGCTGAGAACACGGGTTTGAACAACCTGCATTGAGGAGGTGAAACTTTCAGTTGGGAGCCACTTTTAGTCTTTTAGGTTCCACTTTCAGCATGCAGATTTTTGGATGGGGAAGGATCCTCTGGGCAGTTAGATGGGTCAACCCTCCCTAGCAACCCCATTTTTCCTCATTCTAGGAAGCAACCAAAAGGCACATAAATGGCTTCCAAGGTCTAATGTACTCTCTATTCCATCCACTTCTCAAAATAAAAGAAAAAAAGGTTGATAGATGTGGAATCGCAAGAGTTCTTCCAAGTGGAAACTGCATCTAATATACCTACCCTTGAGTTCTTAAATGGCTTTTGCAGGTATCTGGGCCCATCTATCAACAATGAGGCTGCAATACTACAGAAAAGGAAAGTAAGATGAAGACAATTCAGTCTAATAAGTTGCATTGTAACCCATAGAGAAGTCAAAACTTTCCGATGACTTTCCTACTGGCCTGCAAAAATCTTCAGAGTCCGAGACAACTACATCCATCCATCACTGTGGAACTCCCGAATGCTGGAAGCCTGGAATCTCCTCCAAAGGTGCTTCTCCCCCTGGAATCAATGGTCTGGAGCTAATCTTCAACACAGGCTGTGATCCACAAGGTGCAGAGGTGGGCTTCGACAAGGCTTGATTATGATGATTTAATGAAAGTTAAGTCCATTTGTTGTATAAGAGCTGTGTGAGAATGAATGCAAAGTCTGTGGACTTCCTATCATCATATTAGAACCTATAGGCTTGTTCCTTCTCTAATGTGCCTCAGTGCCTCACCTTGCAAGACTTCTATCCTTCTTAATTTTGGGCCAGCTAAAGGGTTGAAAGAGTTCTCTCTTTCCCAGTCTGCTTATTGGAGAAGATACTGAGATCTCAGCTGCTGTTAGGCTGACAGTTGGTGCAACTTGGTAGGTTCCCAGTACTTTTCTGTGAGCTTCGCATGTCGGTAAGGGTAGTTGTCCAGAGAGTCAGCAAAGTGCTGGATTTCAGATTGTGCTTCTCTTTGGAATCTAGTTATTACTGATCCCAAAGGGAAGGCATCAGTATATTCTACTTGGACGAGTTTAATTATTTAACAGAGCTAGCATGAGCTACATCTTTCCGAAGCCATTCAGTTCCACACCTGAACCTGAATTAAAGCCAGAATTGGTCAGGATTTCTATTTGAAGCATTCTAGGATTCATAACCTTGATTCGTCCAGTTTTGAGATATTGTGTCATCAGTACAGGCAACATTGGTCGACTGGAAAAACATGTAAAAAATCTTGACAAAATAAATTTTGGGAAACTTTCACTAACCAGTAGGGCTGCAAATTTATACAATTTCAAAGCAAAAGTTCACCTACATTATAAAGAAAGTTTTGATATCCACTTGTAAATAATAGACTTTCCAATGTAATAGAGCCTCTTAAGAGGAAAATACTATTTTTTTATAATCATTTCATATTTGGGATCTACTTCACTGAAAAGGGGAAAAATCATTTCAAAAATTGTTATCAAGTGTCTTAGGTATGTTACAAATAAACGCCATGATATAGGGAAAGCTGAATGGATATCAACTTCCTATTCATGGAGAATATGATGGTGCCTTTCTATAGGCTTCACCTACACATTCTTTTCCTCAACACCCCCCCCCCCCCCCCCCCCCCCGAGGGTCTAAATTCTTTCAGTTTGTAGATGTGGTCGCTATTCTTGGGGAGGGACTTAACCTCCCCCTTGCTCCCCACCGCCAAAAGGCAATGCACCCCTAAAATGTGGTCTAGTAGTATGTTACTGAGTGGCTTATCCTAAACTAAATACTAAGGATGTTATATGTAGTAGGAATCTGCCAAGTAAACCAATTGTGGACTCGAAAGTGTTAGGGTAAGAGGATCTTGCTAATCATTCTGGTTCCATTTTAAAGATCAAGAAGATGTTTGAGTGGAGACTAGGATAGTATAGCTACCCAAAATTCAAAGATAAGGATGAAATCGATGAGTCATATAATGAAGGTCTGACAGAGAAATGAAGTTTTGGTCGAGAATCAATTGCTGGTGACCGGTTCACCCTATTATCTTCTTGGGTAACATAGTTGAATCCTTAAGGACACCCATTGACATTGTCAGAGCTACCTATATGTTCATTGGCTGATATTTTGGTTGGTAAAGGTCAGAGGCAGGCTTATCAATGATTCTATCATCCTAAACCCTTGCCAGGGCTGGTTCAAATCTCATATCCTCTAAAAGCTGTATTTGTGAGGGAATGGATGGTGGCTGTTTGCATTTTTACCATTGGGTCTACATGCATGTAGCCCTAACCCCCATCAACTTTCCAGTTTGGTTTTATAAATTTCGTCTCCTGAGTGGATCCATTCACCATTACTTGGACCAGTACTTTTCATGTTGCAACTGTGGTTGTAGAAATGACTAGCCTGTGGTTGCAGAAATGAGCTGCATATTTCCTTATGTTGCAACTGTGCAAACAGCCATACGTCTCTAAGTTATAATAATACTGGAGCCTAAGCCATGCCTATTGGCCCAACCTTTTAATTTGTCCGGCCTGCCCTTCATGGTCATTACCTAGTGCCTACAAGCTAGCCACATAGTTAGGCTCATTAAAAAGTGGGTTGCTGCAGTGTCAAGTCCTATGTTGCTTAAGTGCATATCCAAGAGGTGTTTAATTTGGAGCGGGACCTCTAGCATTTACATAATTTTTAGCCACATTATCTAATTTCTTCTTCATTCATCATATTCCTAAACATGCAGGATGGATGGATGCTATTTCGATTAATTTGAAGATGCATTGTACATCTGTAAGTGTATGTATGTATGAAAATGCAGATTGTTCTTTTATTATGCTATTTAAAGGAACAGTTGGTAATTGCAGAATTCATTTTAGCGTGCGAAGTATTAACAAGATATTTGATCATTGACATTCTTTCTGGTTGTTGCTTATCAAATGAGAAAAAATATTTTGATTCTCCTTTATGGCAAGGCATTGTAGGTTTTATCTAACAACCTCCAGTGACAGGTTCCACCAATGGGACTATTCAATCCGAGGCTTTTGGTTGCAGAGGAGTACCCTCCACCTCCCCGATCATGGTTACTCTTCAGTGTCTTCGCTGTCAATTCTGTATCATTATTTAACAGTTTAACTACAGGTTGTTTATCTTTGTGTTAATAGCTTTTCATCTGCAACAGGTTCCATGACAATGAGGATATGCTGGAAGATACGTGGCATATCGAATTACCCAGAAGACCAGACTATTCAGATACCTCGTTGCTTGGTGTTAATAATGGTCAAATCATGTTTGATAATCTATTCTTTCCTCCAAGAATCAAGAAAGAAGAAAACCTTGGCCTTGCCGAGGCAATTGCAAGCAGCATTCTTTCAGCAGGCATGCTTGGTTTCATTTTATTACTAAGTTATTGCTGTGATCCAATAAATAATAGCTTCTGAATGATTGAACTGCAGGGCGTTTAGAGCTTCAGAGAAAGTTGTTTTGTAGCATACAGTTGGTAGGTTATAAAATGCTTTGAGAAAAAACACATACAGCATTTAATTATTGATAGATGATGGCTCTTCAATGTTTCAGATTGGTGGGGTAGCTTTGACAAGGGATCTTGTGGCAACAGTTGAGGAAAGGTTTGTTTCAACGCCCTTGAAGACAATGTTTTAGTAATTCTATTATTTATGGAGTATTATCAAATTTGATGATAGTTGTCTTGGTCACTTTTCCTTACAAAAAATGCATGTTTTTATGACTAAAGATGTATTATCAAACTAAAAGGTGATTCATACTTGGCCTTGAGTTACTTAAAATAATGATGACATGTTCAAGATCAGGAGTAGCTTCTTTGAGGACGGAAACCCATACATCCTGGGAAGAGGGAGAATTCGTGAAGTCTTGCAGAAGATGAAGAAGCTGGCCAAAGTCCTCCATCTCGTCATCCCTGAACTGTCTCTGAGATTATGGGACCCAGACTCCCTCAGACTGACCTAAGTTAAAAACCTCAGCAGTCATTGCCATAGGCTGGGAGGCATATTGGCAAACAATCCAAGGAATCTGTAACATAGAAGGAGGCCATTGCACCACCTATCCGTTCAGAAAGCTCACCTCTGACCATCAATACATCATTGTTGACAATTATGGATTGGCATTTCAAATGAATAATTTGCTGTACGATAAAATATTCATGAGTTAGAAATGTAGACTTGTATTCAGATATTTGTTTAGCAAAAATAATTTGACTTCTATAGACCTGAAGAATGCAACACATCTTAATGCTTTGAAGAGAAAGGGATATGTTTGGGAATGTCCTTTGACCATTCTGGAAACATCCTTTGTTTTGTTCAAATGTAGCAAGCATTCAAGTCATATGGGATTTCATGATGCCAATTCTTGTTCTCCTTGTCAGTGTTGAAGCATTGCCACATTTCGTCATGCCTACATGCCTACAGCTTATTTGTATTTATTTAAAACAGCAGCTATCTAAAGAAAATGCTCCTTTTGTTTAGCTGTTGGGATGTTGACTGCAACACTTCTGGGAAGTGGGAACCGATACATTGTCCATTCTCATCTCTTTTTATTTTGATCTAATGATACAGAATATCATGTGTTTGCCTAAAAAAATTGCTTATGTGATTGTGGCAATAATTTCTGAGTAAACCGCAGGCAAAATATGTTCCATGAAGGTGCATGCGGAAATAGATAATCTCATTGCTTTCATATGTTTTTTATTTTTATCATGCTGTTTTAATGGTTAATCCTTTACATGGAATGGACAGTAAACCAGCCGATAGAAGAAATGAAACATAGTTTTTTTCATATTTCTCTTCTGCTCTTATGCCATGGTTGTTACAGAGTTTTGCAAGCTATTCCCCCAAATGAAGCCATCGACACTGTTGAGGTTAGTTTATATACACTATCAATGCTATTTTTCAGTATCTGTCAGCACAAGATCACTAAAATATATATTGAGTGAATCGGCAGATTCAGCACACTGCCGTGCCATCTGGTTTTTACTTTACGGTTAATGTTTCCTATGTTTCCTCTTCCTTGATGCAGTGACCTGGCTGGACTATTTTCGTCCTTATTGTAGCTAACCACTGATGATCGAAAGGGGGGAAAAAAAAACATGTATAACCTAATTCGTCATATAGCAGAGCGATTTGATATGAAAATCATAAAGTTGCTCAATCCATGGGACCCTATTCAATGAGATTGTACACTTCCAAACTTGCTGCTGGATCTAACTAGATGAACTAATACGAGTCATACAGAGTAACACTGTAAATGTCAAAGCGAGCATAGGAATCAAACAGTTGTTGGAATTTCATTGGTTTAGAGTATTACAAGATCAAGACCCTTCCACTGAAGGTAAAGTCTGAAATGCTCGTAACAAATTGTTGATGTAGTAGGATACTATTCTGACCGGTCATCCTGTAAAGGTTTATTTTAAGTATCATGAACATATTATAACATGTTGGATTTCATACAGATGATGTACAAAGAACAGAATGGGATTAGATCAGCTTGGCCATCCGACCCTATTGCAAGTCTCTGTTTTCCATTTTGCTTCCAGGATTAACCAGAATTGCACAGAGCAGGCCAGAATTGGGTGATCCAAGCCAATCCTGCTTGAGCCAGGTCCATTCTGTTCTATTTTTGTTTAGACCGTGTCTGAAGCCTGAATTGGAGAAACTTCGGCTGGGTTTGTCCTGACCCTGTACTAGATTAGCCAATTCTATGCCAACCCTGTCTGATCCTTGAGGATCAGAGGTGGGCTGTTATGGTTGTTTGTTTACCGCTTACTAGCTCTGGGAACAGTACCCTAATGAAACCAGTTTTGTCCATTTTGTACTTTACTAAGCCAGGATGTTTAGCCATGACCAACATCATGCTAGATATATTGACCTTCCAAGGGGTCAACCTAATAACCTCCCAATTACTTAACTATCTAACTGGTTCATTCCAATAGCCTAAGTTAAATGCAGTTAATACAGAATTTAGTTGCCGAGTTTGGCTTTGCTGTTACTAATTTATTGGTCCATCATATTCACATGAGAAATGAGGGGGAAGTACCAATAGGTCGATGCTCTCAGAATACAGCCATGTGGCTAGCAGAGAGATTCACCTTTTTATGCTCTCTGAATGCAGCCATGTGAGCAGAGCTATTCAGCTTTTTTAAGCACTCCCTGAAGAATTGTTCTACATTACCAGTGTCGCAAATATTGTAAGCTCCATTCGTTGTGAATAAATTCAACAGAAAAAGGGCATGTTTTACACCTTGCGAGCCGTGATCCTGGCAGAATGATGAACATGTTAACATGGTTTTCAGAGAGGAATTTTATTTTTAGTCAATGCTGTAGACCAACCGAAAAAGTGAAAATAGGCTTCCTAGTGAATCTGACGGGGGCAGAAATGACAAGTATGAGAGTAGCGTAGTTTGCAGGTGGCACAGACAGTGGAGATGCATTTGCTAAATCATGTGAATGCACCATTTTCCCAAGTGGAGAACAATAAAGTTGGTAAGAGGCTATTCACCTATCAGTTGTACGAGGATGTTGTTTAGGAGGATCAAGTTAATGCAGGAGGCTCAGCAGTGGAGTAGGAAACATTTAAACGGGTAGAGCTCCGAACACAACTAGCAATGGATTAGGTAAACCAAGTTGGTCGTCACAGCCCAAAATGAAACTTGGAGGAAGGCAAGTCAGATTAAGCAGTCTCAATATGTTGTTGATGAATAATACAGTCCAGTTAGCAATTCAATGTATGAACTGTTATGTGCTCCTTTGCATGCTTATCTGTTCAGTTTTTAACTGCTCTTTTGAAGTTCTATATATTCGGTTTCACTTTGTTGAGGTAGAGGAGAATATCTTGTTGCAAAAAATTTTGACTGCTCTAGTACGCACAAACTTTTCTCTTTTTACTTGAATAATTTTTTTAAAATTTCTGCGGAATCTAACAGTATGTACGATTGGCCAGGTTTTGCAATCAAGAACAGATCCTCCATTTGTGTCATGGAAAGGTGGAGCGGTAAGCTTATCCTGAGCATCCTGTTATTTTTTTTTCCAACAGCCTACATGGGCCCTGATATTTCTCAAATCAAAATTGGTTCATGTAATGGCAGTCATAAACATTTTATTTCTTGTAGTTCAACACCGTTACACTTAGAATTACACACTTTGTCTCAAGCGTTACACATTTTATTTCTTGCCACCATAACTGATAATTTTAGTTTGTCACACTTTTTTTTGAGGTCCCTGCCACAGTGCCGGGACTTGGTTCATAGAAATTAGAGAGAACACCCCCACCCAGGTACAAGACATAGGTTCTCCCCTCCCCCACCCCCCCCACCCCCAAAAAAAAAAAAAAAAAAAAAACCCACACACAAACAAGCTGGTAGTTAGTCGCACGCTTCGCATCCAGATTACATAGTTTTGCCGGATTGCATAGTCCTTCTCCAAGTCATACTCTTTTCTAGTTTGCATACAATATTTTGAAATGGGGCATTTTTAAAAGAAATATTTTAAATATGCATACTTTTAAATATCTTTAAAAAAGGGTTTTTGGTTGAAACAAAACTTCGAAAGAATTTACTATTTAACCATCTGTTAGCATTTTTGAGAACCTATAGGTTTAATCATCCAGTCAAGATCACAGCCAGGTATCAATCAATGACCAAATAGACCTGGACCTAAACTGAGCTGGACCCATGTCTCTTTAAAGGAAAAAGAAAACTGACCCAATGTGACCCAGGTCAACTCACAGCCAGGTATCAATCAATGACCAAAGCTAGGGACCGCTTACATCGCAAACTGACCCCGGACGCCTAATCACTGGCTTATGAAAGCCAAACTACTACACATACACATTCATCCTTAAATCTTCATGAAACCCTGCTTACTGCATTTTCTGTTCACATCCCTGCTTTTTCCACTGCTGTCACTGCTGCTTTATAATCTGAAAGTTTCCTAGGCTTGACTGTCATCTTCTGTCTTTCAAAGTTCGTGCCACCACTCACCTCATTACAATTTCCACTCAGAAAAGAACAAGAAAGATTTACCTTTGGCAGCGATTCTGTTGTCTTCATCTTTTGTTTATATTTGTCAGTGAGTGCCCCTTAAATGAAACTCAGTAAGTGCACCTCAAATGAAGCTGTCAAGGACTAATAATGCAATTCTATGTGTATGATTACATTTTGGGCACTATATATTTCAGAAACAATTAGTATGAATTCTTCTGTTGTGCCTGTTTCAACTGGTGCATTCAGATTTTGAGATTTCTCAATTACTTAATCTGCTCTGGTTCTCCTTTATAAATCTGATCCTTAAAATTTCACTCAGCAGATATTGAGGTGCATGTGGACATGAGAGGTTAACCTGAACGCATGCTTTGTGTGTCATATTTGTTACAGATCCTTGGTGTTCTGGACTTTGGCCGTGAAACTTGGATTCATCAAGAGGACTGGATTAAGAGTGGGATTCATGTAGGAAGTAGCAGAAAATACAAGGACTCCTATTATCTTCAAGCACAAGCAATGTCCTTTATATGCTCGTAACAGGTAATAAGCTATACAACGAAGGGTGACTTTCCAGTGACATAAATGTAGCCTTTTGGTCATCCACACGTGTAGATTTGGTTCCAACTTCTTCATAGGACTTTTTTGAAGGTTGTAGTTTTCACTGCCAATTTTATTAAATAACAAGAAGCAATACAAATGGAGAGTGGAGAAGAAGATCCTCTTCACCCCAGACACAGATGAAAGGGAGGTGTGGCTTTATGCATCTTTCAATGCATTCTGCCATTCTTCCACAGATTCACAGAAATCTTGTGCAAAAATCTACTCCAATCATTCTGCCACGCGTCTACGGAACTCTTGAGCAAGGTATCTACAATTATAATAAAAGAAAGGACTCTAGTACAAATATTTTGAACATATATATTTTACTTCCCCAGAAGATATTATCTTTACAATCTCTCCAACTACTTGAACAGAACACGTGAAGCAAAAGTTTAAGTGTCCAAAACCTAGGAGTCTTTCCTAAGTGTAACATCTGGAGGTTGTGAAAGTAGGAACATGTCTACTGCCTGTTCTAAACCCTGCATGAGTTTTCATTGAGAATTCTGAATCCCTTCTGCTTAGAAGTATGGAGAATAACAAGCTTGCTTACTATTATGAACAGGGTCATGTCCTGTATGTATAGAGTTCATAATAGGCTAATACAAACAGAAATAGAATGGAGGTAAAGGATACCAGATACGGCAGGGAAATGTGTTCCTAGTATAACATGGAATCCTTGTAGGGATCGGGGATGAAGAACAACAACTTAAATTAAGTTTGCGCAGCGGAATATTGATCCCCAACGGGGGTTTTCTGGTCCATTTCCTAAAACAAAAGGTGGAAGAATAATCTTCATCTTGCGCGGATTCGAATCTGTGACCAATGCTGAGTCCGACTTCCGATGACATGATGCCGCTAACTGCGCAAATGTGTGGCCTCCGAGGGTATCCACATGGTTCTCCAATTGAGAGATTGTCCACACTCTCCAACGGGATCCTCCTGATCATCGGTTCTTCTTTTCTTCTTTGCAAGTGCATGTGGCATGCAGTGAGATACACCTGAGAGAGGAATGGGATGGCCAGAAATAAAGAAATCTAGAGCTTGGGCCAGGTTTCTCTTAGGCGTATATTTATATTAATTTTGATATTTTTCATAAAAAATCTTACATTAATATAAAATCTCACTTAATTTTCATTAACCAAGAACTTTATATGTATAACCCTCGGGGCCCAAATGTAAGTCTGGTTTTGAGCCCATTAAGTACAATAACTTATTATTGGCATATTTAAGTTATTAAACAATTAACTTATTGATTTAATCATCACATGAATATTTTGAATGTGGATAGTACCACTGGTATGTACTAAACAAAAGTGGATGTATACAACAGTGTAGAAAAGGAGGTCACAAAAAACCCTTACACACATGGAATGCAAAATCGGCCGATCCCGATCCAGATCGACTGATTCGGATTGGGATCGGCCATGGCCAATCCGATTTTAGGGGGGAAGTCACTATTCCCCCTGACTTTCATCGAGATCGGCCCGGATCGGCCGGAATTGGTTGGGATCGGCCCGGATCGGCAGATATGGGCCCAATACGGCCCTATACAAGCCGATCCCGGACCCCCCTTTAAGTGGGGGATCGGGATGCAGGCAGCAACAGCGAAATGGAGCATTTCTCTGTTGTTGTGTGCTGTTGCCAGCTGCCGCCACTGGCCCCGTCCTCCTCTATCTCTATCTCTCTCTCTCTCTCTGTGACCCAATGACCCAAGAAGGGGGGCGCCAACCATCACCTCCGACAACCCCCATTGTCGCCGCCGTCAATGTCAAATTTCTTCATCGCATGGTTGACAGTATCGGCCGATACCGATACAGGCAATACTAGGCCGGTACTGGCCGATACGTACCGATATCGGTACCCTCCGATATCGATACCGATACTGGTACTGCCATCCTTGCTTCATCGGGTTAAGATATATTTTGATCCCGAATTTTTTTAAAATATCAAAAAATTAAAAATTACTTATGGTAGTGTAGATCTATTAATCTTCAGGTTTAGACAAAATTTTAAATGTTGATTACACAAAATTTCCAAAATTAACCCTAATTATGATTTAAAATTTTGAATTTTTACATAATTAGTATAATTAAGATTCAACTGAGTGTACCAAACACTCAATTGAACTTATTATAACCTAATTGCACATATTTGTGCATCAATTGTATGTGATTTGTACAAATTCTCCACAATTAACTCTAATTAGGGTTTAAAAATTGAGATTTTTACATAACTAGTGTAAATAAGATTCAATTGAGTGTGCGAAACATTGAATTGAACTTATTCAAACATGATTGTGCATTAATTACATATGATTAGCACCAATTCTCTAAAATTAACCTTAATTAGGATTTAAAAATTAGGACTTTTACATAATTAGTGTAATTATGGTTTAATTAAGTGTGACAAACACTCAATTGAACTTATTCAATCTGATCGCACAGGTTTATGTATTGGTTGCATGTGATTAGCACCAATTTTCTAAAATTAACCCTAATTAGGATTTAAAAATTAGGACTTTTATATAATTACTGTAATTATGGTTCAATTGAGTGTGACAAACACTCAATTGAACTTATTCAAACATGATTGCATAGGTTTGTGCATTGATTGCATGCGTTTAATACTAATTTTCTAAAATTAACTTTAATTAGGATTTAAAAATTAGGTCTTTTGTATAATAAATATAATTATAGTTCAATTGAGTGTGCCAAACACTCAATTGAACTTATTCAAACTTGATTGCAGATATTTGTGCATTAATTGCATGTGATTAGTGCTAATTGAACTTACCTTTTTATCTTATATAGGAATATGACATAACAAAGACATCAGGAGCAGGAGGGAAACAACAGAGCGGTGACCTTGGTTGGGCTCATGGTATCTATTGGATGCTAGACATAGGAGAATGAAATACAAATGGTGTGGAAAAGAGATGGTTGGAGGCGTGTATCACCTAAAAAATCATATTGCTATCATATCAAGAGATGTTAGCATATATGAGTCAGTTCTGCTGGAATTAAAGAAGGAAATGAGGGCTTACATGACGGATAAAAAAGTCCAAAAAGAATTATCAGCTCAGCAACAAATGGATCTGCAAGAAGAGATATCAGGGTGTCAGAGACGAAGATATTACAATATGTTTATTCATCGGCCGATCAGTTTAGATGATGATGAGGATCCAGGTGACCCTAATCCAAAGTACACCAGAATTGTTCGTGTCAATCTTCGTACAAATAGAGAGGATGAGGAATGACGAAGCGACACAGGATCATCAAGTGGATCTGTGCCTAGATCTCAGTCTGGGAGATTCCTTCCTAGGGCTTCCTCTATTCGTAGGGCGTTAGATGTATGTGTTCCAGCACAAAGTCCTATAGACCAATATTTATACAGATCAAGGTCTATCAAACAGTCTTGAATCAAGCAAGTTTTGAAAGGAGTCAAGGCCTCAATAAAATGTATTTTGAAAGGAACTATTAGGTGATTTTTTGCATGTAGGTGTACCATCACATACAACATCCAACTCATACTTTCAGACCATGTTGGATGTAATTATAGAAACTGGGTCTGGCCTAAAGGCTCCCAGACCTCGGTGCATTTATAATGTTGGCCTTGAGGAAGAGTTCAATGAATTGAAGGCATGGGTAAACAACTTCAAACATGTGTGGAAGGAGTGTGGTTGTACCATCATGTGTGATGGTTGGCAAGAAATTCCGGGTCGGGTCGGGACTTGGAATCGGGACCCGGCGATCTCGATCCGATCCGATATGGATCGGCCGGGTCGGCCGATCTAGACGAAGTCCAGTCGAGTCGGACAGGCCGGAAAAAAAAAATCAGAAAAAATCAGAAAAAATTACATACATATTATTCAATTGATGTACAATAAGAATGAATGCAATTCATGTACATCTATAAAAAATAAATATTACAGACAACTAACTAACTAATAATTTTTGTTGTGTACTAATTAAAAAAGACATTGTTGAAGAATATCTTAGAAAGATCACATTTGTGATCCTTCATCATCCGGCTCATAAGTTTGAGCTGGCAGGCCATAATATGCCGACATATATGGTGCATATCCATAACCAAACAAGGAACTAGCGAGGTCTTCGAATCCTCTTTGAATGCCTTTAGGTGTGTAAGGTTGTTGGCTTGAACTTTCTCCTGATTGTGTTGGAAGGACAAAAATGTCATACTATATAGGTGGAGGTCCAGAGTACCCTTCAGTAGTGCTGCTGATGTCTGAATACGGCAGTGTAGGGGGGTGAAAAATGAGCGGATAAGAAGGTGCATCTTTCCATGGGGGCCAATCGCATCCTGCCTGTCTCTGTTGGCCTTCAAATCCCCTTTGTTGTCCTTGTCTTTGGCCTTGAGTTCCTTCAGAATGACTCGGAGGTGCGGAGTAATCTTCGTATCCTATGTAACTACTCCTAAGTGCAGAACCTCCTGATAGTCCAGCAGCAGTAGTGCCATCACCATCACCATCACCATCTCCATCATCATCATCCTCAGTGGAGTCATCACTCTGCACTTGGCTTGTTTTCCTCAACCGCCTTCTTCTATGCCTGTAGGTTTGCCTTTCTGCCTCGTACATGCTAGCCAAGTGAGGTGGTAAACCTGGGGTGTCCTCAAGTGTCTCTCCAGTCTGCTGAACTCTCCCTTCTTCTTCTTCTGATGGGTCCACTCGTTGTTTAGATTTTCCTTTTGATTGTTTTCTCTTTTTGCTGTTAGATGACTGCAGTGAAGGTCTCGCTGGCTCTTTCTCATTTCTTCTTTGTGGATCCATCTGAGTAATTAATTGATCTCCTGAGTGCTGGCTGAGAAGCAGAAGTTCTAGCAGTGTCTTCTAGTGTGGCTGACTTTCGGCGCCTCTGAAGAACAAGTGCACCTCCTTCTTGTGTTGTCTGAAATTCAGGATCTCAAGCAACTACTGCATCTAATTCACCTCCTGTCCAACTCCGATCATGAGGATCAAACTCAGGCTGTGCATCTCTGGCTGCTCTGCTCTCCACCTAAGAATGCAGTAGGTGTTCTTCATCTAACAGTTCATCAATATCAATCTAATGTACATGCTCATCAACTGGTCTGCCCGCAAACTCCATGAATCTCTGTCTTTCAAGCCTCTGTCTTTCCTTAATATGCCTGATTTTTAGGCGAATGTTGTAGTGACAGTACACCAACTTCTCCAGCCTAGAAACCCCCAATCTATTACGAACCTTCGTGTGAATGAGAATGAATGTACTCCAGTTTCTTTCACACTGACTAGAAGAAGTGGTTTGACTGAGTACTCGCACTACAACATACGCCAAAGGATTTGTGGCAGTTTGTCTGTAATTAATCTGGATCCACCATTCAGCTGTTGAAAGAAAAAAAAGACGACGATATTAATAATCATATGTAGACTGGTAGTATCATAAAATTGTGTATTTGACTATTTATTATATAATTTACTTGGAGTTGTCCTCATTACTGCAGCCATGATGTCATCATCTCCATAAATGTCAATCTTCAATTTAAATCTCTCCATCTACAAAATAAATATAAATGACATAAGTTAATGATAGACGTCTGCATTTTCATAAACTCCTACTTTGTATGTTACCTCTGCTAAGGCATCTATCCTTTCATTCGTATTCCTTGATATTCTAGTAATCACGTTAGTTGTGCCTCGAATGACCTCTCCGTCATTATGCATGCTCTTACTATACTGATACCTTGGGTTGAAAAAATATCCTGCACATAAATTGAGTATTAATTAGTTATAAAATTAAATGTGAAAAAAATTAATAACATAAAATCAACTTGAATAGATGAAGAATTAACCAGCAGCATGGAGATCATGATGAAGAGTCGACTCTTATCTATCATCGATGATCCTCCACCATTTGTCATGAGAAGTAGAATCTCCTAGTTGACAACTCGGCATAATGACCATCCAAGGGTTCTAAATCAGATCGTTTCAATGAACTCATTCACTAATGAGCACTTACATGTTTACCTTAGTGTCTCCACACTAGTGATTATAAGATCAATCATCATCATATCAGTAGGTATAACATGTACTAGTCTTACCGGATATTTGATGTCCTCAAATATCTTTCGATCAGGAACAATTCAGGATATATGTTTAAAGAAGATTGATCTATTATCATGATTTCATCATGATTCAATCTTCATTGCACCCCTTGGACTTTATTATGAGTCGATGAATACGAACTAAACATAATGAATAACATTGTCTTTTATTAAATAAATAGAACAAGAATATACATAGATGTCAAATGATTGGCTCGACGGACACCTATTGTTAACAATCCTAATACAAATGGACCTAGGGTGACATGATCTCTCTAACACCCTCCAAACGTTATGGTTGATGCCGCATGTAAACATAAGGTAGTCCAGATCTTCACATTTTAACAATCCTTAGAGCCCACAAAGGACTGTCATCTCTGCACTGTTCTATTCCAAGTAGGTGATTATTCTTTCTCTGAACATGAGCCACTAAATGCACTAACTTTGAATGGAGGTTTGACCAACTGTTGATATGCTGTGCTCTCACCCTTAGTCATATTATACAGAGATTTTCACTGAAAAGTAGCATTGTTTCTGCCCCCCACCCCAAAAAAATAAAAAAATAAATAAAATCAATGGTTGCTTCTGCTGGCAATTTCAGCAAATTTGTTTCTTTAATTTCTGAATCCTTGAGAGGTCTCTAGACTCCACGCTATCATACCCTGCAAATGATAATTGTCTTGGAATATCTGCCATCCATTAGGTGTCGGCTTCAACAGAATTAGGAACCTCTTTTGCGAACTGTTCTCTCCTAACCAAATATCTTTTCAAAAATAGGTGTCTTTACTCCACTGCCAATCTTTATAATTACACTTCTTTGGGCACGGGTAGCAGATCTCAGAAAACCCTTCAAAGGTGTGACAGAAGAACAATTATCTGCAAAGGACAAAATGATGAGGAGACTAATCATCATCATCAAAGCCTTATCCCATCTATTTGGGGTCAGCTACATGAATCATATCCCGCCATCTTAATCTATCAAATGCCAAATTTGAGGTAACACGTAGCAATGTCACATCCCTTTTAACAACATCTAACTATCTCATCTTAGGTCTTCTTCGATATCTTCTACCCTCCTCCACTCTAATTCTATCACACCTCTTAAATAGTGCTAAACTTGGACGACAATGTACATGACCAAACCACCGCAACCTATTCTCCCTAAGCTTAACGTCAACATGAGCAACACCTAAATCCTTACGTATATATTTATTCCTAATTTTATCTTTTTTAGTCTTACCACAGATCCACCTTAACATCCTCATCTCAGTAACACATAACTTTTGCACATGATCCTTTCTCACAGTCCTACACTCGGAACCATATAACATAGTAGGTCTCACAGCTATCCTATTATGTTATATGGTTACGAGTGTTAGGCTGCGAAACTAATGCTTAGCTTTTGTTACTCTTTTTCCATGATGAAATATCATCAGAAATTAACTTCCAAAACCATTTTCTCGGATGGGACAGATTCATGGAATGAAGATTTTTGCTAGCACTCCTTTCTGTTTTGGCTTGCATACTAGGTCCCACTTGACCAAAGGGATACTAGCTGGAGTTCTTCATTAGTTCCACCACCCGACAAAAACTTCTTCCTGATCTGATCTAGCTTCCTTATGTCCCCAGCTGGCATAAGAAACACTAACAAATAATGCTGATGCTGGACACAACCAAATTTACTGATGTCAGCCTGCCCACAAGGGATAAAGTCCTGGCCTTCCAGGTGTCAGCAATGCTATCCTTTTTTTTTTAACATTCCAAGGAGTGGATCCTGATCCACAGGCTTCTAAAGTGCAAAGGGAGCTCCAAGTACAAGATGGAAAGTTTCTCAAACTTTACATCTAGCAAACTTGATGCACACTTCGATTCATCCACATTGATTCCAATAATAGAACTCTATCATAACTAATCTTAGGACCTGAACAAACTCGTAGCATCTTAGCATGTAATTTGCATCTTAGGACCATTTAATTTGTCTTCTTGGAGAAAGTTGATGGTTTTCTCACCTTCTTGGTGGCTTTTGTGTAGGAAGATTTTTTTTGTTTCTGTATCTTCCTCTTTCGTAACACCTCTCTTTTATTTATAATGCATTTGGTACTATCCACTTAAAATCATTATAGTAAATGAGACAACTTTTTTGAAGTGTGGATGATACCACATTGTATACATAAAAAGGAACATAATTACTTTGATAAGAGCAAAGACCCTCGTAATCACCCATTACAAAAGGCATGGAAGTGGAGCAGGTCTCAAGATTCCCCCCAAAAGAACCAAAAAAATGGACGAGGAAGCATCCAAGTTACAAAAAATTGTTACCCGCTCCCTCCCATAATGAAAAACAAGAGATACAATTCTATTGGGTATTAGGGCTTCCCTCTTAAAGATTCTCCTATTTCTTTCAGCCCAAATGGACCATAATGTGCCCTGGAGAATCATCCACCAGCTCTTGGGATCCTCCTTAGGAACGTTTCTCAGCCCCCAATGATGAAGAAACCAATGAAGTCTTCAAAGCACTCTGAAGCTTGAGAGGTCAGCTGCCACACCCAAGGGCAAAAGAACAAGTGAGGAATAAATGGTCTAGAGATTCCTCATCTTGCCCACACAAGCTGCAGGTGGTAGGAAAATCATGTCCGAGACAAGCCAATCTGTCACAAATGGATAGTCTGCCAAGAGCTATTCTCCAAACGAGAATTTTGTTCTTCAATGGGCTCTTCGGCCACCAAGTCTGTCTATGAAACTGGAAGCAAAGCCCACCATCAGCAATTAATTGATAATCAGATCTGACAGAAAATGAATGGGACGAGCCCGATCCTAATCCCAGGAATCCATGTGAGAAGGGACCAGGGTGAAGTCTTGAAGCAGTGGAAGGAAAGAACCAAGCTCTCCAATCTCCTCTTCTGTGAGTGCTCATCTGAAGCATGGCGTCCAACCCCTCCAACCGAAGCAACATCCAATCCCTATGCCACAACAGGCGGCTGCTGGGAGGAAATAGCAAACAAAGTGGGGAACCTTGCAGAGAGAGTGATTGGACTACACCATTTATCAGTCCAAAAGAGACATGTACTGCCATTTCCTAGGGCAATGGAGGCAGCTGCCTTCACTATGTCCACGCACTAAAGAATGCCTTCCAAATATGAGAGACTCGATGCATAGAAGCCAGCACCAAACCTCTATGCATGAGAGACTTGATGTAAATGAGACTACTTGAAATGTGTTTTTTATAAGATGGACTCCCCTCAACCTAGTGTAATCTACTGCTAATGTGCACATCTTCATCAGCACATTAGTTAGGTTAATAATCAAAAATGAAGAAAGAGGGGGTCTCTTGTTGAGACTTGTAGAACTAGAGAAGAACCACATACACACACCAACGTTAACAAGAACAGAACATTTAGTTGTGGTCAATATTTAAGCACCTTCATCCCCTGCTCAGGGAAGAACATAGTTGTCAAGGCGGTAAGGCGATCAAGGCGTGCTTGGGGTTCTGGACCGCCTAAGCGCTTTGACGCCTAGGCAGGCACCTTGGACGCCTTTTCACCTGTTCGAAAGGCATCCCAGCACCTTGCTGCTGGAAAAGCGCCTGGGCACCTAGGCGGGCGCCTTGACAACAGTGGGGAAGAATGTTTCCGTATTTCTTCACCAGGGCTGCCAAGGGACTCTGTCATAGGCACTATTGAAATCCAATTGGCATACAAGCCCAGGTTTCTTTCCTTTTCTTATGGAATACAACACTTCTTGTGCCAAAAGAAAAGCATCCTTCAATCTTCTATTACAAAAAAAGGTGTTCTTCATGCGATTAACAAACACAGAAAAAGAAGTTTGATAATTAACTTTGGCTTTCAACCTAACAAGTCTAAGCTTTATATTCAACGAAAGCCAAGGGGCTACTTGAATTTAATTCCCAACAAAGGGCTTATCGATAGGAACCATTAGTTCACATTTCTCTTGTTTTTGTTATTCTTGTTCATTTAATAACTTCACTGTTTCCAACAGTTTTATGCCCTGTTGGTGCTATCACTATTATTTGCACATAGGCTAGATTCAGGAAATAGTAGGAATAGCCATCATCATCATCACCACCTTAAAGTCTTCTCCATAAATCTGTGGCTAGCGTAGGACACAAAGTACTAAAGAAATGGACCAAAGTTTTCCAGCTGGCTGCCAGCCTGATGCAAACCCCTATTATCACCTCGGTTAGAATCCTGGCGAAATGTCAACGAGTAGGTCTATCCTGTAGACAGTGTTAAGAACCTGACTGTTCATGGCCAGTAGTGATATCTACTGAAGCATAAGACAGCAACTAAAGCATATCCTATTGTACGTGCCAGAATTCACCTCAGATGCGACTACGCCACATTCCTCATTACACCTTCATCCGCTTTCTTCAAGTAGATGTATCCCGAATTCTGAATGCCGCAACACTCTAATTAAAATTCACAATGGGTGATGCATAAGTGATGGCCAGGGACAGAATCTACCCATGTCCCGCAGGAAGGAGATGATCGACGAAATGCCTCCGAACTTGAGAAAATTGAGAGCTCCATCTTCTTCACTCTTGGCCGGCACACTGTAATTAAAATTCACAACGGGTGATGCATAAGTGATGGCCAGGGACAGAATCTACCCATGTCCCGCGGGAAGGAGATGGTCGACGAAATGCCTCCGAACTTGAGAAATTTGAGAGCTCCATCTTCTTCACTCTTGGCCGGCCAACAGTGAAGAGCTCATTTCTCCATGCCGCATGATAATGCCTGCGAAAATAACAAAAAAAATAGAAAGAAGGCACCCCGTTAGAACTAAATCATGTAGCCACGTTAGAAATGAAATTTTGAAATAACAATTGGCCCAAAGCTCACCGGATGGGATTTTGAGAAGGGGGATGACTGAGCATTTCGGCCATCTGCCTTTCCGTTTTGTTGGTTGTGAAAAACCTCTTGAAAGGAGGGTTCTGGGGATCCCTTAAGTCTATGCATGTGTTGACGCGGGGGATTAAAAATATGAAGATAAATTGCAGCATTATGCAAGTATGAACATTGTTGAAATTATTGGGCCATTCAACTTAAAACTTTAAGGCATTGAGTGGAGTAGACATCATCTATTAAACAAATGTTGTTTTCGTCCCTTTTCTAATGTGGGACTATTCTAGCACGCCCCCTCATGTGCAGGCCAATTTTAGGCTCTAGCACGTAGGCCACAAATACAGGATGCGCAGCCCAGTTCACAACTTGGCTCTGATACCATCTTGAAGTTATTGGGCCATCCAATTCAAAACCTCAAGGTATTGAGTGGAGTAAGCACCATGTGTTTAAGCTTTGACTATCTTGTCGCTTTTCTGATATGGGGGTATTGTAACAGGCTCCCCTCATGTGTAGGCCGTGTTTAGGCTCTGTCGTGTGGATCACAAAGATAAGGTGTATGGCCAAGTTCGTAACCATGAGTTTTGATACCTTATTTAAGTTATTGGGCCATCCAACCTACTATTCTAACAAACATGAAGAACAAAAAGAATGAGTTGGAGGGAGAAATGCTCGATTTTGAACGATGACCCACAAAGGATCCCTCCGTCGATGCTCCTTCAATGGACAGGGAGACCCTCCAACCGAGGCTCCCCTAGCTCCACGTGCCCAAGGTTTATAATGAATTACCATGAGGCACGATTTACTTTGACTTGTAAATTAATTTTAAGGAACATCAGTTGGTATGGGTGGGTTTTTCAGGTGTTATGGGGGAAGTCAAGGTTTCAAACATGCCAGTTGTCTTTAATTTCAGTGAGCAGTGACCTGCTATTGGAGCAGAGAACTCAGAAAGAGGAAAAGGGGGGGAAAAAAAAAAGGAAACAAACTATCACAAATGGTTGTAATGGTCTCAAACGTGGGTGTGTTCGGTTGTCTTTAATTTATCTACTTTAACACCGGAAGAATATATTTTTCACTACCCCTCTTTATATGCTGATCGCACCTCTGCTTTGTATTGTCACAAGAACCAGAATATCATGTAAAATATTTAGACATTCTTTAAAAGCCTTTAGGCATGATCGTGCCCAGCATAAACTTATGTCCATGTCGCAAGATATTAATTGTTTTATGCCTACATAACAAAAGAGTTATAAAAATCAGGTTGATATTCTACATGGCTTTTTGTATTCCATGTCCTTCATGGGGGTTAAAGCTTATCTATCTGCAAGATGCTCGAGTGTTGTATCCACACGAGTTGGAAATCTTTGTATAGTTTCTTATTCCCCCACTAATTGGTTTTATATTTTTTTGTCATGAGCTTATTCGGAACTTCTACAAATAGGAAATATTAAGGTGCTGTCTGATTTGACATAAGATACTCTGAAACACTGCATATCTGTGAATATAAAGTGCAGAATTTTACAGTATTTTACGATATTCTATGTTTCAAACTAAACCACCCGTAAGTCCATTCTTGTGGACCCAGTGTGTGCTATGTGGTATCTTTTGGTGTTCTGTTGGACAGAAGTTGGTAGAACTTTGCCTCACAAGTCTCCCATTTAACTTTGCTAGGAACATGGTGCTTAAGCAGAAATCGAGAGGTTGCAAGTTGCAACCATTTGGTGTTACTGTCTCTTCTATGCAGTGCTGGGTTCTGCACGTCACCCCCTGCTTGCATTGCGTGAACCTTGACACTTGAATCGTTAGTGGGGGTATCTCTTCTTACAAGCATGTCGTTCCGTCATGGCAATAAAAAAGAAAAGTTGAAAGGTGTATTTATGTCCTCATGATTTTTTACTGTTAAATATTTTTTCCAGTAGATCATAGGCGGGATAGTCTATCTTTCATTGAAAAAATGTTTCGGATATCAATAGAATTTTGGATGTTCTGTTTATATTATAAAAATTGAGCATGTGGATGACTTAATTTTTCATGTTAGAGTAACTATCTGTCTCATTTGTAGGGATTACTTTGTATGTATGCGCTTATATATATCATCCATCTGTTCTCCCAGTAGCATCATATTAGTTTCAGTAAACCCCCCTCCCCCAGTCTTAGAAAATTGTGGTTATACTCTTTTGTCAGCCGTCAATTTTGAGAACAGACGTCCTTTGGACATGCTAGAATTCTCTCTCATGTCGCTGGAGTTTCCTTTCCTGACTCAGCCCCATACTCTCCGTTTCTCTCCCTTCCACTTCCCAATTCTCATGCATCCTCCACTGGAATCCACCTCTGTGCCCCATGCACGTCTCTTTCCGTAACTTGAACTGAGTCGGTGTTCATAGTTTACTATCCATATCTTCACTTGTACTATAGTGCTGTTGAGTTTTCAACTCCCAGAAGGATCTAGGCGTGCTAGGCATGAAACATATTAAAATGCATCTGTTTAAAATGAACACAAGGAAACTATGAGGTCTTTTTCAACCATGAGCCTTCTTTAGGTCAGGAGGTTCCAACTGCATGCTTATGTTCAATAGACTCGTTCCAGGGAACTTGAAAAAGATGCACGAAGTTGATTCCCATCTTTACTGTCATATGTTCATCCACCAGCAGCTAATATCCACAGTTTATCGTCATCTCATTGATATCTAACAGTTGAATGCCTTTTCTAAGTATGCTGCATGTGTGTAGAATTGCACAAGAACATGGGATTGCTGCATTATATGGTCGTCAATGTATATTTCTTTTTAGGAATTTTTCCACATAAGTCCCTATAATCTTGCAAAATTTCAGATACGTCCCTACTTTCTTAGAATTTTTAAATATATCCCTACAATCTTCTGTCGTTTGGACCTGTGGTAAGTGGCCGTTCGAAAAAGAGATGACAGAGGGAAATGTTACCGTTTGAGTGCGTCAAAGGTCAAAAATACTCCAGACAAAAAGTAAAGTGAGATTTAAAAACATCTTTCCTCCCCCTCCTCTTGCGACAACCTATTCTTTCCCTTCCAGTTGAACTATTCCTCTCCTTCTAGTTGAACTGTTCCTTCACACCATTGCTCAGGCAGAAAGGATCAAGAGAAGATCTCATGGGTCTTCTGCACCACACTACTGTTTCTCAAAGAGCGTTGTTCCTCTGCACCACACCGATGCTCTTTCAAGGCGTTGTTCTTCTACACCGCACCATTGCTCCTCCATGGCACTGGTCTATTTGATTCCTTCCACTTCGCTTTTGTTGCTCTTTCCTATCTATAAATTTTGTATGTTTATGTAGCTCCATGACCGCTTTGGTGCTCCCCATCCCCTACCCTTCGCCTATCTTTCGGCTCGGATCTGCCCTCTCACTATGCACAGGAGGGCTTTCCAATCGGCTTGCGTTCAGTCTGGACCTCACATTATGGTCGAGGTAAACTCTGAAGCCTCTCCCGTATGGATAGGGGGATTCTTTGTAGGGGACAGGTGTTTTCTTTTTCCTATTGTGATTTATTTTTGTTTAGTTTAAAAAGAATGTTATTCCTTCAGTGCCCTAACTTCGTTGGTGCTCTGATTTGACGTGAATGCTTGTTAGAAAAGTTTGATATTTGGGTAATAATTCCGATCAAAAAGAAAGATAAAGGTTCATCTAATGATATCAAAGGTGCTACATTGTTCTATTTGATAGTAATGAAGAGGAATTTTCTTTCCCTAGCCATTTTTGAAGTTTAGTGGCCACCACACATTAATCTTTGTCAGATCAGTAGTTGAATGGAAAATTTTCCAAGGTGAAGTTTTATTGTCATGTTATAAATTTCCTTGTTGATTAAATTGCCTTAAAATTTAGATTTCAACTCGAGAATTGTGTTTTTGTACCCTTATTATTGTTAAAAAATATTCTTGAAATTTCAAAACTAGCAAAGTTTTGTTCGTCCACCATTGATCAATCCTAACATACGAATGTTTAAAATTGAAGATGTCGGAATTGATATGTGAATAAAGATGATGCATATAACATGTTTGTGCTATTGTCTGAATAGCACCTAAGGTTTCTATTTGTTTTCAGTTTTTCGATGCATCAAGTTCGTGTCAGTTGGACATGAAATGTCAATGCAAGAGAGGTTATTGTCAAGTGTTTACATCAAATAAAGAGAGATCTAAGGGACAACGATTTTATCATTGTCCTAACGCAAACAATCCCTATGAAAATTGTATATTTTTTATGTAGGTTGATTATGCGAGGCATGACACGGTGGATTTGAAGCATCAAATGCTAGCTATGAAAGAAGGTCTATTGAAGAAACTTGGCCATTTAGAAAAATAAATGAAGATATTAAAAATTGTACTCATTTCATGTATGTGTTTAGCCGCTGTCTTTAATGTAGTATTGAGGGAGACTGTTATGCTTGAGATCATACTTTGAAGATTCATGTAATGAAATATCTTTAGTGTAATGACCAAACTCTCTGGACATCAGATTTTGCTTCAGATAGATATTCCTTTAGATAGATGAAGCAAACCGTGGAAGCTCAGGCATGATAGATATTCTTTTAGATAGAGTTAGAGTAAATGAAGGAAAGTGAATAAAGGGTATGCACATTGCAGACAAAGTAAGAGTAACATGAAAGAAAAGGTGAATAGATTATGCCCCTTCTGTTAGCCATAGATGCTCCCATTCAGCCACGTCGACTGTCGGTGGAGGGCTCTAGAACCAGATGCAGAGGCGAAGGAGTTTGAGAAGTGTAGGGCCTGATGTTGCTAGTAGTTACCCGCTTCTAAACAGCCCCAGGACTTCTCAAACCCATCAATCTCTACACCAAGAAGTTCTTCCTTGCATAACTTGGCAGATGCCAACGGCCCTTGGTTATTTTGTCCCAAATAACCATCAATTAGTACATGCATCAAATCCGACCTAATATATGAATCCCCAGCACAAAAATAATTGAATACATGCCAATTGAATCCCCAGCACAAAATAATTCAAGATTACATTGGATACAAACTCGCAGCTGCTTTGTGTAAATGCGCAACACAAAATGATCTAATATCTTTCACCAACGAAAATCCATATGTTTAATCAACCAAAAAAGACAGTAAATATATGCAGTCAACACTGGTAAAAGAACTTAGGAACCGAAGCACAATACTTAAAACCCCAGATGCACACAAGCATATAAAAACTTAAGTAGCCTTTTGAGAAAACACCACTCTCAAGATGGCCCTTGATTTACATACCCCCACACCCCTTTGATCTCAAGATGGCCCTTGATCATGATGATCAGGTATAGTACTGCCACTAATTCTAGGCGTTTAATGGAATTTAATGGCAAACTTTTAATAGTGAGCCCTTGATCAGAGAGTAATTCTTGTAGAAGGAAATATGAAAAAGAATGATGGGAAATGGCAATTTGGTGGGGAAAAAAATTCTCAGGAAGAAAACAAAACTATGGAAAATTCAGGCCTTCTCAAGAAACCCTCTACCCACGTAGACCTTCTTCTGTCCCTCCAATTCCTATGTAATAAATAAAGAGCCAACCATCTGTGAGTCTCTACATGTGTGACCAAGAAAATTAACATACTCAATAATTTGAGGTCAAAATACAATACAAAGAAAAGAAAAGGAAGAGACCATACGTGTGTGCCCAACTCCACCTGCTCTTGCAAAAGGACTCCTTCAACGCCTTGAGCTCAAGAACCGTCTGCATTCATCAAAACCAAAAACGAGACCCATCAGAGGAAGAGACCTAAGGATCAGGGAGGGGTTCGCATGCGGAAAAAACAAGAATACCAATACCCATCTCATCATTCTCGTCGTCGTTGCTAGATCCATCTTCCCACACCTCCGGCCCTCCTCCTCCGCTACTTGGTGCGGACGAATGCAGCGAGCAAGAAACCCCCTCCTATTCCTCCGACCACCACGAAACTCTCGCCGCGAGCACAAAATCCCTCTCACCACCAAGAATCCCTCACCGCTAGTCCCACACCTCCCTGCCCTCCTCCTCTCCTACTACTTGGTGCGGACGAACACAGTGAGCAAGAAATCCTCTCTTATTCCTCCAACCACCACGAAATCCTCGCCGCAAGCACGAAATCCCTCTCGTCATCAAGAATCCCTCACCGCGCATCCCACACCTCCCGACCCTCCTCTGACCACCACGAAACCCTCGCCTCTATGTCCTCCTTCCCTCTTCCTTCTCTACGTCCTCTCTATCCTCTCAGTTCACCTCGATCAAACTGAGTACAAATGAACTCGAGGGTAAATGGGTCCGTTCTAGGCTATGGTTAAGCTTAACCATAGTTACGTTCGCCCCTATCCAATGCCTTCGTTAAGAACTGAACGGTGGGCCCATATCTTAGAATGCGGAGGATCGTAGGAATATATTTAGAAATTCCAAGAAAGTAGGGACATATCTGACATTTCACGAGAGTATAGGGACTTATATGAAAAATCTCTTCTTTATATATTCTTGAAGTCTTTTGAATTAAAGAATGTGAAAATGTGATTATCAATTATAAAACCTTGTTTGATGGCCAGATAAGTGGGTGGGATAGGGATTTATCCAAATACCAAAAAAGAAAAAACTGACAACTAAGGATGAAGCAGAGTAGGTAATTATTCTTAAGTTCTCTCTTGAATAAAATAAAAGGAAACCAGATAGCGTATCTTATGTGCTTTCGTTATAAACTCCTTGACATGCCAAAAAAAGAAAAATCAAAGGGCACGTGCTCTATCCTAATTTTTTTCAAGAATTGTAACAAGGGGTTGTTTGAATTGATACAAAACACCCCAAAATATCAATTTTTAGATCACTAGTTTTAAAATAAATCAATATAAATAAGTCTGTAATTTTAGAACTGTCAATTTAGATTTTTGATAGTTTTAAATTGAAAATCAAAGTCATATATAAAAAAGTGTCACATAGTTCAAGCAATTTTGAAATTTAAAATTTTGACACTCCAAATCAGAGATTATGGTGTTACGGAGAAAACTCAACTTCAAATCAACATGGAAAACGCAAATTTTGTTTAGTGGATCACTCAGGCCAGCAGGCGGCGGCGGCGGTGGGGCCTGGAGCTGCTCCCAGCGTTGGCGCAATGCGGTGGCCACGCACGGGCCAAGCGGGTGGTGGCGATAGGGTATGGACCTGTTCAATTCTCCAGCATGACCTCAGCGTACAGCATCCTTCAAGGCTCCTAGGGCAATGGGGCGGCATTAGGGCAAAACCTCAAGCGAATCGGGGAGATAGACTGCGCTGGGAGTGGGAGGGGCTACAGGGCTGCATTGGGAGTGCACACGGAGTGGGAGGAGGGGCTGCATTGGGACGGGATTAGAGCCCGTCTCACCCGAGGGTGTGCTAGGAGTGATTCGCCCACGGGGGCTGCACCTATAGGACGGCCGGACGGGGAGCTGCTAGAGCCTGGGACGGGATTCATCTAGGGCCGGGGGTGCGCTAGGAGGAGGGCTGCATTGGGATGGGATTCACCCACAGTGGCCGGGGAGGCTGCGATGGCTGGGGCTTGGGCCAATAAGGTTATGCAGCTGGGCGAGATCTATAGTGGGGTAGACTGGGCCTAAGCCTCTTAGCGAATTTGGCAAATCCAGCGAGGTCACGACAGCCAGCATAAGAGAAAGGGATCCAACCCACATAAATAGAATGTAACTGCTATAACGAGAACGATTACCAGAAGAGGACGACAAGCCAGGAGCCTAGCAGCACGTCTCCCCCTGACATCATTTCGAAGTTCAACATCCCCCCTCCCCTTACCTAAGTGTCCCGTGATACCTTGTATGAATAACATAATAACGAGGAAATTGCTCGCCACCCATGCATCCGTTACACAAATTTTGACAACCATGAACCTGCCGTTGTCAATCGAACAGTGAAATCTAGCTAGTAATAACGGGGGCATAAACAGCCTTTTCCACAATTCTCATTTGCACGCTCGCCTCTAGTGATTTGTCACCATCAGAAGTGAATGTCAGACAACAAAACATCATTTTTGGTGTCCGACTAATTAGATAACTGGACCCAAAGAACTAAAAGATTGAACGCCACCCGTCAACTTTGATTCCTCGATCAGTTAGCTGATGTGTATCTTTCCAAGATTTGAGATTTTTGAAGTTGTAAACGTATGAAAAAGCTTACAACTTTCCCTACCGATTCTGCTGGAATATAAACCAACGCGTACCAGCCAGCGGAGAAAGTGGTGAAAAAGTGAAACCAATAATACATCAAATCAAGTGCGCAAATGACTGAGAGGGAGTCCATATGAAGATGACCCCGTGCCCTTGAACAATAAGTAAATAGGAGACAAGGTTCTTAAAAACAAGAATAGTAGTTCCCCCCATCCAGACATTCCCAAGTTCCTCAACAAAAGGGAGTCATAACCTGTAGAGCTCAATGACTCGACTTTCTGGTCATGTGACAGCTTAATGGAAAAAATAAAGCAGTGTGGGAAATACATGGCAAAATATAAGAACTAGTTGTATAAATCATCATCGTCAGCCCCAGCAGCTGCGGATCCAAATGGATCAGATCCAGTGGTCCCTGCGGCAGCAGTCTCCGACCGTTCTGAGAATCGGAACTCACTACCAAAACCTCTGGACTGCTGCAAGGTCTGGGCGAATGCCTGGTACCTCCGGATGTCGGCATCGCTGACACTCCTCCGAGCAAACTTCATCGATTCTTCAAAGTGAACTGCTTTAATTTCCGCAACCTCATCAGCAGCATCTTCTTCCATTGCTTCAGGATTCTCACTCCTCTTCCTCTCTCTTTCAATATCCTGCAATAGCAGCAAATGGAAGTTTTATCACCTTCTAGAGAATGCAAATTACAAAGAAATGATCAAAGAATATAAAGGTGAAGTATCCCCCTGCAGGAAATTACACAATAAAAAACAAAAAGAAATGAAAAGGTGCCTCCTTTTGTTTAAAGAACCATAATGTAGTAGGAAATAAGGAACTTGAGTCGTCGAAAGACAAATGTTTCCACTCACACGGAATCGCATAAGAGATTAGTCCCAAAAGAAAAAAGAAATGTTATATATAATCTATCACTACTATATAGCCAAATCCGATGTGGCTCGACTGGCCACAATGCTTGCGTCAGGAAGCAGAGAGCTCAAATGGTATGGAGGTGGGTGATGGGTCCATTGCCCTACCCAAGGGTTATACCTCCGTACCAGACAGGGTACAACCCACATCTATCACTATTATTTGAAAAAAAAAAAAACAATGTCCAAAAAAAAGTTGCATCATATGGCAATCACAAATGCTAAAATATCATTTCAGAGAACAAAGTATAAACTAACCTTCTCAATATTTTCCCGAATGGCATACTTGCATGCTCGTTGACATATCTCAGTAATATCTGCTCCACTAAAACCTTGAGTATACTTGGCAAGTGCTGCTAGGTCAACATCTTTCGAGACAGGAGATTTCCTCAGACAGGCTTTAAAGATCTGGTAACGAGAGGCTTCATCAGGTAAAGGTATATAGATCAACTGATCCAGACGACCTGGCCTCAGCAAGGCAGGATCTATAATATCCGGCCGGTTGGTGGCTCCAATTATGAACACAGTCTTTTTTGCCGTCATTCCATCCATCTCTGTTAGCAGCTGATTGAGGACCCTATCAGCTGCACCACCTGCGTCACCTACACTGCTCCCTCTCTGAAATGCCAAAGAAAAATGAACTTACATAGAGTAACAGCAAGCATGACAAAGACTATAGTTACAATGTAATTAAAGACAAACCTGTGTGGCAATAGAATCAAGTTCATCAAAGAACAGGACACATGGAGCAGATTGCCGAGCCTTGTCAAAAATTTCACGCACATTTGCTTCACTTTCTCCAAACCACATAGTCAACAGTTCAGGACCCTTCACGCTGATGAAGTTTGCCTGACACTCATTGGCAATTGCTTTAGCAAGGAGAGTTTTCCCACAACCAGGAGGGCCATAGAAAAGAACTCCTTTTGAAGGCGACATGCCAAACTTTTCAAACTTCTCTGGGTGCTCAACTGGATATTGAACAGTCTACAGAAATCAAACAAATATAATGTAAGCAAGTCCAAGGGTAAGCAGCAAATTTTAAATGTGATAATTATCTGCATAAATTACCTCTTGGAGTTCTCTCTTGACATTCTCAAGGCCACCAATGTCATCCCAGTTAACATTAGGCACTTCAACAACCTGTTAATGAGAAGTGGTTAGAGTGAGGAAAGAGCCTCTTTACCCTAAAGCGAATCAAGGGCTCTACTCATATAAATAAAGAAAATTAATCATTTTGGGCACACTCACAGTTTCACGGAGTGCAGATGGATTACTGGACCCAAGAGCAGTCTTGAAATGTTCGTTCGTAACAGCCATAGAGTTCAGTATCTCAGCATCAATTGATTCATCGTCCAAATCAATGACATCCATTTTCTCTCTGATGCACTGAAGTGCAGCTTCGGTGCAGAGAGCAGCAAGATCAGCACCAACATAACCATGTGTGTCCTTTGCAACTCTTTCCAAATCAACCTGCCAGCAAAGGAGATTTCAGATGTCTTCATCTAATTTCAGGAAAGAAGGAAGAAGGCACAAATGTGAAGGCTGAGTAGAGAGATGCTCAGTGGCTTACATCATCAGAGAGTTTCATATTTTTGGTATGAATACGGAGGACTTCAAGCCTCCCAACTTCATCAGGTACACCAATGTCAATCTCCCTGTCAAACCTCCCAAATCTTCTCAGAGCTGGGTCAATACTGTTAGGCCGATTTGTAGCTCCAATTACAATAACATGTGCACGAGATTTTAACCCATCCATTAGTGTCAATAGTTGAGAAACAATGCGCCTCTCAACCTCTCCATGGGTTTTCTCTCGCTTTGGTGCGATGGAATCAATCTCATCAATAAAGATAATCGAGGGCGCATTCTTTTCTGCTTCCTCGAAAGCTTTTCTGAGATTGCTCTCACTTTCCCCAGCTAATTTTGACATAATCTCTGGGCCATTGATACAGAAGAAAAATGCACCTGTCTCATTGGCCACTGCCCTAGCTATCAATGTCTTCCCAGAACCAGGTGGTCCATACAGTAGAATTCCCTTTGGTGGTTTAACACCAATTGACTTGAAAAGCTGAGGATGCCTTAAAGGGAGCTCAACCAACTCCCTGATCTGAGCCATCTGCTTCCTCACCCCTCCAACATCATCATAACCAACTTCATCCAGTCTATCTTCATCTTCCCTCTTCACAGGCTCCCCATCACAGAAAATCTCCGTGTCAGGAGCAACCACACAGTACTCTGGTGGGTCTGTCTCAATTACCTTGAACTCCACACTTCTCATTCCTCCTCTGACGAGGAAAAGATCTCCTTTCCTCACTGGCCGATATGCTTCCAAGAAATAAGCTACACCAGAGAAGAAAAGAAACATCAAGACAAGTGACATCTTCAGAGAAATCTGAAAAGCAACATTTCATTCAATCCAGTACCCAAGAAATTAAACATGGCAAGAATGCACATTCGCGTGATGATAGCTCAAGATTTTAGTCATTTCATACAAAACCACAGGCAGTAATGTTATAGTGTGAACAAATGAAATTTATTTGAGGTAACAAGACATGTTCAAGAGCAAAAGTAAGAAACATGGTGCAACAGAAACCATTCTTTCCCTTGTCTTCACTACAGAAGTACCAAGAAAACCAAATCAAACTTAGTCGTAACTTTGCTCCATTACAGGATAAAGACAAGCTTTAAAATTTTCAGGTGCATTATCCTTCAAAACGCATAATAGAGCTCTGATAACAGAGACTACAGCACTTGTGAGGCTGTATTTGACCAGATATACATGATGCAAATGTCATATGTGGCATGATGCATTCCTCCAAAGCAGGATAAGCTAACAAAGCAAAAAACTGGTACAAGGACAGTTTGTAGAACAGCGATCATGAGCAGCAAAAGCATAAAATAAAAAGTATAACTTTGTAGCGAAGGCAAATGGCTTGTAGTTTCACTTACGTTTCAAATAAGCATCAAAAAGATTCCCTGTTATACCCTCGATGGTATCATCAATAGGCAATATGTGCACCTTTTTTCCATATTTAACATCTTGGCATTGGTGCACAGAAACCACATCACCCAGCCGCACCCTCAAGTTAGATCTAACAACTTTGTTCATTCTAATCTTTGGCTCATCACATGTATCATCAGCAAGTGCAATGCAGATTGTGTCCTTTCTCTTCTTTCCCTGAAATTATAGACAAAGGTTTAACAAACACCAGAAATAGAATAACGATATAAACACATAAGGAAGCTCCCAAAACATCCAAAGGCACAAGATAAGAAAGCTCAAGTCAGTCAATCAGTAATAAAGCCATACACCATCAAACAAGGTACTCCAAGATCAAAACTCCCATGAATATTTGATAAGTATAGCAACAGACTGGCAGTATGACATCACCAATCTTGTCCCATCAATGTGTTGTAGTCAACTAGGGGGAGAAATGTAACATTTCACTGAAACATGACAATATCCAGTGCTTTTGCTAAAGCCAAACACATGGCCTGTAAACAAATAGCGAATTTGAAGGCCACCACACTTGTGAACTCTCTCTAATATTCCTGTTTTCATGAAAAAATCCAATCTGTGCACTTAAACATCTCAATCTTTTAGGTCTCCGCTTATCCTATTGTAACATTATGGATGCTATGTTCTATAAAACTTACCTTTCAGTGCCAAAGGTACTCGTTTAGTGCACAGTTACTACGAATGTAGGAGTAAATTTCACAACCAATAAGACCGACTGGTCTAGTGGGACTTCCCATATTCTCTCCCGAGTCTAAAGCAGACTAAGGTAGGAACTTCACAACCAATAAAGCCAACTGGTTTAATGTGGCTACCCGTAGAATCCCCCGAGTCTAAAGTAGCCTAGGCTAGGTGGAGCATGCCAGTATACCGCCCACCTTATAAAGGGTAAGTTCAGGCAGGCAAATGGCCATCAAAATGTTTAAGACTTTCAGCATGTAGTCTAGAAGACCCCAGCTTCGCCGGTAAGAACCTAACCCTTGCAACGTTGATGATTATCAATAATATGCCCATCCGCATTGCCTCAATCATGCGACTAGATCTATTTAACTGGAGAATTAAATATGCTAGAATATGATCCAAGACCCAAAATTGTTCAGTTAACCCAAATATTGAAAGTCCAAAAGAAAAATCCACCACTGCCAAAAACTGTTGAACCACAATACCCAACAATCCATGGTTGGTAGTACCAGCCGATACCGGTACGTATCAGCCGGTATGTATTGGTATTCGCCGACACCAATCCCATACTTGTAATTTGTAAAGGGTATCGGCCGATACCATCGATACTGGGCCAGTACCGGCTGATACACACCGGTACCGGTACCCACCGATACCGATACCGATACCAATACTGCCATCCATGCAACAATCCCAACTAACGGGTCATCACACCATCCTTTCACTAACCCCCAAAATTCTATATATTTCGTTCGTCTCGTCAACTCCGGCGCTCTATTAAAAATTTACGAGCTGAGAATATATACATAATAAATATTTATAACATATACGTGTATCAAATCAGACAAGTTGAACACTAACCTACGGACCGATCCGTCTGCCCAACTAAAATGTCTTGTCCAACCATACTCGAGCACTTCCACACAAGACCAATGCACTAATACATCCCAGAAACCCTAGCTTTCACGCAGACATTTGCAAACTCTCCTCATCAAAAATATATATATTGTGAAAACTAATCTAACAGCATCCGCTACCTTGATCAGGATCGTATCACCCCGAAAGAGCTGCAGCTTCTCCATCGTCTCCGGATGCATCGAAACCACAGAGTTGTCGTCATTGACCGCCTCGTCCACGACCAACCTGTTCGGCGCCTTCTTCCGCTCCAGAATCGCCGTCGAGAAATCCCTCTTCGTCCCTTTCCTAAATCCCAAACCACGCAAACCGATCAATTCCCCAGGAAACAACAAGAAGAAAAAAAAAAACCTAAAGTAGGGGGGGGGGGATCCCAATTCTTGAACAAGAAACTCACGAATCTGACTCCCCCTGGCTCGTCATCTCCGACCGCGGAAGCGAAGCCAACAACAGAGTTGGCGACTCGGAGAGATTAACGAGCGAGGGAGAGCTCGGAGATCTGAAGCGCGAGGGGAGGCGCCCTATTTATAAATAGTGGGGGCGACGGAGTTTCCGCTTCGGACTCCTACTCGAAGCCCGATTGCGTCACCTTCTGTTCGCCTCCTCGGCCTGCGCGGTTTGTACCGCCCTGGGTAGATCTCTTCCGTCAATTTTTAATCTGACGGTGGTAACTGGGGTTTCGTGGGTCTCGGAGCCCTTTCGTGCAGACGAAGAAAGGACGTTGCTACCCCGTCACTCCCCTCTGCTGAGAGCCTCATCAATCAGACGGTCAAACAACTTCGAAACGGGCGGCTTTATGTAGGGTCTAGAAGATTCCATGCGGCCTGATCCGTCTGATGAATGGCGCTTATTTTCCCAGTTCGGGTTAGCTACCTTGCTTCAGCCAGGCAACATGTGGAAAATAATAATTAGTGCGACTTGCTGTGTCAGCTCTTTCGCTTTATCCCTTTTACCGCCTTCGGTTCGGATCGGCTTCTTTCATCTTTCGCACGTATTCGACCCGGATTCTTTGCTTCCCTTTTTTTATTTCAACAATTGGGAATCGTGGTGATAAATTTGGCCGATTGGACGCATCCTAGGCAAAGGCAACTTCCGAGCCGTTCTCTCCTGATCTGCTGGCAATCGTCAATCCTACGGTGATAATTGTCTCCGATCGACGGATATCGGAATCCAACTGGAGTTTGGTTCGGATTTCATAGTGTCGTGTAATCTCCTGCGCTCTTTAAAAAAATATACTCTTCATAAATATTTACAATCTTTATATTCTTATTGTGACGGCAATTATTGTTGGAGTTCCTAAAAAGTCCCCCAACCCTCCTTAAAAAACTTTTTAAATATGATTTAAAGATTATGGTAAAATTTAAAAAAATATGATAATTACAAAGTTTATAAAGAATATTAAAAGATTATTATAAATAAAGATATCTAAAAAAATTAGTTAAGACTTGGAAAACCCAAGGGACGCCGTGCCAACAAAAATGCGATCCCTAGTGCCTACGAGAGGACTGGGTTTAGATTTTTAAGATGGGCGCCATGTGGGCATTTGAAACTCATTTGCTTGAGAGTTTTATGGGCCCATCCAACTCCCAACTTCTGCCGTTTACAGGCCATAAGCGGGAATCAGATGTAGGTGGGAGTAGGCGGAAGATAGGCGGTTGCGGGCTACCGTCCCAGCTTAAAAGACGCTTAGCTTTCTTTAAAGGGACATTATACATGGTTACCCTCAGAAGGTTTGGTTATATCCTCCAAATCTTTATGGCACCTCTTATGTTCTTAAAGTTTATTGAAAAATTATAGCTAATATCCGTAGTAAGTGGAAGTGTAAATCGAGTTGGGTAGAACTAGATTCGATTCAATGATATTTGATTTAAGCAGATATGGTCCTTCCCATATACGGATTAATGAAGTATGATTCCCATCTATTTTCACATGCAAACCTCCATCGTACATCTGCCTTTGACCTCCGCTCACAGGCACGGTCCTCTTCTATATTTGATGGGAATGGGGAGACAAGGAAGAAGAAGCAACTCGACGGCGACTAAGACGAGGGGGATCAGTGAGGCATGGCGAGGGTAGTGTTAGATATGCGATTGTGGATTGCAGGCAGGGTTGCTTGGAGAGGGCAAGGGTGGATTAACGACAAATCTGAGGTGAGGTTGGGCTTGGCGATAGCCCTGCACGAGCAATTAACAGCACGCCAATGGCGCAAATCTGGTGGCAACAGGGATTGGGAATAGATCTCCTCCAATTGCGATACTGGGCACTGAGCCTTCCCTTGCAATGAGAGAACTGTGGACTGCCTCACTGTTCTCAGTGCCAGATCTATGCTTTCACCCGCTACCATGTTGCCCTCAACGAAATAACCCTTGCTATTGATGCCACTGCCTGCCGCTATGCTGCCATCACTGGAGTCACCCTTGCCAATATTTTGCGTTGTCGCCTGATCTGGACCAGATGCGCTCTGAAGAGTTGCTTTCCCCACATAACTGAGAAGAAATCCAGATGTTTTGACTCGGGAGGAGGGCTGATCTTCCTATGGAGGGCGTGAAGCCCGCGAGCACCCGGCGTCCAAAAACAAACTATCCAAATTTGGAATAGAAGACTCATTTTCCATCCAGACCAGAGTCTGAGCTTTGGAAAATGGATTTAGATCTTGGCTGATTTGGACTCGGATCCCACTAGATCCACACGACTTGCAGGACTATAAGCTAATTGTCATTCTCTCTGCAAGCATATTTGAAGAATGATCCTTAACAACATTAATATACTAAGAAATTTTCCTTCTTGGCAGCAGTTGAAAAATAGCAAAATGTTTGCATCTTTCCTTCTCGTGCAATGTTGTTTACTCAATTAGGGCCCATTTGGTTAAATGTAAAATATAATATCCCAATTCAAAAAATATCGAACCGCTTCGTATTGAATCCCTTGGTTTGACGTGTTAACGGTTCACGATCTATTTAAGTATGATTGTATGTATGTAGTTTGTGCAAATTATAAAAATCAACACGTAAACGGCATTCACTAAGAATAATCATTTGGGTTATTCATACATAATCTCAAATAAACAATTTATTTACAAATAGTTAATAATTACATAGACATAAATCTGATAAAGATTCATACCCATTTTACAATCCCGAAATAAAATACCATTACATCCTACTAGCCACCACGTCTCTATGACACACTCCGATCCAAGAATAACCTACATTCAAGAAGGGGTTGAGTCTCTAGACGAGAACTCGATAGGAATCTTGTGTCCACTAATGGCCCATGATCTAAGTGAAACACTAAAATATAATTTTCTCAAATGACAATTAGATTATAATTTTTATCGATGTCTACCAAGGTCAACAAATCTCATTGCACCGATTCTAGGCCTATCAAACTAACTATCCATAGATCTTACCGAGTCATCTCCCGTGGAGGCATCACAAGGAAACATATCAAATCACATCATGTATCATGTACTACTAGTTACCCATGTCACATCACTTAACATGTTGTTCACACTACCATGTCCATATCATAACTCATAGATCAATTAACAAAATAATGCATTGATAGAAATAGAATCACTATATTTAAATCATTCATAGCTATGGTTCATAAACAAATGAATCTATCACATATTAACAATGTAAAATAAATCGCACTATCATATCAACATTCACGTTATTGACCCATTACGAGGTTAGGTTTATAATCTTTCTTTCTATTGACCTTTCAGTGGTCAGTTCATGATCAAGTTCAAATCATCCAAATGACCCATTCTATGCCAATTCACAAAGTTATCATGCCTCAAATCACAAATGTCACATACATATAATAATTTAAGAGTGATATGAAATTATACTAGCATCGATCTTATTCATATTCATGTTCATATTCACATATGAGTGTGTATATCTCGAAAGATTTTTACCATGTCAATGCCACTCTGTCTTTCTTAGATCTTCGGAATTTTTTGAAAGTGTGACACAGAAACAAGACCAATTGAGGTACATGATTTCCACGCATCATCTAGTCCAACTATTAGTTGAGGTGCACACATAACTAGATTTTCCTATTGTCCTTGGTCAAACAATCATAACAAGTCAAGTCCGAACATCTAGATCCAATCAAAAGACTAAGTCAAATCCTGATATAACACAATCAAAAAGCTAAAACCCTTAATCTTGTCCTCTAAAAGATAGAATAAAAAAGGTACTTACTAGTAAGTAGTTATCCTAGCCATCCTTTTCTTACAAACCACAAAACCCGGGTGTTGAGTTTGAAGGGGCCCGAGATCATAAGCACTGACCACAACTGAAATTATTCGATGTAAGACTATTATATATAGCTGTTCCAACACTCCCCCTCACGGCCAAGATGGGCCATGGAAATTGGATAATAGGAGGTGGTGCAAATTAGAAGATAAAGTTGGATTAAGTCCTGCTCTGATACCATCTTACAAGCCACAAAACTCGGGTGTTGAGTTTGAAGGGGCCCGAGATCATAAGCACTGATCACAACTGAAATTATCCGATATAAGACTATTATATATAGCCGCTCCAACACCTTTATGTAGAATGAAAAGATAACAAATTAAAGACACAAGTTTTCATGTGAATCACACCCAATCATCCATAATCAAATCAATAATAATCACTTGGCATCATCCCAAAGCCCAAGCACGAGGTTTATGAGTCAAATATCTCATTCCCTTCAATAACACAATTAGAGAAAAAAATGGTGGACCGTTATGTTATTGGTTGATGGCTTGACAAAACCAAATAGGTCTCAATAAAAAAAATCATCAAAACTTTTGACCTTTTGTTGCAATAACGATCGATCGTTTTGAATAATATTGTTGACTTGAGGAAAGCAACGGAAAACTGCATATTGAACCTTAATTTTGAACCCACACCATTTAATGTTTGCACACCCAATTTAAAAATTGTTTAAGGATATTGGAGAACTATATGTTCACTATAACATATTAAAAATTCAAGTCATTTTAACCATCACACAAGCCGTACAACACAAAACATTAACTAACTATTCTGTTTTTTGGGACAACCACACATTTATGAAGGTGAAGAATTATCTCACTTGAATCAAAGTTAAATGTTATGAAATTTGAACTGTAACAAGTAGACATATAAAACTAGCAATCTCACAAAAAATTTGTTATTATATGCACTACATTGATCAAACCAACCATGACAATCAAACTTAAAATTTTGTTTCTGGACTAAACACAAACATGCATGTAATTCATGTGAAATCTCAATCTAAAACTTGTTGTCATGGTCAATTTAAAACATAGGTGATAGGACCATCATGCCAGATATCAATTTGAACCCGTACATGTCTACCTAAGCTTCCAAAATCAACATGCACACATGGAACTTAAATAATCTTAAGAGACATCATCCTATTTAATTATTGGGAGGACCTCTATCCACCTCTACCACACCCAAGAGAAAGAGAAAGAATTAAGAAGTTGAGGATCTTCTACAAGTTTTCAATTCCAAGGGTCTTCCTTCGTGAATTTCACCACTTTAACTCTACCAATAACTTCAAAGGAGCTTCTGATCACCACTCATATAGCCATGGGAAGCCATCTCATACACCCATGAGATCCAAGAGAGGAGCATGAGAAGTTGGATATATGGGAAGAGAGAATGGGGGTTCTCTTCCTCCATCATATTTGTCAACTAACAATTTAACTATCCGATTAGTCAAATTTGCCCCCATCCCATATATTAGTTATTGCGCCATCAAAAACTCACTCTAATGGGCTCGATAATACTTCAAATGGTCCAATCTAAGCTCATTAATTAAAATCATTCAAAACCTCTTATTATTAGATCCAATTACTTTCAATTTGGACTAAACCCACTAAAGATGAAATGATACTAAAGATCCCAATAAACCTTATCAGGTCCAACATAATTGCATGGTAATCGCATGTCAATCATCACGAGAGCCATTTAATTAACATATATCTAATTTAATAAATTTAAGTCAATATATCATTCAGCCAAACCATGATCCAATCAAGTGGTCGATCGGAAACTGTACCGGAGAACCGAAGTATTACATTTAACGTCCTACCTGCACAAGCTTTTGGAAAAACCAAAATTAGATAGCCATTTTTTACCTTGTAAAATCTTAGTCGATAGAAAATCCATTTCATCGAGCTATGTTAAATCTTAAAATTGGGCCTCTATTGAGAAGGAGCTGATGTCATTGTGTAACACTTGCTACACTGACCTTCGGTGCTGCATTGAGGGTTGGTACAGTAGGTGAATTCTTTTATTTTTTTGAATTTTTTTAGGTGGGTCCTAAAGTGCCACACACATCCATATATGTCGATTTTCAATTGTAAAAAAAAAACTAAAAAATAAACAATTAAGCCTCGACGAATAATAAAAATGTTTTTAACGGGTCAACCCTAATAATAATTTTTTATTTTTCAGAGTTTTTTGATTACCCGATTGGAGATCAACTCGTACGGATATGTAGGACTCTTTGGGGTTCACCTAAAAAATTCAAAATTTATATATATATTTTTAATATATTATACTGACCCTCAGTGCAACACTTGAGTCAGTGCGGCAAATGTCACTCGATGCCATTTTATAGAACTAAACTATGGTATCATTGAAATTCATTTCAAAGATAGCAAAGGATGGATTATTGTTTATGATTTCCATGTATAGTTATTTCTTTAGAAAACTTTTTAATTATAATATGTTTTTCATCCAATCCAACCAAATGCACCAGTATCTAGTTTTTATTTGCCATGCATCATGCCTCTATAACAGTTAGTCAATTAACATTGATAATTGTTGCCAACAAGTCAAACGGTTCCCACGGTTCAACGAGGTGTAGGAATATACGAATTAACTCATAATTTCATTAAGGGCCTGCATAAACTCTTCGATGTCCAAGTTCGATGCCCCACTTTATTTGTACATCGCAAAAACTTAACCAGCAGGAAGACCATCTTAATTCTTTGTTACCTTATATTTCTTATAATAATTGCTCTCCTTTTTTCTTTTTACATTTTACCGACTTGCCCATAATTTACGGGTTTGCCACCTGGAAAAAGACAGTCACGAGATTTTAACACAAAATTATCTGTAAGATTTATGATCACCTATATACTCTTTATTGAACATTTTTACTCTCCAATACCCTTTTAAGACAAACATATTTGTTTTGTCAGAATATGTGTATATATATTATATATATAATAATTATAATAATTTTGTAAGATGCCCTAATGAAACCAAATAAACACATATTATATCAAGTGTATTGTCATGTCATTGTTTACGAGGGTAGCTTTATAATCCAAAAATAGTTCATAAGATTCTTTCAACAAAGTAAAAACCTTAGGATAGCTCAATACACATCAAAACTCAACTTTTCCTAGTGCATGACATTCTTTCAACATCAAACATAGTAAAAACCTTAGGATAGCTCAATACACGTCAAAACTCAGCTTTTCCGTGCAAAATTCTACAAATATATTCACAAATACAAGATTAAATGCATCCAATCTCAATTGTCATATGTTAGTGTAATATGTTTATAATAAATCAACAAAATTAGTATCACAAATGTTCAATTTTACATTCCAAATAATGTTTGAAAGTTTTTAAATCCGAATAGAAATAAGAGTAATGCTTGTTGAACTGTTGCAGGTGAAAAAAAAGTAAGTTAGATTGAGCCCCCAATTTCATTTCGCCACTTGGAGACTTCACAGAGGGGTTAAAACACGTTCTGATGTCATGTCATCTCGTGCGTCAACGCACATAGGAATATGATTTTTAAAAAAATTGTCCACCAACTATCTTTTGAGAACATGGATCGTGCTCCCACGATCGAATTCTTCATAACACTATCTCACTCTCGAGAGCACAATGTCCTAAAAATTTATCCACAACAATTAAATGTTGTCTAGAGTATCATTCTCTTGTGAGTGTGATATCCTTAGGAGAAAGTTTCAGAATATGATGCTTTCGAGTATCAGTCCAGAGCATGATGCTCCGCACAACTTAGTCGAGCACAATTCATACTTTTGAAAAATAATTTGACAAATAATTTTTTAAATCTGAGTTGAATATATTTAATAGGAAAAATAGTCCTACGTGAGTGAAAAAAATATATATATATAAAAACTCAATCTAATTCACCTTCTTTTTTTACACCGGCTGTTAGCATTACTGTAGGAAATAGGGTGGAAAGTGGAAACCCTTCCACCTCCGTAAAAGGAAATAAAGTGGAAAACCCACCCACCGCCTCATCCACTGCTGCCCGCCCCCACCCGCTTGTCTGGGAGGAAATAAACGGTAACCTGGAAACATGGAGCTTCAAAACCTTCTCCACCTGCGGAAAGCGGAAACGCTCCCCGACGGATGCCAAATGGCGACGGCATTTGGTCTCTCTCCTCCGCCGTGCCGCCTTCATCAGTTCCACAAATTCCCGGAGCCACTGCCATCCCACAGCCGTTCGTGCTTGCTCAACGGGAATGACGACGCGTTCCGGAGTCACAGGGGCCTACGCGTTCCTTCGCCAGGTGTTCTTTGTTATGCAATCCCGTCTGTTTATGGTCTAGGGTTTCTCTCTGCGGCTTCCATTATTTTCTTCCCCAGCGATTCTAGTTTTCTGAACTTTTTTTAGCTTGTTTTCGTTTATTTTTCTCTTAAAAAAATCTTCCAGGTAGCGGGGATGGTTCCTTTCGGAGATTCCAGGTTAGGGTTTCGGGCGAGCGAATTATAGATTCGAGGCAGCGGTTCCCGGCGCTGTCCGAGGTGCTGCTTTAATGTCTTCCCATGTTTCGAATGCGTTTCTTCGCATTGGTTTTGTTGTCTCAAAATTACTTGGACTATGTAGTCTTTGATGGTCTATGAGATGCTGTTTGGTTTGACGTAAAAAAGCATAAAATACCGTAAAACGCTGGATATCTGTGAGACATAGAATACGGTGTTTTACAGCGTTTTATGGTATTTTGCACTCCTTTAAACTAGAGGGTCCTCCCTGGGCGTGCGCAGATGACTGGACTATATATTTATAGTTGTTGGACTACTATGTACCTTCTTTATTCCATGCAGACTTGCTGAATTTTGGATAGTTTCATTTTTCTTTACGGTGCCCTTTCGATTGATTCATACTTCGTGTCCAATCTTATGTCCTTGCTCTCCCTCGAATTGAACTTTTTATTGCCACTATTCGCCTATGTAATTAAAAGCGAGAGGTACGCATAGCCCTTACCTTAGCGGCACTGGACAATGTACCACCCATCTTGTTCTCCACCCCCCTACAACCGCACGGGCTCTCTCTCTCTCTCTTGCTCCCTATCTCTTTCCCGCCCTCATCTCTTTCTCCCTCCCTGCGTCTCCCGTCTTGCTTTCTCTCTCTTTGTTCATGTTCCCGTCGTGGAACAAGAGGAAGGAGGAAGGGGGTGGGACCCTACGTCCACGCCGTGGGCCAGCAGGCCCTAGCCCACCTGCACCTGGCCCATCCCGAGCCCCCTGCCCCTTTCTCTCGCCTAATCTGGTCCAAACAAGATCAAGACCAGCAGGTCCATCAGCCAGCGAGCCGAGGGGCCTGAGCTTAGGTGCCCTGGGCTTAAGCAAGGGTCCGCTTGAACACTCAAACCTTTATTTTGGGTTTGCTACGGCGCATGGGTGGTGCACTTGGGTCCTTTAGTGCACCACCTTTGCCGGGGGCTCGTTTGTGCTCTGACTAGCATATTGTTTGTGCCGTTGGGTCAGCTAGATCGACCTTGTTCTGCGTGTCCCTGCCCCAACTACACCTCATTTTTGTGTGCCATCCTGCATGTAGTTTGAAGATGCCGTGCACGCTTCCCGAAGCCTTTATCAACCGCATCATTTTGTGAGCTCGCCTCTGAGGCCAACCCTAAATGTTGAGGGTGCCCTTGTGCTATGCTTTGCATGCTGATCGTGTCGGTGGCATCCTTGCAGTGAGACAAACCACATCTAGCACCTCGTCCTCCAGTGGTGCATCGTTTTGTAGACCACTTATGCCACGACCTCATCGGGGCTCTGATTCACTCATTGATCGTGCCGTTGTCTTCCTCGTAGCGAGGCTGACTTCTTCCAACGCCCTGTCCTCTAGTGGTTAATCGTTTTGCGTGCCGCTCCTGTACGTACCCTGTAGATGTCCATTTACGCATCTTGAGGTCTACATTAGTCACCTCGATTTGCATGCGGACTTTCGAACAACTTTGACTTTGTGGCATGCTTTTTGAGATGATGGCCACAATCTATTCGAGTAAGGGTTGGATTCCATTAAAGGATGACCCGAAATGGATCAAGATGATCATTGATTTTGAGAGCTACTTTACCAGAATGACTGAACCAAAAGAGGTAGTTTATAAGGCCGACCTAGCATTGGTTGAGGAGTATTACAACCAAGTGGAAGAAGAAATTTATGAAACCGATCCATCATTAGCAGACAAGAATTTTGAAAAGGTCGAGTCCAAGATGTTTGAAGCATGTGATGACATTCTCCTCGCTGAACCAAGGCTAGACTTGGTCCCCAAAGTCCCTTTTGAAGATAGACAGTCGAAGATTGTTCAACACACCATTGGCCAGTGTGATTTTAACCACATATGGAGAGATATTGGGGTGCACTATCTACGTCGAGGCAAAGCTCTCCTCCGCATGGTGATCTTTGTGGCATTAGCCGTGCTCCCCTGCTTTGCTGCTCTCATCATCTCCCCCATGGATATTGCTACATTTCAAAACTCAAGGATGAGGTTTCTTGAACTGGGGGAGAATGATGGGGATCCAAGACCAATGCACCATGGTGGAGTGTTTTGCTGTTGGAGGGACATTCCACCTTTGTTGTGGCTTGAAGGCTCGCCAAAGCCTATTTGTTGTGTAGGATATTTTTAGAGGAGTTGGTAGATAGTTTATTTGGCCCATTTGGAGCATGTTTAGCATTTTTCTATTTTTGAATTTTAGATATGATTATCTAGGTTCAGGATTTTTAGTGCAATTTTTCGTAATAATTATCTAGTTAAGAGGGTTTTAGTCCGTCTTGGAGTTAGTTAGTCGAGTTGGAGTTGGAAATGTCCTTAAGCACTATATATATAGATGTATGGTTTATTTTTAATTTATGGATGATTATTTGCATGAATTTAGTGTTTTTTTTGCGTTCCTCTTTGGGACGGAGAAGACGGCCCTAAGATGGAGTTGGAGAAGTCCTACGATGGGGCTGGGTGTGACACCCAAATTTTTGCTTTACGACGTGGCTTTTTGAGACACCCAATTATCTCTTTTCTACTCCATCGTTCTACATCATTGTGTCAATTAAAAGCACATTGCCAATCTAAACTTGATATCGAAAATAGAGGTGATGCATAACTTATGTGTGTTCAACCAGAGAATAGGCTTTACTCCTCTTCATCTCCTAATGAAACTTAACAGCAGCTAAGTTCCTGCTTTAGTGACCAAGTCACGAGTTCGGTAGTAGGAAAGGGTGATTTGTAATAAAGGGTTATTGCGAGGTAGCCACTACTGTATTTGGAGGTGGGACATAGATTTAGTCTTATATCAAAAAATGAGAAAAAGTTGTTGGGCTATACATAGGTGGCTTGGATCCATAACTTTTGAGGCACCTTTTGGGGTATGAAACTGTGTGAGCTTAACCCAAAGCGGACGATGCCTCACAAATGTTGATCGGGCCATTATATCATGGTATCAAAGTAAGACACAGTGTGATATGAGGTAGTTTAGTTTAGGGATGAACTACATAGAAGCTAGTGAGCTTATACTGATACATAGAAGCTAGTGGGCTTATAGTGATCGAATTACAAGTTAGGCAACAAGAAAAGGTTAACTGTAGGAGGGTGCTACTTTTTTTTGAAAGTGGATGGTATTACAGTTTCATTAAATGAGAAAAAAGTTGTACAAGTATGGAAAGAAAAGAAACCTCTCCAAGAAGCACCCAAAATAACCACCAAGATGTTGTGCAACTCACAAGCCTATCAAAAGAACAAAAAAAGTGGATTTACAAGTATGCTTTTTGCACAAAAAAGAGGCCCACTCCCTTACTCTTTCCCCTAAAAAGGAGGCAGTCTTGTTTGTGATCAATGCTTCTTTGTGGAAGACCCTACGGTTCCTTTCTCCCCACAGGATCCATAGTGTGGCATGAAGTATGAGCCACCAAAGGAAAAGGTCTTCTTTGTTCACGTTACGTCTCGTCCAAGCAAGGAAGAGATTAGTGGCAGACTGTGTATGCATAGGCTGTTGTCCAATCCTTGACAAAATAGTCTACCACACCTTCGATGAGAAGGGACAAGCTGTAAATAGATGATCAACAGACTCTTCAGCATTTCCACACGGGCCACAAAGTAGACAAGTTGTCCATAAATCGGGCCAACCTATTAGACGCTGGCAGTGGCCAAGAGCAATCCTCCATATGAGCACTTGAACCTTCAGTGGGCTAAGTGTCCCAGACCAACCTAAAAAAGGAAAGCGAAGGCCCCCCACCTGCAATGATAGAATAAGTTGTCTTGACTGAGGAGAGACCAGATGTTTGCCATTTGCAAACCCAACCGTCGTTCTTGACATTGTCCAAGTGGACATCCTGGAGGAGAAGAAGGAGCTCACAGAAGTCCACTGCCTCATCGTCTCGAAAAGGTCTCCTAAAAGAAGGGCAACATCTCCCATCTCGGCTGCATAAAAAGCATGTGCCACCATGGCCAAAGGGTCCACAGTAAGGGCAAAAAGTCCGGGAAATAATCTGCACAAGGGTGCCTCCACACACCAATTGATCTGTCCAGAAAAATGAGGACTGCTCATCACCAAGAGAAAGTTTTCACCCTACCCGAATTTCATCCGTAGACTGCAAAATACCCCTCCACACATCAGACGCTCCATAGTTTGGATTGGGAATCAGTTCCCAGACTCTGGATCTACCATAGTATTTTTGTTCAATAATCTCCCTCCACAAGCCTATATCTGAGCTCCTCAGTTTCCACAACCATAATGGAAAAAAAGGCAGTATTGAAGGCCAGAATGTCCTTGAGTCTGAGACCCCCATTCTCTCTGCTCCTACATATTCTGCCCCAACTGATGGCACAACCTCCCTTCTTAGGTTCTCTACACCCATGCCAAAAGAATTGACAATGGATAGAATCCAACCGCCTAACAACTATCTTAGGCATTCTGAGTATGGACATAAAATAAACAGGGAGGCTATCAAAAATTGATTGACAAAGCACAAGTCTTCCCCCATAGGAGATTAGCCTACCATTCCATCCTACTAATCTGTACTGAAGTTTTTGAATCACTCGCTTCGAATCCCTACACTTCATTGGCCTAGGAGTGAGCGGGAGGCCCAGATAAGTATTAGGAAACTCACCAGTTTGGCATCCTAGGATCAAGGCTGCCCTCCTCAAAGCCACAATGTCCATATGAATATTCCAATGGGTCTGCTCTTGTAAAACCTAACTCTGAGACCGCTGACCTCATGCAGTAACTCTAGCACTAGTCTAGCCACAAATAGTTGCTCTTCATCATCCCCATCAAAAAACAAGATAGTGTCATCTGCATACTAGAGGTGAGAGATCTGGTTCCCCTGACTATCAATCTTGAAGCCATGAATTAAATCTACCAGAGCTGCCTTGTCCCACATTCTACTCAAAATGTGTGCAAACAAAACAAGGAGTAGAGGAGATAAAGGGTCCCCTGCTAAGACCTCTTACCATTGTGAAAACGGTTTGAGGGCTCTCTATTGATAAGGACAACAAAAGTAGCATAAGTCAAACATGCCCTAAGTCAGCCCACCGAAGAATCACCAAAATCCATCTTGTAAAGTATCTAGAATAGGCACTCCCCAAACCCTTCTCCTTCTGCTGCTTCATGGCATATATACACTCATGAGCCACTAAAAAATTCTCTTGAATCTATCTTCCCCTGATAAAACCCCCCTGGTTCCAACTGATGAGTCTATCCACCACCTTAACTAATCTTGAAGCCAACATCTTTGTGATGATCTTGTACGTACTATTCAATAGACTGATAGGCCTAAAAACAGTGACAGAGTCTGCTTCATCTTTAGAAAAGGAGGACTTGTTAATACCTCTGAGATAGGCCCTTCCCTCCTGAAATTCTAAGACTATAGCACAGAGGTTCTTCCTGGCAACTTCCTAGCAGTGATGGAAGAACAACAAACGGAAGCCATCAGGTCCAGGGGCTTTATCCTAGCCAAAGAGAATACAACACTCCTAACCTTTTCTTTAGAGAAGGGAGATGACAACTCACATCTCTCTTCAGCTGACAGCTAAGGAAGGAGATCATCAGAGATGGAAGGCCTCTAAGAATCCTCCTCTGTGTAAAGTCTGGAATAAAAATCCTGCACACCCCTTTGGATATCCGTTGGCTGGGAAAAGACCTGCTCACTGTCTCTTAGCACCCTAATATGGTTCAACCTTCTCCTTAAAACAATCATCTGGAAATATGCAGAATTCCTATCTCCCTCTTTGATCCACTGCTCCCTAGATCTCTGTTTTCAATAAATTTCTTCCTTAAGCAGAATTTCCTTGTACTCTTTTTTCAGCTTGGTCCTAAGATTTCTGTTAGCCTCATTAAGCAAGCAGATTTCTGTTAGCCTCATTAAGCAAGCCCGCCTCTTCAAGAACATCCAATGCCTCAATATTCTCCAAAATCTTATCCTTGGCCACCTTACCAGGCAGGGCTTGTTAACTGCCCAATGTATCGGAGCCTCCCCTTATGCTTTCAAATTGCGGACCATGTGGGATCTTCCTTGTCTCACATCTCTCCAGGAGCTCCTGACAACATCCATTAAATCCTCCTCCTCCATCTGATATCTTTCGAACCTAAAAGGGTGCCTCCTTGGTTTCTTGCAGTTGGTCGTTACCCATTAGGAGAATCGGCTTGTGATCAAACACTGGCCTTGCAAAATGTTCAGCTTGAAGTCTAGGAAAATGATCCGCCTAGTCCACTGAAACTAGGAATTTGTAAAGTCTGGAGCAGGAAGCAGTTTACCTAGATTGGACTAGGTTGATAAGGAGTTAGGTGTTGGGATATCAAGGAGCGCTGCATCTGCACTAAAATCTTGAAAATCTTCCATGACCCCATGTGGAGGGTCGCTTCTTATCTCTCATGTAGCCTCGAGGTGGCATTGGAATCCCCCACCACACACCAAGGCTTCCCAGAGAGATGATGGTGCTGAAGCAGAGCCTTCCACAATTCCTTCTTCTCCTCTCTTCCTTGGGGAGCATACACCCGGGAAACATCCCAAATAAAACCCCTCCATCGAGCGGAAAGTGAGGGAGACCACATGTCTGCTAATCTTACCCCCCCCAACCCACCAATTCCCCTGAATGTCCCGACAGCCAGAGAGCAAACCCCCTTGCTAAGCCTACACCCTCCAATCTCTCTCATATAAGCATCCCCTCCTTCCTCACATTTAGTTTCCAGAAGGATAAGTACATCAATTTTACGCTTCCTCACAAACTCCTTAAGGACCACCCTCTACTCCCTCCCACAAATACCCTGCACATTCCATGATACCATCCTCATGGAAAACCAAGTTCAACCCCTCCTCCCTCACCCACATCATGCAACAGCCTCTCCTTCCTCACACCCCCTTACCCCTCTACTATTCCTGGGGACAACCTCTTCTTTCGAGCACTTCTATTAATCCTAATTTGTCACCTCCTCTGAATGTTGTTGTATGCTGCCCGGATATCCTTCTCCACTCCCACAAAGGAAACCCCACTTTCTTAGCCACCTCCCTATCTTGACCCTCCGACATCCACTACTTTCGCAAGAAATTCCTTTACATCATCTCCTACCTCCCCGTCCTCTTCCACCTCCCTTCCTCCCTTGAAGCCAAAGGATCCTCGTGCTGCCCTTCCTCTGCGGAAGGTGCATCAAGCAGCTGCCTGAAGACGTTGGCACCATCCAGAAGTGGGCAGGAATCACCCATAATGGATGGGGAGGCAAAGACGGGAACCAAGTCTCTACAAGCTTCAGCGTGCCCTGTCCTGGACTTCCACTGCCGCTGGTGCAAACAGTAGGCACCTGATCAGAGCCCCTGGGCATTCCATCCCCCTGAGCATGAGATGCATCTAAGGAGTTGGAATTAGTTGGGTGAGTGAGACCGAAAAGATGGTAGCACAGCAAGAGCACCAGGGTCTGAATCCAGTGAAGCAGGCTGCCTGCAAGTGCCAGGCGGCGGACATGTTGCAGGAGATCCACCTTCATCTGCACTCTGGATGAAGGGGCAGAGGATGAAGGGGCTTGCAAAGTGCTGACACTGACTCATAGGCCCCTCCCCCGAAGGCCTGGCGGTGGGAGGACGAGGCCGGGGCTGGTTCTATTGCCGAAAGAGGGCCCAGCATCGCATCGGTGCCCGGGCAAGGAAGAAGAGTAACAGGCTCGTTACCTTATGAGGTAAAGTGGTATGGAGCTACCACAGTTTAGAGCCACGCTTTGTCTGGGGTGTGGAACAAGAATGAACCGGTTTAGATCCATATGGAAAAGTGAGAAAAAGTTATTGGGCTATATATAGGGGCTTGTATCATGGATTGTGAAATGCCTTTAGGGGTAAAACCATGTGGGCCTGATTTAGAAGTAGACAATGCCTTGCAAAGGTTGGATTGAGTCGTTACGAAGGGGATAATGTCAGAGATGTCTTGTATATATGCCTTGTGGGTGTTGATTTATCCTGTTTTGTTATTGTACACATGCCCCTCCCTCGGGACTCATATGTGTATACATATTGGGCTGTTGCCCTAATATTGAGATTATTTACCCATCATAGCGTTCTTCTTTCTCTCGCATTCTTATACATAATTAAGTTAGAGATTGACTTGAGCTGGGGGGATGTGAATCCAGATGTAGGACCGTGCTGAAGGGCTGATGGCTCACATTTTAGGAAGTAAGCATGGTCAGTTGGACTGGATTCAAATTAGAATGAAAACATACTAGATTTTTAATGTTATGTATTGGATTGTGGTTTTATAATTTTATATTGAATCTATGTTTTCCATCATATCTGTTTTACTTCATAGGGTTCCTGATTTGATAATACTTTGTATACTTTTTGTACAGGTTTCTTTTTCCTTAATACAATTTAGTGGTACTACCCATCTTCAAAAAAATATGATAATACTTTCGCAATTATCTTGATGTTTTACCTGGTTGAAACAAAGTGAAGATGGCACAAAATCTTATCTGGTATATCTCTAAGTAGATTATTTACTCCTTACTAGTAATGCTTATTGATAAGCTAGTTGATTATTTCATGTACATTTTGTTAAGGTAACAAATGATAAATTTCTTGACTTTTTGTTTTTTTTATGTAGTTTTTTGCTCTCGGTGATTGAGGAATCTGTCCCCATCCCTTCGATTGTGCTGCCTCTATTTGTTACATAATAAAATTGGTGGTGTAATCCACATTTCATTTAAAAAAAGAGAGAAATTTCTTGACTTGGTTGCCAAATTTTACTCAGTGCAAAGCATTTGATGGTGATGCATCCACTCCCATGATTGTTCAAACCCTCAGAAATTTCCCCAAGGAAAAACTTAAAGGAGAAATCGTTGCAGTGCGCATTGATTCAACACTTATGCTGGACATGCCATGCATGGAAGATGGAGAAGTAAATAAAGCTCTTTACACTATTAAATATTTGTATGATGCTGGTGCTAAAGTAATTTTACTCAGCAACTGGGGACATTCAAGTGACCCAGTTCTTATGTCAACAAAGTCCTTTGCAGGTTCTCACATTCCCAAATATGTTTCTTTTGTTTTAGATGATCTATAGGAGATTTTTTCTTCTTTGGCTGATTTCATAATTTTTTTGGTTCTGTTTCAAGGATGGCAGTACTGGTATTGGTACCAGTATCGGAGGGAACCGATACCGATACGTACCGGTATCGGTATCAGCTGGTACCGGGTCCATTTTGGCCCAGTACTGGCCCATTATCGGTTGGTACCGGTCCACTCAGTATGGTATTGGTACCCACCGGTACCAATACGTATCGGTATCGGTATCGGCCGTAGTCTATTCCAACATCTGACTTGCATTTCAGTCTGATTTATTACGTCGAACTTTGCTTGTCCGTGCACAGAGTTCGGAAGTTGTTTTTATATATCAGATCAAGAAAAAAATGATTCGTCTATTTGCTAAGAACATTTGGTTTGCACAACTGAAGTTGGTCCTTGCAGAAGTCCTTTTTTTATAGTTTTCATTGACTAGCTTCCTCTTTTTTCAGAATATTTATCATCAGTTCTCCAGCTAAACGTGCTTCCAGCAAGTGGTGTTTCTGATTTTGGGCAGTTGAGTGTGAAAGAAATGAGGAAAGCAGATATTCTCCTTTTTGGGAATCTGAGAAAATTTAAAGGAGAGGTGGCTAATAGTTTGGACTTTGCCAAGGAGCTTTCAGTAGGTGTTGGTGTTTTCGTAAATGATTCTTTCGCTGTAGCCCATAAAACTCTTGCATCAACTGTTGGGATTACTCGGTTTTGTTATTCGTCTGTTGCTGGTTTTCATTTTGAGGAGGAATTACGCCAGCTTGCTGGAATTGCAGAAGCCACCAGACGGCCATACATGGCTATTGTATGTTCCAGTTCTTTTTTTTCTCCCAAATTTGCAAGATAAGATATGAAATTTGATGGAACCTTGTTTAGAAGGTTCATTCATGTGCATTTCTGTATTTATTGGTGTAAAATTCAAGAATCACCTCACACCGGTTTTATCATTTTTGCTTCACTGAATTAGTCCTCTATGTATGTAAATTCTTCTTTTTTCACTCTAGCTTAATCAGTTTGCTCTACTGAATGAATCCACTATGTTGAAATGATTCATTTTGGCACTCACTTAGCAGAACTTTGATATTTTGGAATCACTTTCACTTTACAGCTTTTTTTCATATATTCAGGTGGACTACGTGTTTCTTGATACTGTGACTGTCTAATCTGAAAGACGACTAACAAAATTATGCAAATTTGATGAAGTTGTGAATGTTTGATACTCTGATTGCTTTTTAATCAGTGAATGATAACAGATCCTTACCCACCTGTCTATGTAATGTAACTGTTATAGGTTTTGTTCAAATTCTTACTGATGAAGATAAGAATCAAAGAGGGGGGATGGGAGAAGGGGCCTGTATTGCACTATTGTGGGTGGGTTTTGAAACTTCTGACAGGTAGCTGATGGAGTTTATGTGTGCATCCATGTTGCTGAGAGTATTTATAGGTCCTAAGTAACTTAAATGGTTAATACAAGGTTGTTTGCCACAACATATAAGGTTTTCAGGGATATTTTATCAGGCATAATGTTGCAGCAAAATTGAAATCTATCATTGGCATTTAGCTCTGGTGGAGCGAAAGGCACAACAAGCGAGAGAGAGGAAGACCGGGAGAGGTATGCATACCTGATTCAACTTGTATTGTCCAATGGTGACTAGGGAAAAGAAATGTGATGATACAGGGAGGAATATAATGTATATACAAGATGTTTTCTGATGCAAATGTGACTAGCATGTCTAATTAATTACATATGTTACTAGGTGATCCCTCAAAGTGGGGGCATGTATGCAACAAATTGAAAAGTATATACATACCATATCTCTCTAATATCCCCCTCAAATTCCTTAAAGGGCAGGGTTGTCAGAGAGTTGGTGAAGAGGTCAGCAACTTACTCAGGAGAAGAGATAGGAGGAAGAAAGTTCGTGCCGTGGAGGTGGAGTTCTTAATATGCTTCATCTGTTCATGGAAGACTGCATTGCTCACTATGTGAAGTCTGTGTGGGTTAACACAGTATAAAGGTAGGAACTGGAGAAGCAATACCAAGGTCATGAAGAAGTTCCCTAGTCAAACAATCTTAACGGAAGCATTAGGTATAGTGAAATGCTCAACCTTAGTACTGGAATGAGAAACCATTGCTGCTGCTCGGTATGATGGAAGATAGGATAACTTCCTATGAAGATACATAAACCCATGGTAGTTCAACGAATAGTGGGACTGTCTGCCCACTCATCATTGGAGAAAGCTTGCAACTCAAGTCTAATGATAGACACGGAAAAAGACCATTGGATAGTGTCACAAAGGTAGTGTAGAATAGGTAGGACAGTCTTCTGACATCATTTTTGGGTTGAGCTTGATGCGATGGATGAGTTCAGGCACATTACATTAGACAGTCCTCATGCAACACACAATGTTGATCCATTTTGTATTGTTGTGCATTTTTGTCCTGGGTTTGAGCTTGTCTTATTACAACTGCTTCAGCGAGATACTTTTCCCTCCTTAGATGCATCTATTGCAGAGTTGATTGTTGATGAGATCCGTCTGCTTAACTCTACTATATCTACTAGATAAACATTTAGGTACTTCTTATTGATTCAACCAACAGATAATGACAGCACTTAAAAAAAAATGTTTGTCCTGGTGGCATTTGCATTTCAACAATCTATAATTCTTTTGTTCCATGTTTGATGTTATATTCTTGCATTGACAGAATACAGCCATCTTGCACGTTGAGTAATATGCATATGCATTTGATTTATGAGATCATAGTAGTTGAATCTGATAGCAAATGCGTCTAATTGTGCCTGAACCACAGTGGTTCACTTGTCTTGCCCTGTAGAAACCATAAATGGTTTTGCAGAGTTTTTGTGCACCCTTTTCTCTGATCTATCATTTTTCTTGGCCTTGGTTATGTACAAGAAAACTGTATTGTTTACATACTTGATTCTCTTTGTCATTGACTATGTTACTGTCATTTCATTCATGCTTTTAATCACGTGTTGATTAATGGGCACTGCATTTGCCTGACTGTTGTTACATTTTCTGTGTTTATGAGATGACTATTTTACAAGGTTGCATGTGTATGTGTAGACACACAGACACATACACATAATCCGTGCATGCATATACAATTTTTGTCTTTTGCCCCACTAAATGTGAGCAATATTCATGCAGATTGGAGGTGGCAATTTTTTAGAAAAAAGAACTGTTTTGCACAATCTAGCCTTAAAATGTGATGGGCTTATGTTTGTCGGTAAGATGGCATTTCAGATAATGTACGCATTAGGGCTGTCCGTTCCTGTGAATTTGTTAGAACATGATGCTGTTGGGGAAGTGTTAGAAATAGTCCAGCTTGCAAAGGATAGGAATGTTGAGATTTTCTTTCCAGATGATTTTTGGTGTGTGGATAACAAACATCCAGGAACAATGGATATCTTTTCTAATGATGGAATCCTGCCAGGTACACCATCTGCATCCACTCGGCATAAAAGATTTTGACTGTTTACTATTCTTATAATGTAACTTCCAATGTGAAATACAATGGTGGACAAATTAGTTTCTTTGAAGCATCTACCTTTGTTTTGTCTCATTTTTTGGTATAAAATGTTTCCTGCATTAAATTTGGTGGTATACAGGTTGAATAGACATGTGCCTACTTTCCACTACTTATTTCCGCTTATCCAGATCAGATAATATTGGGCATCTAAGAAATCCCCATGTCTCCTGTGGATTTTTTCTCTATACGTGCATCAGCATCCGGTTTTGGGTCTAGAAAGAGAGCCGAAGGGAGAAAGAAGGAACATCATCTAGTGTTAGTTTGTTTAGTTTAAGAGGAAAATTCTACAAACCAAACCAAACAGAGGTAGACCCAGAACTGATCCAAACCAAAGTTACCAAACAGAATTTGTTTGGTTTGGTTTGAACCGTTTGGGGGCACACAGCCATAGAACCTAAGCAACCCCAGTCCCAGCCCAAGGAACCTTAATGCGCCAGCCCCAAGCTAGAGTACGCCTAATGGGCTTGCCTGCATGTGCCCAATGGTCCTTCCTCATGGCTTGCACACGCGAGGGATTGCAGTGAAAGGTGTGAGTGTTTTATAGATCTCCTCTTGTTCTCTCTTTTGTAGCTTCTGATATGGGACTAAACCCATGGAAGCGGCAAGACTAGCCCTTACCCCAGTGCCTGCACATTCCCCATGGCGTTGGCAGCTTTAGATCCACATCAGGGAACATGGAAGAGCAGGTTGGGGAAAACTTTACAAAGGACGCTGCATGCCATTACCCAACCTGCGTGAGAAGTGCAGCTAGATCTGCAGGTTTGAGACAAACGGCCAACGTGAAAAGAAGGAATAATGAGAGATGATTTGAAAGATGATTTGATAAAAAATAGATATATAGCTCTCAACCTCCCCGAGGGGAACTGAACAACTTTTAGAGTGGGGTTATGCCCTTTCCTACAGCCCTTGCTAAAACTAAACCACCAAGAGCTCCTATCTTGGCAGTTCTGATCTTCTTTACCTTATTACTTATCTTTTTCCTTACCTTGGATAAGAGGATAAGATCGCAGTCTCCTCTTCCTTGCTTAGGGATAGGATTCTTCGCATCTCGAAAGAGTGAAATCTCATCTTCACTTACCATTCTCATTCACAGCTACATATGAGTGAACGGTTGATTCAACAATAGCAAAAAGCAAAGACCCTGACCCCCACCCTCGAGTCCGAGCTGCCCTGAAAGAAGACTAATCACCATATCTAGTGTATAGTGTCTGGTTCAATAGCTTTTTCTCTTGTTTCATTCGTTGCCATTAGTCTTATCGTATTAAAGGCATGGCCTTGTGTGAAGGAAGAAGACGGCCACTGTCGAATCCGTTCTTCGCGAATCCGCATTAGCGCAAATCGGATCTTTTAGGGAAAGCTATAAAGTTGATTTAAGTAAGTAATAGATTAGGGATGGGCAGCATGTCGTCTAGTAACGAGCTAACTATCTAAAGGAAAGCACTATTAGATAGCGGTCCTACCATTGGTTGGCATTTCCTGTGAGGATATCTCATGTTAAGATATTTCCTGTACTAGAATGTTAAATTTAGCCCTTATCTTGTTTTTTCAACGTCCGGCCCAACTACATTACTATCCAGGCTGCCAAGATTCAAAATAATTTGGTTTCTTGGATTTGATTTGGTTTCTATGGTTTGACAAATTTTGGAATCAAACCAAATCAAATTATCTCCCAAACCGAAAAGATGTAGAAAAGATAAACAAGAGGGAACTTTTATGAGAAGATAAAAAGTTTCTATTGCATGCATGGATGTCAAAATGTCAATCTTGTTCGAACCCATAGGCTTACAAAGGAGGTCAATAAGACCGTTGTCATTCAGTTTCTAGGAAGCTTTGGAGTTAGCAGTCATCCACAAAGATAGCAAGCGTTTTGGGTTCCCTAAAAGGCATTAAGTATGACTCTTAGGCTCCTATCAATTCTCTAATAATAAGGTCTTACAAAATATATTTCTAATGAAACATGACTCTTTGCATACCACGACAACATGACTTTTTGTATAACTGTACTAATTCGCTGACCCTTTTTCTTTTAAGTTGTCCATTTGGCCTTTGAGATACCCAATTCCATCAGTATCAATTACCAATTCGGTTCTACGTCTAGGAAGCTTACAAACCGTCCCCAAGGGTTCCAAACATTTTGGGTTCCTAAAACACAGCAAATATGACTCCTAGACTCCTATTAATTCTCTAATAGTGAGGTGTTGCAAAGGATATCTCCAACTCCCACATAACTCTATGCATACCATAACAACAAGACACTTTCGTATGACGTTAATAATTCTGACAGACCTTTTTTTCCCCACTACTCTATTTGTCCTTTTGGGGTTCCCAATTCCATCAGTATCAATCCCCTCAGTTGGAGAAGACTCATCCTCAAAGCCTCAGATAGTGCTTCTAGACATATGTGCGTGTGAAGTAGTTCATTAGTCCATCACAAAGATGATGATGCAGTTTAGGGAGTGGTAATCTTGTAACATTTTGATGATATCTCAATCAAGGTTTTTAGAGCCAGGACTAGAACCAGAACCAGGCAGGGCTGGTTCCGATTTGGAAATGGCCAAAACCGGCCGGTTCAAACCGGGTTGGGAATTGCCAATTCCAATCCGTTTCAGCCGGTTCTGCAAACCATGATTCTCAATGCAAAGGTATGTTTCATCAGCAGTTGATGATAGTGGGTGCCTGAGCATATGGCACTCAAAGAACAATCACCCCATAAATAAATCATAATCTTATTGGTTTTTTGGAAGGTGACCAAAGGTCACAATTCGTTAATAAGATAAAAGGAATTACGATATGACCGAAGTCAAGGTACAATCTCAAAAGGATGTGGGAAGCCACCCAACAGCCATTTCCTAACTCAGAAACAACTATTTTATGCAGAGTAAAATAGTAAGGAAAATACAAGAAGCAATAAGAGTTAAGGCAACGACAGCTTCGCAATGGGAGCGGAGCGGAGAGGTGAGGTAGAGGGTGGAAAGGGGAACAGAGAGATAGGCGAGCGGAATACTTGTGAAGATGACAGGGCCTGGCTAGTTGTGGGGAGGAAAGATAGGAGAGAGTCTGTGGAGAGGAAGGGAAGCATCGTGTTACTCTTCCGGACAGAGACCAGTGCATCAGATGCCTTCAGAAGGGCCATTAGGCGACGGAGTGCAGGGAAGTAGTGAGGTGCCTCATCTGTGGGGAAGTAGGTCACAAGGGTGGTAGATGTAAGCTTAGGGTGCCTGTGGAAAGTCAGAGTCCTGTTTCTGCAGGTGCTGTCAATAGCCTCCTTGATCTACATCTGCAGGTCGGTATGAGTTGTCCCAGGTTGGAGATCCCTTGGTCTTCTGCAGTGGCAAAGATCTGCAATGTTCTTCAGAAGTATCTGGTGGTGGCATGCTTGCTCCATAAGAGTGCTAGTTCCGTTGGATCGGAGCCTTCTGTATCTAAGGTTCTCATAGCGTTGCAAACAGAGTGGCTGGGGAATCATTTGTGGAGTACTAGGGAGTTGAAGGGGAAGAATTTTCTGGTTAGTTCTTATTTGGATGGATGTAGTAAGCCAGCTTGGGGGATGAAGTCTCTTATCAAGGATGATTATTCTTTGAAGTTTTCTCCTTGGGTTGAAGAGAGTGGTACAAAGTCTGCCGTTGATGGGGTCTGCTGCTTGGGTGGATGGTCTGCCGCTGCATGTTTGGAGTGGAAACTTTTCAAGCCATAGCTGATAAATTTGGGATCCTGCGGGAAACTGATGCTCGTTCACTTCAGCTGCCCATGCTCAAGTTCACAAGGATCCTGGTTGAAGTAGACTCGCTTCAAGGGATCCCAGATAAGATGAAGGTAGGAGTGGGGGGTCGGTGGTTTGTAATCTTTATCAATATAGAGACAGAACCCTCCTCATCTTCATCGCCAGTGCAGGGTCTTCATGTGGAGGAATGGTCATGGGCAGAGGTAGTTGCAGTGTACAAGTCCTATTGTGCAGTAAGGTCGGCACCAGAGAGCATGAAGAAGATCGGTGGCTCAGTGGTGAGTGCCGGTGAGCTGAATCGACCATTGATGGGTTCAATTCGGTGTTCTAAACTGGTCTCAGAGAAGGTGATGCAACTGGCGAAGACTGCGGCTACTTAGAGAAAGGGAGCTGGAGAAATTGTTCCTTATGATGGAGGAATGGTTGTTAGGTTCAAAGAGGGAGAGTTTAATGCGAAAGCTGACTGGGCGGTTTTCGAGGCAGGTATTGGTGGATGGGTTGATGGAAATTTTGCTCCCTCGGGTGAGGGTTCTAGAGCTGATTGGCGGAACAAGGCGGTCCGTCCGGGCGGAGAAGATGAACAATACCGGGCTTTTCGTGGATCTGTGCAGGTCTTCTTCGAAGTGTTTCATCAGGTCAGTCATTTGGTTCGAGATCTTCAGGTTCACTTGAGTGCTTGGTTCAATCACATCGGTTCATCCTTGTTACCCGATGGAGCCTTCGTCTTCACCCGATATGAACTCGATTTGTCCACAGACACTTAACCAGGCGATTCCGTCAGTTCCGATGCAGGGAAGTGCTGGCCAAGGTTTTGATAAGGGTCTTGGAACCTAGGTTATTCTCTCGCCTACTTCCAAGGATGCAGAGCTGCTGACTGGAGTGTCCTGGAGCTCAGTGAGGTTGGCTATGATGTTTCAGTTAGAAATGGTAGATAGTCTTTGTGCATAGGCGTGTATGAAAGAGAAGAGTTTTTTGTTGCTTTAGTGGGGAGATGAGGTGGCATCGCAGCAGGAAGGAGGGCTTCCTCAAGATGATGATGGGAATTGGGAACCCTTGTCAGTCCAATGAGAACTGTGGGGATAGAGACAGAGCGGTGATTTCCATGAGATAGTTTTTGGTGCAAATAGCTTCCACATTGCTAAGGGAGACATTGTACCCTTTGATTCTTCTTCCAACCCAATATCTGTGGTATACCCAGTTTCAGAGGAAAGAAATTATCAACTTTAGTAGAAAGATTGGAGTGTCTTTCCACGGAAGAGAAAAACTGGTCAAAAGCTTTTTTAGAAAAACTAAAGAGGAGCGAAGCGCTGCAGAGTTCTGTCAAAAGAAAAGGTCAGGGAGGAGGGGTTAAGATAGGTAAAAGAGAAATGAGTTATATATAGTGTAATGAAGTCTGTGATAGTTTGAGGGATAAGAAAGGGAAAAGAGTGGTGAAGTCTTCAGTGTCCCTATGAAGCTGGTGTCATGGAATGTTAGAGGTCTTAACAGTGACCTCAAGGTGAGAGCTGTGAGAGATCTTGCTTTATCCCTACATCTGGATTGTGTTTGTCTACAAGAAACTAAGTTTAAGACTATGGATGATCAGGTGTTAAGAAGATTTTTTTTGGGTTTCATGGAAGTGTTTCATGACGTACAATGAGAGTGCAGCAATTTCCTGAACATTGGATTACGGTGATCAAAAGCAGTGTCAAAACTGCTAGCTCTTCTGTCATGGTAAATGGGGAGGTGCATGGGTATTTTTCAAGTTCAAGGGGATAGAAACAAGGTGATCCATTATCACCTTTGTTGTTTGTGTTAGTTGCAAATCTACCCGGTAGATTTTGCAAGAAAGTGAGGCACAAGGATGGCTTCATGGTGTGCACATTTTGAGAGTGCCAGTGGGTACTTCACACTTACAATTTGCAGATAATGCGTTGATTTTCATGGAAGGGGCTGTGGAGGAGATGTCTAATTTGTTATTCGTTCAAAGGACTTTTGAGGCTTGTTCAGGTTTGATGATAAATTTTGAAAAGAGTGCTGATGTTAGCATTAATATGGGACTGGATACTTGTAGACAGTGTGTTGAAGTTCTGGGGTGTATTACAGCTGAACTGCCAATTACTTACCTAGGACTCCCATTGCATTATAAAAAGCTGCCGGTGACAGCGGAATCCTCTTATACTAAAAATGCAACAGCGATTGCCAGTTTCGAAAGCAAGAAGCTTATCCTTGGGAGGTAGAATCACTTTATTGAATTCAGTGTTGACAACAGTTCCACAGCATTTCCTTTCTGTATTTTTATTGCCTTCATCAGTTTGCAAGAGTTAGATGTCATCAGGAGGAGATTTCTATGCGGAAGCACCAATAAGGAGAAACAGTGCATTCATTTAGTGAAATAGGACAAAGTTTGCTGCTCTGAGCTGAAAGGTGGTTTGGGGGTGAAGAGTTTGAAATTAATGTACATAGCATTGTTAGGAAAATGGATATGTTTGAGAAAGAATTTTTGTGGAGGCATATCATTAGAATGAAACATTATAGGACGTTTCCTAGATTGTTTCTATTTCCAGAGAATGTGAGTTCATTGTCTCCTATGCAGAGAGATATTCTGAAGGCTGCTACTTTTATTGAGAAGTTCATTAAAGTAAAGGTAGGCAATGGTAGTAATACTATAAATTGGGAATGAAACCCTTAAGGAGAAATTCCTGAGGATTTTCTAATTGAAAAGGTAGGCGATGGTAGTAATACTATAAATTGGGAATGAAACCCTTAAGGAGAAATTGCCAAGGATTTTCCAATTGTGGCTTGTAACAAACATATTATTGTCAAAGAAGCATATACTGTGGACGAGGGACTTGTACAGTGGTCAATACACCTTTGTAGGGGCCTCAAAGAGCAGGAACAGATGGAATATGTTTCTTCAATGCAGTTAGTATCTTTGGTACAGCTTAATCTCAGTGAAAAGGATCAGCTGATGTGGGCAGATAATCAAAGCAAATTTTCTGTGAAATCCTGTTACCATCTGCTGGAATAGGACAAATCATCATTCACAAGGATGAAATCGCCTCTTAAAGTTCAGAGTTTTATGTGGCTGGTATAGGCGAATCATTACCAAAGCATATAGAAGCAAATGAAATAAGGACAGTGATAGAATTAGTGTTCTTTGTGGGGGTGATCAGAAGATATTGATCATTTGTTTATCACGTGTTCAAATAGCAGAGTTGTCTGGAATGGGCAGAATTCTGAGCTTTTATCCTACCTTTAACAATATGGAGGAGATGTAGATCTATTTCAAGCAGCTGAAGACAAAGCTTTCTAAAGGTACATGGAGGAAAATCGTTTAAATTCTACAATGTGATTTGCTGGGTCATCCAGAAGGAAAGGAATGCGTCGTTGTTCTGGGGAAGTAAAATTTATATTGAGAATATAGCTTTATTGGCTTTTTCTCTTTTGTACCACTGGAGCCATCATATTGTGGGTGTTTCTGTGGCAGATAGGGCTAGAGAATTGAATCTACTCTAGTGTTTGATCTCTCCTATCTTGTTTCACTGTACTACTACTCTTTATTCTTGATAAAATTAGTGGTGCAATGGGTTTCTTTCTCAAAAATACTATTTCTGATTTGCGAAATCAAATTATTGTTTTTATTTTCACAAAACATTATCTTTATTCAGGTTGGACGCCTACAGACCTTGGGCCAGTCTCCTTCGAGAACATTTTTTCTCGGCTTTTGGAATGCAAGGTAGAGTTGTGTTGTCTTTCACATTGTAATACTCCTTTTCAATTTTATACAATATAGTGGCACCGACCACTTTCAACAAAAAAGGTAGGTCGTCTTTATGAAGTGTTTAACATGCAATCTTTCTTGCTATTGATTCTTTACTTATGTGCCACATTATTTAGCTTCACCCAGGTTTTTTATTTGATGATTTAAGTGTTTTATATGCAATCTTTCTTGCTATTGATCATTTATCTATGTGGTAGTAATTAGCTTGTCTTAAAATGTTAGTATTAGCATCCCTTAATATGGCCAAAGCTTGTCTGGCTAATGGTTTTATTTGAAGTCATGACCTGCAGAATGCCATAACTGTCTCGCATTTGGCTACCTGCAAAAATATGCAATAAAACAATTACATGTGCATGTGTATACCTATGTATAGATAGTGTATCAACAGCTGCCAGTTACAAATATGACAGTCTGAAAGAAAGCCAAAAAAAGAGGATGCGCTGTGCAGAGAAACTGACTCCGTGTGCCCGCTCTGCGTGGGGTACCCTCCTGTGAATTTTTTGAGTGCTTTGGTGTGCAGCACCCAAAAAAATTGGAGTCCGCTACCACCTGAGTTAAAAAAAGCAGCACACTGTATCACGACCATCCACACACCCACACTTATATATATATATATATATAGACACACACACACACACACATATATTCTTGGTTCAATGAAGTGGTGATGAGTGAAAGTGGCGAGAGTGAGAGCTATGTGAGCATCTGTGAAGCCTCTTGTGAAATGCGAGTGGGAGCGGTGATAGAAGGAAAGACTATGGCTTTCCACATACAGGTCAAGGTGGGGAAGCCTCTCGTGGTCGACTTGATCAGATTTATAGGGCGTTTGGGAACACTTTTCCTTTTTTGACTATTTCGTTCTCAAATTTTATTTGACTTAACTTTCAAAAAATGGTGTACATCACTTGTTGACCTGTTTGGTTAGATTGACATAATTTTAAAAAATTACTTAGACTTGTTTGGCAAATCCTATTTAACTAAAATTCTAATGAATCAATAAAATTATCTCATGCAATAAAATAACACTTCAAGTAAAATATCTCTTCCTCAAATGCAAAGCCCATCCAATTTTCATCCTTCCCCTCACGCTTGGCAAGCTTCCGTGACGCTGAAGATGATCCACGGTCGTTGCCTTGCATAATAGCAGAAGGATGCAGCATGGCTAGTTGGCCAGGCCCTCCAAGGACCCAGAAATTGGTGGGGGAAGAGCTCGCATGGTGGAGAGGAAGCAACATTTAGAGATAAGAAGGGGGGGGGGAGAGAAAGTCTCGGGGGGAGGAAGAGGTGGGGATAACCGTCCACGTGCGGTTGAGTTATTTCAAAAATAAAACAAGTCATGTCTTGTTTTGATTTTGGGGAAGTCATGTGAAAGGTTATATTCCTCCCTTAAAACTAGGAAAGGTACAACTAAATGGAGATTAAATGCCGATTTCTTCTCAAAATATATTTTAAGAGGAAATCGTTCAAAAAAATGCTACCAAACACCTCATTAGGTCAATGGGTTAACCTCGATAGTCATATGAGTGACACAAAACAACTTATAAACTCGTAGTAAGAAAGTTCATTCTCATTCGGCGAGATTCAACATAGCTGCCGGCAATATCTCTCAAATGAGGGGTACGATCTCTAACGAAGAAGGGTGGGTGTCTATTTCTCACAAAAAAGGGTTTCTCACGGTCCAGAGAAGATCAATATTGATGAAGTTTTAGATGGAAGATACAACAGGTCACCTGATCCCAGCAACAAAGGTCCAACAAACAACAAAACAAACGATGATGTGGACGTACTCAATTTGGCAACCTCAGCCTAACAGTAATCTATGCTTTCGATGTCTATGCAAAGGGCATGGGGTTTCTTCATGTAGGAACCCGTTGGTTTTTGGAGATGCAAGACTGTTGGTCATCATAGCTCAACCTGCAGCACTGCTCTGTCTTACAACAGATGGTGGACGTTTCTATGCCCTCTAAAGGGTCGTCTGGAAGAGTTGGAGAGCCATCATCAATAAACTATATTTCTGTCAATTCCCCATGCTTTCCACAACATGAGAAGAATATTCAATCTCTTCAATAATGTCTTGTGGCTTTTGTCCAGAAGGGTCTTCTGGAGGGGGGAAGAGTTTGTTACGGCTTTGGGTAGAACTTGGTCGGTGGCGAAGAATTGGAGGGTTGGAGTTCTTGATGAAAAACGATGTATTGTTTTCTTCTCCGATGAGAATATCAGGTACCATGCTCTCTGTAAAAAACTTTTTTATTTTAATAATATCACAATCAAATGGGAAGAATGGAAGGTGATGCGGCACAAAAGGGGGGAAACAAGAGGAATGGCTTGGCGGTTGGGATCAAGGAGACGAACATGGGGTAGGAGACAGGAAGAAAAAAGGGGAAGAAGAGAGGGGGAAGAAGAAGATAGAGAACAGGGCTTCACACTCCACACAGTGTCCTTCTCGGACTCTCACACATTCATGGCAGCACACAGAACAGTCATCTTTCCATTTCAATCAAAAGCTCGTCTTTGCCTTTCCAAAAGGGAGACATGGGGTATATATAGGCTCCAAAAAGGAAGCCCTAGACCCACGAAAATTACCATGTTGTCCTTAGACCCCTAAAAATAGAAAAAAGTATTGAAAATAAAAAAAATCAGAAAAGGACTAAATGGGCCTCAGCTGGGCCTTATTCATGTCTACAATGCTCAAATAAAATACGAAGTACCTCAAAATCCTAAGAAGGTGTCTCCAAGCCCGATATATGCCTACCCTGTGCTGTCCATGAGTCCGCTCCTGCATCGAAAGGATGGGAGAAGGGGTACAAATCAGTTGTAGAAATGTTTGTTTGGTGTCTGAGTTCTGAGGTATGCCTTTAGAACGTTGGGGAGTGGAAGTTTCTCATAGCATCATTAGTCCTTTTGGAATTCTTAAATTAGTGGATGGAACACATTGTCTTGGGTTAATCTGGAGTTTGCTCGGGCAAAAGTGGGAGTTCAAAACTTATTTTATATTCCAAAATGTGTAACGTTACGATGGGGAAAGTTTTCTTATTTGCTTGAGATATCCACAAAAATAGTAAGCTATATTCTAGTAGTAGTATAGTTTGGACATATTCAGGAATTGTTAAATCTTACAAAGCTTACAATGAAGCACAGGAGTAGAATGTCTGTGATCAGAGCAAGAAGATGAGTAACGGGCTATCATTGATTCAATCTCCTTTTAGTGGAGTCAGTTCAAAGGAACACAGGAATATTGCAATACATTCTACTGTTTCAGAGGTTCTGCTAGTGACGAACAAATTAGCAAGGGACGCCTCACACAAAAATCTCAAAGTTCTGTTAGAAGCTAGTTGAAAGGGACAAAAATGTTATTTTTGCTGATAAGGATTGGCAAATGGCCATTGAGCAGCTGACATCTCAAATCGTGGAAGGGATGCACAAATCTCCAAAAAGCCATGTCGAGTACCACTATGATGTGCGTACAACATGAGATCACATCGGCTTCCATGGGTGCTAGGAACTAACAAAGTAAGCCTGCAAGCGGATGAAAAGTAAGGTATTCAAGATTCTCTTCCTCCTCATTTGAAGATAATGGAATCTCAGAAAGATCCTGTACAACATAAAGGAGACTCAAACCCAACAAACACATATGGAGGTAAGCGAGCTTTTGAGAAGGAAAATTCAAATCCCTTTCTATTGTGAAGGTCATGTGCAAAGCTGCAAGAAGAAGGAAAATCATCATTTGAAAAAAGGTGAAGATTGCAAGTCAATATAAATCAAGCAGGACAATTACACAAGTTGTAGAGGGATACAAGAGGAATCTAAACATGTTCTGATTTAGATTTTGCTGTTGCTATTGGGAGTTTTTTGTTTTAAAATCTTTGAGTGCATAGCTGGCTGTTGGGTTGTATTATGTAGTTTAACGCTATAAGAGTCTTGCTGTTTTTCTCGTAGTGGTGGAAGAGAAACCTCTCCTCTTCCCCTGAACTGTAGTTCCTTTATTTATTCAATGAAATTGGAGGTACAGTTTTACCTTCTTTCATAGATATAATATTAATTATATATATGAAAAAATGATTCAACGCGCACCGGTTTAGATGCGCCCCCACCCAAAAACGCATCCTATCCATGTTAAAAAAATAAAAAAATTCAAAAAATAAATATTCAAATAGGCGGCGTAGGGTTGATCCCATCCCCAGGACTCTAATTTTCACTATCTAATCTTGACAATCAACTGGAGCCATCCGATCGGGCATATACAAAAAACCAACATCAAAAAATACTGAAAAAATAGTCAAAAAATAAAAAATTCGTTAGATTAGTCCTTAAGGTTGATTCCATCCCCTAGGGTTTTAGTTTTGATTCACAAATAACGACGCATTTGATTGGACGACTATGGTTAAGTTTTTTGATCCAATAGTGAAAATTAAATTTAAAAGGTTGGGAAACAACCTAGATGAAGGTATTTGAATATTTAAATTTTTTAGTTTTTTTTTTTTTTTTGAAATCGAGATTGGGGGGGGGTTGGGTAGGTTAGATGCACCCCAGGGCGCATTATATTTGCTCCCTTATATATATATATATTAATGGGCATCTACCGAGCTTCACGTTGGCTAATGGAAAGCAAACAAAATTGACAGTGCCCGTGCAAAATTTATATTCCCGTTTTAATTGTAGAAGCCCTTGACCTCACCTTTCCCACCTCGTTTTAACCTTTGAAAACCCTCGACCTCATCCTTCCTACCTCCGGCCCGACAACACCACCTTCCCTACTTGGCATGGTGGAGGGGATCAAGTATGGCCGTATGAGCAGATTATCAGGTTCAACCACAAAAGGGGAGACTCTGTAGGGTGACCACCAGGTCCCACCCCACAAGATGCAAGTTCTATTAACATGGTGAATGATGAGTTTGGCATGAACAAGGGCTGTGGAGGGTTGATGGGGATCCAAGACCAATGCACCATGATGGAGTGCGTTTATCATCGTCAAAAGGCCGTATTAGCTTTGTTGTTGCTTGGAGGCTCGTTAGAGCTTGTTTGATAGATAGGTATTTTTAGAGGAGTCCATATTTGGTCCATTTGGAGCCCACTAGTATGTTTTCTAATTTTTTTAAATTTAAGTATGATTTTTTATTTTTAAAAAAAATTTAGTACAAATTTTTGCAATAATTGTCTAGTTAGGGATGTCTTATAGAGGTAGGTGAGTTTTGAGTTGAAAAGGTCCCCAATCACTATATATATGCTTGTAATATCTCTTTTTAATTTATGGATGAATTATATTGTAAATTTATGGTTTCTTTTTTGGAGCGCCTTTGAGACGAAGAAGATGACCCTGCAATGGGGTCGAATTTGTCTTTTGACGGGCCCAGGTGTGACGCCTAAATATCCTCTTCCTCCTTTGTTCCGCATCAATTTGTTATCAAAGCCAATTTTGAGCCCTGACCATGCCGTCGCTTCGCCATTGTGCTGCCGATCTGCTGGAGCTCCCCGCCGCCCTTCTTTCTCTCTGCTACATGTTCTCTCTCTCTATCTCTCTATTTTCCCCTGTGCATTGCTGTGGTTACTATTCCATGAACAATAACCCCATAGGGGAGGGGAGGCCACCACACTCCTTATTCTCTTCTTACCCTTCTCTCTCTGCCCGTTGCACTATTTTTTTTTAGATCCCACCACCCACAACCATCTCTCCCTCCCGCTAGTTCCCTTTCTCTCTCCCATCGTCTCTTCCTCTCTTTGTTTCTCTCCCTCTCTCTCCCCTCTTGTTCTCTCTCTCTCTCTCTCTCTCTCGATTTTCCTCTTTCTCTCTCCCCGCCCAAGTTCCCTTTCTCTCCTGATCTCTCTGTAATTTTTTCTCTCTCTCTCTCTCTCTCTCTCTCTCACTCCGTTTCTCTCCCCGAATCAACCACTTCCCTTTCTCTATCTACCCAAATCTCTTTCTCCTGCTCAGTTTTCTCTTTCTCCTGTTCCGTTCTAATCGTAGGAGCAAGGGGATAGAGGTCCCGCGCTCTGCGGGCATGCCTATAGGCGTTAGCCCAGTAGGCCCTGTCTGTGCCCGTGCCACCCTAGTGGGCTAAGCTCGGTTCACCTAGGCCCCCCCACTCCTCTTGTGGGCTTGGATTGCTACAGAGGCCCTAGCCCTCCCACCCGTACATGTTACCTGATTGAACCAGGTGTTTCAGGAATTTGGTTCAGACCCAAGTCCGTACCTGGTCTGGGCTAGGCTGAGCCAGCCGACCTTTGCATGGAGCCAAAGTCCACTAGGTCTGAGCCATCCGCATCAGGGTCCGAGCTGGTTGTCCCAATTCACGAACCAGAGATTATGGTCTGTTACAGTACCAAGGCGGTGCACTTGGAGTTCTTATTGCACCGCCATCACCGGGGGCTCGTCTGTGCTTGAATGTGTGCTGTTCGCGTCGCTGACATCCTTGCAAGGAAGCTGTCTCGTCTAGCGTAATGCCACCGCTAGCGTGCCTCATTTTGTGTCATACCTGCATGCATCTTGACGCTTGAGGACATCCGCACACATTTGTTGAGGCCTGCAACAGCCCCCTCGATTTGCATATTGACTTTCAGATTACTCCGACTTTGTAGCACACTTCCCAAGATGATGGTTACTGACTATTCAAGCATGGGTTGGGTTTCGTTAAACGATCACCTAGAATAGATTAAGTTAAAGAATGATATTGGGAGCTACATAAAAAAGGCTGAACCAAAAGAGGTAGTTTATAAAGCCGATGCCACTGAACTTAAAGAGGTTTACATGGAGCAATTCTAGAATTCTGCCTTCAATGTCAAGAATTGATAGAGTTTTTATTGATGTCAGATGCGAAGCTTTGTTTTCTTCTGCAAAATTAAGTGCGAAGCCTGGCATTATGTCCAAGGAATTCCGGATCGGATTGGGTCCCTGAATCGGGACCCGCCGATCCCGATATGAATCGGGATCGGATCGGCCGGAATCGGCCTGGATCGGCCAGATCGGCCGGGATCGGCCGGAATCGACCGAATCGGGACCTGCCGATCCCGATCCGAATCGGCCGATCTGGATCGGGATCGGCCGATTCTGCATTCCATGATTATGTCAGATCATTGTGTGCTTATGGTGGAGTGCAGTCAAAGTATTCCAAGAAATCGGTCCTTTAGACTGGGAAAATAGCTAGATGAAGTTAGAAGAATTCAGAAGTATGGTGACTTACACCTGGAACAATGTGATGAATGATTTGCAAGAGGTCAAAGCTTTCGCGGTTACATTGAAAACATTAAAGGCTGCAATTAAGATATAGGCTTTGCAATGGAAAAAACAAAATAATGAGGCTTTTTCTTCATTAACCAGAGACATCAATGAATTGGTGGTCCAAGAAGAGGTAATGTTATTAACTGCTCAGGAGAAAGCCAAATTGACTATACTCAAGATGCAACTTAATGAATGGAGGATAGAGGAGGAAGTCAAACGGAGACAAAGGTCTAGGATTCAGTGGTTAAAAGAGGGGGATAACAAGACTAGATTTTTTCATATTATGGGAAATGGGAGAAGAAGAAGAAACACAATTTCTTCATTGATTGTAAATGGGGTGTGGTCAGATGATGAACATGTTATCATAGGGGAAATATTAAATTTTTATCAAAATATGTTTTCTGCAGAACAAAGGTGGCACCCAGTCCGGCACAGTGATGTGGTTAAACTGAATGAGGACGATAAGGAGATGTTGATGTCTCAAATTTCTGAGGATGAAGTTAAACATGCAGTTTTTGATTTGGGAAGTGACAAAGCACCAGGTCCCGATGGAATGCAGTTGTTTCTTTATCAATCCTTTTGGGATTTAGTGGGAAGAGATGTGATACAAGCAATTCGATATTGGTTTCATTATCAGAAGGGAGGGGAGTACGTGAATCAGACGTTTATTGTATTATTGCCCGAGAAAGATAATCCAATGGAGCTGAAAGACTTTCGTCCAATTAGTCTTTTAAATGGGTCTTATAAGATTTCTACTAAAATCTTGGCAACTAGAATGGGAAGGATTATTGGGAAGCTGATTAATGTGCAACAAAATGCTTTTGTGCCTGGGAGGAAATTGTTTGATTCTTACATTGTAGCACATGAGGGCCTGTTCGTCATGAAGAAAGGAAAGAGGAAAGGAATGATGCTGAAATTAGACTTCCATAAGGGCTTATGACAAAGTTTCATGGCAATGCCTGTAGAATGCCTTATATAAGTATGATTTTCCTAATCAATGGGTGCTTATTATTAAGAATTGCCTCTACATCAGTTTTCTCTATGATAATTAATGGAAAGGTTTTTTTCAAACGTTCCAGAAGGTTAAGGCAGGGGGACCCATTATCTCCTTATCTCTTTATATTAGTGACAAATGTCCTGAGCAAGATGTGTCAGAGGGCATAAGAGGAAGGTGGTTCCAAGGCGTCAAAGTGTTGAATTCTGGGTTATCTATATCTCATCTGCAGTATGCAAATGATACTTTATTATTGTTAGAAGGAGGTATAGAAGAGTTACATAAGCTTTTGTTTTTGCTCAAGACCTTTGAATTTACCTCAGGGCTTCAAATAAGTTTTGAAAAGAGTTCTATCATTGGAGTTAATATGCAGGAAGGTGAATTGAATGAGTGTGCTCAGGTTTTGGAGTGCAGAATTGAACGGTTGCCAATTGTGTATTTGGGGTTACCACTACATTACAAATCAAGAAGGATAGCTGATTGGGAGCCCATGGTCACCAACTTGCAAAAGAAATTAACCCAATGGAAGGCTAACAATCTGTGTTTTGGAGACAGGATCACTCTAATGAATTCTGTCCTTTCTTTTATTCCTATGTATTATATGTCAGTTTTTTTCATGCCAAAGGAGGTCATCTGATTGTGTTTTTTGTGGAATCCTGAAGGAGAATGCCGAGCATCTATTTGTGCATTGTGGGGTAATTAATGTTTTATGGAGATCCATTGGACTTTTACTCTCTTTTCAGTGGAAGGACTTCCTTGATTTACCATGCCTCCTCTAAGAATGAAAAGGATTTTGCCCAATACCTTCCGACCTTAAGATTTGGTCTATTCTCTTACCAGCCATGCTGTGGTCTATTTGGCTTGAAAGAGATTCAATAGTTTTCTATCAATCATTCAATCGGATCGATCACATCTTGGATATAGCTGTTAGGTGGACTTTTATCTGGGCAAAAGCTGCTGGGCTCCTCTTCAACATGGAAGACTCTTCACTGCTCCTTGCTGTTTTGAAGTCCAAGAAGCTTTTCTTGTAATTGTTTCCATTTTTTATCCTCTGGATATGTCCTGTTGTTTGATTTGAGTTTGTGTTTGACTTCGGCAAGAGAGTTTTTGACTTCGGTCAATATGTAACTATGTAACCCTTCTTATATCAATGAAATGTGACCTTTTGTCACCTTTAAAAAAAAAGGAGGTCATCAGAAGAATTGACAAAATCAGAAGGTTTTTCCTATGGGGAGGCAATAATGAGAATAAAAAAGGAATTCCCTTGGTAGAATGGAAGGAAGTTTGTTAGCTAATTAAAAAAGGAGGTATGGGAGTCAAGAATTTGAGCATAATGAATCTGTCTTTGCTGGGTAAATGGCTATGGGGAATGTTGATTGATGAATCACATTTGTGGAAAGACATTATGCAAGTCGGGTATTATGGCAACTGTGGAAGATTCAACATTTTCAACACAAATCAAAGAGTTTTGTCTCCGATTTGGAGAGGCATAATGAAATCTACAGGTAAGATCACAGTAGGAGATGGGCAGAATAACTATTTCTTGTATGACAGATGGGTTGGAGATTACATGTTCAAGGATAAATTCCCACATGTTTTTACTCTTACTGTTGATAATGTAAAACAATTGGAGATTTGTATACTTTTGAGGAGGGGAGGTTCTATTGGAATGTTATACTTAGGAGAAATCTGAGGGACTCAGAAATTGAACAATTTTCAGATCTTCTGTGCATTTTGAATGATGTTCAGATTGATATATAGAGGCAAGATAGGATTGTTTGGAGGGAAAATAACGGTGTCTTTTCTGTTAAATCGCTATATTCCTTGATAGAAGGAAATTCAAACTTTTCCTTCTTTTAAGGAGATATGGAGGGTTAAATCACCATTGAAGATTAAAGCTTTTATGTGGCTGTTATTTCAAAAGAGAATTGTTACTAAACTTTATAGAAGACACTGGGATGCAAACTGTTCAACTACTTGCTCTATGTGTGATAAGTATGAGGAGGATGCAGACCATTTGTTCATCCATTGTGAAATTAGCAAAGATGCGTGGAGAGTTATTTCTAGAAGTTTGAAGATTCAGTTGATTTTTCTGAACATTGAAGACACGTTTACATTCTTCAGGAATTCTAATTCAGCAGGGAAGACAAATCTTCAGCAAAAGATACTCATAATTCTGCCGCGTGCTGTGTGCTGGAGTATATGGAGTAGGAACGATAATCTGTTCAGGGGAACCAAAGTGTATATTGAAGATATTTGTCTTCAGGCGGTTACCTTTTGGTATCAGTGGTGTCGGCATATTTTAGGCATCCCAATTGAGTCTTGGGCTAAGTTAACCAGTTTTATGTAATTTTTTTTTCTCTTTCTGATCTTCAGTCTGAGGAACCTCTCCTCTAGACTGCGTGTTGATGTACTTCCTTTATTTATTTTAATAAAATTGATAGTACACCTGATTATGGAGACAAGATCCATGAAACCCTCCTTCAGAAGCTAGTATTTCTCCAGCTTAAAACGAGGTTTCCTTTTGAATCTAAAGCAAGAGTTCAAAAGAATTGGCTTATGATCTGATGCCATCCTGTAAAGACAAGTAGCATTGAAATCCCTAGCCAGACACCAGGGCCTTCCAGACTGTCTCTGTCAGAGCAAAAGCAAGCGTTCTTCTTGACATTTAAGCTTAATGGAACCAAGTAGGTGTTTCATAGGTAAACCTCATTTGTCCTTAGCTTCCAAGAAATTTGGGATGGTACGCAGTCTCATAAATTCTTTTCTATATTTTGGGTGAGTTACAAAAATGAAGAAGTTATAAGTGCTATTTGTTATTCTCTCCCTAGTTATGGTGCAATTACGTTTGGATGCAGGAGGAAAGACCCCGCGCGGTCGTTTCAGTTATTTTATTTTGTGGTAGACCCTGAAGACTTATTATGAGTCCTCAGGGAGTCTAGGACTTCGGATCAGGGGAGGATTCGAGAATTTGATATCTTCCCCGTTGACCTCGGTCAGTTTTAATTATGCCAATCAACCGATCAACAACCTTTGATTAATTGTCCAATGATGCCCTTTAATAGAAGTTAAGCACTAAGTCATGCAATTCAAACACAAGAAACACAATTTAGATTAGGCCCAGCACTTCACCCTGGCTTAGGATGGGTGTGGAAAGACTTGAGGTGGTTTAAGAAACTTTTAGGGGGTTTTTGATTGATTCCAAGTGTTTTGAACCCAAAAGGGTATTTTTGTAATTATACAAAGTTGAAGGGTACACGGGTATTTTGGTAATTTTTAAAACTTTCAGGTTTTAAGGGTATTTAGGATGTTTTAAGTGATTTAACATTTTTATGATTTTTTGTAAATTTTAATGATTTTTGGGGCACTAAGGTTATTTTGGTAATTTTCTGCATCTTTTAAGGTTTTGAGAGCATTTGAGGTATGTTGGGTGATTTTTATATTTTTTAGAATTTTCTTTGATTTTTTTACAAGTTATAAATGATGAAAATGGTAACTCCGTGAAGTGTAATAGGAAATCACCACCCACAAATGTTTGATGTGATGAGAAAAGCAATCTATCTGTCATTTCAATTGGAGTAATGAGGAACTTGCTGAGAAAGTAGCCATATTGGGAGTTCACATTCAAAATACAGAGGACCTGTTGCTAAAACTTCTGACAAATACATCTGAAGGTACATGCCACCTTTCTTGGGGAAAAAAAAATCAAATGGAACCAGGGAGCTTCAAGTTCTTTCTTAAGGATGCGAGCCTGATCAAAGGGAAACCAGCGACACCCAGTTGTGTGCTTGTCGTAAAGTAGTTGGCCTTTTGAGGGTGGAGGAGTTTAGGGTTTGCTCTGTTTCAATTATCTTTTTCTGGGGGGTTCAGTGTTAGAGTGAGAATGGAGTGCATGAACAGTTTATTTTAGCAGGTAATTGAGATTGTTGAGGAACAGTAATCTCTTCTCTTGCTACCTGATTGAAGTACATCTGTTTATTCTTGATACATTTGCTGGTGCGATCCACGGCTACATTTTTTTTTTTTTTGGGGGGGGGGAGTGTATGAATAGTTTATTTTAGCAGGTAATTGAGATTGTTGAGGAACAGTAATCTCTTCTCTTGCTACCTGATTGAAGTACATCTGTTTATTCTTGATACATTTGCTGGTGCGATCCACGGCTACATTTTTTTTTTTTTTTGGGGGGGGGGGAGGGCTTCATTTGTCGCTACCATAGGATTAGAACAATCCTTAACTTGGGTCCTAGACCACATAAACATATTAGAATATGTGGTTAGATAAGTGTTTATTATAACACATGTAAAAATCCGAATTTTGGCATAGCTTATGAATTTCATGTGAATCAACAATGAGGCTTATGTATAGTTCAATGGATGATGCATCACAATACAAAATCTGTAGGTTATCATGTGACTCGTATATGTATGTATACCACCGCCACCACCATCATCATCATCAAAGCCTTTTTTTTGAAAGTGGACTGTACCACAAGTATATATAAAAAGATCAAAATAGATACAATTTTACAATGCAGCTCACAAAAAGGCCCTGTGAAGAGCAGGTCGCCATAAAAAAAAGTGAAAGAATACACGAAGATGGTGTCCCCTCAAACCTCCCTCAAAGGCTTAAAAAGGAAAGAGGTAACAATTTGTTGTGTACAAAAGGCAAGTCCCCACACTCTTAACTCTATCACACACAAACCCAATCACTCTATCTCAGCCCAAGCTTCCTTCTTGAAAATCTGCCGATTCCTCCTCCCAAATATCCCAAAGAGTAGTATGAAGAATCAGGCACCAAATAACTCAACCATCATCAAAGCCTTATTCCGTCTCTTTGGGTTCGGCTACCTGAATCCTATCCCACCATTTTAATCTATCTAATGCCATACTTGTGTAACATGTAGCAATGTCAAGTCTTTTCTAACTAACTAACCTTCTCATTTTAGGTCTTTCCCCATGTCTTCTACCTTCCTCTACTTTAGTTTTATAACACCTCTTAAATAGTACTGAACTTGGGCAACGATGTGCATGACAAACCATCGCAGCCTATTCTCCTTAAGTTTAATGTCAATAGGAGCTACACCTAAATCCTTACGTATATTCATTCCTAATTTATCTTGTCTAGTCTTACCGCACATCCACCTCAACATCCTCATTTCAGCTACACATTTTTTGCACATGATCCTCTTTTGCAGCCCAACACTTGGAACCATATAATACAGCCGGACTCATTGCTGTCCTATAAAACTAACCTTTGAGTTTTAAGGAGACCCATCGATCACAAAGGACTCCAGAAGCTCCACTTCAACTGACCTGCCTTGACTTTGTTTTTAACATCTTCTTGGATCTCTCCATTCTCTTGACTAATAGATCTTGAATATCTAAAGTTACTACTATTAGGAATTACTTGATCCTTAGTTGTAACTAAATCCACCTGATCAGCTTTTATGTTACTGAAATTACATTTCATATATTTTGACTTAGTTGGCTAATCCTAAAGCCTTTAGATTCTAGAGTAGACCTCCATTGTTCTAATTGATCATTCAGACTCTCAATATATATAAACACTTAATCAACAATTACAAAAATCAGAGCAGATGCTCTATGTAAACATATGGAAGAGCTAGTAATAGAAGACCAAAGAACGCACTGTAAATTAAGCATCTTCAGATTTCACAAACATGTAAAAATTTGACGCATCGGAAAGATTCATTCCTTCTAACTAGTGGCGTAAGACTGACTCATGGCAATTAGTTTCAAATAAAGTCCCAACTCCCAGCAACTAGTGATGAAAGGATCATCAACTTATGTTGAAAGAGCATCATACATGATTTATATGATATAACTTAACTAAAAACTCATTTATATAGTTAACCGTGAAACCTTTCAAGACATACACCCAACATCATTCCTGATGAGGGTTGCTGACATTTAATGTTTAAACATCAATGAAATTTGTAGCAGTCCAAAGTGAAGGCAGCCGTTTATCTTGAATGGACCTGTTCATGATGATGGTTTTCTGTTTGCTTCCAAAGTTTTGTGAACTGTTAATATGCCTGGAGTTCAGTTTTTGATAGGGAGGTTTGATTCTTGATTGTAGTCTGATATGCATATGGGTTAAAATGACTGAGATTGCTACAGTCTGTCCCCTTGATTTCACAGTTGGGACGTGCAAGAGAACCTCAATGAATCCTTTATTTTTTGTGAATTTGTGGTTGTTTTGGTTTTAGGACTGAACATAACTGACATTCCCCTTGGAGAGTTGCAGAGAGGGGACTGACTTCTGCTGTCCCTTCATCTTGTCTGTCATTTAGAGTAGGATATCAGTTATTCATTCAGCTTATGAAGTATAATTGCTACGGATTGCAGCTTGGTTTGTACTCCATGAAAAAGGGATTCAATAAAAAATAGACCCCTCTTCCTTGGGGAAAAGAAATTTCCATAGTCTTGCAAAGATATTAGGGCCTACATGGCTTGTGAAATGTTATTAATTTCTCTGGTAAATAGAATACTGGGTTCTATCATTTGGTTCCATTTCAGGTGCTGGACCCCATGTTAGGCATACTTTTGAATGGGAGCACCATCTTGGTGTTCGGATGTCTATGCCGTTCGCATAGGGTTTTTTTGTGGACTTTGTTGTATACATTTCTACACCCTTATTTTTATTAATGCAATTTAGTGGTACTATCCACTTTCAAAAAGCTGTTGGACCCCATTGATTAGGGGCCTGGAGTAACTTCAACAAATAAGGCTGTTGTTGAAGTTTTCTTGCCAGGGTGATGAGGTGATCTACATCCTTTGAGCAAAAAGTTACAGTAGATCTTAATACTTTGAAGAATTGACAACCTAGCAACTGGATCAGAACTTTCCTATTTTAGCGCCCAGCAGATGGGGACGGGAACGACATCTTTCCCTTCAACTAGCGTGGAGGGTGAAGGTGAGAGCGATGGGGACGGGAACATCATCTTTCCCTTCAACTAGCGAGGAGGGTGAAGGTGAGAGCGATGGGGACGGGAAAGCTATCACGCCAGCAGTTGCAAGAAGAGAGGGTCATCGTCGCAGCAAGATGGGCTCGAGCTTCAACCGGTTTTTTATGATGGGAAGTTGGATCCAAGATGCAACAGGTGTTTTCATTGTTTAGAAAAGGGGCACAAAGCTTCTTCATGTAGAAACGCAGTTGTTTGCTGGCTTTTCAAGTCTATGGGACATCATAGCTATGTGTGCAGTGGGAAGTCGATTGTTCCCTCAGAGTTTTCGCAGAAGTATAATAGTCTACCCTGCAACGTTGATTTAGAGATCTCGCAGAAGCATAATAGTGTTCCCCGCAATGCCAATGTGAAGTATGCAAGTGCACCTTGGTTTCATATGTATAATCAGAACGTTTTTCTCAATGCAACAGTTTGATTGGTTCGTCTTCACATGACATTTTGGATGTTAATGTTATCCGTTTAGAGTTAGAGAAGTTGTGTTCAGCATCAAATGTTTTGAAAATCAGTCGTCTTAGTGAGAAACAAGTTTTAGTTTTCTTTTCTAATGGCACAGTGAGGGAGCAATTTCTGAGCAAATGTTCTTCTAAGATGAACAAGTTCATGGTTAACTGAAGTGAATGGAATGAAAAGGTTGGTGTTTGTGACATTGCTACAGGACATAGTGTTGGTGTCATTTGAAGGGTATTCCGCTTCACCTATGGAGTATAGAGGTATTCAATAGTATCACAGAGACTTTTGGTACTTTGAAAGAGGTGGATCCGGATACAAGGAATTGGAATAATCTTGCTTATACTCGAGTGTTGGTGGAGGTTTCAAATTTATCTAAGAAGATCAGTTTTATTAAGTTGGGATGTGGTGCGAATAATTGTTGTGTTGATGTTGAAGTTGAGCCTAATTCTTCTAATGTCGATTGGACATACAAAGAAGTGGTGCAAGCCTACCGTTCTTACGGATCTAATACGGAAAAACATTGCCCTAGCAGGAGTAAGGAGATGACAGAGTCAGAAACGAGGTTAGAGCGAGTAGATCTTGGTGAGTCAACTCAACCAATACAATATCACAAACCGATTGTTTCAAACTCAAAGAATCCGAGCCAAAATAATTATGTTTGATATCCTCTAGATTTGCTGATTCCCAACAGTGGAAAGCACGATGTTACTAATAATATTGTTACACCATCCCAACTGTTGAGATATAAAGAACGTAGGGTGTGCTTTTGTCAAGATGCCGATGACGCCTGGAAAGATGCCATCTCACAGCGGGCATTACAAATAGTAGCTGGCTTTATGGAGTCTTCTGGAAAGTCCGTAAAAGGCCTGCTACATGTGTACAAGAGGGGCAAATGGCAAGGTATCCAGAATTTTTTTTTTTGAAGGTGACAAAAGGTCACATTTCATTGATATAAGAAGGGTTATATAGTTACATTTTGACCGAAGTCAAGTTATCTCCATTCACCGAGGTCAATCACAAACTCAATTCAAACAACAAGAATTATCCATAGGATAAAAAAGGAAAATAATTACAAGAAAAGCTTCTTGAACTTCAAAACAGCAAGGAGCAATGAAGAATCTTCCATGTTGAAGAGGAGCCCAAGATAAAAGTTCACTTGACAGTTGTAGCCAAAATGTGATTGATCCGATTGAATGATTGACTAAAAATTCTTGAATTTCTTTCAAACCATATAGACCACAACATGGCTGGTAAAAGAATAGACCAAATTTTGAGCTTGGATGGGATTGGACAAATCCCATGCCAGTCTTGGAGGAGGCTTGGTAAATCGTGGAAGTCCTTCTATTGAAAAGAGAGTAATAGTCCAATGGATCTCCATAAGCACAATGCATAAATAGATGGTCGGCATTCTCCTTCAGGATTCCACAGAAAACACAATAAGGAGTATTGACATGGAGGATGAATTTCAGTCTGTCCATGGTTGGAAGTCTGCCCAGTACCATTTTCGAAAGGAAAAGTCTAATTTTTGTGGGAAGAAGGTTAGACCATACAGTATGATGCCAGCGAACTCTCAGACCTCTGTCACTAAGAATTTTGGTGAGAGTATTAACAGAAAATGTCCCTTTACAGTTCCAAACCCAACTTCTAGAGTCATTCTGCAAATTATTGGGAGAAAATTGATTTAAATAGCTAAGAACAAGCAACAGTTGATTCATTTCAATACCCACAGGCTCCCTTCTGAGACTAATATTCCAGTGACCGCGTTCCTCTGGAGCATAGATAATATTAATTGACTTCCCTTTATCCCCTGCGATACAATACAATTGCTGAAATTTGACTGCAAGAGGGGTATCCGAGCACCATTTGTCCTCCCAAAATCTGATTAATTACCCATCTCCCACAGTGAAAGTGATGGCTGAGTTGACAAGATCTGCAAGCTTGTTGATGTTTCTCTATATGGGTGAAAAAGATAATTGATAGGAGGGCTGAATAGCCCATTTGGATGCTTAAGGGTAGTATTTGTTTCTGATGATTTTGACCCATAAAGCATTGTCATTTTCACCCATTCTCTAGAGCCATTTAGCAAGCAATGCTTTATTGATAACCCTAGTGCTGGTCAGACCAACACCTCCCTGTGCTTTGCTAGTGCAGACCCTTTCCTAGGCAACAAGATGCAGTCCTTTATTCTCCCTTCTCCCTCCTCCCCAGAAAAAAGAGCTCCTTATACTTTCAAGGATTCTTTCCACAATTTTGGGAATAGAAAGGATGGAGAGATGATAAGTGCTCAAAGATGAAAGAATACTTTTGGAGAGAATCCATTTACCTCATGCATACAGAAATTTTGCTTTCCATCCTACCAAAGCATATGCAAACTTATGGATTAGAAGGTCCCATTCCCTAACTTTATTGCTGACATTTGAGAGAGAGAGACCAAGATATTTGATGGGAAAATGTGACTGTTTGCAATTCAAAACATCAGCGATCTGATTGCTTCTGTCTATCGTAGTGTTGATGCCTACAATTTCATATTTGTCAAAGTTAATAGAAAGTCCGGTGACAGCCTCAACCAACAATAGGATTTTTTTGATATTCGTAAGCTTAGTCTCTTCAATGGATGAGAAAATCAGAGTATCATCTGCAAATTGGAGATGGGATAGCTAAATGCATGGATGGCAATATCGGTACCAGTACCGACGGTGGGTACCGGTCGGTACCGGCCCAGTATCGGCCGGTATCGGCCGATACCCTCTACAGGAGTGGTAGCGGTGCCGGCCGATACCGGTATGTACCGGCTGGTACGTACCGGTATCGGCCGATACTCCCAACCATAGCTGAATGCCATTTCTGCTAGTAAGGAAACCATCAACCAGCCCTTTAGAAATAGCTTGATCCCAAAGAGAGCTCAGTACTTGGCTAACCATGATGAAGATGAGAGGAGAAATATGATCTCCTTGTCTTAGTCCTCTAGAGCTAGCAAAGTAACCACTTGATTCTCCATTGATAAGAATAGAAAATCTGGCAAAGGAAACACAACTTATAACCTAGCTGATCCATCTTTGTTTGAAGCCCATATGCAAGAAACTTTTTCAATGCAGCTCCAACTAACTTTGTCAAAGGCTTTCTCAAAGTCTAATTTAAAGACAATTCCTTGTTTCTTAGAGCATTTTTGTGAATGAGTAGCTTCATGGGCTGCTGGGAATTTATCTAGGATGTACCTTCCTTTCAAGAAAGCCGATTGATTGATGGAAATGACATTTTGTAATGCCTTCTTCAGCCAGTTTGCTATGATTTTAGTGATGATTTTATAACAACTATTTAATAGACTAATAGTTCTAAAATCTGTAGGCTTCTCAGCACCCTCCTTCTTTGGAATGAGGACAATAAAGGTTGAATTGAAGCAATTGATAGATTGCGACCTATGCTGAAATTCATGCAAAGCGTTCATTAAGTCTTCCTTAATGACTTACCAGAAAAATTGATAGAATCCCATAGAAAAACCATCGGGCCCTGGGGATTTATTGGCATTTATGTTGAAAACAGCTTCCTTAACTTCCTCTTCAAGAAAATTAGCACATAAAGATTCAGCTGTTGAATTGTCAATTTTAGGAAGAATACCCTCCTTCAAAGAAGGTCTCCAAAGCTCATTTTTTATGAAGATATCTTGGAAGTAGGAGATAAAAGCTTGCTTGATGCCAACCTCTGAGTCAATAAATTGATCTTCAACTTTAATGTGTTCTATCTTAAGAGTTCTCTTCTTGGCTCCTGCGACTGTATGAAAGAATCTAGTGTTGTTATTCCCTTCTTTGAGTCAAAGTTCCTTGGCTCTTTGTCTCCATTTGATTTTTTCAAGACGAAGCCACTCATTAAATTCAGTCTTAAAGGTCCCCAGTTCAAAAAATTCCTCAGAGGAGAGATTATGTGAATCTGCCTTAGCTTCAAAGACTTCTAGTTTGCTCATGAACAATCTCCTAGTAGCAGCTTTAGCCTCTTGGATCTGTTGGCTCCAAGATTTTAAACAATTCCTATGTCTCTTGAGCTTAGTAGAGAAAGACCTACAAGCAGAGTTATGCGTAGGGCCCTCTTTCCACCAATTAGTGACCAGTTCTTTAAAGCCTTGTTGAGACTGCCATGCTATTTCGTATATGAAGATCCTGTGCTTGCTCTTTCCATCTAAAGTCTTCAGGAGCAAAGGAATGTATCCAGAATTGTAAGACAATTGGATCTATTTCTTGTTAACGGTTGGGGTTGATAATGATCCTCTTACCTTGGAAGGTCTTGATGGAGGAGGAGTCCACATGTCATCAAAATCCCAATATTTGGATGCGTCTTCAATACCGCTAGATAAGGATGGAACATCAGCTGATGGAGGTGTCTCTTTCCAAAGAATTCCTGGTGGAGTAATACTTGTTGCACAACCAGGTTTTGCAGCAAGTCTAGTCACACTGCACAACTATCTACAATTGGACCACGTGGCCAACTCGGCCTGTTGGACGAGTTGACATGGCAACCCCCATAATCTTTTGATTGACAAATATAGTTTTTGATTGACAAATACATATCTCGATTGACAAATACAATTTCGATTGACAAATATAATTTTCGATTGACAGATAAATATTTCGATTGACAAATACGATTTTTGATTGTCAGATATAGTTTTGCTTGACAAATACATATTTCGATTGACAATATACAATTTTCGATTGACAAATATAGTTTTCGATTGACAAATACAGAAATTGTATTTGTCACTCGAAAATTGTATTTGTCAACCGAAACTGTATTTGTAAATCGAAATCGATTGACAAATATCGAAATTGTACTTGTCAATCGAAAACTGTATTTGTCAATCGATTTGTCAATCGAAACTATATTTGTCAATCGAAATCGATTGACAAAAACATAAACTGAACTTGTCAATCAAAAATTATATTTGTCAACAAAAAATGTACTTGTCGATCGAAATATGTATATGTCAATCGAAAACGGTATTTGTGAATCGAAATATTATGGGGGTGGTCATGTCAGCTCACCTAATTGGCCACGTGGTCCAACCGCAAGGAGTTGTGCAGTGTGACTGGACTTACTACACAACTTGGTTGTGCAGCAAGTATTACTCTTCCTATTGAGATCCAATCAGTCGATGTTCCTGCAAAAAGGAATACGATGCCATATGATTTCCTTGATTCATGGGATGACGATGAGCTCCTTTCTAAAGCAACGGCATTGGGCATTCAAATGCAGAATAAGCAGGGTCAATTCAGGGAAATTAATGAAATCAAATTTTCAAGATCGAAATAAACCAGCAATGCTATCATCTTGCAGCAAGAATGATAGTTCCAAGTCTTCCGCTAAGCGTGAAGAATTTAATTTGAGGAGGAAGAGTTAGTCTTTGCTACATAAGATAAGTGGTCATGTGGTAGTAGTTATGAAGAATATTTATAATTTTTTATTGCATGGCGTAGGTAGATTTCTGTGAGGTGTTTGCTATTGTAGTTATTGTTGTCAGCAAAGAATTTCACCAAGCCATTTGATTGTACTGCCCCTATATATTTTTTAATATAATTGGTGGTATAATCCACATCATATTAGGAAAAAAAAAGCAGCTGGGTTAGAACTGGTCTGGGCAGGTTCTGATTTCTACCCCATTTTGAGCATGAAACCAGCTGTTCGCAGCAAACATTGCTTCTTTGAAACTGACCGTTCTGTGAAATTGGGGGAGGAGGAAAATAGAGAATATAGAAGGATGGAGAACAAACAACCGCCCCCCCACCCCCGATGCGGGACGGGAGATGGGGAACCCAGATGAAGGGCTCGCAGGCCCAAGGAGGAGAGGATGACAGGGGGGCAGAGAAGAGGAATATGGGAAGAAGGGGGGGAGGTGGAGGAAGATGAACAGGGGCTTCACACCCCATCACACACGACCCTTCACGGGTCCATTCCCACAAGAGACGTACCAGGCGGCTGCAACATTCATTCTCTCATCATTAGCTCTTCAATGCCCAAAAAGGGAGGAGTACATGGGGTATATATAGGCCCTAGGAGGAAGCCCTAATAAGAAAATTATCAAAATTATAGAAAAATAGAAAAGACCTCAATTGGGCCTCTAATGGGTCAAATACAATATGTAAGGGCTCTTTGGCTCCATTTCTGCAGGTCTTGAATCCCCATCATTCTCCCCTTGTTTGAGAAAACTCATCCTCGAGTTTTAAAGTGAGTCAATATCCATGGAGGAATGATAATAGCATACTCGGGAAACAACATAGACTGCTCATGAATCATCATGCGTAGGAATGCTCCAACTTGAGGAGGAAAGTGTGCCTCTAGGTCACTCCATATGTGGTCAAAATCATGCAGACTGACCACATCTCCAAGTAGCTTTCTTGTCTTCGGCTCCTTCTCTTCAGTGAGGAAGAGGTCATTATCTACTACAGGCATCACTGATTCAACCTCTCCCAAATATTCATCTTCTAGTGCTGGTTCGGCTATATAGTGTATCTCTTTCATTTGATTTTCATACTCTTCGATCATCGCCGGGTCTGCCTTATAGACAACATCCTTTGTCTTGGTCAACATGGTACAAAAGTTCCGAATATCACCCTTCAACTGGTCCCAATCATGCTTCCAATCATTCCTGAAGTTGCTCCAATCATTATCTAAGTTACCCAGTCCAAGATCCTTAGACATCTCCCAATGTCTGCTCGAGTAGTCAGTAGCCATCGCCTTGGGGAGTATGGGAAGTGGCATGCAAAACGACGCGCTACTGACTGAAGGAGCACAGGACGAGGTCCGTCTTACTACAAAGATGCCAACGGTACGATCGGCAGAAGAAACGGAGCTCAAACCACTAACCTTGGTATGCGTGCAGAAGTGACACGCAAAACGATACAATTCGGGGCAGATGTGTGCTAAAACTGGGTGGGCCTCGTTAAGACGAGACCAACGCCTTTGACGGCGTTCAAATCGGAGTCCGTGACGACCTCGAATGGTACGCACAACCGTCATCATAAAGGGTGCAAGTACGGCACACAAAACTATGCACCATTAGTTGAGTTAGACAAGGTCTGCCTCGCTGCAAGGATGTCAAATGTATGATCAGCGCGCGAAACGGAGCACAAATGAGGGCTTCGATATACGTGCAGAAGTGACAAAATGAGGCAAGTCAGAGACTCAACGTGTTGGATCTGGGTCGGCCTCGTCGAGACGAATCTGAGCACAGACGAGCTCTAGGCACTGGCGGTACGCTTACGGCTCTAGTTGTACTGTCCGACATCCAGCAACAGCCCTGGACGGCACCCGCTCGAACTAGGACTGAACCATGCGGCAACCTGGTCGAACCAGAAGGCTGGGGGCCCTTTAAGGGCTAGGCGGCTCGGGACCCTTTAAGGGCTAGGCGGCTCGGGCCAATCGCACCTGGCTGGACCAGGTCGTATTGGGCTCGGACCCCTTTGAACCTAACTTCAGTTCGACCGGGTTAACTCAGTTTGACCGGGTCTGTAACAAAAACACGAACCGTTCTGAATTTCTTCCCCTTTTGTTTGATATTCTTTTCCCTTCCACCCTAACAGCGCACAAAGGGGAGGCGGGGAGGGAGGCAGCGGCAGAGCGCGGCGGCGGTGGAGCTGCCGGCTGGCGGCGATGACGGTGGTGGCTACGGCGGGGCCGGTGGAGGTCGGCTACTGTAGGGCCGATGGAGGTTGGCTACGGCGGCAACTTCCACGGTGAACGACTGTGACGGCGACGGTGCTGGCGGCTGCGGGTGGAAGGCAGCGGGTGGCCGGCGAGCGCGGCGACGGCGCCAGTGACAGCAGCGGTAGGCTCCTCTCTTCTTTTTCCTCTTCCTTCTTCACCCGAGCCAACCAACGGTGGAGCTTTGACGGCGGCTCGTGGAGGGCGGCTCTGGCGGCGGGAAGAAGCTGACGCTGCGGAGCTCCGACGGTGAGGAGTTCGAGCTGGCGGAGGAGGTGGCCGTGTGGTCGCGGATGGAAAAGGACGCTGTGGAGCTGTATGGGAACCGAATGGGTCAGTTGTTGTAGACCTAATCAGGATGGCGATGACATCAACACAGACGGGGGAACGAGCCTTCCCCTCCCTCCTCTTCTTCTTCTTCTTCTTTTTCTACCGCTGCTACGGTTGGGAGGGAGAGAAGGAGAGCAGGGTCGGTGGAGGGCAGAGGCAGATGGTCGGGATCGGGGCCGTAGAAGGCAGGGAAGGCGGCGGAGCTGTGCCTAGGATCCCAATTTGTGAGAACAAGTTGGTTCTCTAGACTATGATACTAGTTGATGCGGGATGGGAGATGGGGAACCCAGATGAAGGGCTCTGAGGCCCAAAGAGGAGAGGATGACAGGGGGGCAGAGAAGAGGAATAGGGGAAGAAGGGGGGGTGGAGGAAGATGAACAGGGGCTTCACACCCCATCACACACGACCCTTCACGGGTCCATTCTTACATGAGACGCACCATGCGGCTGCAACATTCATTCTCTCATCATTAACTCTTCAATACCCAAAAAGGGGGGGGAGTACATGGAGTATATATAGGTCTCAAAAGGAAGCCATAATAGGAAAATTACCAAGATATCCCTAGGACTCCTAAAATAGCCAAAACATGCATCAAAATTACAGAAAAATAGAAAATACCTCAATTGGGCCTCTAATGAGCCAAATACAATATGTAAGGGCTCTTTGACTCCATTTCTGAGCTACTGGATAATGGATAAGCTGATGAATGAGGGATCTTTGTCATTTGCTATTCCTTTCTATATTTTCTCTCCTCCATTTATCCAAAGTATGCAAGAGAAACCCTTGGCTTTCCACTTTCTGTTCGTATCCCATGTATGTAAATCATGACATGGGCTGCACACATGCCTGTGCATGTGTAACTTTCAAATTTGTAGATAAAGATCATGTATCATAATAGGAAGTATGGCTTAGAATACAGGAGGAAGTGACAGTAAAGAAGTCAATAGCAGCAGTTGCAGCATTTGTAAGGGGAAGACATGGAAAGAGAAGGGAGTAGCAGCAGGGAAAGGGAAGAAATAGCAGCAGCTCCAGGGATCTGCTAATGCAGCAGCAGGCGGAAATGAGAGGTGAAGCTCTAGTGGTACCCACATCCATTAGGAGAACCTGCAGCCCACCTGATCATCTCCCTTTCTTCCTTTTTCTACTGTCTTAAAAAAATCATGCTTCATTTTTCTTCTCCTTCCTCTTCTTCTATCCTAAGGTCTGGTGGCAGAGCCATTGTATCTACTCTTCGATGGCAGTGATGTTGTCTGTTTCCAGTGTTGGCAGTGGGATCTTTTGGGGAATGGAAGTTTTGGTCCTAGTCGTGTCTTTCCCTCCTTTCCGATCCTGCTTCTGCTGCTTGTTGGTGTGGCAAATTGGCCAGTTCACAATGATTGGGTGATTCAGCTCAGCTTTTGGCTGTTTCCACTTTCTAGGTCCATTATTAAGCAAAACATGTGCAATTTGTGTTCAAATTAGGGCTGAAATGTTGAGGCATGGGTTGTGGGTGCCCCTGCCCTCAGGGTTTAACCAGTACTAGCTGGGTCATCCTTGGACATCCAAAAAAGGCAGGCCAGACTCCTGACTTCTGCCATTTCTCGTTCTGGGAATGCATCTAATATTTATGCTTTCATGGTTGTCCTTTTTAGACTGGAGAGCTCTAATCCAATCTTTTAATCCAAGCAGGTATCCCTTTTTTAGGACTCAACGGAGCATTTTCATGAATACTTGTCACCACAGGATCTTATTATCATGTTTGATTTTTGTGAATGTGGATGGTACCACAATATATTATAACAAAAAGGAGGATATACAAGAGAGGGCAAGACAACAAAAGTCCCTCCTATACAAAACACCAAGATGGTGAAACACTCTCTTAGCTCTAATCCAACACTCCATTTATTATCATATTTGATAGTATTGGTCTCTTTCAATTGTTCTTTTTTTCTTGTTTATAAAATCTTCTCGGACTTATTTTCATCATGCTTATCATTCACAACTTGGTATAGGTGGATGTCTGTTATGTTTGTCTGAAATTTGAAATCTGTGATCGTGCTATCCTCACATAGACCACAAAGGTGGTTGACCAATATATATGTACTTTATTTCAGAAAGTTCTATTGATTGGTCCAGTAAATATTAGCCCTTCTGGACATTATGCTGGAGAAGTGTCAAAGATGGCTAGAATCCTGGAAAAGATTAGTGAGACTGGCTGTGAAGTCATTGTGATTGGAAATGCAAGTTATAAGCAATTTTTCAAGACAAGGCAGAGGCGAAATTCTTTCTTGTCATACAAATATTTTGAAAATGCATCTGTTGTATGGGAATTTCTCAAGGGACGAACACCACCAGGCATTGCAGCTTTGGATAGGGTATACTTGCTGACTTTATTCATAGTCAATATTACACTTATTCGACTTTTGTGTCAGAAGGGGTATTTTTTTGTCTTTGACATTTTCTGGAGTTAATTTATATCTTTATTTCTTCTAATAATTTACATCCTCATATGTATTTCTGTAACACTAGCAGAGGATGCTGGTCTCACATCACCAGTTATTCTCTTTCATTATCTCGTGCTTCAACAACTTGCTCTTTACAATTCAGAACCATGGTTTTCTGTGATAAAAACCCCTTTGATTACTGTACATAATAAACTATATTGACTGAATATTGGCCATGACCCATTAGCTATTTCGAGCAGTTTTCCAGTTCACCTGAAATTAAATTAAGTGATTAAAAGGTGCAGAACTGCAACTGTATGCATGTACTTGAGGAAGCGGTAGGTTAGTTTCTACATGTAAATTTCTCAAACATTTTCTAAGTATTTTCTTCTGAGTTTGGACACAGTCGTATTTCTTTTAACTAATTGTTGTGTGATTTCCCTTTTCAGGCATACCCTTTTGACCCTGATTGGGATGCTATTTTTTGTGATGCTACCCAACCTTTAATTGTTGATGTTGGAAGTGGTAATCCTTTTGGCGGCATCATTCTATTCATGCTTCTGTTTTCATCCAGAAAATTGTTTATGCTTGGGTCTCATTGTAATTTGTATTTGTGTTCGTATTTAATGATATTAGTAGAACTGCGCCTTTTGTCATCTTCCACTTGTTGTTTGCTTATTTTCTTTTCTTTTTGTTATGCCCGGTCTTTTACCAAGCTTATTCATGGGTTATTTAAGTTAATTCTATTAAGTTCATTAGAATTAGCTTACTAAGTGATATAATTATTGTTCACGGTTTCACTTGACATAGGTTCAATTTTTCGACCATACTCACTGCAGAGAACTCAGATTGAGGTGAAACTAGCTTTATTTGAAAGAGGACTTTGAATTCTATAATTTTGTAGAAGAATGCAGTTGCTAATTTTGATGTGTTGAAGGACTTTTATGAAGATTTTTAGGTAGCTGTCTTGTATGGCGGCAAGTTGAAGAGTGAAGGGTTGACAAGATAACAAGTGTAAGCATGTGGTGGCAAAGAGTTTTTCGGAGTGTGACACATAGAAGGGTGTTACTATTTGCTTAATTCTTATCTTGAAGTGATGATTATGAAGGAAGAACACTTAGATCTTGACATGTGTATCCATGTGTCACCATGTAGCTAAAACCTATCCATAAAGCATGAGGTGGTAAGCATGAAGCATGGGGTGGCTAGAAGGAGTTAAGGTTTTGACACTCAGCTCATGAGGTGTCATTTTCTCGTGCAAATGTTCTTCTATTTAAACAATCTCTTCCCTTCTACTTCAGATCACCACCACCACCACCATCTTAAGAGAATAAAGAAGAGGAAGAAGAAGAAAAGAAAGGAGAGCCATTCTGTAGGAGAATTGCTGCATCAAGGGAGAATACTCTGTGCTCATCTGTATCTAAGGAAAGGTCAGGAAGAGGCCAAAAGTTCAAATAGCAAGGGGGTTAAGAAGAGGAATCCTGTAACCTGGAGAGGTTCTAGTACTTAAGAGGTAGGCAAATGATTAACCCGACTATGAATATTTTGTAGTTATGTTTTCTTTTGTTCTAAAAGTATTTTCAAAACTTAAGAATTTTCATACTAACTATAGATTCCCATCTCATGTTTCAAGTTCTTTGAAATCCCAAGTTTCAACAGTTTTTATCAAATAACTTGTTCAGAAATCAATTTTTTCCCCATAGAACTATTTGGTATCCTTTCTCTTTTATTTCAACTCTGATTATTCTGAAATTTTGAAGAAAGCTTCCCTTTTGCCACCGGAGCATACTTGTGATACATCCTACATGAACTTTGCTAGTTTTTTGTTACAAATCTGTGGATCATATGCTTTGTGGATAATGCCATCTTAAGGGGGTTGTAGGGTCTGATTCCGATATAAGCATCGTTATTGGATAGGATAATATGTGAACCCGAGGGCATTGGATAAAATCCATGAAACTAGACTCCAGTTTAGTGGAGTGGTGAAATTGGTGGTACCCAGTTCCGTGATAGCCAAGACTCTGGTATTTTTGCCTAGGTGCCTGGTATATGTAGTATGGCCCCTTATGTTGTGGTTCGGGTGCATGCTCGTATGAGTATTAACACCTATTGTCAATCTCCTTTGCAACTGAACCTAATCCTTATGATTTGATCCTTATTATAATTTGTCATATGATTGTTTATTCAATTCATAAGTCACTTTGAATTCCATATAATTAGCCATCTTCCTTTGTTAAGATTTTGTCTTTGATTCTAAGTTTGACCATGATCCATGTCATGTGAGTTATATGATAGGTAAGTAACATGTGGATCTTGATGTGTTTGAGATTATCTATAAGATATGCCACTCACATGTCTAACTTTTATGATAAGTTTGATTATACTCCATGCCCATAAGATCATCTTCGTGAATTATGCACTTTCATATTACATGTTTGAATTAGATCAAGTTTTACCATATGCTTTATATAGAACACCATGAGATCTTATGAATTATGCTATACAACTATTTGAAATTTGCAAATCAATATTATATTACTAACCATGTGTAGGGTTATGATGTCTATTGAGTTTTGTACTCATTAAGTTTGCTAACTGTTGAAACATTTTTTTTCAAAAAAATACATAAAACAAAAAAGAGAAAGGAGGGGGGTTAAAAAAAAAAGAAAAGAAAGCAGGGGGAAGGGAGCCACCGTTTGGGGGGGGGGAGCCACCAGCTGGCGCCCCCACCGGTGTGGGGGTGCCACCGGTGGGGGGTGGCCATTGGCCCCCCTTCCTTACCCATAACAGGGCTGCAGCAAAAACACACACAGAAGAGAAGAAACACAAGAAAACAGGCAGAGACCTGGATTCAAGTGCCATCAGCTCAATTTAGAAACAGTGGTCTAAAATTAAAAGAAAAAAATCCTGCTAGGCAGTATCAACTGGGCACAGGGTTCCCATCCTATTAGAAAGCAGCTCTTCAATTATGTTTTTAGCTTGGTGGTGCTTTGCTTGAGGATTGAACCTTAAATGCATCAACATGGCATCTTGTGCAGTTCTCCCACATGATCAGATAGAAATCCAACTTAGGAAATCAGAAACATGGGATTATCCCCAATTGTCTTGTCAGAGGTAGCGCAGATTGTATCTTGCCTTTTCTGCTGGTTTGTCCAGGGGAGGCAATGATCCCCCTGTTGCTTAAGCTTGGAACTGATCTTTAAACCAGTTTTATGGAGCCATACCCTCAAAGGCTCAAGCTAGTCTTCTTGGCATTGCAACAGGTCATTCTAAAGATAAATTTTATTCAACTATGAAGTCGGTGCCAATGAATAGGTGGGTGATGTCATATAAGATTAAAAACCCAGTATACGTCGATGGAAGAAGCTTCTATTGTTACAACTATGTAAGCTATTGAAAGTTGCTGCAAGTTGCTTCTTGCTGTGATTTCATGTTAGTTTTGCCAGTTTTGCAAGATATTCACCTATTTCTTGTTTGCGAACTTACACTTTTATAGTGCAGGAAATGGATTGTTTCTTTTGAGAATGGCTGGAAGATGGCAAACTTCAAACTTTCTTGGGCTGGAAATTAACAGAAAAGTATGCTTTCTTCATTTCATTGGGTTCTTTGCTCGGAGCTCAATTATTTACTAATGTTCCTTTGTAGCTTGTTTCCCGTTGTCTGGAAGATATCCTCCAATGTGGCAGAAAGAATGTGTAAGTCCTCGGCCTGGAGATACTGATCTTGTTCCTTTTGGTGTCAGGAGTTTTACGTCAACAGTTACTCGTGAACTTATCTTTGTATAAACTAATAAACTGAAGATAAACTGGACCAAGTCATACTATTATATGCATTTTGTTCTGCATACATTCTGAACACACTGACATTAGACAGTTTTATACTATGACATGTTCATACACTGGGCAACAGGACATTGATTCTTTTGAAAATTTACGTTCCGGCTTTCTTCAAAGTAATAAAAAAGAGAAAACAAGAAAAATTGAGGTACAAAAGCCATCATATAAAGAGCACTTTGTAGTCCATATGGTAATTGCGATCTCTGAGGAGTGTTTGCCATGATGCATTCCTTCTTTGAAACATTCTATGATACTTGAAGAGTTTAAAGGGACCCTTATTTGTCAAGCACTGAAGATCTCAGTGAGGAGATACACATGGTTGCCACAACCACGTCTTGCCATAAATGCTAGTTCCATATCCACCTATCTTCATATATATTTCCTACCGTTTGGGAGCAAATCTGAACTAGGAAGACCTTCCCAAGATTAACATCTAAGCATTACAATAACCCAAAGCTGCACGTACCCTCTACACATGAAAGTCCTCAGGGAACAGCTGATGATGTCATTAAACACTACTTTATGCTGCCTTATTAATCTCTTGTGGAGATTCTTCAGGTTCATGTAGACTTGAGCATGGATGGTTGACCATATGGCCCTTCAATAGCAACTAAACATTTTATTTAATAATATCCTCTTAGCCAGAGCATATCATGTTTGAATATTTCCCTTCTTTGATTTCTTCATGTTCTTTTGAAGAATATGATTAGAGATTAGCTTTGGCAGATGTCTACCGGTGAAATTATCTCGTCTCTCAACTAGAAAACAACCTAAACTAAAGGTATTTTTGTTGGAGCTTGATCAAAGATGTTGGAAAATTGTGTAAGGGATGTCAATTGATCCTCTCTCTGGCATATAATCCAATACAGTTGAACATTTCAATCAATCTCCAACAATTGTTTGCGTTAAAGCATACACCCAGACAATACATGACTCCAATACAGTTAAGTAAGGTAAGCAACAGTGTCCACGTTTCCTTTTTCTTCAGTGAGCATCTTCAAGCAGAGTGTGAATGACAAAGTGGATAGAAATGAGTTGATGTCTTGATTTCAAGGGATTGCGAATGGAGTGGATTGATGAGATCTTTGTATCTAAGGAGAACATTAATGGATCTGTCCACTTTTGTCTGCATTCTGTTTGTTGAGTACTCTTGGAAGTTATGTGCATTAACATTTTTATGTACATTATACTTTTGTTGATATTTTCCTGTCCTTTTCTTCTTATAAGTTGTGTTTTTCTACCACTGTATCTGTATTCCAGAATTACTTCTTTCAGCTGTGAACAATTCATAACATTTCCTAATAGCATAATATTGATGTATGTTTTTCAGTTATTTCCTCTCGACAAATGCTACTTCTACTTTTCGCTCCATCATTTCAAGCTATCCTGGGAAACTGGTACTTGTTTCGATACAGGTACTCTTTATCATATGTAGTAGCTTTACTGGGTGCTTTTGCTGCAAGTCTGGTTTGTAACCATTTGATATATGGTTGGTAACTTAATATGCCGCGGGCGTGCGGCCACCTATCCTGTCTGTCTTCAATGTAAAATCCCCATTTTATTCACTTGGGCCAATATTTTGGTAGTGAAGCTTGAACCTGCTGATGTCCGTTTTAAATGGGCTTCAAAATTCTCATCAACAGTCAAAGTTGAACTGACGTATATATAGGTTCGTTTCAGTTTGTCTGTTGGATTATTGTTGTTAGAGAATTGGTCATGGATAAATATCATATCATATATTCATATGCTTCCACATTGGCATTAGAAGGAAACAGAAATCCCTGTGGATGGAAATAAGTTTGAGTCAATTATCTTACTGAACAAACATTCAAGGGTGTGCTTCATCTTCTGTCCTTTTTTTGAAGGAAAGTAGTGGACTGTACCACCAATTTTATTAACTCATAAAAAGTAGTAGTACTGCCAAGAGAAAAGGCAGGTTATACATCACCTTAGAAAAAAAAAAATGGAGTTAGACACTGAAGGATTTCATTTACCTCCTCCACATCTATATAGGAACATGATGAACCTACTCCAATGAAATAACAAAGAAGCAGCTTTAAAGCATGAATTCTCAATACTAGAGTTACTTCACCTGTAATGGTGTCACATTTCTTCTGATAAATTTTTGTAAGCTCTCTTTTCAAAAAGTAACTGCATAAAGGCCCTAACTTCCAATGATACATTTTACACTCCCAAGAGATGCTCTATCCTTTTTTTTTTAACTTTTTCCTTTTTGTTTTGGGGGGGGGGTAAATAAGTGAGGAGTGATGTTAAGACGAAGAACCAGATTTTTGTGAATGCATTATTGGTGTTTGAGGGGATGTGAGTGTAGGAAACTATCCTTTACTTGTTTTTTTTTTTTTTTTTTGGGGGGGGGGATGTTGGACTGTACCACCAATCTTATTTAAAATAAATTGAGGAAGTACAATCATTAGGATAGGAGAGATTCCTATTCATGGAAAGAAGAAAATTCAAACAAACTTAAAAACCTTCTCCCAGGCCTGTACCGAAATACCCATAATATGATGGGACCAGTGATATAAGAATGACAACTGTAACCGTTATACTGCCTCTGTTTGTTTATAAATTGGTAGTACAACCTGCCATTCTTTTTTTGGGTGGGTGGGTTTGAGTATAAGGTGTCTAGTTAACAGGCAAAGGATGTTCACTTAGGCTTAACGTTGTAGCATTGTAGCCCATACTCTCTAGCTAGTAAGTTGGCTTGGAGACCTAAGCTAGATGGAAGTGTGGCCGAGAACCTTTGCTGGCCGATCCTTGAAGAAGAAGTGAAACAAGCTATCTTCAACATGAATGTGAACAAATCTCCTGGTCCGGACGGATTTTCACTAGGCTTTTACCAATTTTTTTGGGATGTTATCAAGGATGATTTTATGAGAGTGGTAAAGGAATTTCAAGATAGACCTCTATGTATCAAGGGCCTTAACTCTACACACATTGTACTAATCCCAAAAATAGAAGGTGCAGAAAAAGTTTCTGATTATAGACCGATCAGCCTTTTGAATGGCTCTTACAAGATCATCACAAAGATTTTAGCCAACAGAATGAAGACAACACTAGAATTGCTTATCAATAAGAACCAATCAGCTTTTCTAAAAGGAAGATTTATTTTACACAATTTTCTGGCAGCAAGTGAAGCCATCCACAATCAAAAGATTCTCAAGAAGGAAGGAATTGTCATAAAACTTGATTTTGAGAAAGCATTTGATACCGTTAACTGGCAGTGTATACACAAATCCTTGGGTCTCATGGGGTCAAGCAAAAGTGGATCAATTGGATTATGAGCTGTATCTCAATCCCAAGGTTTTCCGTTTTGATGAATGGCCATCCTTCTGGTTATTTCAACAGCTCAAGGGGATTGACATAAGGTGATCCTATCTCACCCCTTTTGTTTCTCATCATAGGACAGGTTATGAGTACTTTCTGGGACAAAGCTGCCGGTCAAGGTCTGATAGATGGCTTCAAATTTGGTAGGAATGGCTTCCAACTTTCTCATTTACAATTTGTAGACGATACATTGCTACTCTCCTTAGGCCATATGGGTATGTTGAGGAATTTGAAGATCTTGCTGGTCTTAACAGAAGCTATTACTGGTCTTTGTATTAATTTCCAGAAATATGAATTAGTAGGGATAAATTTGGACAAGGATAGGCTGGATTGCATGGCTGAGATTTTAAACTGCAGACAATCTCATTTCCCAATCAAATACTTGGGTCTCCCACTATCTTGTAGACCTTTAAGGCTAAGAGATTGGGATGGGGTAATTAAAAAGTTTGATCACAAGTTAGATGGATGGAAAGCAAGATTCCTCTCTGATGGTGGAAGATGGATTCTCTCATTATCAGTCCTCTCCTCATTAGCTTCTTATCATCTATCCATCTTTAAAGTTCGAAAAGTTGTGGAAAGAATGATAGAGGCAAGGAGGAGTTCTTTTTTCTGGGGAGGAGGGAAGAGAGAAGGGAAAGGTCTTCATCTCATTGCATGGGACAAAGTTTGCAGAAGTAAAGATCAAGGAGGGGTTGGTCTGGTCAAAATTCAACATTTCAATAAGGCAATGCTTTCTAAATGGCTGTGGAGATTGGACCATCCATGGGTTATAATAATAAGGGAGAAGTATTATCTCAATACATCTAGATGGGAGTTGAGCCCTTCCAAGACATACAACCTATCTCATATTTGGAGAAATATTGCAAAAATGCAGGTTTTCATCCTCCCAGCAATTAGATTTCAACTAGGCAATGGTGAACTTATTAGTTTCTGGAAAGACTCATGGTTATCTACTGTTCCTTTCATTGAACATGCTTCTAATTTATTCCAGCTTATTGTAAACAAGAATGCTTCTGTTGCTCAAGTTCTAGCCCATGACAATGATCCCCTTATGAACATTATTCTCAGAAGAAATCCAACTGAACCTGAACTTGAGGAGTTTCTCAGAATTATCTCACTCACTGCACATATTCAGCTGCTCAGGGACAAGGAGGACAAAAGAATTTGGAGGTGGAATACCAAAGGACCTATTCACCTGATGTTCTCATCCATATTATTCAAGATGATGGTACTAGAGTGTGGTGGAAGTCCTTAGTTTGGTCCAAATACATCTTTATTAAAATCAGCATTTTCCTATGGAAGATGGCAATGTTTAGGCTCCCCACTTCACATAGACTGAGAAGAATTCTCAATATCAGCTCTACCAAGTGTGTTTTATGTGGCCTTTTTGAAGAAGATCAAAGCCATCTTTTCTGCCATTGCGGGATCATTAATTTTCAGTGGAGGACTCTATGTAAGGCTTTGAAGATTCTGTGGGTGGATCCTATAGATTCCCTACATCTTGCAAATATGGTCTGATCTCTGTCCTAATGAATCTCTAAGCAAGATATGGTCTCTCTTTCCTCCAGCTATGATGTGGGCAACCTGGATGGAAAGGAACAATAGAAGATTCAATCAGGAGTTTAACAATCCTTCTATTATTCTCAGTAGAACTATCAGTTGGGTGAAGGACTGGGGTAAAGCTGTTGCCCTATGGGATGCATCAATAGGAGAGCTTATTTCTAGGGCTTGTAGTTGGAAAGACTTTTCGCTTTGACTTACTTGTTTTTCCTTTGAAGCTTCTTTCTCAGCTTCTATTTTATTTTCTTAATAAAATAGAACGTCTTTGGGTCTGTCTTTCTTTTATTTGCTGTGGCTTGTATGGCCAAGTGCCTTCTAAAGGTTAGGCCATGAGTCTTCTTTGCAACTTTTTTCTCTTAATGAAATGTGACTTTGTCACCTTCCAAAAAAAAGTTGGCTTGGAGACCACTCCCTTGTAACTTGTAAGTGATCAATGTGGTTTAGGTGTTAATAGGAGGTGTTAGTAAATTGTTTGTGTTTACACTACGAAAGTTTCTGACGTTTTTAAAAAATTGTGCTGTTTCTCTATTATGTTTTCTGTACGAACATGGTAAACAAATTTTTCTCACTCTGGGACATCGACTCCAGTAAATAGATTGATTGGAACTAATTCCTGAATGTGTCTCCATCTATGAATATGTCAATTCCACCTTTCCTGAGGAAAATGTGTTGCCCCTCTGAACAATTCTTTTTATCTCATAATCAATTCCTTCATGCGCTTGGGAAACTTTGTAAATTCTCTGAATTCTTATTTTGTAATTTTTATAGTTAGTTTTAAAAGAGAGATCATGCATGTTGCACCTGCGTGTGGAATTAATAAAAGTCACCAATATCTCCTCTTTTGTTATTTAGAACATATGTTATAGCTTGTATTTATTTCAACTTTTTTCTATTGGAGAATGTGTGTATTTAATATTTTTTGCAACTACAAAACCATCACATGTTTTGTAACATTGAGCAAAATTGCTGCCGGTTGATTAGTAATTTACTGCTTGTGAATTGGTAGATCTCCAGAATTCGGATTAGCATACAAGGCATTTCAATTGGGTAAATAAAGCCTAATTTATCTATGCAGTGTCCAAATCCTGATTTTAACAAAACGGAGCACAGATGGAAGATGGTTCAGAGGATGCTTGTCGAAGCAATCATAGACCTGTTGGCAGCCAACGGAAAGGTGTGTACATCATATGTGACATTTCCTCCAGGGCACAAGCATATTTTGTTTCCTTGTGAAATAGGTAATAATTTCCATTTTGCACTCCCAAGTAGTGGAGGGTGCTTGACTAGTCATTGTGAAGGATCATTACAATAAAAGCTTTTGTTATCTATCTATCAAGTGATCTTGCCGACCATCAAGTTCATTTTGTGGACTATTTGCAGTTTAGAAAGCCTCTGGATATAGTCCATTGGAGGTGATTACTCGTGTGGTTTTGGTCATCTGAAAGGTCCATAATTAACCAGACATGGCACCAGCGAAGCTATTACCACTTGAGTTTGTATCTGTTTTTCCTGGACAAAGGATTAGATTCCAATGGGAAAAGAACATTGAAGTATTTAATTGAATCAGAATTCCATCAAGTGCATCCACATCTGAAACTCTGATCAAGTGAATTATAGTAGACAATATATTTGTCATGGTCATAGACTCATAATGACTGTATAGTCGAAATGATACAAAAATAATAGAATCAAGATAATCTATCACAACCAATTATCTAACTTTGTTGGATAAAACATGCCAGTATTTCAGAAGGAACCAGCAGAACTATGTAGGTACTATGTGAATTAACCTAATTAGAAGGCTCAAGTGATGACGTCCAAAATTTGATCTGGTTGAGTGAGTTGGCTCCATGTCAAAGTAAGATGGATTTATCGGATGATGACTCACTTCTTTTTCTGTTCCTTTGTTGTGGTTATATGTTCATATCTATTGGTACCACTGTACCGGTAGTGTGATCTTGCAGTTGTTTGAATACTTTTAGTTTGATTATTTGATATTTTGCATAATTTATACTTGGCTCAGTATCATCTAAGAAGAATCTGTTGAGCATAAGGTGATTGGAATGGGATTATGGGGAGAAGGCTTTTATGTGATTTTTAAATTTGGCTACAGTGATATGTAGATTTGTGTGAAAAGATCTCGAGTGGGTGAATTAACACATTAGTGGAATAAGCGTACCCTTCAAACCTGAATGTGTTAATTTTTTGGAAGGTGACATAAAGTCACAATTAATTAAGGAAATGGTAACAACAAAGGGTACAAAAACACAACCCATACACGAGGCTACCCTTCACACACAAATTAGACCAACAGAACATCCCTTAAAGAGACAAAGGCCCCTCCCAGCTCAAACAAAAACAGAAACTGTTTTATCAAGATGATAAAACAGAAAAAACCAAAAAATACAAGTTCACAGGTAGAAATTCTTCCATGACTTAGCCCTACTCAGCAACTGAACATAAGACTGTTGATTGCGGTTCACTGGAGAGCTCCATTCTTCAACAGAAATGTTAGCTCTTCTCAGGATATTAGCAGCACTCTTAAATTCACCTTAAAATTTCCTCCTATTTCTTTCATACCAAATTGCCCATAACAATGCAGGACCAAACAAAGACCACACTTCTTTCTTTTCCGGAAAATAGCATAGCTCATTCCAATGTCTCAGCATTTGTAGAACAGAGGAACGAGCAGACCACCTGATTCCCAATCCTTTGCATAATGTCATCCAGATCACATTAATGATGCCACACTGATAGGACTAATGGTTCTGATCTTCTTCAAAAAGCGAACAAAAGACACATTTAACATCTTGAATATGGAGGATTTTTTGAACCCTTTTACTAGTATGCAATCTCTCCCAAGCGATTTTCCACGGTAATATCTTGATTCTGTTTGAAAGAAGTTTGGACCAGACCAAGCTTTTCCACTACACTCTGCTCCCTTGATCATCGATCAGCCTAACAAGAGAATTAACAGTGAATTTCCCATTGCTGCTCCATCTCCACCTCCTTCTATCTGGTTCATTTTGAGCTAGTTGCATCTGCTGTACTATAGTAATCAGTCCGCTCAGTTCTTCAAATTCGCCATCTGTTAGGTCCCTTCTGAATAGCAGATCCCATTGATCACTTTGGAAATGACTCAAAACTTGTGCCACTGAAGCCTCCTTATTCAAAGACTCTGAAATAAATTGTTGAAATGCTCACCCAGAACCAAATCAGGAAACCATCTGTCCCTCCAAAAAGTAAAATTCTCACCATTCCCAAGTTGAGGAGACCAAGACATAGATAGAAGATCTCCGAATTTGACAATTTACCTCCAAATAGGGGACACATTATAGGAAGTAAAAGGAACTAAATCCCATTTACCGCTGTGAAAAAAATACTTCTCTGTGACTATGACTCCCCATAAGGATTCTGGTTCTTCTCCCAACCTCCACAACCATTTGGCTAACAAAGTTTTATTGAAGGTCTCAAGTTTAGTTAGACCCACCCCACCTTGCTCTTTAGTCATACAAACATTGTCCCATTTTATCAAATGTAAACCTTTCTTCTCCCTTTTCCTTCCTGACCAAAAGAAAGACTTTCTAGCTCCTTCTATGTTTCGTAAAATCAACTTAGGTACTTTAAAAATGGAAGCATAGTAAGTGGCCACTGAGGACAGCACAGTCTTAGAAAGTATACACCTGCCCCCTGCTGAAAGCAGTTTCCCTTTCCAACCCTCCAATCTGGACTCAAACTTCTTAAGCAGATCCTCCCAATTGCTTACTTTAAGAGCCCCATCAGTCAAGGCAAGCCCCAAATATTTGATCGCAAACCGTCCCTTACAACAATCCAGTAATTCTGCAATCCTGTCCACTCTGCATTGTGGTATATTAATACCAATAACCACAGATTTTTTTTAGGTTAATTTTGAGGCTAGTTATAGCTTCCAATAAAATGAGCAGCTGAATGTGTTAATTAACCAGATGGATTCTCAAATGTGTACTCTTTTGGATTATTAAGCTATAAAATGACCCGCAATTTAAGCAGCAGTGTATGTGTTTGACACTTGCAGATTTTTCTACAGTCTGATATAGAGGAAGTCGCCAGAAGAATGAAGGAAGAATTTTTGATGTATGGAAAGGGTAAGCTTGCTTTAGATGGGGATGATGACGGTGGAGAGTGGATTAAAGAAAATCCTTTTGGTGTGAGGTCTGATTGGGAGCAACACGTTGTGGATCGTGGGGCACCTATGTATAGAGTATTGATTAGAAAAGTTTCTGATAATGGGAGTTCCGAGAGTTAAATGGTTTACGTTGACGTCATTGTATTGTATTGTTTCTGTCCATATCATTGTACTGTATAGTCCTTTGGCAGTGTTATCTAATCTCTTATTACTGCATTTGTGATTTGTGTATGATATATTCACTGGATGTTGGTTATGATGCTTTGGACCGTCTTTAGCATGATTGGTCCATCACACGTCAATTACTGAATTATGTATTTGCCAAATGGTTGCATTCTCAAAAATACATTACCGAGAGGATTTACTGAATTCTTCTTTGGCATTTTCATATGTATCTCTGGAATTAAGTATAATTGCCTTTTTTTTAATAAGATTGCTAAGAACACACTTTGTATTCATGGATTCTCCACTGTCCCTTGGTTCAGATATCCAAGAATGTCTCATCCAAAAGGTTACTGATTGAGAAAGCGATTTTAACTTCAAGGTAAAGCGAGTAACTTGCGCCTGTCAAATCATGTTGAATTGTGCCCTAGGATGTGGCTTAGCGGTAAGGTAAATCCTATTTAAGACACGGATAAGCCCCAGATATGATGGCTAATCCAACTAATCCATACGTATTCGCTCTGATTTCTTGGATTGCATATTTATTAGCTTATTCATGAATAAATTGAAACAAACAATCCTGTTAAAAATGTTGAGTTGCTTACTCTTTACTAGAACAAGTATTAATGATATTTATCTTATATATTTTTATGTTTAATTTAATTTATTTTTCTTATTCTAGATATAGTAATCGTGCAATCAAAGCAAAAGATGTCTTATTCGGGCATAGGACCAAAAAGTTTTCCAAGTCATCTATTTTTTATTAAAACTTAAGTCCTAGGATAAACAACTTATCTAGGAAAGTGGACTTTTTCCTCTTATTTTTTGAATCTCAACTCACCCAAAAGGTACATTTTTTTTGGAGATAGAGATGCCGCTTGTGGGAAAATCTCGGCCGTGATTCGGGGCAGTTCTTAGGCCAGACACTCGAGATGTACTGCAAAGTAACCATGATTCAGGGTAGTTGTCAGGCCACACGCCTGAGACATACCAAGCAAAATGCCCTAACACGTGAGGGGGTGAAGACGTGGTGGGAGAGCTACATTGGGGGAGCGAAGGGAATCGAATACGCAACCTACAGGAATTTAACCCGACGAACATTGGGCCAGTCCATTATGCACTCACGTGCCCAAAAGGTGCATTTGGTATAATGTGAAAAGTGTGGCACGAATAAGTTTTCTTAAAAAGTTGATCAATTAATTATTTAATAATTCAAAATTTTCAGCCAATGAAAAAGTACATCTATTAGTTGTCTTTGGGTGCAGGTTTTGGTATATATTTTATGATCAATTTTTGAAATCTTAGATTATACTAGTAAGTGATCGCTAGTGGACACATATAGGCTGGCACTGGCAGGGAATGACCCGAGCCGCCAAAAGAGGCTCGGTATGGAATCCACCCGAAACGTGCTCGCGGCGCAGAAAGAGAACCGAGCCGGCGGCTCGTCTCTACTCGGTCTTCCTCCCGCGTCCACCACGCTCCGGCTCCTGACCCTCTTCCATTGACCTCCTGCAGCCACAAAATCCGCGTCCCGCAGCATAGCGTGGCGTACAACACCGCAATCACCGCCTCCGTTCTTCCCGCGCGATTGCGGCGTGTCTGCCCGTGAGTTCGGCGATCCCAGCACAGATGGGTTGCTCCTCCTCCCTTCCAGGTTATCTATATCTTCTGCCTCGATGCTTCTGTCTAGGGTTCGCTCCCGTGGCGCTGTGTGTTCAAACACATGGTTCGTGCGCCCGTTCATTGTTTTGTGGAGGACTTCCGCAAAGCGGCTGTAGAAGAAGTTAACGGCTCTTGGTAGAACTCCCTGGCGGACTAATAGAAGAATTCGTGGCCTGCCGTGTCTGTAGAAGTACGTGAAGGATGCTGGTCTGTACGGGAATCGACAAACACAAAACAAGAGAGGAAGGATCCTAGTTGTTCGCGGCATCAAAGGAACATGACAACAGTGCTGTCCTCTCTGGAATAGTCGCCCTCCCAATTCTGTCGAATTTTGTTCGACCGGTTTCTTTATCACTGCCTGCATGTTTGGTGTGAAACACCTGCGGCAAAGAAGTCGTTATGTTGCGCCTGCTTTGCAATATTTCGCTAGAGGAATAGGTACAGGGTATTGTAGAGAGGAACATTTTAGAGTGGAACGTACTTTAAGATATATCTAGTCGAATTGGTAGGTAGGGTGTTTTGGATGGTCCCGAAGTTAAAATATTCCCCGAGATATGAGTGGTTAGTTCCTTTCAATGTGGAAATCGGAGGAGGACTTGATAAGGTCGGTAAGTGATGCCTCAGTGTAGATTGGCTCGCTACTACTTGTGGGGAAATTGGCGTGCAAAGCTCGCCTTAGGAAGTGAGGCAATGGGTTTTGTACCCACGAGTGCCATAAGGGAGTTAAGAGTCTTGCGCTGGATCTTGTGTAACCTAAGGATTTAGCCTACCTGGGGTGCAGATTGGCTAGACTAGAGAGCATTCACTGTCCCCAGTATGCATTCAGAAAACCCTTGGAAGTGGAAGTGGTAGAGTCATGTCAAGTCTTCAGTGAAGTTTGCATACTATGTTATAGATGGAATTATGGAGGAATTATATTTCATCTAATAAATCAGATTTGATGGCTATCCGCACCTCTCAAGGTTTAGTTCATCATGTGGAGTATTGCTCACTTGAGCTTACCAACATGTGACCAGCTGACTCAGTTCATCAAGGGGATTCAAGCATTGAGGAATCGAATTGGATCTTGGGATCGGTTTCAGCCAACGATGGGCTGATGCTAGACCAATTCTAGACGATTCAAGTCAATTTGCTCTCTCTTCCTATCTATTAAACATGGGATCCTTTTCAGTAATCTTTGAAAGTTTTTTTTACCCCTTTTTGGCAATCTTCCCTGTATCTTTTTGTCAAATGAGGATTTGGATGAGCACAGATATACATACACTTGTAAATCCCATTTTTGTAGTATCAGTGTAGTGTGGTACTACTATCCACTTTCCAACAGGAGTATATGAAACATGGAATAAGAAAAAGTGGAGATTGTTGATGCAGTTCATTTGCTTATGTGAATCCAAGACCACGGATGGAGATGTTATTGCCGGTTAGTATATTCGAACCATGGATGACAAGCGTAGATGGGCTTGATAGACTTGGCTTCTTTGCACAGTGGTGACAACCATAACTTTATGCTCTTTTGTCCATGTCTTGTCAATCGTCAATCCCCTTGATGATGGATTTAACCTCAGTATAGCCTTGTCCTTTTTGTGTAGCTACCATTTTTTATTATCCTGATTCTCTGAAGTTTACATTGCTTACTAAAGTACAAGGTATCTCTTGAGTAAGGTTTTCCTCTTCCTAATGGTAGCACTTTTTTTGGTCCTCATCTACATATTTCATTCTACATTTAAGGCATTTCCCCTGTGATTATTGTCTTACAGTAAGTATGCACCCACTTTCCCTTGTAAGTAAAATTGCTTATCCACCCCTTTTCTTTCTTGTTTTAGGTCAGGTTGTTTGATAAATGTATGATGTTACATCAGTTAGTTCTATTTTAGTGTTTTGCAAGCAACTAATGATAATTGAATTAGGCAGATATTCTCCTACTTTCCTTTATAAATAAATGCTTGGCTGTTTACCTCAAATTGCTTGATAATGGTATGTCATTGCCATCAATTGGTTCTATGTTAATGTTTCATAAGAAATCCAAGGTGATGCGGGATAACAGCCACTGAATGTTCTTTTCTGTGAGCTCTAAAAGGTCCTTGATTATTGGGACATGGCTTATGATTTATTTATTGATATGTCAGTTATCTCTAGCCGTAATAGAGCAGAATTTCACAGATATCTGGTGATGTTAGTTTGCTGTTGCTGCTTTTTTTTTGCATTATAATAAGAAGACATGACTTCTGTTAATCTTTACTTATTTTTTCTTTTGAAAGTAGATAGTACCACAATTGTATTAAAAAAGAAGAGAATTATAAAAGGAGGGGGATGTAAAAGTATAAGATGTCACCCCCATAGAATCTCTCTATACAAAAGGCACCTAAATGGTGCATCCCTCAAGTATCCCCCAAGCTAACACTGTTAATCTTTACTTATGAATTATTAATTGATGGAGATGGTAATCCCTATATCAGTTTTATTTGCAAATTGTACGCATGAGATCCTTTTGGTTCTTTATTCTTCTTGAACTAGTCACACTGGCTTTTATTCCAAATTAAACTCATATTTTTTTCAAGGTAATGTATAATCTTTGTACATATCACTTAAAAAAAAAAAAAAAAAAATCTTTGTGCGTACATTTTTCAAATTTCTGTGCATACTGCTGATTGATCAGCAGTTTTAGATGCATAATCAGCAGAGTTTGGTTTTGTACAGGCAGGAACACTGGGCAGTTAAACAATCTGAGCAACAGTAATACTACAGCTTCTGACACAAAAAATCTGAAAGTCAAGGTACTTAATGTTACTTTACGCATCATCCACTATGCAGTGTGCACTATGGGTCATCTCTTTGGCATGTCATTGCTGACCTGGAGACAAACAGCTTCGTTGCTATGTGTCTACTGCATTCCATTGCAAATTGTGAACTGTGTTGCTCTTCCACTTTATACACCTGACCTATCCCTGTGCAAGTAGAGAGTTCACAGATTCAATGCATTGAAGTTTTGTATTTCTTGGAGATGAAGATGCTAGTGTGAGCGGGCTAGAATTTGGTTTGCCCTTTTGCTTGCAAATATGTGAAAGCTGTCGTTAAGAGGGAATATTTTGGCAAGGGTGGGAATGTGGGATTGTTCCTTTAATAGATAAACGAGAAGAAATATATTGGGTATATTCAGGAGGGCTGCAAGTTTGGGTGGGTCAACCTATGATCGAATGGGCTAACCCCTTGGTCAGTCCGGATTGAATCCGACAAAAGATGAGTTGGATTAGGTTTGGGCTGAGCGGATCCCTAACATTGGTCAGATTGGGTCTGGTTGATCCTTTGGGCAACCCGACCCAACTCCACCCAATTGTATTCTTTTAAGGTTCAGTCAGTTGTATTATTTTTTCTTTGAAAGTGGATAGTACCACAAATTCATTAGAAGAGGAAAAAAGAGTGTACAATTGTGAAGAAAAAGAAAATTCCCCAAAAACCTCCTCTTATACAAAAGACACCAAGACGATGTAAATCTCACAAACCCCTCATAAGTCAGAAGAGCAAAAAAGGAGGATTTACAAGTATGCTTGCACCACAAAATGGAAGTCCACTCTTGCACTTTCTACCCTACGAAAGAAGCAATCCTATTTGCAAGCAAGGCTTCTTTATGAAAAATCCTTTTGTTCCTTTCACCCCACATCACCCATAGAGTGGCATGAAGAATCAGTCACCACAGCTGACTCATCCTTGTGAACCTTGTGCCTATCCCATGAATAAAGAAGGTCCTCCACCGAATGTGCCATGATTGGCTGCTGACCAAGGGAAGAAAAAATCAGTTGCCACACATCCATAGTGAAGGAGCATCGCACAAACAAGTGGTCAATCGTCTCGTCTGCATCTCCACACAAACTGCAAACGGTGGGAATATTATCCATGAACCTGGCCAACCTGTCTGCAGTGGGTAGCCGCCACACGAGCACCTGAACCTGGCCAACCTGTCCGCATTGGTTCAGTCAGTTGTATTCTATAGCAATGCTTTAAAGTATCTCATTGTTCTTTGATAGCCTTTTGATTCCACCAACAAGCCCCTTTCTAGAAATCTTTTTACCTTTAGATTCACCTAAGATTTCTTTAGCTATGCTTTTTATATAATTAGCCATTCTATTCCACGTTATGTTTATTTCTCATTTGGAATCCCATATATCTTCTTTTAATAGGCAATTTTTTAGATGCATCAGTTTCCAATGTTTAATCTTAAGGCGGCCATTCACTACACACTTTTTCTTCTACTTTTGGATGTAAACATCCATCACTAAGATTCTATGTTGAGGGGATAAACTTTGCCCAAGTATAACTTTACAATCTTTGCATAATGTCTAGTTAACCTTCCTAATAACAAAATAGTTTATTTGGCTTTTTATGTTTCACTATTATAAGTTATTAGGTGTTCATCCACATTCAAAAAGTTATTAGGTGTTCATCCACATTCAAAAAGTTATTAGGTGTTCATCTCTCTTTTTAAAAATATGTATTTGCAATTATTAGATCTTAGGAAATAAAGTCAAGAATGACCTATCCATGAACCCTCTCATAGCCTCTATTGTCCTTTCCTATATGATTGTTGGATCTCCATTCACAAAAATCTTCTCTCTATTAGGAATATCTTGCATTACTCTTATCAAAATTCTCCGAAAGTTTAGCTAGTATAAGTCTATTTCTATGCCTCTTGACTTGAGCATTTTTTTTCCCTTTTTAACTCTTTGGGTGGGTTAGGGGTTTGGGAAAATAGGATGGAGAAGTCTATTTTCTGGGAAAACTAGTTTTCCTTGGATTAGGAGTTTTGGAAAATAAACGGTTACGGAAAACTTTTTATTCCCTGGTTGGGAAAATTACCCCCAAAAATTTCCTATGTCTATACCTCGAAAAATTTTCTTTTCCAGGAAAAAATCAAGCTTCTTTCCTATTCTTCGTAGATCATTCTCTCCCTCTTCGAGAACGGTTGAGATTACATTAACCCAAACGAGATTTGACTTTTCCTAATAACCCCTAACTAAAGAAAAATTATATATTCTCAGAATCATTTTTAGTCTGGGAAGGAAAAAAAATTCCTTTCCCGAGGAATAAAAAGGTTTCCTAAACCCCTAACACACCCTTTATCTATAATAATAGCTACACATATGTTATTATTGTTTTTGCCTGGATACCATAGTTTGTAACGATAAATTTCTTAGCTTCAGGCCCCTTCCATCTATTTTTTTATAACAAGCTTTGCTGACCTTCCTGTTTCTCGTTAGTTTTACTAACTCTATGCTCTTATCAGTTAGGATTCCTGTATTTCATGTATCTAAATGAATTTTGTTCTTTTGGCTAATTTCCTTACTCATGTTCATCTGGCACACAATTGAACCATTTCCTATTTGCCACGACAATCATGTGTCATTGCAACACATTGCTTTTGGGGGATGCCCTAGCAAACCCTTGCTCACTTGTCATTACACTTGAGGGCCAATGTAATGCATCGCTTCCGGGGAATGCTCTAGCACTAGCGAGAAAATTCAAATTTTGGGCTGTGACAAATTTTATTAAGTGTGGGTGTCAACCTAACACACCCTGCTCCTTTCTCATTCTGGCTTAGGACTGGCTATGGCAGAGTTGCTCAGAATTATACCATTAACGCACCCTCCTCCTTTCTCATTCTGGCTTAGGACAGGCCATAGCAGAGTTTCTCAGAATTACAGCATCCTTTTTAACATTTGACAGCTGTTATACATGGTTGTGGTTGCATTAGAATCTTGTTATTTGGATGTTCTTGAATGGATCTTTTGTCAATTTAACTTGTGCAGTTGGTGTTGTTGGGGGCCTCTGGTGTTGGAAAAAGCTGCATCGTTCTTCGCTTTGTTCGTGGTCAGTTTGATCCAACATCGAAGGTATTCATACCATATGAATTTAAGTTACCCATTCATGGAATGAGCTAATTGTTTATGATGGATTTCAGGTGACTGTTGGTGCATCATTCTTATCACAAACAATAGCACTGCAAGATTCTACAACAGTCAAGTTTGAAATATGGGACACTGCTGGTCAGGAGAGGTATGCATTTTTTTTTGCAGACAAACTAATAGTTTGCTGCTTTCGGATGCACAACAGTTAAAAAATTCATCATCCAGAGGAAGAAGGTCCAAATTTTTATCGAGGTTATAGAGGAATAGTAATATCACAAGATGTGATCCCTCAGTTTCAAAACTGATGCAGCAATGCGTATTCCTCGAGAGTGAAATCAACCTTTCCATTTTTTTTAAAAAATTGATTTCATATGGATATTTTCGGAATAAATTTTGACTTATAATTGATATCCTCTATATGTATAATCTGACCTACATGTTTACTTATGGTTGTAGTGGATCCTTAACATTGTTTTCCTTGCATTTATGTTGTTTTCAAATATTTTCAAACAGGTATGCTGCACTAGCACCTCTTTACTATCGTGGGGCAGCAGTCGCAGTTGTGGTGTATGACATAACATGCCCAGAATCATTCAGCAAAGCACAATACTGGGTGAAGGTACTTTTTTGTTGTTTTCACAGTTCATGACAAAACAACAGATGTTACATGAGCAATGTGCTTCTCTATGAAGCCTATTTGGTTAAACTTTATTGGATATCTATGTCAATAGTTTTAGTTGAATTGACTGAATAATTGGCTCTTTTTTGAATTTAGGACAACAAAATATATATTCAATTAATTTCCACCTTCAAAAAACACTCTCTCTATGAGGCTTATATGGGAAATATTATTGGATATTTCCTTGGTATCTGAAGCCAGATTTACTAGATGTGGAGTGCTTTCTTTGATAGATTAACAGATGAAAGTATAAGAATATAATTTATTATTTATTTGTTTATTTATTTAGTTCTTTTGGGTTGCAGGGAACATGGTTTGCCTTCTCAAGTTCTTGTATGACCGACAAAGTTGAGGAATTCCTTTCATTTGGTTCTCTCCACTCAGTTCTCTGCTAACTACTACGCAAAATAGAGCTCTAACAATTCCAAATCCTGTTGAGAGATGGAGAGAGGGAGGAGAGGTGAGGGTGAGGTAGGACTCTCTTTGGTTGGTAAGGATGGAGAGGGTGCTGGTGAAGATCTTTTGGGGGGGGGGGGGGGTGGAGAGGACGGAGAATGGAAGACAATAGAAAGGAAAAGGATATTGGGGAGGGCTGGTAGGCCTCCGGCTACCAGGCTGTCATTCCAGTAGCCAAGGAGGTCTGCATTAGGTGCTTGGGGCATGGCCATAGAGCGAGGGAGTGCAGAGAGGCAGTCAGATGTATTCTCTGCAGGGGAGTAGGCCATAGGAGGAGAAACTGTAACATGAGAACCAGACTGGTTTGTGAGGAGAACTCTGATGCTCTGCAACAGCCTTCTAAGGTGGTTTCGATCTCTGATGGCCAGGAGCTTGATATGGACCTGAAGATGGTGGAGATTCCTTGGTCCCGGTCGGTGGAGGGGGCCCATAAGCATTTGGAAGATTATCTTGTAGTTTCTGTCTCCTTTTTAGAGCCCCATGGTAAAGCAGTGAAAGATCAAGTGCAGTTGCTGGCTGGATTGCTGTCAGATGTATGGTCTGCAGGAGGTGAGTGGTGGATCAGGGAGGTAAAAGCAGCTCTGTTCTTAGTCAGGTCCACCTTGCCTTCATGGAGGTCTGACGCATTGAGCAAGAAGGAGATCAAGTTGAGGAAAGCTATCTTGAAGTTGTTCTCTCCTTGGGAAGCTGAGTGCGCCACTGATCCGGTACCTACTGGAAGGGTTGACTGGTACCGGTTGGTAGGCATCCCATTGCACATCTGGAACTTAGATGCTTTCCAAGCCGTTGCATCCTCATTTGGCATTCTCTGATAGGTGGATGCTAGGACCCTTGATATGGAAATGCTGCTTTATGCACAGGTCCAAGTGGAAGTTAGCAATAATTGCAGTGTTCCTCGCAAGATCAAAATTAGATTGGGAGGAAGATGCTTCTGGGTTAGCATTGTGTGGGGATATTTCTCTTCCCTTGTTTTATTAGACTTTGAGAACTTGGAATTAGCCCTCAAGAAGTCTAGAAAAAGTATGGATCAAGCATGGATCCATAAATTTGACTTCTCCCCACTGACCTCGATTGGTGTTAATTACACCAATCACTGTTTGACAACTCTTGATTAACCGTCTAGTGATGCCCTTGAAAGAAAACCACAAAATTTGAATAGATTGAACTGAGCTCAATTTTGAAAAGATGTTTGTGAAAATGATCTATTTTTTGTGAAAGAATTCAATAAGTTCAAATCATGTTTCTCGATGTAACAAATTCATTTGATTCTTCTTTTCGGTTCACATATCATGTGACGTGATGCATTTATGTTTCTTTTGAAAATCCTTAAGAGGATAGTTAATTGTTAACCTTAGTAATCTCTCTTGTGGTTCATGAAGGTCCACTAAAAGACCACTAAGGGAAACTTAACGTTGCCCTAAAGGATACTTGAACAATTTACAAGTTTTCCTGAAAGACATGATTTGAGATCCTTTAAGTATCATTTAAGGTATTCACCGCTAAGGTATCTTTTTGTCCTTTTGGAATTTGTGATATGGTAACAATTAAAAGAACCATTTAAATGAACATGCATTCAAATTTACATGGTGCCTTTCATTGAATTGAAGGAATACAATTGTATGATTTGACTTGTGAGCACATGGTTGGCTCACTTAATCAATGAACAAATATAGTTTGTGGTTATTCATATGATGTGAATAAACTAATTTTGGCCGCTTGAACAATACCAGTGAACTAAAGATTTGGCCATTCAAACTATATGAATGGACCAAAGAAATCGGCCACTCAAACTATATGAGTGGACTGTTAAGAAATTATAGCCATTCAAACCATATGAATGGACCAAATATTTTAAACAAATTCGGTCATTCAACCAATATGAATGAACTGCTCTTCTTTTCTTTTATTTTTTTGGTCATATATTACAACAAGTTCGTAGATTCACAAGCTTTGTTCTGCAGCGTCCTTGGGCAGCATGTATGGGTTTCTTTGGCTCTCCAAAAAACTCCAAGAAATTCACCCACAAAAGCCTCTTTGGGGACCCCCTGCAGCAGCCCCCCCTAGGGGGTTTAGTGGGGGGTTTAGTGGATGGGAGCCCACCGGTGGGGGTGAGGAGGGCACCGGTGCCTCCTCCCTCTTTTTTTTTTTGAATAGGGAGAGATAGAGGGGAAGGGGGGCTGTTCGGTTGCACCCCCCTCCGGTTAGCTCAACAGGTTCCTCCCCCCCCCCCCCCCCCCCCCCCCCCGAATTGGTGGGTGCCCAAGGGACTACTGGTGCGGGGGGTTTGACCGGTACCTCCCATTCCCTTCCTTTTTTTTTTTTGAATAGGGAGAGATAGAGGGGAAGGGGGGCTGTTTGGTGGCACCCTGTGGGGGTCTTATTCTATTTTCTTTCACCCTCCTTCTGTGTTTTTTTTTTGGCTTACATGCCCCTGTTAAAAAGCATGTCAAACACATTGAAAGGGAGATCTCTATGTCGTCATCTTCTCCAGGTACTACTTGGTCCTGGACGGAGGTAGCAGTAGCTTACAAGTCTTACAGGTAGGCTAAGGAGGGGGTAGCAGGTTCGAAGAACAAAACAGCGGCACTGGAGATGAAGATGGTTGATGCTTCAGCACCGAGTGGAACTCGAACTTCACTTGCCCGAGTGAATCATAAGGAATCAGGGATCTCTTTTAGCAATGGCCGCGGTGGTAGGACTATCGTGTATCAGCAGCACTGGATTCAACGAGGAGGTCATGATGACACAGTAGAGAGGGAAGTTTTGGTTGGTAGGCTCAAGAAGGATTTGGAACGACACTCAAAGGATGTGGCATACTTCGAGGCCTCGTTGGGGGGTTGGGAGAAGAGGAATAGACCGCTCCGTCTAGAAGAGCTGTCCTCTGATTGGAGGAGCGGGACCATCGTGAATCTGAAGCTTTCGGGTCATGAAGATGAACAGTCCTGGGCATCGTGGGAATCGAGCAGAGTTCGTGGGCCAAACAAATCGGGTAAGTCATTCAGGTTTGGTCCATTTGACCCGATCGGGGATTGCGACCTCTTGTTTTTACCTGATTGGTGCCTAACAGGTTCGTCTTCCTTACCCGATGTGGGCGATCTGTCGAAACAGTGTGTCCCAGCCATCCGGTCAGCAAGAGCCGCCTTATGCAGTGTGCACTGAAATGGGGGCAGCAGGAAGGAGTAAAATAAAAGACTCTGCTGATCTGGACCAGAATAGGCTACATGGTACCCTCTTGGCTTGGTACGGAGACTCTGTTCTTCGCCCGGATATACAGTTTTCTAGGTGTTCGGCTGAGGAACTCAGTGATGGTGTACTTCAAGTTGGCCCAAGCACTGCACCCCTTCCTTCACCGGTGGGGGCCATGGAGATCATGTCTGAACTTGTTTGTTTAGCTGGGATTGCTGAACCTTCACCCATGACAGTTGGGGCAATCAGTAAGGGCCATATGGACTTGGACCGAGCGGTAAAGGCTCGATTGAAATCAGGGATTTTTCTGTGTGATCAGTATTCTCAGTCAGCAAGTGCAGGGAAGGATGGACAATCATGGATTGCGGAATCGGCCGATTCCGATCCAAATCGGCCGATTCGGATCGGGATCGGCGGGTTCCGATCCGATTCGGGGGGGATTTCACTGTTCCCCCCCACCGATTTGAAAAGAAAAAAAAAACGGCCGAAATCGGCCCGAACCGGACCAGATCGGGGCCGGACCGGCCAGATCGGCCGGTCCGGACCCGATCTGGTCCGGTTCGGGCCGATTTCGGTCCCCCCCTTAAGGTTTAAGGGTTTAGGGGTTTAGGGTTTTAGGGTTTAGGGTTTAGGGTTTAGGGTTTAGGGTTTTAGGGTTTAGGGTTTAGGGTTTAGGGTTTAGGTTTTAGGGTTTTAGGGTTAAGGGTTAAGGGTTAAGGGTTTAGGGTTTAGGGTTTAGGTTTTAGGGTTTTAGGGTTTAGGGTTTAGGGTTTAGGGTTTAGGGTTTTAGGGTTTTAGGGTTTAAGGGTTTAAGGTTTAAGGGTTAAGGGTTAAGGGTTAAGGGTTAAGGGTTAAGGGTTAAGGGTTAAGGGTTAAGGGTTAAGGGTTAAGGGTTAAGGGTTTAGGGTTTAGGGTTTAGGGGTTAGGGTTTTAGGGTTAGGATTTAGGGTTTAGGGTTTAGGGTTTTAGGGTTTTAGGGTTTAGGGTTTTAGGGTTTAGGGTTTTTATGGATGTACATGAATTGCATTCATTCTTATTGTACATCAATTGAATAATATGTATGTAATTTTTTCTGATTTTATTTTTATTTTTTTCTGATTTTTTCTGATTTTTTTTAATTTTTTATTATTTTTTAATCTGGCCGAGTCGGACTGGCCAGACTTCATCTGGATCGGCCGACTCGGCCGATCCGATCCGAGTCGGATCGGGATCGGCGGATCCCGATTCGGGGACCCGATCCGATCCGGAATTCCTTGTGGACAATAGTCATACAGACAACCGAGGGGGTCCCACAGTGACATAGACAGACCTCGAGAAATGTATGTGTCATGCTTAATAATGAAGATACAGTGGACACTGTGGATGGGAAGTCTACGGAGATCTCTGCTCTGGCGCAGATTGTTCCCTATTCTTCTGATCCAATTCCTCTTGCTGTGAGTTATCCAGTAAATGAAGATGGATGTACTGATGAAATTGTGCAATTGGGAGACGTATAAGGGTTTCTTTGCAAGGTAGAGAAGATATGGTCATTAGTTTCCTAAAGTAACTGAGGAGTGATGCCCTCCATAATTCAACAAAAAGGAAAGGAGTGGGTGGTGGAATTAAGATTGGTAAGGGAGAAGCTAATTTCGTCAAGAACAATGAAGTCATTGATACTCCTAGGAAAGAAGGGGAAAGAAGTGGGGAGGATTGAAGTTTCACCATGAATCTAATGTCCTGGAATGTTAGGGGACTTAATGGGGACTTCAAAAAGAGAGCTGTACAGGATTTGGTCTTCTCTCTTCATCTAGACTGTCTATGTTTGCAGGAGACTAAAATGACGACAATTGATGATCTTAACTTGAAAAGGTTGGGTGGTTCTATCCTAACTAAAGCTGCTGTTTTCTTAGCTGATGGGGTTAGAGGAGGTCAGTTGATTATGTGGAATGAGCATAAATTTGAAGGTATTGTCTGTGACATTGGTCTTTTTAGTATTTCGGTTTTCTTCTCTTACAAATCTAGAAGAACTGTTAGATCCAAGTGGGTTATTACATCTGTCTATGGGCCCCATTGTGATCAGCAAAAAGACCTTTTCTTCCAAGAGCTACATAGGCTACATGAGCTATTTTCAGGTGCTTGGTGTATCGTGGGGGATTTTAATCGTGTTAGATACCTATGGGAAAGGACAGGAGTGCAGAGATGGATTAGGGAGGTGGAATGTCTTAATCAGTGGATTAGGGATGCCAACTTGATTGATCTGGAGATCCTTAATAGAAGGTTTACTTGGTCTAATCTTCAGCAGAACAGTATGCAGTCAAGAATTGACAGAATTTTGATCTCTACAAAGTGTTTTAGTCATTATCCGAACACTCACATTAAGGGACTCAGTAGAGTGGTGTCTGATCACATTCCATGCACTTACTGTCGGGAGATCAAGTCAAAAAATTCAGAATGTTCAGATACGAGCTTTCTTGGTAGAGAATAAAAGGCTTTAGGGACATGGTGATTAAGTGGTGGAATGAAGCTTTATCAGCTGGTTCTGCATCCTATAAGTTTCTGGTTAAGCTTAAATGGGTTAGGAAATGTCTGAAGCAGTGGACAAGGAAATCTTTAGGGAGGAACAATGAGAGCAAGCAGATTTGGAGGCAAAACATTGAGGACTTGGAGACTAAAAGTGAGAGACAAGTTCTATCATCTCAAGAAGAGCAATCCTTGAAGGAACAAAAAGTTATATAATGAGTGCCTCCTATAGGAAGAAATACAATGGAGATAAAGAGCCAAGGAACATTGGTTAAAAGAGGGTGACAAGAATACAACTTTTTTTCATGCAGTGGCTAGTTCCCAAAAGAGATTTTTGAGAATAGAGCAAATCAGAGATAATGATACCTTGAGTGAGGATCCGCTTGTAATTAAGGACATGTTTGTCAATTTCTATGAGCAGTTTTTTAAGGAAGATGATGATTGGAGACCACATCTTGAGGATGGAATGCTCCCCAAACTTGAGTCTTCTGAAGCTAAAGCTTTGTGTGGATCTATTTTGGAGGAAGAAGTACATGAGGCAGTGTTTAGTATGAGTCCTAATAAAGCACCAGGTCCAGATGGCTTTTCCCTGGGCTTTTATCAGTTCTTTGGGACACCATTAAGGGAGATTTGCTTAAGGTTGTTCAGGAATTTCCGGATAGACTTGAATGTACAAAATATTTCAATGCCACTCATATTGTGCTCATCCCCAAAACAGAGGGAGCTGATAGAATGGCTGATTTTCGTTCTATTAGCTTACTCAATGGGTGTTACAAAATTATTACCAAAGTTTTGGCATCAAGACTCAAGAAGGTAATTGATAAGCTCGTGGGAAAAAAATCAGTCAGCCTTTATGCAGGGGAGACTAATTTTGGACAATTATATGGCAGCCTATGAAGCAATCCATTGCCATTAAAGCATGCACAAGCAAGGGTTTTTATTGAAGCTTGACTTTAAGAAAGCGTATGATAGAGTAAGTTGGAAGTGTGTTGAAAAAACTAAGGAGCTCATGGGGTTTAAGCAAAAGTGGATTCAATGGTTAATGAGTTGCATTTCATCATCTAGATTCTCTGTCTTGATCAACGGGGAACTTGTGGTTATTGTTGCAGCTCTAGAGGGTTGGGGCAGGGAGATCCCATCTCCCCACTTATATTTTTACTTATTGCACAGATTTTGAGCACTTTGTGGGATAGGGCAGCTCAACAAGGGTTGATAGATGGCTTTACTATTGGGAGGAGTTGCATCCAACTAACACATCTGCAGTTTGCTGATGACACATTGCTTTTCACTTTAGGAGTAGAGGAAGTTATTCAAAATATCAAAAGGATGCTGATGTTAGTAGAATTTATAACTTGCCTGAAAATTAATTATGGGAAATCGGAAGTTGTGGGATTAAATGTGTCACATAATAGACCAACAGAGGTAGCTAGGAGTCTTGATTGTAAGCTTGCTGAATTTCCTATTAAATATCTTGGCTTGCCGCTGATTGATGGACCAATTAGACTAAGGGATTGGGATAATTTGATCAAGAGGTTTGAAAGCACTTTGAAGGCTGGAAAAGAAAATTTCTTTCAGCTGTAGGGAGATGGATCCTTTCCAAGTCAGTATTATCTTCACTGGCAATTTATTATGCTTCAATATTCAAGATTCCTAGAACTATTGAGAGAATCATTGAAGCTGCTAGGAGCTCATTCTTTTGGCCAGGAGGGAGAAGAGAGAAGATAAGCCTTCACCTTATTAAGTGGGATAATGCGTATAGAAGAAGGAATCAAGGAGGAGTTGGTCTCACAAAAATTACTATCTTTAATAAAGCAATGCTGGCAAAATGGCTTTGGAGATTGGGAGATGAATCAGAGTCCATGTGGGCCTTGATTGTTAAGGAGAAATACTTCCCACACTGCAATAAGTGGAACTGTTATCCCTCCAACAGCTACAACATGTCATCTGTTTGGAAGAATATTGTGAAGACTGCGGACATTCATTTGATCTTCACTTGGGGAATAGCTGCTACATTATTTTTTGTAATGATAAATGGTGCCTTAATATACCTTTGGCTGTGAAGTTCAGTAATTTGTTCTCCATTGTCCTTGATCAGGATGCTTTGGTGGCAGATGTCTTACTTTGCAATTTAGTAGGGGACAATTTAGTAGGGCAGCTGAATATTATTTTGAGAAGGAATCCTACTGACGTGGAACTTCAGGAACTCATTACTCTCTTTTCTATGTTCAGCCAGGCCAAGATTACTAGTGTGGAACAAGATAAGAGAAATTGGAGATGGAATAGTAAAGAGAATTTCATTCTCCGTTCTCCTTGATCAGGATGCTTTGGTGGCAGATGTCTTACTTTGCAATTTAGTAGGGGACAATTTAGTAGGGCAGCTGAATATTATTTTGAGAAGGAATCCTACTGACGTGGAACTTCAGGAACTCATTACTCTCTTTTCTATGTTCAGCCAGGCCAAGATTACTAGTGTGGAACAAGATAAGAGAAATTGGAGATGGAATAGTAAAGAGAATTTCTCTGTTAATTCCTTGGTCAGATTTCTAGAAGGTGGTGGATGCAGGGTATGGTGGAAAGACCTTGTATGGTCCGCAGCTCTTCCAAATAAGATCAAATTGTTTCTTTGGAAAATTGCTTGGTGCAGATTACCTACAGGACGGAGGATAAAGAAGATGCAGCTCCCTGGTAGTACCAAGTGTGCCTTCTGTGCTCTTTTGAAGGAAGAGCAGAACCATTTATTTTGTTTGTGTTGTATTATTAGTGTTCAATGGAAAGCTCTATGCAGAGTGTTTGGCATTGTGTGGGTGGAACAATCTTCAGTCCTAGAAATGCTGAGGTGGTGGGTACAAGTATGCCCATTCCCATCGCAAAAACAATTGTGGTACCTGATCTGTCCCATGTTGCTGTGGGTGGTATGGTGTGAATGAAAGAGAAGGAAATTCCCTGATCAATTCAGTAATGCTTGTGATCTGTTGAACAGGGCAGTCAGATGGATTGAAGATTGGGGCAGAGCAGCTGATCTTTGTGGATGAAAACAACAGAGAGTTGTTGGACGCTGTACGATCATGGAGAAATATTTTTCTCTGACTTTTTGTGTTCACTGATTTATTTTGTTGATAAAGCAGTATTTGTAAGGCTGCTATTTTCTTTGTCCGGGTCTGTATAGGGAGTGTGTTCCCTTGGAGACATCATCTAGTGTCCCTCTTTAGGGTGCGTTAGCCTCTTTATATTCACCCATCTTTTCTTTAATAGAATTGTGACTCCTGTCACCTTCTAAAAAAGCTACCACGCAAAATAATTTTAGTTTCCTTTGCTTGAAGAATCAGTGTCAACTGTGGTTCATCTCTAGCAGGGCAAGCAGGCAGCAAGTTCACCAGGTCTGGAACACCTCTCAACTAAGTTGGGGCATTCTTGTGATGAAAACCAAGGCCCAGTTTATTAAGTTGGATAGACACATGCCTAAGCATTTGGAGTTTCTTGGGTGTTATAACATGCCCATCATTCCTTCATTTAATGTCCTCCAATTTGTTTTCCTGCTACAGCCTCAAAAATTACATTAAAAAAAGCTACATCATGTGCTATTCCGACTATGACCAGTTTGCTGATCTCAGTTCAATCTCCTCTCAGCAAAGTCTCTACCTGTGCTCTGCCCCAACTGTACCATATTCTTCTCTCTAGTATAGGTTCATACTGGAAAACTTTCCATGGAAGCTTCTGCATTCCCTTCTTGTTTAACAATCTTCACATCCTAGTCACTTTTTGATGCAGAGTGATTTAGATAACACTCATGATAACTCCTGAGTCACATAACCTTGTCAACTCTTGAGTAACACAATCTGCCTTCATCCACCTCCTTCACCTCTGCTAACCTTCTTCCTATGTTTCTCATTTCCCCAGAATGCCAAAAATGTATAACACCAACTCGCTCTACCCATCTCTCCTGTGGAGTGCAGAACCTCGATGAGCCTAGCGCCAAGGAATACCATTCGAATGTTGGCTTCGTCTCGGAGGGGTCGGAGAGAAGATTTTGGAGAGATCTTGGAGAAATCTTGGGAGATTGGGAACAGTGGCCAGAGAAATAAATAATGCAACTAGAAAAGAGAAACACCTTATCTGTTGACTATGGTGCTTGACAGACAATGACTAGCAAGAGATCTGTCCTAAGAGAGGGGGGGGGGAATCTGAGAATGGATTGGGATTTAAAAAAGAAAACAAAAAATGTTGAACTTCTGAAATAAATAGTGAAGTTAGTTTAGCAAACCTCTAGGCTATAGTGCTTGATGGGCATGCTTCTGCATGGACGGGTTGACACCAATGTGTGGCCAGGAGACATCTCCTTTCCTTTTTGTACAGGTTGACAGTGATGCTTGACTGGGAGACATCCCCCTTCTTCTTGTGAATTGACAATACATGATGGGTGCTCAATGTTAGAATCAATGGTGGGTAGGCAACAATTCATGACAACTCCAGTGACCTCCACATTTGACGGCAACACAAGAGTGGGAAAACCCCACTCAAAATCATCAAGTCCTCAAATGAGATGAAAAGGGTCGAGCAGGGTTTTAAAGTTAGGGGGGAATGGATGTAGAGCCACCTATGAAGAGCCCTTAGCACATCCTTGTCCACTGGCATACCATATTACATACAGTTTTTTTTTTAAAAGTGGATAGTACCACATGTATTATAAACAAAAAGATGGAGAGTACATAAGAGGAAGATATAAGAACAAAAATCTCCCTGTACAAAATCACCAAGAAAGTGACAGAATCATCAATTCTCTTCCAGCAAATAAAAAAAAGATGTGTTAGAATGGTCGATAGAGCACCCAACTCTCACTTAATCCTGATTTTAGCCCAAATAAAAGAAAATATATTATCTGGGAAGTTAGCCTCCATCCTGAAAGTATCATATCACATACACAATTGACCATTTCACCATCTCTAACTATATTATGAATATTGTGTATCTCTTCTGCTATACCATCCACAAAGTAGCATCTTCAAAGAAATGCAGCCACTAGAATACTATACAAACCTCATTAAAAACACCCACATACCCAACTGCCAAAAAATGTCTTCTTTTTTAAAGAAGGATCTACCAAGCAATACCTTGATAAGCTCAAGAAAAAATCAATGCATCTTGATAAAATGAAAAAGTAACCTATCCATGACAAAATTGACGTCTATAAAGCTTTAGGAAACCCATATATGAACTCACTGTCAGCAATCAAAAGGTAATTAAACTTTCACAAAGAAGATTCTTGAACTCTTAGTGCCCACCTCAAAATCTACATTACTATTATCATCTGTCAGTCTCCACACTACCAGAATCAACTCAAAAGTGATGTCCCATGATCCAACATTTTTTCTACATCTCAATATCTTACACCCTACAGAAAATGTAAAAAAATCAGGTAGTAACATAGATGGCAGTACCGGTACCGGTACGTACCGGCCTGTACCGGCCCAGTATCGGCCGGTATTGGCCGATATCCTTTACAGGTATGGTACCGGTGCCGGCCGATACCGGTATCGGCCGGTACTGCCAACCATGGGTAGTAGTCCCCTACTCCGGGACAGGCTACTGTAATATTGAAAATATTTTTTTGAGAAGAGGTCTCAACTCAAAGTATCTACTATTTTAGCTCTACCATTTCTTTACCAAAATACATATGATCACTCTGGCTGAAACTGCCGATTTACATATCAGTTCATGCAAGTGATGGATTTGACATTGTTTGCCGTAAAATATCTAAATTTTTTATATACAAAGAATTCATAAATCATGGAAAAAAGGTAATCTTTTAGAAAAACAAGTCAAAATATTTAACAAAAGATCATTAACTTTTCTTAAATTGTTAGAATGTTCCATCACTGATGAAGCCAAAATCATTGCTAAGTTTGTGCAAACATGGTTATGTCTGTCTAAGATGTTTCAGATAACTTTGTGATAAATTAGAGCAGCCAACTCTAAAGAACACCTATTTGTTAGAAAAGTATGCGACAAAGTAGGAAATGCTTGGCAATCCCTTTTTGAGAAAAAGAACACAAATATAAGTAATAGAGAAGTATGTTTAAAAGCTACACTCACTTATTGACCCTTAGAAGTTACGGAAGATAAAGAGGTACATATAGAATAATAATAGTCATAATCAGAGAAGGCCTTTCTATAAATAACCAGTATGATTGTACAAGCAGGAGTAATGTTTCCTTCTGCTGCAAAGATAACAATTCTACATTTTCATCACATATCATGCGGGAAAGAGAGAATAAGCTTAGGGTATCTGGTTGCTCTAGCATGTCAAATATCAAGATGAAACCTGACATGCCAAGTTAAGAACTTCGTACCTCTCAAAATGGTAGTGAAATGTTACATCAATAAATCATTGCACTAAATTCAAGGAAGGAGTGATCATTGGTTAAATTTATGAAGAAACATGTTAGGGCATCTTCGATCTTCAATGGCGATTGAGATAGAGAGATAAAAGAGAGGGCAATGATAATCATGGATGCTAGTATTGGCCGATGCCGATGCATATCGATATTAGTGGGTATCGTGATGCGGGACAGGAGAGGGGGTAGACCGGAAGTAGAGAGAAGAGAGGGGTTGGAGGAAGAAGAAATTTGAAATGATGAGCCGCTGTTGCGTGTTTTCTCCCGAGACGGGACGGGAACCAAACTGACGCGGGACGACTACCGAAACGGGTCCGAACTAGTGTCACGATCCGAAACCAGCAAATGTAGCGTACATGTACGGCAAATACTCATCGAGAGTCCATGTTTTCATGAAGATAACCACGCAACGCAAGTCACACGCAACTCGGGTATCGTCCGCTCACAATGATAAAATAACATGACCGGCGTAGTAAGGACTACCGCTAGGCTAGGACAACATCAAACGCAATCAATATGCTCAATTTAATGACAAGGGATGGACCTCACACTCACAATCCGGCAGTGAATATTAAATTCAAGTAGCTAGAGTTCCTAACATCACACGCACGGGAACAAGATTTAACCATATAAAGTACGACCAAGCGAACGGGAGGGTTTAAATCATAGCTAACCGTCCCATGTCGAGTGGGGTTCCGAAGTTGACGATGAGTTCCCATAGGCTTTGCTGCGATACCGTCCACCCTCCTGGGACTTGAGTAAGCACTCCTCGGATCTCGACGTCTATATCCTGTCTGCTGTGACATAAACGCCGGGATACAGGCGCTGTGATAGCCCAGACCCTGTGATAAGCAGACCAGGTACTAGCAGTGGAAATCGACGGTCGAGGATGACAGGGAGCCCGACGTGGGAGGGGACGGCCCTGCGTAGCTCGCTAGGGGCTGCTTGGGCTGGCTACAACGAGGCGGTAGCGCTCACAGGAAGGGGCCGACCAGACCCTGCGTGTGGGAAGAGTGGTGATTCGCGGAGCTGATCCATCCGCATTGCGTGAGGCGATCAGAGAGTTCGACGGGGAGTCGCTGCTTGCACACCGCGGGCTCGTGCTGGGAAGGCTCCTGCGAGAGGGTTCACCTACGCAGGGAGGGCGCTGGGAAAGGCCCTGCGAGCGCGTGGCAAACCCCCGGATGCTTGGGCCGGCCTGAGCGGAACCGACGAGAAGGGGTAGCCGGCCGAAGGAGAATCCGGACCCTGCGGTGATCGGCGGCCTGCGGGGACGAGCTTCCAAGGCCTGTGGTGGCCGGGAGAGTCGCCGGGGTGAGGGGGTGGCAGGTTCAGTTCCTGGTTTGCGGGGCCGAGCTCGCGGGAGTCCCGCCGACCTGGGTTGCAGGGCTGAGTTCGGGGAATGGGGAGGGAGGTCTCCGTAGTCTACGACGATGGCGGGAAACGCAGGGAAGGGCCCTCCGGCCGGGCGTGTGGTGAAGCCGGCGGAGGGGGAAAAAACTCGCGGGAAGAGGGGCCTCTGGGCCGGCGTGCGACGGCGGAGCCGCAGGGATGGTCCTCCGGGCGTGCGAGCGTTGGAAGCCGGCGGGAGGATCCCGGGTAGGCTCCGTCAGGGCTGCGGGAAGGCGTGGGAGCCGTGTGGTTGGCTTCCAGGGGGCGACTCCTCGCTGGGATAGCCGACGGCAGCGCAGAGAGGGAGAGAAGGAAGGCTGTCGTGGAGGGGGAATCACGCAGAGAGGGAGAGGGAGGGAGGAGAAGGAAGACGAGGAGGAAGACAGGAAGGAGATAGCTGCAGGGGGGGAAGATTGGGTCTTCACGCCCATGCACACGCACACATGGCGGCTGCAAACAAATTTCGTCTTTCAAAAATTCTTCAATGCCTCGAAACGAGGTTTACAAGAATATAAATAGAAAAGTTAGCCCTAATGAAGCCCTAATAACCTCAGTGACAAAATTGCCCCTCCCACTACAAAACACTCAAAATTCAAACAGAAAATGCAGAGTAAGTAAATGAGGGATAACTGGGCCTCATAATGGGCCTTACAACAGTGTCTAATGCTCCTCAATATAACAAACACATGCCAACACTAGGGAGACCCATCGTCGAGCCACAGAGATGCTGGGTAGGCTGCAGTCGCCCTCCTCCGACGGTACACGCGAGTCGGGTCGAACCGGGTCTTGGCGCGGGTGTCCTCACCAATTCTCCCCGGCTGGGAAGAACTCGACCCTGTCGAGTATGGGTCTCGCCCACTCTGATATCGCTCCAGAAGGTCCGGGTCGATCTGCTGCAGCTCCTCGCGTGTGATCCACGTGTCGTCTGTAGACGGCCGTCCTCTCCAGTGGACCAGATAGCGCTGATAGGCCCCATCCCTAGAAGTAACAACATGCTCGTCCAGTATATGATCAATATGCTCTCTCCGTGCTGGTAAGGAGGCTGGAAGTGGACACTCTGGGGTGGGGTCTCTCGCAAGGGGGGTAGAAGGCTCAAACGGATCACTGGGTATCACTGCCGGGTCCCGATAGGCGACCAAATCTGAGATATTGAATGTGTTGCTGATGCCATAGTCGGATGGTAGATCCACCACATACGCGTTCGGTCCAATCCGTTTTATCACTCTGAAGGGGCCGGCTCCCCGAGCTTGCAGCTTCTTGACGGTTCTCAGGTCGAACCCTGATCATCACGTAGTCTCCCTCATGAAACTCCTGGGGTCGTCGATGTGCATCTGCCAGTTGCTTGTAACGCTCATTGCTGATTTCAATGTGACGACGGATGTCCTCATGCAGACTCCTAATATGATCAGCCAGGGACTGTGCAGACTCGGACGTACGGGACTGGATGGGTAAAGGAACAAGGTCAACGGGTCCCCTAGGCCTATAACCTGTAACAATCTCAAATGGACACATGCCTGTAGACCTATTGACCGAACTATTATATGCAAACTCAGCCTGCCATAGCATCTGATCCCACCCTCGCGTACGCTCCCCCACAAGACACCGCAGCAGGTCACCCAGACTCCGATTGACGACCTCGGTCTGTCCATCGGTCTGAGGGTGATAGGCGGTGGAGAATTTCAGCTTGGTGCCCATCAAGTGCCAAAGGGTCTTCCAAAAATAGCTGACAAATCGAACATCCCGATCCGAGACGATGGTCTTGGGCAGCCCATGCAGACGAACCACACTCTCATGGAATAACTGGGCCACTCTAGACGCATCAGATGTCTTCGAACAGGGGATAAAGTGTGCCATTTTGGAAAACCGATCGACGACGGCCATGATAGAGTCGTGCTTTCGAATCGTTCGTGGCAGGCCCAAGACAAAATCCATACTAATGTCCTGTCACGGACAATCCGGCACGGGAAGAGGGGTGTATAGACCAGTATTCTGCTTCTTCTGCTTTGCCGTAGCGCAGATGCGGCACTGAGCAACAATGCGAGCAACGTCGCGCTTCAGGCTCGGCCAAAAGAATATGTACTCAACAAGGTCAATGGTCTTATTCCGGCCAAAGTGACCGGCTAGACCCCCAGCGTGAACCTCCCACATCAAGAAATCGCGGACAGAGGTCCGGGGAATGCACAACCTAGATCCACGAAACAGATAGCCCTCCTGGAGGACATACTCACTGTGCTCTCTAGAGGGCCCGGACTGTAGGACCGAGTGGATCAGACCAAAGTCGGGGCAAGTAGGGTACTCGTCCCGTAACCTCTCAAATCCCGTGACTTCCACACTGACGACAGATAGAAGGGAAGATCGTCTGCTCAGTGCGTCAGCCACGCGGTTCTCCACACCCGCCTTGTGAGTCAGGACAAATGTATAAGCTTGAAGAAACTCAACCCATCGACTGTGTCTCGGGTTTAGCTTCTTCTAGGCATAGAGAAACCGGAGCGCCTCATGGTCAGAGTATAATACGAACTCCTGCGGTAGCAGATAGTGTCTCCAATACCTCAAAGCCTGCACTACCGCATAGAACTCCTTGTCATAGGTGGAGTACTTCAGCTTAGCATCATTCAATTTCTCGCTGAAGTATGCTATGGGATGGCCCTCCTGGCTCAAAACCCCACCTATGCCGACACCAGAAGCGTCGCAAGAGACCTCAAACACCCTCGAAAAATCAGGCAAGCGAAGGACAGGTGCTTGGGTCATGCGCTCCTTGATGTCACGAAAGGCTGAAGCAGCAGCCTTCGTCCACAGAAAGGCTCCCTTCCGAATGCAATCAGTGATCGGAGCCGTGATGGAGCTGAATCTGCGAATAAATCGGCGGTAGAACGTCGCTAAGCCGTGAAAACTCCGCACATCATGGATAGACTGCGGCTCAGGCCATTCTACCACCGCTCTGATCTTTTCGGGATCAGCGGAGACGCCCTCAGAAGACACGATGAACCCTAAGAAGATCACTCGATCTGTCATAAATGCGCACTTCTTAAGGTTCCCATACAAGCTCTCTCGACGAAGAGTAATGCACACCTGCCGAAGGTGCTCCACGTGGTCCTCCCTAGAACGGCTATAGATAAGTATATCATCAAAGTATACGACCAAAAATGTGCCAATGAACGGTCGTAATACCTGAGTCATGAGCCGCATGAAGGTACTAGGGGCGTTGGACAGGCCGAAGGGCATGACCAACCACTCATAAAGTCCATCCTTCGTCTTGAAAGCTGTCTTCCACTCATCCCCAGGTCTAATCCGAACCTGGTGATAGCCACTCTTCAGATCGATCTTGGAAAATACAGTGGCTCCCGCCATCATATCAAGCATGTCGTCGAGGCGGGGAATGGGAAAACGGTATCTCACCGTGATGCGGTTGATCGCGCGACTATCCACGCACATTCTCCAAGTGCCATCCTTCTTTGGAGCAAGAAGTGCGGGGACGGCGCAGGGACTCATGCTCTCGCGAATGGAGCCCCTCGCCAGGAGTTCCTCAACCTGCCTCTGGAGCTCAGAATGCTCCTTAGGGTTCATGCGATAGTGTGGCAGGTTGGGTAGGGTGGCTCCCGGAATCAGGTCGATGGCGTGCCGGATGTCACGCATAGGAGGAAGACCTTCCGGAAGATCCTCAGGAAAGATATCCTGAAACTCCTGGAGAAGAGAGGTGACCTCGGTAGGGTGCTCACTCGGGGTCTCGGCAGTAACCTCTCTAACCGCTAAAAGAAACACATGATCACTCTCAGTCAAATCATGCTCAAGCTCCCTGGCAGAGATAAGCTGTAAAGCTACAGTAGAAGGTGTGTCAAGGAGGGAAGGCTTTCGAGTGCTAGTAATGTCCGATCTGGTCGGACGGGAACTGGAACATGTGCTCGCCAGAGCTGTACTGAGAGTGGTAGCTGAGCTAACAGGCGTGGTGCTAGAAGGGGTAGCACCACCTGAAGGAAGTGAAGGGGTACTCGGGGATGCTGAAGAACTCCCCTGAGAAGTACCCTGCTGAGAGGACGCCCTAGGTCGGGAGGGCTGCAAAGTGATGAGCAGGTCGCCGTACTGGAATATGCAAGTGTTGGACCGGCCCTCCAGGGTCGCGTCCATATCATACAACCACGGCCTGCCAAGAATAAGACTCCCGACCTCCATAGGAAGAATATCACACCAGATCTCGTCCTCATATGGTGGAAAGTGAATGGGAACAAGGCACCTCGTCTGGATGGGAATGGAAGTAGAATCCACCCAAGAAACTCTGTAAGGACGAGGGTGACCAACAGCAGCCAACCCAAGGCGTGCGACGGCATTAGTAGAGATTGCGTTGATGCAACTACCACTATCAATGATCACCTTGCACACCTTGCCGTCAACACGGTAGTAGGTGTGAAAGATAGTAGTGCGGCGCCAATCATCACACACCCTCGGCTGGGTCAGGATGCATCTAACCACGCCAATCCTATCCTCACTAGGACGCTCCTCATCATCACCATCCCACATAAACTGAGTCTGGATGCATCCCACGATCTCACCCTCAGAGTGAAAATCATCCGCCATCTCATCTCCAGCCTCATAGCTCACAGGCTGCAATGCGGGCTGGTGCTCCTCAGGGTCTACCTCTCCCATAACCATGGCCCTAGTCGGACACTGAGACTTGAAATGCCCAAATCCCTGACAATTGTAACACCGAATACGGGATCCGCCCTCCTGGGAGGACTCTCCTCTAATCGGGGCCTTCCCCTTATCCTCCCGCCTAGGTGGCGGGGTTCCCACAGGGGGACGGACAGGGGGGGCCGGTAAGGCGGGCACTGAGTCTCTCTGGGGAAAACGAGGGCGAGAGGGGGGTCCTGACGACTGGGGTCAGCAGGCCTGAAGGCCGGAGCTCTCTGTGGCACCCCCGGGGTGGTGCGCTGATCAATGGGACGCTGGTAGGGCGGCCGAGTACGTGGGGGTGAATCCACCTCAAGCTCAAACTGCTCCATCTCTCTCGCGACCTGATAGGCATGCTCGATGGTCGTCACATGCTGACGGAACAGTTCCTGTTGATACACACGACGTAGACCCTTCCGAAAGCGGGAAAGAGTCAACGCGCTCTCCTCTCGAGCCCCACATCTCATCAGGTACTCATCAAACTCGGCAATGTACTCAGAAACAGTGCGAGTGCCCTGCGAGATGCTCTGCCACCTATCAATGAGGCGGTGGCGGTAAGTCGGGGGAAGGTATTTCTCTCTCAGCTTAACCTTCATGTCTTCCCACGACTCAATGGGATCATGCCGACGCTGCTCAAGAAGGTCCTCGACATTCGACCAATAGGTCTGAGCCTGGCCTGTCAGCTTCATCATGGCGAACCGAGCTCGCCGAGCGTCAGTCATACCCATCCAATCGAAGTAGCGGTTCATGCTGGCCTCCCAATCAAGATAGACCTTCGGGTCCAAGGACCCGTCAAAAGTGGGAGCATCCGCACGAGCGGCCCGACGGTCATCCAGGTCCCTCGGGACGTGATGGGGCCTCCGCTCCTCCTCAAAATCATCCCGATCGTCCAGATCATCCCGATCCCTCGGACGTCGATGGCGTCTAGGCGCCTCACCAAACTCGGGCTGAACCCCTCGGGCGTACCGATCATACCGATCACCTCGATCATATCGGTCAGCTCGATCGCGACGGTCGTGTCGATCCTCTCGATCGTGTCGATCGAATCGCACGTCCTGGCCGCGTCGCTCTAGCCGATCATCACGGTCACGAAGATCCCAGTGATCATAACGATCATTCCCATCCACCTGACGCCTCGCGCGTCTCTGATCGGCGCCCTCAAACCTCTCACGCTGCCTATGATGCCTCAACTGTCTACGCGCAGCAACCTGGTCTATCAACTCCTCACGCAGATCATAATCAACCCCGTCATCGGCAAGACGCCGATCGTCAACAGGATCAGCCCTAGGAAGGGCCTCATCATGAGGAACATGGACGGCCGGAACAGGATGTCCCGGGTGACGTGGAACTGGGGCATGGGCAAGGACCCCTGGAGCACCCCTGTGACCTGCAAGGTCCTGAATCGTACGCTCCGAATCATCAACTCGGTTCTCACCAGAGCGGTTCGAACCTCCCCCATTCGCCTGGCGCTGGTCCCACAAATCCATGCGCTGCACAAGCCGACTAACTGTCGCGGCTAGGTCGGAAACATCTGGGGACCCCGCCTGCGAACCTGACGCAGGTGCAGACATGTGGAAAATCGCACTGCTACGGGTGGGCATGCAAGGCAGGCAGAATGACAACGTGCAACAACTGACACCTAACGACTAATATGCATGATACAGATCAACTAAACACTGTGAGACACTAACTAAATGGAGACACGCTAAAACTAACAAGATGAACAAAATAAATAGATAAAAATGCAACGAAGACGCCCTAGCCACAACCTACGGCTCTGATACCAAAACTGACGCGGGACGACTACCGAAACGGGTCCGAACTAGTGTCACGATCCGAAACCAGCAAATGTAGCGTACAGGTACGGCAAATACTCATCGAGAGTCCATGTTTTCATGAAGATAACCACGCAACGCAAGTCACACGCAACTCGGGTATCGTCCGCTCACAATGATAAAATAACAGGACCGGCGTAGTAAGGACTACCGCTAGGCTAGGACAACATCAAACGCAATCAATATGCTCAATTTAATGACAAGGGATGGACCTCACACTCACAATCCGGCAGTGAATATTAAATTCAAGTAGCTAGAGTTCCTAACATCACACGCACGGGAACAAGATTTAACCATATAAAGTACGACCAAGCGAACGGGAGGGTTTAAATCATAGCTAACCGTCCCATGTTGAGTGGGGTTCCGAAGTTGACGATGAGTTCCCATAGGCTTTGCTGCGATACCGTCCACCCTCCTGGGACTTGAGTAAGCACTCCTCGGATCTCGACGTCTATATCCTGTCTGCTGTGACATAAACGCCGGGATACAGGCGCTGTGATAGCCCAGACCCTGTGATAAGCAGACCAGGTACTAGCAGTGGAAACCGACGGTCGAGGATGACAGGGAGCCCGACGTGGGAGGGGACGGCCCTGCGTAGCTCGCTGGGGGCTGCTTGGGCTGGCTACAACGAGGCGGTAGCGCTCACAGGAAGGGGCCGACCAGACCCTGCGTGTGGGAAGAGTGGTGATTCGCGGAGCTGATCCATCCGCCCTGCGTGAGGCGATCAGAGAGTTCGTCGGGGAGTCGCTGCTTGCACACCGCGGGCTCGTGCTGGGAAGGCTCCTGCGAGAGGGTTCACCTACGCAGGGAGGGCGCTGGGAAAGGCCCTGCGAGCGCGTGGCAAACCCCCGGATGCTTGGGCCGGCCTGAGCGGAACCGACGAGAAGGGGTAGCCGGCCGAAGGAGAATCCGGACCCTGCGGTGATCGGCGGCCTGCGGGGACGAGCTTCCAAGGCCTGTGGTGGCCGGGAGAGTCGCCGGGGTGAGGGGGTGGCAGGTTCAGTTCCTGGTTTGCGGGGCCGAGCTCGCGGGAGTCCCGCCGACCTGGGTTGCAGGGCTGAGTTCGGGGAATGGGGAGGGAGGTCTCCGGAGCCTACGGCGATGGCGGGAAACGCAGGGAAGGGCCCTCCGGCCGGGCGTGTGGTGAAGCCGGCGGAGGGGGAAAAAACTCGCGGGAAGAGGGGCCTCTGGGCCGGCGTGCGACGGCGGAGCCGCAGGGATGGTCCTCCGGGCATGCGAGCGTTGGAAGCCGGCGAGAGGATCCCGGGTAGGCTCCGTCAGGGCTGCGGGAAGGCGTGGGAGCCGTGTGGTTGGCTTCCAGGGGGCGACTCCTCGCTGGGATAGCCGACGGCAGCGCAGAGAGGGAGAGAAGGAAGGCTGTCGTGGAGGGGGAATCACGCAGAGAGGGAGAGGGAGGGAGGAGAAGGAAGACGAGGAGGAAGACAGGAAGGAGATAGCTGCAGGGGGGGAAGATTGGGTCTTCACGCCCATGCACACGCACACATGGCGGCTGCAAACAAATTTCGTCTTTCAAAAATTCTTCAATGCCTCGAAACGAGGTTTACAAGAGTATAAATAGAAAAGTTAGCCCTAATGAAGCCCTAATAACCTCAGTGACAAAATTGCCCCTCCCACTACAAAACACTCAAAATTCAAACAGAAAATGCAGAGTAAGTAAATGAGGGATAACTGGGCCTCATAATGGGCCTTACAACAGTGTCTAATGCTCCTCAATATAACAAACACATGCCAACACTAGGGAGACCCATCGTCGAGCCACAGAGATGCTGGGTAGGCTGCAGTCGCCCTCCTCCGACGGTACACGCGACTCGGGTCGAACCGGGTCCTGGCGCAGGTGTCCTCACCATATCGATATCGATACAGGGGTACCCCTATATTAGTTAAATTGGTTGGTAGCAAGCCAAAATGGGTCGGTACCGGTCGATATCAATACGTATCAGTATCGTTACCCCCTGGTACGGGTACCGATGTCGAGATTGCATCCTTGATCGCAATATGCACTCAAAGAATAATGACCTCAGAGAAAGATGGAGGTGATGGAACATTCTAATAATTTAAGAAAGGTCAATAATCTTATATTAAACATTTTGACTTGTTTTTCTAAAAGATTACCTTTATCAATAATGTATGAGTTCTTTGTATAGGAAATATTTAAATATTTTATAGCAAATGATGTCCAATCTATCACTTGCATGTGCTGATATATAAACTTGTAGATTCAGTCAGGATGATTATATGCATTTTGGTGAAGAAATGGTAGAGTTAAAACTGCGGATATTTTGAGTTGGAATCTTTTCTCAAAATATATTTTTAATGTTATAGTAGTTTGTCTTAGAGTAAGGGACTACTACTTGATTTTTTTATATTTTCTGTAGGATGTAAGATATTGAGGTGTAGAAAAAAATGTTAGATCATGGGACATCACTTCTGGGTTGATTCTGGTGGTGTGGATACTGATTGATGATAATAACAATGTAGATTTTAATACGGGCACTGGAAGTTCAGGAATCTTCTTGGTGAAAGTTTAGTTACCTTCTGATTGCTGATAGTGGGTTCATATGCGGGTTTCCTATATGTCAATTTTGTCATGGATAGATTACTTCCTTATTTTATTAAGATGCATTGGTTGCGTCTTGAGTTTATCAAGATACTACTTAGTAGATCATTCTCTAAAAAAGAAGGTATTGTTTGGCAGTTGGGAATGTAGGTGTTTTTAATGAGGTTCGTATAGTATTCTAGTGGTTGTATTTTTCTGAAGATGCTATTTTGTAGATGGTACAGTAAAAGAGATACACAATCTTCAGAATATAATTAGAGATGGTGGAATGGTCAATTGTGTATGCGATATGGTACTTTCAGGAGGGAGGCTAACTTCTTAGATCATGCATTTTCTTTTATTAGAGTTAAAATCAGGAGTAGGTGAGAGTTGGGTGCTCCATCGACCATTTTAACTCGTTCTTTTTTTATTTGTTGGGAGAGAGTTGATGATTCTTTCACCTTTTTGGTGATTTTTTACAGGAAGATTTTTGTTCCTGTATCTTCCTCTTTTGTGTTCTCCATCTTTTTGTTTATGATATATGTGGTACTATCCACTTTACAAAAAAAGTGTATATGATATGGTATGCTAGCGGACAAGGGTGTGCTAAGGGATATTCATGGATGGCTCTACATCCATCCCCCCCGACCATGACCAATCATCCATAAGGTTTCATAAATGCTTCAAAGGTACACACTTAGCATGTATTATAAAATACGCTCTCTCCTAGGTATGCCCACCTTTTTTTTGAAAGTTGATGGCACCATTGTATAGAAAATGTTGCAAGTATAGAAGTGAAGAGCTCTCAATCTCACTTTACAAAACACCAAGGTGGTTAGTCACTTATATTCTTCCAAAAGAACAAAAAAGGAAGAATTTTGACTATGATCTTATACACCAAACTCTCATCCATTTTTTCATGCTACTATAGACAAAAGACAGAACCCTGTCCTGGGTAACTGCCTCCCTTCTGAAGATCCTCTTGTTTCTCTCTGACCAAATAGCCCAAAGAGTTGCATGGAGAACCAGCCACCAAAGCATCATATCCCCCTTAAGGGGAAAGTGACATGACCAAAAGCGAATCAAGTCCTCCACAGACTGATGAAGGGCTCTCACTACTTAAAACTTCTGGAACAGTCTAGACCATATCTCAGAGGAAAAGGGACATTGAACAAATAAATGATCAATCCCCTCATTCTCCTCTCCACACAGGCTGCACCTAGGCGGGACCTTACAACCAAACCGCGTTTGGAAATCCTCCAAGCCAGAATTTTCACCTTCAATGGAGATCTTGGGTCCCAAATGTGACGTGTAAATGGGGACCGAAGACCCCCCATCCACAATAAAAGCATAAGCTGATCTGACAAAAAAATTCTCCATGAGTATTCCACGACCAATACAGTGTATCTGCACGAGCTATATCCAATTTAAACCCCTACAAGGTCTCCAGAAGAGCAGCAAACTCCAGAATCTCTGCCTTCATCACATCCGCCGCCTCCATAATACCTTTCCACACATGAGATACATTGTACTCGCATTGTAGCTGAAAGTCCCACACTCTTCCCCCAGAATAATACTTCTCTAAAATAGCCTCACGCTATAAACCAGAGTGATCCGTACCAAGCTTCCATAACCATTTAGTAAACAAAGCCAGATTGAAGTCTCTAATATTTTTAATGCCCAGGCCCCCATTCTGCTTATAGCAAATGTCATGGAATCCCTTCCTGGGATTATCAGAATCGCCTCCCTAGAAGAATCTGCTCCGAATACTTTCCAGCTGCCTCGCACAGTCTTAGGAATTCTGAACAAGGAGAGGTAGTAGATCGGCAAGCTGTCAAGGACTGCTGGACACAAAATTATCCTCCCTCCATAAGACAATAAGTGACCATTCCACCTCGCCAATCGGGACTGAAATTTATGAATTACTGGCTGCCAGTTACTGCATTTAATTTGCATCGGAGAAAGAGGCAACCCCAGATAAGTAACTGAAAGAGCACCCGTCTGACACCCCAGGATTGTGGCCACTCTCCTCAGAAAATGATCTGGCACATTGATCCCAAAAATAGCACTTTTTTAAAAATCTGATAGGTATGCCCACCCTTGACTCTACTGTAGACAAGGAATTAAAAATCTGATATTCGACCAGCCCTAGCTGGCTCTTGTTTTGGTCCTAGTTTTGGGCAGAAATTGTCTGGTTAAGCTGGTTTTAGTTCCATGAGTTTACAGAAAAATTATCTGATAACACATGAAAGATAAAATCAACATCTTGCAACCCTGTTCACTGTCTAAAACCTCCACATACAGGCCCTCTCCCTACTTGGATTAATAGAATACTTACAATTTCAGCAGGGTTCTTAAACTCCCGCTTGAGGCACCTGTTGTTCCTCTCCCTCCCTATTGGTCCAAAGTACTGCAGTAAGGAGCAAATGCTGACTTTGAGATCTCCCTACTGGAACTAATAATATGAAACATTCTATCCCTACTTGATCTAAGCTTCTCTACTGTGTAATTGCAGTATTGATGATGGTTCCTCCGATCGTAAGCCTACTCATTTGAAAATGATCATCCAAACTGCTGCCTTGATTCTGCACTTGAAATGAGATGTTTGAATTTCCCAGAAACAGAACCAAAAACACACTTTTCCTTGATTCCCTGCCTAAAAGTTACGACTTTGTGACTCTATCAACCACTGCTGATTTTCCTTGTCCCTGCTTAAAAGTTTGAGGGACATACATTCAGCTTGTTTTTGTGATCTAGCCTAGTAATGTAGTGGAATGTGTGCCATTTCACTGATTAATCTTTTGTACTCTCTTTGGGGATTTCCTTTTATGATATATATCCTTGTACCTTCTTCTTTTCTTTTGATAATTTGTGATAATATGATTAATCTTTTGTACTCTCTTTGGGCAAATTTTACTTCAATAGTTTTCATTGATAAATTTCTGGATATGACAAAGTAATTACATTAAACCTAATAAGTACATTATTTTAGTAGAAGCCTAGAAGGTAACGTGTGTGAAACGGACAAAACATTGGTTAAAAACTTTTGAATTCACTGTTTAGTATCTTGTCCTTTTCTTTTTTGATCTTTCTCCTTTTAGTAACATAATTATACCTGGTTTATTCTATGGACTAACCAAGACAGTTTGGCAATCTAAACTTTACAGGAACTACAGAAACATGCAAGCTCTGATATTATCATGGCTTTGGTTGGTAACAAGGCTGACCTGCATGAGAATAGGAGTGTACCTATTCAAGTACATAGATTTCTATTGAAATTTTAAATGTTTCTTTACTATTCCTCAATGAAAGGTGCCATTCATTGTACCTGGGAATTCTTTAAAAGCAATTGAAGTGTGATATTTCTTTTTTTTAAGGATGCTGTCGAATATGCTGAGAAGAATGGGATGTTCTTTATAGAGACATCAGCTAAGACTGCTGATAACATTAATCAGTTGTTTGAGGTATGTGAATTTCAAGCTTTTGGATAGCAAAGCATGTTAAAAATGCATCTTCTAACTTTGAGACCAATGAAGGCATACCTCTAGGATTACATATATGTCCTGACCAGCCTGACTCCGTAAGTTTTCAGTTAGGCTTCAACCAATCTTTGATTCTGGTCTGTCCAATTTCCTGATTCCCTTCTAAGTTTAAAGCTGGCCGGTTTGAGTTTAGAGCTTTTAACCAAACCATCCATTCTTGGAGTGCTGTTGTCTATTTGTTGGTGCTGTGTGCAGAAGACTAGGTAAGAATATATATGCTGGCTTTGGGCTTGAAAATATGCATATATAAGTATAACATCGCTTAGGGCAGCATTGACCTGAATGAGGATTAGACCTGTCAGATCTATATTCATGCCTGCAACTCATGAGTATTACCAGTGCATGCATTGCAATCCCCAATGGGACCTTTTTTTGGGCATCCATTCCAGGTTTTTTTTTTTTTCCTCTCACGGTTAGTGGAACCTACTTGTCTTCCTGAAAAAAAAAAAAAAATACAGGGGAAGAAAAACATAAATTGTACACTTGTACTAGGATTCAATTCTTTTCTATGAGCTCTTTCTCCATTTATTGGTAATCCATATCATATATGGACTCCATAGTCAACTTTAAGTTGAACCCCACCCCCCCCCCCCAAAAAAAAAAAAAAAAAAAAAAAAAAAAACTACAGAAATTAATTTCTTAAAGCTTTCAAAGTTTCAAACTATTTTTCTCTAAAAATTCCAGTGTTGTTCATTTCCCTTTCCTACTTTGATTGCATACCAAATAAACAGAAAAGTAAACACAACTCTCTGCAAGCATTCATCTCCATTTTCATTTTTCTTGTAAAGTCTGTGGTGTAACCTGGTTTCGGGTAAAATGAAAGAAGGGTAGCATGCTTGAGCCTTCAAAAATTTGTTTGGATAGTGAAAATGGAGATTTTGGTTTGTCACCGTTTTAGTTCCCAGGGAGCTCATGTATGCGATTAAATTTCCTAGGTTCCTACTAGTGATTTTTAGAAGGAAGTAACTAAAGCTGTTTTTCTTTTTGAGCCGAATGCCGAATAGAATCATCCTTAGATGAATTACCTCATTGTAGCTAACTAGCTATATCGTATTCCATGGTAGACTTCAAAATCATCCTTCTTGTTGCAAATGCTTTGATTTTTGTTTCTTATTATCTTTGGTAGCATCTGTTCTCATCACCTTTTATATTTGGTTTGAAATAACTTGATAAGTAAATAAAAATTGTTGGTTAATATGGAAATGTTTAATTGATTTTCAACTGAAGAGAGTGTAATATAACATCAAAGAAAATAAGTTTGGGAAGCAGATACATATTTTGTGCGTGTGCAACTTAAAAGAATGAGTATCTTTTTATGCTTATAACACATGATTAGGCTACCAAAGCATAATCCAATAATAAAAGGAACTTGAACGTAAACTTTTGGTCCTTAAAAGTACTTAAGTAACTCTTCTTGTTATCTTTGCCTATCTCATGAATGCAATGGCAAAAGAATTCCTCAATTAATTGTGGCATGTATTCCTCATTTAGAATGCATGTTGATGCAATAACAGAAGCTTATTTTCACTAAGAGGAAGTGCGTGAGTTCCTTTGGACTTGGTTGTTACTAGCATCCATTATTTGAAACTTTTATGCATTTCATCTGTGACTCATTCCTGTGACATTTTTTATTTATTTACTGTGACTGATTCCTGTGATGTATTGAAGAATCTCATCATGTTTCAATGAGTGTGGTCTTGTGAGTAAGTTTACTTTCACTAATTGACAAACTATGGTGACTTTCCATTCAAGTGGTGATATGTGTGTCTTCTATAGTTGTAGTGAGTGAACGAAAACACGGTCATTAGTTCAGATGTTCGCCACTTGGGAAAGATACTAGTCAGTAGACACTTCAGTGGAAGCTAACAGTTCACTCAGGTGACTGAGTTAAGTAATATTTCATTTCTGCTTTACATAGGTCTGAATGTATGTCTATTGAATATGGTTGTTGAAAGTATAATTGGCAAAAGAACTTAAAATGCGTCTTTAAACATAAGAGGAAATGAGTTCCTCTCTACATAGTTTAATTAAAATTCTCTTATGCAAAGTGGGGTTTATCGCTTATGCATTTGTATTGGTACTCCGTAGTCATATCAAATAGTTAGCAATATATTATCAGTCTTCTGTGGCCGTTGTAAGAGTTGAAATAACTAGCCAAGTGCGGATCCAACAGAATCAAACTATAGGGATTTCGTACTTTGAATATGGCAACTGTTGTCAATGTTTCGGTTATATGGCTATTGGAATTATTAGCTCCCGAGTTAGCATGGTTATTCGCACCTCCTCAACCATAAGGATGAGATTTTGGATCTAATATAGGTTTGACATTTTCATGTCAATGGTTGAGCCCTGAGCTAAATGGTTATTCTCAGCCATCAGGATGAGATTTTGAATGTAATACATACGTGGTTGGTCATGTAATGATTGAGTCCATCTCAATTCCTGTTCTATAGCTATAAAGTCATTTTGCATGACTTCATAGCCAATCCTATGCTTAAGTGCCGACAGTATCATGGATTTATAGTTACTCTTTGATATTGGCCCTTTGGAATATTTCGATTTAGAATCTACATCCTGTGTCTTGGTGCTGGTTTGATGTCCAAATAAACTTAACGTATTTTGGTGCCCTTACCCGGAGCATTGATTTGATAAGAACATGTGCAGCTTATGAGTATACTTGGGTGAGGGAAGTGTTTCCTCATGCTTGACCTAGTTGGGATGCTTCAATTAGGAAACTATGTTAAACAGCATAAGTGGGTCCTTGAGCTTCTAGATTAGATTTGTGATCTCAATGATGCTGATATGACTTGAATTTGAAGTTTTCTATAGATCTTTCCATGACCTTTTTAGAGTTTAGTCCCTTTGGGCTGGCCTGGAAGTCATAAGCTGGGCTGAATATTTGTTGGCCTGCCTTGAATTTGGATTGGATTAATCTGAACTTGTGTTGGCATGAATTAATCTGCCCAACACAGTCCTTTCTTTTCCACCCTTATTTCCTCTGAATGGCACTTCCCCCTAAGTCCAGCTATGTAGCTATGCCTGTTGCCGTGTTTGGCCATCATGTGATTGACTGCTTTATTGTGGCATGCGGAAAGAGAAAGCTACGGCGTCCATGGGGGCAGCGTCTAGTGTCCTCTTTCTCACTACTGCTGTGGCTATTCCGGCTGTGTTGAGCTAAGTCAACGGCCCATATCAAGTTGGTCAGGGAAGGATTCTCCAGGCCATGAACTCAGAGGATTATGGGATGGCTTAGTGCTTGGCATCTGCTGCAGGCCGTCCCCATATGTCGCTGTTGCTATGTAAGATGAATCTTGGTCTGGAGTTGCTTTATGGGGTCATTGGCGGCAAATGTAGTTCCTCGAATGGCCGAGATTTTAAACTGCAGAGAATCTCATTTTCCAATTAAATATTTGGGTCCTACCAGGCTAAGAGATTGGGATGTAGTGATTAAAAAATTTGATCAAAAATTAGATGGATGGAAAGCAAGATTTCTCTCTGATGGTGGAAAATGGATTATCTCATTATCAGCCCTCTCATTCGCTTCTTATCGTTTGTCCATCTTTAAAGTCCCAAGAACTGTGGAAAGAATGATAGAGGCAAGGAGGAGTTCTTTTTTCTGGGGAGGAGGGAAGAGAGATGGGAAAGGTCTTCATCTCATTGCTTGGGACAAAGTATGCAGAAGTAAAGACCAAGGAGGGGCTGGTTTGGTCAAAATTCTTCATTTCAACAAGGCCATGCTAGCTAAATGGTTGTGGAGATTGGGAGAAGAAGTTGACCATCTCTGGATTAAAATAGTAAGGGAGAAGTACTATCACAATGCCTCTAGATGGGAGTTGAACCCTTCTAAGACATATAACCTGTCTCATATATGGAGTAATATTGCTCAGATGCAGGTTCTCATTCTCCCAGCAGTCAGCTTTCAAATTGGCATTGGTGAACATATCAGCTTTTGGAAAGATTCATGGTTATCAAATGTTCCGTTCATTGATCAGGCTCCTAATCTATATCAGATTATTGAAAACAAAAATGCTTCAGTTGCTCAAATTCTCTCCCATGACAATGATCCCCTAATGAACCTTATTCTTAGAAGAAACCCAACAGAAACTGAACTTGAGGAGTTGTTCAGAATTCTCTCACTTCAGAAATTCAGCTTCTCAAGAATAAGGAGGACAAAAGAATTTGGAGGTGGAATACCAAAGGATCCTATTCACCCAATATTCTTATCCATATTATCCAAGATGGTGGAATTAGAGTGTGGTGGAAATCCTTAGTGTGGTCCAAATATATCCCTATCAAAATCAGACTTTTCCTATGGAAGGTGGCAATGTATAGGCTCCCCACTTCACATAGACTGAGAAGGATATTTAATATCAGCTCTACCAAGTATGTTTTCCGTGGCCTTTTTGACGAAGATCATAATCACCTTTTCTGCTATTGTGGAATCATCAATCTTCACTGGAGGACTCTCTGCATGGCTTTGAAGATTCAGTGGGTGGAACCTATTGATTCCCTACATCTCTTGCAAACCTGGTCTGATCTTTGTCCTAATAAGTCACAAAGTAAGATTTGATCTCTCTTTCCTCCAGCTATGATGTGGGCAATTTGGTTGGAAAGGAACAATAGAAGATTCAGACAGGAGTTCAACAATCCTTCTAATATTCTCCGAAGAACTATCAGTTGGGTGAAGGATTGGGGCAAAGCTGCCGCCATCTGGGATGCATCAACATGAGATCTTATTTCTAGGGCTTGTAATTGGAAAGACTTAATGCTTTGACTTCCTTGTTTTCCTTTGAGGCTTCTCTTAGCTTCTATTTTATTCTCTTAATAAAATAGAAGTCTTAGGGTCTGTCTCTCTTTATGTTTGCTGAGGGGTTGACATTGTGTCTTGATGTATGGCCAAGGGCCTTCTCTTGTAACTTTTTTCTCTTAATGAAACGTGACTTTGTCACCTTCCAAAAAAAATTTGTAGTTCCTCGACAGATGGAACTCACTGGTGATACTGATGAGAATGACGCCAGAAACATGTTAAAGGGCAACAATGAATGCTATTAAGTTCCTGAGCTGGGCAATGAGGTGTGTGAATGACTCTACATTATAGTAATCATGTGACTAACTTCATGTAGCAGATGGGATCCTATTCTAGCTCATTAAAGAGAGGTGGTGAACATATGACAATTTCATGCCAGACTGACCCCAACCCTATCCAACCAATATATTTTATAGTAGAAGCATGGAATGCAACCTTGCGAGATTCTTGCAAGAATTCGGTTTCAGCAGGCAAAGGAAGCCTTCGAAACTGCCTGTAAACAGCAATCTTGGGAAATCTTGTATGACAAGAGGTAAACAATTTTCATGTCCTTTTTTTTTTCCTTTTACCAGAGAAACTGTTAAATACACCATCAGGGAGCTCATTAGTTTCATCTTTTTACTCATGATATCCAATGTATATATTTTTACCTTACGTGTACCCTACTTACCTGTTATACATGGCATATGCTTTGTTGTGGTAACATTAAGGGATGTGAATATCAGATTGAATTGTCCATGTAATTGGTTACACATCTAAATTCTATGGGCCAGACTCTTGTTGAATCCGAGAAACAAAGCCTCTGAAACTGCCTGTAAAATCTTGCGAGATCTCATGTTTTTCTCGGATATATATGTAATATGTATATATGCATGCACACACACATCTATGTATGTATGTATAGATGAATCATATATATATATAACATACAATATGATATATATATGTATATATATGGTATGCATGTATGTGTATACCATATTGTTATTGTCCATAAATGTCTTGAGATTTTGTCCCGATCTCCCGAGGTTTTACCGAGATCTCTCGAAGATCTCTTCTTTCCGTCCCCCCGAGACAAAGCTGAGATCCAAGATGGCAAACCTTAGGTAGAACCTTCAGATGATCTTATGCTTCAACAGTGCGTAGTCGATATTTTTCTAGATCTTAATAACACTTTCATCTGTTTTGTTACTTGGATTCTCATTAAGTTTGTAACTTTCAATGTAGACAAATATTATCCTATTGTTGCATTTGAAGCTCATTTATTGAGGAGGAAAGAAGGAATCATTTAGTTTGAAATAAAAGCATCACACTAGAATGTTTCATTTTTTTCCTTATTCAGATTTGACATCTTCTTTGCAGTGAGAGCCAAATCTGAAACACAGCCAAATCTATTCTCTCTTGTCTGGTGAACTTAGAATGGCAAACAAATGCATTTTTCAATTAGACATCTATCCTGCTTGCCTGTCTAGGCGAGTTCATTCTTGGGAAACAACAATTCGATGTCTTATTTCATTTGTTTTGCAGGAGATTGCCAAGAGGTTGCCCAGGACGTCTCCATCCTCATGATTACAGGCTTAAAAAACCTAACAAAAATCACACATTCACACATGATGATAAATGTAGTCTTGTTTGCTTGTACTTCATACTGAACTTTGTGAATAGTGCAGTATCGCTGTTCCTAGCATTGTAATAGTTCATCTCTCTTGTATGTTAGCATTCGGATTCCCAGCGGCACGGGTCTCAGAGAATAAACATTTTAATTTATTCAGCTTGTGGTTGGTAAAAGGATTTGCTTCACTTGGCAGCACTACTTTGGAAGGAATATTCAGTGAACAGCACAATGGAGAAAATTTTGTGCCCCTAATTGATGGGTCAACTGGTGAAATGGTTAATAGGATCTGACGATCCCTCAATAAGCATCCTCTACCAGGTGGTGTTCCTGTTATCTGAAAGATCCTGTCATGGTCCTTAACTTTTAGCTTGTGTTCATTACTGGACTAGACGTCAACGTAGAAGCAGAAAGTATCGAAGAGAGAAGCGAGATCATTATAACGCCAAGCCGCCCCTTCATCCTCTACCAGGTGGTATATAAAATTGGTTTCTTTTCTCATAGTAGAAACTGTTAAGTTGTAAACTATTAAATACACATTTTTATTGGGTATTGATTGAGGTGGTGTTCTATAATTCTTTGATTCTAAAATCATCAGTTTTAAAATTAGTAAATTATTTGAATTTAAAAAATGAGATTGATTGTCTGGGTATTTGTAAAATGTCCATGTGACAAATTAAAACTCGAGTTTTGATTGTTGATGCCCTTTGCTAAAAACTGGAAGCAGGAAAAAGGGTTGTATGGGGATCAAGGAGATTTTGAAACTTAGCAATTTACAACATTTCACCTCAGGGAGTTCAGTTCTATCTGTTGCTGGTTACGTCGGTACAAATCCTCGTTGCATCTGACATATTGTCTGGTCAGAGTTAACAATATCTATGACCAGAGTAAAACAATCTGCGAATCCATTTCTTTTAAACCCGAGAACCTATTAACTTCACTGTCAGAGAGTTCACTACTTTCATCCGTTTTATTCATTACCCATACCTTTTTTTAGCTTAGATGTATCCTACATCTGATGGTCACGTTAAGGGAGACGAGTACCTCGGATCCAAAAAGGTGAAAAAAAAAAAGAAAAAAGAAAAAAAGAAGGGAATTTAAGGCCCACGAGTATCAAACTGAGTCGGCCATGTAAGTAACTAGTTGCACATCTAAATTCTATGGGCCCAATTAATGTTGGATCCGCCCCTTGAATATACCTGACCCATGGACCAACTCAGGATCGGATCCGCTGGATCCCCCCCTTGTTTTATGCAGCTCATAGGCGAGCTCACATTAATCAGAATTTTTTGGTTTGATCGAAGAATGCCACCAATATGACCGGGTCCGATGACTGGTTTGGTCGACTATCCGATTAATATGATATGTATGTCGATCCTCATATAAAGTTTAACCTGGGGGTGAGCTACAGGATAACTTAAGTTGAAAGTTTCATACTACTCCCATTTCGGATCTCTTACCATGTGTTGGTAGAATTATACTGAAATTGACCATCATTAGTGCCACCGAAGTACAAATGATTCATTGGCTTTTTTCTAATAGGACAGTTCAGTTGATTAAATATTTGCATACCCTCCGTAACAAAAAAGAGAGTTAAATTTGGGCATTGTTCATATTTTTCTTTAAATTAGTGTAAAGCCTCACAGATTCTTGAGATAAATTCTTACTTTATGCATAATTATTAGAGAATAAATTTAAACCCAAAAACAAAAGGTCTTCCCACTATAAACCTCTAGGTTTATTAGTTGCACAAGAAAATGTTACAATATCATTTATTTATTCTTTTGCATCCTGAACATTCAAAACTCAATTGTTAGAGTCCAACTGACATAAAGATAATAACTGAGATATGACAAATAGATTACCAAAACAGTGACATTGAAATATTCTTCCATCTATCGGGTACTTGGAATCAATGATTTAACATAATAACTGAGATATGACAAATAGATTACCAAAACGGTGACATTGAAATATTCTTCCATCTATCGGGTACTTGGAATCAATGATTTAACATAATAACTGAGATATGACAAATAGATTACCAAAACGGTGACATTGAAATATTCTTCCATCTATCGGGTACTTGGAATCAATGATTTAACATGGATAGGGGTGTTAGTGAATCGGTATACATGACAAATAGTTCAAGTTCCACTTAGGATTCATTTGATTTCATGTAAAATAAGTTACATGAATGTCTCTTTCAGAAAAATGTAGCATAATGATTTATTTGGTAATAATCGACAGAAAATCTAGTTCATCAACTTTTTTTTTTCTAATTTAATTTTCACGAATGAGATGAAAGTCCTTTTTTAGTAATCGAAAAATATTTTTATAAGTATCAAATGACAAAACTTATTTTTACTTTTTGTAATTTTTTTTAAAAAAAAGCTTTGTCATTCAAATATATTTTAAATCCAACCAAAGGGACCTTAAAACTCGGTGATTAAACTAAATGAATAAAATTTAAGTACATTTTTAAGTTCGATCTATTTAGAACCACTGACGAGCGGAAAGAAAACGCCGCTTGTTGCTCTTCTTGTCTTCTTGTCGACCGTGCGAAGTGGATGGTGGCGCGGTGGGGTGGCGTCTGCTTTCTGACCTCAATCCCTTCAACAACTAGACTGCGAATTCTTCGAGTCTTCTCCTACGTCTCGTTGCTGCCTCTTCCACCACCCGCGAAGGAAATAAAAATGGCGTCTTCCCTCCTCCCTCATCGTCCACCTGTTGGTTCATGGCTGCTGCTCCGAGGGAAGCCCTCGGCGAACCAACGGCGGCTAAGCCTCTCGAGTTGCCTCCCCTCGGAACGGCGCGAGCCGAAGCTGCTGGCCGTGGAGGATTTCAAGAAATGGGCTTCGGAGTCGAGGTCGAAGGTGGCGAAGTTTCTCCTCGCTGGGGCGGTCGCCGTCGGGGTGTCCCTCTCTGGTGCGTATGTACATCCCATGCGTTCAAGGCGACAAATTTCTTGGTCGCTGGAAAATGTTGTGGTTTCGTTTCCAGATAAACGGTTACAGGTACAAGATTAGTTTTTTTTTCCCAATTTGTGTTTAGGTTTTTGCAGATATGAAATGTTGAAGTTTGGCTGTGTCTTTCGTAGTTTCGTTTATTCATTTTATTTTGTTAGTTGTTTGTGATTGGATTGTGATCCTGGAGCTATGGAACATTTGTTGTTAAAAGGATAAAATAAAGGACCATGTAGATGTAAATTGGAACAATTTAATTACCTGTCGGTGGAAACCATTGCCTACCTTTATTTTTTGTTTCCGGTAAAATACCCGTAAGAATAATTTATTGTGGATCTAATATCTGTAGACTGCACCCTAGAACGGGAAAACTTGAGATGTTTTCCATGAGTTGGTATCCAAACGGCCGCATGGACATTTGTAATGCCAACCATTACCTCACTCTATAACCATTGTTAAATTGGTTCACTTTCAACCAGTAGTTTGGAGTACTGACAATAGGTCTTGGCTACTTGTGTAGATGTCTGGAATTTTGGTTGCTGGCATGTAACGACCCGCAAGACTTGATGGATTTTTGCTCTAGAATTCATGCATTCAATTTTTATCAAGGAAATATTTTGATATTGTTGGACACCAATTTTTATTGCTTTTTCATTATGTATCATTGCTGGATATTAATGCCAGGCTTTTTCCACATTCTCAGTTGCCAAATACAAACCATGCCATAATTTCGTATTTAGCTAGTGCGCAGTTTGTTGTTCTTTATTGGTTAAGTTAGAAGCTTAAAGAAGTACTTTCTTATGGAATTTTGTAGGACTGGATTATGTCAATGCGAAAGTTGGGGTTAATAAACCAGAACTGCTTCCAAAAGAATATACTACAGTGATTGATGTTGCAGGGTTTCTATCTGATGGGCAGGTCTTATTCAATCTCCTTGTCACTTTCTTTGAATAAGTTCCATGTAAATGCAACAATCTTTTTCTCATCAGTCAGCTTGGTTTGTTCCCTGATTAAACAGTTCACTCTTTAGAAATTCCATGTATCGAGGTCTACAAGATCAAACATGCCAATTTACACAATTACACTATATTTTTTGCATTTTTGTCAATTATGTTTGGTACCATCTTGCTAGATTTTCCATGGGTTATTGTTTTTCCCTATTTTAAATTTTTCATTACAGCCGCCATGATAGTATGCTCTTTATATTATTTAGATCATTTTAGCCTGATATTGTTGTAGTCTTGCTCTGTTTTGTGTGCACTGACTATTGACCATTCTTTACCTCAAGGTGGGTCCTCCTAGATTACCACCTGGCTTAGCCAGGAGTTAATCTACCTGCTCATTGTTAACATGGTATACATCTACCTGCTCATTGTTAACATGATAGCTGTTAGGAGAAATCTTGTGAGTGGTGTGAGGTTGAGTCTCCTCATAACGTTCGCCCACCCTGACTCTGTTCAATGGTGAAAGTTTTATGATTGTTTTTTTTTTCCTTCGAATGGATAGTAGATTGTGCCATCAATTTTATTAAGAAATAAATAGAGGTAATACAATCATGTCAAGACAGGTGAGGTACCTATCTAATGTTGGTTATTGACCTTGATTTGCTATCTATGCTAACATAATGTTTGCTGTTCACTTGGTAACATTCTGGCACTATTCTGGTTACTGATACAGAGTCAGCGAGATAGTTGGATGTTCCCTTTTATGTTTTCCATAATTTTCATTTTGGAATCTCTTAGATTCTTGTGCAGTTTGTGAAAATGGTTGCTTCTATACTGCTTGTCTTATGCTTCTACTATCTTTAATTTTTATTCTCTTTGGGTGAACTTTTTCTTTGTTAGATTTGGTGTACCTCACATGGTTATTTTCCTCATATCTTACCATCAGATTTTCAACATCATAATTTCCTTGGTTTTTCATGTATGTCAATTGTGCTTTTCTAAGTGGCGAGCTTAAGTTGTGTTATCATTGATAATCACTTAATAAGTGTCTCGGCTTATGTGATCTGCATAGTATGTTGCTTCCTTAGTTATGATTGGTCATGGGACTGAGCTTCAGGTAATAGATAAATTAAATTTAAGGTACATGTTGCTTGCTGCTATTATTACTCTTCCCTCCACTACTGCTCCTAGCCTCTTTCTGCATAGCATCCCTCCTCAATATCAGAATTTTATTATGCTACAACTTTCTTCTTTGTATTTCATGTAGTTTGTCTGAGCTGCAGTGTCAGTTTTTGTTGTGATGAAACAAGAAGTCCACTTTGAACATTTTTTTTCCCTTAGTTAATGCTAGGGATGTCTTTTTTTGTTTTAAGGGATAATCTAGACTCAAGCAACCTGCAAACAAAGCAATTCTAATGTTTTCTCATGAAATTGCTTCCGTGCTAATATGTATCACATTATCTGTAGGAGAATCGACTAGTCCAAGAGATCACTGATCTTGAGAAAGACACAGGGTTTAAACTGAGAATTCTTATACAGAATTTTCCTGACACACCAGGTATGGAATTCCTTTAAACACAACCATATTTTGCCCTTCAATGGCACCTTGTGGGGTATCAATCAATTTTGCCAACCATAGCTATCATTACATTGATAGGGAATGCTATCTAATGTATTGTTTCTTATGATAGTATTTGCTTTTGCTGCAGGATTAGCTATTAGGGACTTCTGGAAGGTCGACGACAGAACCATTGTCTTTGTTGCAGACCCAACATTTGGTGAGGCCTAGTTTTGGAAGCTTTGTGGAATTTTTAACTGAAGTTACAAGTGTGATTGAATTAGTCGTGTCTTTATAGCAAACTTTTCCATTAACCCATGATTGCATATCACAAGGTCAATCGACATTAGATCGTTTATAAATCAATTTTCCTCATTAAGAGAGAATGATAAGGTAAACTTGAATGGCATAGTTCAGATATGAGATGTGTAATTGTCTCACGAGGAAGACTTAAATGGCCTGGTTTAGGTATGTAATTATTATCTTATAGGTCTTTCCGCATGTCTACCTTAGCAGTCTCCTTAGTCTAATCCCATCTTGTTCCTATAGGTCCTTGGTGCAAGTCTGGATCCATATGATTTTACTGTGTGATAAAAATAGTTTGCTGCATCAAGATACTTATGCCAATTTTCACACTTAAAGTATGTTTCTGCGGTTCCCATGTCACACAAGTCAAATTCAAATATCTGAGTTTGCCTGACATGGAAGTTGTTTGTTTTCTGAGTGGATATTGGCATCCAAGTCACCTAAACTTTGTTCGTAGCATATTGTCATATCAAGATACCATCGTTTTCTTCCATGCATCAAAACTGATGTACAATTTACCTTTAATTCACTATAGGATTTACTGAAATAAAATCCAATGCTGATGTTGGGTTGTTAATGAATCTGTAAATTTCCCCATATAATGATGTTATACATGCGTACAGAGTCTTTTCATGGTCAAATCCCTTCCTTTGCCAATACTGGAGTTTAAGCTTTCATGTGATCTCTTTTAAGTTTTTAGATACATCATTTATTTGAACATTAGATATAAGTAGATTAGTTCAATTTTCCTTGTGAGTGATTTATACTATTTTTCCCGTCCAATGGCACATTCACACTGGCACACGGCTGTGTTAAAATTAAGGATGACTTCTTTCTAATCCTCATCCTGCGAAATTCTACGACAGGTTCCGTGTTTTATATATTCCTAAACCCTTCTTGGCTTGCACTTTCTGCATCTCCATATTTGCGCTTTAACTGCTCATTGATGGACTATGGCAGGCAATATTTTGCATTTCAATGTTGGTGCATCAGTGGACTTGGAAATACCCCAGAACTTCTGGAGTCGTGTGGCTGGGAAGTATGGGAACATGTTCTATTGGAAAGAAAAGGTGACACATATAATCGTAACCATTCTTAGAAATCTTATTCAATTTTGAGCACGGCAAGATGTTGAGAAACTATTGAAAATCCATTCTGTTATGGGTGCCGGACATCTCAAAAAACATCTTATAGACAGCCTGTAAAATTTGTTTGTACTGAGAAAGAGTGGTTCTTTCATTATGTACAGTCATGTTAAGGCCATGCTATTTCTGCGTAGCTGTGTACATAATCGTTTTCATGGCTGAAGCAGGGAGAAGATGGATCTATTGAGGATGCTGTACAGGCAATATCAAATTGCTTGAGGGAGCCTATCGGGTCTAACAGCTGCTCGGAGGTGCTGTAACAAACACATTCTTTCCAAAGCAAGGGTTGTACATAGGTTGTTCAACAGTGGTTAACTCGATATAGAGGGACTCAAAAGACGAAGGCAAGAAGCATGTTGTTTGCTTCTTGGGGGATTCCTATAGACTAAAGTTTACACGCATGCTACAGTATTTGCCTCAGGATTTATTCTTCGCAAAGCATATTATTATTCTTGTGTACAATTCTAGGTGTTGTCTGTTGTCTCCTCCTCAATCATCCAAGAATCAACATTATTAAGCGTGCAGTGGATTTCGGCAAACTTACATCTGGAAGTTTAGATCCAAGAAGTAACTGTGACTGCCAAAAGGTCGCTTATTATCTATTTATCTTTGTCTCTCCTTGCTTCGACAGCATGCTGCTGGTATCATATTAGTCGTTTTGATCTCGTGTAGGCACTCCTCCAGTGGCCTGCGGAGATTTGAGATTAACAAAATAGCTTTGATATCTATTTTTAAATCCATGATATATATCAAGTTTGTCAATGGCTCAATACCTGCAAAGGTTTACCTGTTAGTCCAGTAGTAAAGGAGATCTAGCAGGATTAGCACACAATACCTTCTCGTACTCTCTAGTGATCCGTCCGGAAGTGCAAAAATATACGAGGTGGCACTATAAAGTCTGTGCACTTCATATCCATATTATTAATTGCTGCCAAGCATGCAATAGTATTAGTGTGATCATCTCGGAAGGAATTACAATAATCATCAATAGGGGCATCAGATATTTGTTGGGCGTCAATGGTAACTGAAGGGGGAACAGCTGTTCAGTCCAATAAGGACCCAATTATAAAGCACCCAAGAGCGCCCATAATCAAAGGAGGCCTGCTAAAAAGGAACACGTCAACCGAGGATCTTCAGTTACTATCATTAAGTCCAAAGTTCCTCAGGATATAGAAGGCCTGTGTCGACCGATCGTCTTGGGAGCGTCCGCAAGATCTCTCTAACAAGCAGCAGTTCCCATCAAGGTCAAGAGCATGCCTCTCTTGACTTGGACGGTTCTGAGTATGGGTGTCAAGTGGGCGGACCAGTCCATGGCGTAGCCCAACTCAGTCTATATTAAAAGCAATTAGGTTAGCCCAAGTTATATAAATTGGGTTGGGCTAAAATTTAGGTTGATATTAGTTAAGCGTGGGCTGGGTTGGGCTGAAAACGGGCTGATCCAAATTTAGTTTATTGACTTTTACAATAATTCATACAAAGAGTAAAATACTTCTAATAAATCATTTATAAACAGGGTCAGTCTAACCCAATCCAACTTAACCCACTCATTATTGAATTTGGGTTGAATTTGAGTTGAATTTGGATTAAATTTGGGCTGCTGGGTTAAATTTAGGCGGGACTATTTTGAATTTGGATTAGACCCAAATTATCACATAAGCCAGCCTAGCCCGCCCAATTTACATCCCTAAGGCTTAAGTTTACGTCGATCATGAACCTATATCATAAGACAAGAATTAATGCCCTTGAGGGCATCTAGGGGATCTCCTGCGGCCCACAGTCTACCACTAAGGTCAGAAACACACTTTCCTCAACCGCCCTATGTCCGGCCCATATAAGAACCCTCCAATCCCTCAAATGCCAAAAGAATAGAAAGCCAGCGCCTTTTCGAGGATGAAGCCATTATGATGCAGCAACGACAGAGGCCAAGTTCCTTCTAACACACTTGAGGGTGCTCGTTTAATATCATATATCTAAGGACAAGGAGAGTCATCATGATATCCATTAACTCAACCAAGCGTCCTATCTTATTCATTGCATGGGTCATTATGCCATATATAATCTCACGATAGTTTGACGGTATGATTCAGATATAGGAACAAGATACGGGCCCCCTCTATTGTGACTGTGCAGCTATGTTGGTCTTCCACTCTTGATCACAAGCATGTATCTCCTACGTCTTCGCCTACTGAGAAGAGTGTAGGATAAATATCCCAACTGGACCTCCAAGTATAGTAGGGCGCATCTCACACACTTTTAGAGATCCAAAAGGGGCCTTTCGTCTCTAGCTCTTGCATGTTAACTCAAGACCCACTTTTGACTTGAGTATTGGAGAGTTCTCTCCTGCCAAGAGTGGAGGGGAGCCCTTGACGTAACCCTCTTTCTTGCGGGCTTGATAGATCAACACCATCTGCTAGTACTCAATATAACAGGGGTTGTGGTAAAAAAGATTCTAGATGCATTCTCGACCACTCAGTGACTAATTAACCCAATTATCTAACCATTCATTAATTTAACGGATGATTCTTGGATAGTATTTTTGTAAGTAACATATTTAATGACTACGGAAAACGAATACAATTTTCAAACGAGTTGTTTGACAAATATGGAAAAGAATAGTTCTATTTCTGAACCTGCTGGTAAAAATGGCTCAAGTATACTTTTACATTTATCTATTATCAACATGATCCCTCAGGTTTTAAAGCGGGAATTTGTTTTGGCATGATTTAAGTGGAGTACATTTTTTACTATATGTTTGTTACAAGCTTAAACTTGAGTGTGTTTCTACCCCTTTTACAGAATGATTGCCTGCTCTTACATTTGAATACGACTTTTAAGCATAATGATTTATAGGGTAATTTTTACTTCAAATTTTTGTTTCATAAATTTTCATGTTCACAGTTAAATATCCGTAAACTTATCATAACTCCTTCTATCTAGAAATCTTAAAGCAGCTATGAGGATTGCTCATAGTGGTTGTTAACGAACGGGGCAAATATATATGCAGTCATTTGCTTATTTATATACGGTGATACACAGCCCACTATCTACACCATACGTAATTTAATAAGATATCCTTAACATAAGGGTGCAAAGCTGGATCTGATGACCTTCCGATGGCCACAATCTCTTGCTTAGGTTGCATTAGGAGCATGTCCTCGAGAAAATTTACGGAATAATCTTAAGATAAAATGTGCATGAGGCTCCAATAATCAATAATCCATACATAACTTTAATCATTGTAATTTTTTATTCTTATAGTGTTTCAATCCTAAGATCATAGTTTTTTCTTATTTGTATCCCCAGATGCACCTTAATAAACTATTATATATCTTCTAATCTTTCAAACGGTATAAATTTTCATCCGCTACTACTCTCATGAACTCATTGTCAAGGAGATTATTGTCCAGCTAACATGGCTAAAATAAAAAATTCGAGCTTCGGATTTCATCCTCTATAGGTGTGTGATGAGGTAATCCGAATGGACCCAGAAACTGGGCTGGGCCGGGCGACTATACCGAGAGGCGTCTAGGAAATCAGGAGGCCCAGAGGCTGAGAGGTAAGAAGCCCTCTCAGACTCGACCCGGTCCGATAACAGCCGGGATGTGGGCTTTCGGCCCAATAAGAGGTGAAGAGGCCTTTGGCCTTTTGGGGATCTGTGTTCTCATATCTATGAATAGTCTCACATTGCCCGTCATGAAGAAAGTTCTCTCACCTACTCTATAAATAGAGTACTACTTGTATCAAAAAAGATAAGTGAGATAAGCTTTCACTTTCCTCTTAATACATTATTATCATCCCTTAAACGGATCCTAACTTGACCGTCGAGAGGACTCCCCTGGGACGAGACTCGGGACCCTTGTTGACGAAGTTTCTTCTCCATGCAGGCACCTTCTTCTTCCACTTCCGAATTCTTCTCGATCTCAGATTTTTCTCTCGACTTCAAATCTCTTGTTGGTTCTCGGATTCTGCATCCGAGAACCGTCCACGATTGCCTCGACTGCATTAGTATGTTTTTAGATGACACGTTGAGAAGTAAAAGAAGCGAAGAGGGGAGAGAGAAAGCTTGAGACAGATTTGTTGTCCCATATTTTTCATCCAACGGTACACCCATGAGCTCGTCATCCAGTAGATTCTCGTCCATGTAGCGTGACCAACATCAAGGGATTTAGTGTTGGATTACATCCATTTGTCTCCCTAAATGATATTTTCAGAATTGGTAAGAAGAGGAAGGATAGTATGATAGTGAGATTTGCTCTCTCGTGAGGCCTTAGAAAGGAACATACATAGACGAACTCATTGGATATTGCCCAACTCTTTTTTGTCGTGGTATCAATCAATTATACGAGTTTTTCCCCGTCTTCATACGGACATTCTATACAACCGTATGTAGTTCTTACGGGGTAAAATAAACTCCTATCGGCTTAGCATATATCAAGATGGAGATTTCAAAGCGATTAGAGTCCATTTTTAATATGTCTGATCACTTTTCCTACATCCAACTTGTGTAGTACGTTTTCACCGTTTATGCCATGTTACCGCATTTAAACGTTAATTGGCTTTATAGCTTATCCTAAGGAGTAGTTATCCTGTGCTTTCCAAGGTCTAGAACTCGACACATTAGAGATGAAATCATGCATCTGTTAGCAGACAAACTCATTTATCATGCAGGATTTTACCTGGTCAAATGGCTCTAGTTCTCATCATTTGAAAACAAGCAACTGTCTACATATTATTCTTTATTGTAGAGCACAATGTCTATATATTTGAAAGGATTTTTTTTTTGTGCAAATAACCCTCCTAAAAGATGCCGTCTTTGTAGATAACCTCCTGCATGATTCATATTGGCATATAACGTCCTTGATTTTGGTAGTATTTGCATATAAACCTTTAACTACGTGATTTATTTTAAATTTTACTTGAGTTAAAATATATTTACTCCACATCAAAAAATATTTTTTGATGTTAAATATATAGAACAAACTTATGATTAGATGTTTATGTGATTTTTCCTATAAGATGCATGTATTTTAATTGAAGATATTATTAATATTTTTATTTAATAACTTTTACATATTCTATATAAGTAATAATATTTTAATTTAAGTGAAATTCAAAATAAATCTACATAGTTAAAGGTGTTATATGCAAATAATACCGTAGTTAAGAGAGTTATACGCAAATACGAATCTTATAGGAGGTTATCTACAAATAAGTGCTGTTTAGGGGGTTATTTGCAAAAACCCCTATTTGAAAGTGAAGAATTCAAAACCGCCCCATAGTCAAGGTGGGCGCTGCAATTGCTGACAAACTGCACAAGAAAGTCGATAATTTGCATAGAAACATTCAAGTTCTTCGAGTTTTTTTCAATCCTTAGAGTCAGATCTTGAGTCGTTTCTTGTACAGTCAAGTTCTGTGAGTTTTTCTAATCCATAGAGTTAGATCTTGAGTCGTTTCTTGCATAGTCATCTAGTCTTTCCCTATAATCCAACTCTAATCAAACTTCTCACGCTAGTTGGTAGTTTGACCCTTTCCATCCTACTAATACCTACCTCTCCCTCCTACGTCCTCCGCTCCACCCCCTTCCCTAGGCTCGGAGTGCCATAAAATCTTAGTATTGGTAGGGTTGTTTAACATGATGACATCTCCTGCAGAGTTCTCTATATATGTAACGTTTTTAAAAGTCATTTTCTTGTTCCTAATCACATCTTTAATGCACTGAACGAAATTATAATGGCCTCCCAGTATATTACAATCTAGGGTGGTTAGACCTGATCACGATGTTTGTACAAACGATGTGCCTGCATGCTTACATGTGCCTGAAGATAGCACTCGTCAGAATATTTAGATTTTGGGTAGTACCTGCAATGCAAGACTATATATCATGCGGCTCCAGTAATATACGATCACAAGATCAGACGGTGCAGGATCACTGGACTATCTCATGGGAGATGTAACTGAATTTTAAACTTCTGTGCCGTTTGATCCATTGGATGACGGTTGCAGTTGGACATTAATTATAGCAAGTATTACTCATATATTGTTTTACACCATTGACGAACCAAAAGGCCATCCAAGAAGGACAAGGGACATAATAGGCCCCGCTCGGATTCTAATTGTATTTACACTATCAGTAATGCTTACTGTATTAAGGAATAGTACAACAAGTTTTAGCCATCTTGCAATGTAAGATATCATTAGTCCACTTGAACATGATCACATAACTGGACAACTTTTTTCACGAGTGAGTTATACAAGCATTAAATACGAGTGGAGAGTTTTATACATGACAATACCTGTGACAAATGCTTCATAGACGTGACATTAGGAAAGATTTGTCATCTCTATGCATTTATGTATATATTTTAATTTGGACATGACAAATATTTTACAGACGTGACAAATATTTAATAGACATGACATATAGTATTTGTTCTGTTTACGAAGTATTTGTCACGTCTGAAATATATTTGTCATCCCTAAACATGTACGTACAGATTTATAGGCGTGACAAATATTTTTCAAATGCTCTGTAAACATGACAAATAATATTTGTCATGTCCACGATACATATATATATTTGTCATGTCGGAAATTCTCCAATCACATTTAATGTTTGTGTGGTCTACTCGTGAAAAAAAACTGCTAACTCATGTAACTATGTCCATGTAAACCAATGACATTTTACGTTACAAAATAACTCAACTTACTTACTGCTCCTCCGTGTAGCAAACATTACTCTTACACTACAGGCAGTGGCGGATGCAACTCATTTCAGTGGGTCCCAGGACCCTACTGAAATTTTAAAATTTTATTAGAAGAGTTTTAATTTAATTAGGTAAATTTTAAAATTAGGTATAAGGTGACCCCACTGAATTTTTTAGATGACGACCCCAATCTCACTCGGAGCTCAGTTCCACTGAATTTTTTACATAGTATTATGATTTATATTTATGATTTAATAAAAAATTCGTTGAATGTATTTAGAAGAAAAAATTCTTCGTAACAAAATGTATCATTTTTATTGAAATATATATCAATTTTATAATGATTAAAATATATTTATATTTTAATATTTTTAATATAAAAAAAATAAAATTTCGATATATTTAATAATGATCCGAGTAACCCCACTGGACAAAGTTAATTCGTCCGCCACTGACTACAGGTTTTGAGTCCCTTCTTATGAATAACACTGGCAACCAATGGGCAAGCAGTGCTCAATATTGTCATATATGTAAAAAAAAAAAAAAAAAAAAAGCAAGATAGTGCCTTAGAACTAACATTACACTTCTGACCAACTTAGCCTTAGAACAAGACACCTGAGATACGTATACTATATAATAACACTCCAATCGCACCGTGAAGGCCTGCCACAACTCTTGGTCACTATAGAAGAAGACACTCCTCTCATGTAAAAACAACTCCCTTGGAGTGATAAACTTTAATAATCTTGCTTACTTCATCAGATGTTTCTTTGCTTTTCTTCACATCAATATACCAACGACTACTCGCTAAAATAGTGCTTTGGTTAAAATACAAACAAAGAACTACTAAATATCATATGATGAACTCATGTCAAATTATGTGTCAAGAAATGTACCAATAATTCAACTTCCTTATCCTTCACTAATGGCGGATCCACATAAACGTAGATAAAACTGCTGGCCCAACAATTAAGAAGCAATCGTAAACCGTACAAATACCTGAAGCTCTCTTTAGGCCCAAAGGACACCACTCTAATCCAGCACAAAGTCCACAAGATACAAGTTTAATTAATGAGTAATACTTGCTGCAGGGCTGCACAATGTGCAGCAGCGCTGAGGCATCAATTCATATGAAAGTGCAATCCTTTTTTTATGAAATTTTTAACTGTCAAATCAAAGAGATGATATAGATGATCTTCTTAAGATTGCTCTCATCCTTGTGGTTTTATTTTTTAAAAAAATTCCCTTGGCGCAACATCGTCGATCGGAGTTGCCACGTTGCTGGGATGTGCACTCAACTTGAATTGTGTGAGCGTGATCTTATTTTTATTATAATTTTCGACCATCTTATTTTTATTTTTATTATAATTGCAGCAGATCAGATGCTGCTGCATTTGCAGCAAGCATTACTCTTAATCAGACATGTTAGGCCGTGCTAGTTAAGGGCCCTCCCTCCTCCCGCTAAACGTGCTAACTACCAAGGCGACGTCAATGCCGGCGGATTAAGGGAAGACGCAAGAAAGCGGAGGGGAGCACGTCACGTCCGGCCCGTTCTCCTTTGCGAGCGACGACGACGAGCAGCAGGAGCAGATTTGGTAGGGTCCCTCCTCCACTCTCCCCTCGCCCATTATTTATAACCACAAGAGTTAAAATTGCGGGGTTTGTTTGCAAAAAGTCCAACTTCCGCAGTTCGGACCTTTTCTTGTTCTACGCCTTCAACGGTTCCTCCTCCCTCCCTTCTTCCTTCTTATACTTTTCCTTTTCTTCTTCTTCTTCTTCCCATATCTTGGTTTGAAGATTTCGCCACTACTGCAGGGGTACCTCGCAGGAGATGGCGAGGGCGGGGGCGGAGGGCGGGGAGGGGGGAGGGGCCATGGCCGTCGTAGAGCGTATGGCAAAGGTGGCGGCAGACATCGCGGCCCTGCCGGAGTTCCGGGGCCCGCTGAGGCGGCCGTGCGGTAGCCTCGCGAGGAGGTTGAAGCTCCTGGGGCCCCTCTTCGAGGAGCTCAGGGACGGCGGGGGCTGCTCGGTCGGGGTGGACGAGGCCCGGGCCCTGGCCGCGCTGGCGGGCGCGCTCGAGGCGGCCGGCGATCTCCTCCGCTCCGTCAACGAGGGGAGCAAGCTCTACCAGGTAGAATGCTGCTGTTCGTTCTGTTATGTTATGTTTCTCCCGAAGATTCTGTTCTGTTCTGCTATCACTTAACACAATCTAACAGATAATGGTGTTCTAATAATTTTGAGTTGACCATGTAAGGTTAGAACTTTTGGAGGAATTTTTGTAAAATGGCGAGCAATCGCTGGTGTATTTGGATCCCATTTGACTGCGCAAGAAGGGAAAATAATGGGAGTTTGCATGGGGATTAAATTATCCCTGAGTCAATTTGACTTGAGGATATTATGTTTTCTTGTGGTTGGCTATGGGTGCTTCAATTGCTAATACATTGGGCGATAAATTGAGTCTTTGGGAAATGGTATTGGACCATACATTATGGCCGTCAGTTGAATTAAGGGGATAGGATATGTAGCGTTGCCACCATTACTGGGCCACCTGATTTTCAGAATGTTATCTTACACATCCATCTACTGGTGCACATTGGGAGTGGTTCAGTGTGTATTCTTGTCGGAAAAATTAAAATCAGATGATTAAGAAGGAAAGTCTTAAGACACAATGGAGCTTTCTAAATGCTATCATATCATGATTCATACAATCGAAAGCAAAACATCAGTTTCTTGATACTTATTTTTATATGTAGCATGCTTTAATACAATGGACGTGTATTGCATACTAATCCTGATATGCTCTTATGTCTTGTGATCTCTAATGTTGTATTTGTGGATAGTAATATAGGATGAATAAAACAAACTATCCCATGTGAATGCGTTTGGCCAAGTTCATATTGACGCTAAGCTTAGGTGGATAGTAAATATGAAGATGTTGAAATGGATGTGCAGAAAGACTAGAAAGAATAAGATTTGGGGTGTTCATGGAGACTTAGGCATAGCTCCTATTGACGCAAAGCTTAGGGAAGGTAGGCTCAGATGGTTTGGTCATGTGTATCAATAGATAAGTCTGGCATTTGTCAGAAGGTATGATCAAATTCAATTGGAGAGGGGAAAGAGAACTCAGAGAAGGCCAAAAATGAGATGGTTGGACGTAGTAAGAAAGGACTTAACCCTCCTAGACTCAACTACCTGTATGCATTGTATCGATTAAAATGGTGGAACAGGATTCATGTAGTTGGCCTGAAATAAATGATATTAGGCTCCAATGACAATGTCCATTTAAGTGACAACATTCGTTACGAGTTTGTAGTCTTTAAATTGACAGTATTCCTTTATGAACTTGTATTTACTAGCTCAGGTCACATATTTGTCCTCCTATATTCTACCTTAATCTGGTTGCATCTGAGGGAACAAAATATCTGAACCAACTGTGAGAAAAGCTGGTCCCACTAAGGACTCAACCTGACCCACCAAATCTAAATTATAATGGGTTTAAGTTCGCTGATTATTGACCTGGTAATGTGTTACTTACCTTATGCAAAGTTGCCTGGATTATATGAACATCCATGGTCCTCATATTCATCATCATGCACTCGAAGATAAGGGAACTAACTTGGGCAATGATTGTTTTGATATCAGGGCATCCCATTGCTCTTTTGAGAAAATCAACTGATGTGTGCTATATTTTTCTTAAGATCATAACTTTCGATTGAGATTTCTCAACAGCATTAAGGTTGCCCAGATCGTTATGTAAAATATGAACTGATAATTCGTAGTGAAACTAATCATTGATTCATAGGTTGAAGATTAGGAGAATTTGCAGGATGCTAGGTCTGATCTATTTGAAATAGTTGGCTTGGCTTGGCTGTTCGTAGAGTGGGAATATTTGGATGAGATAAGTTTATAAGAAAAACATCTCCATAGCTGTGAAAAATTATGTCAATGACAGAAGAGACTTGGTGGGTGAGGTGCATAATAAAGGAGGGGTTTGCAATCCTCTTGGCTTGTTGTCTTTACTTAAATGCATTTATCTCTTTAGTGAAAAGTAACTCATTCTTGATTAGAGTTTGCACTCAGCTTAAAGTTTTGATTCTAGCTTCTTTATAAATTCCCTTTTTACTTTATATGAGTACTAGATTGCTTTTGGACTCTTAGATTTTCAATGATTTTCTATCAGAGAACTGTGAATATGGGAAGTGTCTACTCTATTCCAATAATTTCCTCACTGTAGAAGGTTTTGGAGGAAAGTAGTGAAGAGGTGTCTCTTTAATCTAAGCACAAGTCTAACACAGAGTTACTGAATGAGAAATATTCTTTACGGTAGACTCTTTCTGTGTTTGGTGAAGCACAGCATTGAGCCTTGTCCCAACAATCTGGCACAAAGTAGGATACAGTCCACCTAACAGAGTATTGAATAGCCTGTCAACCTGACATTTACGAAAGCCTGTTTGTTTAACAAAATTCATTTAGTAGTTTATTTTTCCTCAGCATCTTTACATAGAAATTGGTCTATTGTTTTGCAGGCTCTTAAAGGAGAACAGCTTTTAGATAAATTTCTTATGGTGACAGAACAACTTGAGAAAACATTGAGTGAAATTTCATATGACAAGCTTGATATATCAGAGGAAATCCGAGAACAGGTAATTTTGGGAAGTTTGATGTTTATCCAAAATGTTAACATCATTCTGCAGTACTTTAGAGTGGATCACATCACTTGTATGATGATATAATGTATGTACGGTTCTTGCACTTCTTTCCTTGGTTTCCATTTTGCAATGTAGTGCTTGCCATCAATATGTTACTGTGAAATCCATTTCATAGCTTGCTGTTAGTAAGCTGACTATTTGTGCTATTCTAAGCTCAGGTTCATTATTGAGAATCATACTAGATATTTGCTCTGTCATAACACCATTTTAGTCACTACAAACACAAGATGATTAATAAATGCTATATTTCCTTAGATCTCCATGCGGAAGTATTACCTTCACTTGATACTCTTCATTATAATGGGTATTCACATCAAAAGTTCTCTCCATCCTCATCTGCTTCATTGTAAGTTGGTTTATTTAGGACTGGGGGGCCTTTTGATTGGGTGAACTTGGCAGCATATAGTCAAACCCAGAGGAGAATGGAGAGTGCGTTCATTCTTGGGCAGGCTGTTTCTGGATAGGGCCCCAGCACAGGTGACTGGTTGCACAGTGAAGAAGGATCCTAGTTAGGTGAACCATGCAGGAATCTCTCCGAGCATTTTTGGAGGGATTTTCATGGGAATGTCAATCATCTTTTTGGGAGGGTAATGTCACAGGATGTGCACAAGATTGACTACAAAGTGGGTAAAGTTCATTTCAAAGGTATAGGGGCTCATTTCAAAGGCACATTTGAACTAATGATATGCTTTACAGGATTAAGGAAAAGAGCACGTTTCCAAGGTGGGTGAGTGCTTCAAAGGTGAGAGCTGCAAAGAGTATGGAAGTGTGATTAAGTTTGTCATTTGGACTATGGTTTGAAATGGCGGTGTGGTTGCTCAAAGAATATATTTTGGGGGCCTTTTGATCCAGAGAGCCATAAAAAAGGAAAAAAATTGTTTTAGAGTTTCTTTTTCTGTTTTGTAATGTACTTGTGCTAAAAAAAATTAGATCTTTCCAGAGTCTCCTTTTCTCACCTATGACATCTGGATAATAAAGTAAAAAGCTATCATACCAATGTCCCTTGCAACTGGGATGTCACCAGAATTATTCTCAAAGCACACAAAATTGCTGCGAACTACCACCACTGATAAAATTTAATTGCCACATAAATAGGTCAGTTTTGTGAATATTCTCCATATTCATTCTGTACATCTGTTTTTCTGCTACCTCACTGCCTTTTAAAATCATTATCACCTGTAATATTCCCTAGGAAAACAATTATAATTTTGTCTAACTGAAAAAAAAAAAAAGAATTATTTTTCCTCTTCAGAGCTCTTCTTCTTGGATATTTATTGTCTTCCTGTTTTCCTGTCCTCGATTAAAATTTTATTGTGTTCCTTTCATAACAACATTTTCTCTGTCCTTGCATCTCATCCTAGGATCAGCTTACAATCTTCTAAATTTCCACCTGTTCTACCTTCTAGGTGTAACCTAATTGTTTTTTCAGATGAATATATTGAAAGAATAACCCACCACACATAAGTTGTTTAGGGGGTGCTGACAAAAATTTACTGATTGTTCTCCTTAGCCTTGTTTATATAGGACTTGCCCAATTTTGGGTTTATGCGGTTGATTTTAATTGTGATCGTCTGCTTGCTTGCTTTTGCTGCTTAATCTATGGCCATAGATTGGTATCTGCTGCGGTACGGGGTGAATGCCACTTCCAAGTCTTTATTCTCAATTTGTTTTATACTGAGTAGCTAACATATCTCCCTCAGTCTCCAATCTGCTGCTGTTCTTGACGTTGACTGTCCTCTACAAGGACTTGCTTGTAGTTTCTCACGTCTCCTTGTTAGTTTCCATCAACAGGTACCATTTGTTGCTCTTGTGGTTTCTCACTTTTGCTGTAAACCCCGGGAACTTCACCTTCCCTTATATTCTCTGCTATCTCCTTGATCACCTTGTCAGTGACAGATACGGAAACAATTGCTTCATCTCAAGCATTTGTCTTCTTCAACTGGCTCCATTATCATCCATTCCCCTGCATATGGTGTTTCTCAGTGCCCCTTGAATTCGGCATCCATTCACTGATTCCTGTCTGGCCCACTTCCTTTCCAAACCCTCCTTTCATGCCTTTGCTCATGTGCCAAGGGATTGCCACTGGCATCCAACTGGTTTTAATTCTCTTTCCTCCATCAAAATCTTGCAATGACACAAGGTCAAACCATTCGACTCACTGTCACAACTCCTTCTGATCTATATGCTTAAGAGCCTAACTGGTAAAAAGGTTGTTCTGTTGAGCTCCACTTGTGAATCACTTGTGATACCATCTTAGGTCTGTTGAGCTGTTGAGCTCCACTTGTGAATCACTTGTGATACCATCTTAGGTCCACTTGTGATACCTTTTTAACTGGTAAAAAGGTTGTTCTGTTGAGCTCCACTTGTGATACCATCTTAGGTCTGTCTGCCTGATCCCTGGGGTTGATTTGGCTTCATGGGTTGGTCTATGTCAATGACTCCACTCCAGAACTTGTTTTCCTCTTCCTCACTACTTCTTTCCCATTATCCGTATGCTCCTGTTATTCCTTGTGTGCCATCATACTTCGGTACTTACCTTTATCAATTCTTGTATTCCTTTTTTCTGCAGCAATCCTCAATGGATGTCTTTTCTTTCCCACCTAATTTGATTTTTTTTAATATATCTTCGACTGTAACCGTACGTCAGAAAACCTCAACTCATGTGTGAGTAATCATCTTCTGATGCAGTTCCTCTAATTAACATAAAAAGTTAGTGGGACAAATCCTGCTTATACCCATCTGGTTTCCACCATCTTAAGGCTATGCTGCTTCCTCTGGAATAAAGGAAGAGATTCTTGTGTAGGATCCCTAATTGCAAATGATACGAACTCTTCAGATGCTTCTCAAATGACACGAGGAATTATCTAAACCGTTGCACTCCCCATGGCACTTTCTGTTATAAAAATCATGGGTACAATGAATATAACATGGCATATCATCCAGCATAGTGCAAGTAATTTAATATACAAAACATGATCCGAAGCAAATCCAGGCAAGATCCAAATAACGAGCAAAGATAAGTTGACTTGTAGTATGATTAAAAATAGATAATGATTATCAAAAGGAAACCAGATATCGCCCCCACTATAAGGTGTGACGGGAACCGACGTTCTTCCCCCAGGGTACAACTACAATGACGAGATTGAAAGCGCACACCAAGGATGGCAGTACCGGTACCGGTATCGGTGGCCGGCCCGGTACCGGCCCAAAACCAGTCCGGTACCGGCCGGTACCGGCCCGGTACCGGCCGGTACCGGCCCGGTACCGGTCGGTACCCACGGTACCGGTATCGGCCGGTACTGCCATCCATGGCGCACACAGACAATCCCGTAAACGAAGGCTATCATCAAAAAACCTAAGTCTCTTTACTGAGAAACTAGATTAAAGGAGAAGAAATCATGGACCAAAATGATCGAATTGGTGTGTAATCCCAAGACAGTTGCAGACGCTCGAAGAAGACGACAGAAGCAATAGAGAGAGCATTCTTTCCTTCTTCACGTCGCAGCGGGTTTGCAGGAAGAACACCCCTCCCCCCCCCCCCCCACACACACACACAATTGAGCGGCAACAGAGAAAGAGACTGAGAGGAAGAGAGAGTAGGAGGCAAGCAGTTCCCCTTTGGTAAAACCACGATAGATAAGTAGGAAGAGTCCGACGGTTTCTCTCCCCCACTATCGCGTCATGCATGTGTTCTTTCGGGGATAGTTATCTCAAACCTTGAAAGGTTTCTTCATCTCCAAGAAAGGGTAAAAAGATAAAAACAAATAAAAGGGAGGGCAAGAGGTCCGGTCCATCACACACACACACACGCGCGCGCGCCCAGCCCGGTGCAAGGAACACATTGAGTTATAAGGATCTCTACTTTCTTGTGTTTTCCAATACAAGACTAAACCCCATATCAAGGATGACAGTACTGGTATCGGTACCGGTATTGGAGGGTATTGATACCGATACGTACTGGTATCGGTATCGGCCGGTGCCGGGTCCATTTTGGCCTAGTACCGGCTCAGTATGGGCCGGTATCGGTCCACTTAGTATGGTATCAATACCCACTGATACCGATACGTATTGGTATCGGCCGATACTGCCATACATACACGAGAACAATTCCCTTAAACCTTAAGCTTACCCATTCTCAAATAAGTGTAGCCGCTCATCTTCTACCTTACACTTTCTCTACATTGAATAATTCTATTATAGTGAACAGCTGCTCATGTATCATGTCTGGCCTGCCATTCTATAATAACATGCTCTAGTCTTGCTGCACAGGTATCAGATGAATCTACTAAAGAAAAGGTAAAATACCTTCAGCAGACTATTTGTGCTTGCTCTGTTTAGACTCTTGATTTATGCAGACAACAATATTCTTGATTCAGATGCCTACACTCACTATCTGTTTGTGTAATTAAGAACCCATGTTGTATGCATCTTGCATGATAAATGGTAATTGAACTGTGAATCTGTGGAGTATGACGGATAGTATATTAATTACCAATACAACTGCCCAGGTTGAACTTGTTTACACACAATTCAAGAGAGCAAAAAGAAGAATTGAGGCTCCTGATTTCCAACTTTGCATGGATCTTTCATTGGCACAGGCTGAGAAAATCCCTGACCCTGTGATTCTGAAAAGAGTATCTGAAAAGCTGCAACTTGTTACAATCAATGACCTAAAGAAAGAATCTCTTGCTTTGCATGAAATGGTAATAGGAAGCGGTGGTGATCCTGAGGAGTGCCTAGAGGAAATGTCAGCCTTGTTGAAGAAACTCAAGGACTGGATTGTTATAGAAAACCCAGGTTCGAACACCCCAGAAAGCAAAAGGTGCTCCATCAGACATAGATCTTCTGTCATCCCAGATGATTTCCGGTGCCCAATATCGCTCGAAATGATGAAAGATCCTGTGATTGTCTCCAGTGGACAGGTTCGGCTTAATTATTTTCTGTGAACATGATTTCTGCTCCATTTAGTTTCTGTACCATGATCGGTTTCTTTTGTCATAAAGCAGACATATGAAAGGTCGTGCATCCAAAAATGGCTAGATGCTGGACACAAGACCTGTCCTAAAACACAACAGAATCTTTCTCACACTGCCCTTACCCCAAATTATGTCTTAAAGAGTCTTATTACACAATGGTGTGAGAGTAATGATGTTGAACCACCTAAAAGTCGAGGGGCTCATGAAGACAAAAAGCTAGGAGGCTATAACTCTGAACGTGATCGAGCTGGTATCATCATGGTTATAGGCAAGCTAGAGAATGGGAACCAGGAAGAGCAAAGAGCAGCTACTGGTGAGATTCGTTTGCTTGCAAAAAGAAATGCAGATAATAGAGTACGCATTGCTGAAGCAGGTGCTATCCCCTTGCTTGTGGATCTCCTTCAATCTCCAGATTCAAGAACACAGGAGCACGCAGTCACTGCACTTCTTAACCTTTCCATAAATGAGAGCAACAAGGGCATCATAGTAAATGCTGGTGCAATCCCTGAGATAGTAGAGGTGTTAAAAAATGGAAGCATGGAAGCCAGGGAGAATGCAGCGGCCACTCTTTTCAGTTTGTCTATTGTAGATGGAAATAAAGTGACAATTGGAGCAGCAGGAGCTATACCTGCATTAGTTGATTTGCTTTGTCAAGGAACACCAAGGGGTAAAAGGGATGCAGCTACTGCAATCTTCAATCTCTCAATCTATCAGGGCAACAAGGTGAGGGCAGCGAGGGCTGGAATAGTGGTCCACTTAATGAGGTTATTAGTGGATCCATGTGGGGAAATGGTGGATGAAGCCCTTGCAATACTGGCCATTCTTTCAAGCCATCAGGAAGGTAGACTGGCAATTGGACATTCAGAACCTATCCCAATCCTTGTTAGGTTGATAAGGACTGGGTTCCCTCGAAACAGGGAGAATGCCGCTGCAATTTTATGGTCTTTGTGTGCTGGTGATTCCCACCAATTGAAGACTGCTAAGGAGTTGGGTGCAGAAGATGCATTGAAGGACTTGCGTGAGAGTGGAACTGACAGAGCTAAGAGGAAAGCTGGAAACCTTTTGGAGCTCTTACAACACAGTTGAGAGGCAAAAGCCACAAAACTTTGTATGTATGAATATTTGGATAACTTAGTGGATTGTGCCCCATAACTAGTCCTTCATATTGAAGAGCACAGGCTATTTCACAGAAGCTGCACATAATTTGGAACGAGACAGTGCTTGGTTACTTTGTCAAACAGGCAATCAAATTTGGATTGCCATGACAACTCAACTTTCACAAGCTCTTATACCATCGCTTAAGCTGGTAGTGAGAACATGGCATAAGACTCTTCTACCATTATTTTGTAGCTGGCAGTGAGAACATGGTATCAGAAGAGTCATATGAAAGGCTGTATCATTCTTTTATTTTGCTGTGCGTTGATAATAGTTTTATTTACATCTATAGGTGCACTGTGCGGGCATGCTTATTTTACATTTTTCATAAGCTGTGAAGGGAAGCACATGTGATTACTGTATGAAAGTAAGTCTATGACAAAATTACAAATGTAACATTTGCCTGATAGAGTTGCAAGCACAAAAGAACAGAAAAAAAATCTGGATTGCGCTATGTTGTTCTTTGTAGTGAGTACATGTCTCAAATTATTTGTTTTCTTTCCTTGGCCATCAACTCGCTTCAAGCTTCATGTATCTCATAGTAATTTGGTCTGTCAAGGGTCACAAACGACACAGTTGGCAGCTCAGGGAAATAGTCGTCTCAATGTTACCTGTTATGTCTGGGCACTGAATGTGTAACTTTATTGCTTGTTCTTGCACTCTTGCCCTTCGATTGCTAGTTTGTGCTAAGTATAATGATACTAGAATTTCGCCCAAGTTCTTCAAGATCTTGGAGCAGGTGTGCCAGCTAAGGCTTCTCCACAATAGATACACTAAGGTTGCTCAGGAAGATTTGAATTTGCTCATTTATCAAGCTAAGTAATGGGGTTGCACAGAATTTTGAAAAAGACTAGCTTGAAGCAATGCCCGGGCATTGTAAATCCATGTGGATTGTGATGCCTGGGCAGCTGCTGTCTAATTACTGTGATTGGGCGTTGCGGCCGCCTCCTTTTTCAAAAACAAATTCCGACTGTGAGATCATCCTAACTTGGCATTCGAACCATATAATCTTTGATTGGATGGACAAAAGAAAATTTGAAAAACAGAACGTATGGTCACCCGATCTGAAACTGTCAGATCACGCATTAGCTGCAATGCCAAGTAGCAGCATGTATTCTCTAAAATTTTAGTAAATTAGTCAAGCTTGCAAATAAATAGGGCCGGCCCATTTATGCGTTCTAAACAAATTTGATCATAACTTCCTCGGTGTCACAGGATCAGATGATGTACACTTTGTAAGGTATGTTACACCTCCTTGGGTGTGGTGCAGTAACCATGCGCCGACCATCCCTTAGAAAACAAGCTCGTAAATAAGTAGGTCTGGCCCATTTATGTTAGCGAACAAGTGTGACCATGTTCATCAGTTAACTTATTCATTTAGTAATTCCACTTTTATCATGTTTGTTATCATGTAAAATTCATTTATATCTCGTGTTTGGCAAAACTTCCACTTTGAAAGTTACTTTTGACTTTCACTTCTTACATAAAATGAGTTGAAGGAGAGAGGTTATAACTAATTTTAATTTGTTGAAAAAGTCAACTCTCATAATAACTTCACTTTTTCTCCAATCTTATAAACTCCCCCCTTATAGCTTTTGGTTGGAAGTCAAAACATAAGAAAAATATCACATAAATGACTTCTAAGATCCAACGACTTCCATAAAAAGTAACTAAATGTAAATACGAAAGTACTTCCAAATGAAAGCTACGCCAAACACAGCGTAAGAGTCACCAGGTGATTGTTACATGGATGTGCACTAACTCATAAATACTCTGGAACTCCACACACCTCAGGCAAATCCGAGATAGAGGTAAACAACCTCTGCCCAGATAATACAGTAATCTCTCAAGCCACCCCATTCACCTTCTCTTCCTTTTTCTTTTCCTTCCTTTTTGTTCAGGGACACCTTTTCCATTAATATTGCGATTCATCCATTAATATTGCGACTCATACTGTGTTTAAGCCGATTGAGAACATTGGGGTGCGGGGGAGAGAGACTCGTAGCAATGGAAGGGATTGCACGATGACCCTAAAACACTTTCACCTGACTTCTTGGTTCCAAAGATAACTGTTACGAATTTTTCTTTTACACCTCACCATTCTTATTAAGCCCAGCAAGAACCTCTAAATTTCATGGCAGTTTCACTAATTGTAATGATATCACACTTATTTGAGTGCTAACAAAGCTTAAATAACATCTCTGGAACAAGTGAAAGATGTTTACATCAGGAGCGTAGAATTGAATGCCCTCGACTTGTCCGAAATAAATGCCCCTACACCTGAACAGTAGGTTGCTGTTGTATCCAAATTGGGACTCCAAATCGGTTTACAAAACCGTGTGAATGTGTGATTTCTTTGGACTACCGTCTCATCGACTAGGCTTACATCCCAGTCAACGTGACTGTCGTCGCGTGCATAATAAGACGCATTGGCATTTCACAGGGCTGAACAAGTTAATAGATTGACCTGATGTAGCAAATCTAACAAGGTAACGAAAGTCTGGATGTTATAAAATGAGCAGAGAACAGAGGTTAAAAGAACAGTAGAACACGATCGCTGTTCTCAACGCTATAGGCATGGATGCATGTCCCAGAGACTCTACATTGTACAGTTTTCTCGTGTACTCTGGAAACAGAGTTCTAGAAGCTTTATACGCTTTACAAACCTCCCCCGTATGGAAAACAGCAATGTTGCATCGTCTTGAATGAGAGAATTTGGTGAGAGCTTGGTATATAAAGAGCTGAAGAATTTTACTGCATTTTTCTACTTCCCACCCACCAGGGCATAACGCAAGAAATGGTGCACACACAGCACGATGGTGTTGCCTTTGAGGATTCATTTACCTACAATGTGATTACCATTGAGGCGATTCATGTGGATTGCCTACAAAGCGGAACAGACCGAAGTGAAAGTTAATATTAAGAGCCCTCAGATGATAGCATCCTAGTTGATGAATGGTTTGTGTTCCATTCCTTCAGGTGGGTCTCCTCTATTCTACAAAGCTGCAATTACTCAGAACATGAGCATCAAAAAGTATATCTAATTACACGAAGTCCCTAGTTTTCGAGGACATATGAAGAAAACCAGCAATATTCACTATGTAAATCTCCACGGGTCTAAGCATCAGAATTCCACATCAGATACATGCTCCCAAGCATCATGTGACTAAAGAATAGAAAACAAGGAAAGAAACTGTTGTAGAAAAAGAAAGACCAACACGTGCCATGGGGGGCACCATGTCCAGAAGCTTAGAAACAAATCTGGACAAGTGGATAATATTGTAGAGAAAAGACAAGTTGAATAAGAATTTACAGTGTGCTAGTCTTGACCACCTTCTGCTGCATGGGTAGTACCTTGTGCTTGACGCAACGACGCCGAGGAATTTCACCAAATATCAATTCCTCGGAACCAACAGATGTAGCAGAACCCCACGAAGCATAACCATACAACACACCCAGCCCTTGGTCAGATTAGAACTTCAATTTGAATACTAACCAGTGTTGTTCATCAATGTCTCAAGCAGCGTGTCACCATTGACAATTTTTGTTGTCCCAACAATGAAGTCATAGCCCATTCCCTCCTGTAATTTAACAAGTACAAAGCACTTGAAATTAGTATAAAGCATGCTGTTGGAGCCAATAAAAAACTCTCACTGATCCAACAAAGTACATATCCATGTAGGTAGGATGACCTGCACGAAAGATTTTATGGTGGTTTATTTTCTAGATGCAATACTGCAATCATAGGCAAGGATAAGAGCAGGGAAAATAATTCGACTTAGAAATAAGTACTTTTACCTGGGAGCTTAGAAAACGGAGAGCAGAAATCTCTCCAAAAGTCACGCCTCCAATAAAAACCACAAGCACAAGGGTGTGGTGTCCATCTGTTGTCCTGCTAAATTTGGGAAACAGTCATTATGCCATAGCAAATTGAATCGGTCTTGGGAGCAAAAAAAGATTGGATATACTTTGAGCATGTTCAGATGTTGAATAGGGCAATATAGACAGGCAAACAGTGTGGGAAGATGCATTGAGCAGTTCAGACAGTAAAGATAATGGCATGATCTATGTTTAAAATGATTATTGATCACCAAGGATGACAGGGCACTTAAATAATGTGACACAGCAAAAAAGCTTCATACTAAAATATGGTTATAGTACTAAAGCTCTATCTCAGCCATCCAAAATAGAATTCTGGACAGAATCAGTATGGGCCTTCTGATATTACTTTTCTTAATGATTTTGATCAAGAAACTGCTCATTTCTTCTCTGACACAATTGTAGAATAAATTGCTTATTATCAATTTATCAGTACCAAAAGTGCAGATTTTCCCTACAGAGGAAAGTTTATGGTCCGTCATTTTGGTAAGCTTTTGCCATGTGAGTAATCCTAAACACATATTACCTCTTTTTTTCACCCTAAAAGTAAGTTTCTTAAACCCTCAAGACTTCACATAGTGGTACTCTTCAACCTGCCTCTTAAAAGTCCTTTTACCATGTCACCATCTGGCCTATGTCCTTAAAAGATTTCAACACACATTGCAGAAGATAATGGCATCTACGTAAAGATAAGCACTGCTGGCAAACCTTAGAAAGATGCCATCTTGAAGCCATTTCAGCAGCCAATGGTAGTAAGTTGATTCAGAGCCCATAATTGGACGGAAACCCAAGTATATTTGACAGCATATGGAAGGGACCTGGATTGATTGAAATAGGAGGTTTTAACCGGACAATGTTGGCTAAGTGGCTGCAAAGATTGGGTGAGGAAGTGGATTCTTTACGGGTGAAGATTGTGTACGAAAAAGTATTACACAGATTTTAATAGGTGGTGCCTTTACCCATCTAACAATTCTAATTTGTCACCTACATGGAAGGCAATTGTGATACTGCATATTTGGTTTCATTCTCTATTTGTTATCATTTGGGTGATTGCGAGTATATTTGCTTTGGGAAGATGAGCGGTATTCAGACAGTGCATTTGCTATTTAAAGGGGTAACAATTGCTCCTCTTTTTTCAAACGAAGCGAGGGGATATTGGATTTTACAGCTTTGGAGAGATGCTACAGATGCAGAAAGGGAGGAATTATTTTCTCAATTCAATATCACTGATCAGGTTCATTCGTCCACAAATCAGAAGGATACAAGGAAATGGAGATCAGATAAGAAAGGGGAATTTTCAGTAAGTTATTGTGAGTGTGTTAGAAGATGGAGGGTGCACAGCATGGTTGAAGAAAATTGTCCGGCCCAGACTCTTACCAAACAAGATTAAATTGTTCTGTGAAAAGTGGGTTGGAGAATTCCAACTAGTGATAGGATTAAAAATGTATTTCATATTCAGACTCCCAGGTGCACTTTCTGTGGGTTCCATGAGGAAATGGTTCCCTGTTGCCCTGAAAAGGAAGTTTGGTCTTTGTTTCTCCGGGCCATGCTTTGGCCAGTTTGGTATGAAAGAAACAAAGTCAGTCTAGGGAAGATGTCAACAGTGCTCATGACATTCTTAAAAAAGCAATTAATTGAATGGATGATTGGGAAAGATCAGCAGGTCTTTTTCAAGACAACTATCCAACAGTCTTGCAGAAGGTTTGCTTATGGAGAAAGCTTAGGGCTTGATCTTTTCTTTGCTTTATTCTGTATCCCTCTATGTTTTATTGCCTTGATAAAATAGAGAGATCCTGTGTGTGTTCTTATGGTGGTGTTGGGTATTGTGATTTTTGGGTTTTTGGGGGTCAATATTTTCTTTGCTGGGTGAGGAGAGAATGCAATGTTTAGTTGGGAGGAGAGGAAGCACCTGGACCTGATGGATTCCAATTTTCTTTTATCAGCAGTTCTGGAATCTGGTTACCATTTGAGCCCTCCTCTGGATGGAGCGAAATAGAAGAGTCTACAGGAAAGAAGCCTTCACTGCCTAGAGAATTGCTTCTTTTGTTGGTCATAGAGTGAGGGAACGGTCGTCCCCTTCTTGTAATGTGAGCCTTAGTGATTCCTCACCTTTTTGTTTTCTTTTTGTGTTTTGTGTGTGTGTGTGTGTGTGTGTGTGTGTGTGTGGTGGTGGTGGGGGGGGGGGGTGATGGAAAGCAACACCTATTTGGTGTTTTGTATGAGGTATGAGGGAGAATTTTGTTCTGTATCTTCCTTAAACTTGTACATGCTCCCTCTTTTTTTACCTATATAATACACGAGGTACTATCCCCCTTCAAAAAAAAAGTAAAGGCAGTCCAAGATTGTTATGAGGAAGGGAGAGATTGTGAACATTTTAAACAAACATTTTGATGCCGTTACCTAAGAAAGAAAATGTCCTAGAGCTGAAAGATTTCATGCCCATTAGTTTGTTGAATAGATCATACAAAATTTACACTAAATTTTAATCAAATAGACCTTTTTTTCAGAAAGTGGGTAAAAGATCATATACAAAAGGAGGGGAAAATACACAACAAAACTCTCCCTAAAGAGAGCACCAAGTTGGCACAATTCTCGAATCCACTTTACAAAAAATCTGTGCCTATCCCTTTACATGACGACAAATAAAAGAGAAAACATAATCAGAGGAGTGAGCCTCCCTCCTAAAGATTCTCTTATTACGTTCAATCCATAATGCCCAGATAGTAGCATGAAGGATCAGCCACCAAATTAACCGATCACCTCTACTAGTCCATCTCTCCCAATGACATAAAGATGGTCCAACGAGTCCCAATTGTTAAAAGGACACTATAGCCTTTGACTCGGTCCCACACCCCACAAGAGAATGAGTAGTTGCAAAACATGTGATCCCTAGCCTTTTCATCTACTCCACATAAGCTGCAATTAAGTAGCCCCAGCACAAAGCAAACCACTCTATCACATGTAGGAAGCCTGCCAAGAAAGGCCCTTCAAAAGTAGGCCTTGCACCTTAGACGGGCTCTTGGTCTTCCAAACAGCAAAGAAGAAGGGGTATCTAAGACCCAAGACCCCCGTCTGCCATCAAGAAGTATGGTGATTTGATAGAAGAAGCCTCCTTGGGATTCCCTCCCCATACCCATCTATACCTCACTATCCAATAGGCCAGTTTTCTCTAATGTGTCAAGGACATCTACTTGCTCAAGAATACTTTCCTTAGCCACCTTCCTCGGAAGTGACCTAGAGGCACCCCACTTAGTTAGCTCTTTAGCTAAGTGCTTCAATTAACCTGTGAGTCTCGCCATAGCATTAGAACCTTCCTTGAAATTCTCCTAAACTGACCTTACTAGTTCAACAAATCCATCCTCTCAGCCAGAACTCCTCAAATATGAACCTCTGATGCATGTTGAATCTGCCACAAGAACAGAGAAGAATAAGTCTGTAATCTGAAACCATCATGGTTATTCACTCTGCCTGCAATGGGAGAAATGGTCTTCCCATCCCACAGACACCAAGAGCTATCCAGCCTAGAGAGGGAGCATGTAAGCTAGACCAAGTGTAATTTGCATTGTGAGTATGCACGTCCACCAAAGCTGCATCCTCAATGAAATTTCTAAAGTCCTCCATCTCCCGTGTAGGGGGAAGAGCCACTCCTCTGACTAGGATCCACCACAACATTGAAGTCAATCCCCCCCCCCTCTGGGACACCTTGGTTTATCAGCCTCTTTCTGGAAGGAAAAGAGATGTGTTTTGTCAAATAGAGTTGCAAAGACTTCCCCACTTTACTTGAAGAATATCAAATTAGATTCATTTATAGAAGACAACCCAAGGATGCTTTCTTATTAGCCCACGAAGCTCTGCGTTCACTCAAGAAAAGTAGGAAAAAAGCATATGGGTTTCTTGGAGATGTTTATGGAATGTAATCAAGGCTCGATACTTTCCTGATCAATGGATGAAAATCTTGAGAAATTGCACTAGCACAGCCAATTTTCTATCATCCATAATGGCAAGGTGTTTGGTTTCTTCTCAAGTTTTAGAGGGCTTCGTCAAGGGGATCCTTCATCTCCACTGTTATTTGTAATTATTGCTAACATGTTGGGCAAGATATGAATCTCAGCAGAAAATCAAAGATGGCTGAAAAGCATCCAGATAATGAAGACAAACTCTTGGATTTCCCACATTCACTATGCAGATGACACCCTTTTATTTTTGGAAGGAAATTCAGACAATTCAAATTTTATCTTTTATTCTAAAGAACTTTGAGGCATGTTCTGGTCTGAAAATAAATTTTGACAAAAGCACTATTATTGGCGCCAATATGGAGGAAGGTGAGATTAAACATTGTGCAGAAACATTACGGTGCAAAATTGGTAAGTTACCTATCACATGTTTAGGGATACCCCTACATCATAGACGACTAAAGGCTAGCGAATGCATAGAATGCAGAATCGGCCGATCCCAATCTGGATTGGCCGATCTAGATCGGGATCGGCAGGTCCCGATCCTGGCCAATTCTGGCCAATTTCAGCCGATTCCAGCCGATCCGATTCGGATTTGGATTGGGATCGGTGGGTCCCGATCTGGCCTCCCGATCTGTGCAGGAATTCCATGAGCGAATTGGAACCATTGATACAAAAGACGCAAAGTAAACTATCCATTTGGAAAGCAAGAAACTTGTAAGTGGGTGGAAGAATTACTGTGATAAATTCTTTTCTATCTAGCATGTGTATGCATTTTTGAAGATTTTTCTCATGCCTCAAATAGTCAGACACAAAATAGACAGAATCTGCTGAAACATTCTTTGGGGAGAGAGCAATGATAGAAAAGGGATTTCACTTCCCCATGGGTCAAGGTCTGTAGACCTTGTAAGAATGGTGGTTTGGGAGTTGAGTACTTGCAAATCATGAATATAGCACTACTTGGAAGATGGTTATGGGAATTAATGACAGAGAATGTGCTTTGGAAGATGATTATGAGACAAGCATTGTAACACTCGGCACAGATTCTATTTACACATGGAAAATCACTACAAATTTGTTTGTGTACTGAAGACAAGATCAGGTGGAAGAGGTATAATGGGGTATTTTCAGTCAAGACACTTTTTTTCTTTTCTTTTTTGAAGTGGACGGTACCACAATTGTATTAAATAAAAAAGAAGATGTACAAGTATAGGCTATATGCTCACAAAATACTCGTGTACAAAACACCAAGATGGTGACAAATATCAACCCTCCCTCAAAAGAACAAAAAAGGATGACTTTCCTATATCTCCATTACCCAAAAGAGTCGCCCACTCCTCGACTCTACTACAAATAGAATCAGCAACCCTATCCGGCACCATGAAGGATCAACCACCACATCATCATGTCCTCTTGGGGACCTCTGGAGAAGACCAATATCGAAACAAGGCACCAACTCTGCTCCTGCGCGGGCTAGAGATATGAATTTTTTACAACAAGGTGCCATACTTCAGCAAAGCTGAAGCCTGTGAAAAGGTAATCTAAGGACTCATCATCCTCTCCGCACACGAAGCAAAATGGAATCACATTGCATCCAAAGCGAATGAGCCTATTGCATGTGGGCAATCTTCCAATGAAAATCCTCCACATCAGCACCTTCACTTTCAATGGAGAAACAGGATCCCAAATCTGATGGAAGCGAGGGGAGTTTATGCTTCCGTTGGCAATAACATGATACACAGACCGAATAGAAAAAGTACATGTATCATTCCACCCCCACATCAAAGAGTCCTACAAAGATAAGTCAGCCTGAAAATCCTGCAGCATGGACAAAACATCCAGGAAGTCATGTATCTCCTCCTCATATATTATGCCAGTAGCAAGGTGCCCACCCCCCATTTTAATGTATCTTGTACACTCCATTATAGAGACTAATCAGCCTGAAACTGGTCAGAGTTAGCTACTGCTCTTTTAGGGATCAGGATCCCAATGAAATCTTAACAAACGCCATCTTCCACACATTGGAAGGTAATAGAAATGACATTCCTCCCCACTTGTGTACCCAACTTGTCCACCACATACTTGTTCCACAAAACCATAATGCCTCCCAATCATCCCACTACAGGAGAAACTACCCCCCTTTTGAGCCTGGATCCACCCACCTCACTCCATACCTGATCACCCCCTTTTTCTAATTTAGTCTCCTGAATACATAGGATGTTCACCCCACATCTCTTGATAATTTCTTTAATAGTTGCCTTCTTCTCCTTCTCCTTAATACCCTTCACATTATAGGAGAATCTTCATTGAAGACAAGAAATATCCTTACCTCCCTCTCCTTTCTCTCCCCCCTCCTCTTCCCTCTTACCTCCCTTCTAATTGACCTTCAACCCTTAGCTCCTCTTGCCATTCCAAGTTGCCATCTATTTTGGATCTTATGCAGCACCAAGTGGATATCCTTTTCAATTCCCTCAAACGAGACCCCTATCCTTTCAGCGACCTCCTTAGCTTGGACTTGCATTAAGATTCCACCTTATTTAGAAGGTCTTTCACTTCTGCCTTCTCTACTCACACTCCTAGGTGAAGGCTTTCGTCCTTGTCTCCTTCCTGCACCGGAGTCTCCAAAACCTCCTCTTCCTCCCCGCCAAAATCTCCTTCCCTCTTCGACCCCCCTCCCCCCTTCCGTATCAGCCTGCAGAGTGAACAAATCCATATCCTCTCCATGTGCATTGCTTCCTCCTCCAAGAATCGCACTAACTCATCCATCCACCTCCACCCTAAGAGGATCTTTACCTTCTGACCTCCTTGCAAGAACCGCTTCCAGAGAAGGCTGATCAAGAACCTCTCTTGCCTACTACACATGCCATAGGAGGTTCATGGACCCACAGGCCCCATGCCATCTTCCGATGTAGCATCTTCCCTCCGCCTTTATTCAACCGCCCCCCCTTTTTCCCCTAACAGGTAAGTTCCAAGGGTCCATTGGCAGGAAGTTGGATGAGCCTCGAAATGGATCCCCTTGCAGAAACTGAGCCACCGAAAGCCTCGCCCCCATCGCCTGATTCACCTAGTAAGCAACTACACAGAAGCCGGAGTCAGAGGGTGCCTCTATTGTCCCATCAACCGGTGGAGTAGTTGTCAGGGAGGAAGCACAATGGTCATTGACTGAAGACAGTGGCTGGAAGGGGAGGGGAAGGAGCTTGTGAAGTCCCTGGGAGCTCCGACGGCTACAACAAAAGGCAAAGAAACAGATTGGATTGTCGTAGGAAGGCTCGGGTAGGGAAGAAAGGAGCTCTGAGGTCCCCCCGTTGGTTCGGTCCTATCAGGTAAGTCATCAGGTCGACCCAATGGCTTATCCCAATTCACATAGGACCGAACTGGCCCATCTAACATCAGTCCAAACCTGGACAGCTGAAGAGGAGGAATGAAAGGGGCAGGCAGTTAGGGGAAAAGGGCGGGCGGTTCAAAATTTGAACTCTCAGGCTCCCTCACGTACCCACACAAGACACCCACCCGTCTTCAACCTCCCACTCGCCCTCCGTGCAAAACCATAACGACGCCAGTCGACCGTCGCCTCCGTTCTAGCGACGTGGAATAACTCTAATAATAGCCTGCCCCTGTCCATGGCTACTTCAACAACCACCAAGATGTCCCTTCAGGCATAACCAGACACTCTAATCAGGATCCCCATCATCGGCTCCATCTCCGACGTCCACGAAAGAATCTCCTCTAGGTCTGCGAAATCGGCTATCAGGTTCCTGATGACTGGCTCCTTTATTAGGATTAGAGGAAATCCAACCATCTTGAGTTCGACCTCCAATAACCGGAGGTTGGGATAGGTCATTGTAAAAGTCTCCCAAGGAGATATTCGGACCACCAAATTCCCTTCGGCGAGCACCCCTGCTAGAGAAGCTTCCTCTGTTATCTTCATAGAAGGACAAGCTAGCAAGAACAGCTTGGAGGAGATCTTTCAAGACTCCCAACCCTCTACATGCCACCTTCTACTGATTAGGTAGAGGATGAGATCTGCAGAGCCCTCTCTGTTGATAACCTGGCACTTACAAAACCTCATTTGCTCCGCTTTCCTTCTAAAAAGGACTTGAGAATTTTGGATGGCCACCTAGAAACACATCCGAGGGCTTGGCTCTAGCTTTAGCAGTCCTCGGTGCTGGCCACCCATCCTAAACACAAAAACCTCAGCATAGGTCCTCCTCCCCCTCCGAGGACACCCTCCCCGTAGGTGCCCGAACCATCCACAAAAACAACATGTAGGGGTAGCCGGAGAGCTCACTGGGCCCCTCCCGAAGGACCCTATTCGTGCTAGATGTCGGTTGGCCGCCGCCACTGGAGCTTGCCGTTGCCTCTCCATTTGTATACATTTATGTAAGACGGAAGGCCAAATGGCCAATTGCTGATATATGAGAAAGAATTGTTACAAAGTTGTAAGGTGAAAATGGAATAGAAATTGTAATACTACAAGTTCCTCATAAGCGGGGGGTCGAGATGAGCAGAGCGGTGGCAGTGGTGGCAAGAGAAGGGAGATCGGAGGTGAGCGGCCGCATGGAGGTGTCGTTTGGAGATCGATGCACGTAGCGTGAGGTGGGTGAGGCTAGAAGTGGGTTCTTAGGTGCGCAGAGCAAGGCGGGGGCTAGGGGTCATCTCTGTCCTTTTGATGGGGAGAGATCGCAGGCATGGGGAGCAATAAACAGAGCACCAAGAGGTCGAGTGAGATGCAATAGATGCTTGGAGATTGGGCATTGGGCGAATCAATACCTGAATGCTCTGGTTTGCAAGGATTGTCGGGGGCTCGGTCATAGGAGCTCCCATTGCCCACATATATTTAAAGAGGTATCCAACTCTCCAATGCCTTCATGGTTTGATATTGAAGATGAGCCTACAATTGGAGATACTACTGATACTCCCTGGTGTCCTTCATTTAGAAGGAATGACCAGTTTCTCTCTTCATCTCTAGTGGGCTTGGTGTCGAAGGACAGTTTGTCAGTAGAAACCTTGAGGCATGATTTACAAAATAGAAGCCTTGGAGGTAGGGGATGGAAAGTGTGGTTAATAAAAGATGGGTGTTTTCTTATCCAGTCTTCAGATTCGGGTGTCTTGTAAGAGCTTCTGAAGAAAGGTGACATTATGGTGGCTGGTGCTTATATTTCTTGGAAAAGGTGAAGCCCTGTGTTCGGAACTGCCCCATACGAGGGAGGTCGTTCTGTTTGGTGTAGGATATATGGAATTCCTTTATCATTATGGGATGTGGAAGTCTTCAAAGTTGTTTCTAGTAAGGTTGGTTCTTTGAAGGTGACTACTCAGTGGGAAAACTTGTAGTATGCTAGGGTTCTACTTAATGTTGAATAGAGTATTGTTCTTCCAAAATTCCTTAAACTTCATTGGCGTTAGAGGTTTTTCTGGGTTAAGGTGGTTGAGGAAGCTTCAACTGTTCATAGTTCTGAGCAAGTCGACTGGACCTACAGCGAGGTCATGCAAGCGTACAAATTGTACGAAGGCAAGAAGGTAGAAGTAGAGGAGAATTCGAGGTTGAAGATGACGGTTTGCGATGGTGGAGAAAACCAAGTGGTTCAACTCGAACCGGTTCAGCAGACCTAGGTGGTTCAAGCTCAGTCCGGCTCGGAACAAGTCAATTCTGGTCAAAGCTAGGACCAAGGTTATGATACTCTAGAGGGTGGTCAAATGGTTGTGGGTACGTGTCCTAATCCTGGCAATCAAGGCTGGAGGATGACCATTGATTTATTGGCTTCTCAAGTCGTCTGAGGGGTGCGTAAGGAGCTGAAGATGGGGCGGAATTCTACACCTAGTGTTTACAGGCACTCGAGGAGGAAGGATGTTGCGGTGCACTCGATGGATTCACCAGGCTTTCAGGTGGGTGTTTTCGTAGATTCTTCGCAACAGAACGGCGATTCTGGAATAATGGCGGAAAGGGTGGTCTCCCCAAATCATGGATGGCAGTACCGGTACCAGTATCGGTGGGTACTGGTACATACCGGCCGGTATCGACCGATATCCTTTTACAAGTATGGTACCGGTGCCGGCCGATACCGGTACGTACTGGTATCGGCCGGTACTGCCAACCCATGCACCAAATCTTCTGGCAACAGCGACTCCCAAGGAGGCAAGCCAACACTCTCTGGCTAACAACGCTACGCCGAAATCATGGGAGAAGATTCTGCCAGAAGGACTACATTCCCACATTGGAAGCCAACTTCTGGGTAAGTACGTTCTTCAACAACATGATCCCCCCAAATCCCCTCCTCCTCTGTCACTTTCCCCAAAGAAGGATGCTATTGCTGGGAAAATAAGGTGGGGCAATACAGGAATTTATGGAAGGCAGGTTCAGAGGAAGATTAGAGATAGCTTCTAGAGCCGGGGAAAATTTTAGAACAGAATTGCCAGAAGAATGCAGCCACTGGTGCCGGTAATAAGAAGGTTTTAAATAGGAAACAGAAGCAGAAAAGGGTCGTTAGTGGTTTGCAATGCAGGTGGTGTTCTGGAATATTAGAGGCCTGAATGCTTGTTCTAAGCAGGTCGCAGTTAAAGAACTAGTTTTTAGATGTCAGTGTGACATTATCTATTTATTCGAGACTAAAATGGAGGCAATGGATATCTCTCTGGTCAAGCATTTTACAGGTTTTGTATTTGTTGATTTTGCATTTAGGAGGCCAATGGTTCTTCTACAGGTATCGTGGTGGCTTGGGATACCAGGAAATGGAATGGTAGTCTTCTTGACGCTAGGGAACACTCAGTTACTGTTGGTTTACAATCCACTATCAATAGGCATGAATGGATGTTATCAGGGGTGTATAGTCCTCATAATTATGTTGAGAGGAGAGTTTTGTTTGAAGAGTTAATTCGTTGTAACCAAATGCACAAGTTGCCTTGGTGTATAGGGGGAGATTTTAATGAAGTTCGATGTCCTTCGGAGAGAACTGGGAGTGGGAGAATGTCCAGGGGTATGAAGGAATTCAATTCTTGGCCGGAGGAATTGAGCCTTCCGGAGGTGCCTTTAACCAATCAGAAGTTCACTCAGAGCAACTCGAGGATTTGCCCAGCTATGTCCAGAATTGATAGGATCTTTGTTAACTTAAGAGTGGGAAGAGTTGTTTCCATTATCTACTTTATCAAGTCAGCCGAGGACAGTCTCAGATCATAGTGCCTTGATGCTGTATGTTTTTAAGGAAACTGGTTCCAATAAACCATTCAGGGTGGAGAAGTCATGGCTGGAGAAGGAGGAGTTCAGTATCCAAGTTAAGAATTTTTGGCAAAAGGATAGCTTTCAAGGTACTAATATGAAATCTCTGTCCAGAAGGCTTCGGGCTCTGAGGAAAGTTATAAGAGCTTGGGCTAGCATTTGGCAGAAGGATAGGCATAAAGGAAAGTTGGAAATGCTGGAGCAGATATCTAGGTTGGAATTGTTCGAAGAACAAAAAGGACTATCTTCCCAAGATAAATCTCAGCTCATTGCACTTCGTCTCAAGTTTTCTGAGAGGAATTTGGAGGAGGTCAAATGGAGACAAAGGTCTCGCATTCAATGGCTTAAGGAGGGCGATAATAACACGAGATTGTTTTCATTGAAGATTAATGACAGCTGGGAGGAAGATGGTGAAGTTATTAAAACTGAGATCATAAAATTTTACAGGGAGCTGTTTACTGCTGAAAAGAGATGGTTTCTCTCTTGGAACAATCCCTTGAGTATCCAATTAAATACAGAAGAGCAGAATTTCTTGTGTTCGACATTTTCAGATGACGAGATTCAGCTGGCTGTTTTCAGCCTTGGAGGAGACAAAGCTCCAGGACCTGATGGTTTCCCAATGTGTTCTTATCACCATTTCTGGGATGTCCTCAAGGAAGATGTGTCTCAAGCTGTCAGAGACTGGTTCCAGAGGAAGAAAGGTGGTGAGCATGTTAATCAAACTTTTATTGTTCTTCTACCAAAGAAATCTGAAGTGGTGGAGTTAAAGGACTTCAGGCCTATTAGCTTGTTGAATTGTTCTTACAAAATTTTGGCCAATAGGTAGGTAAAGAAAGGTGATTGGTAAGCTTATAGAAGAGAATCAACATGCCTTTGTGTCGAAAGTTGTTAGATTCCCTTCTTGTGGCACATGAGATTCTCTTATCTATGAAGGCGGGCAAGAGGCACGGTTTACTTATCAAGCTTGATTTTAACAAGGCTTACGATAGGGTGTCATGGCAATGTCTGTGGAATGTCTTGGTCCTTCATGGATTTCCTTGTGAATGGGTTCAGATTTTAAAAGATTGTCTCTCAACAGCATCTTTCTCTATGATTATCAATGGGAGTGTGGCAGAGTACTTCAAAAGCACTAGGGGTCTCCGCCAGGGAGATCCTATCTCTTCATACCTGTTTATTTTAGAAGCTAATGTTCTGAGTAGATTGTGTAAGAAGGTAGAGGATCAAGGTTGGGTCAAAGGAGTAACTATTTTGAGAATGCCAATTACTGTTTCACATATGCAATATGCAGACGACACTCAGTCTTATCTTCTTGGAGGGGGGAGTGAGCAAGTTCAGAACCTCCTTTTTGTGCTAAAATTTTTTTAGTATACTTCAGGTATGAAAATCAACTACGATAAAAGTTCAATAGTTGGTATCAATATGGAGGAAGATGTACTTGAAAATTGCTCTCAGCTGTTGGGTTGCAAGAAGGAATCTTCATCCATACTTTATTTGGATTTGCCACTCCATTACAGATCAGTTAAGAAACGGGATTGGGATACTCTTATTTCCAGATTGCAGGAGAAGCTGTTCTTGTGGAAAGCAAAAAATCTCTCTCTGGGAGGCAGAATAACTCTTCTGAATTCCGTATTATCTGCGATTCTGGTACATTTTATGTGTGTTTTTGTTCTTCCAAAGGCTGTACCTATAAAGATGGGTCCAATCAGGAGGAGGTTTCTCTGGGGAGGAAATAATTCTGAAGCGAAACCTATCCATCTAGTGAGCTGGAATAATGTTTGTAGACCTGTCAATAAAGGGGGATTAGGCATAAAGAATCTTTCATTCATGAACCTTGCACTTTTAGGAAAATGGCTGTGGGAGCGGTTATCGCAGGATCAACATTTATGGAAAAGGATTCTCTGGACTAGAGGGTATGGCAAGGATGGTAAATTTTATCTTTACTCTGGTAGTGAACATCATTTCTCACCTATCTGGAGAGGGATATTGAAGTCAGCAGAATGGGTCAAGAAAGGTGTTAGGATAAAGGTTGGAAATGGAGAGAAGACTTTCTTTTGGTTAGATAAGTGGCTGGGTGATTTTGTTCTTAAAGACAGATTTCAGGCTTTGTTCTTAGTAGCTCAGAGGTGGGCTACAGTTAGTGAAATGTGGCATCATGATGGCATAGTTGGTCAATGGATCATTCCTTTCAGAAGAAGCCTTAAAGCTAATGAAATTGATAATTATCTGGACTTGCTCCAATGCTTGTCTGAGGTTCAGATTATTAGCAATCAGGCAGATAAGTTTGTTTGGGCTTTTAATAATGGAAACTTTTCAGTCAAATCTCTGTATAATCTGATTGAAGGTTGCCTGCCAAACTATCGTGCATATTCAGAAGTGTGGGAAGTTAAAGCTCCTCTCAGAGTTCGTGCTTTCATGTGGCTGGTTTTCCAGAAGAGGATTGTTACAAAAGTGTACAGAAGAAAATGGGCTGAGCAGAGTGATGTGATCTGTTCTTTTTGTGGGGTATTTGAGGAGAATGCCGACCATCTTTTTATCCAGTGTGCAATCAGCAAGGAAGTCTGGAGGATCATTGCTTCACTCCTGGGAATTCAATTGAATTTTAATAACCTGGAGGAGATGTGTTTCTTTTGCAAGACATACAACCAGCATGGAAGGAAACCTAAACAGTGCAGATTAATGGTTATTCTTCCTCACGCCATTTGCTGGAGTATTTGGATTTTGGAGGCAGTGTAATGATATTATGATAATATCTTCAGAGGCAGCAGAGTATACATCAAAAATATTTGTTACCAAGTTGTATCTTTTCTTTATCTTTGGGGCAGGTATTCAGTTGGTATCTCTGTCGATGAATGGACTACACCATTAGGGTTTTATAAGTAGTCATCTTTTGCATTGCTTGTTTGAGATGACTTTATTTTGAGAGTAAGGAACCTCTCCTCCTCTCTTTTTTTACGGATGTACTGCCTCTATTTATAACAATAAAATTGGTGGTACATACTACATTTTTCTTTCAAAAAACTACAAGTTCCTCGTATTGAAGGGAAGATGATGACTTTGACCATTTGATGGTCAAATGCACCTTAAGTCAAGCGGTGTGGAATGTGTTTCGCAAGATAAAATTACAAGCTCAGATTTGGTTCAGCTCTGTTGAAGACATACGGTTATTCTTTTGGAATGAGAAGCTTAAGCCTGGGAAATTGAACTGCAGTCAAATTATGCTTCCACTTTCTCACACCATCACTGAAGCATATGGAAGGAATACAAATACAGCATTTTTCAGGGAAGTAGATCTTATGTTGAAAATATTTGTTATAGAACTGTCCTTTGTTTTTAACTGTAGTAGATTTACTCTTAACATTTCAGTTGAAGATTGGAAACAGGAGATATCCGTTCAGTTTCTTAAATTTTGTTTTGTATCTAGTTATTTAAGGTGGAGGAACATCTCCTCTCACCTCTCTTTGTACTAGCATCTCTTTATTTCATAAAATTGGTGCTACAAACAATACTTCTTCTCAGGGAAAAAAATGAATCCACTAGTTCCAGTTATCTTGGCTTAAAACCATGTTACTTGCCAACCATGGCATCAACCATCTACATGATATTTGCATGCTCCACTGGTGACAGCTTGTATATGGTTCCCTAGTTAACAAAATACACTCTCTTTCGGTCTACGTAAGCCCTTTGATCTCCTAGACCTCACTTCCTCTGGTGCGATAGTCCTCAAGAGCATAAATAAGGGACATTATGGCAAGTTTCAGAGCATCACACCCAGTGTTGCTCTCTAGAGGACAGGAACCTGCTCCTTACAGTTGCTTGTCTTCTGTCCAATTTTCGCCATGGCACTATACCAACATGTCACAGCTGAGGTTTTCAACAGAAGAATGTGAATATCAAACCCCATAATTCATCAGCCTGCTGAGTCATTCTTCTAACCAAGGATGGCAGTACCGGTACCGGTATCGGTGGGTACCGGTACCGGTACGTACCGGTCCGGTACCGGTCGGTACCGGCCCAAAACCAGTCCGGTACCGGCCGGTACCGGCCCGGTACCGGTCGGTACCCACGGTACCGGTGCCGGCCGATACCGGTACGTACCGGTATCGGCCGGTACTGCCATCCATGCTTCTAACCAAAAATTGATTAAACAAGACCTTTAACAATGATCCTTGGCCTCGTTACATCTTTTAACAGCCACAACGAAGGTTTAATGGTTCCAACATACTCTAACTAAATTATTTTTAATTAAAACTAAATTTTGTCATCTTCTGCAAAAAAAAAAACACATTCCAACTTTAGTTCAAACAATAATAGCATGTCATTTGCACATCGGAGATGGGTCACATCAGTGTCAGATGCCATCAAGCGACAGTGAAGTCAATATTCACATTCCAGTTAGGCTACTTTTGATACTTACTCTTCAAAGTGAGTTAGCATCCTCTATAAATTCAGAGACTTGAGTCAATGAACGTAAAGGCTGTTATGAGATCATGGTAATCCGACAGTCACCATGAAGTGACTAGTTCATCACAAGACTAGTTCATTGATAATGGTAGTCCCATGGTCGGAATAAGATACGGAGGAAAGCAAGATGTTTTCTCTTTTCTTTTTATCCTTTGCAAGAAAGCATTAGATCAATACTACGAACCAGATATAATGTTGATAAAACTATGTGATATATTTCTTAAGGAAGTACCCTCAAACATGGAACACTTTACATGGAAAATATTTCGTTTGAGTTTTAGGCTGTAACGTACTTTTCTATGGAAGTGGCTAAGGAAATCTAGAAGCCTTTTTTTCAAAAGAACCATTTCAAATCATAACTGCTTACCAGGAAATCAACTGAAAACTTAGCAATAATGTTGTAGTAAATTTCATTTCTCCATCTAAAGGAGGAGCTTTACATAGAAAATAAGATTACATATTATGTACTTCACCTCTCAAGGCTGGCTGGAATGTTCCGTGCTGTGTCCAGTGATGAAGCATTGGAATAACCACCCTGTAAAAGGTTGTGAAATATAGTGAGGATTAAGCAATTGAGAAATACTAAAGGCAGCAAAAAAGTCCAGGGCTTCCCATCAAGAAAACATGATGAACATACTCTCTTTAGTTCCCGATGTGGCCCAGGCAAGAGCTTCAATATTTCTTCAATGGGATGCCTATAAAATTATTAGGTAACATCAAACAAAAGAACTACATAACCTGTATTCTCAAATATAAGCACATACAACAATCGTCGTCCTGTACTGTAATAGGTTTCAAACACAGTTCACCCTATAGGCCTGTCTTTGTGGGAAGCGACAAATCAAACAGACTAAAAAAAGCTATTAATAATACTTTTGACCAGTCAGGACTTCGAAGTAGATGACACTTTAAGAAAGATGGGAGTAGATGAGGGTAGATAGGGACTTGCAACCAAGTAGCATACCTTTTGAAGTTTGGAAAAATATAAGTAATATTGGTATAGAGTGGCTGACTGAACTGACAAGCTTTTGAAAGAGAAAAATGCAGGATGGTTAGAGGAAAAGTGATGTGGTTCCTTTCTTTAAGAATAAAGAAAGTACGGAATTCTAATAATTATCATGACATTAAACCTATGAATCATGCTATTGTTGGAATAGGATAATTAAGAAGCATCTTAGACTTGTCTAGTGTTTCAGAGAATCAATTTGTTCCATGACTATCCTGATAGGGCCAGGAAGTGCCCAATTAATGGGTGACTAGAACACTTCCTATATGTGTGTATGCTTAACACAGTCTATTCAACAACTCCTTTATAACACCAACATGCCTGAATCATGCCAACAGTGGCAAATCAAGCAACTTTATTCAACACCCCTTTCACTTCTGCATTCATGATCTACTGCAAAGACTATTTTCGAATTGAGGCAGTTGACAGAGAAGTATACATAGATAGATGAGGAAAGACCTGCATGTGGTCTTCACTGACTTAGAGGAAGTTCAAGACTGAGTACCAAGAGAGTGGATTTAGTTTACTTTTAGAAAGGAATCTCCAAAAGATTTATGCATGACAGAGCTTTTTACTAGTACGAGGACTATTACTAGGGAAACTTGTAGGTTTCTTAACTACAGGATTACACTAAGAGACCTCATTGAACATTGTGAAGCACTCAAGCAGTCTACCACTAGCTCCTTATTATGTAACAGCAGTAGGACATTGGTAAGTCTCAGTCTCACATAAGCACGGCTAGGATTCAGGAAGGTTCCCATCTGCAGATCCAACTGGAGAATAAGGCCATCCCATCACAAGCCCAAACAGATGATATTCAGTGCTGCCTAGTGGACCTTCCAAAGGCAGACTGATGCCATCTCCCTGCACGCAGCTGGCAAATGCTCTCTACTTCTGCCTCCTATCACCATTCCTTCAATGCAACTTCTCAACCAATCTCCCCTCTGGCCGAGCTTCTCACTAAAATGGAATCCCACACCCACCACTCTTGAGCATCCTGAGACCTGACTTGGGATTGGAGCCTCCCATACTTTAAGACACTAGCCACCACGTCAGCAAAGGATGGTCTTGGTGGAAAGGGCAGAGCCTTACTTTCATTCGTTTATATTTTCAGTAACATCAGCCCCAACTAGACAAAAGATATAGCAAGACAATAATATCAATGACATAAAGACAAATGATGATACATATAAGCAAAAAAGTAAGTCACTAAATAAAAAGAATAATGACAAACGACAAAATTAGGTAAAACGATTGAAAACATGACTATCTCCCATGTCTTCACCTCGATTTCATGGGGAACATGTGGCAAAAAGACAATTAAGAGGGACTCTAAAAGAAAGAAATGGCATCAAGAGTAACTATTTTAAAAATTGACTAGTTTAAACTTCGTAGAGAATAAACTTACCAACCAGATCTAATTGCATGTTGAACAAGTCGAATGCTTAGAGGTGCATAGCCAGAGAAAATATATGAGATATCACTGGGACTGCAGGGGCAACATATAATCATTGAAATTATACAACTAAATGTAAAATTATTGACTCAATGACAAGTATAAAAGATGCATAGAGGAGAGAGAATTTCTTCAAGAAAGAACTAATTATGTGCTGGCTTACAGGGAAGAATTTAATAAATTTGACAAGGGAAACTTTTATGTGAAAAAAGGATCTGCAGTTCAGAATTTTTACAGAAAGCTAAAAAACATGGAACAAGAGAGTAAAAAACAAAAAAACTGTACTAGTCTGTGGAGGCATGAAAACTACAGAAGGAAATTAAAGAATTCAGTAGTCGTACAATTGCAGAAGAAGAAAAAGGGTTGGGAGAGAGAAATGAAATGAAAGGAACATGTTAACTAGTGGATGTCCAAAATGATATGGCTGAAGAAGACAAACTAAACACTAGATTACTGAATTCTTTGAATTTCCTTTACCTTTCATGCCATGTGATGGGGTTCCTGTTGGAGGCAAAGAGCTCAACTAGGAAAAGGCAACACAAAGCTGTGATTGTGCATGTCATTTGCTGGAGTAAATGAAAGGAGTGAAATGACAACTTTCTCTTGAGTGTGTTTGTCTCTGTGTTATGTACTTCATTGTTTTTAATTGGTGTCGTTATCTCCTTCATTTTTTATCCCTGATTGGAGTTAGTTAAAAAGTTAAAACACACTAAGAAGTTAAAACACTTATATCTGATGTTTTTCCTTTGTAGGCAGGAGGAATCTCTCCTCTTCCAAATGGATTGTACTAACTCTATTTATTAATCAATAAAATTTATGGTAGAATCCCACCTTTATTTTGCTTTTTGTGTGTGAGAGGAGGGGGGGGGGGGTGCATAGCCATTAGCCAGAGGAATAAATCCTGATATAATGCAAAACGCCACAAGAAAAGATGATAGCATACTTTGAGGGGTCACTCTCATCCACAAGCAGCTTCAGAGCACGATTAATACTTGGCCAGTTGCCTTTTGATTCCTGGGTAACAAAAGCACGTAAAACTCTAACTTCTCACATAGATAAAGTCATAAAAATGAGAACAATTGCATATAATACTGAAATGAGAATGAGAATTTGTACTAGTGAAAGCACAACCACCTGCTTCTTGAATAGTCCAGCTTTTTCTAGATTATTTAATGTAGACATGTGTTCAAACCCATAGCTATGAAGCAGCTCTCTCCTGAATCAAATGGGCAACAGTAATTGCATATGATAAGAAGTTTCACTTTCACAGCAAGACAAAAGCAAATGAAATGAGATATAAAGAAGTGAACAAAAATGCAGTTCTTCCATGATATAGAGGAAAAAGGAAGAATTGTTTTAGCATTTTCAGCTTGTTCATTTGGCACAACTGTTGTAGCCTGCAGAGCACATGGTGCTTCATCTTGCACCCTTTATCTAGCAGCAATTTACCATTGCAGAGTGTCTCTTGGAAATAAGTGAAAAAGGATTCCTTCAATACTAGAAACCACTCATTCACTTAGCAAAACATGACACCGCCAGCAAATTTAATGGTACTTCACTACTCACATGTGGTGTCTATCACAATTTTATGCATCCTTTGATACTCAACTGGTTTAGTCCGCAAGTGATCATGATCACAAATTACGGAGTCCATGAAATACCGATATAGACCAATGACCGGAGTTTGCAAGGATGAAAAATAGAAGCCTTACCATCAAGATGATTCCTTTTGCCCTCAGAACAGTGGTCAGTATGAAACAACATTCAGCCAAGAAGGTATTAAGGTTAATCACATATGGAATGAGTTTAGGTCCTTAGGAGACCTGGTGTCATAAGCTAGAAAAAGACAAACAGAAAAACAAAAGGCAAGAAATATGAAAAGATCCAAATAAGCCTACTCCCACATAAAAACTCCAAAAGCAAAGATGTGACCTATAAAATCCTTGTACTCCTTACTAATAATAACAATGACCAGTCCACCTTGCACACCACTAAGGAAGACCATTTCCACCACACACACATATTAAGAACCAACCCTAGAAATGCACCACATGACAACCACTTCAGAAATTCACTAATTTTAACTATTTGGTGAAAATTCTAAGGTTGGAAAGTCAAAATTATGGTTTGGAAACAAAAGTAAGTGGTTTCAGCTTTGTGTGCTTCAAAAAAAAAGTTATGAAAGACAAAGCAAAGAAGAATAAAAAAAGATGATTCTTGATGGAATCATATCATTAAAAAAGCCTAAGAGTCATACCTAAGGTTTACATCTAGTCTGAACATGAGAAAGAAACTTCATGACCAAGAAAGAAGATATTTTTTTCTCAAATATAACTTGCAACCTAGAACCTCCCAAGGACCACTTTACATCATCATCACCAGCAAAGCCTTATACATTTATATGGCGTCAGCAACGTGAATCCTATCCTGCCACTTTAATCTATCAAAAGGCATGTCCATAGTTAAACCTATTGAATTGTATTCAGGTCTGTAATGAAAAAACATAATACCTGTAGATCTGTAATCCTCTCAGGACACCTGCAGTGCCATAAGACTGATGCGATACAGAGTAACTTGTGAATATTTTCAGACCAGAGACTTAATTGCAATTATGGCAGCCAATAACTCAAAAACCACTTGAGGAAGCTGGGACTGAGTCTGAGAATGAGCCCAAGTTGACGAACTCAGTTGAACTGAGTCAATTGGAAGCGAAGAGTCAGGCAGAATTCAAAATGAGCATTCATGGCGGCAGAGATCCTAGGCCCCACGAAGGTAAAGGAGTTCTTGGAAAGGGCCCAGACTCCTCGAGTGGCAGAACTGAACAGATATTTGCTCTTGAAGATGGTGCAAGCCTCTTAAAAGGACTGGAGGAAGCCCAATACGGTGGTCCTGAGATGATTTCGACGAAGTCCATCCAAGGGTGTGAAGGTTGTGGGGTGACGGGCGAAGAAGATGAACAGGTTCGGGGTCGGATTCTGGATTCCGATTTAGATGGGGTCCATTATGATCCGCTCCGTTTGGATCCTGACTTACCTGTGAACCGGGCTTGTTCTGGACCGGTCCGGGTGACTGTTGTTAACCCGACCCTGAGCCGTCGTCGTCTTCCCCGAGCGTCTGCAAACGGAACCCGACAAGGAAAACAGAGTATCGGAAGGGAGGTTCCTCCGAGCCACGGAGCGAGAATTTCTCCCTCAAATGCTCTGGTTTGTATTAAACCTCCATTGGGGATAGACCAGGCAGAGAGTGTAGAGTTGAATGTTGACCTACCGGTATCATATAACATTCCTGTAGGGGAAGCATGGGTTAGTGACAAGTTGGAGGAAGCCAGACAAATCAATGAGTCATCTGCTTCGACTGGCAGACAGGATGGTATGGAAGAAGAATGTTTGAATGTTGTGAGGAATACAAGGAAAATGCAGGAAGCTACGCTGAGTGCCCAGATTGTGCCCTACATTGCTACTGACGAAGATGCTTGGATGAATGAAATTATCCTGTTGGGCCAACGCATTGGTGTGTCTTTTGCTGGTAGGGAGGCTATGGTCTTAAGCTTTCTGAAGAAACTGAGAAGGTATGACGCTCTACATCATTCAACCAAGAGGAAGGGAACGGGTGGAGGAATAAAAATAGGAAAGAGGGAAGCCAACTTCGTGAAGAACAATGAAATTGTGGATACCCTAAGAGGGAAGAAACTCAAGGAGGAGGGGAGGATCACTATTTTACCATGAACCTGGTTTCGTGGAATGTCAGAGGTCTCAATGGGAAGAGTAAGGTGAGAGCAGTGAGGGACCTGGTGCAATCTCTCCAGTTGGACTGCATCTGCCTACAAGAGACTAAAATGCCTAGCTTGGACAAAGTCACCTCAGACATGCTGAATGGGACGAAACTGAACGAGGCTGCTGTCCTCCCTGCAGATGGAGCTAAAGGAGGTCAGGTGATCTTATGGAATGGGAATAAATTTGAAGGGAAAGTATGTGATATGGGCACTTACAGCATCTCGGTATCTTTTTCATGCAAGAATAGAAGAACAAATATTGACAGCTGGATCATTACTTCAGTGTACGGGCCTCATATTGAACACCAGAGGGAGTCCTTTTTTGAAGAATTGTATAGATTGCAGTCCTTGTTTTCTGAAGCCTGGTGCATCTTGGGGGATTTCAACTGTGTTAGGTACCCTTGGGAAAGATCAGGGAGACAGAAATGGAGTAAGGACATGGAAACCTTCAACCAATGGATTAGGGAGGTCAAGCTAATGGATATGGAAATACCGAACAGGAAATTCACATGGTCTAATCTACAACAAGTCAGCACACAGTCAAGACTTGATAGAGTTTTAATTTCTGCAGAATGATTCAGGAGATTCCCATTGACAAATGTCAAGGGGCTCTGTAGATCGGTTTCAGATCACATCCCTCTGTACCTCAGAAAGGAGGATAAGAAGGCAGGGTTCAGAACTTTCAGATACGAGCTGAAGTGGCAGGAGGAAGCCGAATTCAGAGATCTGGTGAGGGACTGGTGGAACCAAGCACCAAAGGCAGCTTCTGCAATTCAGAGTCTCCAGGGGAAACTTAAATGGACTAGGAGATGTATGAAACAATGGGCAAAAAAGAAATTTGGAAGGGTTTCAGCAGAAAGGCAGACTATGATTAGTAAAATTGAAGAGCTGGAGCTGAAAAGTGAGTCTGGTGATTTAACTACACAAGAAGTGCAATCTTTGAAGGATCTCAAGAAGGCTTACAATGAAGAGCTCTTGAAAGAGGAAATCAGGTGGAAACAGAGGGCAAAGGAACACTGGTTAAAGGAAGGAGATAAAAACACCTCCTTTTTCCATGCAGTGGCAAGTGCCAAGAAGAGATTTTTGACCATTGAGCATATCAAGGAAAATGGAGCAGTCATTGAGGAACCTGAGGAAATCAAGACCAGGTTTGTTGCCTTTTACAAGAACATTTTCTCAGAAGACCACCCACTCAGGCCCCATCTACAAGAAGGGTTGCTCCCTGTGTTAGAAGCTGCTGATGCTGAACAGCTGTGTGAACCTTTTTCAGAAGAAGAAGTCAAGATGGCAATATTTAACATGGACCCCAACAAAGCTCCAGGTCCTGACGGTTTCTCCCTTGGATTCTACCAATTTTGTTGGGATATTATCAAGACAGATGTGGTAAACTTTGTCCAAGAGTTCTACGAAAGGCCGGAAGGGATTAAACATGTTAATTCCACACATATTGTCCTGATCCCGAAATCAGAGGGAGCTGATAGAATGGTTGATTTTCGACCCATTAGCCTTCTCAATGGATGTTATAAAACCATGACCAAGATTCTAACAACCCGGCTCAAGAGGGTCATCCATAAGCTAGTGGGGATCAACCAGTCAGCCTTTGTGCAAGGAAGATTCATCCTGGACAATTATATGGCTGCTTATGAAGCCATTCACCACTACAAGATTAGGCATAAGCAAGGCGTGTTGGTAAAGCTTGATTTTGAGAAGGCCTATGACACAATCAATTGGAATTGTCTACTCAAAACTATGGAGATCATGGGTTTCAATACTAAATGGATAAGATGGGTAAGGTGTTGCATTTCCTCCTCCAGATTCTCGGTGCTGATCAATAGAGAACCATGTGGTTTTTTTAACAGCTCAAGAGGATTAAGACAGGGAGACCCTCTCTCTCCCCTTCTTTTTCTGCTCGTTGGACAGATTTTGAGCACCATTTGGGATAGTGCAGCTCAACAGGGCTTGGTGGAAGGGTTCAGGATTGGTAGAAGCCATATCCATCTATCTCACCTTCAGTTTGCAGACGACACTCTCTTGTTTACACCTGGAAGTACTGAGGACATCCAGAATATAAAGAGTTTGCTAATTTTGGTGGAAGTCATCACGGGGTTGAAAATCAATTATGAGAAATCTGAAATTGTTGGGCTGAACATGACTCAGCAAAGGGTACAGGACATTGCAAATTCCCTAAAGTGCAGAGTAAGCAACTTCCCTATCAAATATTTGGGGCTGCCCCTATCGAATGGTGTCATTAGGATCAGGGATTGGGATGGTCTCATAAAGAAGTTTGAGAACAGGCTGGAAGGATGGAAGAGTAGCTTTCTGTCTGGAGGAGGAAGATTGATCCTATCCAAGTCGGTTCTTTCTTCACTGGCTCTATACTACGCTTCTGTTATGAAGATCCCTAGAACCGTGGAAAAAATCATTGAATCACTCAGGAGCTCCTTTTTTTGGGCGGGAGGGAAAAGGGAAAAGAGAGGAATGCATTTGATTGCCTGGAAGAATGTGTGCAAGAGCAAGGAGCAAGGAGGCATTGGTCTTTGTGGGATTGCCATCTTCAACAAAGCCTTGTTAGCCAAATGGTTGTGGAGAAGAGGAGAGTATCCGGATGCTCCTTGGGCTGTAATTGTCAATGACTTGTACTTTCATGGTGAGAGCAAATGGAGTTTCTCTCACTCTTCAAGTTATAACTTATCTCCCATATGGAGGAACATTCTTAAATGTGCTGATTTTATGGTCACCTCTTGCGAAGTCCAAGTGGGTAATGGCAGGGACATACGATTTTGGAAGGACAAATGGTGCTCCAATCTGGATTTGACTGTGGTTTTTAGCAATCTTTTCAGCATTGCCCAGAACAAGGATGCTTCGGTTGAAGAGGTTCTGTCTCATAGCAGCACAGGCCAGGTTATCCTTATGCTTAGAAGAAACCCTACTGATGTGGAAACAGAGGAACTGATAGCCTTGTTTAACTTAATCAATGGTGTTAGGATCTGCAGTGAGGTGCAAGACAAGAGAGTTTGGAGATGGACTAATAATGGGCTCTTTTCGGTTAGATCCTTGGTTCAGCTTTTGAATGATGGTGGTACTAGGGTTTGGTGGAAGGATCTAATTTGGTCTAACCACCTTCCTAATAAAATAAGGGTGTTTCGATGGAAGATTGCGTGGAATAGAAGTCTTACGGGAATGAGGGCGAAAAGACTTAAACTTCCCGGGAGCTCCTTATGTATGTTCTGTGCACACTTTGAGGAAGACCAACTCCATTTATTCTGCAAATGCGGCATTATTTCCATCCAATGGAAGAGTATGTGCAGGATACTTGGAATTGGTTGGGTGGAGCACATTTCTGTGTTGAATCTGCTGAAATGGTGGACCGCTGTCTCTCCGTCAAAGGATCTCACACATGTATGGTTTCTTTTTTGCCCGGCCATGTTGTGGACTATATGGTGTGAAAGAAATAGAAGGAAATTTAGTGACCAATTCAGCAGTGCGAATGAACTCTGAAGAAGACATTCAGATGGGTGGAAGAGTGGGGACGTGCAGCTGGTATCCTGAATGATGGCAGCTCTGTTATTTCTGACAAAATCAGACTGTGGAGGCAGTTGATCTCTTAATTCATCTTCTTTGTAATCCTGTTTTATCTTCTTGATAAAACAGCTTTTGCTAGAATCTTTTAAACCTTTGGGACTTGGATGGGGGACTGTCCTATCCAAGGGTGTGCCCTCCTGGGCTTTCCTGTACCTCTTTCATATATTTCTATGGAATTGTGACTTTTGTCACCTTCTAAAAAAAAAAAAACTCAAAAACCACTTCCAACCTTTCTAAAGTAGAGGATAGAAGCCAGACGAGAAGGAAAAGATAAGGGGAAAAGCAAGGAGAGGAGAATAAAAGGGGGAGAAGAAAAATGGGGAAAGGGCAAGGCTTCCTAAGGGGTGTACTGCTGTTTCTCCTTAAATAATTGGATTGGTAGCCTTACAAATCTTCTTTTCAAGAATAACGTGGATTGAACCACCAATTTTATTAACTAAAGAGAGGAAGTACAGTCAAAGGATAGGAGAGGTTCCTATCCTATAATAAAGAAAACAAAAAAATACATACTGAAAACTTTGGTAATGATTCTTTTCTCATACAACAGGCACAAAAAAAGCCTTGACCTTAAGAGGAGATTTTATCTTCCACACTTCATTATACTTCGAGTAATTTGGAAGGTCACCTTCAACCAGTGAGTAGTAATTTGGTAGCTTTCCAAATTTTTCTTTCATTTGTGCATACTACGATTGGAAAGTTCAGATTTCAGTTCTTTTGAATTAGTTTACTTGTTGTGCACCAACATGGTTGATTGCCGATGGTTTAGTTGATGGCTTTTAGTGTGGCACATAAACTAATCCATTCTTTTGAATCTTTTCAAGCAACATCAGATTTCAGAAGTACTTATTGGCTTCCAATAATTCCATTTAAGGATGCCATACACTCTAAATAAAAATAGCATAGTTTCAATAGAAAGTTATTTCCCAATAGCATACTATGATTGTTTTAAAAGTCACCAGAATATTGTTTCATATTATATTCAAATCCATTGATTTTCAATATGTAGTCAATTAAGTCAACACGCGTATAGCATGAAAAGTTGAAAAGTATAACAAGATATTCCAGATTCCACTCTACATTACATCAGTAATGCACAAAATAGAAGACTACCTCAGATAGTCGAAGTTCTTTTTCGGCAATCCGCCATTGGTGATGGAAAATAATACAAGTAGCCGCATGACATTGATGATTGGGTCCTGCTTATGAATCATTTCTTCAATATATTCAAAACATCTGCTTCCAGAAGAACATGCAACAACAGCAGGATCCAATTTATTGATGTGAGTTACCACTACTATCCAGCTTTCATTATTAAAATTAATTGCTTTGGTGTTACACAAAAAATTTCAGGTAAAAGCTAACCTCAACAGAATTAAAGGAAAATCAGAGTGGAGAATGGCAAAGGCACATAATAACACAAATGTAGCAGGAAGGTTTTTTTTTTTTTTTTTTTTAAGTGGATGGTACCACAAGTATGTATAATGTAGAACAAAATAGGTACAAACTTACAAGGCAGGTCATAGAAGACTTGTATGCAAAAAGGTAATCAAAACATAAACACACAACACCAAGATGGTGTCCCCCTCAAACATCTCTCAAGGACTCCGAAAAGGAAGTGTATAAATGAGTGGTGTACAAAATTAAGTCCCCACTCCCTAACACAAACTCAATAACCCTATCCGCAATTAGCACTTCCTTCTTAAAAACTTATTCCTCTCCCCCCAAATAGCCCATAAATTAGTGTGAAGAATCATCCACCAAATAAGTCAATCACCCTTGTGAGCATCCAGAAAGGCCAAGACCAAAGGAGGGAATCCACAGTATCTACTTGCTTGGCAGACTGGTGGATGTTAGCTAGAATGGCTCCCCAAACTTCAGTCGCAAAACGGCAAGAAACAAAAAATATGATCCAATAGTTCTGCCTCCTTACCCCATAAAGAGCAAATAGGTGACACATCACAACCAAAACGGATCAATCTGTCAGCAGTGGGTAGACGTCCAATGGAGATCCTCCAAACAAGTTACTTAACCTTCAAACGCGATTTAGGAGTCCAGATGTGCTGATAGAAAGGGGACTTTATATACCCCCATCAGCAATGACCTGGTAAGCTGACCTAACAGAGAAATTTTCATGTACCTCCCATGTCCACTTCCCTGAATCCCCAGTACGAGGATTAACAGAGTAATCTACCAGAAGCCTCAGAAGAGAAGCCACCTCCTGACCCTCATCTTCTCTAAGGTTTTGTCTGAAACAAGGAGTCCAACACACACACACCCCAAAACATAGCTGAAGCATCCTGCCCATAAGCCTGAGCCACCAAGATGGAAGCATCTAAAGCAATCAAACACACGTTTAGGAAGACCTAACTAAGGGGCTGATGAGTACCCAATTTATCTGTCCAGAATCAACATTGTCTGCCGTCTCCAATACCCACTCGTGTTGCCGCCCTGATGATATCAAGTGCTTGGAGAATGCCTCGCCAAACAGAGGATACGTTGTAATCCACCTGTAGCTCCACATCCCACAATCTGCCTCTCAAGTAGTATTTGTCTTCAATCACATACAACCAAAGACCTGATGAAGTAGTACCCATCCAATAGCCATTTGGTCAAAAGTGTCAAATTGAAGTCACCGACATCCTTAATACCATGGCCTCCATTTTCCTTGCTTCTGCAGATCCTGCTCCAAGATATGTCACTTTCCTGGACCCATCAGAACATCCTTTCCAGAAGAACCTGCATCTAATAGCTTCTAATTCCCTGGCCACAGTTACAAGGATCCTAAAGATAGAGAGAAAATAGATAGGTGGACTGTCCAGAACTGCCTTGCAAAGAGCAAGTCTACCCCCATAGGAGAGGAGCCTGCCCTTCCATGCAACCAACTTAGTATAAACTTTGTTGACAATGGGCTGCCAATTTTTGACTTTGATAAGTCCTGGTGACAAAGTAATCCAAATAGGTAACCGGAAAGGAACCGATCTTACACCCAAAGATGAAAGCCGCTTTGACCAAATCCCTAACTAACATGTTGATACCAATGATAAAGCTTGTCTAGAAGTTCACCCTCAAACCACAAACCTCATCCACCAAGTCCAGAATAAGTCTAGCTCTGAGAAGCTGGTCAACATCACCTGATAGAAAAAGGATGGTGCCATCAGCATAATGTAGATGGGAAATCTTCCTGGACACTCCTCCTACCTGAAAACCAAAAAAGAGTCCCGTCTCTTCACATTTCGACCACATTTTGGTAAGAAGATTAGCAACAATGGCAAATAACAAAGTTGACATTGGATCCCTATAATAACCTACAAAAATTAAAGGATATTTGTACAATTATATCAAAGGTAGGATTTATTTGTAAAAAGATAACAAGTGGAGTCCTAAATCAACTACTCAAGAATCAAAACTAAAAGACATAGTTACAAATCTAGGATATAAATATAACTTTTAAAAATTAAAAGTAAAAATTAAAGTGTTTTAAAACTTAGGGGTTTAAGTTATTTTTTTTCTAAAACTACTAATGGGCTTGATGGGCCCTTAAAACAGATTTTTATGAGCTCTTAAATGGGCCATGCAACAGCCCCTTTATCTCCTATTCAATCCTTCTAGAAGAAGCCACCTAAGAAGGGGAAACTTTGCCATGTAATAATGAGGAGAGGGACACATCATTACCCTTTCCAACCTCCAAGGGTCACCTAGGGACACCTTATATCCTAGGCTATCATTAAGGGGACACCTCACCCTCCTCCTCTCATCCTTATCCTCTCCTTTCACGTATAAATAGGGAAAGGCAGCCCTTGGTTTCTACCATTCCACCAAGAAGAAGAGGGAAAAAATCTATAGAGAGAGAGAAAGCGCTACAGAAAATCAAAGAAAGAGAGAGAGAAAAAGGAAGGGGATTCGCCAACCTAGGAGGAGTTGGGCTTGTAGCAGTGGTCTGTTGGCGCCTTGGCGGTGCTTTGGCGGCGGCCCAAGGATGGTCCAACAGTGGAATCATTTATAGGCAGGGTGATATTGTCCTACTTTTCTAAACTTGTAATTTAAAATCTAACTAGACGTTTAGATAGATTCTAAAGAACGTTCCTAAAGGAGAGATTCTATCAATATCTCTTTTCGAAAAGAAACGATTTTTAAGAAAAGATTATATTCGAATGTTTTTTCTTACAAACTTGATAAAGAGATTCTGACAAAATATTTTCTTAAAGAAATTATTTTCCCTTAAAGGGGTTTTGCCAAAATAAACTATTGGTTTGTCTTGGAATTTATTTTGTCTTGTACCAAAAAATATAATGATATAATATATTAAAAATAATGAATTGCTAGTGCCAAATTTTCTCAACTTCTAGGATATAAAGTCTACTTTATGACGATTCTTTAACCACAACTTTACAACAATGATTTTAAGATGATTAAGACCTTCTAAAAGAAGGGGTAAGACCGAGAATATAAGTAAAGACCCTTTTTAACAAAAGGAGTAAAGATCGGACACACGATCAAGATTATTACTTTATGATTGAAATTACGATTATAAATAAGACCCTTCATAAAGGGGATAGTATCATGTCTGTGATTATGTAAAGATTATGATTCTTTTAGATATATTATTATCATGATTATATAATTAAGATTATATTATTATGATTAGACTTCTTGAGATATTTTCTTACTATTAGCAAGGTGACAGCACTTCACCGGTGGGAAGGGCCCTCAGATCTGTCCCTTAGAGATATGGAGACATGGGTCATTATAAAAAGTGAAAGAAAGACAGGATGTCTCCTATTGAATTGATAAAGAGAAAGAAAGAAAGAAACGGGTCTAGTAGTTACCTACTCGGGACATCCTGAGGTAGTGGCTAGATAAACTACTTGAGTGCACTTGGGACTAGAGTCAGGACGACATAACTTTGGGCTGTGAGTTCCAGTCAGCCAAGAACATTAAGCAACCTACTCAATTAGATAAAGACTACGGGTGAGTGGTTATCCTTATCCCTTCTATAAATAAGCCACTTAGTCGAAAGATCAACTGATTGCAAGAAAAGACCAACCAGGTGAAAGATCAAAGAAAGAAAGATTGTGGCTCAAAATAAGACTGATCGGGCTAAAGGGTAAGAACTAAATTTCTGATCGTGGCTTATAATTAAGCTTCACAATGATGTTATGATTATATCATGCAAGTATATAAACATATCCTTATAAGAACTATCAAAGTAAAAAAGATGCAAACTATCAAAAGAATACGAAAAAGAGACAAACTCAATTTATTATCTAAAAAAAAATGATCCAAGGTATATTTTTTTGAAAGGTGACCAAAGGTCACAATTCATTGATGAAGATCAATAGTAATACAACAAACGATGAACCCTTTCCAATGAGAGACAACCTCCCAAAGTCCCCCCCCCCCAAAGCTGCACCCAAGAACATAGCTAGGCCTCAAATTATCCAGGGGATAAAGGCCAATGAGACAAAATTACAAAGGGAACAAAAACAATACCAAATAAAATCAGCTGCAGTTTCCACATGTTCTGAGGGATAAGGACAGAAATCACCCCAATCTTCAAGCAAATGAAGCACAGTCTAGAAATCCCTCTATTGGAAGTGCAAAATTTTCGCCATAGTATACCACTGAACATTGATAATGCCACAATGAAGAAAATAGATGATTAGCATCTTCATCCATTACTCCACAGAAAATACACTTAGCTTGTTGGATCTGGAGAATACTATGTAGTCTGTCCAATGTAGGCAATCTACCCAAAGCCATTTTCCACAAGAAGATTCCAATTTTGGTTGGGAGGAACTTGGACCACACAATATGAGTCCAAGGAACCCTCAACCCTCCATCTTGCATAATTTAGTAAGTGCATTGACTGAAAAGACTCCTTTCCTGCTCCATACCCAGCTTCTACAAGTATCCGGAGAGTAAACCTGTCAGCTTCTACTAGTATCCGGAGAGTAAACCTGTCAGCTTCTACTAGTATCCGGAGAGTAAACCTGTCTGAGTGGCTTCCCCTTATCCTCTGATATAGCATACAACGCTTCAAACTGAGATGCAAATGGAGTCTGTGTACTCCCAAAGCTTTGTCAGGTTTCCATTACCCACTGAAAATTTGATGGCAGGGCTGACAATATCAATCAATTTGCTGATGTTTCTCCAAATGGGTGAGGATGAGGCACAGGATAGGGGAGGAAGGGAATGCCTTATTAGAACTAAATAAGTCATAACCACTTAGCCAAAAGGACTTTATTAAAGACTCCAATGCTGATCAGACCCAATCCTCCTTGCTCTCTGTTTCTGCAAACTTCGTCCCAAGAAATTAAATGAAGGCCTCCCTTCTCCCTTTTCCCGCCTGCCCAGAAGAAATTACTTTTCACTGATTCATGACTTTCTCCAGTGTTCTAGGAGCTTTAAGAATGGACAAGTGATATGTAGCCAGCAAGGAGAGAACAGTCTTTGAAAGAATCCATTTACCTCCAGAAGAAAGGAATTTGGCTCTCCACCCGTCCAAAGCTTGTAAATTTCAAAATCAGGCCATCCCAATATCTAACTCTGTTCTGTACATTAGACAAAGGTACTCCCCAATACTTAATAGGAAAACTTCCCTCCTTGCATTCCCAATCAGCAGCTATCTGATGAACTCTCTCTTGGTTGAGGTTAACTCCTATTACCTCAGATTTCTCAAAATTAATAGAGAGTCTGGTGATTGCCTCGGTTAATAGAAGAATGCTCTTGCTATTGAGTAGCTTAACATCATTTGGTGACGAGAACAAGAGGGTATCATCGGCAACTTGTAAGCGAACAATTGGAATCCATTCCTCCCAATATTGAACTCATCAACCAGTTGAAGTGCTGCTGTTGTCTCCCACAAGGTGCTCAGAATCTGACTAACCATAATGAAATAAATGGGGAGATAGGATCCCCCTGCCTCAATCCCCTTGAACTCTCAAAATAACCACATGATTCCCCATTGAACAGGATGGAGAATCTAGGAGTGGAAATACAATTCATTACCCAATTACCCATTTCCTTTTGAAACCCATTAAGAGAAAAGTGTTTCGAATGCAGCTCCAACTAACTATATCGAATGCTTTCTCAAGGTCTAATTTTAAAAGAACACCTTCCCTTCTTCTAAGTTTCTGAGAGTGAATAGCTTCATGAGCTGCAATAAAATTATCAAGGATGAATCTGCCCTTCAAAAAAGCTGATTGGTTACCGCTGATCAGATTTTCCAACACTTTTCTCATTCTATTTGCCAATACCTTAGTGACAATTCTGTAGCATCTTGTAGGAGGACCATGTGGGATAGTCCCACATCGGTTATCAAGGGTGTGCTCCATGTGTTTAAGATCGTGAGTCTTAGAACCTTAATGCCGTGGTGGTTTTGGGATTTTTAGATGGTATTAGAGCAGGTGCCATGGGCCGCCCCAATGTTTCCGCCTCCACCCCATTAATTTCCACGGCCCATCTTGACCGTGAGAGGGAGTGTAGGAGGACCATGTGGAATAGTCCCACATCGGTTATCCAGGGTGTGATCCATGTGTTTAAGATCTTGGGCCTTAGTACCTCAACGCCATGGTTCTAGGGTTTCTAGACATCCATTTAAAAGGCTGTCTAAAGTCTGAAACCTTTTACGCCCCTTCTCGCCTTGGAATCAGGACAATAAAAGTAGAATTAAAAACCTTGATGCTTTCAGGTCTTGTCTGGAATTCTTCAGTGACATTCAGAAGATCATCTTTGATTACATCCCAGAAAAACTGGTAAAAGCCCATGGGGAAACCATCCGGACCCGATGACTTATTCACATCCAGACTGAAGACAGCTTCCTTCAACTCTTCTCCTAGAATCGGAACACAAAAATAATCAGCTTGAGAATCTTCAATCCTGGGAAGAAATCCTTCCTTCCAGGTGTGGTCTCCTTTGCTCATTTTCTGAAAATATATCTCTAAAGAAGGAAATAAAAACATTTTTAATATCCTCTTCCGAATCAACCTGTTGATTGTCAACCACTATGTGCTCAATCTTGAGAGACCTTTTCTTGGACCAGCAACTGCATGGAAAAATATGGTGTTTTGATCTCCTTCCTTGAGCCATAGCTCCTTTGCTCTTTGTTTCCATTTGATCTCCTCTTTAAGAAGCCAAACATTGTACTCCTCCTTAAAATCATCAAGTTTCTGCCTGTCATCAACTGAAAAGTCTTCAGAATCTGCCCTTTTCTATAAGTCTTCAATTTTACTGAGCATTCGATTTCTGTTGGCTGAATAGGTCCCACCATTCTTAGAACTCCACCTCTTTAAACAATTTCTGACCCCTTTTTTTTTAAGGTGACCAAAATAGGCCACAATTCCATAGATAATAAATGTAAACTTTACAGCAGAGAGCACACAAGGCACTCAGAACCCACCCAAGCCCTTACAAACATCACAAGATCACTCCACAAAACCCCAAACCATCTTATCAAGGAGATAAGAAATTACTTGAAAGTAGAAAAGAAAATTACAACCTCAGCCAAACAATCTAAACCACTGCTGCAGGCAAGCCATAAACTGTGATGATTTCATATCCATCAGTATCCTTGCTGCTTTACCCCATTCAGAAATCCATCTCAAGACCTTCCTCGCTATGATGTAGAAGCAATTGTACTCCTCTTGAACCTTCTGTAATTTCTTTCAGTCTATACTCCCCACAGGAATGCTGGAAGAATAATTGATCAAAGCTCCTTCTCAGATGGAATAGGACATAAGTTTTTTTTTTTTTTTTTTGAAACTGATCAAAAACAAATCACTGATTCATTAATAATAAAATGCAGAAATTACACCAAGGAGCAAAAAAGCTCAGAGTACACACAGGAAATCCCATACACAGACAGACAAAAAAACCCACAATTATCTTATCAAGAGGATAAGATAATATACAGGACTAAAAAACAGGACTCAAGGAAACACTATCAGCACATCATCCTCAAAGCCTTCCCTAAAGCAGACAGAGTAGGAGAGGATTTCGGATCCCCTACAATCCCAGCAGCAATACCCCACTCCCTGACCCATCTAATAATCATGCACATAATATTATAAAAGCTGTTATATTCATCTTTGAATCTTCTATAATTCCTTTCATTCCACACACTCCATAGAAATGTAGGAAGAATTAGAGACCACAATTCCTTCTCATTTGGATAAGGGCATAGCATAGCCCATCCCTCCAACATAAGAAGTGTAGAGGAAGGTTCTTCCCAACTGATATTGAGACTTCTGCAGCATTCATCCACCAGGCTTGAACAATACCACAGTAGCAAAACAAGTGGCCCATGTCCTCAGTAAATGAACCGCAGAAGCAGCACCTGAAATTCTGTAGAGGGAGGAACCGACTCAACCTGTCCATTGTTGGAAGCCTTCCCAAAGCAATTTTCCACAAGAAGAGATTGATCTTACACGGTAAATTCTTGGACCAAACTACATTCCCCCAGGGCACATTAACACCACTATCATTAATAATTCTAACCAGAGCATTAACCGAAAAAATGCCTTTAGTATTCCAGCCCCATACTCTTGTATCATCACAGTTTCTCTGCAAGCCAAAATTGTGAATGATATTCAGCACTGCCAACAATTGTTGAAACTCAAGAGTTGTAAGATTTCTTCTAAAGCTCAGATTCCATGGATTAGAGTGTCCATATGCATACATTTCAGCCACAACCTTGTTCTTGTCCTCAGAAGCTAGATATAAATCTGTAAATTCCACTGCCAAAGACTGGTTCAGCACCCACTTATCTTCCCAGAATTTAATCGAGCACCCGTTGCCCACTCGAAAAGAGATTGGGGGAGCAATCATGTCCACCATTTTACTAATATTCCTCCAAATTAGGGACACATTAGATAAGAATGTTGGGTACAAATTCCATCTAGAAGTACCAGAATAGTATTTCCCCTTAATGATTCTGGACCACAAGGCATCTTTCTCCTCTCCCATTCTCCAAATCCACTTGGCCAATAAAGCTTGGTTAAAAATATCAATCTTTAGCAATCCTGCCCCACCTTGATCCTTTCTCCTGCAAACCTTTTCCCATGCTATAAGGTGCAAAGCCCTTGTTTCTCTCTTCCCTTCTTCCCAGAAAAATAGACTTCTCTTGGCTTCAAGAATTATTTCCACCTTTTTTGGAATTCTGAAAATTGATAGATAATAAGTAGCCAAAGACGAAAGAACTGTTTTAGATAACACCCATCTTCCTCCGGCTGATAAAAACTTGGCCTTCCACCCTTTCAATCTCTACTCAAACCTTTTAATAAGATCATCCAAATCCCTAACTTTACAATGAACATCAGATAGAGGAAGACCAAGATAGGAAATTGGGAATGAAGACACCTTACAAGTAAAAGAATCAGCAATTTCCTGAATTCTCTCCGAATCCAAATTAATACCAACCACCTCAGATTTCCGAAAGTTAATGGACAGTCCTGTGATAGCTTTAGTAAGAATCAAAAGACTCTTCATGTTTATGATCATAGATTCATTTCCAAAGGAGAAAAGCAATGTGTCATCAGCATAATGAAGGTGTGATAATAAAAAACCATTTCTTCCTACTAAGAAACCATCAACCAAACCTTGTGTTGATGCCCGATCCCATAAGGTACTTAAAATTTGTCCAACTATGATAAAAATCAGTGGAGACATCGGATCACCTTGCCTTAAGCCCCTCGAGCTTTTAAAGTACCCACATGGTTCACCATTAATCAGAATTGAGAATTTAGCAGTGAATATACAACTCATGATCCAACCAATCCATTTGTGATTGAAACCCATGGCCCCAAGTGTTCTTTAAATACACAACCAGCTTACCCGATCATAAGCTTTCTCAAAGTCCAATTTAACAAGCACACCCTCCTTTCTACTACTCTTCTAAAAGACAATGGCTTCATGAGCTGACAAGAAATTATCCAGAATGTACCTTCCCCTAAGGAATGCTGCTTGATTTGAACTGATCACCTCCTTCAACACCAACTTAAGTCGATTGGCCAGCACCTTAGTGATGATTTTATAAATCCCATTCAAAAGACTGATGGGCCTAAAATCAGTCACAGAATCGGCCCCTTCCTTCTTTGGTATTAGAACAATAAAAGTGGAGTTAAAGCGTTTGATACACAGGGGCCTTTCCTGAAACTCTCTCATTACCTTCATCAAATCTTCTTTGATAATATCCCAGAAATGCTAATAGAAACCCATAGAAAAGCCATCCGATCCTGGAGATTTGTTGGCTTCCATACTAAACACTGCAGCTTTGACTTCCTCCTCTGAGAATGGTGTACACAACTCAATAGTCTGATCTCCATTAATCTTAGGTAAGACACCCTCCTGGATGTGAGGTCTCCACCACTCGTCTTCCTTAAACAGATTCTCAAAATATGAAACAAAGCTACTCTTCATCTCTTCCTCAGACTCCACCAGAGTATTATCGACTTTCACTTGATTAATTCTCAAAGACCTTTTCTTTGCAGTTGCAGTTGCATGGAAGAATCTAGTATTCTTGTCCCCCTCCCTCAACCACAACTCTTTCGACCTCTGCTTCCACTTTATCTCTTCTCTAAGTAACCACATATTATATTCTCTTTTAAGATCAGCTAACTCCTTGTTTTCATCCTCAGATAACCCAGTCGCATCAGCTTTAGCTTCCAGTTCATCTATTTTCTAAGAGAGTCGTTGCTTGTAAGAAGAATCTGCCCCAAAAGTCTTTGCACACCATTTTTTAATGTCGTGGAATAGGACATAAGTTAGCCCACCCTTCTAACATCTGGATCACAGAAAAGGGTTCCTCCCAAGCAATATTAAAGCTCCTACACCATGACAGCCACCAAGCATTGATAATACCACAATGGCAAAACAAATGATTAGCTACCTCTTCAAATCTTCCACAGAAGATACATGAAGGCTTCTGCACAGGAAAAAAATGTCCGAGTCTGTCCATCGTAGGTAGTCTCCCCAAAGCCATCTTCCAAAGGAATATATTGATTTTGCGAGGTAAGAGCTTAGACCATACAATGGGCTCCCATGGCACTCTGAATCCCCTGTCATTTATCTCACCATAGCATTGACAGAGAATATGCCTTTGGAATTCCATACCCATAACCTTTTGTCATGACAGTTTATTTGCAGGCTAAACTTTTGTAAGATGTTCAGAACCGCCACCAACTGATGAAATTCCAGAGTTGTGAGGTCTCTTCTAAAGGTCAAATTCCATTGATTGGATTGTCCATGAGAATACACTTCCACCACAGATTTCCTTTTGTCTTTAGATATTTGATACAATTGTGTGTATTCCATTGCTAATGGTTGGTCAGAAGCCCACTTATCTTCTCAAATTCTGATTGAGCACCCATTACCCACTTGAAAGTTGAAACCTGATTGGAGGAGAAATCAAGTCAACCATCTTGTTAATATTCCTCCAAATTGGGGACATGACAGATGAGGAGACAGGATGCAAGTCCCATCTAGCCAAACCATGATAATATTTTCCCGAATAATTTTGATCCACAAAGCATCTTCCTCCTCCCCCATTCTCCAAATCCATTTAGCCAGTAAAGCTTGATTAAAGGTACCTACCTTCATCAAGCCAGCCCCTCCTTGGTCCTTACTCTTGCAAACCTTGTCCCATGCTAGTAAATGCAGAGCTCTTGTGTCCCTCTTGCCCCCTTCCCAGAAAAATATGCTTCTCTTGGATTCAATTATTTTTTCCACCTTTCTAGGAATCTTGAGAATAGAGAGATAATAAGTGGCCAAAGATGAAAGGACCGTTTGGGATAGAACCCATCTTCCTCCAGCTGAAAGGAACCTAGCTTTCCAGCCTTCCAATCTCTGCTCAAATTTTCTAATAATGTCGTCCCAATCTCTGACTTTACATTGGACATCAGAAAGAATTGGGAAAGAAGAAACTTTGCATGAAAATGTCTCAGTAATTTCTTGAACTCTCTCCTGGCTCATATTAATACCTACCACTGCCGATTTCCAAAAATTTATTGCCAAACCTGTAATAGCTTCAACTAGGGACAGCAACATCTTCATATTCCTAATCTTTGCCTCATTACCAGAAGAGAACAACAAAGTATCATCTGCAAACTGTAGGTGTGACAGTAAAAATCCATCTCTTCCAACAGAAAACCCGCCAACCAGCCATTGCGCAGCAGCTCTTCCCCAGAGGGAACTTAAGACCTGTCCAACTAGAATAAAAATCAGAGGAGACATTGGGTCTCCTTGCCTCAGCCCCCTCGAACTCTTAAAATACCCATAGGGATCACCATTCACTAAAATAGAAAATTTGGTAGTGGATAAACAGCTCATAACCCACCCAATCCATTTGTTATTGAAACCCAAAGCACCAATAATTTTATGGATGCAACACCAGCTTACCCGATCATAGGCTTTCCCAAAATCACAAGCACAACCTGCATCTGGCCCTTCTTTCCACCACTTTAAGACCACATCCTTAAACCCCTCTTGAACCTGCCAAGCGAGCTCGTATGTAAAGATCCTTTGCTTTCTTTTCCCATCCCTAACAGACAAAAGGATTGGAATATGATCAGAAACAGATATGTTCAAGCCTTTAATAGAAGAAAGAGGAAACACCTTGATCCAGTCTGTAGACACCAACATTCTATCTATCCTGGACCGAGTAGGGGCCTGTTGCAAGTTAGACCAGGTAAACTTCCTATTGTGAAGCTCCAGGTCAATCAGTGCAAAATCGGAAATCCATTTACCAAAACTCTCCATATGCTTTATTCCATTTCTGAACACTGGATCTTTCCCAAGGAAACCTAATCAAGTTGAAATCACCCATGATGCACCAGCCTTTGTTGAACATATCTGCCAATCTGTGTAACTCCTGCAAAAATTCATCCTTACCCTGAGCATTGGTAGGCCCATAGACTGAAGTGGCAATCCAAGTATCACTCTACCATTTCTAGGTGAAAAGGAAACTGAAAGGCTAAATTTACCCACATCACACAAAAACCCCCGGAATTTAAAGCCATTCCACATCATAACCTGCCCTCCACTAGAATCAATTGCCAGGTACTGACCCTTTCAGAAAAACTAGACCCAGAAATAGAAGAAATAAGCTTGTCCTCTATACTGTCCATTTTGGTTTCTTGTAAACAAAGGCAATCCACCTTCCAAGTTCTAATACAATCTTTAACCGCCCTCTGTTTAAATTCCCCATTCAGACCTCTGATATTCCAGGTGCAGATGTTTATTTGGACAACAATTTTTTCCCTCCCAATTTCTTCTCCCTCAAACCATCAAAGAGCTCATTGTTCTGAACATAAGAGATCTCCCACTTACCTATTTTAAGACCCTCTTTCTGACCTTTACTCTTGGAGGAATTGTGTAATGACTCATTTCTACATAATCCCTTAATAAAACTGATCACAATATCTTCCTTGCCTATGAAGGATACTCCTATCTTCCTCCCAAACTGACCAATGTCCTCTGCCCGGTCTCCAGGTAAGGAGCAATTGCCTTGGATGACGAATCGTCCTCCTCTGTTACGGGCAGAGGATCACGTTCATCAAAAATAACCGTCCCTCAGTCTCCTTCGAAGGAGTCCTCTGCCAGCCTTGGGAGGATGAAGGAAGAGGGCCAGATGACTCTGAGTTAAGAAGGGGACATTCAAAGCCTGAAGATTCTCAATTGGCATGTTAATCATAGCATCAGCTGCAGTCTCAAAGACCATCAGATTGATAGACTCATCTACTCCCACAGTGGAACCTGAAGCTTCCAATACGTGCTCCACCCTCACTGCCTGAATGGGTCTCTCATCAAGCAAAACACCTACTGGAGTCTCCGGATGCCTAGGAGAGGACAGGGCTATTGTGCCAGGAGACTGGAAAGGGCGAAGGCTCAACGGGTTTCATTGGGTGAAGAAGATGAACCCGGTTCCTTCGAAATGAAGCACCCGAGGTCCATGGATGTCGACCCAAATGACTTACCCAAAAGAGGCCTTACATAGAAACCCGGATCTTGCTTATCGGTGCCCCAAACCTGTAGATCTTCTCCGCCCGATACGAGTTGGTGATCTTTGACTGGCGACCTTCGAGCTTCTCCTGCCTTTTCAACAGAGTCGGACCTGCACAGGTGGGCAACTCCAGCATGGACCCAACCTATCAAAGCAGCTTCGAACACCGCAGTCTACCTCGGGCCTTTCCATACTACTGCAGCAACTATTACCCATGAAAAATTGAGAGCTCTTTACCACATTACTTGTACCTTTTTGTTTACATTTATATATATTGCAGTGGTACAATCCACTTTCCCCAAAAAAAAAAACTATTACCCATGAAAATCACATCATTACAAGGATCTGCAGGGTTAGAAATCAATACTCTCCCCACATCTGCCTTGATCGATGAGAATGCATTTCCATCTTCTTGACTCACAAGATCGAGTGGCTGCCATGTCGGACTCAGAATACCTTCCGAGAGTTCTCAGTCCGAGTCATCATTGGAAGCTGTGTTTCATGCAGCGGCAAGGACTGAGAAGAGCTCTCCCTTTGAGAGGGCTCCCGATCCCTTCTATAGGACTTGTAAGCAGAGACCACCTCCGCCCATGTCCAATCCACCTGCAAATGATGATTCTGGCTCGAGCTAGGATGTGAAACAGGGTCGGAGGAGGATGAATGTTGTTCCACTGAAACAGAGATCCAGAAGCTACGGCCCTCCACCCTAACTCTTATGAAGTTAGGGATGCAGGCAATGGAATCCACTTCTACTAACAACCTTGCATATCTAAATGATTTCAACTGAAGAGTGCATCTATCAATCTTCCTGAGAACTAAAAAACTGCCTACCAAAGACTGGAAAGTAGCTACATTCCAGACATGCAGAGGCAGTCCCTCTAAACAACACCATTGCAGCTGGCCTTCATCCACCAGCTTCGTAGCACTCTCAATCATCCATGGTGAGAAAAGCAAACTGAAGTCCCCTACAAGAAGGAACTTCTTGGAAAGACCAGCCTGCTTCCATCCCACCATAGATGGCTTGATCAGAAGCTTCTCCCTGGGAGCTCTTTGATATCCCAAGAGAACTTCCTGGACCAAACCGAAACCAGCGCCTCCTTAACCAGAGTCACTGGTGGAAGCCCTTCAATCTTCTCAGAAGATCCTCCTGCCTCAAGAGACAGGATAAGGCACTCCTGCAGCATTGACCTGGCACCCCGGACTTCATGGGACTATGGAATATCTCCTGTTACACAAGCCTTTGAGGAAGGGAGAGTAACTTCCGGGCGCCTCCCCACCGGAGCAAACTTCAACAGCGAAGCAACCTTCACCTTCATGGAGCTAACCCTCTTATAAGAGCAAGTGCTACTCATGTTCGCCGACCTCCCCTAGGAAATACATCTCACCTACAATTCTTCACCAGTGCCCTTCGTGTAAGCATCTGATATAGGTAGAAGCCCCAACAAGCAGCGGACAACACCTCAAGTTCTTCCCAGGATGCACCACCAACTTCCTCTTCCTCCGGCTGTCCACATCCCACCAACCTTCCTCCTCACCAAGAGCAGAATGCTGGGGAGTGATGACTGCACCAGCATTCACTCTCCTCTCACTGCTACCCCCATCCTTCTCACGATACTCCACTCTCACCTCCGCTCTCATCGCCTAAGACTAGTGGCCAGTGGGTAAGATCCAAGGTATATTTATGTACATGTTATTGTGATTTTCATGATCCGGTTGTAATATTTACTCTCTGACATTTTTACTATCAAAAGAATATGGTAGTTTAAAAGTAAACAGCTTAAGCATAAACTAGTTAAATATTTCAATTACTCAAAAGTCTATTGATTACTTCACATTCTTCTGGTAAATTCATATGGATAAATGAATTTTAATTCTAATACTGGATCATTAGGGAGTAAATGATCCCTACTAAGTCCAATCTATAATTTAATATTTTTAAGAAGCTTTCTTAAGGACAATTCGTTAGTTTCATTTACGTCGGAGTCAGTCCAATAACTCTGGTTAGTATTAAATTTTTAACAAATTTAATTTCTTATATTGTATTTATAATTTGTACAATTACCAGAGAGGATATAAGATACGACGAACCATTCAGGCATGGATGATGGCACCACTTTCTTTATTGTGAAATTTTTTTTCCTAATCATTTAAAGTGGGACCATTACAGTCCCCTTGCCAAAGTCCCCAGCCACTATGAAAGAAGGAGATAGGCACCCCATTAATAAGGATAGCAAATGAGGCCAAGGTCACATATTCTCTAATCCACTTTATTCATTTATCGCCAAATCCCATTCTGTAAATAATATCAAAAAAACAATTCCAATTAACTCTGTCATATGAATTTTCAAAATCAAGCTTAAGAACCAAACCCCTCTTTCTTTGTTGTTTCATACCATGTAAAAATTCATGAGCCACAAGGAAACCTTTATGAATATGTCTTCCTTTAGTAAAGGCACTTTGACTATCACTAATCAACCTATTCAATACCTCTAATTTGGTGGCCAGCATCTTGGAAACAATCTTGTATACCCCATCCAAAAAACTAATCGGGTTGTAGTCCTCCACAAATTCATCCCATGCTTTCTTAGGTATGAGCACTATGAAAGTCTTATTAGCACCTCTCAAATGCGCTTTCCCTTCCTGAAATTCCCACACTACCTACAACAACCTCCCAGCAATGTTGAAAAAATAACAATGGAAAATCATCAGGCCCCCAGGCCTTGTCCCCCCTGTCAAAGCAAAAATAGCATCATGTACCTCCTGTTCAGAGAAATTTGAATTCAAGAGGATAGGACTTTGATCAAATAGCGCACTCTGAAGCAGGATGCCTAAAAATGAGGAAAATACTATTTTCACTCGGCGAAAATGAGGAATTTGTCCAACCTGGAGCAAATGGGCTGATCCCTCAAATTCGACCAAATATAGAAACCATTACCACTCTGCACATCAATGAGACTTCACCAGTTTCAGAGCCTACGGAGTTACCACACCTTGCTTCAGAGAACTACTATGGCATACCTTCTTTCTATGCCCTTCTCCTCCACAATACAAACTCTTGATCTTCTCCTTACGATCCGTTGCCCAATGGATGAGCAAATCCTTGGAATTTTGAAAATTATTCCTTTGGTTATTGTCAGCATGACCTACCCTACCATCATCATGCTAGGACTTAACAATACTAGTTGGTACACAAGCAACTTCGCTTTCATTGAAGGTGCTCAAAATTTCCGCAGCAGGCGCTGAAGGATGGAACACCATGCTGTAAGGTGAATAAATTCTTAGAAATTCTCCATAATGCCCGTGCTAGATGATCCATCTAACCTTTCTTCTACAAAGAGTGTGGCATTGAAGTCATCTGCCAAACACCATGGCCTGTATGCAAAGTACATGATCATGCAAAAGTTCATCCCACAAGAGCTTCTTATCCTTCCTCTCTTGAGGCCCATAAATACCAATATTAGTCCTTTAAAAAACCTTCCTCTTGACATTTCAAAGTAATAGTAATTGTAGACCTCCTTACTTGTTTGCCAATCTCTTCAAGTACAAAGTCATTCCAAGTGACCATCATACCACCCGATCTCCCCACAGTAGGAGACACTACCCCTCTAGACAATTTGTATCCTCCAATATTCCTCCTAGCTTCATCATCTTCCTCCTCAGTCTTTGTTTCTTGTATGCAAATAACCTCAACCTCGTGCCTGCTAATCAAGTCCCTAACCACCCCCCTCTTCTCCCTACTCCCCAATCCCTAGCATTCCATGATGGGATCTTCATGGATAAAAATAATTATAGCTACAAACCCTCCCCCCTGACACCCCCCTCAACCTCTTCCTTACCCACTCCTTAAAGACTTGCCCCCCTTAGCACCCCCGGCCAACCCAAGTTGCCATCTATTACGGATCTTGTGTAGAACAGTGTGGATGTCTTTGTCTACCCCCTCGAAAGAGACTCCAATCTTATCCACCACCTCCTTGGCTTGCTCCCTCATTACCTTCTCCACTCTCACCAAAATCTCTCTAACTTTCTCCTTGTCTAAACTCCCCCCACTTCTATCCACTCCATACCAATCATTCTATGGAATCGGGAGTCTCCAAAACAATCTCAGGTCCCTATGCTTCCCCCTAAAGCTTCTCCCCAAAGGAGAGCCTGAGCTTGGGTAAGGCATTGAGACACCCCCACCCCGATCCACTAACAACGTGCCCACCACCTATTCTAGGCACGAAGGTTGAGAGTTCTTCACTTCTAGGTCTTGGGCTTCACCAACTAGTGGCATAGACTGGCTAGCCAAGAGCTAAGGCTTTCCCTTAGGAGGCGACATCTCCCTGACTAGACCAGCTTCGACCGACAGTGCGTTTGCCTTCTAGATGCACAGCCGATCCTACGTTCATATGTTCCTCCCAAATTGGAGGAATGATGGCAAGAGAACCATTTGAGGCAATTTGCACAAGCATCCCCTGAAAAACCTTTCTCTGTTTCGGACAGGAGCATTACGTAGGCAGAGCACCAAGATCTATTTCATCATGTTGACGGCTCCCAACAAGCCCCTGAAGGGTATCGCCCTGCTAGGAATCGCAGTCGGCTTTGCCAGAAGTTGCTCCAAATAGCTTCCTGTCGACATCGTGTCACTGCAACTCATAGAATGCAGAATCGGCCGATCCCAATCCGGATCGGCCGATCCCGATCGGGATCGGCGGGTCCCGATCCATGCCGGAATTCCATGTTGCAACTGCCCCAGAGGTTGCTCCAAGGATGTTAGGTGGAGAAGGTCCCCAGCGGGTCGAGAGCCGGGCTTGTAGCAAATCGACGAAACAGGCAAGTTCTGGGTATCAAAACCTTTACCCGATCCACCCTCTCTGCTCCCCGACGAGCCATTCTGTCCACCACGCGAACTGACCCAGTTCAGCAAGAAAGGAGGGGTGGGCTGGGTGACTAATTCAAAACTTGAATAGCTGCCCCGATTCGTCCACGTACCCCAGGTCGTGGTCATCTTCCTCCTCTCGATCCCTTTGAAGAAAACCTAGCCCATCCGGTGGCAGCGGCGAGTGCAAGACCTAGACAGCAACAGGATAGCTCTTCCCTACCACTTCCACGATGATCCCCTTCAGAATCTCCTAGTGGACAAAGGCCTTCAGCATCCTGTCAACAACAAGCAGATTTCCACTCACCGACAACCTGAGAGAGTCTTCAACTCAACATCCAAAACTCTTCGTAAGGTATTGGATCCTTACTAGGTCGCAAAAGACCACCAGGAACCCCACCAATCTTATCGAGGAAGAGGAAAATGCAAGCTCCAGATAAGATCCCCACTGAAACTCCCACCACATCACCTGCACCACGAAACCCTCCCCTTTTACAGAGCCCTCAGCCACCACCCCTCAGCAGCCTCTTCTGATGCAGCCAGTCCTAGAAAGATGCTTCCAAGATCCCTAATGTCCCAGCCCCCTAGCACCTCCTTCTCATCTACGGTCTTCGTAACAAGATCTGCAGTTGGCCTAGCCATGGAAGGCTTCCCTACAACAAGACACAGGTGGATGTATTGCCTCAGCCGCTGAAGGTGCGGGCCAAGGAAATACGTTGGAGGCGTCAGCACAGAAACCACCAGAGGCTGTTTAGGTTTGCCCATCCTCGAAAGCCCCGTGACTACCTCTGCGTAGGACCTGCATGCCGCAGGACAGGATCTCCACACATGGCCTTTGCAGTTGCATCCGTGGCACCTCACCAAGCCCTGACATTCTTTCCTCTGATGACCCTCTCGGAGGCAATGGCCACATGCTCCCTCCGAGAACTTCCTGGCCCTCACACTCATCTCTCCCTCATAGGCTGAGATTTGTCTTCACCTCAAGTTCATGATGCTATCTCACAAAACACAAGGTGAAAAATCAAATGTGGTAGGAAGTTAGAAATTCAATGGCATAAACGAGAGATGTAGTTTTAAGGCTAAGATGATTGTGATGATTGCTATATTGGTTCAAATCTAATGATCACTGCTACATTTGGAGAAGCAGATGAATGTAGAAAAAACATGCTTCATAAAACATTAATAGAAGTAGCTCAATTCAATAATGACTGCACCTTCTTAGCCTGCTTAGTGTAAATCAGGACTTTGTTTATTGTGGGATAAACCATAAAAGCAAGTCAGCTTACATGTCGAAAGCTTGACCCTCCAAAATTGTTTGCTCAATGTCCAGACGCCCGCTAAATGATGCCTTTTTTGTGAAATCAAAAAGATGTTGTGATAGGTTTATATGTCTCTGAAGCAGCAACCAGCAGTGAAATGTAAGGCATATGACCAGTCCTGGAAAAATGAAAGAAAACAAAAACACACTTACCGAAATTTCTGGAAGCGAATTAAGCTTCTTAACAAAGTCCTTCAATTCAGATACTGTCCGTGTCTGCAAAAAGCAGATGGTCCTGTTAAATTCATACTATCAAACCATTACCCATCTCAAACATTAATCAACAGATTCGTCCATGTCAACAACTAAATTACAATTTAAACTTTGAATATAACAAATTATCACACTAAATTTTGCTATAAAACTAAGCACGTGGCTGACAGGATGGAAACATAAATAACAAACCACTGAAATCTAGCAACAGATCCCTTGTGGGCCTTACCAACAAAGGAAACTGGGAAGTTTCAACTTTGGCAGATAACCAACAGCCATAATCCATCAAAACAGTGAATAACAGTGCAAATGAACATTGTAATTTTCTGAAAACTTTGCCCACTATACTGTTGCAAAAATGAGAGAAAGTATTTGTGTAATTTTAAAGCTTTAGGACTCAAAGAAAGTGTCTACTTTAATAGGCATTATAGGCTGGAACTTTGATAACCTTGCTAGGCTGATTTTAAATGTGGATGGTACCACAAATGCATTAATATAACAAAAAAGGAGGGAGGATATACATGTAAATCAAGCACACCTAACAAAAGCCCCATACAAAAGACACCAAGAAGGCGTAAGCAGTTATAGGGAGCCTGTCACAGCCGTTATGTCCAACAATTTCTGCATGGCCATGACCCATGTCCCGCCTTGTGTAGCTTCTTGTTTTGCCTAATCTCACCAAGGAATGGTCATCCTAACCTCACCCTCCACCCAAAATGGTACTATGCAAAGAACATTTTATGTTCAAGGGTGGAGAAGAATAGGATCTTCCTAAGGATTAGTAGGGGTAGAAGAACCTGGAACCATCAAGTGGGGCCTTAGTACAACCACCAAACTTCTTGTCCCTTTTAGCTCAAGCCTATTCCCCCGAGCCATCCACCATCCCTTGTAAATTCCTCATTTGAATATAATGATTCCTTGCCTTGTTGGCTAACTCTCGTGCATCGCTCTTGTGGGTTGCTTGTTGGCTTTGTTAGTGTGCTTATCTTCTACGTGCAGGTGCAAAGTTGCACGATGGTGGTTAGCTTATGGCAACTGGTTGCACGGGCGCCACACAGTCTCAAGTTACGTAGCAACTTGAAACCGTGACAGTTGGTATTGGGGCTCCAAAATAAGGCTTTCATTTTTTAAAATCCTCCTATTCCTTACACACCCAGATCACCCAAAAAGTCCCGTGGAGTGTAAGGACCTGTAAATTAATGCAGGGACATGTACATAATTATAAGAAAGTCAAGGTTTATTTGCAAGAAAATATGAAGGAATATACTTTTAATTTAAACCCTCTAATACTTTAAAACAATCCAAAAGGACCAAACTATAAAATACATGGACATAAACTGTAATTCCAAAGTTTGAGGTTCAAAAACAATAGACAATAAAGCTAGGGGTTTAAGTTAAATTTTTCCTAAATGTCTAATGGACCCTTAATGGGCCTTAAAATGATGGACTGTAATGGGCTGTAAAAGTAGATAAAAACATGCCCGGTATGAGCTTTAATAGGCTCAAATGACCATTATCTAGTTGGGCTATGTGTTGGGCCTTTAATGGGCCAGAAGACCCACAACCCTAAATTGTGTCAGCCTTCCACCTCCTTAATCCACCTCCACAACCCACCTCCTCTCACTTCTATAAATAGGGGGTGACCCCTGTATAGTCCTATATGCCAAAGAGAGAGTAAGGAGAGAGAGAGAGAGAGAGAGAGAGAGAGAAAGAAAGAAAGAGAGAAGAAGAAGAAGAGGGAGAGGGAGTAAGGGACAGTCTTGTAGACACCGATTTTGGACCCCCACTTTTGGTCATGAACCCCATCATTAGCCCATCACCACCAAACCCACCACCTTAGCCATCTCATCTTTTAACCCATTAAATAATCAGGTCCATTAACCAATCTCGACCCTAGCCACCTTTTCGTGGAAGGCCAGCCAGCCCGCCTTCCACCACCCTTAGAAGGCCAGCTAGCCCGCCTTCCACCATCCTTGGAAGGCCACCCCTTGCCTTCCACCACCCTTGGAAGGCCAACTGGGCCGCCTTCCACCTTTTCGTAGAAGGCTAACTACCTGGCCTTTCATAGAAGTAGGAGACAAGATAGTTGGTTGTCCACTCCCCTAACTTCCCCTTTGACTTCGTCTTCTCACGATCTTCTCCACTCGCCACCCTCACCCCCACTACTCCGATCACTCCCCGCTCTGGCGACTGCCACGGCCACGATCTCCGATGACTGACTATTTCCTATTGGTTCTAAGGGATTTACGGGGATTTAGACCCCTATTTTTCTTCACCTATTTAAACCCCCCATGTCCCCTCGGGAAAGGAGGTTGGCTAGAGGTTGGCAAGGTTTTGGTTGGTAGGAGTTGGAAGGCTTCAGTTTGTGAGATAGGAGATTGAAGAACTTCAAGCGGGAGAAAGGCCTTGGCAGTCCACAAGTCAGGGGAAGCAGAGGAATTCTCCGCATCCCAAATGGGCCCGTTTTCTTAACTCTTTCCTTACTTTTCTCCTTTCATTTTTCATTGCATTCCCATCATTCATCTACTCCGTAGCATCATCTTCTCTTCCTACTCTTTTCCTTTTACCACATTACTTTTACCTTTCACTACTACCACACACGAGCACCCCATCTGCATGCATGCATATTAGGATGACTTAGCACCCTTTACCCCCAGAGGTTTTAAACAAAAAACGGGAGGTGGGTGGCCATAACATATGGTCACCTTCCCTCCCCAAACACCCATCCGGTGCGTCCCCTTTCAATTCTAACATTGTTTACATATTTGCACGAATCGATCCTATACGTCGCAGTTCTAATCGGGTTATCTTCTTCTTCTGCTTTGTCTTTTCTTTTTAGGAACCCTTACCACATTTTGCGTGTAGACTACCGAGCTCTCCTCCTCTGGCCGGCCGGAGGTAGAGAAGAGGAACCCGTCGTCTCCCGCTCCATCAGAACGCGATCATTCTCACCATCCTGCGGAGCACAGGGACCGTAAGGTAATGCTTCTGGCGATCACATACTTCGATTCCTAACCCTTCCAAATCGCCGCAATGCTAAGACGAACGGAGAAGCACTCGCCCGAAGCCCACAGTAGCGGCGGGGACGTTTCGGGTGCCTACAAGTCCGACGGCGGCAGTCTGGGATGGCCCTTCTTTTAAAGTGAGGTGATACCTCTACCTGTTTATCCTTTTTGTTTTGGGTTTCCTTAGTTGTTTTGGGGGTGTATATGCATGATAATTAAGGGAAAATTTATTTTCTTAAATATGGAAAGCTATGAAGGGGATGTTATGCCCTAGAACTTAAACCTAATATAACTAGTTAATGGACCAAATTTAATTGAGCCCAATGTGATTAATTAATGGGTTGTGAGTAATTAGGCTAAATTATAGTTAATTATTTATTAAAATAGATAATGTATAAGGAACCCATTAATTTAACCATTAGGTCCATTATGCCCATTAGTGTTCTAAGAAGGAATCAAACTAGTTCCAACACTAAGTCAAATTCAGGGTTTGGAGTTGTGTGACCAGCTCAATAAATCGGAGACATTTTTTTGCTCGGTTTACAAAAAAATATGATTTTGGTACAGTTGAAAAGAGAAAATTAAGATCTACAACTTTGTAGAAGAAAATTTTTGCTAATTCTAACAGTAACTAGGTCGAATTTGAGGGTTTACAGTTAAGGAAACATTTATGTATGGGAATAGAGTCCTACTTGCACTAGAAAGTGGTTTTTCTATGGGGTTTAAGTCATCCACAGTTAGGGGTGTTCACGGTTTGGTTTGGTTTGGTTCGGTTTACGGCAAAAAAATTTCAAACCAAACCGAACCGACTCATCCTACAAACCGAACCGAACCAAACCGAAAATGTTCGGTTTACTTCGGTTTGGATCGGTTTAAACCGACTTAAGTAAAAAAAAAAATTAATTTAATTGGAACTCAATTTAATTTTCATTGATTTTAATCCAACCTAAAAACCCATCAGCCACCGGCCCACTTGAACGCTTGCAAGTAGAGTGGATGTTTCTTTATAGACCTTATGCAGAAGGAGCGAAAGAAAGCGTCCGGTATAGGACAAAGATTTTCACAAACGTTCACTTGGGCGGCAAGGAGCCTGCCAGCTTGGTGCCACACCGTGCAGACCTTTTAGTCTGGTATCGGCAAGATAAAAAGTGTTCACCTCTTTAAAGGTTCTAGCACGCCCCAATCAGCACGGTACTTGCCTAGTGGGTGTATTGTTTCACGTGGTTTTTGCTTTGTGTTGTCCATGGGAGTGAGTTAAAAATATAATTATATAATATTATTTCGGTTTACTTGGTTTGGTTCGGTTTCTACGGGTTGAAGAGGTTCCAAACCGAATCAAACAAAACGTGTTTTGAACCCGAACCAAACCATAAATTTGATTTAATTCGGTTCGATTTTTCGAGTTGAACCGAACAATGAACACCCCTATCCACAGTTGGAGTTCGACTCTAGCATCGAAAGGGGGGTTTCTTAGTTATAATGGGAAGGCAAGAGACTATATATGGCCTATTAAATTTGTACTAGGCCTTCTAAAGCAGCATTAGAACTCCCAATGTAAGAGCATGGTGTTTTTTAGAAGAACTAGAAGTCATTTGGATTTATTTCTCTTAAGGATTGACTCTAACACATGGGTCGTACTCTTGGCTGATTAGAGGACGTAGAGGAAGTTCTGGAATATGAAGATTTTGTGGTCAGAGCATAAGAGATTTATTAGAAAAAGATTGAAGAGATCTAGTGATCTTCAAAAGGTAGGATATGAAAACCCATTAAATGATATTTTATATGATATAAAACTTCATTTTGAATTTCAAAAGTAGTCAAACATGATTTTTGTAATAATATTCTATCTATCTATAATCTCAAATTCTACTTTGTTTCATTATTTTTTTATCAAATCTACGAAATATGCAAGTTCTGGAATTTCCATTTAAAATGTGTCTGCCTCAGAGGACGCCTACTGAAACACATCTCCTCGACCAGACGTGATTTGAATTTTGCGTCCACCATCCCAGACGCGAATTAGACCTTCTTAATTAGCTCTAATTTGAATTAATACGTGTCTCACACCCTGGACGCATTTCTTGAAAGATGTCTGCAATGCCAGATGCGTTTTAACCGAGTGTTCTACTAACAGTTTGGAATTCTGGGTGAACTTTGATCCTTTCTAAATCTGTCAATTTAAGTCCAAAACCTCTGAAATTTTGTCCACAGCTTTTTTTTGATAAATTCTAAGTGGCTGCAAAATTTCATATTTTTATAAATTTATTTACAATTATTCTGCGATGTATTCCATTGGTTAAAATTTACTCAATTTCTTCATACGTAACTCAATACTCTAAGTCCTCATTTGATGTCCAAATTGTATGAAACTTTGTCCACATGATTCGTATGACCAATTCGACATATTCGCCAAGTTCAGCTATTTTTAGAATTTTTTTGTTATTTTTAGACCTATTTATTAAATTTTCTACTTCAGAAAATAAATTTAATACCTGAAAATTATGTTTATTGATCTAAAAATTTTGAGAATATTCCTGGAGCATATTCTTCTGTCCAGTAAACTATTAGCATCAGTTTTGGTCCGATTAGTCATCTATATGACCATGTTGGCTCTTTAAATGACTAGTTTGTATGTAAGAACATGTATTTTGACTTATATGTAGCAATTTACTAATTGGATTTCCAAATCTATGTTCATCTTATGCTCACTGCTACACCATTGTGCCATAATAATACGACCATGTTTGGATATTGCCATCTTAAGGAGATATATGACCCGATTCCGGTATAAGCATTCGTATTGGATAGGGCATTTGAATTCGAGGACAAAGAATGGAACTTTGATTTCCGGCCGACTAAACCCACGGATCCCTGTAAGATCCTAGAAATGCTCTCTATAAAATTCCATGAATGCTCAATAAAAAGTGTGAAAAAAGCCACAGAAAAATTCTGTTAAGAACCCTTAAAAAAAGCCATTTAAAATTCATTTAGAAAATATAAGGATATATACGCAAATATAAATAAAATATATACATAATTATAAAAGTTTTAAAGATATAAAATAATAAAATAGAAACTTTGAGGATCTATTTATAATTTTATAAGGACCTACATGTAAAATAGTATAAAGTTAAATAAAATAATTGTGGAGGTTCATTTATAACTTTTATATTATAGAGGGGTTAAATTTAAATTGATCATGTACTTAAGTGGGCCTGAGTTAACAGACTGTGTATAGGATTACTGTCCATTTAAATAGGGAGATTTAATGTCATTAGTGCGTCATTGAAGTGGCTGGCCCAAGCCTATGCGTAGAGGGGGGGGGCTTATCCTTTTAAGTCTAAAAGCTTCCCACCTCTTAAGAGGAGGAGGAAAGCTTAAATATAACCCAAAAGGGGCTATACGTTCTAGTGGAGCAGAACAAGAAGAAGGAAAAGAAAGGAGAAGAAGGATGGTTCTGGTCTAGCAGAGAGAGAGAGGGGGAGGGAGGGAGAGAAAGGGAGCAGCGGTTTGTTGCTCTTGCTGTTGAGCTGCTACTGCTGCAAAAAAGTTCTAGGCTGCAAGGTGGTGGCTTTGGGGCCAGTTTGAACTGCCATAAGAAGGTAGGAGACCTACTTTTTTCCCTTCTCTGTGTCTTATTCTGTACCACGTTTTGAGTTATTTTTTTTCACCATATTTGTGCAGAATTTTTAATCCCCAAACAGCAGGGATGCTGTCCATTTTTGTTCTTTTTTCTTTAGTATAAAGGATGATGCTTCACTGCATATGTTTGATTTATTATGAGTGGGATTTTGATTCCCAAATAGGGGGAGTTGCTGCAGGAATTTTATCTAGGCATGAGGAGGGTAAAGTCTATAGTCTATGGACTGTTGTACTAGATTTATTTACTGGTCAATAGTTAGTTATGAAAATATAATGATTCTTGTGTCAGTGTAAGTCATAGGCAGCAAAACAGTCATATAGATAGACTGAGCTTTCGCAGTAAAAGAAAGAGGACAGTAAAGTTAAATCCATGGACTGCATGCACTACTCTAAGTCACAGGTTAGTAACATGTCATGAAAACACCAAAAATAAGTAGTTGTTGTGTCATGGACAACATAACAAATTATAGGTTACTTTATATTTAATTAGAGGCTTTTCATTGTGCATATGTAGCAAAACACAATTACATGTGGACAGGTTTGAAGGCCATACTATGCCATTCAATTGAGACCTAAGTTGGGCCATGTATTCTTTATACAAGTATAAACCTGTGGTGAATTTTAGGAATGGCAGGGACTGACTTCTTAAATTCGGATTGCATTCATACCCTGCAATTAATAGTAGGCAGCACATCATTAGAGAGCTATTCTCATGTCATTAGAAAATCATTTTTATAGTTATCATCTATGCTGAGAGGCAGTTAATAAATAATTAGGTGGTTGTTTTCAGTTTCATAAAGGGATTGTTCACATATTGGGTTTTTTTGAGTTTAGAGTAAAATTTTGTTAATGTTCAGTATGCTATTCATAATACCTTTTTTAGGATCTTCACTTGTGCTGCATGTCACATTTATCAATACAAAGTGTTCATGCCATGACGTGCATAGATTTGTAGACGGATATATAATCTATGAACAGCTTTCATGAAGGTTATGCTTAAGTGATACATGATTGTGCATACATAAATTGTATATATTTATAAATGTTTACTACCTCATATAGTATATAGCTATATTACCGTATATTTATACCATCATCAAGATTGTACAACCTTAAAACCATATGACTGTAAGACGGTTATTTGTGGTTTAAGGCAGAACGATGCCTCACACTAGTCTTTGTTTCCCATTTATTAAAATCGGGACCGTTGTCAAGATAAGGATCAGAGAGTTAGCCTAATTATAAAATCGGGAGGTACGTCAGGACCTCGGACAGTCTTTATAACGGGGAGATACGAGTCCAATCTCGGCTTACCTGACTGGGACAGCGAGTCATACTCATTTGTGTGCACACGTGGTCGATTTCTAGACTTTACGGTTTTGCAAGCCATCGAAGTCGATTAGTCCTACCTACTTGCCCCATCTATTGTGGCGCTAGCACCCTACAAGATTGATAGGCAGATGTCTGGTTTAGTTTCATTCTACCAAACATACAAGATTGATAGGCAGATTGGTTGTTGGTGACCTTGTTGCTTATAATTAGACTTCTTGATTAAGTTTTCTATTTATTTTAATGTATGTCTATATTAGTTCAGAATTTATGTTTTTCCTCAGTTTTATATATTGAAATTGTCCATTTGTATATGTTAATCATCATTAGTTCAGTACATGAGTCAAGTATGTTTATTTCCATACTAGTGTAATTTCCTAGAGAATGGTAAAGACTAAAACGAAACCTACATGAACCATGACTCATTGTTGCCCTTTTTTTTGTTTGTGTTGTTTTTTTTTTATGGGTGGCAAGGTCAACAGGTGTTGAACTTGAAGAATCAGGGTTGTTGATACAGAGTTGGCGTGCGAGAGACTTCAGTTCATAGATGTAGTTTTATTTTTGTTGATGCATGTTGGTCTCTCTTTTTGAGACATGTGATATATCATCAACTATATGCATTACTTTGATGTTAGTGAATATATCTTTTTGTGAGAAAACCCTGGACTTTTGAATTGTTGTGGTATGTATGGTTGTTTCATTCATTCTTATCCTTACAGATTCTCAAACCGACATTAACGTAGGTGAAGTCTTGCCTTTTTAGGATAGGAACCTCGCCTATCAAGGGAGAAGAGAGAGAGAGAGAGAGAGAAGGAAGGAGGAGGAGAACGGCAGGTGGCCAACGGCGGCTCGGCGGCGGTCGGCGGCGGCCTTCATAGTAAGAGAATGTAGATAACTACATCCAAGATATGGAGGGTGTTCCGGAGAAGGGAGGGTGCCCTGGAGTCCATCATTCTGGTAAGGGGGAAGGGTAGAGTACGGTGCAAAGGAAGGAGACTCGCAGAGATGGTCGCCGGAGGACATTGGCTGCGGAAGCTCTGCCTGTGGGACGAGATGTCTGCATTCGCTGTTTGGGCAAGGGGCATCATGCAGCCAGGTGTAGAGAAGCAGTCCGGTGCCTCCATTGCAATGGAGTTGGACACAGAAGAAGGTTCTGTCCTTCTCTCCGACATCTTGACAGAAAGCCAGAGGTGAGCGTCAGGAGGATGAACTCTGGCGTAGATCCTAAAGTGGATAACAAGCCTGCTCCGAAGGTCTTCCATGGAGTGGTGGATATAGCATGGTCACCAGAGGTTGCAGCAGCTAAGCGTTCACTGGAAAATTGCATTGTAGTTTCATTCCGGAAGGAATGCACTGGAATCGTAATGGACTGTGGGGAGGCAAGAGCCATTCTGCTGAAGTTTTGGCCGGAAGTTAAAGGATGGAGCATTCGAAGATTGGACTCCGACTTCTTCCTAGTGAGCTCAGAAACACAATCGTGGAAGGGTCTTGCATGCTCCATTGGAAGGTTAGAGGTGAAGAAGGACTTTTTTGTGGAATTTTCTCAGTGGAGGACAGAAGTTGGAACTTTCCCTGCAGAGGAGGGAATTGAGCTGTGGTGTAGGTTCCAGGGGGTGCCTCTTCATCTTTGGAACATCAACACGTTCCAGTCAATCTGCTCCAGGTTTGGGAGGCTTAGAGAAGTGGATAGCAAGGGACTCAGGGGGGACAATTTGTCCTTTGTGTGGGTTAAAATCTCTGTTGAGCGGAAGACAAATATTCCTGAAAAGATCAAGATTATGGTAGGGGGTAGGATCTTCTGGATCCATATCACAATGGAAGAAGATGGTAAGGATAAAGGTTTTGAACAGGATTGGTTGTGGGCTGATGTGGTGGCGGAGTATAGAAGATACAGGACAAACAGAGATGGCGGGGCTGAAACAGGGCAGCCGGAACTCGGTGTTCACCCAGGTTTGGTTGAGTCCGGTTCTGAGTCAGAAAAGGCCTCTTACCAGTCGTACTCAGGTGAGACGAGTCAGAAGGAGATGAAGAGGCAGGTAGGTGTAGGCAGAGGACTTCAAGATTGCGGGGTTCCCAAGTTAAATGATAGTAAAGGAATACTGGGGGTTCTCCCATATCCCTTGAGAGGCCCGTTTAAGCAGCAATCAGTTCAGGGGAAGGGTGCCAGTTACTTTAATGTGCTGGGTTGCGGTTCCGAGGCGGAGGTTGAGCAGGGCATAGAAGGGAGCTCTGGTGTTGGGCTTCCGGGTGAGGAAGATGAACAGGTGCGGGTAGATCCGTTATTGTTAGGGGATCCGATTCTCAAGGAACCTAACATATCGGATCCTGACTTAACTTCGAACCGGGAATTGATTCGTCCGGTTCAGTCGTTAGACCCTAAACCGCCCCCGAACCGTCGTCGTCTTCCCCGAGCTCTCATCGCACTTCACGGAGAACAGAGTATCGGAAGGGAGAATGCTCCGGCCAGAGGAGAGAGGTTTTCTTCAGTGTAGGATCAGCAAGACGATGCACCTTACTCGAGGAGTGGCCAGGTTGACATAGGTCCTATCTGGGCTGACAGAGGGGGGATGGGGAAAAGCGTTGGTCTTCCGGAGGTCCATCTTCTCAAGTTTGCAGGGAAGGGTTGGAACTGTGATAGAGAGGATGGGTCGTCACAGGAAGAGATAGGAGCGATTGTTACTTATAGTTTGCAAGATGAGCTGGAAGAAGAGGGTTCGAAAAAGGATATAGGAGCCAGGGATTTGCAGGAAGAGATTCAAGCTAAACAGATAATGCCATATGAAGGCAGTGAGGTCCCGTTGGCAGTGAAATTGTGTGATGAGGAAGAAGTCTGGAGGAATGAAATTGTGCAGTTTGGACAGCGTATAGGTGTGTCCTTTGAAGGCAGGGAAGATATGGTCCTGAGCTTTCTCAAGAAACTGAGAAGGAATGACATCTTACAGCAATCAGCTAAGAGGTAAGGTACGGGTGGTGGAATGAAGATTGGAAAAAGAGAAGTAAGTTTTGTGAGAAACAATGAAGTCCTGGACAGTTTGAGAGGGAAGAAGACCAAGGAAAAAGAGAAACATATTGTTACACAATGAATTTGATCTCATGGAACATCAGGGGCCTCAATGGGGACTTCAAGATGAGAGCTGTAAAAGATTTGGTGTACTCTCAGCATTTGGACTGCATCTGTTTACAGGAAACCAAGATGGCCAATATTGATAAATCTGTTTTAAGTAGAATATGTGGGTCTAAGTTAAATGAAGTGGCAGTTTTTCCTGCATATGGAATTAAAGGAGGACAACTGGTGATTTGGGATGGAAACAGGTTCGAGGGCAATGTCTGTGATGTAGGCAACTTCAGCATTTCGGTTGCCTTTAAACATAAGAATAGAATTTCTAATAATGACTGTTGGGTCATTACATCTGTGTATGGACCCCACACTGATCAACAGAGGGAGGGTTTTGTCCAAGAACTATATAGGTTGCATACTCTTTTCCCGAAAACCTGGTGTATCTTGGGAGACTTTAATTGTGTAAGGTTTCCATGGGAGAGGTCTGGTAGACAGAGATGGAGCAATAGCATGGATATTTTTAATCAGTGGATCAGAGATGTTCAACTAATAGAGGTGGATGACCCAAACAGAAATTATACCTGGTCTAATTTACAGCAGGTCAGCATTCAATCAAAGATTGACAGAGTATTGATCTCACCAGATTGGTTCAAAAGATTTCCCTTGTCACATGTGAAAGGGTTGTGCAGGTCTGTTTCTGATCATATACCTTTGCTCATTATGATGGAGGATAAGAGGAGGAGCTCTAGAATTTTCAGATATGAACTGAAATGGCAAAGGGTAATTGGATTTAAGGAAATGGTTGGCAAATGGTGGCAGCAAGCACCGATGGCAAATTCTGCAGTGCATAATTTCATGGGCAAGCTGAAATGGATCAGGAAATGCTTGAGACAATGGTCTAAACAGAATTTTGGAAAGGAAAAGGAAAAAAGGCAGAAATTGAAGAGCAACATTGAAGAACTGGAATTGAAAAGTGAGGTTGCTGATCTTTCTAATCAAGAGCTATACTCTTTGAAGGAGTTCCGGAAGATTTACAATGAAGAACTTTTGAAAGAAGAAATTGGTTGGAAACAAAGAGCTAAGGAGCATTGGTTAAAGGAAGGTGATAAAAACACTTCTTTCTTCCATGCGATGGCTAGTGCTAAAAGAAGATACCTGTCTATTGATCATGTCAAAGAAGAAGAAAGTGTCATTGAAGATCCCGAGGAGATCAAAAACAGATTTGTGGATTTCTTCAGAAATCTTTTCTCAGAAGAATTTCAGATGAGACCCCACATACAAGATGGATTACTTCCTAAGTTAGAAGATTCAGATGCTGAAAAATTGAGTGAACCCTTTGTGGAGGAGGAAGTTAGATTGGCTGTTTTTAGTATGGATCCTAATAAAGCTCCGGGTCCCGATGGTTTTTCTCTTGGGTTCTATCAATTTTTTTGGGATGTTATTAAAGAAGATTTGGTTAACCTTGTGCAAGAGTTTTATGACAGGCCGGAAAGGATTCAATCGGTTAACGCTACATATGTTGTTCTTATTCCAAAGTCAGAAGGAGCGGAAAGAGTGACAGATTTTCGGCCCATCAGTTTACTCAATGGATGCTATAAGGTTATTGCCAAGATCCTAGCAACTCGATTCAAGAAGGTGATACATAAACTTGTGGGCATTAATCAATCAGCGTTTCTGCAAGGCAGATTTATACTGGATAACTTTATGACAGCTTATGAGGTTATACATCATTACAAGATCAGAAATAAGCAAGGAGTGTTATTAAAGCTCGACTTTGAGAAGGCTTATGATAGAATCAATTGGAATTGTCTCAAAAAAACAATGATCCTCATGGGATTCAATGAAAGATGGATAAGATGGGTCATGAGCTGTATTTCATCCTCTAAGTTCTCTGTGTTGATCAATAGAGAACCGTGTGGATACTTCAGCAGTTCAAGAGGTCTTAGGCAGGGAAATCCATTGTCTCCGTTTCTTTTTCTGCTTATTGGACAGATTTTTAGCTCTCTTTGGGATAATTCAGTTCAACTTGGCTTAATTGAGGGGTTCAGAATAGGCAAGAGCAATATTCACCTTTCTCATCTTCAGTTTGCAGATGATACGCTATTGTTTTCTTCAGGAAGTAAGGAGGATATCCAGAATATCAAAAGATTGCTTATTTTGGTAGAACTTATCACAGGGCTGAGGATCAACTATGAGAAATCAGAAATAGTGGGTTTGAATGTGCCACAGCCTAGTCTTATGGAGATTGCGAAATCCTTAAAATGCAGAGTGAATAGTTTCCCTATTAAATATTTGGGTTTGCCCTTATCAGATGGAACCTTAAGGGTGAGAGATTGGGATGGTTTAATTAAGAAATTTGAGAATAGATTGGAAGGGTGGAAAGGCAACTTTCTTTCAGGAGGAGGGAAAATGATATTGTCAAAATCGGTCCTTTCGTCTTTGGCAATCTACTATGCTTCTATATTTAAGATACCTCGGGCTGTGGAAAAAATCATTGAAGCAATTCGAAGTTCCTTTTTTTGGTCAGGAGGGAGAAGGGAGAAGAGAGGTATCCATTTGATCAATTGGAGCAATGTTTGTAAAAGTAAGGAGCAAGGAGGAATTGGCCTCTGCGGTGTGGCTACTTTCAATAAAGCAATGCTAGCTAAATGGTTGTGGAGAAGGGGAGAGCATCCGGATGCACTTTGGGCTGTGATTGTGAAGGATCTATACTTTCATGGTGAGAACAAATGGAATTTTTATCCTTCAATCAGCTACAACATGTCTTCAATCTGGAAGAATATTGTTAGATGTGCTGAATTTATGGATATTTCGAGTACTATTCAGGCGGGAAATGGCAGGGATACACAGTTTTGGAAAGATAAATGGTGTTCCAGTGTGATCTTTTCTGAGCATTTCAGCAATATTTTCAATATAACCCTTCACCAAGAAGCTACAGTGGAGGATGTGTTATGCCATATAGATGCAGGTCAGATCAGTTTGCCTTTGAGAAGGAATCCCACGGATGTGGAAGCAGAAGAACTAGTATTGCTAATTAACACCATTAGTGAAGTCAGATTTTTTGGTGAGGTGCAGGATAAAAGAAATTGGAGATGGACCAACAATGGGCAGTTCTCGGTTAAATCCATGGTTCAAATGTTGAATGATGGTGGTACTAGGGTGTGGTGGAAAGAGTTAGTATGGTCTAATCATCTTCCAAATAAGATCAAAGTTTTCCTGTGGAAGCTTGCTTGGTGCAGAATTCTTACGGGAAGGAGGGCTAAGAAACTACACATCTCTGGGAGTTTCTCGTGTGTTTTTTGTGCTCTTTTTGAGGAGGATCAAAAGCATTTATTCTGTGGCTGTGGTATTATTATCATTCAGTGGAAGATTATTTGTAGATTATTCGGACTCAATTGGGTAGAGCAATCTTCTGTGTTGGATCTCCTACACTGGTGGAGCACTAATTGTCCATATAAAGATCTTAAACAATTGTGGTTCTTGACTTGCCCGGCCCTTTTGTGGGCCATCTGGTGTGAGAGAAATAGAAGGAAATTCAATGACCACTGCAGAAGTTCAAATGAGCTGCTGAGGAGTACATTTAGATGGGTGGAAGAATGGGGAAGGGCTGCTGGTATCCTCAAGGAGGGGAGTTCTGATTTTTTTGACAAGGCCAGAAAATGGAAGGAAATGATCTCCTGATAGGCTGCTCTTAGTGTGTCTTTGTTTTATTTGCTTGATAAAACATCCTTGTAAATTTTCATCCTTTCATCTGTAGATGGGGACCAGGACGGGGGTTGTCCGATCCTGGCGGTGATGGCCCCTGGGCTATTCATTCTCTTTGTAATCCTCCTTTTTTATTCAATGAAATTGTGACTTAATGTCACCTTCAAAAAAAAAAAAAAAAGATTCTTGTGGGGGGAGGGACTTCATAATTGGTATTAGAGCAAAAAGTTTGGCCTGTACGGGAAAAGTGTTGGATGGCATATCCTACCAGGATTTAAAACTCGGACGATACATAGCTGCATATCTCTAACTTTGAAGTTAGATTCGATTCTAACTTCCTATTTTTCTTATCGGATGTAGATGGCAAGGAGAGTTGCAAGAAGGACTAGGCCTCAACGTACCAAGCAAGTAATAGAGCCTGAGCCAGTGGATGAGAATGTGCAAGATATGCAACGAGAGCTAGAAGAGGAAGTGGAAGAGATGGAAGAAGAAGAAGAACATCCCCAACCAGCTCGTAGAGGACGCAGGAACCAGCCACAAGAAATGAGGGAATTAGACGCTGAGGTATAGTTCAGAAAAACTTATCATCAAAGAAGATTAGTAGAAGTGGAAGAGGAGTATGCAAAGTGCACCTCATGGATTGAATGTTTCTTGAAGCTGAAACTGCCTGCTTTTAAAGGCCGTGGTGGTCCAGAGGAAGCAGAGTATTGGCTTGAAGAGATGGAGAAAATATTCAGAGTGTTTGGCTGCCCTCGTTCTAAGAGAGTAAAGCTAGCAACTTTTATACTTCAGGATAGTGCAAATAAATGGTCGCAGACCGCGAAGAGAATTGCATTCAAGGATATGGTACTCAGCTTGATAACTTGGAACTGTTTTATTGAAGCTTTGAGTGAACAATATTTTCCATTCCATATCCAACAAAGAAGAGAACAAGAGCTTATAGAGTTAATGCAGGGAAGCATGACAGTATAAGAATATGAGTGAAAATTTACAGAATTGGGAAGGTTTGCTCCACATATTATAGAAGATGAGAAAATAAGAATCGAGGAGTTTAATTTGGGTTTGAGGGACCCAATCAGAATGAAGATTACTCCTTTAAGGGCCAAATCATTGGCAGAAGCTGTTCAGGATGCTTGTGTTGTAGAAGAAGAATATGAGAGGTGGCCTAGCAAGCAGAAGAAGACTTTTGCAATATCATCCGGAAGAGGGAAGCCAGGTGCATCATTTGTGGGCAATACAAATAAGAACCCAGCCTTCAAGAAATTTCAACAAAGAGGTCAAAGAAGAAGAGGATAAGGACCACAATTGACAAGATCCTTTATGCAACCAACTATGTCTCAGAATTGTAATATGGCAAATCAAGAAGATATCAAATGCAGAAGGTGCAACAGGATTCATCCAAGGAAACCTTGTTACTTTGAGACTTGGACTTGTTTTCGATGTGGGAAGCCAGGACATACTTTCAAGGAGTGCACATTTCCACCTCCAGCATCAAGTGGCACAACTTCACTTGGCACTGAAGTTGGAAACTTTAGGTTTGGATCTTCAGGAAGCAGACCAGGCCGAGGCAGGGGACGTCCTCAGGGGAGAGTGTTTGCATTAACAAGGGCAGAGGCTCAGACTACAGGAGATGATGTTATGGAAGGTACTATTAATGTTCTCAATCATGAAGCTTACGTTATGTTTGACACTGGAGCATCTTATTTCTTTATATCTGAAGAGTTTATGGCTAATTTAAATAAATCCATGCCACTTGTGGAGTCATCACTTTTAGTAGAGACACCAGTAGGCGATGTTATGTTGTCTTCTCAGTAGTTGGAGTCGGCAAATGTAGAAGTGGCAGGGCATTCTTTGCCAGTTGATTTGCACTCATTAGATATGCAGGACTTAGATGTGGTCCTTGGAATGGATTGGGTAAGGACACATTATACACATATTGATTGTCATAAGCTAAGCAGTACACATTATACACATTATACCCTCTTGACTGATAAGAAAGTTGTTATTTCTATTTTTAAAGCTAAGCAGTTGATTGAGTATGGATGCGAAGCTTATTTAGAATTAGTTGTATTTGTACCTAAATCTGAGAAGGGTAAGGACAAGTAGATGGAAGTTTCTAATGTTCCTATAGTCAAAGACTTTCTTGATGTTTTTCCTGAAGAGTTGCCTGGGTTGCCTCCTCATCGAGAGGTTGATTTTGGTATTGATTTAGTGCCGGGAACAGCTCCTATCTCCACAGCACCTTATCGAATGGCTCCTGCATAGTTGAAGGAATTAAAGACTCAACTACAAGAGTTGTTAGATAAATGATTTATTCAACCCAGTGTTTCACCCTGGGGAGCTCCTGTACTCTTTGTAAAGAAGAAAGATGGAACTTTAAGGTTATGCATTGATTATCGTTTGCTGAACCATGCTACTATTAAGAATAAGTATCCACTTCCAAGAATAGATGACTTATTTGATTAATTACAGTCAGCCAAGGTATTTTCCAAGATAGATGACTTATTTGATTAATTACAGTTAGCCAAGGTAGTTTCCAAGATAGACTTGAGATCAGGATATTATCAGTTAAGAGTTAAGGAGGAAGACATTAGCAAAACTGCTTTTAGAACTCGATATAGTCATTATGATTTTTTAGTAATGCCATCTGATTTGACCAATGCACCTACAGCCTTCATGGACCTAATGAATAGGGTGTTTAAAGATTATTTAAATTAGTTTGTTATTATGTTTGTGGATGATATTCTGATATATTCTTCAAGCCATAAAGAGCATGAGAAACATTTAAGCATGGTATTGCAAAGACTGAGAGAACATCAACAGTACACTAAATTTAGTAAATGTACTTTTTTGTTAGAAAATGTCCATTTTTTGGGACATGTTATCTTAACTGGAAGAATTGCAATGGATCCAGCTAAAATTGAAGCAATGCTGAATTGGGAAAGGCCAAAATCTGTGACTACCTCATGCAGTATATCATTGTATTACAGTATGTTTATACCATCATCCAGATTGTACAACCGTAAAACCGTATGATTGTAAGATGGTTATTTGTAGTTTACGGTATAGCGATGTCTCACACTAGTTGTCTCACCTTTTGTGGCGCTAACACTCTTTAGGGTTGACAAATAGGTGTCTAGTTGAATTTCATTATATCAAGACATACAACAGTGACTACTAGTCTAGTTGGTGATCCTGTTGCATCTTATTTTAGACTCCTAGATTAAGTTTCCTATTTGTTTTAATGTATGTCTATCTTAGTTCAAGATTTATATTTTTCTTCAGTTTTATATATTAAAATTGTCCATTTACATATGTTAATCATCATTAGTTCAGTACATGAGTCAAACATATTCATTCTTTACTAGTTTAATTTACAATTTGAATTTCGTAGACAATAATAAAGACTAAAAAGGATCCTATATGAGCCACATGACTCACTGTCGCCTTTTTTTTTTGTATTATTTTTTTATGGGTGGCAAGGTCATAAGACGATGAACTTGAAAAATCTAGGTTGATATAGAGTTGGCGTGCGAGAGACTTCAGTTCATAAATGTACTTCTATTTTTGTTGATGTTGTTGGTCTCTCTTTCTGGGACATATAGTAATAGTATATCATCAGCTATGTATATTACTTTGATGCTAGTGTATACATCTTTTTGTGAGAAAATCCTGCACATTTGAATTATTGTGGTATGTATGGTTGTTTCCTTGATTCTTATTCTTATAGATTCCTAAACTGACATTACCGTAGGTGAAGGTTCGAGGGGGGGAGGCCTTCACAACGCCGATATGTAACGCCCTAGTCGTTTGGAGTTGGAGTTGGGTAGGACTTAAACTCTCCGGTTATGCACATTAACCATGACCTCTACTTTATTGCCTAGATGTCTTGGTATACGTGTAAGACTCCTTATGATGTAGTTTAGGTGTGTCAGTTAACAATTTAATATGATATGTTTGATATGATTAGATTGGCATATAATTTGAAATTTATGCTATATTATGTCTCATTCAAACTCAACTTATTCGTTGAAAATTCTACATGCACATTGTTCAGTTGATTCCTTTAAATTTGTTCTATACTTAAGATCTATATTTGCTCATATGTTATAATTTGATCAAATTTGTTGGACTACTATGTCATGTCATTCGATAATATGTGATATTTCGTTACATGGCTAGTAGATTTGATAAGTCATATGTGAATTTGTTTTATCCATCATGCTTAGTAAGCTATATGTTATTCAATTTGATCATGCTGTTAGAAATCACATGCGATTTGGTAAAACTTATATGTGACCATGGTTTGTATCATGCGCTTATTTGAGATATATGTAGAACTATAAATCCTACTTAGTTAGTTATCATTACATTTCAACTATTATATTATTTAGCATTTTGTGGGTCTCAATTCCTACTGAGCAATTGTACTTATAAATCTTATTAACATTTTTAGAGTCTCCTATGGAGGAATTGGACTCTTAATTTGGTGAAATTTTTTAGATTAGAAGACTTTCGTTGTTATCTAGGTAGATTTGCTTATTTGTTCAACAAATTGACGTAGTAGGGATGAGAGAGACAGATGTACTTTTCTCTTTCTTTAGTGAGTTGAGTGATTTTTTCTCATATAGATATTTGGCATACTTTGAGATCATGGTATTGATGTTAGATAATTATGATATTGACCATAAAAATTTTATTAGATTATTAGATGATAATTAGCATATTTATTGTTTTGATTATTTGTCTCTCATCATTCATGTTCGATATGTATGCTATTTGAATCCGTAGTTGCCTAACTTGAATCCGAAGTGAGAGTCTAAATGATTGAACCAGATCAGGGACGTAACAGTTAAGATTCATGAAAAAAGCTTGCTTAATTGCATCATATCATATAATAGGTGTATGTTTCCAACAACTATGAATTGCTACGATGTTCTATTACTAAGCATGCTAGGATTTGTTATGAAAGGCAAGAACATGACACACTACGATGAAATCCTACATGAAATTAGTTATGGGATTGTCTAGTAAATGGGGAATTCCCTTCACAAAAATCTGTTTGCAAGTTTAAGTATGAAACACCTATGAAATCCTCTTTTGTGAAAAGAAGAAGAACCCGATGGACTAAGTCCATTCAAGGCCCACACAAGCATGAAAGACTATTTTATGAAATGAAAGATTGGGAGCCTACAAGCCATATGTTACTAGAACTATATTATTCCAATTGGCGATCTGTAAGTGGGACTGTTACATGGAGAATCAACTACTATATCTAAGCATCTTCTTTGGGATAGAACGAAGAAGGAGATCAGTGGACTCCCCTAAGGCAGGCTGGCTACCCACTTTACTTAAGAGCATCTGCCAAACCTCCCTAGCATCAGGACAAGCAACAAAAAGGTGATCCAAAGACTCAGGCTGAACAGCACACAGCAGATGTTGCTTGGTCAGGCCCAATAGGCCCAGCATTCTTTCTCTCTCACCCGTGGTCCACTATGTGAGATATTTAAGTTGGGATACTTCATTTGAAAGGATTCATTTATCAGCAAAGCTCTCAGGCTGCTACCACTAACTTGCAGATGGACGAATAGTTGAATGCGGGGTAACATAGAGTACAACTTCACTCGGGCATTACAAGAATCAAATCTGAATACAGCCACATGTATGGATCTGAAATTAAAACATGAAAGATTAAAATGAGTATACATGTTTACATCCTTACACTAGATATTTCGGCATAATCCTGCTTCATTGACATCGCCTTCTCACGCAGAATCTGTAATTGTTTTGCTTATCAAGAAAAGTGCTTAGGTTAAAAGGATGAACACAAATGAAGATGGAGGGGAGCATTGTCAGAAACGGAAGTGGAACAACCTGCATTACAACTCCAAATTGAAGATCTCGAATCTCCTTGTATAACTTGTCACTGACACACACAGAAAAGGCATAGAAATAAGTGAAATAATGAAGTGGCAAACACACAGTTTCAAGTTAACAAATTAGCACAAACTTTTATAAAAACATGTGACAAAACTATTTTTCTAGTATAATAATAAATTCATAAGGTAATTACAGAATGAAAGGCTTCGTGGTGTAAAAAGGGGAATGAGATTGGCAGCAAACCGAATATGCCACTATAAAAAAAATCCAAAAAACAGAAAAATTCTACACAAGGGAATGTGTCCATGCCATCATTCAGATGGTCAACTGAGCTATGAAACGGTCATAGTTCAGTTTTTGTTCTGTACTACCTCTCTGTCACCCCATGATTCATTGGCTCGGTCTGACAACAATCCATATGTCAGCTTGACTTTGGAAATCCATAACCCATACATTGAGGAAAACCATGTGGACCCCGATAACATAAAATCATGGGGGCCCACAGGTTTGCAACATCAGTGTTAAAAAAAGAAATAGGCTGCTAACTGTGATTCTGGAAGACCTTAGGATTGGATGTAGCCTGGCTTACAAATTCAATTACGCACTCGAAGAAAACCATCCAAAGCCAAGGGTTTGGATAGAATAAAACCATGGGGCTCCGTACCATGAATTCTAAAAATTAAGGGAGACATAACCCCCATGATTTTGAGCTGGCCAAATTCCTGAAATAAAATGCATGGTTTAAGCCTTAAGGCTTTTATCCATCAAGCAACAGTAGTTGAAAATGCAAAGGGAAAAGGGGTGATTTGCATAGGATCTCCCTAACATAGGTAGAGTACAATCCAGAGAGAAATATTATGAAATGAATAGATAGACCTTAATCAACCAGCCTTAGTACGTAGGGAGTGATTTTAATATAGTTTGCTATTCAAAGAAGAGGACAACTGATGACATTTATGATGAAGAGATTTTAATATAGTATGCTTTAAAGAGTTCATCTTTAAAGCAACATTTTACATTGATCAATACGTGTACTCCTCTTGCTATTTTTACCTGGTCTAATTTAAGCAGAACCCACATGCTTGTCTTAGCTTTTGTGGACTGGAAAGATGATTATACTAGGTTGGAAGCCATGTGTTCGGCAAAGTCTGAATACGATCACACCAAATCCTTCAAAAGACCAATAACATGCACAAAAGAAGACTTCAAAGCGCTCTTAGAAGACCAAAGTTGACGACGGAATAAATGCCAAGTACCACCATCTGCTATGACCAGACATCCTTTATACTGGGTCACAATTTACCCCCCTATGGGTGCATCAAGAGCTCACCTAACTCATCAATCCCCTCGTCCCTCAAATGGCACCCAAAGCAGGGTGACCACCCCCTCCCCCCCAAAAAAATAAAAATAAATAAATAAATAAATAAAAGGTGAGAGACATAATACCCTAGTGCCACCACTACCAGAGGTTTAGTGGCAATGGCAAACAATCTGGGGAACCTGATGGAAAGCAGGGTACCACCATTTATCCTTGCAGAACAAGCAAGACTCCCCGTTGTCAAGTGACGTGGTTGGCCGCCTGAATGATATATGTGCACTAAAGGATACCTCTCCAGATATAGGATACTCTACGAACAGAACCCGGGGTACCATCCCAACTCTGGCACTATTGTAATATTTGTGCCAAATCACCTCCAACCATTGCCCTGAATCAGCTGATCCTAATTTCCATAGCCATTTTGTGAGTAGAGCTAGGTTGAAACTCAACCCAACTCAACTAAGCCTTAAATCCCAAATTAATTGGCGTCTTCTATATTGTGTATGTCTCCACTCTAAACGGTTTTGGTCTACCTCTTCTGAAAAGTTTAAAGCCTCCAAATCATATTGTACCACCGTCCTCCAAGTTAATCTAGGTCTACCCCTTCCTCTATTCCCTTCCTTTATCCTAATGTGCTCCACTTTTCTAACTGGAATAAAAAATATTTTTGATCCCCAATTCCCCATTTTCTTTGTTCTTGCAAACTCGGCCCCAGCACACATCATGGCCCCCTTTCCTACTAGTCACTCTGGTGCTTCCCAAAAACAAAAAAACAAAAACCTACACCATCGTCAGAATTTGAAAATAGAGAGGTGGTATGTAGGAAGGCTATCAAGGGCCGACCTACATAGCACCAGCCACCCCCCATAAGAGAGGAGTCCTCCTTTCCATCTTGTGAATTTGGGTTCAAACTTTTGAATCACCCATAGCTACAGTCCCTTCAGTGCAAGCTTCTAGCCACGAGGGAAAGGGGAAGTTTTTCCCATCTGAGTCTGCTTTTTAAAGTCCGAAACAGATTAAAATGTCAGATCATCAAGTTTCTGTTTGCAACCCTATTGGACAAGCACTTTCAAGCAGGGCATTGGAAAGACCTTTACTGAGAAAGAGGCAAAAGACAGAATCTTAGAGCAGCCCAAAGGATTAGATTATGTAGAGCAGGTAAGGTTGATTGATAAGATAGATGGCAACGAAGTTAAACAATGGTCATGGGAAAATTCTCCTCAAGGAGGAGCTCAACTGGAAGCTCATTTCGCGAAGGATGTTATAATTTAGAACAATGTGAACTATGTGTAGAGGAAAAAGACAAAATAGACCATCTCTTCACCAAGTGTTCATTTGCTCGAGAGATTTGGCTGCAGTTTTTTCAGAAGCTAGATTGCATTCACCACCTCGCAAACATTGTCTAAAAAGGCAGTGCCTCAAGGCACTAAGGCATACGTCAGGGTACCTCGAGCAATTTAACTGAGGCTTACACCTTTTATGAATTGAGGCAAGTGCTTTAGGCAGTTTCTTTAAGGCTTACATTTTGAGGCAGTGAGGTAATAAGATGTTCTAAGGTGGACGTAAGGCTTATGCCCCTTTTATTGTCATGATTCGATGATGACAATTCTATTAGATAAACAAATAAAATGATTTGAACTAAATCCAACTCTTCTACTTCCAATGTCAAAGGAGAGCAGAAACTACGGCACCTACTACTCCAATGCTAACTACTAGTCTACGGCACCCACTCCATAGTTCACTTCCATAGTGTAACACCCCATATAAGAATATGTTATACAGTCTAAATCAGTAGACTACTAACAACACCGGCTAGTCATTTTTTGGAGTTCGAATTGGAAAGAACTCCGAAGTTGAACGTGCTTAATTGGGAGAAGTCTTATGATGGGTGACCTTCCTGAGAAGTCTACCAACTAGAACAGTTGTTGGGCCAATTAGTTGATTGGGTCATTACAAATGGTATCAAAATCAGGTTCTCCTTGTGATGTGAGGGCCACATTAGGACCTACTGCGCATCTCAAGGCCTGGTTACCCTTGATCAAGTAAGGGAGTGTAACCTTTTGGACGGTGGCAGCAGTGTGGTAGCCTTAAAACCCTCCGGAAACCCACACTTGGAGGTGACTAGATTTTGGGCTATGTGGAATATGGTTCTGATGAAGACGTTAAGATTCTAAGGGAGATAGATTGTAACACTCCGTATAAGAATATGTTAAATATACTAAATCAGTATATTATTAACAACACCGGCTAGTCATTTTTCGGAGTTCGAATTAGAAAGAACTTTGAAGTTAAGTGTACTTGATTAGAAGAAGTCCCAGGATGGGTGACCTTCCTAAAAAGTCTATCAACTAATACAGTTGTTGGACCAGTTAGTTGATTGAGTCATTACAAATGGAATGTAAGAACCCATTAAATTAGATAGGGGTTCGTATGCAATTAGAAAGAAAACTAGAGTCTAAAATATATTTTTTTTCAAACGATATTGGGCTTATTTAATGGGTTCTTATTGGGCTTAAAAACTAAGAATTTTAATAAGTTCTCATGGGCCTTTAAATGGGCTTTAATGGATAGTTTGATGGACCCTAATCTATAATGTAGTGGGTTGTTAATGGACTGAATGGGGCTGAGATTTTATACTATTAATGGGCTGCAAGTTTAGGTTATTATTGGACCTAAATTGGACTGAAAACACTGGGCCCTTATTGGGCTGTGTTGGACATTTAATAGGTCATAATAGACCTAGATTGGGCCTTGTTAATGGACCCTCTAGAAGGCCCACAGCCCTAAACCGCCACAGCCCCTCTACCTGCTTAATCCACCTCCTCTTCCTATCTAGATAGAAGCTTCCCACCTCCTATCCCCTTCTATATAAGAGGGGGTGGTGGGTGCGGGCTGGTCTGATCCAGCGATAAAGAGGGAGAGAGAGGGGTGGTGCAATGGAGAAAGAGAGGGGGAGCAGGGAGAAAGAGAAGGAAGGCAGGGGGGGAAAAGAGAGGGGCTCTGAGGGAAAGAGAAAGGAGGCTAGAGAGAGGGAGAGAAGTCTATTAGAGAGAGAGGAAAAGAGAGAGATAGAGAGAGAGTTTCATGGTGAGGTAGAAGAAGAAAGTAAAGAGAGGAATAGAATAAAGAGAGAAAGAGAGATTGTGAGAGAGCTAGAGAGAGGGCTGGTTAGAGAGAAAAAGAGGATTGGATAGTAAGAAAGGAATGAAAATAGTGAGATAGAGTGAGATTTTGAGGGTGAGGAAGAAGGAGAAAGTGGAGGTTAGAGTGGGAAGAATAAGAAAAAAAGATGAGGGATCGTAGAAGCTGCAAGAAAAGGAGATTTCAAGGCAAAGAAAGGAGTTGTAATAGAGGATTTCCATCATCATGGGGTTGCAATGGCGCCTCCTTCCGCACACGAGCGGGGGCGACATCTTTCTACACGGGTTTTCTTCCTACAGGTAGGGTGATACCTCTATCTATTTGTCTTCCTTATTTTGAGTTTTCTTGGTAATTTGGTGATTGTATAAGCATGATGAATAAGGAGAGGTCTTGTCCATTTGTTTATTGATTTAAAGTATATTGAGAGGGGTTAAGAATCGTAAGAAAAAAACTTGTTTCATTAATTTTATATCACATATCATATGTATGTTTCCCGTAGATTTCTTTATGATTTGATATGTAGTTTTGCTAGAAAACATGATAGGGTGTTCATGAAATAAAGAGCATGAAAGTCTATCTTTGTGTAAACTTGACTATAAAACTTCCCCAAGTGAGAGAGCTACCTCATTATGAAATTTGTTATGTATACTTTAACATGAAATACATGTGAAATCTTCTTTTTATGAAAAGAGAGAACCCGATGGACCAAGTCCATCTAAGGCTCACATGAGCTTGTAGATTACCCACTTAATAAATAAAGATTTGGAGGCTTAAACCTTATATGTTATTTCATTATCTATTATCCTTACTTTAGCACGAAATATGAAAGAAATCATATGATGATGATGACTCCAAGAAGGGGGTAAAGGAATCTCTATGATAAAAAGGACCCCAAGACAGGGGAGAAAGAACTAGGAGGCACACTTCAATGCACTCCTTAGTCCTCAAGAAAGAAAGACTCATGAAAAGAAAGCCTTTCATGATTTATGAACCCCTATATAATTGTTGAATGATGACTCTTGCGATGATTTGTTTTCTTTAAGAAAGGTAGTGACATCATTCCTAACGAGACAACGGCACGTCTCCTGGAGATAAGGGGATGTAGGGAAAGTTCCTTAATGATGTGTAGCACTGAGGCACGAAGTATCCCTTCTTTCTCCTTAATGATGTGTGACACTGAGGCACGGAGCATCCTTTCTTTGGTTACGGTTTCAAAGTCCAAGTTCGGAACCTTGGCGGGCAAAGGACGGAGTTCCTACTGGAGTGCACTTATAGGCTGGGGTATGGACGCTATAGTAAGAGTGAGTGAGTATACTGTAGACCCAACTTAGTCCTTCCCAACCTTCCTAATAGACTTCTGGAGACTTACTGGGCTAGGTAAGTTGTAGGGTAGTAGATGCATCAGGGGATGGCCTACTCACTATTACGACTATTAGTTAATAATTATCTCCGTCACTTCGGGTTGAAGGATAAGTCACTGTCGGTGTGAAGTCCAACTATGAGTTACTGATCGGTCCATAAAGAAAGAAAGAGAGTGCTCACTCCTGAAACCCGAGGATGATAACTTATAAAGAATAGTTTCTATATTTTAAACATTAATTATAGCTACCACTAAAATATAATTTACCACTAATAAGAGATAAAGGAAAAGAAAAGAAAAACCATGAAATCTGACCAATGTTAGATTATGATATCAAGTTATGATTGTTGTTCATATTTTCTCTGCTACTTATTTTAGTTATAATGTAGAAGTTGCATGCATATCATGATGCATCCCAAAAAGGTAAACAAAATCATGCATATGGAAGATTGAGAGAATGGGGTGGTGTGTGCGTGATAACAGTGAGAATGTAAATGATCCCTATTGAGATCTTGATTAACGAGTGCTCGTAAAAGATGAGATGATGTTTTTCAGAAATAGAAGACAAAGAATGAGGTCAATGGGCTCTTGAAAAATTCACGTATGGCCAGTTTATTTAGATTCTTAGATATGTATTTCATTTATCTCACCTTTTTATTATATTATGGACATTTTGTCATTGTTGCTCTTGCACTTTTATGCTTCTTATTAGTTTGTTTTAGAATTGTGCCCCTGCCGGAGATCCATAACTGGGACCATTACACATAGGTTCTATTATTGAGCTAAAATAGCATTAACACATGAAAAATTGGTATTATTTTGGTTATTTTGATAGTTTTAAGGTTCTTTTTCTAAACTAATGAGGCTTATGCTTCATTCGCCTCAAGGCTTATCAATTGCAAGGCTTTTACAAAGCACCTCATGACTATGTTTCCTAATATAGTAGAGGTGGACAGGGGCGGGTGAGTGGTGTAGTGGTAGGCCCCTACCTTCAGCGGGTTAAGTTCCTGCAGGTCATGGGTTCAAGCCATGTGCTTCCCCGGAGTAGTTACCTAGCACGTTCTCCCCCTTTGCATGCTGCAAGGCAGTTTACCCTGTATGACTCAGGTGTCTGGCCTGGGAGCTGCCCCGAACCCCAGCCAACATAGTCTGGTATGACTCGTGGCTGGCCCAAGAGTTGCCTTGAAACCCAGCTGAGGTTTCCCGCAGCTACCGTCCCATCTCAAAGAAAAAAAAGAAAAAAGTAGAGGTTGACATTGGATTGGAACCAGAGGTAGGCTCAGGGCTCTCAAAGCCGACTGCATAGTTTGACGGCTGCTATTGCATGCAACACTATGGACCATTTTGGGAGAGTGGAATGCAAAAATCTTCAAGATATACAGGAAGAGTCTATAGAGGGTGTCTAGTTTCATCTTGTGAAATGATTTTGTAGTGGATTGAACTTGTATGTAAAATGAAGCATTCTCAGCCTTCTATATTGGGTTATTTCATTCTTTGGGTGGTTAGACTTAGAGCATGAAACACTGACTTGGGGTGGGGATTTTTTTGCCTTTTTGTGGAAGGAAAGTTTCAGAGCATTGAATCATTACACTTTTGTATTCACTTGTGTGTGTGTTTTGATGAATAAATAGTCATATCCACCTTATAAATGTAAAAAATCTACAAATATAGTTTTCCGAAGTTCAGTATACCGCAGTACAGAGATACATGCACAAAAATCTTTGAGAACAATGCATCCACACAAGTGCAGGTGGCACAACATAATGCAAGTGGAACTTTGATAAATGTCCGCTCCTATCACTTCCAGCCATGTCATGGTCATAGAGATCGACCATTGACTTACTGTGTTAGGTCTGGATCTAGACGGAATTCAGGCTTTGTTACCCATCAACCAGTATTAATACAAATCCTCAGAGATTTAGACAGTTTTTATCACCATCATGTTTCATGATGTGTCAGCCAAAAACCAGAACTGTAAAGTTTAACACAAACAGATCGCAGCTTTTTAACTACCAGGTATCAACTCTCTAGACACTGAATTCTAGATCAGGTACAAACATGGGAAAAACGAATACTAAAAAGAAAATCAAGTGGAGAAACTACTCCTCATTGTGTCTCTTCTTTTGTCTGTGGCAAAGTTAGGGATTGGGGTAAGGTCTCTTATAATGTGGACAATTGGAACTCCTTCCTTTTTGGTCTTCTTAGGGAGGGGTGATGGGGACCTACACCACCTTGGTGTTTTCTATAGGGTCTCTTTCTTTTTATTGCTCATGACCCATTTTGATTTTATAATACAAGTGATACTATCCACATTCAAAAAAAAAAAACTCCGGTACCTTGAGTTAAGTGGAACCTTCATCTTCTTCCCATCTTGCTGAGCACCCATGATAGATGCATCAAGCTCAACAGAGCCATTACTGATTCGCAAAAGCTAAAATCAGACAACAACATAAGCCTCGTGTAAAAGGTAAATTATATGAAAAGGGACAAACATGTTTGCGCAAACATAATTTTCGCTAAAAATAATCTATATGATGGCTCTACTATCCTATCAGAAGGAAACATATTTTTGATATTGTGATGGCTTCAAATAAATAAAGAGCAGAGACATTGACACAATAGAAATATAGTTGGCTGTGAGATCCCTTTGTCACAGAGAGAAAATTAATGGGCTTTTCAATTATCAACCCTCCGGAACTTTTGATATTACAAATAACTCCCCCTAATCTGACTATTTATAAATAAGCCCCCACAATCTCAACTTTCTTACAAGAAAGCCCTTTTGAGGGGCTTTTTTGTAACACTTTCAAGGGCTTTTTTTGTAACATTACCAATTCAGGGGGGATTGGGAGAGCTTATAAATAAATAGTTGGATTAGAGGGGCTTTTTTGTAAATATACTATATTTGGAAGAGTTAAAACTTAATTATATCAAAATTAACATAGTTGAAAAGGACAGTTATTATTGATATTGAGCTATTACATTGAACGCATTAAGTTATTACATTGAAAGCCTTGGGAGGAGATAAATTACAAATGAGCGTTTTATGCTACTGTATAAGGAGAGATCTAAACCACTAAAAAAAAGAGGTGTTCTTATATGGACCGATATATGAACTTCGCCAACTGCCTTACTAAGGGGAAAAAAACAAAAGAAAAAGATACAAGGTGAGAAAAGAAAAGGAGAAGGGTCTATCAAGGTGATAGACGGCTAACCAAGGCAGACCTGAACCCAATACAGCCGCAAGAAAAGGGAAGGAAGTTCAAACTTTGTGGAAGCCAGTGCTGCACCTGCCAATGGTTGGAGTATTGGCCTATACATATTGGTATCGGCAAGGAATTCCGGATCGGATCGGGTCCCCGAATCGGGACCCGCCGATCCCGATCCGACTCGGATCGGATCGGCCGAGTCGGCCGATCCAGATGAAGTCTGGCCAGTCCGATCGGCCAGATTAAAAAATAAAAAAAAATAAAAAAATCAGAAAAAATCAGAAAAAAATAAAAATAAAATTAGAAAAAATTACATACATATTATTCAATTGATGTACAATAAGAATGAATGCAATTCATGTACATCCTCTGTTATCAAAGGCGTTAGAGGCGATCGCCTAGGCGACGAGGCGAGGCGAGGCGATGGTAAGCCGCCTCGCTTTGGCCTTCGTCGCCTAGGCGATCGACGGAATCGCCCCATTCGCGGAGGCGGTCGCCTCAGCGCGCCTCGAGCGCCTTTCTTCGCCCAACTCGCCTCGCTAGCAACATGGATCGGCCCAGCCCATTTGACCCGGCCCATTTGACCCGCCCTACATAATCCTCCAACCCACTAAACCCCTGCCCTACCCCCGTTCGAACCCTAATCTCGAGCCATCCGCCCCCTCCACTGCCCCATTCCCCTCGACCCCTACCCCCCCTCCACCCCCTCCATGCTGCCTCCCTGGCGAGGATGGCGACGCTCCAGTCTGGCGACAGCAAGGACACGAGCGGGCATCGAAGGCAACCGACTCCGGCGGCAACGGAGAACTTCTCCGGCGGCAACGACGGCAGCAAAGAACTTCTCCGGCGGCAACGACGGCAGCGGCAGGTAAGTCCCCCCCCCCTCTCTCTCTCTCTCTCTCTCTCTCTCTCTGTCTCCCCCTCTCTCTCTCACGCAGTCACCCTTTCTCTCTCTGTCTCTCTCGCACTGTCTCCCTCTCTCTCTCTCTCACGCAGTCACCTCTCTCTCTCTCGCTCTCTCTCTTTCCCCCCCTCTCTCTCTCTCTCTCTCGTTGTCTCTCATACTCTCACCCCCCGACCCTCTCAATCTCTTTGTCTGCCTCCCCCGACCCTCTCAATCTCTCTCAGCCTCTTTGTCTCTCACACCCGCCCTCATTCTCTCTGTCTCTCACCCCCGCCCTCACTCTCTCTGTTTGTCTCTCAGACTCTCACCCCCGACCCTCTCAATCTCTATGTCTGCCTCCTTCGACCCTCTCAATCTCTCTCATTCTCTCTGTCTCTCACCTCCGCCCTCATTCTCTCTGTCTCTCACCCCCGCCCTCTCTCTCTCTCTCTATCTTTCTCCCTCGACCCCCTCATTCTCTCTGTCTACTTCCCCCGACCCTCTCAGTCTCTCTCAACCCCCAACGCTCACTCTCTCTGTCTCTTTGAATGATTCAAATTTATTTCAATTAGTTTGATTTAAAATTATTTGGTTATATTTGATAATTTGAGTGAATGATTATGTCATTATCTATGATTATATTTGTGTTTTTGACATTTTGTATAATAAGTAAATTATAAATATATATTTTTTAAAAATGTCGCCTCAAACGCCTAGGCCATCGCCTAGGCGTTTGAGGCTGAGGCGACCCCTTGGTCGCCTCGGTCGCCTCTCGCCTCTGACTACATAGTGTACATCCATAAAAAACCCTAAACCCTAAACCCTAAAACCCTAAAACCCTAAACCCTAAACCCTAAACCCTAAACCCTAAACCCTAAAACCCTAAACCCTAAACCCTAAACCCTAAACCCTAAAACCCTAAACCCTAAAACCCTAAACCCTAAACCCTAAACCCTAAAACCCTAAACCCTTAACCCTTAACCCTTAACCCTTAACCCTTAACCCTTAACCCCTAACCCCTAACCCCTAAAACCCTAAAACCCTAAACCCTAAACCCTTAACCCTTAACCCTTAACCCTAAAACCCTAAAACCTAAACCTAAACCCTAAACCCTTAACCCTAAAACCCTAAAACCTAAACTCTAAACCCTAAACCCTAAAACCCTAAAACCCTAAACCCCTAAACCCTTAAACCTTAAGGGGGGGACCGAAATCGGCCCGAACCGGACCAGATCGGGTCCAGACCGGCCGATCTGGCCGGTCCGGCCCCGATCTGGTCCGGTTCGGGCCGATTTCGGCCGTTTTTTTTTTTTTTTTCAAATCGGTGGGGGGGAACAGTGAAATCCCCCCCGAATCGGATCGGAACCCGCCGATCCCGATCCGAATCGGCCGATTCGGATCGGAATCGGCCGATTCCGCAATCCATGGGTATCGGTGGGTACTGATATGATACCTGGGGGTCACCTGATACCACTCATTTGCATCTAATAAATAAAAGCAAAATTATTGGCCGATACTAGACCGAAGTGGGCCTGTACAGGCCGACACACCCGATACCGGTACCGATACGTATTGGCATCGGTACCCACCGATACCGGTACTGCCATCTACCTAGACTGCCATATGGTCAAGGAGTCAAGTTCCCCCCACTATCCCATAAGCAAAGTGACCCTACACACTAATGACCCCTTGTATCATGGGTCCATGGGGGTTGACAGCTTGGAAATTGCCATTTTACTCGAGGTTGTGGTCAGGACATCCCTGACTCAATCAAAAGTTGGTATGGCCGAGGCCATAGTCGTGGGCCACTAAATTTCCCATGCCAAGATTCTTTACAACTGTTCTCTGCAGTGATCTGGGTTCCCAGTGATCGAGCTACACCATTTGTAACCTAAGTACAACATGTAACATCTCGTGACGGGCCATAGCCTCGCCGGTAAAACACCGAGTCAGGAGGCATCACTAACACTAATCCCTGCAGTTTTGGCAAGCTACAGGAGATAGGCTGACATAACAAATAACATGGAACATACATAAAAATAAATGAAGTCACCAAATACATAAAACAAATGTAGTCACCACGGAAGTGCTAGCCAAGGACAAGCTCGAAACTGAACACCAACTAGAGAGAAATTGAATTAAGTTTTTGTTTGAAACACAACCATCAACATTGTCTTCACATGTCTCAACAAAAGAAAGGCACTACAATTCATCCCCTCCATGTACACCCAGGAGTACCAATTGCCTGAGCACTATACCTGACACTCACATAACACAAAGCAGCATCAGTGAGCTCTAAGAACCCATAAAGAGCTCATTCACGGAGCTATATGCAAGGAGGGCTGCAAGATATCTATACAATAAAAGAAAGCAACGAAGCAAGGCATATAGACAGCACAAGCCATATCCTCACACTAGAGATGAGTAGAAATAGGAATGCAGGAGGCACAACGACGACAGTAGTCAACTCCCTTACACTAGGTCACAACGCAATGATAACCACATCCACAAAATGATAAGGTCATCCGCTACCCAAGTCACACAGAACAGTACAGTAAGCACAAAGGCCTGCACCACCCATTCCCAACAGGGTACTTGATACCCTGAAGGCAGGATGTGGAAGGACCACCTGTGTCACAATCTACATGGTTGTGCCTTCCCAAAGACTCGACTGCATGAGCATATAAGTAATAAGTGAGGTACCACTCGCCATCCCACTAGTGAGCGACAACAAGCATAGGACCTAGGCTATGGTCCTCCCATAAAAGGGCAGCCCAGGGCCTGACACCCCCCGCCCAGCACACGCACAAGGAAAAGGGCAACTCTCAGTCCCTCAACACTAAGGGACCCCAAAAAAAGGGTCACCAGTCACCAGTGTGCAGTGTCACTCCACCTAACCTTACCCCCCTCCACACCCAAAAAAACAAAAATCCACCTAAGAAAAAGAAAGAATAAGGTCACCTAGATTACAGATTCACTCTATAACCATAAACACACACCAGCCATAGTGTTGTTTTCTTCCTTCTTTTACGCTTTTATGGTACCCTTGTAACATGTGTACTTTTTCAATGTGAGATGATGTTTTTTTAAACTGTCCTAACTCTTAGGGTGCCTATGGGGTTTTGACTTTTGAGGGCTCCTACCATCTTAGTAGGTCCTTTCTTTTGTTTCCATTAGCTTTGTACTATTTTCCTTTCATGAATGAAGTTTGGCCTCACGGTCGAGCTCCCAAAAGGGGAAAAAAACTCTTGGGGAGCCTGGCTGAGGATTAAGTATGGAAATGTGACAAAAGAATATTACAGCCCCCTATCAGCCCCCCAAAACTTTCAATTTTACAGCTCACTCTCTCTACTCAGGCTATTTATGAATAAGCCCCCACAATTTCAAGTTTTTTTACAAAAAAGACCCTTTTGGGCACCTTTTTGGTGCCACTCCCACCCCTTTTACCAACAGTTTTTGTGACACGTAGGGGCCTTGCACCAATTCACGGTCGATGGTCGGCGCTTATTCGTAAATAGTTGAATTATTGGGGCTTTTTGGTAAATATGCATATTTTGGAGGGCTTATTTTAATTATATATTTTTTAATTTTGTATGTTGCCATGTATTTTTTTCATATTCTTTTATCACATTTCCATAATTATCCTTAGGTAGATCCTCCAAAAGTTTGTGTAGTGAAAATTTTTCATTATTGTTTGAAATGTAACTCTGAAAGTCTTGATGTATGCCTACACTCTCTCAATTTTTGTATGCAATTTCTCTTAATCTTTTTATGGACCACAAAAGTAAACATGGGGAGATTGGGGTCCAGGCTCGGATTGGCCAATCCAAGCAGCCTGAATTGGACTAATCTGAGCCCATCCCAATCCTCACTTCCAAGCTTTAGATGCCTTCTCTAGTACATTTATTCTTCCTTTCTAGCATTTTGTTAATCATCAAGTCAAAGATGACTTTATGCTTCAAGCTGTGGTTGGCAAACTCCTGGTTATGCTTCAAGCTCTGGTTGGCGAACTCCTGGTTTCTGATTCACCACGATTTTTTATGGGGGTGATAAAGACGTGTTGTATATATTATATAGACTATAGAGGTTTGCTAGCATGTCACGCTTGTTTGCCACTCCCCTTTGCCACCTACAAAAGACAAAGTGACACATGGGCACTTTATAGGTTATTATTAGCCCCATCCGGGGACAACCCTAAGGGGTGCCCATGTAGCACTTTGTCTTTTGTGGGTGGCAAAAGGGGAGTGACAAACAAGCGTGACATACCAGCATTCTCCTATTATATATGTTGTTTATATATTACATCCAAGTTTTAGTTTTTTGAAGGTGATCAAATAGATCACAGATTCATAAATAATTAAATACAGAAAGTACAACAGAGAACAAAATAGTTCTCAGAAAAACACAGAACTCCCTTACAAAATAGGATAAACAGAAAAAACCCTCTCCCAGGAAGAATCCCACACAATATATTATCAAGGATAAAAAGAAATTACATCAAGAGCACCAAATTACAATATCAGCCAAACAATCTTGTCCACTGCCGCAAATCAGCCAGGATAGGAGATGAATTCAGATCCATCAAAATCCTTACAGCTTTACCACATTCAAAAATCCATCTAATAACTCTGCGCATTATGTTGTAGAAGGTATCAAACTCATTCCTGAACCTTCTATAGTTTCTTTCAGTCCAAATTCCCCATAAAAATGCAAGAAGGATTAAAGACCATATCTCCCTCTCAGTCGGAGAGGGACATAGTTTAGCCCATCCTTCCAACATATGAAGCACAAAGGAGGGTTCATCCCAACTCAAATTAAGGCACCTGCAGCATGACAGCCACCACACATGTACAATACCACACTTGCAAAACAAATGATCTGCATCCTCAGTAAAACTACCACAGAAATAACAACTGAGCTTCTGCAAAGGAAGGAACCTGCTGAGCCTGTCCATAGTTGGTAACCTTCCTAAAGCAATCTTCCAAAGGAAAAGGTTGATCTTACAAGGTAAGATTTTAGACCACACTACAGGTTCCCAGGGCACTCTAACTCCACTGTCATTAATCACTCTTACCAATGCATTTACAGAGAAGATTCCTTTAGCACTCCAAACCCATCGTCTTGTATCATTACAATTCCTTTGTAGCTCAAAACTGTGAATGATGTTCAGTACGGCCACCAACTGTTGAAATTCATGACCTGTTAAATTTCTTCTAAATGTCAAATTCCATGGATTGGAATGCCCATATGAATATAACTCAGCTATATATTTGTTTTTATCCTCAGAAATAAGAAACAGATCCGTGAATTCTATTGCCAAAGGCTGGTGCAACGCCCATCTATCTTCCTAAAATTTAATCAAGCTCCCATTACCCACTTGAAGGGAAATAGAAGGGGCAATCAGATCCACCATGTTGCTAATATTCCTCCATATAGGGGACATATTAGACAAGGAGATCGGAGTCAAATTCCATCTAGAAGAACCATGGTAATATTTTGTTCTAATGATTTTTATCCACAAGAATTCCATCTAGAATTCCATATAACAAAATTTTGTTTTAGTTGGACTAAGGAAGTCCCATATAACAAAATTTTAGTGGATCGTACCACCAATTTCCTCGATACATAAATAGGGATAGTACAGTCATAACGTAGGGGAGGTTCCTCTCCAGCTAAAACCAAATCAACAAATAGAGGAATCAGGAAAATCAGATTACAATTTGTTCAACTCCCTCCTCCAAGAATCAGCTGAGATATTCAAGATAAAATGACTCCAATTGAACAAAAAGCATAAACCTCTAAAGCAGATATTTTGAGTGTAACTTCTACCGAAGAGTCCTTCCTAGTTCTCGTTCCACAAACTCCAGCAGCATGCGGAAGTATAAGGAGAATCTTTCTTTTTATACACTCCCTCCCTGATCTCTTGGCATTATGGAAGAATGGCGACATTTCTTGCACATTCTAGAAGCTAAAAGACACATTAAGAAGCTCCCCCATGGTCTTCCACACGTTTCTACTGAAAACGCAGCTAATAAAAAGGGTGATCAATGTCTACAGCCACAACCACAAGAAGGGACAACTTCAATCTGCATCAACACACTTCTTCCTATAGACCTTAGTAAAAAGGGGAGTCCCATATGTATGCCCTAGGCCCCTAGTTGCACTATAATTAGGAAGACATTGTAGTACCATTTGTATCTAGAAGTATATTGTACACTTTATGTATGTGTGTGTGTCTATATATATATATATATATATATATATATATATATACATACATATATATATATATATATGTATGTATATATATATATATATATATATATATATATACATATATATATATATATAAAAGGGGGAGCTTTCGTTATTTCCTGTCCAGCTCCTAATAATAGCCATGCGCTAAAAGTTGGGTGACGAGATAATCCTATAATGGATAGTGAGAAACATCGTTCTACTAGGAAGAATTAGGAAATTGAGAGGTCATGTTTTGTAATTGATGTACAGCTTTCTATTATATTTTGGCTTCAGTTTTCCTTTAGATATAACTTTTATCCCTCGCTATCACCGCAATGGAAGAGCTAGGATGCTTGGAATATTTGGACGCATTTTTTAATATAAGATCGATAAACAGTGCTATTGCCACCCTCCAAGCAAACATAATCACCAGTAGAAACAATGGATGGCTCATCTGTCTGAATGTCGGGACAAAAATTGATCTTACCCAAGCTCAGAGTGAGACTTTGATCAAGCACTAAGTTTAGTAGGGTTGTTTAGAAGCTTGTCACTGATGACTGATCAAACTTGATGAGCAGGGAAAGGTACTTGTGTTATGATCCCAACTCACTCTAATCAATTAGATCATCGACATGGACATCACGAGCACCAATCAGTGACCATCTTGGATGCAGATATGTTATGAACATGCAGCCAAGTCTGAAAAGAATATCATGCTACAAAACTAAATATGTAGAAAGATTAATTAAAGATGAAAATAGACATTTAAATTAGTGCAGCCTCAAAATTGTCTGAGCCTACCTCATCAAGTATCCCTTCATATGTTAATGGGAAGCACATTGGTGTAAACATGTCTACCTGGAAAAATACGAGTGGCATTTAATAACAGTAGCCATAATTCTCAGAAGCTGTTTCAAAAATTATGATGAACGAGAATCAGCAAGCAATTTCAGTGTAATGAAAATGCATATATGATATCCAGTCAGCTAACCAACAAGCTAACAAACAAGGCTTCCAAGAAAAATTAATCTCGGGTGATGCCCAATGTCAAATGTATCAAACTGACAACTCATTCTAAACACTCACCATTGGGAAGATCATGGTTTAAACAACCAGCCGGTCTGGATCGGAACGGGCTGAACCAGATCAGAACCGGACAGAACCGGTCTGGTTCAACCCCTTTTCAACTCGGATCAGAAGGTTCAAACAGAAAATGAAAAACCGGATGTGAACCGGCTTGGAACCGGTCAGAACCACGTGAAACAGGCTTGGATCAGGCGGTTCGTCTGGTTCAAATAAGAACCATCCAGTTCTGACCAGTTCTCATCTTTTAAAGACAGCTAGCTGCTGTCACAGGTAGACAGATTCCAGCCCGTGACCCAGGTTTTTTCTGCCCCCTCCTTCTCCCCCCTTTTTTGCACCTACACCCTATGATATTCATGGGCCTTTGCTTGATGAGGAGGTCCATGAGTTGCAAGCTTGGGTTGACTCTTTTAAAAGAATATGGGATGAGAGATGATGCACTGTTGAACCCGAAAATTTTTTCATGCAAGATAGTGCCATTTAAGCATGCATATGCACAGGATTATGTAGAAAATGCCACATGGCATATGCTCACATTAATGTGAGCTCACTATATGAAAAAATATATGCATAACAACATGTTCACATGGGACTATGTTATGCAAAACAAAAAATATATGCCTATGATATGAGGGATAATACCAAATGGAGACCCTCACATGTACATAGGGAAAACATAAAATTACATAAAGGGTAATGGGGGAAGAACCATACCTAGGCCAAAAAAGCCTTGATCGGGATTTTTTACGGAGGCATAAAACAGCCCCAAGTCACCCTTGTATGCTTCCAAAATCAACTCCTAAGCCTCCTCGATAACCCTTGATGGTGAGGTCCAAAGGAGGACCCTAGAATGCAGCAGCAAGGATAATCCAAATGCTGTGAAATGAGGGCCTAAATTAGTCCCGAAATAGGCCAAAACCAGTCCCGGAATAGGGTCAAAATGGTCTTCAAACCTGCCCAAAATGGCCTCAAATGAAGGCCCAATAGCAAGGGAGATAGGCCCAATAAGTGGCCCAATAGGTGGCCCAATAAAAAAGCCCAATAGGGAGCTCAAATGGGCCAAAAATCAGTCCCCAAGGGGCACTAAATCTGCAGGCCAGAGAAAGGGAAAATCTGAAAACCCAAGGAAGAAAATTTCCTAAAGAGGAAAGTGGACCCCTCCCTCCAATGCCCCTTTATTTAAATAGGCCAAGAGTGGGGAGGAGAGAGAGAGGGAACCGGTGAGGGGGCCCCCCACCGGTTCCAAGAGGGGAACCGGTGAGGGGGGCCCCCACCGGTTCCAAGAGGGAAACCGGTGGGGGGGGGAGGAGGATTCCCTCCCTCTCTTTCCTCTTTGAAATTCAAATAGGGGGGGGGGGGGGGGGGGGGAGGGATTAAATTAAAGAAAAAGGGGAGTTAATGAGGTTCTTAACCCTATTCACATGGGTTAAGAATTCCATGCAAAGCCTCCATTAAAACTCCCATCCTAAACCCCTTTCACACTTGGCCAAAGTCTGAAATTAATGGGCTAAACCCCTTTCACACTTGGCCAAAACCCAAAATCTGAGTAAAGGCTCATTGGGGTCCAAGGCCGGTGGCCACCCCCCCCCCCTTCTCTCTCCTTTCAATGCTCTCTCTCACTCCCTTCTCTCACCCATATGAATAAAAAAAAAAGAGAGAGAGGGATGGAGATTGAAACCGGTGGCACCCCCCATCGTATACCCATCCGGTGGCCCCCCCCACCGGGCCCAAATTGGGGCCTATAAATAGGGCCCCTTAGCCCCCAAATCCAACACACACAGCAACATATACACCCATATACAAGGAGTGTAGAATTTAGAGGGGAGGTCCTGCTGCATTCAAGACTAAATTCGGGTTTCTTAACCCGAGTTTGCTGCGTTTTTTGAGATCTTTTCCATTTCGGGGAGTCTTTCTTCCTAAAGTTCAATCCTAAGGAGAAGCTCTGCTGAATAATTCTTGTAAATGCCTCCTTATAAGGCGAACTCCTGTCAAAATAAAGACCGATCTTTTCATGTCTGAAATGTGTGTTTGTGTGTCATTAAAATTAAATAAATAATATCATGTTTTCATACTTTATATGTATATATATATTTAATTTCACAAACTTAAAAATCTGTGTGCACCCTTAACCTAACCTGGGCCTCACCCTACATATAAATAAGGTATAGATTCAGAAATAATAATAAAATCATATATTTAAGTTAAAAATGACCTATAATTAATTAATTAATAAAAATTTATAAAATTATTTAAAAATTGGGAAAAATCAGGAAATATCTGCAAGAATCAGTAAAAATCAGAGATACAAATTAAAAATCATATTGAACCAAATCACACAATCTTTATCACAAAAACAACTTTTCAACAATCAGGAAATATCTGCAAGAATCAGTAAAAATCAGAGATACAACTTAAAAATCATATTGAACCAAATAACCCAAATACTCCTCACATATTTAATTAATTGATTAATTAATCATAAAAATCAGTAAAATTAATAAAAGAAAATCATTAAAAATCAGTAAAAACAGAGAGCTAAATCTGAAAAAATATAAAATTCCCGAAATGATTAGAATATACATAGAACTTAATAAAATTACGAAAATACCCTCATATATGGTAAAAATCACAGAAAATCCTTAAAAATATCAGAATCTATTTTATGACCAAAATACCCTCCATAATAAAAATCTCATAAGAAAATAGACTCTAAACCTAATAAGCCCGATTTGAGGTAAAATTACCAAAATACCCTTATACACTTAAGAATAACCTTATAAATCTCATAAGGTGTTGAAACCATTAAAACTTGTTTCCATATACTAATATAACCATAATACTCCCATAATTCCTAAATTGTATAATTACAAAAATACCCTTATGGGTTTAAAATACTTGGAATTAATCCAGATAACTTGGAATCAATCTGAACACCTTGGAATTAATCTGAATTAATCCAAGGGCTTAACCTAAAATACATCTTCATATTCATATGCATGTGCTGCCTGTAGTAGTAGAGTCGCATGTTAAAAGGGCATCATACGGACGGTTAATCAAGGGTTGTCGAGCAGTTGCTCGACATAATTAATACTGACTGAGGTCAGTGGAGAGAGGTCATATACTCAAATCTTCGCCTGATTCGAAGTCCCGGATTCCCTGAGGGTTAACCCCAAGCTCTCATAATCTAATAAAACATAAAACCGACCTATATTTCTCTAGATAAAAAAAGCAAGCAAAAAAAATGGATTTCTAAATAATCCGATAGGAGAGATGTCTAGGTCAGGTCCCGACAGAGGTTAGAAAATAATCTCCCCGAACATGCACTCTCATGTGCGATGGTTGGACCGGCACCATTAGAGTGTATTGTACACATGGGACTGTATTTCTCAAGTCCTATGATGTCTCAAAGAATGTAAAGACAGCAGAATTTTTATGCGGATTGATGGATGAAATGGTGGAATATGTCAGGGAGAGTAGAGTAGTTCAAGCAGTGACTGACAATGCAGCTAATTACAAAAGAGTAGGTGAATTATTGATGCAAAAGCGACCCCACCTTTATTGGGTTCCATGTGCTGCTCATTGTCTTGATTTGATTTTAGAGGACATTCGGGATGATCCAGCTATTGATAGAATCATTCGTGATGCATAGATAGTGAGTAGGTATATTTATGCTTATAATTGAATGCTTGCTATCTTTCGAAAGGTAATGAATGATCGCAACATTGTACACCCAGGTCCATTTTTAAGCTAGTAGAGCCTCTTATCCAAGTTCTTAGAATGGTTGATGGCGATGATAAGAATGACATGGGATATCTATATGAAGCAATGGACATGGCTAATGAGAAAATTCAGAGAAGATTTCTAAGAGATTACAAGAAATGGTGAGCTATCATTGATAGAAGATGCGAGGGCACACTTCATCATGAATTACATGCAGCTGATAAGTGAAAAATCTATTTGAATGAATAAAAGTGATATAATTATATTATGTATCATTCATTATAATGATATATCCATAATAATTGGCAGATAATTTCTTGAACCCACACTACCAGTATAGCTATAGGGTTAGTGATCACATGGAGATAATGCCACGAATACTAGCAGTAATAAATATAATGTCAAGGACAGCAGAATTTAGGGATGTTGAACAACCGGTGCTAACAATGATTAATTCTCTCCTCATTTTAAAATTTTAACTATACATATTCAAAGTTTAAACTTTTAATTCATTATTTTATATTTACATTTTAGATTGAGGATTATAATACAAAGATGGGTGTTTATGGACTGACAGAGTTGCAATCCACTGTAATGGGGTACAGCCGAGGTAAATTTTAAGGAAGCAATCATTTTTCCTTAATAAACTATTTGAAATTTTATCATTATACTTTAACAAATTCCTATTCACTTATGCAGCTGATTGGTGGGCAGCAATTAGGAGGAGGAGCCTAGGCATCAATGCATTGGTAGAGGTTGCCATTCGTGTCCTTAGTCAAACCACTGCTGTAAGTGAATGTGAAATAAATTGGAGCACATTTGGTCTTGTGCATACAAAATTGAGGAACAGGTTGAAGGTGAAAAGGTTAGAAAAACTTGTCCTTTGCAACTATAACGAGGTTGAGAATGAAGAATCAAGAAAGGCAACAAACGTTGCTAGAAAAGAGAATTGCTGAATAGGGTGGAGATGATGTACAAGAAGTTCAACCAGAGGGTCAAATTAATTTGGATGACTTGTTTGATGAAGAGCGTCCACCAAATGCATGGGTGGAGACAAAGATGGACTTAGATCGCCCATTATTTGACTCAGCAGATAGAAGATGGGCAGAAGGAGAGTTAGATGATGTTCATCTCCTTGAGGAATTCCAACTAGAAGGTCAAGAACATCAACCTAAGAGGCACAAGACCTCAGGAACATCAACCTAAGAGTTCTTCACATGCACATGAAGACATTAAAGAGGAGCAGCAGGAGCAGGAGCCACATATCACTCATTGACGTTCTACATCCCAGCCACGTACAGCAAGGGACTTGCATGTGCCATAGCCACAAGACCCAACCACCAATAATGTTCAAAGAAAGGGTAAAGAACCATTTTTTTATTTACGTGTATACACATACACCTAGAAGGCAGGATAAATAGAGGGAAACTCCTTTCTTTAGAATCTCCTCATAAAGATGAAGTGAAAAAAGGGTAACCACTTCAAAATCGAAGGCTAACCATTGTTGATTCTGATAATGATGACCGCGGTAGAGCTAGAAGTCACCCAGTTAGGAGCGATGATAGCACACAAGCTCCTAGTGATTCTGATCGTTGTAAAGCCAGAGCTTGGCCAGTTAGGAGTGATGATAGTAAACAAGCTCCTATTGATTTATATCTGGTGAACACCAGCCTCCTACATATATTCATCCCTCATTTTCTTTGGGCTTAGGCTTAGGAGATAATACTGAGAGAGTAGAACAGCATCATGATGACACTGACGATGGATGTAGAGGACTAACACGATTTGGACAAGGAGGCTATCATATTCGGAATACAGCAAGCTCAGCAAGCACACGAAATGGCTCATTATCAAGATCTTTCTTATTGGAATGAACCAAGTGAACCTTCAACTACGCAAGAAGCAAACTTGTATCAACTTGAATTTGAATCTCATAGATGGAATGTAGATACCACTGAGAGGGGTTTATCTGGTGGATGGGAGAACATGGCCTCAACTTTATTTTCATATAGTTATCCACTACAACGTTCATCTACGAAATATGGAGAGCCACATGATGAGGAAGAAGGTCCTTCTCCCACACATTCACACTACTTATGGGATTCATAAAGCAATCATGGTATGTATGATACTTTTAGTGACTTTTTGTATCATTTGATTTTATTTTTTTATTTTTTTTGAGTTTCAAGAGTAAACCCACTAACCCAAGATCAAGCCCTACATCACCAATACCCTAAGCAGTAGGCTCGCCAAACATCTCTCGAGCATTAGGCCCCCCGACGTCCATGAGGCCGGAACTCACATGAACCCCAGGTTGGTGCCCGCCGCGAGTAAAGTGGGATTCGATACCGAGACCTCACGGTTGCCCATGAAGTACATTATCCAACCCTCCCACCCCCGAGGGATGTATCATTTAACTTGTTAGCTACCAACCCTCCCACCCCCTGAAGGCCAAAAGCCGCATCAGTTCACCCGCCAAGTGTACAAATGGAAGATTGATGTAGACTTTGCTAAAGATCTCCAGCCATATATCATAAGCAAAGGAATAGTCCACGAACACATGATCCAATGACTCATCCATGTCCCCACAAAGGCAGCAAGTCAAGGGAACATCCACAAGAAATTGAGCCAATCTATTACAGGTGGGAAGCCTGCCCAAGGAAATCCTCCGCATGAGGACCTTAACCTTCAAAGGTGACTCGGGGAGCCAAACCTGATGCATAAAGGGGTACCTCAGCCCTCCATCAGCAGCAACCCCATAGGCTGATCTGACCAAAAAGGATCCGGAAGCATCCCATCCCCATCTCTAGGCATATGTATAAGAAGCATCCAGACAGTGGTCCTAAAAAAGGTATCGCGACTAGAATTCCTCTCTCGCCTTTTCTATGGCCCACCCTCCATGAATCAATTGGATTCACTAATTGTTTGCAATAGCACATCCTCTATAGCAAGGAACATCGGTCTTCTAAGTAGTTACTCATGAATAGGAAGGCTCTCTGATTATGACTGTCTCCAGGTGTGCAAATCAAGTGACAATCTTGCAGCTGAGTAGCATTTAAATAGTGAAAGCACACAACTAAAGCCATTTGTTGATGCTAAAATTATTCCCAACCATTTGAGAAACAGCCTATCTATATCTAATTTTGGCCAGCACCACTTCAAATGACTTTATTCACCATTCTAGAGTATCTTATCAATAGTCCTCCAAAGCTAGTTTTTAATGCTCTCTTTTAACCCCATTTTTGGTGTACAAGCACTAGTTATACTTAGAATCACCTTGCTTGCCATTAGTTTACCTAATGATGCAGAAGTACTAGGAATCTTCATAAGTAAAATGATCATGCTGCTTCTGGTTCCTGGGACAATCAGAGTTTATTTCAAGGATCTAGAGGTCATCAACATACACACCCCTGACTCGGGTGACCTCAGGAGAAGGAGATCCAACTTGTGGAGATGCATCAAATGAGTGGTTCCGGATAGGGAAGGGGACCCATCCTCCATCAGGGACCTGCTGGCATAGTGATGGGGTGCAGGAGTATGGGAGGTCCATCAAATGTTGAGAACCCTTTTCCTACGTGTTTGCACTTTGCCTCTCCTGGCAAGGGATGTGGTAAAGGCTGGGGTGCTAGCAGAAGGAAGAGTAGTAATGGAGCTATCAGCGCGGGCTCTGTATGGCCACATACCCTAACCTAGAGCCTTTGAGGTTGTTCTCAAGCTTACCGGGGTTCCCCTCCTCTTGTTAAAGGAGAGTTGTCTCTGGTTGTTGGTAGAACCATTTGCGTACCTTATAGTGATACTCTCTTGGCCACCGGAGGCAAGTTCCCTACTAGAGGCTAAGCTATTGGCCAGGGTCTCGTTAGTGAGAGACATCCCTAACATGTTGCTTGCTCACATCGATGATGAGGGGTTGGCCATCTTCGTCTAGGGCTGCGATGGGATGGCAGTAGTGCGTCTAGGATTTCAAGAGGTAGGAGATGACTTGGGGCCACATGAGAAGCACGTGAGCAGCTTGGGCATTTCAAATTCAAATCACCCCGGGCCCGCCACCCTTTCGAACCCAGCCCAACTTGCCCCACCTCGACGCAGGTCGCCTGCCTTCCCTTTGGACTCAAGTCATGTCGTAGACCCACGAACTTACGCATTCAGGGGTATCATGAGTGGACCCACGACTATGCTCGAGGGACCCATTTCACCTCTTCTCCCCCACCCAATTTCTTTGGCCCATATGGCTACCCCTCTACTTCAACCCCTTCTCCTTTGGTGACAACCCCCTTGATTCAACATCGGTGCATCTGTTGCTGACGATGAACCTTCTTCATGTCCACTGGGGGGCCTCATAAGTTGGTTTGGAGTCCCATAGTTGTCAAGGCGCCGCTTAGGCACCTAACCGGCGCCTAGGCATTAGGGCGCCTTCATTATGTCAAGGCGTTGGGCCGCCTTATTTGCACCCCCAAGAGGTGCTCCAAACAGTCGCTTAAGCATGCCAGGCAGCCTGCTTGGGCACTTAGCAAGCGCCTGGGCCCAGTTCGGTCCACCCGCTTACCCAGCCCAGTCCCCACTTAAACCCTCCTATGCGATAACCCCCTACCCCCCAACACCTCTCTCACTCGCCGCTCTCCTTTCCCACTCCGAGTGCTAGGGGTTCATGCCGCCAGCTTTGCCAATCACCGCTACCGCCATCACCTTTGCATGCTGCCGTCATCACTGATCGCTGGCGTTGACGCCGACGCCATTGCCGTCTACATCTCCATCTCTAGTAAGATTTCTCATCTCTCTCTCTCTCTCTCACTCACTCACAGGTATACTCCATACACAGGCAGAGGGCCAAAGCTGCCCCTCTGTCTCCCTTTAATCTCTCTTACAGTTTCTCTCTCTCACCCTCTCATAGTCTCTCTCTCTCTCTGCGTGTGTGCCACAGGCACAATCCACACACAGATAGAGGGATTCAACACTTTCTCTCCCTAATATCTCTCTGAACAGGGCATCTCTCTCTCTTTGGCTCTTTCTCTCTCTCCCCCCACCCTCTCCCAGACTCTGTCTATCTCTCTCTCTCATACTCTCTCTTCCTCACTCTTTCTCAAACTATCTATCTCTCTGTTTTTCACTCTCACTCTCTCTCTCTCATCCTCTCTATTACAAGGCTGAAGGCCCCCCTCTCTCTCACACACAAAACACGCACATACGGCGGGCCGAAGCTCTCTTTCACTCTCAGTCTCTCACAGACCCACTCTCAGTCACCCTTTTTCACTTTCATTCCCATTGTCTTACACACAGTCACGCAAACATATGGTAGATTAATTTCTTTCAATTTTATTATATTCATGTGACTTATTTCAAGACAGATCAATTTCTTTCAATTTTAGTATTTACTATGAATCTATGATTGATCTGTTCACGTATGCTCAAATCAATTATCTTATGATAGATTATTATTCCCTCTTTATGTTATTTTTTTTATTTTTTAAGGAGATGCTTATATCGCCACTTAGGCTCCGCTTAAGCAACTGCCTTAACGCCTAACCGCTTAGGCTCGCCAATAATGCCTTGGGTCTCCTTGGCACCTTAACAATTATGGTTCAGACCTCCCTCGTCCCTGGAAGGTGCTACAGCATGCCAAAGGCGGCCTTTCTCCTCTGCCACTGCTACCTACTCCTTGTGAGCTTCTACAACATTCCGTAGGTGTTGCAAAGAAGGAGAACCATAGCCAAGAGCAATTCCCCCCCCCCCTCCTATCCAACTTCTAAAGCCCTAGCCAGGGAAGCCCTTGAGGGATGGCAATGGTGTCTCCAATGGCCATGCGGCTCTTGGCCTTTTAAAGACAAACGCACAGCTAGTCTGCATGGAAGCCCTCGTCACGGCCTCCCTGAGTGACCAGTAATGTAAGTCAAGGATCTCTGAGGAATAGGCCCGGTTGTTGGGTTTGGAGGGCGGGGGCCAAGACGAGGTTAGTCACTGATTGTTGTGTGCAGCACCGCCATCTAGAGTAGTATAGTTCGTCCAACAACTCCAACCATATATGAAGTCCTCCTTTAGTGAGGAGGAAGTCTCAGAGGTAGAGTTAGAGGGGAAGGGGTAGGGGATCTAGATAGGGAAGGAATAAAAGAGTTGTTGGCGAAACTTGGTAAGCTTATAGAAGAATAGGTGCACGTGGTGGCTAAAAAGTTGGGGGTTTCTTTTGAGTGGTTGGAGAAGGATGTGCGGCAGGTCTTGCTCAAGATATAAAAAGGGTGGCTAATTGGGATGGCTAGAGATGCCAAAAGGGGAAATCATCAAAGAAGTGGAGTAGTGGAGTAAAAGGCGACGGGGGTTGTGTAGTAAGCCAGACGTACTCTGTATTTAGGAGACGAAGTGCGAAGGCGCCATAGAGAAGAGGTTATGAAAGATATAAGGAGTAGCAGATTGTGGAAGGGCCCGGCATACCCTACAATGGCCAAGCATGATCTCACACTGCGAATGAAATACTTTCAACATAAAATTTACTCCCCCCAAAGACCACATCATTCCTCTCCTTTCATATGCTCCAACAAATTGCATGTGGTATTATACCCATGATATTACGTTGCTCCTTTGTAGCATATATGGTCTTCAATTGCTTGAAAAAAGCCCACGGTTCTAGCATTGACTGCACTTGAACATTGAAATTCAGCAACTTCCCAAATATTCTCCGTACTTCTTGAACCACTTGACAGCGGATGAAGAGATGATCCACATCTTCATTGCAAGTCCCACAAAAAGAGCAAGAAATATCTTCATTTGAACACCATTTGCTTCTGTAAACTTTGGTAATGATTCTTCTCTCATACATGAGCCACATGAACGCTTGCACCTTAGAAGGTGATTTGACTTTCCAAACATCATCATACCTCATGTATGGTGGCAGCACTCCTTCGAGCATGGAATAATACGGTTGAACAGTAAAGATCTCTTTGTTTGGCCCCCAAATCAGTTCGTCCAGTTGATGTACATCCATACTAACTGAATGTAAAAAGCCCATCAGGGAACAAAATTCTTGAAATTCTTCATCCTTCAAGTTTCTTCTGGTGTGAATATTCAACTGTAGCTTATTTCCATCATACTCAAAGCAATCACTAACTGTACACCATTGATTTGGGGCTAAATCAAAAATCTGAGGATAAGTATCCTCAAAACACTTATCACCCAACCACCTATCTTCCCAAAAGAAAATATTCTGGCCATTTCCCACCTTGTACAGTAAAAAAACTATTGAAGAGTTTGCCTGCCTTGATAATATCTGCCCATATTACTGACAATGAAGACGAATTCATAACCTGCTGAAATAATCTTCCTGTCGGCTGATAGTGTTTGTGCTTAATCACCTGTTTCCATAAGGAAGCCTCACCTTCCAGTAGCTCCCAGCCTCCCACAGCCATTTCCCCAGCAAAGCAATGTTCCACAATCGGATATTCTTGATCCCCATACCACCTTTAGACTTAGGTAGACACACCTTGGTCCATTTAACTAGTGGTATTCCCTTGCGATCCTTTTGAAAGCCTCTCTACAGAAACCGCCTTCTTATATTATCAATCTTCTTACGAACTTCAATGGGGATAAGAAACCAACAAATAGTGCATTGGCATAGCCGTAATAACAGAGTTAATGAGTGTAATCCATCCCCCAATTGATAAAAATATGGCCTTACAAGCGGTCAATCTCCTTTGAATCTTGTGTATAACAGAATCCTAATCTTTGACTCCCAATCTTCTATCAGATAGTGGTAATCCTGGATATGATAATGCAAAGCACCGATAACACATCCTAGAGTACCAGCAATTTGCCCGGTTGTTTCCTCCTCCCTGTTCAGAGTGATTATCTGGCTCTTATCAAAATTTATTTTCAGACCAGTGCATGCCTCAAACCTTTCAATATGAAGGCAAAGTTCTGGACATATATAACCTCTCCTTGGGGGAAGAAAAAAAAAAAAAAAGCATAGTGTGGTCAGTGAACTGTAAATTAGAAATACCAGGCAGTCCTCTACAAATATTGATTCCTTTAATCCAGCCATTAAGCTCAGCTCTCAGACACATCCTACTCAGCATGTTAGCCACAAGCACAAACATGAGAGGAGATAGTGGGTCGCCTTGCCTTAGCCCTTTGGAACTGGGGAAGTACCCATAAACATTGTTAAGGATTACAGAGAAAGTTGTTGTACTGATACAATTCTTCAAAACATTAATCCACTGCTCAGGATTGATGCTGCTTCAAGATACTCCAAAGACATTTCCAGTGCACTCTATTGTATCCTTTATTGAAATCAAGTTTGCATACCACCCCTCTAACTCCTTTTTTCTTCAATCAATTCAGTATTTCATGTGCTAACAAGAATTTGTCTTTGAGCCTTCTCCCCTTTATGAATATTGAATGCTGATTGATAGGGTTGCACAATTCTATTAAGAAGAGAGCTCATTCTAGTAGCCATAACTCGAGCAATGATCTTGTAAGACCCATTTAGCAAACTGATTGGCCGAAAGTCTTTCAACTGTACAGCATTCTCCTTCTTGGGCAGCAACACCAAATAAGTGTGGTTAATGTCATCACAGCCAGCATTTCCAGAAAAACAGCCCCTGACAGCCTGAACAACCTCAACCTTAACAACCTCCCAAAATTTCTGATAGAAACTGACGGGAAGACCATCAGGCGCCGGGGTCTTCTCTGGGCCTAAACAGCCCCTGACAGCCTGAACAACCTCAACCTTAACAACCCCCCAAAATTTCTGATAGAAACTGACGGGAAGACCATCAAGCCCCGTGGTCTTCTCTGGGCCTAATGAGAAAATTGCTTCCTTCACCTCTTCTTCTGAAACTGACTGAATAATCTGTAACCCTTCCTCCTCAGATAAGATAGGCAACTCTGAATCTTCCCACAGAGGAAACCATCTTTGCTCAACTGTAAACAGACTCTTGTAGAAAGAAATCACCTCATCAGCAATCCTCTCCTCTTCATCAATGAATTCATCATCTTTCTGAATGCAAGCTATATTATTTCTCCTATGCCTCCCATTAGCTATTTTATGAAAAAACTTTGTATCTAAATCTCCTTCTTTTAACCAAATGGCTCGTGACTTTTGCCTCCACCTGATTTCCTCCTCCGATAGCCAGTCAGAATATTTGGCCTTCAACTGAGCTCTCATCTGCGATTCCTGCTGGCTAAGAGCTCTGCCTTCCTCAATTCTGTCCAAGGCTTGGATAGAGTCTGAAATTTGATTGATAAGGTTGAACCTATCCTCTTCCATTTATCCGACCAGGCCTTCAATTTGCATTTAAGATTCATCAGTTTCAAAGCCAGACACTTCATTATTACTGCTTTGAGGTTGCATCCATTCCTCCTTGACAATTTTATAAATATCTTCATCTAGCATCCATACCTGCTCCATGCAAAATGGCTTCTTCCTAACCCTCCTCTGACAATTCAGTATGATTGTGTTGTGATCAGAGGGATGCCGAGGTTGAGCAGAAACAAGCATATGAAAACAAATCTTCCCATCTATCATTGACAATCACCCTGTCAAGTATTGACATTGAAGGGCTTCGTCTTCCATTAGACCGGGTATATTGCACATTAGAAATTGGTAGCTCAATTAACACACTCTTCTCGAGCCAGTCATTAAACTGCCTCATTCCTCTACCAACACAACCTCCTCTGTTCCTTGCGGATAGCTTCCTGATTTGATTGAAGTCGCCCATGATACACCATGGGAGATCGAACTTCTCCTGACAGATCGATAATTCCCTCCACATGTCCTGCTGCTGTGTAACTGAATGTGGCCCATATACTCCTGTCATTATCCATTCAATCTTACTCTAGACATCATACATTTTGACAGTAATCGAAAATTCTCCAATCTCCAGCAAATAAACTTCCCATCTCATTTTATTCCACGCTTTAATAATACCACCAGCTTGCCAGACACCCTTCTGTACCCAAAATCAGGCTCCCCATAAATTGTGACTTTTTTTATGAAGTTTATCAACAACTTCCATCTTGGTCTCCTGCAGGCATAGTATGTCAACAAATTTCCTCTGCAACATGTCTTTAACTGCTCTCTGTTTTCCTGCGTCATTCAGTCCCCTTATGTTCCAGGAAAAAATAATCATCCTCCCCACCAGGAATGTTCCTTCCCTTCTGCCAGACTACAAGTTTTGCTGCCTTTGCAGTCCTCCAAAAGATTCTTTAACTCTCTCTTCCCTCTCTACATAATACCCGACATTCTCACACTGTCCTGAATATCGTCACAGGCCTTCCAGAACTGCCCTATTTTACCTTCAATTTGAATTCCTATACCAACAGCCTTCCCCTCCACTTCCGCATCATCCCAAGCTTCTAAAAAATAGTGATTCTTCCCTCCTTCAATATATTTCCTTCTTTTCTACATATTCTTGCTGGCATTGAACTGAACCAGCTGCAAATCCGCATGTGATGGCGAGTCGATGGGCCGATGGCGGCTTTTTCGGCTTGAGAAGGGGAAAGAGGAAGACGGGACTGGGTAAGAGGGGGTTCAAGCTCAGGATACAAAACCTTTTTTGTGCCACTCCAGCATTCATCATCCTCCATCATCTCCGTATCCATCTCCGAAGGCTTCGGAGAAGGCGCAATCTCCTCCAACTGACGAGCTTTGCCCCGATGAAGACAGAGTCGCCGCCGCCTTCTCTTCTCCCTCTTCAACTCGCAGTGAAACTGCTTCGCCACTGAAGTCGCGAACATATCTAGGGCTTCACCCCATATACTCGGAGACAAAAGCTCATTAATACCATTTCTAGATTCTTCTCTTGCCACCAGACCAGGGTCATATAAGTCATTACCCAAAATGGAACTATTCTGGATGGTCTTCGGTTCAAATGCAACCAGTTCACTGTCCAGCTCATCAGACGAGCCCGACAGATTCAACTGATGAGTTAGCCCCGGCCCCCGGGTCTTTCTGAGTGGGGGTCGACTCAGTTTGAAGATGTGACTCGGTCATCTTCCTAATATCGCCCACTCCCTCTAACACCCTACACCCTAGCCTCCTTGTATGCCCTATATGCCATGGCGACCTCCTTGTAGGACCAGTCCATGCTATTCTTCCCATTGTCCTCCGGCATTTCCATCTCCACAGAACCATGAAAAAGCTCCTCACCCCACCTGAGCTTCAACTCTGACCGAATCAAATGACCCTGTTCTATAGCAATTAAAACGCGGGCATACCCTAAGGAATCCCAGTTGAGTTCTGTTATCCACCTTCACCATCTAGCCAAATGGATGAAGAATCTTCTTATACACCTCCACATCTCATAAAACCCAGGGAATACCTCGCAATCTGCACCATGCATGTGTGATGATGCTGTTCTTCCGAGCTCCATCCGTAGGCCTCAAGTGCCTCCAAGAAATATTACCCTTCGAATATTGAAACTCTCCATCATCCATAATTCTGTGAAGGAGAATATCCGATGGACACCAAAGCACCACCTGGGAGCTGTCAACAACAGACATCCATGCATCCTTTGTCTCCAGCCACCTGTTCCATACAACCATAAGCAGACTCTCTAGCTGTATCAGCGACGCAGATGATCCTAAGAGACTTCTCAAACAGAACCTCTGATTTCCAACAAATGCAGGGAACCAAGGAGCTTCCACACAGGGGGATGAAAACTCCTGCCTGCCCTCCTCAGACATAGTGACCATCACAGTTGAAGTCTTGGCAAGCATCCCCTCCCTCCTCTTCCCAGAATCCCTACCAATCTCCATGCACGAGAAGCTTCTATGCCCTAAACCCCCACATCTCCAGCAAACAAACCATTCCGACACTCCTGCACCTTATGATCCCTCCCCAAACAACTAGAGAACTTTCCCGGCAAGATCCTTTTGCTGAATCCCCCGGTGGGATCTCTTCGCCGACCTACTCCTCTCCACCCACTTCTCCTCCCTACTCCTTCTCTACTCCTCTCCCGCTCCGCTCCGCTCATCATGGACGAAGGGAGCTTTAACTGGAAAGGATTATTCAATTCTGTTGGAATACGTTGCAATCGTATTCCCAACTATGTTTGTACATATGACAGAGAGAGAGAGAGAGAGAGAGAGAAATGACCAGCTTGCAATTGATGGCAGAATAGGAGGAAGCAGATGAGCAAAGATGAGGGATGTACTACTTTGATCTGGTGGTTGGAAGACATGAAGAGTATGCTTTAAGGAGTCCAATTTTGCCCCAAAAAAGGGAAAAACAAATCACCAATTTCTATGATTTGTGGAATCGGAGAAGACTGCATGTTCGCATGATGAGCTGGAAACAGGTTTGCAAACGGTTAGTAGTTATATACAGACAGGAGAAAATTCTACCTATTAAGTTTTGACAGAAATATTTTTAAATGACCAGCTTCAAATATGACCTACCAAACCATGTTATCAAGATTTATTCAGTGAAATTAATGGGAGCTATTTTTAGAAAGTGGGTAGTACCACGTATATTATAAATGAAAGAAAACATGTACAAAAGCTGGGAGAGAACAACAAAATCTCCCAAAAAGCACCAAGAGGGTGCAGCTCTCAACTCTCATCCAAATGAGAGAAAAGAGTGGAATCAGTATGACCCACTTTACAAAAAATCCTCGCCCATTCCTTTACACAACGGCAAACAAAAGAGAAAACATAATAAGAAGACTGGGCCTCCTTCGTAAAGACTCGATCATTGCGTTCCATCCATAGTGCCCAGATGGCTGCATGCAGGACAGCCACCACAACAGTCGATCACCTCTAATGGGCCACGGTCTTTCCCAATCACCTAAAAGCTGCTCCAACTGCACTAGTAAGTGAGCATTGTAGGCTATGACCCAACCAATCCCAAACCTCTGCGGAAAAAGAGCAGTCACAAAACATGTGATCCCTTGTCTCTTCTTCTAAACCACATAAGCAGCATAGGGTATGAATGATTGACATAAAACGACTCAGTCTATCGCAACTTCGCAAGTAGGTAGCCTATCAACGGATGCCCACCATACGAGGACTTGTACCTTTAAAGGGCTCTTAGTCTTCCAAATGGTGATCTGAGTCCCCCCATCAGTCACTATAGAGTAGGTCGATTTGATTGAAAAAATCTCCTTACTCTCCCATCTCCACCTCCATCGATCCTTAGCTGACCGGTCAAGATGGAGAGAGTGTAGCAAGTCCAAAAGCTTCACCAAGTCCCTCACCTCATCATTAGACATATTCCTTCTAAAGGTAGGTGTAATAACCTATGAAAATTATAATGATGTTTATACGATTACATCAAATGTAGGGTTTATTCATAAAAAGATAATAAGTGGAGTCCTATATAACTACTCAAGAATCAAAAGTAAAAGACATAGTTACGAATCTATGGGGTATAAACATAATTTTTAAGAGTTAAAGTAGAAACTAAAGTATTTTAAAATTAGAAGTTTAAGTGAATTTTTTTATTTTTGAATCAAAACTACTCAAGAATCAAAACTAAAAGACATAGTTACAAATCCAAGAGGTATAAACATAATTTTTAAGGGTTAAAGTAGAAACTAAAGGATTTTAAAATAAGAGTTTAAATAAATTTTTTCTTAAAACTACTAATGGGTTTGATGGGCCCTTAAAACATACTTTTATGAGCTCTTAAATAGGCCACCCAGCAGCCCCTTTATCTCCCATTCAACCCTCCTAGAAGAAGAACTTACAAGGGACACTGTTTGGCCTTTTTTTTTTTATAAGAAAGGGGGAGGGGAAGCCCCCCCCCCCTCTCTTTAATCTCTCTCTCACTTGGGTTGCCGGTGGGTACCCCCCACCTCAAAAACCTCCGGTGGCACCCCCCACCTCAAAATCCCACGGTGGGTACCCCCACCGGTAAGGCTCCCATGGCCTATAAATACCCCCCCAAGGGGTAAGATGAAAGCATGCCTCCTTGGCCCAAAAATTCCTAGGAAAAACTCTGCCCATTTGAAGACCAAATCCGGTGCTCTTGCCTGGGTTTTCTGCGTTTGGAGGAGATTTTTCATCTCGGAGGGCTCTCTTCCTAAGGTTTTTTCCTAAGAGGGAGCTCTGCCCAATTTATGTTGTAAAATCGTCGTTCTATAAGACAGGATTATGCCAAAATGATGAATGAAATGCCAATATTGTTCTTTGAGCATATGTGCGTGCATGTGTGTTCATAAACCAATTACTTAAGTAACATTATGTTATTATATTTTCACATACATAATTAATTTATTAATTAGTTTAATAACCAATTAAAATACATAAGTACATAATTAAATACTCTTGGCCTCACCCCACACATAACTAAACTTAAACTCATAATCAAAACTCAATAATGAAATATTGAGACATAAAATAATATACTTAAGTAAAAAAATGACTTAAATACCCCTCATGCTTAATTAATTAATAAAATTTGTGGGAATTAATGAAAATCAGTAAAATCAATATAAAAATCAGAAAAGTTCAGTAAAATCAGTAACACTCAGTAAAAATCAGAAAACCAAATCTGGGAATTACATAAACCCAAAAACATGACTTAAATATCTTTCATATATTCAATTAATTAATAAAAATCAGTAAAATTAATGAAAATTCAGTAAAATTCAGTAAAAAACCAGTAAAAAACAGAGAACTAAATATGAAAATATATAAAATTCCAGAAATGACCAAAATGCCCCCCAGAACTTAATGAAATCACGAAAATACCCTCACCCATGGTAAAAATCTGTAAAAATCACAGAAAATTCTTAAAAAATATCAAAACCTCTCATATGCCCAAAATACCCTCCAAACCTAAAAAAAGAGTGTAAAATTACCAAAATACCATCAATATGATAATAATAAGTAAAAATCTCATAAAAATATAAAAGTAGACTCTAAATCTAATAAACCCGATTTAAGGTAAAGTTACCAAAATACCCTATAACTTAAATATGTCTACAATGATCCTAAAATACATCCTAAGGGTTTTCAAGTTTTCTTAAAATGCTAAAAAAACTTAAAATGACCATAATGACCCTAATGCAACATAATTACAAAAATACCCAAAAATAGACTTCAAGTTTAGAAATCCAATTTGAAGTAAAATTACCAAAATACCCTTACAACCTAAACACATTTAAAATAACTCTAAAATACCTCCTAAGGTTTTGAAACCTTTCTAAATCATTAAAACTCACCTCACACACCAAAGTGACCATAATGCCCCTATACTCTTCAATTTGGCATAATTACAAAAATACCCTTATGGGTTTGAGATACTTGGAATCAATCCAAATAACTCGGAGTCAATCCAAAACTTTTTAAAAATAGTCACCCAATCAATTATAAACCCAACCTAAACTTGGGCAAGACCAAGAGCTTAACCTAAAACATATCTTCGTATGCATGTGCTGCCTGTAGTAGTAGTGTTGCATGTTAGAAGGGCATCAATAGACGGTTAATCAAGGGTTGTCGAGCGGTTGCCCGACGTAATTAACACTGACCGAGGTCAGTGAAGAGAGGTCATATACTTGGATCTTCGCCTGATCCGAAGTCTCGGACTCCCTGAGGGTTAATTCCAAACTTTCTAGTCCAAGAAATAAAATACATAAAACCGACCTATATTTCTCCAAATAAAACAAAAACAAAAAAAGATAAAACAATAGGATTTAATAAAAACCGATAGGAGAGATTCTATGCCAGGTCCAAACAGACACCTAAGGGGACAATTCATCCCTTCTAGAAAGGGACACCTCATTATCCCTTCCAACCTCCAAGGGTCACCTAAGGATCTCATGTCCTTCCCTTCTCCTAGGCTATATTAGGAGGCCACCTCACCCCTCCTCTCATTCTTATCCTCTCCTCCTTTCACCTATAAATAGGGGGCAGCCCCTTGGTTTCCTTCATTCCATCAAGAAGAAGAAGAGAAGGATAGAGAGAGAGAAAGAAAATATGCAAGATGAGAGAGAGAGAGAGAGAGAATTAAAGAAAGAGAGGGAGAGTAGGAGGGAAAGAGTGGGAAAGAGAGAGAGGCTCTAAAGGGGAGAGAGGTGGTGAGAGCTAGAGAGATAAGGTTATTAGAGAGAGAAAGAGAGCGGAACAGTGAGAAAAGAGGGAAAAAGGCAAGACAGAGAGAATTTGGAAGTGAGGTAGAAGAAGAATTTGAAAAGGGAGACAAGAAAATTATAAAGAGTGAGTGGAAAGTTGTGAAAGCATCTAAAAAAAGAAGACATAGGTGAAGAAAGAGAGCTGCAGCAGAAGGTTTCTTCACCAACTCCAGGACTACAGCAACATTCTTCCTCTATAAACATGTGGAAGAACTTCTCTTGACTCCGGTTTCCACTACTCAGAGGTAGAGTGATACTATCCTACTTCCCTAAACTTGCAATTTAAAATAAATTTAAACGCTTAGATTAGACCTTAATGACGTTCCTAAAGTGGATATTATGTCATATCCATTTTCGAAAAGAAGCAGTTTTTAAGAAAAGACTATATCCAAATATTTTTCTTACAAGTTTAATAAAGAGACTCTGTCCAAAAGTTTTCTCAAAAGAAAATATTTTTCCTATGAAGAGATTTCGACAAAATAAACTTCCATTTTATCTTACAAGTCTATTTCATTTTTCAAAAACAGATTTCATATATTAACGTCTATTTTCCTAACTTCTGGAATATCGAGAGCATTGATAAATAGTATTACGCTTTCCTTTCCATAAAATTATTGTGCATATAGTGGCTACGAACGACGATGATATAAAACTGGATTTGGGATACGTCTAAGATTTCACCATGATTTCAACTATTTTCAAGTAGGAAAATCTAACATAGATATGTTATTTTCAAAAGTTACATATATGATAAAGAAATAATATTGCTATATTGATAGGACAGGCTCTACGATCTATCTCTTGGGGACAAAGGGATAATTGAGTCTTGCTCCTTATGATCAGTGCTGTCAGGGTACAGAGCGTCTCTATATTTATAGGGTCAATGCCCAGACTCGAGACATTTTCAATGTAGGCAAGGGGTGGAGACCCTACTTGAAGTGCACTCTTGACTGGGGCATAGGCCATGTGATGTAGAAACCACATCCCCAAGTCAACCTAAAGACCCATCTCACCGAGAAAGTGTCTAAAAACTCCTCGGGATAGACAAGTGGAGGCTGAGAAGACGATCAATGGACAGCCTGCTCATCCACTTTACGACCGCTAATCGATGGTTATGTATGTTGCTTCTTAAAGATGAATGGATCATTATAGCCATAGAGGCATAAGAAAGAATATTTCACAAACAGAAAGACCATGTTTACAACGGCCAAGGTGCCAGTGAAAGAATATTTACGATGGCTAAAGAGCCGGTTAAAAGATAATTTACAACGACTATCGGCTGGTGAACCCAAGGGACGACAATACATAATGCCATGGGGTAAATATGTGGACGGTCATACATAATGTCACATATATATGAAAATCTTGACTTATGACGACTAATAATCAATGATGACTTATGCTCCCTTCTTATTTTCCTATACAAAAGAACATGATGAACATCAGGAAAGAAACTATAAGAAAAGTGTCGAACATGACGACTGTGATTTTATTGATCACCAAATCTGAAAATCTTAGAATGATTATAAACTCCGACGATGAAATGATGAGAAAATTATGCAATACTTCTGCAAATGTTCTTATGATTTATGACGATTCTTTTAAATGATTCATCTACAATTTAGTTAAACATTGCACTTCTTTATAAGCTCATTCGATTATCGTCACGTTTTTCTACTTAAATTATTTATGAAAGGATTTTAATCTTTAGTGTTAGATCAGTAGGGAGTAAATGATCCCCACTAAGTCTAATAAGCTAGACTTACAAATTTAATTTAATATTTTTAGGAAGATTTTGTAAGAGGAAGTTCGACAAACTCTCTTACACCGGATCCACACTTTGATCTTGGTCAGCATTAATTTCTATCATTTAAATTTTATAAATTAATTTCTATCATTTAAATTTTATGTACTATATTTATAATTTGTGCAATTACCAGAGACAATCCGAGATAAGCCAGACCATCCGGTCCGGGTAGCGGTACCACTTTCCTTACAATTGTAATTGTTCTCTAATTATGAAACATGGACCATTACAATAGGCCTCCAAATCATAGAAGGTGAGTCTCATCAATATACGGGCTGACAGAGTTATGTGGATCACTGGAGATGTCAAAAAGTCTTGGAAATAAACACCTTAAAGGTTGATGAGAGCACCAAATATCATGCGAGAAAAGAGTCAAGCATCCATCCCCCACTGTAATTCTGGAACCAGCAATGAAGAGATCAGCCGCATGTAGGATTCCTCTCCACAGAGAGGAAACATTGTAGGTAGTAGCAAGGACAACATTCCATATTCTAGATCTATCATAGTATTTCTGAGTGATGCCCTCCCACCACAATCCAGAATCAGAATCAGATGAAACCAACTTCCATAACCACTTGGAGAGGAGAGCAAAGTTGAAAGAGGAAATGTCTGTAAGCCCCAGACCCCATTCTCCTTTACTCCTACAAATCCTATTCCAATTGACATGAAATCCACTCTTCTTCGGATCACCATTACCATTACATTGTCAAAAGCTTGCCTGATTTTATTTTATGTATTTTTCAATCCTAGTTCTGAGAAAAGAGTTCTTACTTTGTCCCAATACACAATTAGTTTCAAAGAAACACCAGATTCTTTTCTGGGTGGGGGAATTTCCCTAGAAAAAGAATAGGAAAAGGTGGAATATACTATAAATGACTAAGAAGAAGCTGACCAGATATACTATAAATGACTAAGAAGAAGCTGACCAGAGTAGAGTCTTAATAGACAACATGCCATCCATGAATATTAATGGAATAAGCTTTCTGATTATGAAGGACATCTTCCATAACTGAGAAGGAAACAAGCTAATAGCTAATTACCTCTCTATCAAGTAAGATTATTGTGTTTATCTCCGGAACTCCTATCTGAAAGAAAAATAATAATAAATTTTAGCATGTGACTGCTGAACACAGTGTTCAAAAAAATCTAAAATTCAAAAAAATAAATACATTGCCAATAGAAATGCATGATTACATTTGACAGGTCAACAGGCTCTTCCACTTGCATGCGGTCTAAGATGTCAACCACCTTTGCTGCAGATTTGCCCTTAGCCTTTAGATTTGGTATCACTCCAAAGGAAAACTGTGCATGACAGTTCACATAGTCATTAAAAAAAACAAAAAACATACATACCATGAGACAGGATAAACATGTCATCAGAAACCTTGTACTTGTACCCTGCATAATGACACAATGGGTCTGAAGTCCCACTTAAGAAATGGACAATTGGGACAATCTTCATACTAGTACTAATCCTCCACAATCAACAAACTGGAATTTGAGTTACCCATTCATAGGTGGTAATATAAGTTTCTTTTGTGAATGTAAGTGCAACTATAGACAATTCATTTTTCCAGCATGTTAATACATCAAAATTTTATGGTGCAGTAGAAACAACCGGACAAGGAGGATCAAGAAAGACGTTATCTAGTAAATCAACCACACACATGATCACATCCAAGGAAAATAGAAAATAGAAGGTGCATAGTCTAGCAAGTACTTATCCTTATAAACCCAATCTCCCTCATATGACGATAATCATCATTTCCACCTTTCCAGCTTCCACTAGAACAGCTGGAATCAAATGTCAGTCATCAAAAAGAAAGCAACCTTATAACTGGGTATCCATGCCATGCAGCCAAATTGATGACCTCACCTTCCACCAAGCTATTCTAAAAGTTTGTCATTGTTCATCATCATGATGCCGTAGGAACAAGCATTACATGGTCATGTTTTGGGAGCCATTTTCATGGAACTCCTTAAGGGCTTGGGGCATGGTTTAAAGGATCAGCTGATCCATAATAAGGTTTAGGTGAAGCCAATGCAACTCTCAGCCATGAAACATAATCCCAAGATATCAGTGCCATAAAGATTCGTACGTATTAGGAAGGCTGTTCTATAAGTGATTTCTCTGGGGGACCCAAACATCTTTTAACAGCGATTTGTTATGTGGTGCCCCCACCTTACTACCCCAATCTTGATGAGCATGAGGAAAAAAAGGGGGAAAATAAGAAAAGAAATACAAGCAAACTACATAGCCCATTGCATTTATATGGTGAAGTGCCCACATAATACACCAACCCCAATAAGCATCAGGAGGGGGTGCAGGAGGATAAGGAGCTACCCCACCTACCACTTATGTTTTGCATCTTTTATTCTCATTTCTCACTAACCAAAGCATAACATAACTACCACCAAAGAGAAGGAAGTTACAAACGGAGAGTGAGAACCATGGGCAGTATGAGTAGGAAGAGGTGGAAGGTGCACTGCGAAGCTATCCCCCTTTGGCCAAGCCCCCTTCCCCATGAGCCAATATTTTGATTTGGCTTGTCTGGTTTGGAGAACTTTCAGCTTGGTATTAGTTGTTTTCAAATATAGGTTGGCTTAGTTTGGTTTCATGAAAATTATGACAAAACCAAAGCCCCAGACTATGAACACTCTTGATGGACCATCATGGGTTGTGGTAAGCATGGAATTCCAGCACGGATCGGGAGGCCGGATTGGGACCCGCCGATCCCAATCTGAATCAGGATCGGATCGGCCGGAATCGGCTGAAATCGACTGGAATCGGCCAGGATCGGCCGATTCCAGCCGGATCGGGATCGACCGATTATGCATTCCATGATGGTAAGCCCCTGAGAGAGGGAGAGGGAGTATAAATGGGGGGAGAAAAGGGATTGGTCAAAGCTCCAAGGTAGAGGGAGAGGTAGAGAGGCAGCAAAAGAGACGATGAGGGAACTGAGACCCCTACCTTCTACATGGTGGAGGGTGGCAGGCAAGGTGTGCAGTAGGGATTGGGAGCACAGTAGGTGGCAGACATAGGAGATGTGCAGTGGCTCTTGTGGAGCACGTATTTAGACAAAGAAGAAGAAAAAGGGAATCATTGTGGGTTTCGCAGGAACAGAGGGCAGCAGGTTTTTGTGGGCACAAAGTGGGGTGGACATCAGACGGTGGAAGCTGGCAGGCATTGGGCACAAAGGACAGGGATAGCATGGTGGTTTATTCAACCCCTGCCACTGCTATGACCCCCCACTACCACCTTATACTACACCCCCACCCCACCTAGAACTGCCTCTCTCTCTCTCTCTCTCTCTCTCTTTGTATATGTATATATAGGGTGGGATGTAGTATGGAGAGATCCACTGAGGTGCTAAACACAGAGTCGAGGCAGGTAGACTGAAATGGAGAAGTGCATCTACAGTCCTTTGCAATCGATGGGTCCCCTTAAAACTCAAAGGTAAGTTTATAGGATAGTTGTGAGACATGCTATGTTATACGGTCCCAAGTGTTGGGTTGCGAGAAAGGATCATGTGCAAAAATTGTATGTTGTTGAGATGAGGATGTTGAGGTGGATATGTGGTAAGACTAGCAAAGATAAAATTAGGAATGAATATATACGTAAGACTTAGGTGTAACCCCTATTGACATTAAGCTTAGGAAGAATAGACTGCGATAGTTTGGTCATATACATCGTCGCCCAAGTTCAGCACCAATTAAGAGGTGTAATAAAATTAGAGTGGATGAGAGTAGAAGACATCGAGGAAGACCTACAATGAGATGGTTACATGTAGTTAAAAAGGACTTTGATGTTTCTACGTGCCACCACAAGTATGGCATTGGATAGATTAAGATGACGGGACAGGATTCATATAGCCAACCCTAGAGAGTTGAGATAAGGCTTTGATGATGATGATGATATGTTGTATGGGGGGGGGTTGAAGGGAAGACAAATGGAAAGAGCAGAAAATGGCAATTGCTGCTGTGCTGCCTAGTGTGGGTGGGAGTCGCATACTTTGCTCACACTATCGACCCCACCCCCTCTAGATAGGTGTTTTAGACATTTGTAAACCTTGGTCAATTAATCACCATCAACGACGGTCGACAAGCACTGGTGGCAAGGGTGTATGTGAATTGTATTCATCTAACAAGGGAACACAGACAAATGCAAAACCTGGAGTACCAGGCACTTTTGTTTAAAAAGAGTAAAAGTGGCAGAGAAAACACAGTTTTATAAGTTAGCAGTCAGCTAAAAACAATCTTCCACTTTCAGAAGGGGGAAGTTATATCTTCAAATGTTTTATATACTAAGCTGATGAAAATACAAAAAGCAGAAAAAATATGCACCTCTAGCTTATGAATAGCTTTGGCTATGTGCCAAAGAGAACTTGTATCACCATCAACTACGCACTCCTGCCCATTATAACAGTATTTAAATGTATAAATTAGAGACTCACAAAATCAACAACAGCACCTAGAACCAATTATATTCAACATACCTTATATGCAAGATCAAGCTCAAATGATATTACATCCTCATCAAGGGGCATTACATATAAGGGGTACTCCCCTATGGTAACCATTTTATGAATTTTCTCTTCCTCAAGAATCTACAAAAAAACAGAGGCTTAATCACCCCCAAAAAAGCAGCTGTGTAAAGACAGATCTATTGGCATAAGAAGAAAGACCTTAGCAGAAGAGCCCACGTGATGACAGCATAACAGATTGGATAATAGTTGACAAAATAAACAAAGATCAGGAGTAGTTTATCAAAGAGAAAATGACGGACATGAGCAAGGTGCTCAAAGGTTCATATCACAACAGGTAAGGAAGGTGACCATGAAGATGAATGTGGACAAGAACTGTGGGTAATTTACGAAGGCATACTAAGCAAATGCAAATTATACATAATCTCTGTTAAAAAAAATGGCACAGAAACAATTGCAGGGGCATACCAATTCCATTTTGATAACAAAATCTTCTAGTATATGTATATGTCACATTGTCACTGCATCCTCCAAAAGTTAAAAATTGTAGTCCTCCCATCTTTTGGCTAGGGTAAAGGCATTCTAGCACATAAAAATCATTTAAATATTCCACATATGAAGAATGTTCAGTCAAACATGTTTTGAATAGATTGCATGCAGCTAAAAATGGACTTTAGACACTAAATAAAAGACAACTTACTGACTGCAATGGGTTGGCTCTGTCAGTCCATGCAAGAATTCTCCAGGGGTTCAACCTCCAGGTCATGAAGATGTCTACTTACGGTGGGATATCTCATTCAGAACTTCAGCTTCATGATCTCTCCTAGAGTCATTCAACACTTTTTTGCTAGTCATATCATCTTCCTTTCCTCTCTACGCTTCATACAGGGCAAATATCTCATTCGATAACTCAGCTTCATGCTCTTCCCTAAAAATCTTTCAACAATTTCTTGTTGGCAACATCTCATTCTTTGTCTCTCTAGGGCATGGCTCACAAGGCTACTTGTTGGCTCTCATCCCTACCAAATAGAGTTTCAGATGGTACACTTTTCCACCCATACTCAGTACATAGTTCAGAGAATGCACCAATTGAATCTAACCCTTTTGGTCTTCAGATCAAGTAAAATACCATGTTCCTAATTAATATCTTCCCCACCTTAGCATGCCATGAATCTATAAAGCAAGATAATTGCATTTCATAAGTTCAACGACCCTGACATTGCTCTCTCTTTCCTTACTTTTCTGATCCTATCTGGCAGATGGTACAAAAAGGGTGGGGTAGTGAATATTTCGAACTGGTTCCAATGATTTCAGGCAGACTCCAGCCTATTCTAGCTTTTCTCATTTTAAAATATGTCAGGGAGAGATCAGGTTCTCCCTTCTCTTGCTTGGATTGTCCTAGTCAGATATGTTCTTCCAACCTGCCTCTCACTCACTTGCGGAAAACCCCTAAACCAGGGTTCTCTCACTTTGATTGTCATTGTCCTAGTCAGATATGTTCTTCCACCCTTCCTCTCACTCACTTGCAGAAAACCCCTAAACCAGGGGTCTCAAAGTGTAGCGATTGGTTTGGATTGTTTACCTGTTTCTTAATAAATGGTCTTTATGAGCAGTGTTGCGGAAAGCAATTTTTATTCAGTCACAAAAAAATAACTCACGTATCTAAATAAATCTATTTATTGAATGATGATCAGTTACTGGGCTCCACGAAGGCAAGGACAGCTACCAGGCTCTCTGGACGAATCCTTATGTTTGTCTCATGATTATTTTCAGTTGAAGAGTCAATCTTATTTCATTCATTTTATTGTCAATAATCAGAATAATTAAGGTGCTATTTACACTGATATGTTACAACGTTACCATCATAATTTTTTAGTGGGCACAAGGATGGCAGTACCGGTATCGGTACTGGTATCGGAGGGTACCGAACTACCAATACCGATACGAACCGGTATCGGATAGTATCGACCGTATCGGTCTATACCAGATCCATTTTGGCCCAGTACCAGGCTAGTATCGGCCGGTATCGGTCCAGTCAGTATGGTATCGGTACCCATTGATACCAATACGTATCAGCCGATACTGCCAACCATGAGTAGGCATGATTTCTAAGTTTTTTATACTCTCAGATTAATGAGGGGAACTCTACCCGCATATTGCTAGAGCTATATGTTCATGTCAGGATGGCAGTACCAGTATCGGTACCGGTATCGGAGGTTACCAATACCGATGTATACCAGTATTTATATCGGCCATATAGGCTAGTATCTGCCGGTACTTGGTCCATTTTGGCCCAGTACCGAGCCAGTATCGGCCGATATCGGTCCACTCAGTATAGTATCGGTACCCACCGATACCGATATGCTTCAGAATTGGCCGATACTACCAACCATGGTTCATGAGGAGGCCACACCAACACAAGGATGGCAGTACCGGTATCGGTACCGGTACCGGTACGTACCGGCCGGTACTGACCGATACCCAGGGTACCGGTGCTGGCCGATACTGGTACGTACCGGCCGGTACGTACCAGTATCGGCCGGTACTGCCAACCATGCACCAACAAGACTTGCTAAATGAGGACCGAGTTTTTCTAGAACTCCTCAATGCATGCCAGACTGGATGGGGTGAAATCTATGAGCACTTGGGGTATTTCCCCAGTCATGTGAAGTATGAATCCCATGTGACACATATGGGACCATTACTTGGGGGGATTAGATACAACATCCGAGTGTGAACTCAGAGTGTGCTTGGAATTTCAAGTTATATTCTGAATCTGGTATCACAATGAATGCCATCACATCAAAATCACAAAACATTCTGCCACTTCAAGATGTAATGCAGATAAAAATGCTAATATTATAACTAAAGAGCAAAATATAAATTATAAAATAAACTGAGAATTAGCAAAACATAGACAAGCAGCTAGTTCTTCCTAAGGAATGATGGGTGTGCATGCTGTATACAAGGTAAAACATGTTTCTTAAGTGGCAAACCTTTTCACAGACAACCGTACGACGTGGAACAAAGTAAATGAAGTATTCCTTCTGAAGTCCTTTAGAAATGTCATTATGAATATTCAAAGAAATAAGCTTCATTAGGCTCAGTTGAGAACGGACAATATAAAGAACTTTGGAGCATTCAGTTTGAAGACGTTCGCTGGAAAGATGTCGCAACTCTGCATCACTTTCCTGTCCAAGAAGCACAGCACCTTACTTTTCACAAAATGAAAATAGATGTTCTAATTTCATAAGATTAATGCAATGGTTTTTCTGAGAACATTTTTAATATGGTTGATCAAAATGAAGCAAAAATGAAACACTAGGCACCAGCACAATCAAAAGGAATAGTACTAAAAATTGGTTTTGTCATGCCACAACCATCTTACTTCATAAGTTTGCAATATCCTCTCTTTCAGAAAAAGAGTTGGAAATAACTGCATGATCCCACAACATCAGTGCTGATTCTCAACAACCAGCCTGTAAAACAACTGCGAACTGCAAAATCTATACATATAGCATTATGTGATTGTTTGACTGAGTATAGGTATATGATTGGGTAAACATTGTAATACATCCTTCAAGTAGCCACAGCAGGTCCAGTGACACCATTGTCAGTTTTTCATTGTTGTTAATACATCCTTCAAGTAGCCACAGCAGGTCCAGAGGCACCATTGTCAGTTTTTCATTTTTGTAACCATGTAGCAATTCTCTGAAAGAGAACCACCTTAAGAAGCAAAAGCAATTCTCTGCTAGAATGAAAAGACATTTTTGCCCAGCTAAACACTGTCATGACAGCCGCATGTGACAAGTATGCAACTCAACCACCAACTTCAATGAGTTGCCAAAACATCTGAAGCAGACAGCAAACTCAAAGACAGCTAACTGATATATGCTCATGAGCTTCATTCCTTGTGCGTACATCTTCACTGAAGCATGAAGTATCCCAACTTCTCAATCAGATCGATTCCACGATATACAGTAAAGACATCACTCGATGCTGTCATTAGGTTCATAATGGACTGATGCTGAACATATTCTATCACAAAACTCCTTACAGATAGCTCGGCAAGTTAGAATAACTACAGATCAACACTACATGCATTGAGGCATTCTTATCAAAAGGGGATGGAAAGCTAAACGGTGAAGAACAGTGCGATCCACTTCTTGCCCTCTAAAATTTCCAATACTTAAGAAGTGTGCCCTGTGGAAAATGGAAAGTTCAAACCTGTCACTTGTGGTAAAGTCAACGTATGCTGGATCTTGTGGGCACCTGCCAGTTTTTTGTGGGTTGGTTCAGGAAAAAGTATAAAGCATCTATTCACCAATGTGGCATAATTAATGTTGTGTTGATCACATTCAGGAATCAGCAGATCACTTAACATCCAGCAGCGGACTGCACACACATTTCATAATGAATTCAAGTATTATTGTCCTATCAGAGAGAAAACATCTGAGTGCCTTTCTTCCAACCGTCCTATGGGCAGCATGGAGGGAAGATTCATTAAGGAATTTAGACCAGTTTCCTGATATTTCAATGTCGGACAATTAGATGAAACCTAGAAAGGCAAGTTTCAAATCAGGTTAACACAGAGGCAAAATAATTAAATGGCATGGAGGTCCTTTCTGAAATTAAAAGAGATTTTCACAAATGTAACCAAATGCATTTCCTCCTCCTTTTCTCAAGTTGCATATAACCTAGGAAAGAAGGATTCTCTAGAGACCACTATCTTGGTAGTTTTAGCATGTTATGGGATCAAAGCACATTCATAATTTTCTAATTTCAACGAATACTGTGGTCCTTTGACCACCTTCCAAAACAAACTGTCCCATCAAACTACTTTTTTTTTCCTTTGGCCAATGAATCATTTAGATATAGATCCCATACAGCCACAGAATCATAATCTTCTGTATTCCTGCACACTACTTTTCGTTGAAATTTTGGGTGCCTGTCTAACTGAATATCTTTTATCACCGCATCATGCCATCAAGTTAGGGAGATGATAATTTGATCAGAGAGATAAAAGAAGGGAATATGAGCAAACCTTTAGCTTTAAGTGCAATGGCACACCAAGAACTACAATTCTGTCCTATTTATACAGAAGAAAATGGGGCTATGCACACATTCAGTAAATAAGGGAATCCCTAAAACCTCATCAAAGTTTCAGTTAGACGTGGAAATCATCCTTCCATCCAGCTCATCTTCACCACGTTTGAGGACAACACAGTGCCTACTGGGGTGTTTGGTTGTTGCATCAGTTAGTTCTATCAGTATCAATTTTGATGTTGCTATTAACAGTAGGTATTTGGTTGTGCTCTGTCAATAAAGATCTGACCAGTATTAGAGTTCAGACTTTGAGAGTATCAAGACTGCCTTTCCTCTCCCTTCCCCACCCTTGACTTTCTCTCTTTCCCCTTCAGCCACCCTCCTCACATTCCTCCAATATTAATTTTAGCCGTAACACTGAAGACCTCAAAAATATCCACATCAAGATTACCAACCATACGGGGCATGAACTAACGACGAAATCCACAATCGGACAGCACACAAAAGCTGAGAGATTAGACCAACTGCGTCTCCTACTTGGACGGGAATATCCCACATGGGAGATTGTTCTCATGTGATCATGTATCATGTAACTCGAGAATGGAGGGTTTGGGTCCTTCTTTCTAGAGGGTGTTTTGCATTTCTATTGTACCTTCCTTTGCTTATCAATGAATTGTGAATTTTAGTCACCTTCAAAAAAAAAAAAAATCTCGAGAATGGAGGGAGGGAAGAAAAGGTGGAATGATCAGTGCTCATGCCTTGAGGAGCGACGTCTGGATCAACAGCGAGAGTGAGCCGCTAAGCTTCGGGTCGATGACCAGGCATTTCCTCCCGCGCACCTGTTGTTGCCGTGAAACACACAAACCAATAAAACCAAACAAATTGGACCGTCGTTGAAGTCGATCTGGGCAAATCGCAAGAAGAAAAGAAAACGGCAGAAGAGAGATGGAGGGCTTACGCTCTTCAAGATGCTGAGGAGTTCCTTCTGGGATTGTTCTCTGGTAAACAACGAATCAAAGAAGAAAAAGGGAAGAAGAATTAGAAGGGAAACGTACTAGAGATTTGAGAGAATTGCGCAAGGAAAGATCGAGCGAGATCGAGAAGATCGTGAGGAACGGTGCCTGAGGGAAGAGAGATTGAGAGGGGCATTGTCCAGGTTTGGAATTTGCGCCATCCGGACGGCAGAGGCCGGGGAGGTACCCCGGGGAGTGGCTTCGTGTTGGGATGGATGGCTTTAGGGTTTGGGTATCCGGTCCTCCCAAGCCTCAGTCCACCGTCAGGGGAGGCCGCTAAACCCTTGCAGCGATCGGCTTTTGCTTCCTCCCCTCAGCTCGCTATTTCTCCCCTTCCGCGTCGCAACGGTAGGAAGGCGACGAGCTTCGCGGAGGAGGACACGGGGAAAGTGCGAGGGGGAGGAGGGCGAAAGCAGTGATGGGCTGGCCTGGCCCAATTATAGCAGGTCCCGGGAGGAGCAGCCTAGGCCCCTGGGCCACCTATAAAGGCCCTCCCACTTAGTTTTTTCTTTTCTTTTCTTTTTTGAACAGAACCACCCATCTAGTTTTTTATTTTTTATTTTTTGCATGTGGCCCAGTGGCCAGATATGTACAACTATTTACAAGCGACCGAGATTCCAATACGAAACTTGAGATTTTCCTCCATAATTGGAGATAATTCTGGTCAGGTCGATGGGTCCGCCTAATTAGACAACCATTCCAAATCCGTCTGATTTTTGGGAAAGTAATCCCACAGACCAGGGGATAAAAATCCCAACAACACCAAGGTTGCATGACTGGAGAGTTATTAGGCTCCAACCAGATTCGAACCTAAAACCTCCCATTTGAAAGGAAGGTGGTGAACCAACTGTCCTAGGCAGCTGGTTCAACCACCTGCCTAATTAGTGCAACGTTCCGGACTGCGGATTGATCAAAACTAAGGACACATATATTTGTTAATATGAGACGAATATAAAATATCGCCATCGTAGTCAAGAATTTCCTAAATATTTCCTAAAAGTTATACGATAATGTTACTATCTTGCGATAAGCAAATTCGTCCTTATTGTCATATTTTTTTATTTTTATTTTTTTCAGTTCTTATAATCTTCTAATATTTTTTTGTCCTTGCAAATTGCAATCTTTGTATTTTCTTAAAAGTTAAAACCCCTAACAATCTTCGAACCACCCTTAAAATGTCTCTTTAGAGGGACTAGTCATATTTTGCAACAACTTTTGAAGTTAATTTTTATAGATTAATAGGGGACATGGGATGACAAGTACGCTAAATGCACATTTTCTCCAACTCCAAATAAATCTTTGAGAATTTGAGTTTACAGATAGATAGAAAGAAAGAGTGAGAGAAGAAGAGAGAGAAAAAAAAATATTCTCTTGAGCTTTTTAGAACATTTAGAAATTAAGATGGATCCCTTAAAATCCCAAAAGCCATCATTTTAAGTTTAATTTTTCTATGTTTCATCTCAAATGTGGCTTTAGAAGACTTTTTAGGAGGGTTGAGAGGGTTTTAGGTATTTTAAATGATCGCAGGAACTAGTAAAGAATATAAAGCTTGTAATGGCTTATAAGAAATATTAAAATTATAGGATTTGAAAAATAAAATTTATTTTAATTTATTAAAGTGTTACAACATGCACCAATGCTAGTATTGCCCTAAAAAATATATGAAAGATTCCCTTTGCCAGTTAGAGAAGGCTATGCAACGAGCATCAAAAAAATAATTGATATTTGATGAAATTCTATCAAATATCAATAATTGAGCCAAACAAAGATAAGCATCAAAAAAATATTTGATCTTGATAATTTTTTTAGTGAGGTCGTGAAATAGGATAAGTGCATTTCTTAAAGCATGCCACATTTGGTTTTGGTATTGGGACACCTTAAAGGTATTTTACTTTTTAGTCTTTACAATCTTTTGATATTACAAATAAATCTTTTTAATCTAATAATTTACAATAAGTCCTCACAATCACAACTTTTTCTACAAATAAGTACTTTCGAAAGCTTATTTGTAACTTTTAGAGCTCTTTCACTAATTCATAATCTATTGTGAGAGCGTATTTTTAATAGTTAGATGACGAGGACTTATTTATAATATTAAAAGATCATATGGGCTAAGAAGTAAAAAATATTAAAATAAAATAGTATAATTCTTTGCACATTTTGTATTTAGCTATTGAATTGGATGACCTAATGATTCTCAGTACTATAAATTCTACCGTCTAATTAAAAGGCAGCAGTTATGATACTTGTTTGAGCACAGCTCAAAGTATGGGACTGATAAAGGAGTGTGCTATCCTAATAAACTCAGTTTAACTTTATCATAATATCTAGCTCTTGATATTATCTCGTATATAAGAATTTTCGCCATAAATCTTAAGTAGCAACTAAAACATGAATTAAATGATATATATAAATAAGAAAGCATAAAATTCAAAGTAGGTTTTTCATCATTACCCCCGCACAGTTAACAATTTAACAAACTTTAAATAATGACATTTAAATGTCTAAAAGATTAAATATTATAGAAATCATAAGGAATTCAAAAGCATAAGTTATTAAATATACGAATTAATATCAAAAGACATAATTGGAGGGATAATAATCAGAACGCATGTTATTTATTGTTTTTCACTATAATTATTAAACGGATGTTAAAGGGATATCTAGTTTTGACTATTGAATATTATGCGCTGAGAATTATCTAGCCAATCCAATGCAGAGTCAAATTGACACCGAGATAATATCCCGATGGATCCGTTGACAATTCTATTTTGAAGTGTATGACACAACTTTAGACCAAATTTGAAGATTTTAAATATATCTACAAACCTGTAGATGAATCGGTCCACGAAATAGACTCACCTCATTAGAAAGACCCATGTGCTATAAAGGTGCCTCTGACTTATAAGGACTAGGGAGTATTTTTATGCTTCTACCAAGCCACATGCAGTTTGTACGTGCAAGGATATTTTCTTTTCCCATCAGGTAGCCTAATAATCTCAACCTTGCGTTTATAGTAGAGACTGCTAATTTTAGTAATGATCTAGTTTGATTGTATAATAAGATAGAATAGGATGATTTATCTACATTATTCTTTCTTATTCATTTTGATTGTACAATCGCATTATTGTATTTTAAAAAAACGTAATACTTGCTATAATGCAGTGAGCAACAACCGTATGATCCAATTAGATTGAACGGCTGCTTCGTAGACTAACTCGGTGGGAGTGACATCGGTTTTTCTTTTTTTTTTTGAAGTGTCCAATCAAAAAACGGACGGTACAATCGGATTGCTCAAGTCGGCCCCAACTTAGTTGTATAATTTTATATATATATATTTTACACGTACAAGGTCTGTACCAAAAGTTTATTCTCAAAAAAAGTTATACAGTTCAATTAAGACCCAACTTGAGCAACCTAGTTGTACTATCTGATTTTTTATTAGATGTTTTAAAAAAATTAAAAAAATCTACATAAAAATTAATAAATAAATAAAAAATTGATGTCTTCTCACCCAATCAAACTGTGCAGCAACCCTCTGATCCAACTAGATCAGACGACTGCTGTCCCCCTACATTGCAATCTACGGAGACATTGGAGCAAGTATTATTCTTCTAAAAACTACCTCTAAATCCTTACAAACCTCACAAAACTTCTCTCTTCTACGTACCTGTTCATCTAAAACGTTATTTGAGGAATGTTATTACATTACACTTTTTACCGTCATTTTTAACATATTTATTAAGAACCGTTTGATTACTTAATAAAAAACTCTTATTAATTGCATCAATCGTAAAAACAACGTCAAAAGTAAATTTAATGAGAACCATCTGATCAACAGATCAAATAATTCTCAGGCAAAAAGGATGGTTAAAAATGTATAGTATAATATTATTCCTCGACATTCCTTTTTCCTTCTTTATCAGTCAATCCATAGTGCCGATTTCTAAAATATCAAAAGATAAAAAGAGAAGCTTGTGAGAAAAAAGTTAAAAGAAAATAGAAAAAATGGATAACTTGTTATATAAAAATAGAAGGAATATGTCATGTCTTATTATCAGCTAATAATTTGCACACATATCAAGTCTATCTCCAACATAACCTGTTCTCCAACTCTTATTTCCTAAATATATTTTCTCCTCTTGGTTTATTAATACAATGGTTTTGTTCTTATTTTTATGTGATATTTTTTTCCCTCATTAGATAAAAATTAGTTTTTGGCATCAACTCCATCCCTTTCTCAACTTCTTTGATGGTAACTATTATAACACTCCTCAAATATAATTAAGTTGTATCTTCAAATATCAAGACAACTTTTTGAGTATTGGTTCAATTCTTTACAAGAAATTCAAGATCAATCATGTTTAGTTGAGAGTAGTATTGAGATGGGTAACCACTTAAAAAATCTTTTATAGCTCATTACTACTAAAGGACAAAACTTAAGTGAGCTAAAACAGACAATACCTTAATATTGTGGAGTTACAAGACATTACCGAATGATATTAGAGACATGACTCCAGTCAGAAGTATGTGAACTAAGTACCACATAAGATAAAGTGTTACACCATAGGAGCCACCTCTTGAACTCACATGAGACAAAGTACTACATAGTGAAAGCCACCTTCTGAACATATAAGGATAAGCTCTAAAATCTTACTTACCTGATAGATTGATTGTAGGTTAAGCAATATAGCAACGATTGCTTATATAAAAGAGGTAGAATGTAACATCCTTCGAATATAGTTAAATTATATCTACAAATATTAATGCGACTTTTCAAGTATTGTTTCAGTTCTTTATAATAACTCTGTAGTTGTTTGTGCTTAACTAAGAATAGTATTAAGATAGGTGACCACCCAGAAAGTCCTTACTCTAAAATCAATTACTATTAAAGGACATAACCATAAAGCTCATGGGCCAAAGCGGATAATATCTTGACATTGTGATGTTACAGTCACCCTATCAGGGGTTTATGAAAACTTATTATTCATTGGAAAAAAGTTTTTTTTTTTTGTTTGAGAAGCATAAATCTTTGTAAGAGCTATTAGGAAAAGTCAATTTTGTAATAGGTTAATGTTAAATCTCAATCGTTTCTAAGAAAGAGTGAAAGTGATAATAGGAGAGAATATGTTTTTCTTGGAAAAGAAGTTGTTCCGAGGTCCAATGGTAGAAAAATTTATAGAATAGTTTTCCCAATCAGAAAATAAAAAACTCTAGTTATAAGAAAATTAGTTTTCTCAAAGAATGAACCTTTTTTTCTATTTCCCCAAAATCCTAACCCACCCTCAATATCAAAATCAAGTGACTCCATTTTTATTCCACTTCCCCTAATATTGTGCTTGGCAATTAGCATTAATGAGCTTCCTTAGTCACAATATTGAAGTGTTCATCTCGAGTGTCCATCAATGTTTTCCAAATCAAAATGCCAATGAGCTTTTAGAAATCACTATCTTTCCAAAGTTTGTCGTTATTTTTCTTAGGAGCTATTTAAAAATTCTAGATAAGTCCTTCTAAATGACTTTTTTGCCTCAAAGAATTATTTCTGTAAAAAGTGGATACATTTGGTAGTGTGCATTTGAAAATCCACATGAAATCCTTCTAAATGATTTATCCTTTTATACGAATGACTTCTTAAAAAATAGGATACATTTAAATTCTTTTTCGTTTTAACTTTTACTTTGTATAGGAGAAAAAATCCTACTTTCCCATGGAAGGAAAAATTTTCCACTTCAGCGTGGAGTGGTTTCCCTCTTTTCACGAGAGGTGCGGATAAATACGAACAACCATCTTTAATAGGACTCTTTACGAACAAATACCCTTTTCTCTTCTCTTTCACGCACGCACACACATGAGGCTGGCTTCTCCTCTTCTCTTCTCCTCCTCGGACGCACTACTTGGCCTAGTCTCCCTGAGCGTGAAAGCACCAGCTCACTAACAGCTGTCTCCTTCACATCTACAAGCACATGGCTTCTCCTCTTCTCAAAGGTCATACCTTCTTCCCTTTTTTTGTTTAAGTTATCATTTAACGTGAGTAGTTTGATCCTTGATTCCCTCATATAAAATTATCAAACCAACATCGACTTTGAAAACATATCTAATATAGCATCTATCACCATATCTTGGTACAAATAAAAGATTAGAGAAGGGGAAAATTCAAGTTATGTTTAAATATGTTTGTGATTAGAGTGGATAACATTGTCACATGCTGTATCAAGAAAATAAAATTCCGAAGAAGGGAAGCTACTTGCTTGACCTCACCAACATTACTGAATGCGAAAATGATGTCCTTGCAATAACCAACGCATCTCCCAGGTAAGTGACCATTAATTGTTTCCGAGTGCCCAAAAAAAGCTACCCTTGTGAAAACATGGGAGCTTTTTTTCTGGGGCAAGTACGAAGGTAAACCAAGTGAGGAATATGAGCCATATTATGGTCCAACAATCCAGTAGTGCCACACTTGTAATTGACGAATATTAATAAGCCTTAACAACTACTGTTTGGTTATACCATGAGACAATCTTTCTTTTATAATTAGTGTGTCCAACCTCTTGTTTGACTTGTTTTAATGTCAATTAACTCATTGTGATATATAGTTCATATAATTGTCATGTATAACTTTCATATATAACTGGTACATTTATCATTTATGTATATTTTTCCTGACTAATTATATTCTTCCTTCCATACTTTTATCTTTCCCGTAAGATTACTAGCTTCATATGAAAAGAAATAATTAATTCTTTCTATTATACTTATATTTTTCATAGCATGCTACTGTTTTTTTTTCTTTGCTCATTATGTGGGTAATTTATATATAATTATTTTTTAATAGGTAATTTGCGTAAAAGTGTTTTAATATGGAAAAGGAAAAAAAAGTTCTGGGACTCAAAAACTAATGAAATGTTTATTAGAATTTGTGTTACTCAATTGGATTTGAATGAAAAACAAAGGCATTCCTTGTCCAAAGTTGGATGGGAAAATGTCGTATCTAAGCTTAATAAAAATTCTGACAACTTTTTGACAAGAAACAAGTGAATAATCATTGGGATAAATTGAAGCAACAATACAAAACACGGGTGGCTTTAAAGAAAAACACTACTGGTCTCGGTTGGGATGAAGTCAAAAATATTGTTAAAGTGACTGAAGAATGGCGGAATGATTATATTTAGGTGAATCTATTTCTTTTTTCTGTTTATTTGTACTGCATAAAGATATTAATATTATACGTTAAAGTTAAGAAATGAAAAGTACATGTCTTTTTTTAAAGATGAGAATTGCTTTAAAGATTGTATTCGATGGAACTCATGTAGAAGCAATTATACCTAATGCTCAAAAAATGGTACATTTAGCGAAAAACCAAATGTACATAGAACATCCTTGTATGTGATTTCAATATGTCATTTACATTTGTTTTAGTCGGTCATGAAGGAATAGTCTAAGATTCACTTATCCTAACAAAAACTGCATTTGTAATGCTAACTCTTGACTTCCAATGTCTTCAACAAGTAAGAATTAAAATAATTTAATGATCATTTTTACGCTCATTTATATACTTCTAATATTTTATTCTACTTTTTTACAGGTGAATATTATTTGGTTGATACAAGTTTTATTAATATGCCTGACTTTTTAACACCATATAAAGGTCGTCGCTACCATCTACGAGAACGTCGTGGTCAAACTCTACTGACAAAAGAAGTAGTATATAATTATCTCAATTCATCTTTAAGAAATATCAATGAACGTTGTTTTGGTGTCTTGAAGAAACACTAACACATTCTTAATGGCATGCCGTCATACTCTATGAGGAAGCAAGCAAAAAAATTATAGTAGCTGTCATGGCTGTACATAATTTTATAAGATGAGTAGATTTAGGAGATGAGCTATTTATAGAAAATTTTCAACATGACATAAAATTTTCTCCTCAGCGCAAACATCAGGGTGAATTCCTTATGAACAAGAGAGACATTCAATGAGTGCTTTTCGAGATGGTTTGACAAATGAAATATTTGGACATAAATTATGTATTTGAAAAGGAATTTTTTTTTGCTGAAATAAAAGATTAGGTATTTTTAATTTCTCTATTTTAATATTGCAATAATTTGCTTTCTGATGTTATCCCAAATCATTAATTTTAATCTTGTAGATATTACAACATATAATTATATACCTTTCTTTAAGTATCCAAAATGATATAACATGTAGTTACATTTATTTTATACTAGAAAATTTACTTTGACAAATGTATGAATATTTTATCTTTCACATTAATAAACTTTTACTTGCACTAGAAGAGACATATATTAATATATATTTATTTAACAATTTAATTTGTTTTAAATTTTAATATGTTATACATTATAATAGAACACAATTTCTAGATTATTAGCATAGGGATATTTTGGTCAAAGTTCATAATGAAGTACTTCCACGTTTATGTTCATTTTGTGTTCCCAAACTCTTCTCACTTCTAAATCAAGAAGTACTTTTCCTTGAGATCACTTCTGCCTGAAGATACTTTTGTAAGTGGTACTTCAGTTGTAGTTTCCAAATGTAGCCAATGTTTGAGAACTTTTTTAGAAGTACTTCACACTGAAGTAATTTCAAATTAGAAGTATTTTTTATCTTAGAAGTGAAAGAGTATGAAAACACAAAATGAATTCAATCTTTCAAAGGACTTCTTGATAAGTTATTTCCTTTTTTATTTTTTTTCCTCCCTCCCTCTCTCTCACAGAGAGAGAGAGAGAGAGAGAGAGAGAGAGAGAGAGAGAGAGAGAGAGAGAGAGAGAGAGAGAGAGAGAGAGAGAGAAGGGGGGATATTTATCTCCTTTGCTACTTTTTCTCCTTCCCTAAGGGAGGAGGAAACCACTCCGAGAAATTGTCTCCTTCCATTGGGAGTGGGTATTCTCCTTCCTCGGAGAGAAGTAAAAATAACAACTCGTGAGCTACTCCAAGATACGAGTGGATGGATATGTATGGAGCATAGCATGGCACCTTGACAGATGATATGTTGTTCTATTTTCTAAACAAACAAGTGCTCATGCCCCTGTCCAAACAAATTAAGAAAAAAAAGCTAATTAATGTCAGTACATTAGAAACCTAATACACAATTGTGCACGTAGAGTTTGAGGGAAATGAGGGGCACAAATGACTTACGTCAGTGCCTTTGTACGCCATGGATGGAAGTACGCCATGGATGGAAGCACTCTCGATCAACACCTCTCCCACGACTCACCTTTTAAAGAAAGTTGTGACTCCGTGTGGCAAGACGTGAAGGATTTTGTGAATGTATGCCGATACTCTTATAAATTAACAAATTAGTGAACCATAATAGTTTATATCTTGTATCTCCACCAATTTTGTATACAATTTTTCTTTGAAAATGTTGGGCACTAATTAGTAAATTCAAATTTTAGAACACGGTCGATAACACAATGATGTCGGCATCATAAATTGCAACTGCTGTGCAACTTCAAACCTTTCTACATATTAATCTGAGGTCTAGTGCAAGAGTGAAAAGATACTTCGTGACTGAATCACAAAGCATGTGGCCAAGCGAAGTGCTTTAGACATGATCTTCGTCATATCTTAATACAAGTTTTTAGTCAAATATTCAAACAGCCTGTTACTTCAGTAAAAAGTGGAAAACGTTCTGATAAAATCTGTAGGAGTTAAAAAGAACATAGCAAGGCTTCGCCTCTCCTCAATTCCTTCATCATCTATGCTTCATATGATGGGGGTTCTCTCTTTGTGGATCAACAGCAGAATACGACGATATCAATTCTCTTTCCTCATTGTTTGATTTTTGCCAAAAATGACTGGACAAAGTAGACGGGCACGTCAAATAGGCACTCTTTTAGCATTGCCATTAGTGGAGATGTTACAGTAATCATGGCAACTTGACCCTTATGGCAGTTGAGCATTGTTTAGTTTGATATAGAATATCATAAATATCATAAAATATTACATTTTTATGACATAAAACAGAATAATTTTTACGAGAGTTTGTGATACTTCACATCACATCAAACGTCTCCTTGACGGAAATGCAACTTCTGATTTTGGCTAATTGCACTTTGCTTGCATGATTGTTTATCTAAGAATAATGTTACGATGATTTCTTAAATAAAGAGAATTGCACTGCGCTATTCTAAGCCCCACTTTGATTGTAGAATAAGTTATTCGGAATTATTTATCCAGAATAACGTATACTAGAATAAAGAGTGTTTCGATTTGATAATTTTGTGGAGCCCACTGATAGAATAAGAAGAATAGTCAATTCTTGGGTCTAAGGTGGAATGACTTATTCTCCTTATTCTGGTATAAGTAATTCTGACACGGTATAAACCATTCTGTCTGTCAAGAGATTTGATAGGAAAGAGTAAAATAAAGAATAAAATAAACGATAGAATCGGAAGAATTGAAAGAGTTAGACATTCGTATAATTTGGAGAATTGAAAAAATTGGAGGGATTAAAAATTCCACAACCAAATCAGATTTAGGCCCTTATACCGATTATTTTAAATCTTATTCCGCTAACAAAGTTTAGCTAATAACTGGACTCTGATGAGGATCACCATCCTACTGTATCTCTCAAATCAGACAAATACAGACGACGAGCGAGCAGAGACGTGAGAGCAGGACACATGTTAACTACGATGGATTATGTGTATCAACAATAGATAAAATTGTACTGCCCAACAGCCTCTACTAACAACCAAAATTTCCCAGAAAGCATAGCTAACAAAATTGAAAAAACCATACGAACACACACGACGAAATGAGAATCACAGGTTGCCCAACAGGATCAAATCGTTCTAACCCACTTGCATAACCAACACTAACATATTTTGCCATTGGTCATCTCGTCCATCCCCCACTTTTCGTATACCTATACCCAATATTTCTTACTTTCTAATTTCTATGTACACATATTCCTCCATAATACCTAGAGCTTAGGTCTATCTCTGACATAGCGTCTTCACATGATAGAACACGCGTTAGGATTCTCGTCACTGAAGAGTTGGGGGGCAGGCACCATCTCGACGCGGTAGTATGGTGGATAACCACCAAATCCACCGTATCCGTAGCCGAAATGATCCATCCTGTTCGCCTCCGGCACCACCTTCGCTCCTCCTTCGCCCTTCTTCTTCTCGCCGTCGCCTCCGCCACCACCATTCTCTTTCCCCTTCTTCTCAGTTGCACCGCCCCCGCCCCCGCCCCCACCTCCTTTCTTGTCCCCTCCTTTTTCTCCTTTCTCCTTCTTGTTGCCTCCACCGTCGTCCTTCTTCGGGGGGATGACTGCTACACTCCGTTTCAGCCTCTTCTTGAGGTAATCCGGCAGCGTCTTCACGTCCATAGTGCCCTTGACGGTGACCAAATCCTCTTTCGGGTCGATGGAGACCGTCTCTACCCCTGCGCAGAAATAGAGTCACAATAAATTGTTAGGTTAGAGCACCACACTAATCCTACATTAAAAGAATGATGACTACAAATTCTCGTGACATTTGACAACAACAAGATCGTGGGAAACCAAGTTTCTCTCGGAACTACCGAAGCAAAACCAGAACAGAGCGCACTCAGACTCCCAAGGACAGTTGGAAACAGAGCTGCGTGGAGAGATCACGGGGAGTGAATAGGACTGCAGAACAATTAAAGATCGGACTGCAGAACACTTAAGATGCTCGCATCCGAATGGCGTGGGTGGGTGGGTGACTGGATGAGGGGGTTGGGACTGGAGAAGGACGAGACTTAACAGGGGGAAGGCCGGACTGGTACCACGACAGAGTTCTGTCGCCTGGCGGTACGGCCGCAATGGAGAGCATCATAAAGCCAATCAGCTTTTCTGATCGTATCGCACTGCGATTTATTATTATTAATTTTTTAACATTAAAAACTCCCATTTCATTAACATAAGAAAGAAAACGTACAACAAGGGCGATCGGCCAACTGCGATCACGAGCGAACAATGACGGCCATTGATGGATGAAACCCAGCATACGTTCACGAAGCGGAAAATTTTACTTTTTATTAGGCAAACGGTACAAAACGATAACGTGAATCATCATTTCAGCACGTAGCATCAATATCGTTTTGATTCGGTGGACAAGAAACATAAGGCACATCACAACTTTTGCAACTTGCACGTTTCTGGTGTTATATCAACAACGATGGACGTAGAAAATTTATGGGTTTTGTGCAGATATACTCCTAGAAAACACAGTAGTTACATGTATATCTCCAATTTTCACATATTCTTATCAATATCCTTACAATTTTCAAAATATTATATTTATACTTCTCCCGTCAAACTTAAGTTAATTTCAACAAAATATGTCAAAAATATTACATAAATTATGACATCATTGGAGATATCGAGAGTATAAAATGCAAGATTTTAATATATTGACAGATATATATGTAAAATATTAGTGAATTTAAGAATATTTATGCCAAATTATTAGATGGAGAGAAATAAATGTAACATTTTAAAGATTGCATGAGTATTAATGATAATATGTGAGAATTAGGAATATACATGCAAATATGTTGTTTTTGAGAGGTATACATGCAAAAAACCCAAAATTTATTTCACACCGAAAAACGAAATCAGGCACACGAAGGTGGCAGAACAAACAATTCGAGTGATAAGTTACCCTTGATCTTGGTTATCGTCTTTTTGATTCTATGGATGCAGCCTTCACAATGCAATCGAATCTTCAGCACCACTGTGGCCACTGCGGGCTAAAAAATTATCCCACAAAAGTTAAAACTTAGAACAAACCATGCTAAAGCGTCTATTTAACAGTCGGACTCGGTTAATAAACAAAACTAATTGATGACAGTAAGTGTTTCAAGAACGCTTCTTTAATTCAATTAATTGCAGCATGCACGGAGAATGTGAGGGTGAATCTGATGCGGTTTTACCTCCTTGGGTTTCTTGTGGTCGGTCTTCTCGTCATCCGCCTTCTTGTCGTCCTTGACTGCGGCGACCTTCTTGGGGAGGTTGGTGGGGGACACGAGCACCACCTTCTTGTGGGTCTTGATCTCCACACGGTCTCGAAGCTTCCAGGGATCCACCTTGCCCACCACCGTCAGCTTGCTGTTGGCGCAGTCCGTCCCGACCGCTTCCACCCCTGGCGACATAGACGGAACGGCCACTCTAATAAGTAGCGAATCTCGGAGAAAGAATCGCAACAAAGTTTAGCCGCCGACGGCGAGCGAACAGGTCAACGAACCGGCTCCCAAACAAGACCAACGTTAAGGAACAAACGGAAGTCGAAACTTGCAATCTTTTTAGGAAGCGATCGGACGAGGCGGTTATGGTCGCCGCCTTCGCCATCGTCCGACGCCCACCATCGGAAATTTAACACTAAAACGGGAAAATTTGCACCTCATTTACGAACAATGCTCGCGTGCGAAGGGAGGAATCCCGACGGCCGCTGTGACAAAGTGGTGTGGACTGTGGAGACCTCATAACCGCATCCGGATCCGAAAGCTTATGCGCACAGACCTGACACAGAGTAGGAAGAGGGCACCCATGTGCAGGCGTGTGGGTGTAACCAACCAAAAGTTGGACGCGGCAACCAACCCGGATCAGGTGCGCCAGAGCCACCACACGGATGACGGATGGATCCTTCATACTACTTTCTGTGTTTTCTTCGCTGATCCCTTCAAACCTTTTCTTCTATGGAAACAGGGACAGGGGAGACGGAAACCATGCGGGAACTACGAAAAGAATGCAACCAGGAAGCGGGGGAAAGCCAGAGGTGATGTACCTTCGAAGCCCTTGACGGAACGCTTCACCTTCCTGGCGCAGCCCTCGCAATGCATGTCGACCTTGAGCACGACGGTGATAGGCCCGTCATCCTTCTTCTTCTCGCCCCCGTTGTCCTTCTTCTTCTCTCCTCCCTCGTCCTTCTTCTTCTCTCCTCCCTCGTCCTTCTTCGTCTGCTCTCCCCCTTCAGCCTTCTTCTTCTCGCCGTCGCCTCCCTTGCCGCCTTCCTTCTGCATTGGAGTTAAAAAGTAACAAGGAAATAGTTAACCAGGCCGCCATTGAGAGCAGGAAGTCAGTGGGAGGGTTTGATGCGCACCTCCCCCATTTGCTTTCAGCTCTTCTCCTCGGAACTATTTCTCCAGTTCGCCTCTGGCCTCTTTCTTCTGCTTCTCTCAGAAATCAAGAATGGGGAAGGCGGGGGAGGAGAGGGCATAAATAGCAGGGGAAGGGGGAAGGAGCGCGTTGGCTTCTCATGTGTGTCATGCCATGGCATGGGATGGCATGGTTTATGGCGTATGCATGCCCCATTGGCCCACATAGCTACGTTCCAAAAGGGCCCGATGTGGTACGGAGCGGGGGGGGGGGGGGGGGGGGGGTTGTAATACCATTCGCCCGTGCCTATCCGATTAAGCTTCATGGGTTCGTTTCGGTGCGCACGGTCTCCATCTTGGGCCTCTCTTCAGAGTGCACTCTTTTAAATGAACACAGAACTCCACTCTTTTGAATCCCACCTCTACTTGTCAGAGTAAAGGCTTCAACAGTCGGTGAGACGTACGCTCCCCGTTTAAGTCGAAACAGAGGAACTTGCCAGACCACGTCGCAACCCGCCACTGGACAAGTGGACAGGATACTCCGGAGCCATCATTAGGGGAGCATACCGGTAGATCCGAACTTGGGAGGGAAATCGGTTGCTTCGAAGAAATTTTACGGAAATGCCTTCTTGACTTGAGGAGACTAGCTAATGTGAGAGGTCATTTGACGGGAATGAGGTCTCCTCGAAGTCGCCTTGCAAGTCGCAAGTGCCACGGCCCACGGAGTGCTAAAGTCCGTGTTCTGTTGGGGGCGCGTCGGCCGCGGGGTCGGCGACGGGATTTTTAGTTTTGGAGTCCTCTGCTAAGAAAGTTCTCCACACCTTCCCAACCCGCCCAAAGGGACTTTAATTAAAAGGACAAGGATAAATAGCGGACAGTCGGTTCTCTCCTTTCCTTTGTCCTTTCCATTTGCCTTTTTCTTTGCAGGGAGATTGTGCCCCTGAAATTATTCAGATATGGCCGCGGTAATTAGAAGAATTTTTGGTAAAGAAAACCGGAGCTTTGGGCTCCGAGCTCTGGTGTTACACCAAAAGTCCTACCGTTACGCTCGTCGCATTTTAGCAGCCCTCACGACCCTTTACGCCACTGGCCCATGTGGCCATGTGACGGGCCGTGCGCGCTGCCAAGATTTGGTGGTGTCTTTGCATGTCCGGTTCGCGAAACTGTGTGGCGTCCATCATTGGGAGGGCAAGGTTGACAACTAATGTTCAACCCCACCTTCCCCACTAAAGTGCACGTCGGAGTGGGAGTGCCCTTCTTTGGTACCTAGGGAATTGCGAAAGGAGAAAAAGGGTATAAGAAAAGTGAAATGCTTGTACAAATGCAGCATGCAACTTCCAAAAGGTAAGAAAATGGACGCTTCATGCAACCCATATTTCGCTCATATCTGCTCATCGTGGAAGAATAAATCTTTCTTTTTAGGGTGCCCACTTGGGGGATATCATTTCCCGCCTTTGGATGGAGATGGACACTGAATAATTAATTCTCGTCAACGTGGTCCTTTTCTTACAATATGAATTGTTTCCATTAATCCTCTCCACAGTAGCGAGTTGAAGTTTTATTCTAGAGAGATCCATAAAAGCACTAAATAGTTTTATAAACAAAACACAGATGCAGAGGAGTGGTTTTCTAAGCCCCAATTTGTTTGTAAAATAAATTATTCAGAATTACTTATCTAATATAAGGTATATTAGAATAAGAGATATTTAGTTTTGATAACTTTGTGAGACTCACTAGTAGAATAAAAAGAATAAGCAATTCTTGAGTCTAAAGTCGAATTATTTATCTTCTTTATTATAGTGTAAATAATTCTAAAGCAATATAAACTATTTCTTCCATCGAACTAAAATTATTCTAAGATCTTTTATTATGCTCTTATTATTCTATCAAATCGACGCTTCGGTTTTATGCCAGGGACCTCTGTGAATTATAAGACTGTGTTGGGGACTGAACATGTAATGCCGCATTGAAGGGACCTCTGTGAATTTATGGGCCCACGGCCCCTTGGCCCTCCTGACCTGACTCTCCCCCTGCGCAAGTGCGCAAGTCATATCCCCCATCGTAGATAAAGATGATCGAATAATTAATAAAAAAACTATCCAGTGTACTCCGTTGTCTCTAGCGTTGTACATGGGAAACAGGTTTAGACAAGTTAAATGCGCACAGCTGGAGTACTTAGCAAGGAATAGGAGCTAGAGACGGAAAGTTTATACGATACACCACACAATTCTTATTTATAGGATACGTCCAAGGAGTCCCATTTGGCACTATACTATTCTTTGTTGGGCTAATACTTCACATTGTTGGATCCATCCAGCTAGGAAGGGCTTATTGGATGTTTTAGCGCAGCCCGTCGCTCAACATGCCCCTAATTAAGCTGAACAAGCTCCTCACTACTAAGGGATGCACAAGGGTTCCCAACGGATTATCCTTATCTTTAAGAAACATTACACGACTTTTGTACCCTGTCTTTATCCTTGAAGTTTGTTTGAATCAGATATTTATATACATAAAATGTCAAACTATTGATTGATATTAAAGCTTCAAGTATGTTTTTTCTTGTCACATCTTTGAAGATTTCTACATATCGAAAGATCAAAGGATAATTAGAATGCAAGACTGTCCATCATATGCACAAACATACATCTTTCATATCGATGAGATGAAATCACTTTCACTTTCCAAATACACGAGATGCATATTTTTTTCTTTTTTTCCTTTGGAGTAGGGGGGGGGTGTTGTTTCTGAATATAGAAATACTAATTTCATGATGCATGAATGGGTTAGATGAGGGAACCTGATCATCTGGATCAGATCCCCTGGACTTACTTTATGTCCTTAGACACATCCAAAAGAAGATGAACATATCATTTTCTCTTGAAATAATGTGGCAGAGCAAGAACAAGTACATCTCTTTTGTATGTATCTAGAGGTACAAGAAGGTCCAGGCATCCGATCCAGACGATCCCGTTTCGCCATATGAATGGGTTAAAGAGGAAGCAGATCAAACAAATAGAGCAAGCGAGGGTGGGGCCGGTGGGGGATGGTTATTCTCAAATGAGGGGGTTGGGCGAACGTGGGATTGGGACAAAAGGGTTTAAATCCTTTAGATTTTCAGAGTTCATCGTCTTCTTGTCAAAAAATGGAACTGCTCGACTTGTATGGTCTAGCCACATGAATTTATTTTCAATAAATAAATATATCAAACTAATGAAAAAGAAAAGTATCACCCTTGCAAATGACATATGTGTATTCATTTAAAGAATTAAATTCTCCCGAATTAGTTCTTTTTCATTTTTTTCTGAGTAATAAATACAAAGTATCACCCCCGTACATACCCTTAATGAGCCGAGACCAATAACAATTTTTGATTTTTCAGATTTTTTTGAGTCGTCCGATTAGAGATCAACTTGTACAGACATGTAGGACACCTCGAGAACCACTTATTTTTTTTTAATAAATACTTTTTTTATTTACCCACTGCACTGGAGGTGGGCGGCATAAACCACACCCTCAGTGCAACAGTATTACTCCATGATTTTAACCATCTTTCCAAAACATGAAGTCGCTTCCAAACCAACCATGTCTGCAGCAGCGCCAACGCTCCACCACCACATCCTCGTCTGCCCCTGCCTCGCCCATTCCCTCAGGCCCTCCAATCGCAATGATGGTATTACAGTGGTTAAAAGAAAGAAAAAATTCTTGAATTTTTTTTTAGGTCAACCCTGAGATGTTTTACTCGACAGTACAATGCAATATCTGATCAGGTTATCCAAAAAAATCTAAAAAATAAAAAATTGTTATTGGGCTCGGCCCATTAAGAGGCATTTTCACTGTTCATTAGGTCAGCTTTTGATTTTTCGGATTTTTTGAGTCATCTCGATTGGGCATTGCACTGTAGTATGGATAGGAGACCTCGGGACAGATCTAAAAAAAAATAACTTTTTTTTTTTTTTTTTACCCACTGCAATACCCAAATTACAATTAGAAAGAGCATTGCAGCAAGTATTACCTTCTCTCAGAGCCTCGTTCCTCGATCGATGACGAGGCCCAGCTCTTAAGCCCAATCAAAACTCGAACTGATGAGCCCATATGAAGGTCACGGCGAAGGCAGCGCACCAGAACAGGATCTTAACCATCCATCCAAAACGCGAAGTCGCTCCCGAGCCAACCATGTCCGCAGCAACGCACGCGCTCCACCACCACATCCTCCTCCTCCTCCGCCCCCGCCTCGCCCATTCCCTCAGAACCTTCTCCTCTCCCGTCGCCACCCCCCTGCACTTCCTCGCCTCCTCCTCTCGCCGCCGCCCCCCTCCCCTCGCTCACGTCTCCTGCATATCGCAGCGTTCTCTCCACCATTCCACAGCGAACGAAGGTGAGACCGCTCATCCAAAGCGCCGCCCTTGTCCACCAATCCTCCGCTCTCTGGGCTAAACCTATGTGCTTCTCCTCAGATGACGTCCAGTCGCTTCGCGCAGACGGGGGCGCCGCGGAGGTGTCCGGGGAGGGCGCAGCAACGGCTATCGATGTTAATCCCCCGAGGGGAACGAGGGATTTCCCGCCCGAGGAGATGAGGCTGCGTAACTGGCTATTTCAGCACTTCCGAGAGGTAAGAAGCGGGTGTTCTGGTGGCTTTCGCGTGTGAGATCAGATTGGCCTTCTCTTGTTTGTGCTAATGCCTGTTAGTGACCAATTGTGAGAAGGTCTCTCGGCTGCTGTCGTTTGAAGAGGTCGATTTCCCGGTTCTCGAGTCCGAAGCGCTCTTCATTCGGAAAGCGGGGGAGGAAATTACTCAGCAGGTTTGTTTTTGTCTATGTATGCGGTAGTTGTTGTAGCTTGGGGAGCTTACAAGGGAATTCTTGGGTGCAAGTTGCATCAGGTCTCACTGGCCCAATTTTGAAATTTCTGTACTGAAATTGGCCATCTTCACCTGCAATCCATACTCCTGCCATTGTCTTCGTTAGTCTCCCCGAGTTTTCTGTACGTGACAACCGCTTCGCTCTAGGTCCAATCTAACCATTTTTCTTCTCACTTGGGTCTTCCTGATTACCTTTACTCAGAATCTCCTGGTTGGTTTCTGAGGTTTTAGCTTCTTTGGAAGCATGTCTGAACGATCTCCCTGAACAAGGGCGTGGGCTAACTCTGACTTGCTGAGGTCTGCTGTGCTCCTGTTCGAGCTCTCTTGGAACCTGATTCAGAGCGTTGAGCTCCCCACTCAGACTTTGATTTGCATACATGGTGTGTGACACCATAAACAAGGGCACCTCCATCAGCTGCCTCTGCACCCTCCTCCTCTTGTCGTGCCATTCATCAACAGAATACTATCCTCTACAGCATGCCAATCAGTCTGATGCATCGTTTCATTTATCCCGCTGGCCTTCCATTGCTGCATTGTGGGACATCTCTTCCACAGTCTGAATAGGACCGCCTGAACATGGATGCTCCAAAGCTTTGTTATGCCCATTAGGCTTCATTTGAATGGTTCTGAGGGACTTGGGGGAACCAAGATGGCTTGAAGGCAATGAAGCTTCCGTTGTCTCTGGCCTCCTCTGCTTTCAGATTTTTGAATGGTGCTTCTGTCAAGGATCTAATTCCCTTTTCCGGAAGCCTCCCTTCAATGAGCTTTGATCTTCTTCTCGGGGAGATCAAGCTTCGTCTGTCCTAGGCCTCTGAAGCTCCAGCAAAGAGCTACTCTCTGGCTATCTGGCTGTCTCTTGTCATGCATACCAAACCAAGGCATCTGATGTGCTAGTCTGCATTGATGAACTTTACACCCCTTCCATCTACCTCATTAGGATGTAGGTTCCATTACCCTGTTCTATTCCACCTCAGTTCTTGACATTAGTCCATCCTTCTCCAGCCAATAACTTTGGTCATGGCTAGGGTTGTGAGAAAGACTTCCAGGCCTTGCTTGCCTTTTTTTCTCCATCTTCTTTCTCTCTGTGTGCGCGCGCGCATGCGCTCTTGGGGAGAGGGAGATCCTTCTAGATAAAATAAAAAATGAAGATGTTACGAAACATTGTGCTTTTCTCCTATAATAGACAACAGTGGAGAGAATTGATTAAGGCAGTTCAGACTGCACGGTGCAGCTTGATTTGCACCTGGGCATATATTGATGAGATCTATCATGGATTTTCTCCAAATTGGGTCAGGTTTGATGTAGACATGGGGTGTATTGGATATGGAATCCAACAAAGAAAATTCATTCTTTGTTACCTGTTTGCATCCAATAAGAAAGAGGTTTATCCAGCATATTATCTTACCCGATAATGTTTCCATTATTAAATAGCATAACAAATAATTCAATGGTATTTAATTTTTCATTTTATCCTTTTTTCTGGAAGGTGACCAAGGTCACAATTCATTGAATACATGACTAATACCCCCCCCCCCCCCCCCCCTCTTTCAATATAAATAAAGCCCCTCATTGAGATTTTATCCAGAGGATAAAATGATGATTGCAGCAAATTTAAAATGAAATTCAAAGAAAATACTATCAAGTAAAAGATTGCTTCCATTGACCAACTTTAAAGAGTATAGATCAGTCCCCCAGCTTGCATAATTCTGGCCGCTTTTGCCCACTCTATGACCCACTTCACAGCTCTGTCCAGAATGCTGAAAGAACTATTGAAATGTTCAGAAAATTTCCTCCTATTCCTCTCATGCCACACAGCCCATAACATGGCTGGCACAAACATAGACCAAAGTTCCTTCTCTGCATTCTCTGTACATAAATCATTCCACCACTGCATCAGCTGCAATATATTACTATGTTGTTTCCATTGAACATGCAGGTTCTACACAAAATCTGCCACTGTACTGAGATAATACCACAGTTACAAAAAGATGCACCAAATCTTCCTCAAAACACCCAAAGAAAATGGATGAAGAATTCTGGATTTGAAATTTTTTTCTGAGACTTTGACTGGTCGGAAGTCTTCCCATGGCTATTTTCCACAAATAAACAGCTTGATTTTGTTGGGTAGATGATTTGGCCAGACTAAGTTTCTCCACCATACTCTCAATCCACCATCTTGAAGCATTCCAGTAAGTTAACGGAGAACTTTCCTTTATTGCTCCACACCCAGATTCTCCTACCATTCTGATTTCTGTTCAGCACAACCCCCTCGATGCATCTCCACATCTCCTGAAATTCATTGAATTCAATATCTGTAGGTTACCTTCTGATAGAGGTATTCCAGTGTGGATTATCCTTGTAGGAATACGCCTGAGCAATAAAGATATGTTTGTCCTCCACAAGTTGGTACAAATTGGCCAAATGTACAGCTAATGGTAGGCCTGAACACCATCTATCTTCCCAACATCTGATCCTCTCACCATTTCCTACACAAAACTAGAAGCTGATGTGATATTTCTGCTTAACAATCTGAGCCCATATAGGATCCTCTTCTTCCCCCAGTCTCCATAGCCACGTCGTAAGTAAACCTTTATTGAAATTAGCCACTTTCATTAGACCAACCCCACCTTGTTCTTTAGTTCTGCATACTTGATCCCAAGCAAATAGATGTAAGCCTTTCTTATCCCTCCTTCCACCAGCCTAGAAAAATGAACTTCTTCTAGCTTCTATCATTCTTTCTACCTTCTTGGGGATTTTAAAGATAGATAGATGATAATTTGCCAAAGAAGATAAGACAGTTTTTGAAAGAATCCATCTTCCCCCAGCTGAAAGAAATTTTGCTTTCCAACCTTCTAATCTCTGGTCAAACTTATGGATTAAAACATTCCAGTCTGTACTCCGTACTGGCCCATTTGTCAATGATAAACCCAAGTACTTAATGGGAAACTTGGACCCTTTGCAATTCAAATTTTCTGCCACAGCCTGAAGTCTATCATCCTCTGCCAAATTTATTCCAACTACCTCTGTCTTATCCAGATTGATTCTAAGTCCCATAATAGCTTCAGTCAAAAATAACAACTTCTTCAAGTTGTTCAGCATATCATCTTGCCCAAAGATAAACAAAAGGGTATCATCTGCGAACTGCAAATCCGATAGTTGTAATCCATTCTTTGCAGTGAAGAATCCCTCCAGCAAACCATACCCCATGGCTCTATCCCACAGTGAGCTCATTATTTGACCAATCATAAGGGAGATAAGGGGTGAAATTGGATCCCCTTGTCTTAGGCCTCTGGAGCTACTGAAATAACCACAAGGCTCTCCATTTAGCATGATAGAGAATCTTGGGGTAGGAAGCCAGAGAAGAGAACTGATCAACGAAAGCGGAGCAACAAGAAAATGGCGGATAAGGTGGAAACTGCAAGGTTGGTAGGGGTCCTTCTAAAGGAGGATACAAGGTTCACCATAGTTGGTAATCATAGTGTGCCAACAGGGCTTGGCGGGGTTCAGGATGTGGAGCAAGCAGCAGAGGACATCCTTCCTTTGACCGGTACTGCGGTTTGCAGAGGAACGGTGGCTAGGCAACATCAACTAGAATTCTCGACAGAAGACTTGAAGCAGGAGCAACGTAAGAATACAGAGCTGGCTCTGACAATTTTTGGCCAAGATTCAATGCCGAGACATTCAGAGACTTCTAAAATTCAATGGCAGGGTCAAAATAAGGTCCTGGAAGATGGAAAAACAGCTTTAATGGTTGGAACAGTTCCCTCAGATGATTCTTATCCCCTCGCAGTCATAAATCCTGGGAAGAATTTGGAGTGGTCAGATGATACCATTAAAACCATCGGGGGATTGGTTGGTATCTCTTTCTCTGGTAAAGAGGAAGTGGTTAGGAAATTCTTGCGGAAGATCCGAAGAGATTTGAACCTCTATGTTAGATCGAGCAGAAAAAGTAATAGCAGCGGTTTGAAGATAGGCAACAGGGAATTGACTTTCCTTCAAAACAATGTGCAGCTTGAAGGTCTAAGGCCTAGAAAAGGTAGTGAGAAGGGTAAGAATCCTCATTATTCATGAACATTGTCAGCTGGGATGTTAGAGGCCTGAATGGTAATGTAAAGAACAGGGAAGTTAGTCATTGATTCTATTCAATAAGGTACATATTATGTGTTTGCAAGAAACAAATGGTGCAGAGAAAGATGAAGATCTTATTAAAAGAATAGGAGCTAATAGACTTACAAGATGGGCAGCAAAACCAGCTGAAGGCCTACGTGGAGGAATTCTAATATTATGGGATGAAGATGTACTTCAGTGGTGCAATTCTAGAGTGGGTTCTTATTGTATCTCCATCGATTTCAACTTGAAAAGCAACAATATTTTTTGGACTTTCACATGTGTGTATGGGCCTCAAGATATGCAAGCAAAAATGTTTTTTTTTTTGATGAATTAAGGAACTTGCAACATTCAAGTGCAGAGGCATGGTGTGTAGGAGGGGACTTTAATGCGGATAGATTCCCATGAGAAAGAGAGAATCAACTAGCTTGGACTTCTGAAATGAAACCTTTGGAGATTGGGTGAATTCTTGCAGTCTTATTGAAGTGGAATCCACAACAATGACATATACTTGGTCTAATGTCAGGACAAAGTAAAAAATTGACAGATTTTCATTACTCCTCAGTGGCAGTAGAAATTTAATACTTTTTCTCTGAAAGGGTTACCTAGAGTTCTCTCAGATCACACTTCTCTATTACTTTCTGTTGGAAATAATAGAAGGAGTAGAGACAGATTATTTAAATTTGAATTGGCTTGGTTGAAGCATGAAGACTTTTTTGACCTTGTCTCTACATGGTAGAAGGAAGCCCCCCTCCATTCAAATGCTTGTTATAATCTGGCTTCTAAACTTAGATGGTTGAAACGGAAATTAAACAAATGGAGTGAAATAATTTTGGAGCAGCAGGTAGGATCCGAAAAGAATTGCTCACGGAGATTAAAGGTTTTCAAGCCAAATATGACCAAGATTTGTTATCAAGTGAGGAAATTCAACAATGGGACTATAAAAAACAACAATATCTTGATTGGTCCCTAAGAGAAGAAATCAAGTGGAAGCAGAGAGCTAAGGAACTGTGGTTAAAAGAGGGATACAAAAATACTTTCTATTTCCATGCGATGGCTAGTGGTAAAAAGAGGAGAATCTTGATTGAGTCCTTGAAGGTTGATAATCAGATTTTATCTGAGGAACAAGAGAAGGGAGCAGCTGCAGTAAATTTCTTTGAGAAGTTGTTTATGGAAGAAGAGATTTGGAGACCTTGGATAAGCTCTAACTTGTTCAAACAGATCTCAGAGCAGGAGGCTAACAATCTTATCAGACCATTTTTTGAGGAAGAAATTAAGGCTGCAATTTTTAGCATGGATGTTCATAAATCTCTAAGACCGGATGGGTTCTCAATAAGGTTCTATCAACATTTCTGGGAAGTTATTAAGGAAGACTTTATGGCAGCTGTAAAAGAATTTGAAAGGAGGCCTTGGAAGATTAAATCTCTTAATTCTACATTCATAGTCCTTATTCCTAAGAAGGACAATGCAGAAAGGTTAGGGGATTTTAGGCCTATTAGTTTGCTAAATGGCAGCTATAAGATCATCACAAAAACTTTGGCAACTAGACTCAAGCTAGTAATCAGCAATGTGGTCGACTTCAATCAAGTAGCTTTCATTCAGGGCCGTTCCATCCTTGATAATTTTATGGCTGCATATGAATGTATTCATGATCAGAAAAGTAGAAAAAGGAGGTTGTTGTGTGTAAGATTGATTTTGAAAAGGCTTTTGACAGAATTAACTGGAATTGTTTGTTAAGAGTTATGCAGCTGATGGGGTTTAAAAGGAAATGGACACAATGGATAGCAAGTTGCATTGGGACAACGAAATTTTCCATTTTAATCAATGGAGTCCCATTTGGCTACTTTGGTAGCTAGAGAGGACTTAGACAAGGTGATCCCCTTTCACCTCTTCTCTTCATTATAGTGGGACAAGTTATGAGTACCATATGTAATAAAGCAAGAGATTGTCACATTATTGAGGGTATCAAAATTAGAAGGATGGAGGAGGAAGTTACTCACCTTCAATATGCTGATGACACGATTTTATTTTCATCAACAAAGGAAGAGAAGATGGTTAATTTGAAGATTTTGCTGAAGATCCTTGAAGCGGTGACTGGACTTAAAATCAATTTCTCAAAAAGTGAAATTATGGGTATTAATGTTTCAGAAGATAAGATGGCTGGTTTATCAAATCTGATCAATGTACAGTCAGTTTCCTTCCCTATTACATATTTGGTATTACCTCTCTCTGACATGAAGCTTAATAACTATGACTGGAACCCCTTGATTAGGAAATTTGAGAGTAAACTTCAAGGCTGGAAAGGAACCTTTCTTTCAGTAGGAGGAAGATGGGTTTTGTCCAAATCAGTGCTTTCTAGTTTGGCTATTTATTATTTATCCATTTTTGAAGTGCCTAAGATGGTGTGTAAGAAATTAGAGTCTATAAGAGCAGCTTTCTTTTGGAAAGGTAAACATTCGGAAGGAAAGGGTGGTCATCACATTGGATGGAAATTTGTGTGCATGAGCACAATTGAAGGGGGGGGGGGGTGATGCGGGACAGGAGAGGGGGTAGATCGGAAGTAGAGAGAAGAGAGGGGGTTGGAGGAGAAGAAGGCTAGGGTTCCCGTCCCGTCTCGGGAGAAAACACGCAACGGCGGCTCTTCATTTCAAAATTCTTCTTCAATGCTTTCCCACGAGGGGATACATGACAATATATAGACTCTTCAAAGAAACCCTAATATGAAAATTACTAAACTACCCCTAGGACTCCGAAAATAACTAAAAAACACGGGAAAATTACATGTAAATTAAAAGACTCCAAATGGACCCCTAATGGGCCAACTAAACTGCACATTGGGCCTTTGACCCCATTCCAGCCGTTCCTGGATCCCCATCATTCTCCCCTGGTTCGAAAAAATTCGTCCTCGAATTTTAAAATGAGGCAATATCCATGGGGGAGTGATGGTAGCATGCTCGGAAAACAACACCGATGACCCATGAACCATCGCGCGCATGAATGCTCCAACCTGAGGAGAAAATTGTGCCTCGACGTCGCTCCATATGTGGTCAAAATCATGCAAACTGATGACATCTTTAACGACCTTCGGTTGATCGACTACATCTTCCAGTAGCGGTTCTGTCTTCGACCCATTCCCTTTAGTGGGGAAGAGGTCATTATCTGCTATAGGCGTCACTGATTCGACCTCCCCCAAATATTCATCTTCTAGGACTAGATCGGCCACATAGTGCACCTCCTTCATTTGATTTTCATACTCCTCAAGCATCGTTGGGTCGGCCTCATAGACAACATCTTTTGGCTTGGTCAGCTTGGCCAGCATGGCAGAAATCTTCTGAAGCTCACTCCTCATCTGGGACTTCTCGCGCTCCCAATCAACTGCTTGTTGAAACCTCTCTCGATCCTGATAAGTGGCATTGAGAATAAGAAAGGGTGCCTGGTATTCCTCAGGTTGTATTAGACAATCTCGTCCAGTATGATCAATCACAACTTGCCGCTCGTCTATCCATTCTCTACCCAAACCGATATACGAGCCATTGGGTATAATCTTGCACCATGCATCATCATAATACCTGACGGCTCGGGAAGTACTGCTGCTCCTTAAGAGATGGAAAAATGGCACATAGACTCGATTTCCAGAGACCCTTACGTAGTCCGTGTGGGAGATAGAATCCACAATAGATTGTGAAATAACGTTGCCGAACGACGTTGCCTCATAAACCCGAGTTTTCACAGAATTGGGTAGCTCTACCTCAAAACTAAAATCCATGATGATAAAAGGTACCACTGGCCAAAGAAATGATGGACGAGGTCCGCCTCACTGCAAGGATGCCAACGATACGATCGGCACAAGAATCGGAGCTCCAATCATCATCCTCGATATGCGTGCAAAAAGTGGCACGCAAAACGAGGTAAGCGGGCACTAGATGCTGCGAATCTGTGCGCTGGGATGCTGGCACGCAAATCAAGGCAACCTGGGTTGGCCTCGGGATGCACGATCGGGGTCCTCGGTATGCGTGCAGAAGTGGCACGCAAAACGAGGCAAATTTGGGAACAGCACATTGGATCCGAGTTGGCCTCGTCGAGACGGATCCGACGGCGCGAACGGTGCACAAATCGGAGTCCGGAAAGACCTCGAACGGCGCGCCCGAGTGTCCTCGTAAAGCGTGTAAGTACGGCACGCAAAACGAGACGTTGCTGTCAGGCGGAGCGTACAGCGAGGTCGGCCTCGACGATACGAACCCAACGGCGTTAGCGGCTCGCAAATCGGAGCACAAACGAAACTGTGGCGCTGGCGGTGCGATAAGGCTGCAATTGCACCACTCAGCACCCAGCACGAACCAATGTTGGCTCCTGGCTCGGACCTAACTGCACCCTTGTTCGATCCTGGTGGCTCAGACCACTCAACCCTTTTAGAACCTGGTCGAACCAGGTGTTAAATAGGGCCTAGGTGCCTTTCTAAAGGAGATGGCTCGAGCCATGTGTGGTTGGGTTCGAACCCTGGCTCGAGTCAACCTGGCTGGACCAGGTTGGCTCCTTTAAGGGCCACGTAACCCTCCTTCACTATTCCTCATCCTCCTCCTTTCTCAATGTGCACGAACCAGAAGGGGAAAGGGCGGCGGCGGACGAGCAAGGCGATGGCGCCGGCGGCCAGCGACTCCGGTGGCCGGAGGCGACGTCGACGACGGTGACGGGGCCCGACGACGGCGACAGCGTGGGGCGCCGGCGAGGGCGGCCGGCAGCGAGGGGTTGAATTGAGACCCGGGCGGGCGTATGAAGTGGACTGACGGGATGGCCCGCCTCAAGCCTACGTGCAACGGGGTCCGTGGACGGAGCTTGCGGGGACGGCCGCTCTGGTCCGCGTCGCGTGGGCGGAGGGAGGCTCGTGGGAGGCTGCCGGGGTTCGCATGGCGGAACTCGGCCGCGCTCAGGTCCGTGCGGGACTGTTGCAGGCGGAGAGGGCACGCGAAGAGGTCGTCCGACCTGAAGTGCTTCGGAACGGGGGCGTGCGAGCCGGCGGGCTCGTCCTCGGCGCGGGAACTGCAGCGGCCCAGCACTCAAGCAAGCCTGCGACGTCGCAAGGCCAGTACGGGAAGGGTTCCAGCGGCAAGCGGGACGGCCCGACGCACTCAGTGGCGTGGGTTCCGGGGCCGGCCTCGTCGGACTCGCAGGGGAGCGACAGGGGGCGGTGAAACCCGGGGGAGGCACCTGCGGTTGGCTCGGCCCGAGACCGCGAGCAGCCGGGAAGGAAGCTCGCCTGGTGGAGCCTTCGACAGAGCCGTGGGGAGGGCGTAGGGTTCGTGCGGTCGGCCTCCAGATGGCGGCTCCTTGCAGGGAAAGACGAACGCAGTGCAGAGAGAAGGAGAGAGGAGGAAGGTTCAAGAAGAAGAGAAGGCAGTGGAGGCACGATGGGGATCGGAGTTGGGTTCTGATACCAAATTGATGCGGGACAGGAGAGGGGGTAGATCGGAAGTAGAGAGAAGAGAGGGGGTTGGAGGAGAAGAAGGCTAGGGTTCCCGTCCCGTCTCGGGAGAAAACACGCAACGACGGCTCTTCATTTCAAAATTCTTCTTCAATGCTTTCCCACGAGGGGATACATGACAATATATAGATTCTTCAAAGAAACCCTAATATGAAAATTACTAAACTACCCCTAGGACTCCGAAAATAACTAAAAAACATGGGAAAATTACATGTAAATTAAAAGACTCCAAATGGACCCCTAATGGGCCAACTAAACTGCACATTGGGCCTTTGACCCCATTCCAGCCGTTCCTGGATCCCCATCAATGCTTTCCCACGAGGGGATACAGGACAATATATAGACTCTTCAAAGAAACCATAATATGAAAATTACTAAACTACCCCTAGGACTTCGAAAATAACTAAAAAACATGGGAAAATTACATGTAAATTAAAAGACTCCAAATGGACCCCTAATGGGCCAACTAAACTGCACATTGGGCCTTTGACCCCATTCCAGCCGTTCCTGGATCCCCATCATTTGATGCGGGACAGGAGAGGGGGTAGATCGGAAGTAGAGAGAAGAGAGGGGGGTTGGAGGAGAAGAAGGCTAGGGTTCCCGTCCCGTCTCGGGAGAAAACACGCAACGGCGGCTCTTCATTTCAAAATTCTTCTTCAATGCTTTCCCACGAGGGGATACATGACAATATATAGACTCTTCAAAGAAACCCTAATATAAAAATTACTAAACTACCCCTAGGACTCCGAAAATAACTAAAAAACATGGGAAAATTACATGTAAATTAAAAGACTCCAAATGGACCCCTAATGGGCCAACTAAACTGCACATTGGGCCTTTGACCCCCATTCCAGCCGTTCCTGGATCCCCATCAGGGGGGCAGGTTTAACACCAATTCAAAACTTCAATAAAGCTTTTTTGGTAAAATGGATGTGGAGGGTTGATAGGGATGCTCAGTCTATATGGGCTAGAATTATCAGAAGTAAATATTTTTCCTATAATGATATGTGGATTAGCAGCTTTCAGCTCAAAGGCTCTGTTTCAAATGTTTAGAAGAATATACTTCAAAACTTGGATCTCTACATTTGCTCTACTTTCATAATTGTGGGAAATGGCCGAACTACAAAATTCTGGGAAGATGTGTGGAAGGAGGGAATAGCTTTTAAAGACAGATTTCCAAATCTGTACAACATTTCAGTGGACAAGAATTCTTCAATCAGTGATGTCCGAACTTACTCACCTCAAGGATTTGTCTGGGACTTCAGATTTTGCAGAAATTTTCATTATGAAGAAGAGAGGGAGTTCCTTCAATTCAATATGCTGCTTCAAGACTTCAGAGAGATGAATGAGAGGGAAGATGTCAAAAGTTGGAGATGGGATCTAGGAGGAAAGTTTTTTGTCAATTCTACAGCCAAACTTCTGAACTCAGGAGGGGTTAAGGTCAGCTGGGATCCTCTGGTGTGGAATAAATCTCTTCCCATCAAGATTAAGATTTTTTTGTGGAAAATAGCATGGGGCATATTACCTACGGGGGACAAGCTCAGGTTCTTATCTCTAGCAAAAGAATATGTTCTTTTTGTGGGATGTTTGAAGAAATAGTCGACCATCTTTTTATTAACTGTGGTATAGTGGATGTAATCTTGAAGGCTTTTTTCAGAATCTTAGGCAGCTCTCTAGGCTGCTCCAATTCAGTTGGAAGTCTTATGGCAAACTGGAATCATATGTGTCCCTACCAGCAGGATTTAAGTTTGTGGGAATCCCTTCTGTCAGCAATGCTATGGGCTATCTGGAGAGAGGAATCTCAGAATTTTCAGAAACCAATTCTCTAGCCAGCTGGGATTATTGGAAACTGTATTTACTTCTTACAAGAATGGTCTATTAGAAGATCTGGGCACAAGATTTCAGAATCTGCAATACTTTCAAAAATTGTCTAGTGGAAATCTATCTTTCTTTGAGGATTTTGCTGTGAGTTGTAATGTGTTTTCTTTTTTGGGAAGGGGGTTTTATGTGGTTCCTGTGCTCCTTGTAATTTCTATTGTCTTGGTAGACAATTACTATGTTTCCCTCTCTCCTTCTTCTACCCTTGTACTCTTTTTCTGATAATTTCAATGAATGAATGTGGCTTTTTGCTGCCTTAAAAAAAAATACAACTCATGATCCAATTTATCCATATTTGTTTGAAGCCCATCAAACCTGGGGTCTTATTTACACAATCTCAACTCACTCTATCATATGCTTTCTCAAAATCCAGTTTGAGGACAATCCCTTCCCTATTGTTCAACTTTTGATGATGTGTTGCTTCATAGGCTGCCAAATAGTTGTCCAAGATGAATCTACCTTGTATGAAAGCTGACTGACTTGGACTGATCACATCCACAAGAACCTTCTTCAATTTATTTGCTGGAACTTTGGTGATTATCTTATAACGACCATTCAAATGACTGATTGATCTGAATTCGTTCATTTTCTCAGCCCCTTATCTTTTAGGAAGAAGAACAATATGTGAGGAATTAAACCTCCGATACTTAAAGGTCTATCTTGAAATTCCTTCACCATATTCATCAGATCCTCCTTGATAGTTTCCCAAAAACATTCATAAAAGCCTAACAAAAAGCCATCTGTTCCCAGCGATTTATTTGCATTCATGACAAAAACTGCCTCCTTAACTTCTTCTTCTTGAATAGATTTACATAACCATTCTGTTTGATTCTCATCAATTTTGTGAAGGCTTCCTTCTTGTAAGTGTGGTCTCCACTGGTACTCCTCTGAAAAAAATTCTTTGTAGTAATCAATCAAACTATTCTGAATATCTTCCTTCGAATCAACCAGCACACCATCAATAGACAGCTGTTCAATCTTCAGAGATCTTTTTTTAGCACTTGCGACAGCATGGAAAAAACTTGTGTTATTGTCTCCTTCTCTCAACCAATGCTCTTTTGCCCTCTGTTTCCATTTAATTTCATCTCTGGCTAAGCAATCATTGAATTCTTTTTTCAATCCTTTAAATCTTTGAGCTCTTCATCTGTCAAAACCTGAATATCAGCTGTAGCTTCTAGGTCTTCAATTTTCTGCAGTAGCTGATCCCTCTTAAAAATTGACATCCTTTGATTTTGAGAACTCCAATTTATAATACACGATTTAACCCATTTGAGTTTCTTAGCAGATGTCACACTTGCAGAATTTGCTGATGGACCATCCTTCCAAGACTTAATGACCATCTCCTTAAAACCTTCAACTGAATGCCATGCCAATTCATACCTGAATCTTCTCTTTCTTATCCTTGTATTCTTGGTATGAAATATTATTGGGATATGATACCACTCTGTTCATGCCCATAATCTCAGGTAAAGGGAATTGGTTAAGCCATTCTGTTGAAATCAATTCTGGACTGAATGTTCTTAGATTGAAAATTTGACCAAGTAAATTTCCTGTTAGGCATATCCAATTCTATCATACCACAACTTCTAATTCAATCCCCAAATACTTCCATATCTCTATCCCAGTGTAAATTTCCATCCTCTCCCAAGGGTATCTGATGCAATTGAAATCCCCAAGGATGCACTGACTGGCTTTAAAAAGACTATGAAGTCTGTAAAGTTCCATAAAGAACATCTCTCTAGATTGATGACTATGCGGTCCATAAACAGATGTAATGATCCATGCTTTTTTATTATCCTTCAAAGAAAACTTGACTGAAATACTGAATGCTCCCATAGTACAGATTTTACCCTTCAGATTATTCCCATTCTACATGATGATTTGACCCCCACTAAAACCTTCAGCTGGAGATGAGGCCCATTGATCATTTTATCCTTGGTATCAGCCATTTAATTTGAATTGAATGGCAATATGCTATATCATATTCATATACTAAACTCTCAGTTATTGGTTCAAATATGGATAATTCAGATACCCTGCCAGATATAATTACCGATTTGAAATAGTCTATTGGTGAATCTGTTAAATGTCACTTTTGAAAATTGTCTGAAATCTATGGAAAACCTATTAATTGGTTAATTATTGGTTTATCGATTGCCATTTACATCTGTACTCAGATCCTTTAGAGGGAAACATGGAAACATATTATGATCACATATTGTCGTTCAAATTTTCTCAAAACTCGAAGGACCACAGTGATCAATCTTGTACTGTATGCTATCCTCAATGATATAATTGGGTAAAAATAGGATGAAGCAAGGGCTATGATTGATAGATTAGATGGTGAATTGCTTATATCCAACCTCATGTTCCCCTTCTATCTTCAGCTATATAACTTTGAGGACAAAGGAGGCCGGCGAGTTGTCTTGAGGCCTGAAATCACTCCTTCTTTGGCAAGGCTTGTTATGAAACAAGGGTATTAATGAAATTTTGTTCCTCTAGATTACCTTTGAAGATGTGATTTCCAATTTGGTCTTTTTTTCTCTAGATTTTCAGATTATCATAATTTGATGACGTTGGTGTGCTTTATTTTTCATCTTTAGGAAATCTGTTTCCTTTCCGTTAAAATGGTTTACTATAGGACAATGCTGGCGGTATGAACGAATGACAAGAGGACGACGTCGTGAACATTATCAATGGAATATGGATATCATTGGTATCCCAAAAGTTCGGGTATGTATTTGAGCTCTGTTTGATCAATACACTTCTTGATCGATGCATCACTTTTGTGATCTCTTTGTTACTTAAGGTTATCAACTTCCTATATTGAGCTTTGTTGAGTATCTACTTTCAAATTTCCTGTTTTCCAGTCTGTTCTATTTCTACCCATTTGTTAAAATGGTGCAATCTTCAAGCAACTGCCTAGGGTAGAAGAAGCCTTAATGGAGACAGGTTGTATCAGCTTGAATCAGGTGGCCTAGATGATGTTGCAATCACCATATTTTACCTTTTATTTTGGTTTTAAATTTTCCTAGGCAATGTCTGTAGAAGGATTTGGCTTAAAATTTTATGGTAGATATGCGTGTACTAGGACTTGACTTTAACACTCAATTTGGCTCGACTGATAATTTTTTATTCCCTGAAAGTGCATGCAGGTTTGTCCAATTTTCCATTGTAGGTGAATGTGGTCTAGTTTAAAAAGCACAGGGATTTATGTAACAGATTGATCACATTCATGTTGTCTTCCTCAAGGGGTTAAGATTAAGCTCCAGGATTGACCATCCTGAAACCAACCGGGTTGATTGATTCCGACCTGCGTCAGTCTGATCTAGATCGATCCCTGCTGGCTCAGGTCAGCTAGGATTGGCCACAAATAATTTTACACAAAAAGTTTAAAACTCTGTGCCCGTCTCTCTTTGTATGTGTGTGTTATTGGGAGCTACACATGCTTATCAGATATCAATCCATGAAATGAGATGCCACAGCAACTACCATTTGAATGTTATTGTGTCATACTAATTTTTCCCGATCTTTTAATCTTATTGGATTTTTATGATTTTCTGATCGTTCACTGTTGTTTTAAATTTTAAAGCAAGAAAGGAAGACATTCCGAAGCTTATCATGGTCCTTTTATGCTGCCAAACCAAATGGAAATTCAATTTTTGTGGTCGTATGCATTTTTTTTTCTACTAGTAAACTACATATCATGAATGGAAGGTAAACTACATGTCAAGAATGGGAGGAACACCATGATGCATATTTGAATGTAGTCTCATGACAGATAACTAAATCCATACACCAGTTTTTGATGCAAGTTTTTGTTCAGAAAACATTGTTTACATGTAACCACCAGATTACAGAAGCTTTTGCAAACAACAATGATTACATATTTTCCACAACTAGCTTTCCCTGGCACTGGAAACTCAAGAACTTCAGAATATGCTCTATTTGATGACTATTCTTCACAAAAATTATGTATATTGGATACAAGTCAGATGACCCAATGATGGTACCACCATACTAACAACATAAAAGAACAATGAAATCCCTAATTTTCAACAATAAACTCGAGAAAGCTTAAAACTCCATTCATAAATGAAAAGAACCATTCATTTCCATAAAAAAAGTCAATAGAGAATTTCAAGTAATATGATCTGTAGGGAGCTTCAATAGAATTATAAGCATTATGTCACAATCCATTGGAATAATCAAAAGGATAAACAACATGAACGGATCCAATAGTTAGCTCAAAGGTGGACTTATTGTTTTGGGATCATTGAGGTGCCAAAGCTGATCCTATCAAAGGTTGATACACTGAGATGCATGAAGGTGAGTGATATTAATGCAAGTCCAATGTGATGTCTGAAGGAAATGCAGCAGAGACGGCTTATGAAATTATTAGTTAAATCTCAGTTGACTGTTGATGTGGCGATTGATCGACTAAAGAGGTAGTTAAGAATTGATGGAGTTACCTTGGCTGCTAGCTACATTAAGTTCTTTTCCTCTTCAAATACTGTAGTGCAGGCATCAATGCTATAAATATATTTCATCAGCGCAAAAGTTGAGTTTTATGATTGACTTGCTAATTGATAATTATTTGGTTAAAATAGCTTTCCTTGCTCTTATGGGCTTCATTTCATATTCTTATTCAATGAACCTAAATCAACCTATCACATTCTTTTTATTAAGGTCTATTTCATGGCTGAACTAGAATGCTTTATATAACCTAAGATTAATCTCTGTACTCATGCTATTGCAGGCTGAGGCTGAACTAATTTATGCTATTGTCCTATTGTTTGAGCGGCTCGGGATTACTGCAGTGGATGTTGGAATAAGAGTCTCTAGCCGAAAGGTACATTTGGTGATCAAGAGAAAAGTTGAAAGAACCTGCAGTACCATCTAGTTATCAATTCTTTTTTTTCCGTGATCATCTTTTCTTTATTCTTGCTTTGTTTTTGAATGAAGGGAAATAAATTCGCAATAAGCACTTTCAATTCTATGATTCAACAGCAAAATAAAGTGTGTAGGTTAAAGTATGTAGGGAAGAATCTTTGACTTAATTTCATTGTATCTTCTTTGAGGAACGTAAGTAAAAGAAATATCAAGTCCTCTTACACCAGTGTAGGGTTCTGCAAACAAGTCAGTTTAGAAAGATAGGAAGGTGAAGTTATTAGTTCTGTTAATGTAATGATTGTGACTGACATTATCTTTCTCCTCTCTCATTTTAGCAAACTGGTCCCTGCCTTAAGAAAGCTTCATCTCTGGGAGGGAGATCCTATGTCTTCCCTTGGTTCAATGAAACTTCATGTAACTTTTTTTTTTTTTTTTAATGTGGCTAGTACCACTTGTATTATAAAAGAAAACAAATAAATGTACAAGTAAGAAGGAAAAAAAAAAAAATTCCCCCCCTATACAAAACACCAAGAAGGTGTGCCCCTGTTGAACCCAAAATTTTTTATATGCAAACCTATGCCGTTTGAGTATGCATGCATGTGCATATGTCATATATTCACATCGATGTGAGCTCACCATAGGAAAATACATACACATATGCATAACGACATATTCACGAAGAACTATGTTATGCAAAACAAAATATGTACCTATGATATGAGTGAATATGGAAAACACATAAAGCCATAGGCTCACATTATGAGGGTAACGGAATAGGAGGCATGCCTAGGCCGAAAAGGCCTTGATCGGATTTTTTTAAGGAGACCTAGGACAGCCCCAAATCACCCTCGTAGGCTTCCGAAATCAACTCCTAAGCCTCCTTCGCAACCCTTGATGATGAGGCCCAAAGGAGGACCCTAAATGCAGCGACAAATGGGGAGCCGAATGCTGCAAAATAAGGGCCAAGATCAGTCCCGAAATGGGCCAAAACCAGTCCCGAAATGGGCCAAAACCAGTCCCAAAACTTACCCAAAATGACCCCAAATGGAGGCCCAATGACAAGGGTGAAAGGCCCAATAGGTGGCCCAATAAGGGACCCAATATAAGGCCCAATAAGGGCCCCAAATAAGCCCAAAAATCAGTCCTGCAGGGGCACCAAATCTGCAGGCCAAAAGGAGAAGAAAATCTGGAAAAAACCCAAGGAAGAAAATTCCCAAAATGGAAGTGGACCCCTCCACCCCATTCCCCTCCATTTAAATAAGCCAAGAGGGGGTGGAGGAGAGAGAGAGGGAACCGGTGGCCCCCCCCCCCCCCCACCGGTTCCAAGAGGGAAACCGGTGGGGGGGGGGGAGGATCTCCCCCCTCTTCCTTCTTTCCAGATTTTAAAATTCAAAAAGGGGGGGGGATTAATTAAAAAGAAGGGGAATTAATGAGGTTCTTAACCCCATTCACATGGGTTAAGAACTCCATGTAAACCCCCATTAAAACCCCATCCTAAACCCTTTTCACATTGGAGCCAAAACTGAATTTAATGGGTTCTTAAACCCTTTTCACATTGGCCAACCCCCCCCCCCCCCCCCCCCCCCAAAATCTGAAACCAAGGCTCATTTAAGAGCCCAAAAAAACCAGAAAAAGAAAAAGAAGTGGGGGAGGGAAACCCCCCCCCACCGGTTTTGGGGAGACCCCCCACCGGTTCCCAACCGGTGGGGGGTCCATCCGGTGGCACCCCTCCTACCGGTTGGAACCGGTGGGGGTGCCCACCGGGTTTCCCCCCTCTCTCTTTTCAATACTCTCTCTCTCACCCCTCTCTCACCCATGTGATTAAAAAAATAAAAAGAGGGAGAGAGGAAGAGAAGGCAACCGGTGGCACCCCCCACCTTGGCCCATTCCGGTGGCACCCCCCACCGGGCCGGAATTCGGGCCTATAAATAGGACCCCTTGGCCTCCAAATCAAACACATAAGCATACACACCAAGGCATTCACACATAGCCACATACACCCATTCAAAAGAGTGTGAAATTGAGAGGGAAGGTTCTGCTTGAAGACCAAATTCTGGTTTCTTAACCCGGGTTTGCTGCGCTTTTCGGAGTTCTCTTTCGTTTCGGGGAGTTTTTCTTCGTAAGGTTCAATCCTAAGGAGAAGCTCTATCGAATATCTCTTGTAAAAATGCCTTATTATAAGGCGAACCCTTGTCGAAATAAAGACTGATATTTCCATATCTGAAATTGTGTGCTTGTGTGTCATTAAATTATATAATTACTACCATATTTTGAAATATATATATATATATATATATATATATATATATATATATATATATATACTTAATTTCACAACTTAAAAAAATATGTGTACACCTTCAACTTAACCTTGACCTCCCCCCATAAATAAATTAAATATAAGTTCAGAAATCTTAATAAAATCATACTTAAGTAAAAAATAACCTATAATTAATTAATTAATAAAAATTTATGAAATTATTTAAAAATCAGTAAAAATCAGGAAAAATCTGTAAAAAAATCAGTAAAAATCAGAAAAGCAACCTAAAAAATCATATTAAAACAAAAATGACTCAAATACCCTCATATACTTAATTAATTAATTAATTAATTAATCATAAAAATCAGTTAAATTGATAAAATAAAATCATTAAAAATCAGTAAATATAGAGAATTAAATCTGAAAGAGCATATATCTCTTAAATAATTAATGATATACATAAGACCTAATGAAATTGCAAAAACACCCTCATACATAATAAAAATCTATAAAAAAATCAGATATAACCCTAAAAATACCAAAACCCATTCTATATACAAAATACCTTCCAGATAATCAAAGTGTCATAGAAAAATAAACTCTAAATATAATAAACCCGGTCTAGGGTAAAATTACTAAAATACCCTTATACACTTAAAAATTAATTTCACAAATCTCATAAGGCTTTAAAACCTTTAAAACCTACCCTTATATGCTTATAAGCTATAATACCTCCATAATTCATAAAAATTGTACAATTACAAAAACACCCCTATGGGTTTAAAATGACTTGGAATCAATCCAAATAACTTGGAATCAATCCTAAATCATATAAAAATTATCTCAAACCGGGGTGAGGCTAAGGGCTCAACCTAAAATATATCTTCATACTCATATGCATGTGCTGCCTGTAGTAGTAGTGTTGCATGATTAAGGGCATCATACGGACGGTTAATCAAGGGTTGCCGAGCAGTTGCTCGGCGTAATTAACACTGACCGAGGTCAGTGGAGGGAGGTCATATATTCGAATCTTCGCTTGATTCGAAGTCCCGGATTCCCTGAGGGCTAATCCCAAGCTCTCATAATCCGATAAAACATAAAACCGACCTATATTTCTCTAGATAAACAAAAAAAAAAGGATTTTCTAAACAATCCGAATAGGAGAGACGTCTAGGTCAGGTCCCGACGGAGGGTTAGAAAATAATCCTCCTAAACAGCCCCCCGGTCATCTATCCTCCAAAAGAACCAACAATGAGGAGTTGCTCGTGTTCATGTAACTTTTTATTGTATTTTATCACTATAGTTAAAGGACTTGCATCATTTGTCTGGCAAAACTCAGAACAGAAAAAAATGTGAACTAGCCTGTAACATACTGCTGAGCATAACCTGAAGAAATATGCATTTAAATTTTATAAGTTATGCTTCATTTTTGCCTGCAGCAAAATAAAAAAGGCAAGCATATCTTCCTGTCAGGGGGTGGAGTGTGAATAAATCGGCATTCCTTATAATCAGATCAGCAAAAAGATGAACTTTATTATTCAGAGGTTAAAAGAAGAGAACTACTTTCAACCGCATGTTATATTTTACAGCAGACCCCATCCAAAGCCAAGTGGTGGTTGTATTTTAGTTCAATCTTGTGGATCATTGTGCTGACTTGACTTTATTCTTGCAGGTTTTGCAAGCAGTATTAAATAAGTACTCTATACCAGAACAGTTGTTCACTAAAGTCTGTGTGATTGTTGACAAAGTGAGTACCATTATCATTGTCTTTATTTCAGGGTTAATGTGTGTGATGGGTTAGAAAATCTTTGATGCTTTGGATGGTATTTTTTTCAAAGTTTTATGCCGTTGCTTATGTTTGTGCAACTAGTTGCAGACATTTTATTCTATCAATCCATTTGATCATTTGAGCATAATTCACATGCATCTTGGAACTTAATAATGGACAAACAGAGTGTTAGGAGGATACAATTTGGCCAATAATGATGCAAAACGCTACTTGTTCTGGTGTCCTCAATAACCAGTGAAGGAGAGCAAAATGAGTAAAAGGGATTTGGAATGTGTGCAACCACCAGTTTGGGCATCTTCCACATTGAATATATAAAGTGACGTTTATTATGAACTCCTTCTAAGCAGTTATTCCAGTGCACTGGAAGGTATCAGAACAGGTGTCCATACGTGTCTGTGGCGCTGTGCATATTATGGCATCAAGCTCTAACAGCTAAGTGCAGCAAGTGATGTGCAACGCAAAAGGTGCCTTTTCGTTGACATGGCAGCTGTGTGGTGGTGGTTTACTTTGCAGAACCATGGGATATTGAACTCTGGAAATGGTGTGTTTGGATGGGTCCGAGTTAACTGTTGCTACTGATCTTTACAGGCTGCCTTAATTAACTGTTGCTACTGATTTGGGTTCAGGTTACATCATATAAGCCCATGTGCCTGATTGGGGCTCAAATGACCACAGAAATTTAGGTTGTGATAAAATTGGATTATTTACTATCACGCGTCGCACTTGTGTCACTCACTCCATAGCCTCCTCGTGCTAGAGCCCTACAGTTTGGAAACCCATTATTTGATGGTCTGCCTGTGTTGGGCAGTCAACTGATAAATCATTGCCCTCCAATAAATTCTATCCCTTCAATTGACTTGCATCATATATCCTCCTGTCTTCTACTAACAGCTTGAATATCATCATTGTCGCCATCCTTGTCATCGGCCTTATTACATCAATCTTGGGTTAGCAAGAACAGAGAAAGGGTTCGAAGGACCGAACACCCTAAGCATATCATTTTTTTATTCTTTTTTCTTCTAAAGTGCCTAGCGTTATACCTCCTAATGTGATTCCTCCATTGAGTCATCATGTCTTTGCTTAACCGGACTCTATAGTTCTCCTCTGAATTGCTGATGGTATGTTTCATGGTTACATGGGCATCATAATAACTTACTAATCCCTTCACCCACTCATGGTGATGACAATCTCTACAAATGACTAAATTAGCCAACTTTAGAATCCAATCCTAATTATTCATCTATTGTACAAATGTTATCCTTTGACGAGTCGTGCAAAAAGTGTTATGTTGTGATTCTCCATCTGGTTCATTACTCTGATTCTCCCTTTCCACTGAGCAGGGTCCCAATCGGTTCTAGTTCGCTTTGGGGGATTCCGCTAGCAATCTACTGATGTTGGGATGAGTCAGGGTGAGTTGGGTTGTCATATTCTCGGTCTCTACTAAGTAGAAACGATTTTCTTTTGAATGCTCGCAAGTTTTTGAAGATTCGAATTTCAAAGCATGATGGCGTTTATTGGCACACAAAGGCTTCACCTGGTCATAGGCAGTTTTCTTAATCATCATGCTCTTTTTTGAAAGTGGATAGTGCCACAAATTCATTAAAGAAATAGAAGGAAAAGCATATTACCCTTAAAGTGTACAACCACAAATTTTATTTTAAAAAAGTGCATATAGCCAAAAAGATAACCCTTCATGTATAAAAAATGTCTCAAAAAGGAACCTTCCCAGCCATGCCCACCAAGGTGGTGTAGCTAGGGTATCGACACAACCGAAAAAGAATGGACGAAGGCTCGATGTCCTCACACCCCAAGAGCTTGACCCCTTCCTCAACATGGTCAACAATGAAAGCGACTAGCTGGTTTGCTGTTCAGGATATGGTCTTAATTGTCATACGTGATTGTTTTCTCTCCAATATTCTAGATACCTTTTTATGGCTCTTTTGGTTCATCGCATATTTATATATCTGTATATACATTTTTATGTAGTGCAATGGATACATTCCATATTAGCTGGATCTTTCATTCCTAGAGGAGTACCAGTACTGGAGCCTTCATGTTTTAAATGGGATTCTCCTCTCTGTTCCTTCACTGTGGAACAAATTTTCCGAAAATTTGGGAAGCCCATTCTGGATCCATACTGGATAGGATGCAGAACCACACATGGACGACCTTAGATACAACCAAGTGCTTTTTGCTAATCTTATCTACTCATGGATGACCTTAGATACAACCAAGTGCTTTTTGCTAATCTTATCTACTCCCTTATGAGCTTCTTGTTTTATCCTTTCTGATGAAAATGCATTGTGCTATTCATGAGACTTAACATTGTTTCATGCATTTCTACATTTTATATCTTTAGGGTTTGTATATGTTAGAGCTTTGAGGGTCATTTTCAAGGTTCGCATTTTCCTCATAATCAACACTTGTATTTCAAATGAGTTTCTGATGCAGTTGGGTAAAATTCCTTATTTTCTTTACTCTTCTTTCTGCAACACTTACATTTTGTTTCTGATGCAGTTGGGTAAAATTCCTGTGGATGAGATTGAGAAAGAGTTGATATTAGCTGGGGTATCAGCAGAAGCTGTGAACGGAATAATCCAAGTTTTGTCTATTAAATCATTGAACAAATTGGAAGGTTTGTTATCTGAGAATAATTCTGATTATTCATGATTGCTTCATAATGTTCTCATCCAATCGAAGTTTAGAAATCATTCATTGCACTTCTGTCCATGCTTGTTTATTGGATTATGAAAAGAAAAAGAAGAAATACAAACCCTGTCTTTAGTTAGATCACCTGCACCTTCTATTGCACTGAAGATGGAGAAGAAATTATTTATTTCCTTTCACCAATTAGCCTGTATGGTGATCCATAATCCATTTTCGTCATCACTGTATCATCATCATCCTAAGGCATTCTTCCACAATTACTTAGGACCTGGGTGACCATAATGATTTACAATCAAAATGTGTAAAAATTCAATTTATAATCAAGGCGAGTATAGGATTAGTGTGCGCATAAAGTTAGGAACTGGCATACCCAGAGGGTTGAATCAGTTGTTTCAGATAAAATTTGTCTGTCTAACTGGATATTTCAAATGGATTAAAGCTACATGAGCTGAAGTTTTGATGAAGATTAGTTTTTTATAGTTTTATACCCATGTATTTCTATTCAACGGGTGAAATGCATATACCTTTAACTGTTTCTGTTCTAAGGTGAGGATAGCAAAAGAAATGTTATGGCCACATTCTCAGTAATATCTGCAAGTTTTGTGATCACCAATTACTTTTATCTTCTCTCATACTAATTTTCATTCTTTTGTTATTCTATTACTTGTATCATGTTCTTCTTGCTGTACCTCACATACTACAACAGTGGCCCACCATTTGGTTATGATACTGCATCATTCTGCTGATTTTTCACAGCATGGAGCATTATGATATAACATACATGAATTTTGGATAGGTGATTTCTTTGTGTCTTGATGAGTGAAAAAATGACAGTTAAACAAAGTTTTCAAGCTTGATAACAGCTTATCCAGGCTTGGTTCCTTTTGATGTCATAGACATAAGTTTTGTTTTTTGTCTTCTGTCCTTGTAAAGAAACAAATGAAAGATTCTGTGCTAAGAATGCATTTGTTGTGATTTCTTAGGTTCTAATCATTGAAACAGTTTGCCTCATGGGGCATTTTTTGCCTGTGTAGAGGTGCTGGGATCTGATGGGGAAGCTGTTGCTGATCTGAAGAAACTTTTTTCGCTTGCTGAAGACTATGGATATTCTCAGTGGATTCAATTTGATGCATCTGTAGTCCGCGGGCTTGCTTATTATACTGGGATAGTCTTTGAGGTTAGAGTTTTGGAAGCTCTATGCAGTTTAAGATGATTATTGTTACACAGTTTATGACCATTATTGAAGTATAATTAATCAATGTCAACATTTGCAAATGTTGATGCTGTAGGACTGATTTAGGCATGTCAGGGCATGATGAAATGCACATCATATAAGTATTACTTTACAGAATGGCAATCCACAGAATTTATTTTCCTCTTCTTCTGTTCTCTGCAGAACTGGAGACCTTTTACGTGACACTTATATATTATAAATGCTGCAGATGGGTGTATCATTGTTTATGGAACTAAGAGCCATAGGAATATTCTTCATATGTATATTATTTCTAGACACTTTCCTGCAAATGATAACAATGCTGAGTCTATAAGATATTGTTTGTCCTTTTTCTGTTCCTCTTGGTGATTTCCAGTTGTATATTGATGGGGATCTAGGTCCGCTGCTTTACACTCAAGGGAGCACGTCTACTGCCATTTGAGAGCCATTTAAGCTTTGTTGTGGCTTGGAGGCTCCCAATGCCCGTCTGAAGATTATATTATTTTTAGGAGTCTATAGATATTTTATTTGGCCCATTGAGAGTCCATTTAACATGTTATTTTTTTAAAAAAATTTAAGAGTAATTTTTTATTTTTAGGGATTTTGAGTGCGGATTTTCCAATAATTATCTAGTTAGGAGTGTCTTAGTCTGTCTTAGAGTTGGGTAGTTGAGTTTGAGTTGGAAAGGTCCATAAACACTATATATATATATATATGGATGTATGGTCTCTTTTTAATTATGGATGTATTATATTACGAATTTTGAGTTATTTTTTGTGTCCCTCTTTGCGACGGAGAAGAAGACCCTGAGACGGGGTTGGGTGTGCTGCCCTAGCTGCCGGTGCAATGTTGGAGGCCGTTATATCGCCGCCGGTCTGATGCCAGAGGCTTTTACCACCACTTCGTCCCCCCATCAATTTTGATATCAAGGCAAACTTCGATCCAAACCAGGGCTGGCAATGAGCTGAGCCGCTCGCGATCTGCTCGAGCTCAGCTCGAGTTTGGCTCGGCTCGGCTCAAGAGACCAAACGAGCAAAGCCCAAGCTTCAAAGTAGGCTCGTTCTATCAAAGGAGCCGAGCCCAAGCTTCACCAAGCTCGGCTCGCGAGCCTACTAAGATAAAATATATGTATATATGGTAATGTTTTATTGTGAACATTATAACATAAACACACCTAAGCCAATTGGTTGCCCAAACAAAACTCCAAGTAGCGCACTGTCCACGCAAGCCCACTTACACAGCCCAACCCGCCAAACTTGATTTTCAAATCTCCGTCACACAGGAATCCTATAAGGCCTGATATCTTTCTAATTCTTCCAATACCAGATTAAACCTATGGGAAACTCCTACACGTGTGACCCTATGCAGTCGTGAGGCTGAGGTTTCCAGTTGGGAACTTTTTTGTCCCACATCGGGGACTCCAAAAAATTGACGTCTAAAAATGAACCCTTCATCCCCGTCCAACGCTGTGGAGACACCGGAACAGCGAGTAACTTGAGGTGGCTCGGTTTTTATTGAGTTAAATCGTTTAATGAGCCAAGCCCGAGTCGAGCTCGAGTTGGGTTTGCTGTCCTTCGAGCCAAGCTCGAGCCTATAAGGTGTGCTCGGGACATGCTTAGGCTCAAGCTTGAGCTCGAGCGAGTCAAAGCTCGGCTCGACTTATTGCCACCCCTAATCCAAATGACCGCTCGCTGCCACGGCTGCACAGCCCCACCACCACCCCCTTCTTCTTTTTTTTTCTCTATCTTTCCTTCCCGCAAAACCCTCTCTTTCACTCTTTATCTCTCTCTTTTGCCTTGCTACTGTTGCTGCGGTTACTGTAGCAATTACAGTACCGCGAACAGTGCCATGCCCTCTCTCTCTCTCTCTCTTACATAGCGCTACAACTTGGAAGAAAAAAAAAGAAAAGAAGACGACAAACAGGAAAGACGGAGAAGGGCAGTCTTGCCGCCGCCCTCCGCCTCGGCCACCATCCTCCACCACCGTTGCCGTCTTCTGTGGTTGCCACTGGCGTGGCCTGCCACCGCCCACCACCCCTCTGCCCCATCATCTTCCTCCTCCCTCCCTCTCAGTGTGTTTTTTAGGGTTTGAAGGGGGTGGAAGGGAGAAAGGGCAGGCCTGTGCCCTTCTTCTCCTAATCAGGTCAAACGAGGTTTGACCTGGCTCAGCCCAAGTGCCTGAGCCCTTGCTCAGCCAGGTCTGCACCTGGTTCAAGCCGACTGCCACCCCTCAGCCCATTACCTGGTCTGAACCATATTCTTTAGTTGGCTCAGCCCTGGTTCGAGCCAAGGTCTGGCACCCAGTTCGAGCATGGGCCAATCCAGATCCATGTGCCCAGATGCAGCAGTTGTGAGCCGTGGTTCATTACACTAGGCGGTGCACCAGGTTACTCTTAGCACACTGCCATCACCAGGGAGTCATCTGGATGCCTATACGTGTGCTGTTTGCGTTGTTTTGTGTGCCATCCCCAGGGTTCTCAACAGGGCTGACCTCAATCATGCCGCTGCCTGATTTCGCCTCGTTTTCTGTGTCATCCTTGCACACTTTCTGAGGGAACATCTGTGCTCCAATTTACGTGCCGAGCACATCGTTGGGGTCCTTGCGGTGAGGCCAACTTCGTGCAACACCTTGTCTACTAGCGCCATCCTGTTTTGTGTACTCGCCCTCAAGGCACGTGCCAGGCGTCAAGGTCCCCCCTGTGCTCCATTTTGTGTACTGATCGCATCGGTGTCATTCTTGCAGCGAGGCCAACTTTGTCCAGCGCTCTGTCAGTCAGCAGTGCACCGTTTTGCGTGCAGCTCCTGCACGCACCCACGGCATTCATTTGCGCATCTTGAGGCCCGCATCAGCCACCTCGATTTGTGTGCCAGCTTTCAAACCCCTTTGACTTAGTAGCATGCTTTCCGAGGAGGTGTCTAGCAGCACTTCTCCTCATTGTGACTCAAAGTTATGAAGTCATCTGGATTTCAGTTGTTGATGCAATTTCCCAATGATGATGGTCTGATGATTTTTCCTACGTTCCAGCAAGATAATTTTGTCTTCCAAGTTGCTATTGATTTACTTGCTGAGATGGGTGAAATTATTATCAAGCTAGATTACGTTTTTGTAGAGTTTCAAAAATAATTTCAGGGGTGTACTAGTTTAAAAGATATTCTATATTTTGACGGAGTTTGGGCTGAGGTTAGTCTTTCAAAGGACTTTTATATTATTGTGGGATGAGACTGGTTGGAAGAACGCCATGCCACTTTTGATTAGGAGCAAAGTAGTTGCGTTCTCTAGCTAGTACACTTGAAGACGAAATTTCGTTTCAGATCTAATTTTATTTCTACTAGTCTGTATGTCCAGACAGCAGCCCTAGAGCAGTCAACGCCCTCTGATGAGCCATCAAAGTGGCGAAACCTGTAACATGCATAGACCCCTTCATTGACAGTACAAGCGATGTGGATCCATTGCTTTCTGATGCTTGGGATCATGATCTGCTTATAGCATCTGGTTTGGATTTGATTTCAGAGCACATCTTTGAAGCCGATTCATCACCTGTGATTATTCCTATTCAGTTGGTTGCTTGGGATACTGTGTTATTTGTTGAGTTGGGTCTCCACTTGATATCTGATGATGTTTTCAAGACAGACTTGCCGTTGTTCGTTATTGATGATTCGTTTGACATTGCTGCATGTGGTTGAATGCTTGTGATTGATGCAGCTTTTGGTGATTTTGACATAATATGGTGTGATGTTGAGGCACACTTTTGACATCAATTCTATGCTCTCCTTTGCATGGTGATCTCAATGGCATCAACCGTGCTTCCTTGCTTTGCTGCTCTCATCATCTTTTCGTGGATATTGCCGCACTTTAAAACTCGAGGACGAGTTTTCTCGAACCGAGGGAGAATGATGGGGATCCATATCCATCACTTTATGCTTGAAGCAGCGCGTCTGCCGCCGTCGGAGAGCCGATTCAGCTTTGTTGTTGCTTGGAGGCTCGCCAACGCTCGTCTGAAGCATAGATTATTTTTAGAGGACTCCATAGGTATTTTATTTAGCCCATTGGGAACCCATTTAACATGTTTTTTTTTTATAAAAAAATTAGGAGTGATTTTCTATTTTTTAGGGATTTTTAGTGTGAATTTTCGCAATAATTATCTAGTTGGGGGTGTCTTAGTCCGTCTTGGAGTTGGATAGTCAAGTTTGAGTAAAAAAGGTCCCTAAACGTTGTATATATGGATGTATGGTCTCTTTTAATGCATGGATGAATTATATTATAAATTTTGAGTTATTTTCTGTGTCCCTCTCTACGACAGAGAAGAAGATCTTGAGACGAGGTTGGGTGTGACGCCCTAGCTGCCGATGTGATGCCGGAGGCCATTATCTAACTGCTGGTGTGACGCCGGAGGCTTCTACCACCACCTCGTCCCCCATCGTATATTCTTTGTTTTAAGGGGAATTGAGGGTGAGGATGGAGGACATGTTATGTTCACAGCCTGTTCTAGGGTTTTTCCCTCTCGTCAACTCATGCTCTATTGTACAATATAAGCCTCAGAGTCAACTGATAATGGGACGTGGAGAATATTTGTTGTACATTAGCAAATGATTCATTTACATGGACTACAGCTCCAGCTTAGAGGATGAGTTGTTATTTTTTTTGGAAGATGATGAGTTGTTATTATCTGAGAAAAGCCTATTTCTCATGCCATCATTACCATGTCCTTAGGAGTGAAAAGAAAATTGTTGTCCCATTACTGAGCCTTTGGAAGCAAGCTCTAAATTTTGTGCCTCCATCGGGTGGCTGCCCAAGTCACTTCAGATTTCGTAGTACTGAAATCCATGAAAATTATTAGGAAAATTTAATGAATGATGCACATAAACATGGGAAATGGGTGGTTGTTACATATGTACCACCCCAAGTGTACAATGCAGATGCAGTATTGGAATGTGAATTGATCCTGGCCAATCCTTATTCTGATCAGTATCCAGATTCGGAATCAACCAATTCTGGCCAACTTTGGCTGCTCAGAAGAGAGGAGAAAAAGATGGACAAAATAGAAAACATGGGAAAAATAGAAAAGGTGAACTTTGCGGAGGATGAAAAAAGAAAATAAAAGAAAAGAAAAATCTCCTGTTCTCAGGTGGAAGGTGGTCAATCGTAGCTCCAGGACAGTGGAAAGCGTAAGGTTGGAATTTTTGGGGGTTGGGGGAAGGTGGCAACATGCATCGGCCTTCTTCTGCTAATGGTGGTGCCGTAATTGCTGCCCTTGCAGCTGTAACACTGGCGGCAGTCGACATAGTCTGCTGCTGTCAGCTGATACTCTCTCTCTTCTTATTTCTTCTTCGCTTTATTCATTTTTTTGGGTCTCATCCTTAACATCCACAGTGTCTTGAGAGCCTGGAGTGTCTATGTCATGTGTATGTTTGACACCTAGCGGGATATTTTATACATGTTAAATTTGGGGAAAAAAGTCTGTGTAAGAAAAACTGCAGAAACACAAGCTAGGGCACCTCTGATTGCACAAGTCTGGGAACTGTGTTCTCAATTTGTGTTTTTGATGATGACATTAAATTGCATTAATTTTTCAGGAGTGCACACAGACTCAACCTTGCATGTAATATTTCTTCTAGAAAGAAAAAGAACGCCCTGGTCATTCATTCCTGGCTATTTTTTTTCTTATTACAGGCCTTTGATAGAGAAGGGAAGCTGCGTGCCATTTGTGGTGGTGGAAGATATGACCAGCTTTTGTCTACATTTGGAGGTGACGCAGCTCCTGCTTGTGGCTTTGGATTTGGAGATGCTGTTGTAGTAGAAGTAAGGCTTATTCATTTTTATAGATTTTTTCCTACGTGGTGCTTTCATCTATTATGCTGTTGATAACTGTGATGTCATATTCCTTTACTGATGATAAAGATTTGTGCAACAGGATGTCAGTACCTGAGGGCAATATACTATATGTTCCAAAATGACTCACTTATTCCACTAGGAAACAAAATAGATAATTGTTTCTTGCTCTTGTTTTCTAACATAACATCAACAATACGATTTTAATGAAAATAAATGAGGGCAGCACTCATGGTCAAATGGGGACAATACTGGTTCCACTAGTCTGAGACCATTCGCTTTTAACACATTGTAATCTGATATTACTCTTAAAAAAAGGTGGCGGGTCCACTAAGAAGGGAGTTTCCCAGGTTAGCCAACTGGTACTGAATGAACTACCATGGTGGCTATTCTTCCATCTGAAGGTGCTCTACAAGGAATTTGGTTGCTGCTCATCCAGAATTGTATGTCATTGACAACCTGTCATAGTAATTTTGCCCAAGTCCTTGAATCCTAATATCATGTTTGCAAGGTGCTGCTATTCCCTGTTGGTGGTCTAGGCTCATGATTGATTGAGCAAACCCCCCAGATTGGCGTTTTATGTTGATATGCAGATTAGTATTGTCATTGCCCAAGGAGTTGATGTTCTGCTATTTTTGCTCTTTTTGTATTTGCTGATATCTTGAACTTTGGGCCTTGGCAGTTGCTGAAGGAAAAGGGGCTGACGCCTGATCTGGTCCACAAAGTGGATGATGTCGTTTTTCCATTAGATGAGGTTCTTGAGGGGCCAGCATCCAAGATTGCATCCTCTCTTCGACGGAAAGGCCGGATTGTTGACCTTGTAGAAGATAAGCGCCTAAAATGGTATGCTCGGAATATTGCCTTTATTAGGCAGGACATGGGGCTAAATCATTGAATCTAGGATTAGTGGCAACTGCTTCCAGTAACTTCTCTCGTTATAGTATTTCATTTCACCTGTTAATCACATTTCTTTGTTTTTGTTTAGGGTGTTCAAGCATTCTGAGCGGATCAATGCAAGTAGGCTTATATTGGTGGGGAGTTCTGAGTGGGAAAGAGGCATGGTTCGTGTAAAAAACCTTTCTACAAGAGAAGAGTATGATGTCAATTTTGACGAATTGCATTGATGATTTACATGATTTGGTTAGTATGTTGTATTCTTGTAGTGCTATTTATTGGTCAGAGAATCCATTGGTAACTCTGATCGTGTAGAATCTGTGTTATTTTTGTTATTATGGGAAAAAATAATATACCAGTTCTGGTACTTGCGCTGCTTTCTGGTTGATTAGTGCATTTGATGGTATTCTCAACTAAATAAACTACTCACCTCCTCATGTAGCCGTTTGCAGTATAAGGTCATACCTAGTTGCTTCGTATTCCAGGAGATCTGATATTGCACATTTTGTCACGCAGGGAATTCAACAAGATTCACAGATGTAAAGATTTAACTAACATCGCAATCTGTGACGATTTGTTGAATGTTATTAGCTTGTATTCTTCCAAAATTGTGGCAATCACGTCAACTGCTGTGGAAATTGTTATGATTGTAAACTATTTTCTTTGAATCTTTCAGATTGCATATTTTTCCATTTGCTTAGATCCATTAATTCCACGTCATAACCTTGTTATTTCTCAGAAAAATGTTGCAGATCGGAACATGCTTATCCCTTATTCTTATGAACTACGTGATGGATAGATAAACAATCCGATTAAAAAATGTGTGTCATTTACTGACCTTTTGTCATCCCACTATTTTTCCCCTTTTGCAGTTTGGATTTAGTGATGTGATTTTGACACCACTTATTTATCTGGTTGTCAAACGGAGGGTTGGGTCCATACTATGTCTATAATTTTTAAGTTTATAGGATAAAATAAGAAAAATACATAATCTGATTGTTTGACATACATTTGATCTTTGCACATTTTAGATCACATCTTATTCATGGCTTTCATTCCTCACATGTTTGTTGATAAAATCTCCGTTGGACACTCATTCGGCACGTTAGTCTCTTCACCATCTTTCTTGATTCGCTTGTTCAAAAAGTTCATTTTTACATTTGCTTGTTCGCAAAGTTCACTTTTATGCATGCCACTTGCTTGATTAGTAGAAATTGTTTGAAGTTATTCGGAAGGAGATGGATATTTATGTTTTGGAAGTAGATTTTTTCTAGGAGCATAATAAGAAGCTTATGTAGCATCCAACGAGTATTTGCGAGGGAAAGTGCATGAAATGTGTGGAACGAAGGCATGGATCTGATGGTGCATGCATACCAACTGTATCGACAATTTATAACAACAATTCGGCTATACGTCGGTGATGTGTTTCCACATTACCCGTTTGGCCCAATCACCAAATTCTTCACTTTTTTTTAAATTTTTTTTTTCCCTTTGAATAGATAATTCCAACACCTGATGATTTTATCACAAGCATTAGAATGGGCTTTGCTTCGAGCGATGTAGTGACTTTAAAGTAACGGAGCTGGTGCATATATACTCCTGAAAAACACTGTATTTGCATCTATACCCCCAGCTCTCACATATTGCATCTATATTCTAGATCTACCAGTCTCTAATTTAACATGCCCCAGATTTTTTTTTAAATATCGTTTTCCCATAGAATCTAGGCTAACGTGCTGAACAACATAATTCTATTTGGTTTGACTACTTGATAGAAAAGTTCGAATCTAATTATGGTGCTCAATTTTCTATTTAGGTGTTATTTGATTTATTATAAAACATTTATCTATATGTAAGACATAAAAGGGGGCATGGTATAGCATTTTTACAGTAAACTAAACTCTTTAATTACAATTATTTACCATACAATTTATAATTTACACTGCATCTAAAATAAAATAAAAGTAAACTAAATTTGAATATTATACTTCTTGGGGCTCCTAATTCGAATTTTTTTATAACATTTGCAACATTGTTGGAAATAATTGTCGTTCAATGATATGTCTAGCTGTGATATCATCGTAATTTGAGGTTAGGCTTGGAAATTTTTTGTGAGATCTGAAAGTTGACAAGGAAAGAGGAACAGAATTGGGTGAGGCTTTTCGGGATATTATCGTATATATCAGATAATAACGTCTCTTTGAAAAAAAAAAAGTATTTTCATTATTCAAGATATAAACTATGTTATCAGCTGTATATATAACAGTTCCATTTGTGAATATATCCTAATAACAATAGAATTGAGTTTTAAACACCTTAATTGGAGCTTAAAAATAAATTCCTCAAGGGACCGGAAACAACCCTGAAGGCTAATTGAACAAATTTTCACTTTTACTATTCTTAATTTATTTTTTATTTTTTTATTTTTTATTTTTTTTCCGCACAGTCCATCAGACGGCTATAGTTGTATTTCATGATCAAATGGTGAAATTTAAATTCCAAAGGAAGGAAAGTCAGAAACAACCCTGTGGAGGGTATATAAATATTTTATAATAATTTTTTAACACAGTTCACACACAACACTGGAGGGACATTGCAGCAAGTATTATTCTTTGTAGATGCTTCTGATTTAACAAAGATACTAATTATCCAAATCCGCTTCAAAGTTAACTTGGCATGAGTTTGAGAAACATTTTGAAAGACTGATTTACCTAGAGATTTTCTGATAATTGAAATTACTTTAGATTTTCCAAATATAATAGAAAGAAACCTCGTCATGTATCGGTAAATATATATCATGTCACATGTATTGACGTTTGCCATTCAAAAGAATAAAAAGGAAGTCAGGGATAATAGTAGGGAAATCTGTTGTACTCCGAATGTGTTACCAAATGATCCCTTAGAAGAATGGCCATATCTCGACTACGCGGTTTATATAAGCACACGGTCAGTGTGGCGAAGCAGAAAATCGAATTCAAGAAGTCGCAGCAAACCAGAGACGACAAGAACATCTAAAAGAACAAAAATAACAGCCTGTAGCCTACCATCCCACATGTACGCTGAACATGATACAAGCTGGAAAACTTGACAACAACTAGAAAATCTTACAGGGCAAAGATGCAACCAAAAGATCTTAACGACCTATTGCCCCCCCTCCCCCCCCCCCAAAAAAAAAAAATGTTAACGACCTGCACAGATATTAATTCAAATTAAGAATGTCAATGGATATCCGAGTTTCGATTATATGTTCCGTTTCCATTTTTATCAATGGATACGAAACTCTGTTAAAGATCACCCGTTAAGTTATAGAAAACGGAAATAGATCTTCGACAATTATAGGAGTCAGAAATGGAAACATTCATTTTTGCATCCGTTAATCCGTTTTCGTTTCTGAATGATTATGTACCTTATACATCCATCATATGTTTATATATATCCAACATTGAGAATATTTCTTGACAGTTTGATAAAAGTAAGGCCACATTAAGTTGGAAACATTTTAAAAACTTAATATGATTTTATGGCACATGTTTGGATATATTCATATATAAATTTAGATCGATAGATAAAGTAAATTTTAAATTTTAAAATTCATAAATTATTAATTTTTATATGTATTAAAATTTTATAAATTCAAAAATTGAATTACTAAAATTTTTTTTATCAAAAAATGAATAATAACAATGATTTTAAATAATTTGTTAACATTGCGATGATGATAACGGAAACTTCCATTTACTTCAATTTTCGTTTTCAATACAAAAATAGAAGCAAAAAGAAACATACTCACTTTAGTCTCAATTTCCATCTCTAATAAACCTTATAAAAAACATATGTCATTGCCATTTCACGGCCCTAATTCAAATCCTCTCAACCTGTCAACCACGAGGAATCCTGTTTGTCTCTTCCACTGGATTTTTGCAACTTCACAGTCCAGTCTATGTCAAGATGCCCTAGGACTCTGTTGACTCACCGGTAAGAACCCATTGGACCTTAACCCAGTCGTCCAGCTCATTTTACTAGTTTATGGCCTTGCGCACAATCGCACGCACGCCCATCCGTCTGTATCTTTCAAATCAATCGTTCAATCTAAGTAAACCTCCTTACTGTCCTAACGGTGCAAATGTTAACCGATCGACAACCCATGTATTCAACTGATCACTAGTTTATAAGTGAATTAACAAATTGTCTTTTCAAATCGATATTTATAATGGATAAGATAATTAATACACTTTTTTTTTTGACCGAATACATATGGTAAACTAAGATTTGATTATTCAACCGATTATTAACTTATAAGATCGTTAACGGATAATATTTCTAAACCGATAACTTAAAGAATATGGTCATAGATCTACTTTAGATCCGCACCGAATCCGACCCCTCCTTTCAATTTAACCTGCAGTACTTAATCTGGATGACATCATTGAAATTTTTTTTTGCGTCTGCCACTGCACGTGAGAGTATACGCACACACTGCACTGCGCGCGCCTATGACAGCGCGCTGCGCGCACACAGCAAGTATTTCCCAGTCTTCTTCAGTGTCTCTAGACGCTTATGCAGAATAAAGAATAGAGGTGCCAGATGACCAGATTCGTTAGTGAATCACTGGTAATTTCACCATCAGATTCTGTGAAATGCACCTTCATGATAATATTTTCTTCTTGGGCATTGCTAACCAGGTTGCTCTGTGAATCTTTGGTGTTTTTGCAATCAAGTTCAGCAAAATTAATGCATCCTTGCGCTAATATTATCTACTTGTTTGTTTTCACTAGCTTCATCATCATGGACTTCCACATTGATTAGACGGTAAGTCTCCTGTCCTGACGTCCTGAGCAGCACACAAACATGTCTCTTGGAAAACTCTAAGTTGCTTGCAACAGCAGCTTCTGCACTCTCTCAAATACTCTGCCTCATGCCTCTCAGTTCCACTGGCATTTGTATGTAATGCATCAGCATGTTCCTCACCTCCCTTGCTATCACCCATTTTAGCAAGCAATGAACCTCCATGGAAATGTTCAGATGTATCTTGAAAATTGTATTCCTCTCCAGAAGCAACATTAATAACATTAGTTTTCCATTTCCACTCCTTCGCCTCCATCAGCATTACATTCATCACCTTCGCTGCTGCTGATATCAACAACAGTGAGAGCACCTCCGTACTATCACTGACCATTTCTTCAATTACGGTCACCTCATATGATACAGATAGCCCTGAAACAATGCAGAGAACCTAATATTGAAACATGAAAAACTAAACCAAGCAATAACAATAACAAGAATCACTCTATCAAGGAACACGTCGTATGCAGACAATCGCATTATTTCACTCCAAATCCACTCTGGAATTGTTTGTTTTGATATAAAACATCACAATATAAAAAGATGTTACATGTTATGGTATTTTCGGATGTTTGGTATGATGCAAAATAGTGCAAAATCATATATTGTCTGGTCTTTGTCTGCCACTTGGCAGGCCAATTTTCTTGTTTTTATCTCTAGGGAAGGATCATGATAAACTAAAACAAGAAGATTTAAGTATTTCTTATTTTATTTTCTAAGTAACTAATTAAACAAAGGTTTCCTGATTTTAAAACCATAAATTACTCGAACACTATTATCCACACCTAATTAAGTAATCATTCACATTCCTCTATGCAAATGCAACCAAAAGACAATAATCTGTTCTCTGAAACTGAGGAATGGCACGAACACATCCATTTTCGGTACTCTAAATTTTGATTATCCTCTCCTAATAGGAAATAAACACATTTTATGACACAATTTGAAATGAGGAGGACTGCCCCAAATTTTTTGTAACTAGTTCGTCTAATTTTTAGTAAGTGGCATTCATTTTCTTGTCAATAACGTATGTTAACAATTAATTAGAAAAATCATCACTACATGAAAAGGTATCAACAGGTTAAACATAATAATGCATGCATCATAACTCAACTTAGAATGCGAAAGAAGGAGAGGAGATTTAGGACTGGCTTCATGGATGGCACATCAGAGATAGATGAGATTAGGGGTCCTCAAGGGGGTATGGATCATGGAAAGGGGGATGTACCATTGACTTTGGGAAATAATCAAGATTTAGATCTATTTTCATATCATATGAATGGACGGCAACGATTTGATTTGAGATGAGATGTCGGACTGAATTAAATTCAACTTAATTGACCTAAATCTAACTTGGCTTGGACAGTTCGACATAACTTAAAAAACTCTTAACCTGAACAACCCCAACTGAGATCAGGTTTCATGGGATTCTATTGGGTAATTTCCATCCTTAGAGCCAGCGTCCAACCTGATAGATAAGCTTTTGCGTTACCAATCCATAGTCCACCTCAGAGATCACGTCTTAGCTCCATATTTATATGTTGCCAAAACGTTACCGTTTAAGCTTCCACCGGTGGATGATCTTGGAGTTCTGCTCACTGCACACCTGTTATAACGTGCACTGCGCAGCCGTTCGACTGTTCACCTGCTTGATCCGACAATTCATATCAGGTAAAGGTAATGATGAGGCAGAATTCGATTCGGTCCATTAAAGCGAGCCCAAACCCCTTTCAGCCCAACAGCAGCAGTACCAAGCTCTCCGGGAGCCTCCGGCCCATAAGCGGCCCAGCAGCCTTCGGCCCATAAGCGGCACCGTCGATCCCGGCCCAACAGGCTTCAGCCCGTCAGCGGCCCACCAGCCTACGGCCCGGGAACAGCGCGGCAGCCCAGGGCCCAACAGGCTTCGGCCCATCAGCGGCCCAACCCCTTTCAGCCCAACAGCAGCAGTACCAGGCTCTCCGGGAGCCTCCGGCCCATCAGCGGCCCAGCAGCCTTCGGCCCATAAGCGGCACCGTCGATCCCGGCCCAACAGGCTTCAGCCCGTCAGCGGCCCACCAGCCTACGGCCCGGGAACAGCGCGGCAGCCCAGGGCCCAACAGGCTTCGGCCCATCAGCGGCCCAACCCCCTTCGGCCCGGTAGCCGAATCCGGCCCACTCCGGTGGCGGATCAGGCACTATGGCGGTTTACCAGTAAGTCCGCATTTAGTCCTATATCGGCTGCCACCGTTAACCATCCGCTATCCTTTACTATAAATACACCGCTATTTATTGCCCAGAGGATGGATCCTGATGGATGGAAGGAGGATGCTTCCTCAAGCCTCCGAGACCCTTAAAGGACTACGGTCCATAAAGCATTAAAGCTGCTCTCTCTGCCTTCTGAATCGAATCTTCTTCAGGAGCTAACTTGACCGTCGGAGGGGGTTCCCCATGGCCGAACCCGGGGACTCCTGCTGACCGGTTTTCTTCTTCTTTCCCTCATGCAGGAGCTCGGTTCGAATCTTCGCCGACCTTCCCGAGTCGGTATCGGCCGCCGACCTCGGACTCCTCTCCCTGGTCTCGACGCCGTACGCCGGCTGCCCCGAGACAGGAGACTTGGTCTTGCGCCGCCCCTCCGTCCGCCGAAGGGGTTTTGGGCTCACTATCCAAGAGCAAACCCACTCTGAGTCGCTTTCGGCCTCGGACTTTCGGCTTCGGCTTCGTCGCCTGTCGACAGACCAGTCGGAAGGAGATCCGTCCGCGCCGCCCCTTCGCCCGCCGAAGGAGCTTCGGCCACGACTTCCCGGAGCGAGTCAGCCTCCGGACCCTCGGCTCCGCCGCCTCTGCGTCCTCCGTCTTCCGGATCCCCGTCGGCCCCCCTCAACACCGATCCGACCCAGCACCGGATCCCTCTCTTCGAATTCCAACCTCGAAATCCAGTCGTGATAGCTTCGGCTACATCAGGTAACAATTCCTTTTTTTTCCCCTTCTTTGCCTCCAACCATTTGACCTTGAATGGTACAGGAGCCGAGTTCAAGTGATCTCCAAACTTGGCAATCTATTTTGTTTTGTTTGAGGTGCTGTCTTCCAGTGTTCCAGCCTCGCCACAAGTGCTATTCATCCCCGATGTTAATGGGCCTGCCTGTTCAGGTTGGCAGGTACATCTCAATTAGGAGTGTCAATTGGGCGGGCTAGCCCGTGACTCAGTCCAATCCAACCCATATTAAATGAAATTGAGCTGGCCCAAATTATATAAATTGGTTGGGTTAAATTTTGATAGGCATTAGTTAAATCTGAGCTGGATAGAGCTGAAAACGGATTGGCCTAATTTAATTTATTGACTTTTACAACAATTTATATAAAAAGTAAAATACTTCTAACAAACCATTTATAAGCATCGTCAGTCTAACTTAACTCAATCCACTCATTATTGAATTTTTACATCCTTAATCTCAATGGTACCCAAATAGGTCGACGTCGAGAGCCTTGTTGATACGTGGGCGAACGGGCCCACCGCCGGACGAGTACAACAGAGTACCAACGATGGAACGCAACGGGGTACCAACAAAATCTCACAGGATTCGGTGGTCCAGAAGCCCACAGAAGAGGTGACCCCATGAGAGGCCCACGGAGGAGGTGAGCCCATCCTTGCGCCCACGCACCGCATACCGCCCCACCCCCGCCGGTCAGGAGGCCAAGCTTATCTATTGGGCTCGACCTAGTTAGGGATCACAGCGTACTTACCACAAGTGGTAGAGGCTGTGGAACCACTAACCAGTGACTCCCTCTATCATTGCCGTTTGTGTCAAACAAAGGGGAAATGGATGCACCACATGCCACCATATCTTTCCTCAATCTGGTTGTCTTCTCAACGTCTTCAAGGTGGCCAACCTCTTGAGTGAACCAGTTGCTTTTTTCTCATCCCCTCGTTTGCACATTGCATTATTAGTTGGGAGACTTGCCCTCGTTTAACTACGACTTGGGCAACCTGCATAGAAAATAAATGGATTTACATATGTAACCTTATTGCATGAGGACTTGGGCAACCTGAATAGAAAAGAAATGGATTTACATATACAGCCTTATTGCATGACAATTTGTGCAAAGCATCCTCTTTGAGTCCGGTGATGTAAGCTTTGTTTAAGATTTGCCCACGATATTCAGATTTTATAATAAAGCTTTCGTTGTCTTTGTGAGATGTTATGGTCAATTTACTTTTATTTATAGACCGACCAAAGTGTGGTTGGGTTGGTGACAATATCTACATCATGACCAAGTACTTATCGGTTAAATTTATAGAAGTCTATATAACTCACTCATGTATGGCTGGTATAGAACCAAAACGCTAATACCCTTTCCAATCTAAGTTGATATCAGTATGAAAGGCCTCACACACGTGACACGGGACACAAGTGGGGGCCAAAGGGTAGGGGTAAGGGACATTACATTATATATAAATGAGTCTTGATCCTGTATCATAACATCCAACTCGAATATAATTAGTTATGAATAGGGAAGGCCAAATCCATGTGAACTTCTTAGCTCACCTATATGTAGTGGCAGACGAAGAAATTTTGTCCAGTGGAGTCACTCGGACATTAACTCATAAACATGGCTGAGTCATTGGAGTCTTGGACTAGGTCATATGGAGTCTTGAGTTGGGTCAGTAGAATCTTGGACTAGGTCATATGGGGTCTTGAGTTGGGTCAGTGGGATCTTGGACTGGGTCAGTAAGATCTCGGACTAGACTGCTTTAAATTGGGCCGATGAATTTGACAAAATCCAGTGAAGTCCTTGAATCCCACTAGATGAACGCTGGATCCGCCACTACCTATATGTCGTGAATATGGGATACTAAGAGAGTCAAAGGAGACATCAGAATATGACGGAGACATAGCTGAAATGAGATCTTCTAAACTTGAAAATTCGCTACGTATCCTCTATATACAGAGGTAAACTAATTATGTCATAGCTTGAGGACAAAAAATTGACAAAAATGACTACATTATCCTCGTACACTCCTGGAGAACTGCATAGAGGTCTATCATTCTGAGGTCCACAAAATCTCATTCTAACGCAACTATAAACTGTCATGGAAGAAGCATGCATGCGCAAGTTCACTCCAGCTTGTGATGGGAAATTTGCATTTTTATCTCACGAAGGACATATGTACAAAATAGCTTAAGAAAGAACCGCGTCCAGTTTCCTATGACAATATCTTGTAATTATGGTCTCTTAAGTCATTCAAATTTAACATCTTAACTATAGGTTCCACTCTTTTAAGTATACTTTGCTGTATTATTCAACTAACCTTGAAACTATTCCAATAGGCTTAAAGTGGGCACCTCCCTCTTTCTAACCAGTAATTTCATCTCCATAGCTCTTCTTGATCATCGAAAACTAAGGCCCTGCTTGGATGCAAGCATAGATGCGTTTATGTTTATGATAAATGTGTTTTCTATTATAACTTTATTTTAGATGGTACAGAAACATGTTTATCATAAACTCACTTGAATTTATTATAAACTCAAACATCCCCATAAACATGTTTTCCATAAACCTATTTAAGAATTAATTTATGTTGAAGTCTCTCTCGGATTTATCATATACTCACTTAATTTTATATAAGACAGTCAAATGAGAATTTTAAAGCATACATTTATGATAAATAGGTTTATGATAAATAAGGTTATGATAAATTTATTCGCATTTTCTTAGGTCACACCCAAACAGGCCTGGATGAGTAAAGAGACCTACCTCCCCAACATCAAGCCCCGAAAGCCCAACCGTAGCAGTGAGGCAGGGCATGTGGTGAGAGGCCTTTCACGGCTAAAAAGGGAGCGGAATCTCCCCTTTTTCACATCAAACAGGGCAACATCTCATCCTATCCATGCGTGTGTGCGCCCACTCTTCGTGGTGTGCCGTCCCGGCCCCCTCCGTTCCCACCTCACTGCGAAGACGACGGGGTGAAGGGGATGTGCGAGAGTGGTATCTGTGTCCGTGCACGAGAGGGGAGAGGGGTGAGAGAGGTCCTTTTCTCACTCATCACAAAATTGATGGGCCTGACATGTGCGCGGTGGGAAGGGGGTCAACCATCACATGAATCGAAACAGATGATGTCCCCAAGATGTGTACAGACGATATTTCTCCGAACTTTCCTCCTCCTAAGGCTTGCACAAGGGGTTTTTTTTTTTGTAGCGACGGACGTAGAAATTTTGCTCAGTATAATCAATATTAAGTCTTAAGTATAATTAAGTCAGTGAGATCTTAGATTAGGTCATATGAGTTTCTGAGTTGGGTTAGTGAGATCTTCGGCTAGATTAGTAAGATCCTAGACTAGACTATTTTAAATTAGGTCAATAAATTTAAAAAAATCTAGTAGGATCCAGAATTAATACTGTATCCGCCATTGCTTCTCCAAGTTTAGATGAGATGAGATCCTTTGTTCTTCCTAATCTTTTTCTCTAGGTCTGTGTGTCCTCCATATAAAATCAAATCATTAGAATCGTTAAGTGAGAGGTGATCGATTTACTCCCAATTCTTTGCGAGTGGGTAAACATATAAATCAAAGAAAAAAGTCTAAAAGATCTCAAGAAAGGGAAACTAACCTTGCGGTTATTTAGATACGAATTCTTCGGGAGCTACCTCCGGTTCCTGTAATAGTTCCATTATTTGAGTGGATAACATTAAATTTTAAGAATTCGTTGTATACCTGTTTTTTTACTTCTAAGAAGTTCTTAAATCAAAACGTTCTGCGTTGAAAGAAAATAAGGTTATGGAGGAAGGATTAACCATGATGATTATCGATAATTTAACTAGATCTACCCTCACTCAACACTTAAAAGTTATGAAACCCCGCTGCGGTTTTAACATTTGCTGTATTCGCTATTGGGTGAAGGTGGAACAGGGGATCCTGTACTGTCCAATTCATCGGCCAAAGAGCAATTGTACTACATTAGTGTCTTGAGGACATTGCAACAAGTATATCAACTTTATGGATTTGTCTGAACCAGCTGCCTAATTAAGTTGGTTCACTCCTTACCTTTCAATTGGAAAGTCTCAAGTTTCATTCTTGATTAAAGTCTAAAACCATTTTTGGGATATTTATATCCGGTTCGTAAAATTACTTTATCGAATGAAATTATCTTCAACTCTGAAAGATCACTCAGACTTTACCCCTGTTCACCTGTAAATATTTGTACCTATTCAAACAAAAAACTTTATAAGTATGTTGACTTCTTAAGAAACTTACAGTTTTGAGAAATATTGATTGTGGCCCTCCGTCCATTTCAGGAGTATGGCAAAATTTAACTGTCCAATCCACTAATAAGATGAGGTCCCATATTTGGGTACTCTGCACTGCTCCAAGGAGTCGTACATCAACAGGTGTTTGGTTCTACAGACGTGTAGAAATTCTGTGTTCTTTATTCATGGTAACCTTGGCGTGTGCTTCCACCATCGTTATCTAGTTCATGATATCATCTTCTCCGTGTCTTCGGACGTCATACTCTATTCCAAAGCACCCCGAGAAAAAAGAAAAAGAAAAAGAAAAAGAGAAGGGAAAAAATGTTGTAGTTCACCTCAGCTTTAGGAAATAACACTGATTTGATCCCACCACTCTTATCTCCTTCGTGATAGCATTCAAGCTCCCACTCACACCAAGACAAAAGGAAACAAAAGGGGGGAACGCTATACATCTGCATAAAAATGTAGACAATTAAACGGTAACAGTACGGATCACACGCCGTGATAAAGTGGTGACTGGGCGGACACTTCGCGCTCTATGTTGGAGAGCACGCCCGTTCGAATCCCACCATCATGCGGGTTCAGCGTGAAAATCTCGTGTGCAGCACGAAAACTTTGACCATCCGGACAAAAAAATTTATGAGTTTTTAACCTCTTCTTCAGAGAAGTTCTTGCATTTGGCGGCCTCATACCTACATTAGGTCAAGGGCATGATGCCCAGACCACTGGGCTACCCTTAAAAAAAGCTGGTCCCTGTACATGAAAGTCATAGCCTTGAGAAAGGCAATTGGGAGGAAGTGGACCCAAAAGAAAAGTGACCCACCGTTGAAGAAACTAATAGGTGCAGGAAATAATACTACTCCAGCAATCTAGTGGACTGGAACCCAAATGCAATAAATAGGCCAGCATTATTTTTATCTTTTATCCTTTTGTACTTGTAGGGGGATGTGGAGTGGACTCCCCAAAAACTCAGGAAAAGCTTGAGTAAACTATAAAATTCTCAGTTTGACCCTTGCTAATTAAAATTTTAGTTCTAGGTCCGGTACTGGACATAAGCCGTTTGTAAATTCTTGCTTATGTCAGTTTTCATATTCTTCGAACTAAGAACATATGTTTTATTTCTGCTACATTTTATCATAGAACCCATTATTATACCCAAAGAGGATTTTGACTTTTCTGCTGCAAATATGGGTTTTTGTTATTCTTCACAGTTTTTCTTAGTAAACTCAATTATATGACCTCAAATAGGATCCTCTATAAATTGTGAAAAACTTCCTAGTAGATCTAATCTATTATAAACTGATTTCACTGTCTCTGGATGTAATAGCGAAAATTCCTTGGTAGATAAATCTACTGTGACTTGATTTCACCGTCTTTAGTCATACTCATGGATGCAAGAATAGATAGAAATGTTGAAGAGAGAGAGACAAGAGTTAGGAAGAGAAGAGAATCTCACTTATTACATGAGCCCAGTTTTTCTGTGTTTATAAATTTGTACATGATACAAATGAAGGTAACCTCATTCTAAGCCTAAATTAAGATACAGCTGGTGATTACCTTACGTAGAAAAATATGCTACAGTTGGTGGGGAGTCATACAACTCACACCATTGCCACGGTTTGCCATGGTGCCATCGTGTACTTGCCATGCATAATAAAAACGTATGTGACCAGTCTCAGATCCGGATCATCCTGGAGTTGGCAAGTCATGCGGTGGATGTGCATGGTGCTGGACGTGGACATGATGTATGTTATCAAGAATTGATCGAAAACATTTAAGTTTCGTTAATTCTATGTCTTATCTGCAAAATTGTGACGATGTTGCGATTTCAAGTCCATGATCCCCTAATTTGTTGGCGGAAGACGAATACTATCTCCAATAGAACAAAATGCAATATTTATCAAGTGTCTATTTCTTATCAGGTTTTTTTGACTTGGTTGAAGCATGCATATTCTTGAAGGACAAACCAACTAGTTTCGTTGCATACAACATTTATTCCAATCTTTTTTATCCTCCAACAAATACTCTTGCCATTATTTGAATCGTAAGTATCCTTACTCTTTTCCTTAGAATTGAAATTTTGAAAGCTGAAAGTTAGACGTACGTTATATATCAAACAAAGCTGCATGCATCAACATCATTTCTTCGGCTTATAATTTTGGAGAATTTTAATCCCATGGAAAACAATTTCTACTTCCCAAAACTCTATGCTTATACATGATGAGTACTTCGCTGACATGTGAACAATTTCTACTTCCCAAAACTCTATGCTTATACATGATGAGTACTTCGCTGACATGTGAAGCCAATCTTTACTCCTAAGACATGCATGAAAACGAGTTTCTGATTTAACGTGCATAAGAAAGTCCAAACAAAGCACAGTTCATCTTCATGAAAGTCCAAATTAAGTTTACATCCACCGGCAGTGGCGGATCCAGTTCCATTGGATTTTATCAAATCTCTTGACCCAATTTAAAACAGTCTAGTTCGAAACTTCATTGACCTAGTTTAATATTCTACTGGCCTAACGTAGGATCCCATATGATCTAATCCAAGACCCTACTGATCTAGTCATACTTACGACTTAATGTTCGAGTGATTCTACTGGACAAAATTATTGCATCCGCGACTGTCCACGGGGATGTGTACAAATCACTTCCACAGGACCACAACCTCCCACGCTATTGCTCAGCCAGTCTCAATCGAAACTGTACCCACGTGCTGTGTTAGGTTATAAACAGTCCAAAGATTAATGTGTTGAATCCAGTGGTGATTCCTCCTCACTAGCTCCATCGTTCGTAGGTAGAATTCGGTGGCAACTCGATCACCGTTTATTTGAAAACCTTCACGCTGCCAGCTTAATGGAGAAGCTTCGAAAGGTTAGAGAGGGATCTAGTCCCACATTTCTCTTCATTAGGAAAATATCTAAGATCTAAGACCCATATTCAGGTTAGGGCAATATCAAACGTTAATCTTTAATTAAAGGTAGTCTCACACTTAATAACGATGAAAAATAAATATTATGAATATAATGTGGGGTCTTCTCCACTCTCTGTATTAAGAGTTTCTTTTGAGCTAGACAGTCCAAGAATTTAATGAAATAACAGAGTCTATGTCCACACATGTAATAAGCCTTAGATCAACACTCAATATATTAAGGTTTTGAGTTAAATATTCTTCTCACATCTCATAGTCATATTTTCGGACAAAAAGCTTTGACAGAAAACAATCTTAAAAAATGTGGAGATTTGATAGCTAACTTCAAAGCTCGACCAGCTGGCTGACCTTGATGCTATGCTATTTGTACCAAGGGTTTCCTTCAGGTCTTCTTGAAATAGAGTACAAAGATAAGTGTCGAAGTACAAGAAATAAGGGCAAGTGTCCATGAACGGGCCAACCGAATGGAAAAAAGAAATCTGTGAACTGCTTGCTAAGGTATAGAAGTACATTTATTTAATGAAAACTCTTTAGGTATTAAGGAACTCGACGAATCACTAATTGAGACAAAAGATCAACTTAACGAGACACTAATCAAAGCAAAAGATCTTCCCTTTGTCATAGGGAATGGTTACAGTGTGATTAAAAACTACGTCTTGGATTTCTTCACTTCCGAAAGATCTTGTCAAGGAACCTCTCAGCACCTGTACTCCTTACACAATCCTAAAAAATTTACCCCCATTCCACTCTCAACTCAACACAAGAGCAGCATTTAGGAAATCCATGCAGTAGTGACAGTGGGTAAGTTCTTAATCCACTAACTAAAATTATATACGAATTTCAACCAAACTAATTGGAGGTAAAAATTAAGAATCTCTCTCTTAGGGAGAGTAAAAAATTAAGAATCTGTGTATGTGCCTGAAAATTATAGAAACTGGTGGAGTCAAAGTGAGATGCTACTGGGAGAAAAAAAAAAGTTGTGCATACCAACTAAAGAACTAATAATAGCAAATGGCACCTCTTCGTTGTCTAACTACGTCAAGCATAAGAGAAAGTTGCGGTTTGGTATCCTTGAATGTGCCAGCCCCTGAAACGTAGAAAGTATTCCTTCCACGTGGACGGCCAACACCCAGCAAGGCCTTTCAAAACATGAGACTGCCACTTTACCTAACAGAGGACCAACCAAATCTGATACCAAATCGAACCAGAAACCAGAAACCACCAGTGTCAACTATTGCTGCTACTTAACACTTTGTTTGCGGAATAGGACTGAAATAATTGGTATAAAGGTCCTATTCTAATTTGATTGAGGGGATGTATAATTCTCTCAATTCCCCAACTCTTCAAATTCTACTTGGATTGCCTAATTTTCCAAATTTTCTTAATTTTATCTTTTATTTTACTCCTTATTCTATTTATTCCTACTAAATCACTTGGAATAGCACAGTATAATTCTCCTTATTTTGGATGAAATATGAACAACTTATCAAATCAAAATACCTTTTATTTGCTTTAAGAAATTTCCAAAACTTTATTCTAGTTTAACTTATTCTGCAAACAAAGTAAATCGTCAACTGGCTTCCACATAGAACAAATCGATGGGTGGTGACCAGCTGCATTCTAAAGCCTTGTCTACACTTTACTACCAAAAGCAAGAGCAGGATCTCACAAAGGAGAGGGAAAAGTGGGATTCACTAATTGCAACTGAGATGGCGCCAAGCTTTCAAAATTCCAACTATAACCAACGTCTTCAACAGATATTAATGGTGCTAAAATTTGTGTCAATCCGATGGATAACAATAGCTGAAGTTTTTGAAACTAGACTGTAAACAAATTCATTAATGGAGAAGTTCTGAGCTGGTAAATATCAAATTGTGTATATAATCAAACTTGATATCAATCAATATTTATCTGATCTAACATTATGTCATGAATATGTAATTCTTTTGTTTGTAGTCCCTCCAATCTACTAGATTTAGGAAAAACTCCCTATAACCTCCTATTTAGTAAAAGTTTCCTGCAATCTCACTTTTATCTAGGAAAGACCTTTTTAACGTGAGTTTTTATAAAATATTTTAAAATGTTTTAAAATATTTAGGGACCTTTCATTTTTGAATTTGTAGTAGATTAGAGGGACTATAAACTAAAAACCTTAAATGAAAAACACCATGACTGATGCTAAGTGTAAACTAAAAAATTGAATATTGCCATATTGCATAACATTATATAGTATTATTAATTTTATCGAAGAATAAGCCCGTGCCAGGATTGATTTTGCTCAGATAGAACTTTGATGTCCGTAAACGTCCATCAACATCATTAACAGTAATATGGCATGTTCTTAGGAACCACAAAATCTGGGTATTGAGTTTGAATGCCCGAGATCATATATAGTCGTTCCAACAATTCCCCTTCACGGCCAAGATGGGCCGTGGAAGAGGTGGCGTAACTTAGATGATAAATTTGGGAAGATAAAGTTGGACCAAGCTCTTATTCTTATACCATCTTACAAATCACAAAATTCGGATCTTGAGTTTGAAGTGCCCAAGATCATAAGCACAAGTCACAACTGAAATTAACCGATGTAAATATAGTCTCTCCAATACGATGTAAACCATTTTATGGACTGTTCGCTTCGCCCCGAGAAAATGATGTATGGATATCTTCCTCCAATCACAGTTTGTAAGTATTTTCATCAGCACATTGACAACCGTGTACACCGAATGTAGGTCGTGTTAAATCTAGTTTAATTAGCATCATCAACAGCTATACAACGTGGACGTCGTGCAAACCTTCTATATTCCTTGAACATCCTTGTGCACTCGTCCACCATCAATTTTGAAAACAACGGGAAACAGTGGAAATCTTAATGGAAAGCATACATCAATCTGTGTTGCATAGCTATTCATGTGTACATGTTGCGTTTACATATACAAGAGAACTATATAGGTAGTGACCATCAAGGCGTCCATGCCCCGGCAATATCAAAGCATACCAAGACTATATGCATATAGATCTATGTTAACACCACCCTCAAACTTATGTTTGATGAAATCATTTGTAGTTTGGATAAAACGGAGATGCACAGGAGTATGAGACTTTGTAAGAAGATCCCTGATCATGATTCGCTTAAAAGGTGTTCGTATTCTCACATTTTTCGAAAGATATAATATGAGAAATATTTTATCAAAAAGTAATTTACTGGAAAGAGAATAATGTATATTTGTAAATTCCATTTTCACGTGGGAGAGGGGAGAAAGAGGAGGGAAATATGTAGAAGAGAAAGTGGGGGTAGTGGAAAATGGATGAGTTTCAGATTTTATTTCCTGATGAAAGTGGTGTAGGAATGAAACAAGATAAAAATTGATATATTCTTGACATTTATGAAATGTTTTTCCAGTTATTTTCAAACTTAGTGTGAACAAAAACATAAACGTTAGTTGCGAAAATAAAAGAATGGAAATATTGTGGATTGAAAACGTCCCCAAAGAAATGCAAGGAATGTTGGAAGTTCCATGATGAAAATGAGGTCGCACAAAATTATAATCAATCTAGTATGCTTAGTGTGCTCAGCAAAGACTTCATTGTGACTAATTTGGATGGTACTTCTATTGTCACGTTCATCACATAGAAGCTAATATAATCAAGTAATCTCCCAGATAGTATAAGCTAGCCTATGATATTTAGCTTCACTGTAGGATCAAGAAACAACTGATCATTTTCCACTGCCCCAAGAGATAAGTGAATCTCTCAAGGATATGTAGACACTAATTGTTGAATGATGATCGATTACGTATCATGTCTAGTAGTCAAAAACTTGTTGGGGATCCAATGGCTACCACACCCTAGTAGTACGGCGTCAACAAATGTGATCTCTTAGTCCTGTACTACAAAGAAGACAATCAAGGGGTTCCTTGGCTTTAGGCGCAAAAAACCCTCCAATAGTTGAGTCAGGAATAGGATCTAGAATTGGCAAATGTGGTGGTAGGGAACTCATTGGGGATCCAACGGCTACCACACCCCTAGCGGCGCGACGTCAATGACTATGCTCACTTGGTCCTGCAAGACAAATAAGGCAACTAGGAGGTCTCCCAACTCTAGGTGGGAGACTCTTTGATGGTTAAGTCAAGACTGGGATTGACGAAAAGGCTAAGAGACCAAGGACTTCTATCGGGCTTTAAAGGGTGCCAAATTGTGTGAGTGTGTATCTTTTTCGTGGAGGTCCAATTAAGGTATTTATGTTATGCTTCTAGCAGAGGAAAACATATGAGATACGTGTTTGCGGCAAGTGCCTTATCTTGCTTGAATACATACTATCATTCGAGGATGGGATTAGACATGACATAATGATATACACCTCCCAATATGCTGAATAAGATTGGAGTTGGTCGAGCTAGCAAAGGTTATGATGACTCTCCTCGTCGTTAGGTGTAGTGTATTGAGTGAGAGCCCTCAAGCATGTTAGAGGGAGCGTGGTCTGTCCCTTATCACGTGATAGGCTAGACCATTGGAAGTGCCTACTCATTGGTCTCTCTATTGTCCCGAGAGATCTAAGGTCTTCATGTGTGATGAGGCAGAATCCGATTCGGCCCATTAAAACAGGCCCAACACTGAGATCAGTCCAACAACAGCAGTAAGAAGCCCACTAGCAGCCTTCGGCCCGTCAGCGGCCCAGCAGCCCTCGGCCTAGTAAGCATTCCAGTGGTCTTCGGCCCATCAACGGCCCAATAGTCTTCGGCCCATTAGCGGCTCAACAGCCCTCGGCCCGGTAGGCTCTAGCCCACCAAGCGGCATCTAGCCCATCAGCAGCCCAACCCCCTTCGGCCCAGTAGCCGTATCCGGCCCACTCCGGTGGGAGGGTTAGGCACTATGGCGGTTTACCAGTAAACCCAGAACATAGTCCTATGTCGGCTGCCACCGTTAAGCATCCTCTATCCTCCGCTATAAATACACAGCTATTTATTACCAAAGGGATGTCTTCGTGACCCCAAAGACTACAATCCAAAAAGCATTAAAGCTATTTCTTCCACTTCTCTGACTTCTGAATCGAATCATCTTCAGAAGCTAACTTAACCGTCGGAGGGGGTTCCTTAGGGCTGAAGCCCGGGACTCCTACTGACTGGTTCTTTCTCTTTCCCTCCTTCTGCAGGGGCTCGGTTTGAATCATCGCTTACCTCTCCGAGTTGGTCTCGGCCACCGACATCGGGTCTTCTTCCTCCGGTCTAGACGCCATTCGCCGGCTGGTCCTCCTCGTCTAAAGGTGCCTCGGCCACGCCTTCCGTAGGCGGGCCCACATCCGACCGGGCGTCCCTCGGCTCCGGATCTTCGGCCTCGTCTCCGCCCTCGCCGCATTCCGGATCCACGTCGGGCCTCTTCTCCGATCCGATCCAGCTTCGGATCCCAACTTTGGATTACAACCTCGGAATCCGGTCGTGATAGCTTAGGCTACATCAATGTGAAGTCTCAACATATTGCAGCTATTGGGATGGTCAAGATAAGTGTATTCTTGACTTTGTTGGTGTGCCATTGACCCAGGGGAAGTCTCAAGGGAGCTCCCTAGGGTGTAATCCCACCCTATTGAATAAGCTTGTGATTGACATGGCTTGGCCATATTCCAAGTAAAAAAAAACATACTCCCCACCTTATCTGAAGGCCATTGCTTTTTTGGAAGTCCTCGCTGAGGCTCCTAACGGTGGCTAGTTGACATAGACATTTTATGTCCTAACAAGTTTGGGTCTAGGTTGCCTTACTGAGCCATCAAAACGCTCCAATAGTGTGATTAATGGGCCTAGAACAACGTACATCCTATTGGTGAGGCTCTGGGCTCCCATGTGAGTGGGTCCTTATTGGTTAAATAAATTTATCCCCCTTACTTACCTATGATGCCATAAAAAGCTAAAAGTTAAGAGTGGGAAGAAAATTCTTAAGTAATCTTTCCTTGATGTACTACAGGATGTAGATGATCGTAGCAAAGTGAATAGAACAAAAACCTGCGATGGATTAACTTAACATGCAGTATCAAGGTGAGTCATAGTGAGGTGGAAAAGGCTTTCCATCTAAAGGGTGAAGGTTGACATTGAAGATACCAAGAGCGCACAATTTTTACTTTTCACTAGAAACTACTTAATTTGCTAGTTAGTTTGAGAGGTACTGTAGAATGTGTTAGTATTGTATGTGTCTGTCAAGTCAATCACGTAACTTGTAATCTTGTTCAGTTATTTATAATGATGACAATATATTCATTATGCGTAGATCGTACTTATTTATTATATGTTTGATAGTGAAGTCTGTGAATGTGTGTAATACTTGTCAAATTATGATGAAATCATAATAATGAGATTGACAATTTATAAATGCACATCCTTAACTGTTCTTAATCGAAAGATATTTAAAAAGAACATCAAATATCTAGTGAGACTAATATATATTATTTCTACTCATTTGATGAGGGTGACTGATTTTATAATCATTTGTATGGAGACATCAAGGAGAACTTATAGGTGCTAATTGGTGAATGAGTTTATTGAACTGATCCAACTTGAATCGTTGCATGATAATTTACTTAATTGTCAGCCAACTTGATTCAATGCCACAGTTGGATAGTTGAACTTCGGACTTGAAACATCAAACACACCTTGTGAGTGGACTTCTGAACCTTGACCATCGTTAATGAATCTCTAACCATGAGGTCTTAATCAGTCAAGTGATCGGGTTCAGCATAATACCTTCGAAGGTGATTGTGTGTTGAAATGATCATTCGCTCTCGATAACAAAGCGAGAATACTCTGAGAATGATGCGCGGAAGTCTTTGGTTAGGGCGGAGGCTTTATTAGAAAAGAAGTTTTCTAATATCATATAGCGACATCAAATTCAAGTGAGTTAATCGGCTAAGGTTTGACAATTAATCGTGTCCTAGGTTGGCTCAAAGCATTATACAGATGAAGGATTATAGCCACGTAGAAACTGATAAAAGTTCTTTAAGTGAGTTGTTAAATCTCGTTACCTTCTGAGATCAGGTGGTATTACTTGGCACTCAAATTAATCGGAACTCCGACCGATTAATATGTATGATATTAATTGATAAATTAATTATTTAATATGAGATGTTAAATTAATTTACTTAAGTCAATAAGATGTTACTAGATTTATTGGGACGGATTAGTACTTGGATCTAGAGGGTCACACATACAAAGATTCTCAGTTGATAGTGTTTAAGTGATATTTATATTAATTCGAACACTCCAATAAAAAGTCACTCATAAATTAATATAAATATACGTTGAGAGGAAACCCTGGACCAAACTCTAGTTCCCTCTTTGGTTGCGCCCCTTTCTCTCTGATGCACCCAAGCAAGGGGCGTCCCTTGCTACTCCCTCTCCGTCGCCTCCGACTCTCGATCGTGAAGCATTCGTTGTCCACATGCCGCGGCCACCGTCATGGAGAAGGAATATCAGCAAACACGCTAAAACAAGTGAGGAAGCGAAGATAACTCGTCAAGACGAAGATCGCGTGAATAACGTTGAAGACTGAGCACTCACATGGTTAATAGTATCGCTCCGTTGGAATCACTTCCTTGCAAATTCGACTCCGCACAAAGTGATGTCTGATCATTGTTCTTATTCTATTTTTGTCAAAATTGATTGAAAATGGGTGAGACAAAAATTTTAATCTCTTTATTCTGGTGCATTTTTCGTTTCAAATTGGTGGTGAAGGAAATCTTAGTTACTTTGAATTCCTTCCCTGCAATAGCTATCGTCTAATATATAACAACACTGGAATAATTCCATCTGCCGCGATTAATTAACATCACAGCGTCATGATAGCTTGAAATGAAACACTAAAAAGTGACTGGAGGACTGAGTTCATAGAAAAATGGCACTCCTTAATCAGTCAATTAATTTTTCAGTTGAATGCTCTAACTCGCTATCATAATTAGTCCGATACAACTCAATGTTCTTATCTCCCATCTAGCGAGAGCCGTCCGTGGTATACCCATGCCAAATCTCTCGGTCTTTCTTGCTCTAACCCCGTCTAATGTATCCTCACATGCCAGAAAAAACTATATTGGCTGTGTTTGGATGAAGAACGACTTTAAGAAAAAAGAAGCTCCTACTATTCATAGCCAATTAATTTTATGTTGAATATTCTAACAAATCTAAGTTTAAGAGTTCAAGAATATTGATTTTTATCCTCACCGATTTGAAGCACTGGACTCTGCTTCAGTTTAACCGTTATGCATCAAATCCTTGTTAACGAGTACATGATTTTTTCTTTTTGGCAATATGCAGCACATTCATACTAAAATATGGTAATTACACTGACCTGACATTTGCCAAAACATTAAAAAGGGGGTGAAAATAACAAAACCAAGACCCAAAAAATTGTGGTGGCCGGTGGGCTAGCAACGTTCCCTCCCAATCCACCTATGCAGAGGGGCCTTTCCCCGACGATGCCATGGCTCCCACCGCCGAGGGCACACTGCTGAATCGCTGCAGCTGTATCATGCGGGCGTAGCAGCCGTCGGGGAAATGGTTCAGCAGGTGAGAGTGCGACCCCTGCTCCACCACCTTCCCGTCGTCGATCACCGCGATGACGTTGGCGCTACGCACGGTCGACAGCCTGTGCGCCACCACGATGGTGGTGCGGCCCGCCGACGCCCTCTCTAGCGCCTCCTGCACGCACCGCTCCGACTCTGCGTCGAGCGCGCTGGTCGCCTCGTCCAGAAGCAGGATGGACGCCTTCTTGATAAAGGCCCGGGCGATGGCTATCCTCTGCCGCTGGCCGCCCGAGAGCTGCACCCCCCGCTCACCCACCCACGTGCGGTAGCCCTCCGGTAGTGCCGATATGAACTTGTGGGCGTTGGCCAGCGTCGCGGCCTCCACGACCTCCGCCTCCGTCGCGTTCTCGTGCCCGTACGCGATGTTGTCGTGTATGGTGGCGGCGAAGAGGCAGGGCTCCTGGGGTACCATCGCAATGGCCCGCCGCAGCGCCTTGAGGTTGTACTTGCGGATGTCCTTGCCGTCGATGAGCACGCGGCCGGAGTTTGGCTCGTAGAAGCGCTGGATCAGGGAGATCACGGAGCTCTTGCCGCACCCGCTGGGGCCGACGAGGGCCAGAGTCTTCCCCGCGCGCGCCCGTAACGTCAGGTCCCGGAACACGGCCACGTCCGGGCGGGTAGGGTAGGCGAAGTCGATGTGCTTGAGCTCCACCTCCCCGCGGAGGCGGTCGGGGAGTGGGGTGGCGTCGGGGTCGTCCGGCTCGATCTCCGTCTTGCGGTCGATGAGCTCGAAGACAGACCTCATGGCGCGCCCGCCCTTGATGAAGTCAGGGGCCAGCGTAAGCGTCTCCGCCGCGCCGTTGGCGGACACCATGAGCACCATGAAGACGCGGATGGTCTTGGAGAAGTCGGAGATGCCGTGCTTCACCAGCCACGCTGCGTACCACAGGCCGAGGGCGTACGACGCGTAGAGTAAGAACTGCGCCACGCCGAAGCCGCTGCCGGCGATCTGCCCCTTCCAGAAGCACCGGCGGAGCGGCGCTTGCAGGTTTGAGGAGAAGAGCTGGGTGATCTTAGCCTCCGAGTTGAATGCGGCCACGGTGCGCAGATTGGCCACGGCCTCACCTGCTATCTGCGTGGCCTTCGCATGGGCGCCTTCCAGGTCGCCGGAGAACCCTTGCATGAACATTTTCTGCAGGCACCGGCGCCCATGAATCATAAAGGAATTGGGAAGGCAACACCATGGCGAAGATCACAGGAATTGGAACAGTAACACATGATCCTGCTTGGTTACCTGCAGCACGGTGGCGGCGACGACAACAGGGAACACGGCAATGAGGACGAGAGCGAGACGCCACTGCAGGATGAAACCCGCCGTGCAGGCTACGAGCATGAGCGCCGAGTTCTGCACGATCACCGATATCCTGTCCCCGATCGCCGAGCGCACGTTGTGTGCATCCAGGGCCAGCCGCCCGGCGATCCTCGCGCTCCCGTTCTCCTCCATGTCGAACCACGCGACCTCGTTCCGCAGGACCGCCGACAGCATCTTCTCGCGCACGCGCTTCGTGAGGTTCTCGCCAACAACGTCCCAGAAAAAATGCTGGAGCGTGTTGAAGAGGAGCGCCGCAGAAGAGACCCCGATCAGCAGGTAGCAGTACTTGGCGATCTCCCTCTTCATGTGGCCGTAGTCCCGGGCGTAGTAGACGCTAACAACGGCACTGAGGACGTAGGCGAACATGGCGCTGAAGGAACCGCAGACCATGGAGCCGATGGAGCCGATGAGAGCGTAGGTCCACTCGGGCGAGTTCATCTTGGCGAGGCGCCAGAAGGAGCTGGCCTGCTCCCGGAAAGCGAGCTTCTCCGGCCGGTGATTGGGGTCGAACGAGAGGCTGAAGTCCGACGTGGAGAAGTCCGAAAGCCGGCGCGAGTACGGGGAGCGGCCATATGAGGAGTTCCTGCAGATGATGGGCGAGCTCACCGAGTTCCGCGCGCTGGAAGGCCTGCGGACGGATTTAAGTTAACATTTTGTTCACCCAAGTATGCTGCAGAAGCCTTGTAAAGAGTAGTGCAATGCAAACCATCACAAGACTGGCTCAAGTTGAGTAGACGGCGAAGTACCTGGCGCTGCTCTTCCTGGCGTTGGCGAGAGCAGTCTCATGGGCCGTTTCCTGCATGCGAATGAGCTTGGCGTAGAGGCCGTTCTCGCCCTGCGCCATGAGGTCGTCGTGGGTACCGATCTCGGAGACGCTGCCCTGCTGGATCACGGCCACCAGGTCGGCCTTGCGGATGGTGGACAGGCGGTGGGCGATGACCAGCGTCGTCCTCCCCATCATGAAGCGGTCGAGGGCCTCCTGCACCAGTTTCTCCGACTCCGAGTCGAGCGCGCTGGTCGCTTCGTCCAGGAGCAGGATAGCCGGGTTCTTCAGCATCGCCCTCGCTATGGCAATCCTCTGCTTCTGCCCGCCTGAGAGCTGCAGCCCCCTCTCGCCCACCTGATCAATGATGCAGGAATCCAATAATAAGATTATAGTTTGGGTTTGGCGGTCATGTCCTCACATGATATCAGGAGGAGAGGTTGATTTTTCTTTAAAGATGGGTGGCCAAATGAGATGACAATACATTAATAACTAACGAAATCTTATGGTAATAAAGAAACATATAATCTCCAGTGATGGTATAGTATCACTGGAATTCTTGACAAAGACAAATTTGCGACTTTAATAAATGGGCCCTTCCAGTTCTTTGAGTATCCTAACTGTGTATATGATGGCAGTTTATTATTAAACTGGAAAGGAAAAGCTACAAGAAAATGAAGCTTTCAGCATATTCTCTTCACTGGTTTGTCACTACATTGACGAATAAAAAAGAAGAGATCATGATGGGAACACCCATTACAGACAAACTCGAGAGTTAAAAAAAAAAGAAAAATCAGAACTTGGAGGCCCCAGCCTCTTCCCAAAGCACAGTGATTCAGAAATGGCATCAGGTACTGGGTTTACAAACTGGACCTGTCTAATCAGCAAAGAGGTGCACTCAAGGTGGCGTGGCAGTCAAAAAAGGAGAAAAGAGGAAGCCAACAAAGAGGCTATGCATTTCTACGGACACAATGATGCGTAAAGAAGAACAACCAAAAAATGCACAGGCAAGAGACAGACCTGGGTATCATAGCCTTCAGGTAGCTTTATGATAAAGGAATGGGCATTTGCAACCCTGGCAGCCTCTTCTATCTCTACTTGGGTGGCATCCGGCCTCCCCAACAGTAGGTTCTCTCTGATGGAGGTTGCAAAGAGAGCTGGTTCCTGGCTCACAAGCCCCATCTGTTGCCTCAGCCACCTCAGTTTCAGTGTTTTTAGGTCATGTCCATCTAGCAGGACTTGTCCTGTAATACATGACCAAGAGAATCAGACAGTCCATACAAAATTCTGATGTACTTCTCACTAGATCACCAGCCTTTAAAGAATAAGAAAAAAATTAAAAAAAGGGTTCATCACAGGAAATGGAAGTACGTGAGGTTCTTTGGGTAAATTTAACTCAGCAAAACACTCTTTTTGTTTTGGATAGGTAAACTTTTCCGGAGCTGGACCGTTGTCCCACATAGCATTTAGTTTATTAGCCATGGATACAAATGCTGAATAAGAACATGGTCATAGGTATTCACCAGTCCAAAGTTCTTAAGTACTGATTCTTTTTCTTTTTGGTCGAAGTGGTTACAAGGCTAAATGTCAGAAGCTGAGTTCGAATCCGCCAATAAACACGAAATATCCGTCCAAATAGACGATTTTTCTGCTCAAATGAACGATAATTCAACGGGAAGACCTCCGCCCGCACACAATGCGAGCGGGTTCACCTCCCCAACTGAGAGGGGTGTACCGCTGCGCTACCGGAGCGGGTAAGGCAACTTGATCAATTAGGAATTGAATGAAATTGCAAATACATCTAACAGTAACAGAGGAAAGAGGGGAGATTCGATAAAAACCTACATGGCCTTCAGAAAATGATAAAATAAGAGCAGGGTCACATGTTTAGTTGTCCAAAACAATTAGTGGGCGTGGTAGGTACGAACGAAACATAAGATTCCGAACAACCCAGTTTATTTCGCAATCACAGCGAGAACGACGAAATCCAGAAGAATTTACCTGCGTTTGGATCATAAAACCTCTCGATGAGCGCGACGACGGTGCTCTTACCGGAGCCACTGCTGCCAACCAGCGCCAAGGTCTTGCCAGCGGGAACGGTCAGCGAAAAATTGCATAGAACCAGGGTTTCCGGTCTGGATGGGTACGCGAAATCCACGTTCCTCAGCTCGACGTGCCCAGTTACAGAGCCCAGCTCTGTTCCAGACTCCGCATTGCGGTCGATGCCGGGCTTGTGATCGATGGTGCTGTAGAGCTTGGCGGCGGCCACCCTCGCCTTGGTGAAGGCCGCCATGCTTGGAGCGGACTGGCCCAGAGCCCTGCAAAGAGGAGAACAGTTCAGAACGGCTGGAATGGTCTGTATATGGGAGTTCGAGAAATCTGTTTGAAGTTTCCATGGTTTCTTACAGCCCACCGAGCATGACGGAGAACATGGTGGCGATGGCGAGGCCGCCGTTCGTGTGGTGATGGCGGACGAGGTGGCCGCCGTACCAGAGGAGGAGGGCGTAACAGCAGAACACGGTGAAGTAGGTGGCGCCCAGGCCGATCCCCTTCGCCAGGCCGCCCTTGTAGCCCAGCCTCTGGGCGATCTGGAGCGCCGCCGAGTAGGTCTGGAGGGCCCTCGCCTCGCCCACGAACGACTGCACCGTCCTAATCTGAGCCAGCGCCTGCGTGTGTTTTCCCCAATTTCCGAACATAGGTCAGAATCCCAGTAAGCACAAGAATGGAACTTGGGATTTGGTGACCTCGGCTATACCTGTTCCGCTACGTTGCTGGCTTCTGAGAGGGCTGCCTGGCTCTTGGAGGACAGCTTCGCCATGGTGGTTGTGTGGATTACGCCAATGACGGCTATCAGGGGGGCAACGGCGAGGGTGACGAGGGCGAGCTGCCATGCCGCCGTGAAGCCCACCACGAAGCCCGACACGAACGTAGCCATGTAGTGTATGAAGTTCCCCAGCTGCAGGGACACACGAAGCAGCAGATTAACGAAACGAAGGCATCCAAGACACCCACTAGCGAGCACAGCTCGCGACGGCAGCGGCGCGCACCTTCTCGCTGATGGCGTCCTGGACCATGACGGCGTCGGCGTTGATGGCGTAGACCACGTCGGAGGTGCGCACCTCCGTGTCGAAGTAGCAGACGTCCTGGTTCAGAGCGGCCTCAAGGTATTTGATCCTCATATTGGTGGATTGCCGCTCCCCAGTCCACATCCAGCACGAGATCTCTGTTTCAAATCAAGAACAAGCACAAATTTCGCAGCTTTTTCCCCAGCAAGATTGGAGATGGAAGAAAAGGAAAAAGAGAATCTTTGCCGAACTCGCCATTCTTGATACCCACCAGCCCAAGACGACGCCCAAATTGCAGCTCCCACGACCAAGAAGTAGAAGGCATACTGCACAAAGAAAGATGGTTTAAACAGGGTAAACAGGAGAAGAACAAATCGCCTCCCTATCGAAGGTTCTTTTTCGGAATGTGGAGTAATGGAGCGGCGGCTGGCGACTGTTTGAGCTGGAAGGAGTATACCTTGACGACCTGGCGGACCATGGCTTCGGGGTCGTCGGCGTTGGAGCCAAAGGAGTTGATGAGATCGGCGAAGAAACGAAGGAAGATGGGGAGAGAGCAGCCATGGACGACGGCCCCCACCGTGCCGATCGCCATGAGCACGTAGTCCAGGCCGTCGGCGAACCGGAAGAGCTCCCCGAAGGCGGCCGACGGGGGAGGCGGCGCAGGCTTCTCGTCGTTCCCGCTGGAGGCCCCGCCGCCGTCAGCGCCCTCCTTCTTCCCGGTTCCATTGACGGAGGATGCCTCCATCCCGTCGAAAGAAGAAGATGGCCACCCGCCCTTCCCACCAACTTCACCACCACCACCACCACCACCTCCTCCTCCTCCCCTTCCAACCCCTGCCTCTTCTGCTTCCCCTGTTCGCCCCCTATCCGGTTGCCACCTGAGCTTCCTCTGCTCCCTGCGCCCCCCCGCCACCTCTTCCTCCTGCTCAGGGATCGCCAAGGCCGTCACCGACGGCTCTTCAAGTGGGGGCTCGTCCTCCAGCTGCAGCTGCAGCTGGGCCTTCCGCTGCTGCTGCTGCGCAGCCTGGGCGAGGGGGTAATGGGCGTTATTAATAGGGGTGGCAAAGGGGGGAGACAAGAGCCCAAGTCCCTGCACCTCTGACCAGCTCCATTGCTCGTCCACCATCACCACCCTTTCCCCCAGCTTTATCCCTCCGTCCTTCCCTCCCACCCCCTCCCCCCCCTCCATCCACTGATGCCCGCTCTGCGACATCCCAAGGCAAAAAAAACGGAACTCATAAAAAAGGAACCCTCTTTTCTCCACCCCCTCCCCCTCTCTGTTCCAAACTCAACCCGTCGTCCTTTATAACAGGTTCCTCCAATCTCCACCCTCTCCGGCCTATTTCTTTTCTGCAAACTGGCGCAAGAAGGGGTGGAAAAATGGAAACGTTCTTTTCACGGTCCCGGTCAGGAGGGGAAAGCAGCCAAGAAAAAGCGTCCCATCAGGGAGGGCTCACGGTAAACAGTAAACACTTCACCAGTTACCACTTACCACCGTCTTTCCTAGGTCCTGGGTCGGGTTGGCCCGATGGGGAAACGACTCGCCAGTGACTGCAACTGGTAGTCCCGAGTCCCGACAAGGGGGACCTGCGGTAGCTGCAGGGAAGCAGGAAACGGGAACCGCGACGTTTTGACGCGGAACGTTACTGCTACAGCGCTTCGACCGCCTCTACTGGTGCTGTGCGCAGAAGACTACAGAGGACAGCGCTGGAGTAAGCGTCGGTTTCGCGCTACTGCCCCTCGCGGTGGGGAGGCTGTGGAGCCCATAAGCTTCTCCTCTTTTAAGAAAAATAAATAGTAGATCAAATCATCAGAATAGGGTGGAAAAACGAACCACTGGAGCTTCCCCTGCAAGACGTGCAGGGGGCGGGTGGGGACTGTGGGCAGTGAAGTTTAAAGAAATGGACAAGGGAGCTGTTGACCGATTATTTTAATTACCCCATCAGATGCGTAAAAGTCAAGAGAAACAGAGGTGGCAGGGGGAGAGAGACTTGAATCCAGTGACCATACCCTTCCCCCCCCTTCCATGGTCTCAAGTACTTTTCTTCTTCTTTGCCGGTGGCTCCTTCGCCTCCACAGTTCTTCCGCTGCACTGCTGACTCTACTCACTCCTTTTTTTTCTCTTTTTTTAATCCTGCCCCATTAAACGCGCCGACTTGGCATTCAACACAGGTTCATGTATGCAAAGCGCCGGCCAAAGCCCATCAAATTTGACAAATCTGGGTTCTACCATGGGGGGCGAACATTTATGGGTTTCTTTCCCTGCCTCATCTGGTGCTATGGTTGGATCTTTTTTTAGATGTTTAGGCCTCCTGGAATCACGGAGACATGGGAGTAGAATTTCGTGCTCTCCTCCTTTCTCTCCAAGGATTCTCTCTCTCTCATCATTTGTGTGAAGAAGATAAGAAGGTGGTGCTGTCGGAAAATGGGACAGGTCGGAGATTTTGCCGCGGAAGGATGGAGGCCGCTAAAAGTGACGGAGCGCCACCCTCCGCCTTCCCAGTAGCTGCCTGCATTCATACTTCATAGCGGAACATTCCGCGGCTCGCCATGATAAAACCCCGCATTCGACGGTGTCCCTCGGAAATTCGAAAGGGAAACAGGGGACGGCGGGCTGAGCACAGGAAGAAAGAGATGCTACATTCAATAAAGAATTACTAAAAAGTAGATTATCTACTCGTCTTTACATGGCATAAATGTTAAGACGTCTTCGTATGGTAAGAATACATCAAGGGGCATTTCACAAAGCAGACAGAGTTAGAACAGATATATACCCCCCCTAAAATCTGTTCAATATGATAGAGCACTAAATCATTTATATTCCGATATTATTTTGTATTACCTTTTAATATTTGTAATAATAAGAAATATTATTTCAGTAATATCCATCCGGTTTCGATGTTGCCAGAATTAAAAGAATATTTCATTGAAAGGATATAGGAGTATAACTTGGATGAGCTAACACGTGGACCTAACCCAATGAAGCCCAATTATACTGAAATTGTCAATTATGTATAAAATTTAGTTAGACCAAATAGAGATACCTGTGCAACATGTACGTTACCGCGTTAATCGTATGAGCCCATAATTTTTTTTAATTTTTTTAACCATAAGATTAAACTGAGGTGGTCGTCTGATTCGATATGAGTTGGCCATTATAAAATGAGTAAGACCTGCAGCGTAGTCTTAATTTTTTTTCCTTTTTTTAAATGCTTTTTTTAAGGTCTGACTCATCATATCTGATATGTTCTACGACTCAATGTATAATAGGACGAGTAAAAATTGAAAAATAAAAAAACCAAGTCTCTTTTCATTGGGCTCGATCCATTACATATATTTTTCACTGTTCATTAGGGCACGGTCTTTTATTTTTTAGTTTTGGGTCATCTGATTTAAGATCGAATTATATAAATATGCCATGATAGGCTTGACCTTTAAAAAATATCAAAAAGTGAAAAAAAAGGTAATGCACCCCAGTGCACCAAGTCTTACTCTTACAAGGTTTGGCTGAAATCGGGCTGGCCTAGTTTGTTGAAAATGAGTTGAATTGAATTTGTGTTAACTACTCTGGCCTTATACATGTAAATATGTTAATTACGTGAACAGATTACTCTTTCTTTAATTCAACCGCTTAAAATGCAGTTAGATAAACAGCGGATGATGAAACCTATAGCCTATAGATAATAGATTAAAGTTTCTTATTAGAGTATATATGACAAAATTAACAATATGAGCGTATGTAATAAAATATGACTAATCTTAAGAGGGTATAACCATTATAATAATCTTAAGAGGGCATATACAATTACTCTTTATAAAGTATACACAGAAATTTCAGTGGGCAGATGACGTGAAAGAGTAAACCAACAAAATCTGTACCACCAGATTTTGCTGGATTCGAGTAGGCTCTCCTACTCCCTCCCCTTTCCTGTAATTAAGTAACCGATAGATAACATACCCCCTAAAAAACCACAAAGAGAAAGTTAACAAAAGGATTTTTAAAAAAAGAATAAGATAACAGAAGGATTTTTAAAAAAAGAATTCTTTACTTTCCCGGCTCGGCCAGAGCCAGCGCGGCAACAACCACGGATCGGTTTGGGAGTGGTGTGGGCGAAAGCGGACCGGATTCCCGCAAGGGCCGCAACAGTACGGACGGCTTCCAGACTTAAAAGTTGGGCGCATCGCTTTTGACAGAATCCAGTGGGTCACACTGATCAGAAGGCCAGTTGTGCCCATGGTGGATCACATGGGTCTCAAAATCTCACTTAGCATCCACTGATTCACCGGCCACATGAGGCAGTCTTTAGTGGAAGCACATGTATAAAAAATCATATGTTTTTTATTAAAAATGATATTTTTACGTTAATATTCTCATCTAGTACACATGTAAGTACATGTGCCATGAAATTCATCTAAAAATACGAATATTTACATATATATAGCTCCTTAAAACTTGTTTCATCCTCTACAAGGTGGTGCAATAATCACGTGCTGTTCAAATGGGTCAATATTAAAAAATATCGTACCAAATATTTCTCTCGTAAATATATGCGATGTTGCTTGTACTCCCATCGTTAAAATCCATGAAGTGATGCCTTGTAGATCTACCTAATCTGGACCAACTGTTGATCTAGGCTGAAAGAAAACATCTTTGTCTCGTTGAGAATGACTAATCTATGTCTTCGTTTTAATAATAAGCAAAACAATGATTTATAGCTCACTTCCATAGGATCATTGTTTTGTCCCAAATAGTTCAATCATATTCTTCTAGTTTCTAACAAAACTCCTTATAAAAAAGATACAGGCAGCTACTGTGCATAATTATGGAGGGTATGCACAGACGACTGACATCTTAAGAGCTAATTAAACTGTAAATTTAAATCTAACATGAACCTTTCAAATAAAAATATGATTAAATTTTTGAATGAAAAATTGATGCCTTTTACTCTATGTAGATGAAAGAGAGAATAATTTAGGGCGGCTCCACAAGCTGCCCAACGTTATGCTCCCAAATAATCATCACCAGCATTTGTTAAGCTAGTTGTAAAGTTGATCGGCCCCAACACCTGCCCTTAGAGTGGGGGAGTGTTAGACTATTCAGCAGCTCTGATTACCATATAATTATCTCCCCCATGGCAGCTCTAATCTGCCAAATTCTGATCTGCCAAACAGGAAGGGAAAGCACCTGCCCAAGAGTTTTTTTTTTTTTAAAGTACTGGAGTATGACAAGGAGTTTGAGGTCTGAAATAATAAATAAAAACGACGAGCTGCAAACCTTAGAACAAGTCAAAAAGGGAGCGCAACGTATGATCATTACCGCTGGTCTTATTAAAATTTTGCCACAACATTTCGTTCTTTGACTATATTAAGCAGGCAACGAAGAGTTCCATGCTGTCTCCACTCTCCCATTGGCGATGGCAATCCCAAAATAAATAAATAAAGAAAAGAAAGGGAAGAAGGGAAAAAAGAAGGAATCAAAGCACTCCATGCCCACTTAGAGGCTCCTCCAGTAAAGTCGCGGCATGTGACCCTCACTACCGTTATTTCGCGTCATTGTCTTCGCCATAAGCACATGTGCCTCCTTTGCTTACGTATACACCGGTCTGTGAGTGGGTGTAAAGTTTGTGGATGGCCTTGTTAAGGGCTTAATTTTAAAGGTGCCCCTCTCTGGCTGTCATCGGTCACAAGAAGAGAAAAATATTTGTTGTTGCAATGCTCTCTAAACATGCATTGATATAACTGTCAACTGCCATCTAATTTTATAGCCGTCTGATCAAATTGTTCAGATGGCAATTATACTACAATGTTCTTAGACATTGTAATGAGTATTATTTTTTAACTCAAAATGTGACTGCAGATGTAAACCCTTTTACAGATTAATTGTGTTACGAAACAGTAAAACACAGGTTCTAGTTTTTTCTTTACCCTAGTGCAATTAACAGGTTGAGCAGTGTTAGATAAAATGGGAAGAGGCTAAATTATCAGACCAGAATGCAGACTTTTTTCTTTTTTTGGTCAGATTATCTGATTCAATCCAACTTTTCGATCTTGATGGGATAAATCCGAGTGGGCCCAACGAATGGACCGAGAGTTGGGTCGACCGTTGGGCCAAGGGACGATCAGAACCCGAGTACGGCCCAGCAGTCAATTTGGGCCGAAAGGTGAGGACTATCTGCTCCGAACTAGTCTAAAGGCAGCCGGGATATGGGCCTTTGGCCCGATAGATATAGAAAGGACTCTAGTATTTTTGGGATATGTACTTCCATAACAGTGAATAGTCCCACATCGGCTACCGTATAGAAAGTTCTTTCACCTACTTCCTATAAATAAAAGATTGTTTGCATCAAAAAAGGTAAATAAGATAAACTCTCACTTTCCTCTTAATATACTACTGTCATCTCTTGATCTGAACCTAACTTGACCGTCAGAGAGGACTCTCTTAAGACGAAACTTGGGGTCCTTGCTGACGAGGTTCCTTCTCTCTGTAGGCACCTTCTTCTCTCACTTTCGAATATTTCTCGGACTCGAATCTTCCTCTCGACATCAGTGCTCCCTTCGGCTTTCGGATCCGACATCCGAGACTCACCTGCGATTGCCTCGGCTGCATCATATCCTCAAGTTAATTCACACCATTTTGTTCTTTGAGTATATATGCTAACAAGGTCATTTCATTATGAACAAAAAAAAATGGACGATTGAATTATCTTCATATGGCCAAAAGCTCAAACCGCCCGGAACAATCAAATGAGTTCCTCCCTGCCTCCCCTTCAAAATCCGGGAAAAGTTCTACTTACATGAAAACTTTCGTCATTTTAAGTCCTGGATAAGGTTTAATTCCAGGTTGGTTAAGTTAACAAATGTTTACAATGACAATAAATATGCATGTTATGTCATCAAGGTGGGTACATGTGCTATTATATAAATTAAAATACTATTTTGCAATTATGAAGTTAATTATATGGTCAAAGTAAGTGTATATTTTTTTGTTTTCTGGAACAGGGTTGCTGCGATGGTGGAAAACCAGATCCCCATAATGTGCGCGCTGCCGCTGCGACTGCCACGGTGAACAGGAACAAAGAAAGGAAGTGCGCAACAGATGCGTGGCTCCCACACAAGCACCTGAAGCGAAGAGAACGGGGGTCACAAGAGCACACTCCGCTCCACAACAAAACCAAGAGCATAGAAAAATATCGCACAAACAGTTAGCATAAAACATTTTTTTGGCAGCTTTGATTTTAATTTTATCATTTCGGTAAATTATTTTAACAACAAATGTCGTTTTTTTGCAATAAGAGGCGAACTTAATCACTTTTGGTCTCCCTGGATTGCGTCAGATCCTTTTGGGGATCATGTTATCTAGTAACCCTTATTTTTGTTAAAATAATTAACTGGATACCATAATACTCTCTCCCCCTCCCTCGACCATTGGAATCAATGTCATAAGTAAGGGTGTCACGTGGGCGGGCCAGTTCCTAACTCAGTCCAACTCAATCCACATTAAAGAAAATTGAGTTAAATTGGGTTGAATTAAATTTGAGTTGACATTAGTTAAATTTAGACTGAGTTGAACTGAAAATAGATTATTCTAATTTAATTTATTTACTTTTACAATAACTCATACAAAAAGTAAAATACTTCTAACTAACTATTTATAAATAGGATCAGCCAATTTAATCCAATCCACTCATTATTAAATTTAAGTTGAATTTGGGTTAAATTTAAATTGAATTTGGACTAGGCCAAAATTAGACTAGCCTATTTTGAATTTAAGTTAGAGCCCGATTATCATATAACCTAATCCAACCCGTCCAATTTACATCCCTAGTCATAAGATTTTTTTTTAATTCATTAATGGTTCGGCTGCTAAACCATATGGTTCTCCCTTTGAATATTGCTGACTCCTTAAATTCAGCATCAAGAAGATTTCATAGATGTTTACAATTTACTATGCTTTATTCATATCATTGGATTAAGATCTCAAGAAGTTTTAAGTAATTATGAATTATTTGCAAGAAAGTGTCAAAACAAGACGAAAGTAACGAACCGTCAACTTTTCAAAACGCTGCACATCTCTGACACAGTGGTTGACTGATTGGGTCGTCAGGATGGGGTGTAAAGAAACGGACACGGTTTCTGGCTTTCAGCAATGCAATTATAAGGCCCTGATCTGACACCCTCGACTGGGATGCATTTGAATTGCGGGTGCTTCAAGTTTCAACTTTTAGGTTTTGACGACCTCGGCTTTGGCCTCCCTCCCATGGTACGCATAATGCGGGGCGTCAGCTGACGAGGACCCCACGCTCCACCAATTATCGACGCGTTTAGTTGCTGCAGTCTCCCCATGAATGACCTCAGTAGATTCTCTTAATTTTGGGGTTTTTTTGTCAGCACATCTCAATTCTTTCATATACTCTATATTTTCAATGATATTTATATATAACCCCTATAAACTATCTTATTTGTATATGTACACTTAACTTCCACATTATTATTATAAGATTCATCGCCTTGCATGGTCCGATCACATTAGTGCGATCTTTTTCCTTTTGAATTTTGTAACTGTTAAATATCTTTGATCAAATGGTATAGAGGTCAAGATGCTTGACAAATCTGATCTTTAAAATAAAAAGTTTATGTTCTACTCGACTGCCATCCAATCTAAGTAAATCGAAAGGCAGCACACTAAATATTGCAATTCATGTAAATTTGTAATGCTTGAATATCATAGCAAATGTTTCTCGTAACAAAAATTTGTCCACTACCGTCCGACAAAATCTAGATCGAACAGCCTTATTATAAATATTTCTTACATTTTTAGTAATTTACAATTGGGTTAACTTTTCACTCAACCATAAAAAAATTATTATATCTAACTCTTATAAATGAAGTTAAACTTAACATCTTTGCCATCAGCGGTAAAGGAGGGTAGTTAGCCAACTACACCCCTACCCTATCCACTTTTGGCGTTGATGCGTCCGCCATATGTGGCGATAGGAAGGCACTCGCACTGGACTCCATTGCTATAAGTAGAAGAGATCTAGTCCTCATTTGTCCTCTTGCAAGTAGCTTGAACCTTAACTTCCTCCTATTACTACTGCCTAATAGGTTTGGGTCAGGAGTAGGGATGTAAATTGGTCGAGTTGGATTGGATTATGTGATAATTTGGATCTTCCTATTACTACTACCTAATAGGGTGGGGTCAGGAGTAGGGATGTAAATTGGCCGAGTTGGACTAGATTATGTGATAATTTAGATCTAACTCAATTTCAAAATAATCTAACTCAATTTTAACTCAGTTTAAATTCAGTCTAAATTTAATTCAAATTCAATTTCAATTCAATAGTGAATGAGTTTCGTTGAGTTGGATTGGACTGATCCTATTTATAAATAGTTTATTAGAAGTGTTTTATTTTTTGTATAAATTATTATAAAAATCAATAAATTAAATTGGGCGAGCCCGTTTTCAATTTAACCTAACTCAGATTTAACTACTGTCAACCTAAATTTAACTCAACTCAATTTACATAATTTGGACCAACCCACTTTTCTTTAATATGAATTAGGTTGGACTGGACCATGGACTAACCGTAGCCCGCCCGATTCGCACCCTTAGTCAGGAGCCTTTGGCGACACTTTTGTGTACGGATGGGTGTATAAACTAGGCTCCTGTAGTGTCAACTAATTCGACCCCTCCCTCCTAATTTTAGATCCTTTTTTAATCTATCCTTATAGATAATGCGAAAATGCATTAACGGAAAAATTAACAGATCCTCCCAGGATCAATTTCTTTTAACTATGCCACCAATTTCCTTTTAACTAAGCCCGAATCCTTCCCCTCTAGATTTTAGATCTACCAAGCGAATATAGCTCTTTGTGCCGAACTGCAAGAGCTACAGAAATGTCAAGCGCTGAAAAAATCAAGTTTTTGACGTATTATTTTTGTTTGTTTAGATGCAAGTTATAAATGCATTTGAATTTATGATCATGAATGTATTTATCATTGTTACTTTAATTTGGATGGTAAAAAAAAGGTTTATTATAAACACAAAAATAGGCCCACAAACGTTGTCATAAATTTACTTAAATTTATGCAAAACAATCAAACATGAATCGATAGAAAACACGTTTATAATAAATAATTTACGATAAATGTATTTATGATAAATCAATTTACATTTTCTTAGGTTGCATCCAAACAGGACCTATGTGTTCCTTCCTATTAAAGGACATGACGGTTTAGTTAGTTCGGTGCTAACGATAAATGCGATTACCAAATCATGTATGAGAATATAAAGGTCCAACCTGTATACTTAAAACATATATATTTACCATAATATCATCTCTTAACTCATTCTTTTGATTAATTGTTTGCTAATGACGTTAATTCGCCCCAGATATTGATATCCGTAAACGAAAGTGACATTGATGTCAAAACAAGTCTTCTAGTGATCCGATGATCGTGGCAAGACATACTAAGCATGTGCATAAATGTACTATGTTAAACATTTATGCAACAAGTGTATTTCCTTTTGAAAGTCAGATTTTTTAGCTAAAAAGTAACAAATGTTTTTTTTCCTGGAGATAGTAATGCATTCCCACCTTTTAAGATAGTAAAGCACCTCTTCCAGAGCAGTAATATTTGTTGTAGGTGCGATTTGCACCGCCCCTTAGTGCAGTGGATGAATAAAGAAGAAAATTTTTGAAATATTTTTAGGTGGGTTCCGAAATTGCCTTACATGTCCATACAGGCTGATCTCCGGTCGTAGTTTTTTGAAAAATAAAAAATCATTATTAAGGTTGACCCATTAAAAGTATTTTTTACTATTCATTAGGATTTAATTTTTTATTTTTCAGATTTTTTTAAGTTATCCGATTGAAGATCGACCTGTATAAACATGTAGTGCACCTCCAGACCTATCTACAAAAAGTTCAATTTTTTGTTTTAATTTACCCACTAAGGGCGGTGCAAAGCAGACTCTCAATTACTCCTTTCACAGAAACGTATAGTTTCTCTTCTTAAAGGTTTGGACACCTAAATCTTAAATATGTTATCGTTAACTTACGGTTCATTCAGATGTCAGTAACCTTCCAATTAGCAACTGTTAAACTCGGAATATAATTTTAGTCAAGTAGATGGATCCTACTTAGTTTATCGAGGTTAGGGTGAACACGGACCAAGTCACGCTTCTTTCCTTCTCTTTTATTTTTTGGTCAGACATATTTATAAAGATTTCATAATAGAGACAGTACAAATGGGTACTCGCCAATTCTTTCTAAGTAGGGAAGCTTTTTACACAATGGTGATAGTGCCACCTTCTTGGCCAATTATTCCAAAGTTGAGGGTTTTTATCTTAGGAAGCAATATTTATCCCACATACTTTGTGTGGCACGTCAGTAATACATAGATATAAGCCCCACAAACCCTTAAAACAAAGTACCCACTTACACAACTACAGAAGGTGAAACTTAAATTCAATATCTTCTCTACGAAAGGAGAGATCCTATGCAGCTTAGTCACAGTCTTTGTTTTTCTTCTCTTTTCATCATTTGCCTACATTTTTACCTTTCTCATACGAGTGCATAATAGTGCATTTAAAAAATGTACTTGCAATTTTAAAACCCCTAAAGCATAACTATATCCTGTAATTTTGTATGCATACCTTAGGCGAAGGGAGCACCATGCATATTTAACACAGTCTCGTTGCATACTAATTGGACGCATTTGATCAAACGGTTACGATCTATTAAGGTTCCGTTTGGTACATTATAAAATGCCGTAAAATTTTGATTTTGAAATCATCGATTTTAAAATAAAAAAAAATAAAATCTTTGATTTTAAAATCAGCAATTTTGAAATCATCAGTTTCGATTTATGGTGATTGTGGATTGTAAACTAAAATCAGATAAAAAAAACATTTTAAAAGTCAACTCATTTTGAAATACGTTTACGATGCATCATACAAAGAAAAAGATATTATAAAATAATTTACAGTACCCCAAACACAAGAAAACTACTGTTATACGATTATTGACGACATTTTACAGCTGTTTAAGATACACCAAACAACACTTCAAAGAGATTGAAATCCGGCAACAGGCAAAAACTCAAGAAAGATTGGATGCATGTGCGTGATCTTGGACCATCCCTACAGTGCGATCAAACCTGCCGATCCCCCTCGAATGGGAGTGCCGCAGTTAGGAGTGTTCACTATTTGGTTCAACTCGAAAAATCAAACCGAATTAAGCCAAATTTCCTCTTTTTAAAATTTGGGTGGGAGTGCCGCAGTTAGTCTTCACGCATGATATATACTTCCCCTCGATAGGCCCTCGGTCCCTGGCAGAAGGAAAAGTCGGTTCCTCCGCGTTGCACCACTTTCGAACTTCTGGGCTGATTCCATCCTCAACAGTGAATAAAAAAAAAGTTACTCTTTTTTTAAATAATTTGTTGAACTCAGACATCATTTTAATTCAACATCTATATAATCTGATCTTTGATCCGACGATCATAAAAAATAATTAAAAAAAAAGATAAGAGAGCGAATTAGTGTTCCTCTTTACAGGAGTCCACCGAGGGGAGTTGTCTCATGTGTAAGTGGGGAGTGTAGGGAATGCAGCGCTTCCGCCTCTTTTTTTTTTTTGACACAAACACAAACATGTTTCATTCATTTAGCCAAAGGTACAAGAGAGAAGGCACATAAATAGAAAAGTTGTTGGTGGAACAACAGGGTATGGGAAAGAGGTAACAACAACAAACCAAACGGCGGATAGCGCCGAAACAGTACAAGTCTATGGAGAATACAGAAGAACACAAAGGAACCAAAGGAAAACCACCATCGGACCAACGGGCGCTGATCGAAGACATCATCGGAGAGTGATCCGAGCGAGGTCTGCACATGGACAAGAAGAAACTCTCTATGGAGATGCCGGCGAGGGACATGCCGGAACAGCACTACAGCAACAAGGCAGTTAAACTTGGGGTTGCTCGGAGACATGCATCAACGAGGACGCACGGATTAAGCGAAGTACCACAAGCACCACCAAAATCTCCGGGATCCAAGAAAGGGATTAGATCGAAACCGAAAGCCATCACAAAAAACAGACAACGCTCTCCAACTCCAGCCGGTCTAGACAGTGATATCATGAAAAAGAAAAAGCTGGAAAACAACACAACAATATAATATAGTAAATATACTATGCCACAGTCGACGAGGCACCAGACCTCAGATCCGGAACAACCCGCAGGGAAAGTGGCAAAAGAGTGGGATTCTAAGAAGAGGGGTGGAGTTGGCCGGGTGAGGAAAGGGGGAAGGGAGGATGGTGGGGATGGAAAGGCAAGCTCGGTAGAGAAAAGATGGTGGAAAGGGAGGGAAGCAAGAGAAAAGGTTTGCCGATGAAAAATGAGGATGGAAAAAGAAAAGTGGAGGCTGAGAAAAGAGAGATCTAGGCAGTGGAGACAGAAGTAACAAAGAAAACTGATGGCGGCAGTGGAGGGTGGAAGGTGAAGGAGGAGACACAAGACGGAAGTGAGGGGCAATGATGATGGCAGCAGAAGAACAAGAGGCTAAGGCTAAGGAGATGACCAGGGAGGTGGGCTACGGTGGAAAAGGAAGAGGATGCTATGGTGGAGGGGAAAGAAAAGGAAAGAGGAGAAGGAAACAGAGGAGAAGAGAAAAGGAATGCCTTACAAGTCATAACACACAAAAGTTATAGTTAGTTTTTTACTCATTAAATCACATTTCATGTGATCCAACGGTCAAACAACTGTTGGTCTAAACTCTTAAAAAAACAACACAACCCAACACGTGACAACCGGTGTCAAGGTGGCTATGGGGGTCGGGGACCATCCAATCAAACTGTTGCGCGTAAATAATTGACGAGTTTAGATGCTGGACTCGCTGATCTAGCAAACTTCCTAACCTCCATTTATTGGAGAGTTGGAATGAGGATACCCTACATTAGATGGAAAAATTATTCCACGATTGGAGAGGAAGAGATGATGGGGATCATTGACATCAGGGGCTGATGCATACTGGCTTAGACTTGAAACTTGAGACTCTTTGTGTACGATGATGTTTGATTACACTGCACGTCTGATCTGGCTGATCAGATGGCGTGCAATGAGTACGTTTTATTTTTTTATTTTCTTGTTATATTTTTAATTTTTTTTTAATCATCCTATCAAAAATCTGACAGTACACATGGAGAGCTCGGGACAGTTCCGATCCGACTATATATTTTGTTTTAAAAAAAATCATTTGAAAGCCATCTCGATTTGCGTGTAATTTTTTTTTTTCCGAAAGAGATATACAGTCAAGTCGGAGCCAATTCGAGCTCTCCGAATAGATTGTCGGATTTTTGATCGGACGTTACAATTTTTTTAAATTTTTTTTGACAAAAATAAAAAAATAATAATACATCTCTTAAGCATGCCGATAGGTTTACCCGATCGGACGGCACTACACACAGCAGGAGCATTACTCGTTTGATTATTATCCTAATAGTGGAGTTTGGGTCTCTCCATGTGTGGGGACACACAGGCGGGTCCTTCTAGTGGCTCATCAGGGCAGGTGGGGAGGCCTCTGGTCCTTTGCATGTGAGGTGCTGTGTTTTCTCCCCTCATTGGAGTTGAAGAAGCATAAATTTATCCTTGTAAGAAATGCATTGCATCACTTTAATAACAGAACAGATTACGATGAGATTAATTATTTTAATTGCTTATTCAAAAATAAAGAATGTTTCACTTTAATAGCGGAGTAAGAATTAAGACGGAATACCAAATTCTTGAGTGCTTATTAACTTAATTTCAGAACTAAATAATTCTGATGTAGAACAACCCAATTCCTTATGTTCATGTACAGAAACATGGCTCACTAACCTTAGTTTCATGAACCACAAACTATTCAACCCTAAAACACATGCCAAAGTGACCGTTGACCAATACGCTCCTTATACGTGGGTCTTAACTGTTAAGATTTTAAGAAGATAATCAGTTAATATTTTGATACATTCTAAGAATGTTAAGAAGTTTTTATAAATTTGTAATGTATATATATAATTGTATAAATTGGTTTGTTTGTTTATATATACCTCTGACTTTCACATATTGTTTAAACGTATTTAATTTTCTTAGAAAGATTGCAGTTATACCTTTTAAATCTACATGCCTTAAAATTTAATGTATATGCCAGAAAGACATCATCAACAAAAATATTGGAATCTTTATGACATATTCTGTAGGAGTTCATGACATTTTGATTTATTAAGAGTTCATGGTATTTTGATTAACTGCAACCTTTCTGAAGATGTCAGAAATATTTATAACAATACGTCAAAGTGATCAATGTATACATACAAATATAAAACTGTGTATATAATTCGTAAATGCACAAGGTCTATATTTAAATGCATTTCTTCTAACCATAATTACATCATTTAGCTTTTAACAAAAGTAAGCAACCCTTGTTCTTTACATCTGGAGAGTGGACAGTCATGGTCTTCTCTTCTGCTGTGGACAACAAGATCAAGTGAGCAATCAACGCAGATAACTTTGATGACAAAGATTCAGTAAGAGAATTTTGATTTTAGTGAATGCTTAATTTTTTCAAACAGATCCAAATGCCATCATTATGGACGTTGCTATATACCATGAATCCTATTCCTCTTAATTTAGACAGATTTAAGAGATTGTTAAGTAAATTTCAATTGTGTGAACATAATTCTTCTACCGTCAACGTAATGCCAAATCCCGGCCCATTTGCTACCGCCAAATCTTGCAGGAGCTAGTTGACAGCTAAGGAAAAAATTCACCTCCACATAAGGATGTAAATTGGGCGGGTTGGGCTGAGTTAGGTGATAATTTGGGTCTAACTCAAATTTGAAATAGTCTAACGTAATTTTAGCCCTGTCGAAATTCAGTCCAAGTTTAATCTAAATTCAGCCCAAATTCAACTCAAATTCAATAATGAGTGGGTTGAGTTGGATTGGGTTGGACTGGCCATGTTTATAAATGGTTTGTTAGAAGTATTTTACTTTTTATATGAATTATTGTAAAAATCAATAAATTAAATTGGATTAGCCTATTTTCAGTCCAACCCAGCCTAAATTTAACTAATATCAACTCAAATTTAGTCCAACCCAATTTATATAACTTGGCCAACCTAATTTCCTTTAATATGGATTGAGTTGGGCTGGACCACGGGCTGCCCTGCCCACTTGACAACCCTACACATAAGAGGCATATGAAGTTTTCGGATGGAGTCATCTGGCCCATAATGAAGTTTACCAAACTAGAAATAAAATAAACAGTATTTTAATTTGTCTATATTGAGACAAAAGTGTGAAACATAACTAGCAGCACTCATCGGCTAAATTCACATTATAAGAGGTACTAATTAAAAAAGAGGTAAAGAAAGAAAATCTACATGTTGGTTGTGAAAGAAATAGTGACACAGTGAATATGTAGGTGAAGCATATTTGATCATTTAGATCTCTATGAGAAGCTAATATTGGTCTAAAGGATATCGTTAATTATTTCTAAATATGCAGTTAACGTATTTTTGCTTTGCTAAATGATTAAATAGCTATTATTCCCCACAAAGTAGGTTTTATTATATATATTTTAAACTACCACTTAGAACTTAGAAGTGTTAAGATTCAATTTAACCAACTACGTATTGTGACGTACGAACTGTGCAAGAGCTTGTACAATCAAGATTGGGAAATACTTCAAGACAAAAGCAAGTATTCTAGACTCAGGAGTAAGAGCAGTATGCCAAGGAACAACCTGTGCTGTAACTTAGAGATTATATTATGGCATGCACCTTCCAGAACGAGCTCCTTTATTTGATAGAATTTTATGCGATTATATATATCTATGAATACGAATTTAAAAACGTATGATCATATGTGAATGAAGGCTTAAAAATCAGAATAACAACTTTTGTAAATAAAAAAAAAAAAAAAGGTCTGTTCTGATCACTATATTCTTTCATATTACAACGTATTTTATGAACTCAACGTTAAATAGAATACATTACAATCTTTATATAACATGCTTTGATCTAAAAATTATTAGAAAAAATCGTCAGTCAATCAGGCAAGGAGATGAGAAACCCTCAAAAGAACTCATACATGGCGAACTTTCATAGGCGAGGCCCAAGAAAAAGATGCAGCCATGCAGGCGGTTTCTCCCTCCTCTGGCTCACATGTTGTCGGCAAAGCAATTTGTGATCTCCGACTTTTTTTCTTTGAATTAGTGAAATTTTTTCAAGAAAAAAATTATCAATAAATCAAAGACTATTTAAACTTCACATTTACACCACCAATCTTTGATTAAAGAGTATTAAAAAAGAAAAAATAAAGTAAAAAGAGAACATATTGAGATTGTGAACGTGTTCTCCACCGGTACATAGAGCGAGATGAGAGCCGAGGTTTCCTCCCCCTCGACCGTTTGCTGCCAGAGAAGGAGGACCCTCCCGTCGCCATCCCCGGCGTACCATGTACCCCTCTTTGGACCACCCTCTGTTCCAAGGCCATCCCCACCCTCCCCTCCGGCAGCCCCATCGCTTCCCCTTCCCCCACGATGTGCACAGCCAACCAACCACGGCAGCCTTTGCAACATGATAAATGCTTTGACAAGTAAGAAAGAAACCATTATTGTACCCGAGGCAAGCGTTATCCCTGGCCTTTTCTTTTGCTGTGGAGAAGCTTTGGCCCTCTAACCCACCACTCGGGCTGTCACTCTTTACGACCACAACGTTTTGGGTGTGAAACTCTGAAGCTAGCTCCTCCACGTACAGGCCCACCCTCCTCTGGTACTCGAGATCTCCAATGGGCAGCTAGCTGTAGGATTAGAACAGGACGAGCCCCCATGGCCCCTCCTGCTTCCTTTTTTCTCTCCTTCTCCGTCTGGGGCTGCCTCTTTCTGCATGAGATGGCTCATGGCTGGAAGAGTGGAGCAGGAAAGACATGCATGGATGGGTAGCTTTCAGAAGGCTCAAGTGGGATGGGATGATGAAGCTTCTATCCGGCAGTGACCGCGGTGGGGGCAACTGCGGCGGGCAGTTTGATTAGAGGTGCGCGTGCCCATCCCATGAGGGGACGGGGACAGTAACGCCAGGCGCTTGTCGATAGTGCGCTTTCGTCTTTGCTCACCCGTTTCACTGCCAACTGGGTATATATAAGCCGTATGCCTGGTGTGATCAGTCAACTCTTAATTATATCATTATATTGAGTCAAAATTAATAGATCAATGAGATCAAAAGACAATTATTTTAATAAACTAAAATTAGAAGATCTTAATAAATTTTACAAAATTCGAACAAGGTCACGTGATTTCACTGAGTATATACTGGATCTGCTGAAGAGAAGGGCGCAATTCTTTGAGATACTTCTCTCATCGCCACGTCTGTTGAATGTTTCATTGCCACCAGTACAACAAACATACGTGAGCGGTAGAGACTTATTAAGGAAGTATCTTTAAATGAATACAAGTAATATTGTTCCCCTTGGTTCACCACTTGCCTCTCAATTGGGAGGTTTCAGGTTCGATCTTAATTGGAACATAAAAATTCTCCTGCCATGCAACCTATAATGTTGTTGGGATCTTTATCTCCTAGTCCGTAAGATTACTTTCCTGAATAATCAAGCGGATCTGAAATTCTCGTCTAATTAGGCGGACTTCTCGATCGGCGCGAAACTATCTCCAACTCTAGAGAATATCTCGGATTCGATCTCTGCTCGCTTGTAAATACATGTATATACCTGGCCCACTGTGCCACTCATAAAAAAAAAAAAAAAAAAGTAATATTGTTCAATGTTTAAGAAGTAACCAAAACTAAGGTTGAAAATTTTTAAGTTTATATGTATATGTATCTTATTTATTTGAAATATTTGTGTACTTGTGTATACAGCATAAATGCGTGCCGGATAGGATAGTAATGATTTAGTTTTGTATAGTCTATAGTCTAATAATGGAGCCAACAAAGGTGTGGGAATCAGTCGCTACCTTGCATTTATCTTGTATACATGTTAAGGAACAACATTTGCATCACGATTTCCACTCTTTAATTAATTCCATGCATCTGCAATTCATGACATCCAAATTAAGTGATCAAGATAAGGCAGCATTTAAATAATTATGCCGTCTTCTGAGAATTGCATGGGTCTCATCGTAAGGTGACAACAAGATTGATCACCTATCTTAGTCACCTAACCTCTCCCTTTTTTTGTCTCTATGTATGCTGGTTCTTTCTTTTAAGAGTTATTTGTTTTAATGTAAACTTCTGTAATTCACTAGTTTTAAAACCATTTGTTTTAAAATAAGTGAAATTTTATAGTTTTAAAATCGGCTTGCATTTGTATAATTTTTTTGTAAAATAAAATAAGAGAACACTTCAATTTTCTTTTTTTGCTTTTATAGTGAGTTTTTCTTAAAAATTAAAACAAGGAAATAGGTCTGTCAAGTGAACAGACAAGATCTAAGAATCGAAAACACTACAAAATAAAATATTTTTTTACATTACATGATTTACGTCAAAGCAAACAAACCCTTGATCGATCTCTCCCACTTTCTTTAGACATCAGTGGTGGTGACCAGAGGATATAGAAGAGGCACAGAAAGCCTTCCAGTAGCAAGTTCCAGACCGTGAACGCTTTCCTTATGGGTTGCACCACCATGACACCATTTGAACTCCAATTAAAACAAGAGAATGCAAACTCGGCGGAAAGAGCACCGAAGCCCAGATATGTAGGTTAGTTTTGAAATCAAAGGAATGGGCTACAGCTTAATCTTCTCTGAGATATTTTTACTAGCCTCATGCTTGTTTTCTTGCTAGCGTAACACAATGAACAGGCCTATACTTCACCAACATGCTGCTTTGCGGCCTCCCCCATCCTATATGAAGAGGATTGTCGGCGTGCTTTTAGCGTTTCCATGGCCTCATACTCGCCCTTGGGCGGAACGGATCGTTTGGACCGAGCTGTCTAGACCTTCCCGCACTTCCAGACTCATCAAGAGGAGGGTAAATAGGTGATTTATCCCCTTGAAATGATGTGGCAGAGCAATCACCCCCCTCTTGATGAGTCTGAGGGCGCATGAAGGTCCAGACAGTTCGATCCAGATGATCCCGTTCCCTCTTGAGCATGCAAACGAAGGGTTTTGATTAGACTCATCCCTCGTATTATCACTTCCCATTAATGCCAACAAAGAAGACAACCTGTAGCTTTTGAGAAGTTGATTGCTTTAAAGAGCAGTGTTTAGACCAGAAGATAAACCAAACAGGATTAAGATGAGAGCTCTAGATGACTTCCTTCAAGTGGGTGGTAATTATAAATGACACTAATTCCCGAGAGTTCAGCATGTCAACCTGTAGCCGATCGAGTAGCAAGATGTTAACGGACAAGCTATGGATTCAGATTTCATCAGCAAGAAAATTGAAGAGATTTTAGTTCACGTGAACGAGCACATGTATTTGATAATTTAGCGACTTAATGGATATGCATAGGTAAAACTAAATATTCTACTAATGTAACTAGATGTACTCTTTCTTTCTGAATTTTTAGCCATATATATATATATATATATATATATATATATATATTTATTTATTTATTTATTTATACCATCCATTTGTTGAATCGTCCCCATCTGTTGAGGTACTGTTCCATCCCTTTCTTATTTCATCCAAGTCTTGCCAAAAGGGGGGAAAGAGAAAGAGCATCCCTCCAACGGGACAACAGAAACTAAAGTCTATATGGGAATTCAGATGTTACCTCATCACTTAGAAGCGACAAACGTCAGTTGGAGAATTGCTAGTTGCACCTGATCAGTGAAAAAAATTCATTATATATGGTCTACTGTCTATTTTCTAGATTAATTGCTTGAGATGGAACTATGACTTCTATCCACTCAGTATCCATGTCACAAATTTTAAGCGCATTTTAAAAGATTTTAATTGGTCATATGCTAAAGATAAAGTTAAACAGAGCTGACCTCTATTCAACAAGTGTTGGGATTCCGTCAGTCGAGCGACTTCATTGAATGCACGGCTCGCGACGTGCAGCAGAGGTGGGTCCACCTCAGTTGCGCTCGAGCCGTGCGCTCGGTGGGACTGAGGTGTTTCCCTCAATTGGGTAACTGAGGAAACCCAACCCATTCAACAAACACAATTGCTCGATGAGGCCCTGCATCCATCTTTTCATCAATTACTTCCTTCCATTTGTCACCATCACGTTGATGAGAGAGAGAGAGAGAGAGAGAGAGAGAGAGAGAGAGAGATGGGAAAACGGAATAATGCAGAGACAGATGGAGAGAATAAATAACGAATCCTCATTTAGGATCTGCAATAGAGGAAAAGACATAACATGGTAATGAGGAATCAAGGTGACGCTCAAATTAAACGTTGGTGGTACTAATTGGAATTGAATTGACCAGAGAAATGATAAGACTTTTCAACTATACATCTCTCTCAACGTTGTCAAAATTCAATTTTGTGGTGAGAAGTGGCCGATCAATTTCCCAAGGGGCAATGGAGGTTGGACAGTATAGATATGTAACTGGTAATATAGGATAGCTCAAATGGTCTGACCTGGAAGTTACATTTGACGTGTAACAGTAATTATGACAAGCTTACTAGAAGAGTTATTATGTAGGCAAGAGCAACAGCGCCAAGGTGAATATGTCGAGATGAAGAGCTAAGCATACAAAACTAGCAGAAGTGGAGTACTCCTGAGCTGTGTGAAGCCCACAAGATGAACAAGGTGAGGGGGGACAGCCCTTGATGCCTAAGTTAGCATCTTGCTCAACATTTTGTAAAAAATGAAGAGTTTTGAACCAAAGAGGGACCCTTATAGCTAACTCTGTGCTTAGGGTATGTCTCTTTCTTAGAATATCCGTTGCGGGACTATTCCTTAGTCCTTGGATGAAGAGGTGCCACGTGTCCTGAAGAAGTGGGCTATCTGACTCGTTAAGCATAATAAATCAACCATAATGGGCCGACCAAATCAGGCTGGCCACATGGTATATGGATCTGTTGGTTTGAGCTCATTGTAGTGGGCCGAGAAGAATGATCCTGTTAGCCATGGAAGATGGGAATGGGCCGAAGCCGGTGACCGTATTTGGGCCATTTGTGAAGACGCCTTGTTGGTTTCACACCGATGGCTCAACTCTCTTTAGTTAGGCTAGGACGATGGGAGCAATTTGAACTAAAAATCTAAGGTAAACTGCTGATATCTTGGTCGCAATCGAAGGTGCAATATCCAGGTGAACCCCTTGGGAAGCTATGGCAATCGAGGAAAAACTAAACTTTGGAATTCTCATGGAAAATACTGATAACTGACCTTTGTGGATTGTCGAGAACCTTTGGAGACTATGAGGAAGAATTTGTGAAAGTTAGCACGGTTTACAATGTCATAATTATGAGAAAATCTTCAAATCATGAGAAATAAGAGTTGTACCCTCTAACAATGTAATAACATGGTCTTTAAAAGCTAGAAGAAGCCCACTAAAACACTGTCAGCTTAAGTATTTCCACTAATGTGCAAATTTTTTAACTAAGTACATGAAAATAGAAATGTCGACACCCTTAGCCGTGTCTCTATGCTACTTACTAGGGCTGTCAAAATGGGTCCAGGCCCATTAACTGACCAGTTAGTTATGGGTCTGAGTATACCCTTTACCCATTAAGCTTTCTATTGTCATACGTCATAAAAATTTGTGAGCTGATTTTTTAGAATTTGGACTTAAAATCAAACCCAATTATCTGGCACATAAAGATTTAAGATAAATAAATTCTATATCAGACCCATTTACCTATTTGCCCATTACCCTTATTGGGTTTGAACCGAGTATGGATACATTCTTTTTGGATACGGGTCTATCCAGACTTGGACCGTTAACAACCCTACTACTTACCTGTGCAATTTTATTGAAAGAAATATTCAATAAAATTGGATTGCTTATTTACTAACTTTTAACTACAAATTTAGGTTACTTTGAGAAGTATTGCCCGAGTAGAGAAATTCTGACAGAACTAAGATTAGGAGAGCTATTTGTAAATTCTAGTTTGTCTCTAATTTAAAATATAGGTTACTTTGAGAAGTATATAATTTTAGAGTTATTAGCAAATTACGTCAACATCTCCCTTCATCCTTTTTCTTTTGTCCGGTAAAAACTCAAAAGGCTATAAGTTGTGAGAGAGGAGAGAAAAAAAAAAAAAAACGTCCAAGGCACATCAGGAAAGAGTTCTTCTCAATAAGTAGGAGGTTGTGAAGAATGATTAATTGCTCCTTCACCTTTGGTGCGGTGGTAATGGAATGGTCGCTTAAAATGCCACGTAGAGACTTTTTATTAATGAATTCACCAGAAAAGTCATTCAGATGAAAATTTAGAAAACCAAAATAACTTCCTCCTAAGAATATCTAATTTTAGTTTTTTTGTGAGAATTTGAAAATTCCAGGCAATTGATAAATCTTTGTAGTCAAATTATATTAACTAAGGAATCAACACCACTTAGATAGCAGAAATGGGTTACGATGAGCTTAATTATTTTGAATTGGTTATTTTAGAATACCAAATTCTTGAGTGTAGAGAGGAATTGTTTATTCATCTAATTTTAGGAATAAATAATTCTGGTGCGAAATAACAAATTTCTTTAATCAAATCATAATTAGTCTTATTCTTTGGTATCCCAACGTCAGCATGGAGATACAAGCAATTTTTTATTAAGTGGCATCTCTCATATCCCTCTAACTCTCTCTTCGCAAGTCATTAATGGCTTCAGCTTGTTTATAAACTAGGTTATCCCGAATTCCTTATTCGGAATAGCGTATAATGCATTTAGGTTTGATAGTTCGGTGGGACCCACTGACATAAGAAGAAGAATAAGTAATTCTTGAGTCAAGGATGAAATTACTTATTCTCCTTATTCTGGTATAAGCAATTCTAACGCGATATAAACGATTCCGCCTATTAAACTAGAATTAGTCTTATTCTAAGGATAAACCCCTTATTCTGCTTTTAGGTTTCTAAAAACCGTTGAAAAACTCATGTAGAGACTCTACCTTTTGTTAGTTTTGATATGGCAGATAAATTTCAATGGAGATATTAAAAGAATTATAAAAATGAAATTATTTTTAATTTAAATTTATGCATTACTTTATTTATCAACATTGAATGGCATGCTGATTTATAAATCTAAATTCATGCATAGTATTATTTATCAACATTGAATGTCATGTGGATTTATAAAAATCTCATAGGTATGTTCAACTTCCCTATATAGGTATTACACAAATCTATAATATTATTTTGAAGCTATTTTTGTAATTTCATCAATTGTTATATCTTTTAGCAAACACATCTTTCTATTTTTTTAGTTATTGTCAATGATTTGCAAACATTTTTCTTTTTAACAAATTATTTTTCAAGACTACCTATTTTTTGAACAAACATTGGTATCCTCCATCCCTCTGGAAACTCGAGATATAACCCCACTAAATTTTAGCTCAACTTTTTTTTAAGGCTTCACTACGACAAGAGAACATGTTTATTTTTTAAAAACGTGTTTCAAAAATAATAAATTCATTTAAGGTAATATTTGTTTTATTTTTAAAGAGTCTCGAGAATAGTGCAAAACTCCATCTGATCGGATTCTTCAAGTATCCTATTAGTATTCTCTTAATAGCCAACTAACAGGCAGATAATTCACACGGGGCGTCACTTGACAAATTTAGATCTTCAATTTTTTTAAAATTTTAAAATGTATGATTTGACTAAAAGATACTTGTCAAATTAGCTTCTCCAAAGATTTGAAGATTTTGAAATCCGTGGAATGTCTGATATAAACGCTGTCTGTAATAGGCAAGCGGCTAAGCCCGCAGACCGGCCGGCCCAAACGACCTCCCTCGGCTAACCAACACGGCTCAAAGCGGCCCCACGGCTAGGGGTTTCCGTCTTCCCACTTCATCGTTGCGAGCCGGGCCATCGCCGCCCGTTCCGGTGGCGAACCGGGCCAGAGGCCCAGAAGCCCGACCATTCCACATCGAGCCGCGGGCGTCTCATTATATCGCGGCCCCCATTTTTCACCTATTTATCGTCATCATCGGCTACTCCGCGATGGCCGTGTCCGTCGTGAACCCACTGTTCACTCCAGGCCTCCTCGCCCGTCTCTCTTCCAAGCTCTGCTGCCCTGCGCTCGCCGCCCCCGGAGGCGTCTCCAGTCTCAGGAAGGTCCTCTTTCTCCTCCTCCTCCTCCTCCCTGCCATTGCCGAAGCTCTCGAGCTTTCCCGGCTCCATGTTCTTGTGCTTTTTTCTCCTTGTAACTATCTTGGCCTTGCGGTTTCGCAGGGCTTGTACCTGTTGAGATCGGCGTCCTCCTTTGCGATGGCGTCCTCGGAGCCGAAGGAGGCCCCTTCCAACAACCCCGGCCTCCATTCGGAGCCGGTCGAGGCCACCAAGGGTTACTTCTTGCAGCAGACCGTAAGCCCGCGTTGTACCTTCGCCGCCCTTTTTGTTGTTTGCTAAGCCAATCTCTGATATATTTGTGGTTAACTGGTTATTTTCCTATCCTGTAACCTAGCGATGCGAACGGACCGGATTTGGTGCGGATCCAAGGTGGATTCATCACCGTGTCCTATGTGGTATCGGTTTCGATAGATCGTCCATTAGCCGATCTACGCTGATAATCGGTTGGATAATTCAATTGTTAGTTATCATGTGCTCTCGTTTTAGAAGAGATGTGTATCCATTACCTTATCTGCTGTGCATATCAGTTTAGAAATATTAATTGAGCTATACGTTAATGATTGTTCAGATAAATTGTGTTATCCGTTACCATTTGCATTCCTAATTTGTCCTTTCCTTTCAAAATTTATCAAATGGTTACCACTTTCGTTTATATAGGTATTTTGCTTAAAGATAGTTTTTATCCAGTGGATATAAATGATAAGTCTAGAGAAACTGGTCTCTCCGGCGCAAAATCTTAGATGTTAGTTGACTGGATCCATACTACTTAGTCAAATACTCTACCATGTTCTTGTGAATTCTAGCTTAGACGTGGACATGGTACCATGTTAAAAGTTCTTTCATACTGTGTTAAAAATTAAGCTTTGCAACCTCTCTAGCCAACTATGTTACCTTCACTTGTCAACACACACACACGCACACACTCTAATCATGTGCATTGTAAAGTTCTTTTCATTTTTTCAATATCTTTCTTTGTGATGCATAGCTGTGTGATCACAAAAGCTTTATCCAATCCAGACAAGTATCTGATGCCATTTGAATTGTCCTTTTTATTGCTTGAAATTGCATGGTATGAATTGTCCATATGTTGTTGGTGTTCTGGTGGTTTGCAGATGTTTCGAGTTAAGGATCCCAAAGTCAGCCTCGACTTCTATTCCCGAGTATTGGGCATGACGTAAGTTAACAATGTCATCGTATTCCCCATGCTTTTGTTGCTATAAAACCAGAAGATCCATGGAGAAGTCTCAAGTCCCTTTCCATATCTTTTGGGGAGGACTTTTCCTATTAGAAAAAAGTTGAATTGCTAATGATGGTGTGTATTTCTTTGGTTTATGCAACGGAGTCTTTGATTTTAAATGTAGGTAGTGTCTATATGCTTTCAGTTATGGGACTGAGATTTGGTTTTCGGATCCAGAATACATCATCCATTCTATTGAAAATTGTTCATACAAACCAAATCAAAACTTTTTTTCTTTATAAGTTTAGGTCTTTCCGGATCCTTTTCCCCCATTATAAACTGTTTTTAATAGAGGAAGATAACTTGATGCACCCCCGGGGTCTATTACTCTGCCTGACGGTGCAGCCAGTTTTTTTTTTTTTTCTTTTTTTTGAAACCCCCCATGGTGCCCAATTTTGACTGTTCATTTGGGGTTGGTTTTCAATTTTTCATCTTTTTTTGGCTCGTCCGATCTAAGATCGGATAGTACGGTGGGGTCGGGGTCGGTTAGAAGGTTTCAAAAAAGAATTGCAATTTTATTTATTTTTTACTTGGCTGCACCGCCAGGCGGCGTAATAGCCCCTGGCGGTGCAGCAAGTTATTCTCTTAATATATACTGGTGGAATCACATTGATATCTTATCTTCATATTCTTCTTGTTGTATTCCACTTTCTTGTGTTTGCAATTTACTGTTACTGTTGTGCTGTACTTTATTGTCTGTGATTTATGTAAACAGTTTATACATATTCACTTTGTGGTTTCACATATTTGATGATTTCTTTCACACACCTCTTTCATCCCCAGCAAATAGCCATGTGTCAAACCATGCTTGAGGACTGTGGCTTCTTTTTTTGACATCCAAGAGCATATGTACATGCTGCTGAGACTTCAAGACAGGCCTATTGTGGTTACCAACATCATCCTTCAATATGCATATAAATTACATATGACATTTATTGACAATGCCCCCAAATTCTTTTTCATTGTGTTATAGCAGTGTAACTACATGCTACAGCATAAGACAAATGCTGCCTCTCCTTGTATAATCCTTTGTGTCCATGCAGTTGATGTCTTACAAGTGCATGCCGTGCATGCCAATACAGTGAACAACTTCTCTTCTTTCTTACTAGTTTCTTTTTATCACCTTTTTGTTATCCTGTAAAATTGTTGCTGCTTTTTGTTTACTTAATGCCATCTATTACTCATTTATCAAACTTGTGTGATTCATGATGTCAATTCAGTTTATATTAATCTTGCAGATGCATGCCAGTGCAGCGGGCTGGCTCCCCCTTCCCTTCTTTCCTAGTGGTGTCTCTTTATCACTTTGGGACTTTTTTTCTAGTCTTTCGTGTTTCCCATGTAATCATGTTGAAGTTTTGCAGACCTGTTCTGATTAATGCTAGTTAGGTTGTGAAGGTGTCCTGTTAACAAGATCAGTTGGATTGTGATGTTTTCCCGTTAACAAGAACTGATATATCTAGGCATTTGCTTTATTTCCAAATCCACCAGGTTACTCAAGAGGTGTGATTTTCCTGAAATGAAATTTTCCCTGTACTTTCTGGGATATGAGGTACAAGTAGTGTCATTTCTCTGACTGCTGGATATGATTTCCCCAGGTATAGCTAACAAGAAGGCTTTTCTTTGTGTTTCATGTGAAGGATCCAACATCAGCTCCAGCTGATCCAACTCAGCGAACTGTCTGGACATTCAGTCAGAAAGCAACTCTAGAACTTACCCAGTAAGAGTGATATTGATTTATAATTGTGGCACTTACAACTAAAAGTTTGAAATTTGAGCGTGCATTTATGCAATGAATTTTGCGTTGACAACATTTTCATCTGGGATGCTTCTTCAGTAACTGGGGTACAGAGACTGATCCTGAATTCAAAGGCTACCATAGTGGGAACTCTGAGCCTCGTGGATTTGGTAATGAATCAAGACACATAAAATCTAAACAAGTGTATTGACACTCTTTTAGAAAATCTAGCAGTGAAAAATGCTTCATTGTTATCTTGCTTACCTGCATAATTAGACACAATTCAATCCCAATTCTTGTGACTTTTTATTTATCTCCGATTTTAGGCCATATTGGCATTACAGTTGATGACACATACAAAGCATGTGAGAGATTTGAACGCTTGGGAGTTGAATTTGTGAAAAAGCCTGATGATGGTATATTCTTTACCCAAATCTGTTGTGTATGTGGATCTAATCATCTAATGACTATTATCAACTGCAGCTTTTTGTCTGGTTTGTTTTTTCTTGCTTCATGCATACTTCCTGAACCTTAGTGTAAGTTCAACTGATTTTACGCACATTGTAAATTTGACGCAAAGAGATACAACTTTTAGGCAACAATTGGTTAAACATTTGATATGAAATGAGCAGTGTACGCATGTCAGCCTTAATCAGGCTTATCATGTATTAAGTGGACAAACTTGTGACATGGCATTGCTATATAGGTATATAGGTTAATATTCTGATATGCACAGTGTCCAACAGTTTAGCCCACTGTTTCAAGGGCACTTGGGATCTAGCCTGATGGGAGTGTGGATCAGCTGGTCTGATGCGGGACAGGTGATGGGGAGAAGCTTGATGAAGGCTCGGAGGCCAGGGAAGAAGAAGAACCAGGGCTAGGAGAGGATGAACAGGGAAGGAAGACAGGGGGGATGGAGAAGAGTTACAGGGGCTTCACACCCCAAGGAACACACACAGGCCTCCGACGCACACACAGCGGCTATAGGGAACCTTCTCATCTTTTTTTTCATCATTAGTTTCTTCAATCCCCTCCTTTTTGGGAGAGGCTACATTATATAGGGTCCCCTTAGGGTAGCCCTAGGTGCCATAAAGTCCAAAATACCCCTTGTCCCAAAATAAAAGACTTAAAATAGACCTACATCTAAAACACATCAATTGGACCTCTAATGGGCCAAAGAAAATAAACACTAGGCCATGAGCTTTGTTTCAGCGGTCCCTGGATCCCCATCATGGTCCCAGCTCTGAATTGGAGTGAATGAGGATGGGATGCCAAAATCTGCATGGGATCTGCCAATTCCAACCAGACCTGAACAAGGTTTACAGAAGGTTTAAAATATTATTGCTGAGTTCTGACTCTGGTTCTGATCTAGTGCAACTTGCTGGTCAGGCAATGTGCGACTGGTGCTAGGCAAGTTCTGAGGAAAGTGAAGAGCAATGACCTCTGTGCAGCTTCGTGTGGCCTTGGGGATCACGTAAGGCCTGAGAGAGGTTTGGCTGTGCATTGGTTCCATCGCATGAGGGGTTTCCGAGGCGTTGTGTCCGGTGCGGCGCCCACGGCTCGGCAACTGGTGATTTTGGCGTTCGATCCTGGGCATAGTGGGTTTACACTCAGATATCACCAAAAAAAAAAAAAAAGCGACCTCCTGTGAAGTAGAGAAGAAAACTCTCTGGCTGCCATGCTCAGAGTAGATGTGGGAAGACAGGTGGCAGCAGCCACATCATCACATTGTCCTTTTCCTCCCTTTGCTCTTTTCTTATCTTTTATTCCCTCAGGGAGCCGAGGGCCAACACCATTTGGATGCTTGTGAGGGCTAGAAGAATATAATTGCCATAGTGGAAAATATATCAGCCCTATTTAAAAATAAAATTGAACGCAAGCCCTTAACCTGACCATAATGTCATTAGAATTAAATGAAGTCTTTGAAAATTGAAAAGAAAAAGAAATCTTAGGGGCTGTTTGGATGCAAGTTGTGGAAATTGCATTTTCATAAAATTATATTTGTTTTCTGCATGATCATGTTTACCATAAGTTTGGTTTGATAAGTGCTGTGAGAGCTGTTGTGTTGTATGGGACATAGTAGCGGGTGGTGGGAAAGAAGACATAGAAACTGTGTGTCAGGTGAGGATACTAAGATGGGTGTTGCAATGACGTGGGATATAGGAAAGGGATAAGAAGAGCCATCTTTCTGGGATGTCAGAAGCTGTGCTTTTGGATATTTGTCAATGTAAGGTTGGTTACTATGTATTGCCATTGCAACTACCTACTTGCTCTTCTTGAGGTGAAAAATGAATACATTTGCATTTTAAATCATAATTGTTGTGTGCTCTAAAGTTTCCCAGTACCATATGCAGGTAAGATGAAGGGGCTGGCTTTTATCAAGGACCCTGATGGCTATTGGATTGAGATATTCGATCTCAAAAGAATTGGAGAGATAACTGTTGCTGCTTCCTGAGGTTGACCTATGAATGAGAAGTAAGCTCCCTCTCTTGCCACCACCATCCAGCAGCCCTCAACCCTATATATATATATATATATATATATATATATATATATATATAGCAGATATAAGGGAATATTCCTTCTCGATTCCATCTGTCGAGAGAGTATATCAGCCCTTGGATTATCTATTGAAATCTCAACCATCTAATTCTCCTATTTTGGGTTTTGCTATATCATTTGTTTCCCTTCTTAAAATTGTAACATTGGATGTCTTGTTTGCTGAAAACTGTAGCACAATAACTTGCTTGCTGGATCATTTATTTCCCATTTTAGATTCTTTGAAATAGTCTAAAAACAGCCCAAAATTGGTTTCATATTGAATCTTTTGGTTTTATCTCACCTAAATCTTATATTACATTTCTTTTTGAGTGCATATCAAGAAAGAGAAAGGTCGTTATGAAACAATTGCCAGAAATTGATTATTTTTAAAAGCCTATTCTTGAGGGTTTATGTGGAACATATCTCACAAGCAATTGGAGAGGGCATGTGAAATTGTCACCTTTTTAAGTAACTATTCACTAGCATAAATTGAGAACTTATTCAAATAATGTATGTTCTATTTTATTAACTTTGTCTTATATTTTTATAAATAAACAAACTATAGATTAGTCAAACATTCTATCTTGTTCTTCACTGTTGTAATTTCTCATTTTACTCTCTCAAAACATATATATTAATATAAGCCAAATAATTATTATCGTGTATTTGCACCGGGAAATGATAGAACGTGCCTCGGGGTGCATCTAACTTAGATATGCCTCCATGGAAATCCACCTTCCTCATGGTCAAAAAAATAAATATTTTCATAAATTTTTAAATATTCAAATAGGTCCTTTGGAGTTATTCCCATCCTCGGGGTTTTAATTTTTATTGTCTGATCTTGAAGATCAATTAGAGCCGTCTGATCACTTATTTGATAATCCGTAAAACTCAAGTCAATGGAAAAATTAGTTGATTGACTCCTCTTTTTCCTGATTTTGGAATCCGTAGGATAAGATCGAATGTCTTTTTCTAAAAGAGTTGAAAATATTTTCATGAGTACTAAATGACAAATTTTGTTTTCATTTTCCTTGTAAACGTATTTTCTTATAAAATCAATTTTGTCCGATTATAGTTTATGCATAACCAAATGGACCCATATTACACAAATTTTTGGTAGATGCATTATCCATTGTTTGCGAGTTTCATTAAAAGTTGACCTGTCGTTTGTTTCAACTAAACATGCGAATACCTCTTAGGTCATCTGATTAAATAACTGTATAGCTTTTGATGAGTGGAACAAAATGTAGTGTGATGATACGGTAAGCGAGTTTATGGACGTAACTGGTATGCATTCATATATGCGCAATTTTTTGATACGCATGCCAGATTCCTAGGCAATGCTACTTGGGTTATGCAGGTGAAATATGTGAACTAGAGTGCATAGCCTTGAACTCCAATATTTCTTGCGAGTAATGCCGGAAGTAGGTCAAATAGCCTAATTCATCACTATCTTCACTTATAAGGGAAACCGAGGGTTGGGGGTAGGGATGCAATGGTAATTGATAGTTTGATAATCAATTTGATTATTAATGTCCATCATGAGACATAATATGAGAGTAGTGGAAAATGAAAATTTTAATGAAAAGCATCATGGATGGCATACCTAAGTTGTCATTATGCCAGGTTAGATAACATACATACACATATAACGTTATATACTGTCAAAATTGTTAACCAATACATTTCAAAATAAATACATCATTGTAATACTATGTCAAATTTGTTAATCATTGCTACGAAATAAATAAATAATTATAATACTAAGTATGAAGCTTATACAAATTTTATTGTATTGTAACTCAACTGCTGCATTGAATTTTTGCTGATTTTAAAGGACAAATAACAAGTTAAATATCATCGAATTATCTGATACGAATAGTGTTATCCACTTAACTTATAAGCTTCGAGTGTGCACGTACTTTATCAACTTTGGACATATTATAGAGAATAATACTTTCTTATCAAATTCCAATTTGTATACGCTAAACCTGCCCTTTTGCCTTCCTGGTTAGAGGTATTCCTACCTCCTAGTTAGAGGTAAGGTGATACGATATATCATTTAGGCTCAACAGAATCTAATATCCCTCACTGACCTCAATCTCTAGAAAATCAGATTTAGATCAAAACCTTTATGATGATATTAGATTCAACTCAATTTAATTTGACTTGAATTTTATACCGGGTCAAGTTAGGAACAATTAATTTGACTTGAATCTCACTTTAGTTCAATCGACTCGTCGTTTATTTGATCTTAACTTTTACATCTTTGTCCTGAATTGGAATGAATCACAAGTTAAGTTAGATCGGATTGTAGTCAAGTATGAAACACTTGCTATACTGCACAGCACGGCAGTGGAGTAAATAGAATTATTATTATTATTATTATTTTAATGTTAGTCCTATATGTTCTCACATGTCCGTACAAATTAATATTTGATCAAATCATCTCAAAATTTTTAAAAATTAAAACTTATTATTAGACTTGATACATTACTGTTCATTAGAATTTAACTTTTTATTTAAAAAAATGAATTATCTGATCGAAGAACAAATTATATAAATAAGTAAGTAAATTGGGATTACAAGCTCAGTCACATTCCACAACTCCGTGCGGTTGAATTATATGACTAACTTAACTAGTTGGATGAGCTGGCATGGCCAACTTCGTAATATTTTATTTGACAAATATATGTTTTGATTGACAAATACATCTTTCGCTTGACAAATATAGATCAATCTAAAATTTATATTTGTCAATCGAAATATTATACGAGTGATCATGTTAGTTCATCCAACTGATTGAGTTGACTACATGATCAATCATAGAAAATTATATAATGAATGGACTTGCTGCACAATTCAATTGGATAGCAAAGTATCACTCATTTGTTTTTGCTGCTCTGCATACGGCACGGTAGTGCAGATAAGTGCTTCTCATCTCCGCTTAAAGAAGATCGAAACATACGCGACCCACTTACCCGACTGGACCCAACCGTGTCCCCCTTATCCTCTCTACCCACGCTTTATGCCGCCATTTTTGAGCTCCTCCGCTCCCCCTCTCCCTCTCGGTACCGTTGCTTTGCAGAGCACGCACGGTCGCTCCCCTCCGCTCTTGTCTAATGGCGGCACTAATCGCCGCCGTCCCTCCGGCCGCGCTCTCCTCGCTGCACCACTCCGCCCCTTCCCTCTTCTCAAACCCTAATTTTCCCCTCCGCAGCCTCCGCAGAGGCATACCCTTCATCCGAGCTTCCACCTCCCCCTCCAAGCCCCTCACTGAGTTCAACATCACCTTCGGCGCCGCCCCGGCCAGGGAGAAGAGCCCCGCTCCGAGCCCACCGCCCCCCAAGGCCCCCGCTCCCCTCTTGATGCCATGGATCGTACGGGGCGAGGACGGCAACCTCATGTCCAACCCGCCCGCCCGCTTCCTCTACGCCATGGCGGAGGCGAATGCGTCGTCGGCCAAGAAGGAGAAGCGGAAGAAAGAAGACGTCGGCGGGAAGAAGTCCCCGGCGGCGGCTTCTGCCTCGGTTCCTTCGGCCCCGCCGAAGTATTCGAAGGCCGCCAGGAGGTTCTATAACCAGAATTTTAGGGAGCCCCAGAGGCTTAACAAGGCTTTGGCAGCCGCTGGAGGTGTGTTGTCGCATATGTGTTGTGCTTAATGCTTGCTCTGTGTGTGTATTCAGCTAACGGTCGTTGTGTGTTATTAAGTGCAGTGGCTTCTAGACGGAGCTGTGATGAGCTTATTTTTGAAGGCAAAGTGACTGTTAATGGCTCCGTGTGCAAGGCTCCGCAGGTACTCTTTTTTGCTTGTGAGTTCGAACGATTGGAGATGAATTATTTCATGCATGTCATTGCTCAAATCTTGTTAGTATTATTGCCTTTTGTTTTATGGGCGTCTTTGTTGGCGTCAGGTAAAATATAGCATAGTAAAGCAGATTTGAAATTTTCCATCCCATCTAACACAAACTTTGGGTGAACGAGCCCCAGGCTTATCCTTAATCCCCACTGTGGTAAATCTTTTTGACAGTGAGGAGAATCTTTTAGGCTTTCTTCGGATGCAATTTAAGAAAGCGTGGCTACAGTCACCGTAGATCCATTTGTCATCAGCCCATTTATCATAATTGAATTTTCTGTAACTCAAGTTTGGTTGTTTTTCGTAAACATAATTGAATTTATCACAATCCTGAGAGACATCTCTAGCATAAACCAACTCCAAGTAGGTTTAAGGAAAACACATATATGGGGAGGTTTAGACTTTGAACTTGAGTTAATTTATGATAAATCCGTTTTTAACCATTCAAACTGAGGTCTGCATGGAAAGTGAGTTTGTAGTAGATGTAACATGTCTATAACTTTCATTCAAACAAGCCTTAGTTTCCATACTTTTTTTTTGAATATCGAGAGTAAACTCATGAACTCATGATCGAGCCCTACATCACTAGCATGTTGGACACGATTAGTGTTTCTCAAAGTCTTACATATGATTATCTTGGATGTTTTTTTTTTTTTTTGTATTGTTATTTTCTTCTTTTACGGTGATTTATGAGAGAACACATCGCCTCAAACGCAGTCGTCTAGGCATTTGAGGCCGAGGCAAACCCCTAGTTACTTTGCTCGCCTCTCTCCTCTATCTACATAGCCATGAAGTGCATTACCCAACTTTGACACCCCTAAGAAAGTTTATGTACAATTTAATTTGTGCAAGGGATAGCACAAAGGTATTTCAAGCTCATGCTGGACTAAGTCTCATGATTGTCCTCTGCTGATGACTGGTACCAGCCAAAGTAGCTATCATGCAGCTTTCTGTTCTGGTAACATGCTGTTCTACTACTAAACCATTAACTAATATTATATTTACTCTTAATCAGTGTATTGAAGGCATAAAGACCACGTGAGAGAGAACAATAAGGCTATGTAAAATTGACCATTCCCAAACCCCTTGGTTGCAGAGGCTTGAGGCATTGGGCTGCCTCTTTGCCTCTCTCTCTCTCTCTCACACACACACACACACACACACACGTGTGTGTGTGGGCCCGCACATGCAAGCATGTAGAGTCTGGTGGCATTGGGTTGCTCTGTGTGTGTGTGAGAGAGAGAGAGAGAGGGAGACACGTCAAGGCATGTAAATTTATTTGATCAATAACTGTTTGGCTGTTTGCAATATTTAACTTAAAGTAGATTACATCATGGCCAAAACATGTGTTTTGCTTTCAAGTGGCTGTTGATTAATATGCTTGATTTGGAACAGACTCGGGTAGACCTTGCCAGGGATTCTATCTATGTTAATGGGAACCGTCTTTCAAGGAAACTCCCCCCAAAGCTTTATTTTGCTGTGAACAAGCCAAAAGGGTGATGCATTTTTTCTTAAATGATTCCTTTATGTTATACTGATAACTTCCAAGTTGTAGCTCCTCATGTGCTATGCTATTCTTAGATGGCAGAGTATGATATTATTAACGCATTGCAGGTACATATGCTCGAACGGTGTAGAGACTAAGTCTGTGCTATCCTTTTTTGATGATTATTTGAGGAGTTGGGTATGTGATTACTCACTGCCACCTTGAGATACAAACTTATTTTTTTTCATCATTAACAATTTACCTTATTGTGTAACATTATAGCTATTTCTCCTGTCTTATACTCAAATATTAAATATGTTCACTGGAAAACTCTTTATCCGGCCATAGTCATAATTGTAAATCTGTAATTTACATTTCAGACTAAAACAAATTCAGGGGTACCAAGGCCACGGTTATTTACTGTTGGCCGCCTTGATGTTGCTACAACTGGCTTAATAATTGTTACAAATGATGGTATGCTGTTCAATCTGTCATTGGCAATTGTAATATCATTGATCCTCTTCTTGTTTTAACTTGTTTCGGAAGACTAATCATTTAAAGCTACCATATATCAGGGGATTTTGCTCAAAGTGTTGCACATCCATCATCTAACTTAACAAAAGAGTAAGTAACCTCTCTTTGGCTTTTGTATTGCTTAATCTCTTTCCGAACTGGGTGCTTGTTAACATTGATAATCCTGAATTGAAATCCCACTAATGGATACCCTTTTATTTTCTGGTGAGTATTTTAACATTGTTGGGGATACAATATATATCTGTTTAGTTATATATAGCTTGATCTGCAAGCACAACCACATTTAGGAAGTCGTAATGCTGATGCTGGTGATGATGCAGATAGTGAAGATGATGTTGATGATGATGTTTACTTCTATTTATATCCCGCCTAAAGATTGATGACGAGCCTTCCGTCAGAGTTGATTGGACGTAGGGGAAGTCCAAACTGCAACCACATTAGGAAAATGATGATGGTGGTAACTTACTTTTATCCCGCTTGAAGCCTGATTAGTGGATTGATGAAGAGTAAAGGCTTCTGTGGGTTGATCAGAGAGAGAGAGAGAGAGAGAGTAAGAGAAAAGTGAATGGACTTCTTCTGCTTGGCTGGGGGTGGTTAGGTTGTGATCTTGTGCAAGCACAATCCCTCAACCCTATACAAAAAAGCGGTACGGTCTGGATCCCTAACAATGTTCGAAACCCTTCCTATGGAGGGACCATGTGTTGCTTGGCTATGTTTTAGAGGTAATTTGTTCAGACAGCAAACAAGTTATATTTGGCTGGTTTCTGGTTCACTAGAGGCATCCAATTATGAAGATGCATTAGGTGGGGCCACTTGAAGCATGCATGTGAAACTCATTGATCCCAAGAACTATAGATTATGTTCCTGTGAATACAATTGAAAGACTATTAAAATTATCTGTTTCTTGCTCGCTAATAACGCTGTATGCACAAGAATTTAGAGATGCTCCCATAAAGACTCTCCTTTATAACATTCACATTGATTTGTCTGCACCATGCTAGAAATTAAACAGACGACCTACCAAAAGGGAAATCTAATAAAAAAGTCAAGAAAATCACAAAAAAAAAGTCAATGTAAAAACTGCCTGAAAATAGATGGCGCCATTAAAATTTGTCAAAAGCAAGTAGCAACATAACATTGATTTTCTTGCATGCTCCGCTCTTTCTCAACAAGGAGGTTTTTCAGCGGAACTTAGTAGAATTTGTTGCTGTGAGAGTTTTTTGTCTATACTTTTTTCTGATACTTTCATCATCATCATCATCATCATCATCAAAGCCTTATCCCAACTAATTGGGGTCAGCTACATGAATCTTGTCTTGCCATCTTAATCTATCCAATGCCAAATTAAAAGTAACGCGTAGCAATACCAAGTCTTTTCTAACTACATCCAACCACCTCATCTTAGGTCTTCCTTGATGTCGTCTACCTTTCTCCACTTTAATTCTATCACACCTCTTAACTGGTGTTGAACTTGGGCAACGATGTGTATGACCAAACAATCGCAACCTATTCTCCCTAAGTTTAATGTCAATGGGAGCTATCCCTAAATTGTTACGTATATATTCATTCCTAATTTTTTCTGATACTTATGTAATGGTTTCCTTCTGTCGATTTTTTTAATATAATTTTACTAGGAAGTAATAAAAGTATGTTTGCTGCAGTTATATTGACCAATATATGAAACCACGTGGCTCATTTTCAAACTGCTCTTTCTGATTTTTCTACCATCAATTTGGGAATTGTAGATATATTGCAACAATAGAAGGTGTAGTTCATAAGAAACACTTAATAGCCATAAGTGAAGGCACACGGATTGAAGGGGTGCACTGCACACCAGATTTTGTGGAATTGATCCCTGTACAGCCACAGTCAAGACCTCGACTTCGGATTGTGGTACGTATCATTTTTTTTTTCAATTACTCCTTTGTCTTTATGTTGATTGGTGGATAATCTTATTATCACATAGCTATCTGCCACATGAAAATTAATGTCTTCTATCAAGTCATTTATGTGCCCATGTTTGACTATTGCGTATCATTTACTATATGAAAATTAGTGTGTTGTGCGTTCTGTCAGGGATGTGTGTGATATGCATGCCCTCTTTTTTCTTTTTACTGAAAGTGGATATTGCCACATTTTATTGGAATAAAAGAAGGGAATTTGGATGTATGGTGACGGTATGCTTAGGGGTGTAAATAAATTGGTATACTCGACGAGTAGCTTGAGCTCAGTTCGGCAAATACTCAAACTCGGCTTGTTTATTAAGCTAAATGAGCTGAGTTCAAATGAATTTTCACGTTCAGATTGTAAAGTCGAGTTTGAGCACAAGCCTACTCGATTCATTTAAGCTTGTGAACAAACTTGTTTACTATTTATCGTTTAAAATTATAATTGTTTTGATAATTTTGATATTAAAATAAAATTATTAAAAATCAGAAAGGGGAGCAAGTCTATATTGGCCTTGCTCTTGCAGACCCTTCTGCATTTAATGTTATGCCAGCCTCTATCCTTCTCCCCACCACCATGCGGCCATGCCAGAAGGACCTGCTCTATGTAGACTCAAGTTTCTTAACTAACCATCCTCAGGATCCTGATAGATAGGTAGTAAGTAGGGCACTATCAAGAACACAACCTCATTTGAAGAAAATGTTAATCTTGTGTTTAGATAAAAGCATTGGCATTTGTTTTTTTAACGATCTCGGTCCTATATGGTACTATCCACATTAAAAAAAACTATCCTTGTCCTGTGTTCATTTTTTTTGTTTTCAGATAAGTGGTTGACATTGTTGATATATTCATTTTTATGAACAAAGCTGGTTAATATTGTTGGCAGGTTCATGAAGGAAGAAATCATGAAGTTCGACAACTTGTAAAAAATGCTGGTCTTCAGGTGAGCAACTGTTCTTTGATCGATCTCAGTACTTCATTTGTTTGTCTATTCTTCTTAAACATTGTCATTTTGCTAAATATAATCTTGAGAATTTTTCATCTCTTTAAGATGTGGTTACTTGGACATTGTAGTCAAGGGTAATTTTTTCTTATTGGTTAGTTATATTTTTTTTTTTGTGTTGTAAGGGTATTTTATGTTTCTTGGGGACAAGGGGTGTTTTGGTCCCATGTATTATTGTAACCCTATGCAACACTTAGATACACAATGTATGGGTTGGGTGATGTCGTTGTTGAGGCCGTACCCTTCTCTCTCTATATACTTGTTCTTCCTTGTGCATCGCCTCTTGAGTCTACCCCCTTACCTCTTGCCTCTGACATGACTGGTTACACCTAGTTTGCGGAACAAGTCCTCATCAGACATGGTTGGCAGTATCGGCCGATATGTATCGGTATCGGTGGGTACCAATACCATACTAAGTGGACCGATACTGAGCGATATTGGCCCGGTACTGGGCCAAAATGGACTCGATACTGGCCAGTACTGGCCGATATGGTCGATACTGATACCGGTGCGTATCAGTATCGGTACCCTCTAATACTGGTACCAATACCAGTATTGCCATCCTGGTCATCATCTGTGCTTACTTATTTCAGGCATACTTGGCATAAGAATGGGCCTCCTATGGATCCACCACCTTAAGAAGCTGCTGAAATTTCACGTCCATTTTTGGCTTCTACACCTTCAGTACCCTCTGACTTGGACCTTCCCATTGCTGTTCGAAAAGGGACACTCGCTTGTACCAAGCATCCTCTTTCGAATTATGTGTCCTATTCTCGTATTTCACCCTCATATTGCTCTTTTTCGTCTGCTATCTCCACTTACCATGTTCCTAGCTCCTTTGTTGAAACTGTTATAGGTCCAAAGTGGGTGGTAGCTATGGATGAGGAGATGCAGGCTCTCAACAAAATTAACATCTGGGAGTTGGTGGAATTACCTTCAGGGACGAGTCTAGTGGGGTCTAGATGGGATATACCATCAAATATTATTCTGATGGTACTATTCAGTAGTACAAAGCACGATTAGTTGTCAAAGGTTTTACCCAGACATGTGGTGTTGATTACATGGAGATCTTTACTCCAGTGGCTAAGCTGAAATCTGTGACGGTTGTGTTATCTCTTGCTATCCAGTTTTCTTGGGAACTTCATCAGCTTGACGTCAAGAATGTCTTTCTCAACGGCGACTTGCAAGATGAATTGTATATGCAGCTTCCTCTTGGACTTGATGCCGGGGGAAAATTATGTCTTCTAAAGAAGGCATTATATGGGCTGAGACAGTCCCCAAAAGCTTGGTTTGACAGATTTTTGATAGCTATGGTTCAACTTGGTTATCAACATGGGAACTTTGATCATACTCTCTTCACGAAATGGATAGGTGGTCGAGTGGTGGTTCTCTTTGTGTATGTGGATGATATGATCATCACTGGAGATCATTCGACGTAGATACAAAAGTTACAGGATAGCTTGGCACATAAGTTTGACATTAAAGATCTTGCGGAACTGAAGTATTTCCTTGGTATTAAAGTTGCTAAATCTCAGCATGGTCTATACATTTGCCAGTGGAAGTACGTCTTTGATTTGCTTCAAGAGATTGGAAAGTTGGGATGTAAACTAGCTCTCACTCCTATAGAGACAAATCATGGGCTTTCGACGTCAGTAGGAGAACTTCTGTCTGAAGCTCACAAAGGTAACCTACTAGCGGCTGGTAGGCAAGCTGTTCTATCTACCTCTCACTCGACCTGACATTGCTTATGTTGTAAGCATTGTCAGTCAATTTATGCATGCTCTCTGGGTTCCATATATGCACGCTGTAGAGCGAATATTGTGTTACATCAAATCCTATCCTAGTAAAAGATTGTTGTACACTAAGGCTGCCCACCTGAATGTTGATGGTTTTACCTATGCAAATTGGGAGGGCTCGCGAGATGATAGGCGGTCGACCACTGACTACTGTTTGTTTCTTGGTGGGAACATTTTGACTTGGCGAAGCAAGAAACAGACTGTCTGTACTCGTTCTAGTGCTGAAGCTGAGTATCATGCAATGGCACATGGTATTACAGAGATGTTATGGTTGATGCTTTTCCTTCAAGATTTTGGAGTTTAAGTTCATCTTCTGATGCACCTCTATTGTGACAATAAAGCTGCCATCAACATCGCCAATAATCCCATTTAGCATGACATAACCAAACACATTGAGATCGATCTCTATTTCATTCGGGAGAAGCTGGATTCTCAGTCTATTGATCAACTCTCCGATGTCTTCACCAAAGGGCTGTCCAAGGATCTTTTTACTTCTCTATTGTCCAAGTTGTGCATGGCTGATATCTATGCTCAGCTTGAAGGGAAGTATAGTCAGGGGTAATTTTGTCTCATTGGTTAGTTATGTTTTTTATGTGTTTTTGTTTGTGTTGTAAGGGTATTTTATGTTTCTTGGGGACAAAGGGTATTTTGGTCCCATGTATTATTGTAACCCTATGCAACACTTAAATACAAAAGGTATGGGTCGGTTGATGTTGGTGTTGAGGCCGTACCCTTCTCTCTCTCTGTCCGCTGTTCTCTCCTTCCTCCTCCCCTCCTCCTCTTGTTCTTCTTCAGACATGTTATGGGTTTAATTACTGTTATATGGACGTGCGATGTGGGAAGGGTATGATGTATACTTTCACTTGGTTGAGCCAGGGTCTGTTCAATCTTATTTCCATATATATAGTTCCCTGGTAGGCATATAGACAAGTAAGGGAAGGCAATGTAAATACCAAAATACAAAGTTGCAACCATCAATGAGTTCAAAGTTTCACACTCCTCTCCAACCTATCATTTTGGCATGTGGGTTTAATATGCTGGAGAGGAGTTTGAAACTTGAACACCACTTTTTAAGGGAAAATTTGTTGGGCATGTATGTTCTGAGCTTTGGTGTACGTTTTGTTTATAGTTACCTTAGATATGTTCACATATTCGTATCTTAAGCTTGCCCTCTCTTCATCTAGACTGTTTCAGTGTTTAGATTGAACATTTGAGGGTTTCTCCTAGTCAGATGACATAAACTGTGCAATAAGTAAGGTAGCCTTTCCTAATTATCAATATGTCTTGTGGGGCTTTAAGCAGTCTACTCTTAGCTTCCTTGGCCAGGTACCTGGCTGCTGGCACCTTCTAGAAACTTTGACGGGAGGCAGATAACAAGAGATCCTTGCCAAATCCTTTGGGTCCTTTATTGTATCTAGCTGACTGCAGATTGAATGGACAAGGCTTGTGTTAAACATCAACATTGATTGATGATGATTCAAATAAAAGGACATTTAAGTTTTTCTTTAGATCAGGGGTGGGCAGGTGAATGGCATAATGGGTAGGCCCTGGCCTTCAGTGGGTTAAATACCTTTAGGTCGTAGGTTCAAGTCTCTACATCTCCCTGAAGTACTTTACCCAGCACCTTGGCCCCCTTCACGTGCTGAGCAGTTTATCTGGTATGACTTGGGTGTCTGGCCTGGGAGCTGTCCCAAACTCCAGCCGTAGTGTGGTATGACTTGGGTGTCTGGCTTGGGAGCTGCCCTAATCCCCAGCTGTAGTGTGGTATAACTTGGGTTTCTGGCCTGGGAGCTGCCCCAAATCCCAGCTAGGTTTCCTATGGATACTATCTCTACTTTAGAACAGTTTTTTCTTTAGATCAAGATATCCATTCCCTCAACTATGATCATTATTTTTGCCTAGGGGCTCATTATTAACTGCCTGCCTTTTTATGGATGTCGGTCACCAAGTTTTTAAGGATCAAAGTTGATCCTTGGATAAACACTGACAAGTCCACTATATTCCTTCCTTTTTCTTCCCACGTCTTTTTCTTTCTTCCCCATGTCCATTACCAGGAGATGGTAGTGCCGATATTGCCATCTTGGTTCCAGTTCTTGCCAGAAACTAGCTGGTTCCAACTATGCAGGACCCGCTGCATTTGTTTTTTCAATGTGGGCAGGCATGGAGATGCGCTGCCGGAAGTCTTTTGTTCTTCTACTATACTTCATTCTCTTTTCAGCTGCGACCTATACCTGCAGAAACAAAAGAGGAGGAGGGCAGAAAGAAGAAATAAGAAGAATAGGATAATGATGGGGGAAAAGAGAAAGAAGGGGTGAAAATGCAAGTATTGGCATCAGCCGTCAGGCAGCAGCCGCACACAGCGCTCTTGTTGGGTAGGTGCCAGCTGCCTCCTCCTGCCCTATCTCTTTTGTCCAAGGTTAAGAAACCCGGGATCGGGGCTCGGATCGGCCGGTCCCAAACCGATCGGATCGGCCGATTCCGATCCGAGTCAGTCCGATCCCGGCCGATCCTGGCTGAGTCAGGCTCGGCTGGTTCGGATAGCAGAAAAAAATAGAAAAAAATATGAAAAAATGTGGAAAAAATATAAAACACAAGTCTAATGCATAATTGTGTTGAAATACATTGATTTGAAGTACATAAGATGTTGTTGGACAAAAAAACCTTGAATAAACTTACATATATGATTATGAACTTACATTTATTCTAAACGTACATTATACTGAATGAACATATGGCTAACATACTCAGCCCATGACATATAGTTCTGGTAGTATTGTTCATACTGCATCACATACCGGCTATAGTCATCCGTATTGGTATAAATGACTGAAAACTGTGGATATTCTAGATAACCCCCTGAATAGTCGGATGTATCAGAATGTTGAGGAGGGTAAACTACATATCCAGTAGGCTGACTATATGATGATGCATCTGATAGTTGCTCCTGATATTCCTGAGGAGCTTTACCTTTGTCCTTCCTCCTTGATCTGCTGAATGTTTGAATGGAAGATTCTTCACGTCCTCCTCTGCTACCATGATGTTCATCTTGGGTAGCATGTGTGAATTCTTCTTCTCCAGTGAATTGAATTGGTGAAGCTGGGGCTGGGGCACTGGTAGCATCTCCGCCATCCTCAGAACTGTTGGAGCTCGTCTTTGATGTCGAGTCATTTGAGGTTTGATATTGGACCTCATCACTTGGTTCTGGCGTTTCATCATCTTCCTCGATAGTCTGCAGATCAGCAATTTGAATTCCAGTACCACTCTTCCTTCTGCTTGGTACTTGTTTTTTGCTCTTCTTCTGACGTTTTGGAGAAGGAGGTTGAAAATCAGTAAGTAATGGAACATTATCTAACTCACCTTCCGCCCATTCCCGATCATTTGGGTTGAATTCAGGCTCATTTGAGGTGCTTGAATCAACCCATGCATTTAGTGGATGTTGTTCCTCGAACAGCTCATCCAAGTCTATGGGTTCTTCTGCATGTGTCGTCTATGTGGCTTGTCCGGAAATTTTCTCTTTCTCCTGCCTTTGAAGGTTCCTTATGAGCTCCAGATTCTTTAGCTTCAACCTCATGTTATAATGACAGAATACGAGCTTCTCTAGACGGCTCGACTTCAATCTATTCCTTTGCTTGGTGTGAATCAAGCCAAATGTGCTCCAGTTTCTCTCACAGCCTGATGAAGAGGTTGTTTGACTTAAGACCCGAATTGCAACATAGGCTAGATCTTCATACCCATATGTTTTTCCATGATCTAGCCACCAGTCAGCTGTAAATAGAAAATTGGCCATGTCAACAATGTGCAAGTTATAATTAAAATTTAAGTAGAACATCTAGTTAATAATTTTCAAACCTGGACTCAAAATTTTAGCAGCTCTTTGAGCAGTACTTGTCCCAAAGTGGTATAACATCATTCTGTAATCATGCATTTGCTTGCATGCCAATATTGCTCTGTCCTCATCTGCAAGCATACGCTTAATAACAGACTTAGCCCCCATCAACACTTCCGAACAACTATCATAGCTATCCTTCTTCCCATCAGTTCTGAACATGTACTGAGGGTTGAAAAAATAACCTAAATAAATAAGTCGAAGTTAGTTATTACTTAAGAGAAATGTGTATACAAATAATACATATAGAAAGTTAGTAGCTTACCAGCTGCATGAAGATCGTGATGTAAAGTGTGTTCCCAACGTCTGTCTATTATGCCCCACCACTTCACAAAGGTTGTTGGGTTGTTCAGTTGAATGAGCTCCTTAGCTCTGTCCATAGCTTCATATAAAAAATCCATATCCGATCTTCTTTCTCCATCACAAGATCGCAAGACACGGACAAGCAGTTCTACAACATTTAACACCGCTTGCACCCCCTTCCAGAAGGGTCTAGACTGAATTAGATCAGCCACTTTCTTACCTTTCTCTCTGACCTTAGTTGGTACATGCCGCAATATGTGATTCTCCCAATCTTCCGATGCCACCATCCTAATCAAGTTGTTTTTTTGTTGACTTAAACTATCTAGAGAGATATATTGAGATGCAAACTTGGTGGCTCCCGGACGAAGCAACTCTCTTCCATGAGTATGTGTGCGCATGATATCCAGAATGTTGTTGTGGTTGTAGATGAATGTGGTGATAAATCGACCACTCTTGACCACTCCATCTACCATCGGATCAGAGCAAATGTCTTCCAACATCAAGTCAATACAATGAGCAGAACAGGGAACCCAGTATAAATGTTCTCTCTTCTGCATCAACATTTGTCCAACTAACTTGAACGCCGCTGCATTGTCCGTAACCACTTGGACAATCCTTTTCTCGCCCACTTCTTCCACCATTTGATCCATTAATTCACATAGGTACTGGGCATTCTTTATCTTTCCAGATGCATCAATGGACTTCCAAAATACGGTTCCAGCTTTACAGTAAATTAAGAAGTTGATCATACTTCTTCTTGTTATCCCTGTAAAATTCCAAACGTGATAAGAAATCAGAAAGAGACCTATTCTGATTAAGAAAAAATGAAGATAAGATAAGAAACTGAATATAAGATTTATGTACTTGTCCATCCATCGCACATTAAAGTGCATCCATACTCATCCCAGATCCTTTCAAATGATTTAATGTATGTTCGGATGTCATCAACTTCCATATCCAAGTACTTGTTGTATATCTCATATGGAGAAGGTCCTTCAACCCCTTTGCCAACTTCTTGTATGGTCTCGATCATGGACTCATAATATGGCCCCTTGGCCGCATTAGTAGGGATACTGTTATAGAAAAACCACCTAGATGTAGCTCTCCCTATCTTCTCCTTACAAAGTTTTAAGTTCTTGAATGCAGCACTAATAGAAGGTTGTTTATCCCTCTTCTTGGTGAGCAAGGGATCTATTGGACCTACTCTAGGATCTGCAGCTCTAGTGAACTCCTGAGGCAGCTCCTCGCATACATTAGTGCTTATGCCGGCACTAGTGCTCCCTTGTGCAGAAGGTGTGGAGCCACTTCCTTGTCCTCCGTATCTTCCAGTGTGCCGAAATAAGTCCTCATCTGCAAAGGACCACCTGCTTGCTTCCATTGCACGTCGCAATTCAGCTTTAAATGTAAAAGAAAAAAAATTAATCTACTATAACTATTTGTCTGAAAACGTTAAGTGAAGAACATGAAAATAAGTTAAATAAGAAACTTACTTGTATCCCAATCATCAACATTTATAGGTTGATTACTTCCACCAAGCCGGACTCCAGCATCAGACCTTCGCGCTGGTTCAGTCAATTCCTCTCGAATTTCCTGTCTTCTTCTGACAGTACTTGCTTTGCTTGATTCCTTCTCCTTCATGTAAGTTCGAAATTGGATCTTAACCTCTGAAGGAACTCGAGCACATGCTGCAACTTCACCTTTTATTCCAGCAAGATGTTGTTTGAATCGGTAGACCCCGCCAGAGACAACCCGGTTGCAATATTTGCATTGTACCTTTCTTTGGCCCATGTCCACCGGTGTGCAATGACCCCAAGCAGGATCAACACTAGGAGGATTCCCAGATGACCGCTCAGCAGCACCTTGAGATGCCATTCCTTCACAGCACAAGAAGATGAGAGATCGCGGAGCTTGTAGTAGACTAGAAGTGACCTCGTGGGAGAGATGGAGAGAGAATTCTATGAGGGAGAGAGAGCAAGAATGTTAGGAGGCTCAAAGGGCATTTGTGGAGCCTTAGGAGGGCCTTGGGGGGGTTTAAATAGACCCCCAAGGCCCAAACTAGCCGTTGCTGGCCGTTTGGGAACGGCCAGCAACGGCTAGTTTGACCCCCAACGGCTAGTCAAACTAGCCGTTGGGGGCCGGGTCGGGCTGATCCGAGCCGACCCGGCCCGATCCGGTCCCGGATCGCCCGATCCGGCTCGGACCGGCCGATCCGAGTCCTGGACTCGGCCAGGTTACTCGGGATCGGCACGGTCGGCCAAAAACCTGTCCGACTTGGCCGATCCGTGCCGATCCGAGCCGAGTTTTTGAATCTTGTTTTTGTCCTCCTCCCTAACCTGTCATGTGCACTCAGTTAATTTAAGGAGGCAAGCATTAAATTTACTTTATTAACTTTTAGCCATTTCTGACCCTAAAACCAGCTGAACCAGACTGGTTGCCAGTTCCAATTTGGGTCAGCTAGTTCTATCTGAACTAGCCATACTTTAATTCCTTGCTCATCTCTTAGCTACAACTTAGCGTGGAAAGAGACTGGAGATCTGTATTTCGCATGTGATAGCAGCGCATGCTGCTAAATTCCTTGGTCTAGTTTGAAGATAATGGTTGGAGGTTCATTTGTAGCATGACGTTTGAACACATACAAGATCTAATTGATGGTCATACTAAAATGAAATTTTCTAAACAAAATCTTAAGGATGTGTCAGAAACAATTCAGTATAAGATCTGCTTGGTACATCTATCAGAAAATTGTCAATCTGGGGCTGAAGCTGCTGTTCCTTAAAATATGTTGATTATTGGAGTAAAATTATCAAAAGTTGCTTCATCTCTGGTAAGAAGCTTTCACAATCGTTTGTTCACATTGGCATGGAATTTTCATCAAAAAATTACTCTTCTTTCCGTTTTATCTTTAAAACCTTGTCTCTTTTCATGGTACTACTGCAGCATGAAAGGTGAGTACAAACCCCTCCTCCCTACAAACAAGAGAGAGAGGGAATAAAATAAATAGGAGGAGGAGAATGGGGGTGGCCACCGGTTCCTCAAACCGGTGGCACCCCCCCCGACCGGTTCTTAACCGTGGGGGGGGGGGGGTATAAACCGGTGGCACCCCCCACCGGTTCCCAACCGGTGGGGGTGCCAACCGGGCCCCCTCCCCCTCTCTATTCTCTCTAATCTCTCTCTCTCTCACTTGGTATCCGGTGGGCACCCCCCACCTCAAAGTTCCACGGTGGGTACCCCCACCGGTTGAGGCCTCCATGGCCTATAAATACCCCCCAAGGGGTAAGAAGAAGGGTATGCCCATTTGGCCCAAAATTTCCTAGGGGAAACTTTGCCAATTTGAAGATCAAATCCGGTGCTCTTGTCCGAGTTTGCTGCGATTTGGAGGAGATATTTTCTTGGAGGGCTCTCTCCCTAAGGTTTATTCCTAAGGGGAAGCTCTGCCAAATTTATGTTGTAAAAATCACCGTTCTATAAGACGGGATTATGCCGAAATAATGAATGAAATGCCACTATTTGTTCTTTGAGCATATGTGTGTGCATGTGTGTTCATGAATCTACTATTTAGGTAACACCATGTTACTATATTTTCACATGCATAATAATTAGTTTTATAACTAATTAAAATACATAAAACATATAATTAAATATTCTAAAATATCATTGGCCTCATCCCATACATAACTAATCTTAGACTCATAATTAAAACTCAATAATGAAACATTGAGACATAAAATAATATACTTAAGTTAAAAAATGACTTAAATACCCCCCATACTTAATTAATTAATAAAAATCTGTGAAAATTATTTAAAATTAATAAAATTAATATAAAAATCAGAAAAAAATCTGTAAAAACCAGTAATACTCAATAAAAATCAGAAAACTAAATCCGGAAATTACATAAACTCAAAAATATGACTTAAATATCCTTCATATATCTAATTAATTAATAAAAATGAGCAAAATTAATAAAAAATCAGTAAAATTCAGTAAAAAACTAGTAAAAAACAGAGAACCAAATATGAAAACATATAAAATTCTGAAATGATTAAAATGCCCCTAAAACTTAATACAAATTACAAAAATACCCTCAAACATGATAAAAATCTGTAAAAATCACAGAAAATTCTTTAAAATATCAAAATCTCTCCTATGCCCAAAATACCCTCCAAACCTTAATAAGATGGGTAAAATTATCAAAATACCCTAAATATGATAAAAATAAATAAAAATCTCAGAAAAATATAAAAAAAGACTCCAAGTCTAATAAACCCAATTTAAGGTAAAATTACCAAAATACCCCTATAACTTAAATATGTCTAAAATGATCCTACAATACATCCTAAGGGTTTTCAAGTCTCCCTAAAATGTTAAAAAACCTAAAGTGACAATAATACCCCTATACCCTCTAACTTGGCATAATTACAAAAATACTCTTATGGGTCTAAAATACTTGGAATCAATCCAGAATACTTGGAATCAATCCAATATACTTGGAATTAATCCAAATAACTTGGAGTTAATCCAAAATCATATAAACCCATCCTAAACTTGGGTGAGGCCAAGAGCTTAACCTAAAATATACCTTCATATGCATGTGTTGTCTGTAGTAGTAGTGTTTCATGGTATAAGGGCATCAACGGACGGTTAATCAAGGGTTGTCGAGCGGTTGTTTGACGTAATTAACACTGACTGAGGTCAGTGGAGAGATGTCATATACTCGGATCTTCACCTGATCCGAAGTCCCGGACTCCCTGAGGGCTAATCCCAAGCTCTCATAGTCCAATAAATAAAATAAATAAAACTGACCTATATTTCTCCAAATAAAAACAAAAATGATATGGATTTTTAAAATAATCCGAATAGGAGAGATGTTAGGTCAGGTTCCAAATAGATGGCACGCCCGGTGGGACCTCTCTTTCCTTTCATTTCTCCGTCCGGTGATCCCCTCACCACAACTCTACTACTAACTTTGTCATGTCTTATGCAGGTGACCGAGTTTCTGCTTAAAAGATGACGATGGCGGCAAGGGTCACTTATGGCCTACTTGTGGTGGCGACCCACGCACGATGTGGATATCTGACCACACCAACTTGCTTCGGGGACTTCCCCACAGTGATAGGATCTCCATACTTTCTGGGGGTTGTTCCGACACCGGAGCTTGCTCCGGAAAAGAAGAAGAAGAAGAGGTGCGCTTCTCGCGCCAGAGCATGCAACAACGGCGGCCGATATAGGCGAGTGCTTGCCGTGAATACCATCAGCATTTCTCCGGCCTCCTCGTCCAACGGGAGACAAAAGCGGAAGGTTCTAACCGCAAGCCCGTCTAGGACGGGGAAAACTATATTAGTAGGGAACCTGCATATTCGTCTGGATGGCGGGCAACCTATCATTCCTAAGATCCATCATATCCCGACAGTTCCTATCCAGAATCAGTTCGAGATTCTATCGAAGGTTTGCCAAGATGGGGCAACGTTCGAAAAGAAGAAAAGGACTCTAAAGGCCACTGCTTGTCGGGAGCCAATAATTATACCAGAGCATGCCATGTCTCGAGCAGGGGGCAATGATATGCCCCGAGCAGGGGGTAACTCCATGCCTCGGAATGGGGGCAAATCTACGCCTCGGGTTGGGGGCAATTTATCGGAGGATAGGAGCCTCCGCATAAAGGAAATGTGGGTAACCAAAGAGGAAGCCCGCAAAATTCGCCAGGCTAGAGTCACCCTAGCAAAACACCAGCCTCAATAGCTCGCAGAGCCTGAGGGGCAGATAACCAACCCAGCTATCCAACTTTATTCCCTGCAAGGTCAAAAGGGAAAAGGTGCCTATAAGGCACATGAGCAAGTCCGACAACGGACATCTGTTCTCGAGCGATTGGGCGCATTGGTCCGATCGACTTACAAAAAGAAGATAACTGCCAGAATGACAAAGAATGGCATACAGGTCTACACGTGCTACACCTCCAGTATCACCAACCGGCAGCCTTCCCAGCCGGAAGACCCAAATGATATCATCAATCTGATGCAACGGGGCGGGCCCATAACCCGTCAAATGGAGCAGGCTATGCGCTTGCTGTATCGAGGAAGCCAGGGGGCAGAGCCACCCCAAATTGGCAGTAGCAATGCTGTTGGAGGAGCTGATGAAGACGGGGCAAATGCTTCAGATATTGAAGCCGCTCCAGAACAACCTCAAGATCAAATACAGCCTCATACTATAGAGGAGATGAGACAAGAAAATCAACAACTCAGAGCCTTGCTCTATGGCCTAATACAAAAGATGGAGGAACAACAAAAGGTAGCTCAAGTCCCCCCAGTAAATGCACCACCTCCAAGGGCAGTGCCTATGCCAACGGTGATAAGACCGCAAGCTGCAGATGTCAACTTCAACCCTGATGAGATACAAGAAGATCAGGTTGTGGAGTCCAATCATAATGCTCAGCAATCCCATGCTTCTGCAGATGATGCTACGGCATTGCAGAAGCATCTTATCGAGCAAATTGTTGAAGCCAAAATAGCAGAACAAGACGACGGAATAGGCACATTCGACTTATACAAAGTGTCATTCCCAGTACGTCATATGTTCAAGAAGCTCCCACCATATCACAATAAGTGCCCCAAGTTCACCAAGTATGACGGGGAAGGCTCAGCCCAGGAGCATATTGCCCACTATATGAGTGACTTGGGAGAGCTGGCTACTGATGAGGCCTATCTTCTGAGGGTCTTTTCTACTTCTCTCACGGGCACTACATTCCAATGGTATGCAAAGTTGAAGCCTAACTCTATCAACAGTTGGGAGGAAATACAGAAAAAGTTCCTCGACCGTTTCAAGGTGTCGGAGCGAAAGGTCACCATCACTGAATTGGTGACACTAAAGCAAGGCAGGAATGAATCCGCCACCGACTATATCAAAAAATGGCGGAACCTCTGCATGAAATGCGACAATCCGCCGACCCACGAGGATGCGGCACGGTTGTGCAAAAGGGGCTTAAAGCCTGAAATAAGTGAAAAGCTGATTGGCGCAAATGTCAAGAACTTTGATCAACTAAATAACATTGTGACGGAGGTCGAAATATTCTTCGCAGACCATCCAACCATTACCCCCATTGGGGGGAAAGTCCCAAAGAAGCAAAATATAGATACAAAAGAGGTCAATGCTATAGACTTCACCTCAGCTGTAGAAAATACAGGGGACAAGAACAATGCAAATGCCTCTACATCTAATAGAAGGGGATCATATGCCACCCTTAATGAGAGAAGGAAATTGCCTTACTCTTTCATCAAAGAGCATACAAGAGAGCTGTTTAATGTCTGCATACGGGCCAATCTCTTGATGCTACCTGAACCAAAAAGACAAGCAAAAGTTGGTAAAATAGATGAACCCAACTATTGCATGTACCATCGTATGTTGGGACATGTAATAGAAGATTGTTATATCTGCAAAGGGGAAATTGAAATGCTTATCCGAGAAGGGGCCGTGGAGATGGGAAAATACCTGGTAGACCCGCCTCAGCCATATCGAATGCCCAGACAAACATTTGCAGCAAATGTCGTCCATATGGATGAAAACTCCTCAGAAGAACCTACAAATAAGAATATAGATGCCCCTCCAGAGCAGGAGGCAATACCATCATACGCTCCAGCGACTTCCACTCCAGAAAGGTCTATCGTGGCGGCACTGGAGGAGATTCAGATGAATATGTCACAGCTCTCCCATCAGCAAGTTTCGCCGGAGCAGGAGGCAATACCATCATATGCTCCAGTGACTTCCACTCCAGAAGCATCTATTATGACAACACTAGAGAAGATTCAGATGAGTCTGATACAACTCTCTCACCAGCAAATCTCACTAGAGCAGAAGATAACTCCATCATATATTCCAATAATTTCCACTCTCGAGGGGTCCATCATTGGAGGGGATTCAAGTGAGTTTGGGACAAATCTCTCATCAGCAGTATGAACTCACTCAAGTAATGGAAGGTCTCGCAAGACAATGGACAGAAATCATGTCAATGGACAGAATCAATAAGCCCTTCTCCTTTGACGAGCCAGGGCCAGAATGCAGCCGTCCTCTAAAGAATAAAGGCAAACTTATCATAGACTTAAATAAATCACCAGAAATCCAGTACCGAGATGGAATGGTGTTCAAATGGAAAGGTAGTCACGACAATACTCCCGAGGCCACCTTTGCAGCTAGACAAGGTTCCCGAGGAAAACAAGTTGCTGGTGCAGAAACAGGGATAAGTTTTAAAGATATTGAATCCCTGGCAAAAAAGCTCAAGAAACCATACTCCTTTCCAATGGAAAAGACCAAAGAACTTTTCGAGTTATGTATGAGCAGAAAAGCAATTATTCTGCCCAAGCCAAAAAGGGAAGAAGAAATACATCGGGTAGATGCACCCAACTACTGCCCATACCACCGCTTCATCACCCATCCAATTGAACGTTGCTTTATGTTCAAAGATGAAGTAGAAAAGCTGATTCAAAAAGGAAAGATAAATATGGGGAAATACCTGGTGAATCCTCCACAGCCACATACGATTATACATTGAGTGTAATTCGTAGACCCATGAGCCAAAAAAAAAAAAAAAAGAGAGAGAGAGAGAGAGAGAGAGATTGGGACTTAAAAATGAGGTGCCCCGACAGACTTGATTGGTTCCGCTCCTGTGAGGGGCCAATTAAGGACAGAAAAGTCTAAAACCCAGCTGAGGTGAAAACCTGAAAGGGTGCTTCATACAAAAATGGGTAAACCCTGCTGTGTGAAAACCCGCAAGGGCGCACATGCTAAAAAAAAATAAAAGGGGCTAGCTTCGGTGAAAACTCGTAAGGGCACCGATGTTAGTAATATATATATATATATATATATATAAAAACCCATCATCATCCGGCAACCCGTCGGGGGATAACGCGCAAAAGCCATTTGTGCCAAGAAAAAGTCAATAATGTTCGTGCGCGAGCCCATAGGCTCATAAAGCCACATATTTGTTCCCCGGCAGGGAGAGGACTCTCTCGGCCTGCTGAAGGCAGAGATCGAGTTTTCCTACATTCTTATCTAGGGAGGATATTAGAGTCGCCAATGACGAATAAACCCTTGGTATCACACTAATGGTACAATAATGACCCACCAAGGGCTACGACCGAGGCGATGATGGCGATGTCCTCCCGACTCGGTAAGGAAGTGGAAAAACTTGCTCGTCTGCTCGATGCAGCATGAGAGAGTAATCTCTATTCCTGCCATACCAAATGTAAATACATAGACATATTCTTGGAAGATGTCATATAATCGGGGGAGATTCCCCTCAAAAGGAAAAATTCTTTCAGAAATATCCTGAAAATTCTCATTACCGCTCCGAGGAGGCGTTGTATCCTAAAATTCCTATTGCCTCCCCGAGGAGGCGTTGTATCCTCAAAATCTCTATAACCGCCCCAAGGAGGCGTTATATCCCAAAATTCCAATTACCGCCCCGAGGAGGCGTTGTATCCTCAAAATCCCTATAGCCGTCCCGAGGAGGCATTGTATCATGAATTTTCCTTTGGCATAAACTAGTCCCACTGGCACGCCATAAAAGGGTTGAAAATTTCCTTTGCCCCGAGGAGACGTTGTATCCTGAAATTTCTCACTACCGCCCCGAGGAGGTGTTATATCCTGAATTTTCCCTTGACATACTCCAGTCCCACTGGCATGCCGCGAAGGGTTGAAAATTTCCTTATCGCCCCGAGGAGGCAATGTATCTTAAAGCTTTCCTATTCACTCCTGGGAGGCAATATGAAAAACTTACTCGCGTCTTTGGGAACGTTATATCCCAAAATTTTCCCCATAAATCATAGTCCCATCGGCGTGCCCATATATTATAGTCCCATCGGCGTGCCGTAAGGGGTCGAATCCGCCCCGAAGAGACATTATATCCTGAAATTGCCCCTGATATACACCAGTCTCAATGGTGTGCCGTGATGGGTTGAAATTCATATTTCGCCTACGGGAGGCGTTAAACTCCGGAATTTGCCTATAAGAGGTTTTAAATCCTAAAATTCATATTTCGCCTACGGGAGGCTTTAAATCCTGCAATTCATATTTCGCCTACGGGAGGTTTTGAATCTCGGAATTCATATTTCGCCTACAGGAGGCTTTAAATCCTGGAATTCATATTTCGCCTACAGGAGGCTTTAAATCCTGGAATTCATATTTCGCCTACGGGAGGCTTTGAATCTCGGAGTTCATATTTCGCCTACGGGAGGCTTTGAATCTCGGAATTCATATTTCGCTTACGGGAGGCTTTAAATCTTAGAATTCATATTTCGCCTACAGGAGGCTTTAAATTCTGGAATTCATATTTCGCCTACGGGAGGTATTAAATTCCGGAATTTATATTTCGCCTGCAGGAGGCTTTAAATCTTGAAGTTCATATTTCGCCTACGGGAGGCATTAAACCCCGGAATTCGCCTCCGGGAGGCATTGTGTCTCAAAATATTATGTCTTCGGGAGCCGTTGTGTCCCAAATCCACGGCTACCTAGAGCCCCCGTTTCTCGAAGACTATATATAGCGGTTCTCAGGGAGGCCTTAATTCCCTACATATAATTCTTTATCGGCTCACAGGGAGGCCTCAGTTCTCTACATAAAATTTCTTATCGGTTCTCAGGGAAGACTCAGTTCCCTACAGATATTTTCTTAGCGGCTCACAGGGAGGCCTCAGTTCCCTACATATATTCTTATCGATTCTCAGGGAAGACTCAGTTCCCTACATATAACTTCTTATCGGTTCTCAGGGAAGACTCAGTTCCCTACAGATATTTTCTTAGCGGCTTACAGGGAGACCTCAGTTCCCTACATATATTCTTATCGGTTCTCGGGGAAGACTCAGTTCCCTACATATAATTCCTTATCGGTTCTCAGGCAAGACTCAGTTCCCTACAGATATTTCTTAGCGGCTCACAGGGAGGCCTCAGTTCCCTACATATAATTCCTTATCGGTTCTCAGGGAAGACTCAGTTCCCTACAGATATTTCTTAACGGCTCACAGGGAGGCCTCAATTCCCTACATATATTCCTTATCGATTCTCAGGGAAGACTCAGTTCCCTACATATAATTCCTTAGCGGCTCACAGGGAAGCCTCAGTTACCCACATAAATTTCTTATCGGTTCTCAGGGAAGACTCAGTTCCCTACAGATATTTCTTAGCGGTTCTCAGGGAAGTCTCCGTTCCCTACAATAATTTCCTCAACGGTTCTCAGGGAAGCTGTAATTCCCTACCGAAAAAAAATAAAAATAAAGCTTAAAAACGAGGTGCTCCGACGGACTTAATCGATCTCGTCCTCAAAGGGATCGGTTAAGGGTAAAAAGGTCTTATACCCAGCTAAGGTGAAAACCCGAAAGGGCACCTTAGGTAAAATCGGGTAACCCCGCTGTGTGAAAACCCGCAAGGGCGCACATGCAAAAATAAGAGGGGGCTAATGCTGGTGAAAACCTGAAAAGGCGCTAGTATTAGTTATGAAAAATAATAATAATAATAATATAGGCGATATACAACAAAGAATTCATACCACTCAAGCTTAGTATTGATTTTCAGAAATAATATACTGAAGCTCGAGACGAGTCTGCGAGGTAGTTCGAGTTCTTCGACAAAAGGGGAGGCAACAAGAACTACAGTAGAGAAATAGCAGATCAAGTCTGATCTAGGGAAGAGCCATGTCCCGCCAGAGACTGCAACAGACTATCTACCAGCAAATGGCCAACTTCAAGCCTCTGAAGAAATTCAGCTTCATCTCCGGAGTGCTAGTCGAAGTAATGATCAATGGCTGCCACAGAATAGGAGTTCTTACTCCAAATAAAGCTTCAAGAATATATGCCTGTAGGCGCAAAGAAGCAATCTAGGCGTCCGTGATACTAGAAAGGACAATATCCTTCTGATATTGGAGCATAGGAGTCTCCGCAACCCGAGTTGCATAGCCTGCCTCGATAGTTTCAATCTCGGCTCTCTTTGGCGAAGAGTTACTCGACAATTAGCAGGAATATGATATCGTCCTCCCCATGCCCTGCCATAGGAGGAACTCCCACGAAGGCTATGAAGACAAAGATAGCAAGTTACAAGAAGATAGAGAAATGAAATCAGCGCCAGAGAGCTGCAATAAAAGTCTCGAAAAACAAAAAATCGACCAAGTCCTAATAAAGTCATAGGACAAAGTCAAATTGCTATGAACCAGATATTAGGCCAGTCCAGAACGTTTCGTGCGGAGCTCCTGGAAATGTCAATATAAGGTACTGATATCCCAAGATAGAACAAATGCCGGAAGAATTGAACGACTCGCCTGTGTATTCTTAAGGAGTCTCCATGTCGTGAAGGCCAAGAGATTTCTCAGAATCCAAGTAAACGTCGAAAGATTCGAGCGGCATCAACTCTTGGAGAACCTCCAAGTCATGAAGGCCAAGCGGACTCCTATAATCAGAGAAGTTGGACACTTCTAAATATATCCAAAAAGTCGAAAAGTTATTGAAACAAGACTTCCTAGACATATTTTTGAGGTGTCTAAGTACCAAAATTAAGGGTCATCGGGACCCAGATAAGCTCAGATAGAGCATATGCATAGCAAGCCGAAGCGATCTATCGCCTGGCATATACGAAACAATGCTTGACTTCCCCCAATAGTCGCGAATACATAAGGCAAGACACGAGAATTCATACCAGCATGCTGCATCTAAGAACTCCTCAAGCATGCAAAATGATGATTCTTGTAGCCAAATGAGACATGGGACATGCACCGTCGTCTTCATCTCCGGCACATGTCCCGTGGGGGGCATTTGTTGAACTCATTTTCTGAAGGGTACAAAAGAAGAAAAAAAAATCAAATAAAGTCCCATCAATGGCCTTTAATGGGGCAATAAAAAAAGAAAGGAGGGAGGCTAGAACCCCCCCCCCCCCCCGTTCCTATGGAACCCCCCACCGGTGGGGGGGTCTTGAACCCATTAAAAAAAGAGAAAGAAACCCCCCAACCGGTGGGGGGTCCTCATTTATGCAGAGAAAAAGAGTGGGGAGAGGAGCATTAATGGCCTTTTATGGCCTTTGTTTAAGAGGGATAATACCCACTTAGGCTCCCTATGTTAGTGGGTTCTCCACTAAAGAAGACTTTAATGGCCAATCATTAGCCCCCATTATTGAAAACCTCCCACATGACTAGAAAGTAGAGGGGGTTAAATGGGGTTCACCTCATTTAATACAAACAAGAGAGAGAGGGAATAAAATAAAGAGGAGGAGAATGGGGGTGGCCACCGGTTCTTAACCGGTGGGAATAAACCGGTGGCACCCCCCACCGGTTCCCAACCGATGGGGGTGCCAATTGGGCCCCCTCCCCCTCTCTATTCTCTCTAATCTCTCTCTCTCTCACTTGGTATCCGGTGGGCACCCCCCACCTCAAAGTTCCACGGTAGGTACCCCCACCGGTTGAGGCCCCCATGGCCTATAAATACCCCCCAAGGGGTAAGAAGAAGGATATGCCCATTTGGCCCAAAATTTTCTAGGGGAAATTCTGCCAATTTGAAGACCAAATCCGGTGCTCTTGCCCGGGCTTGCTGCGATTTGGAGGAGATATTTTCTTGGAGGGCTCTCTCCCTAAAGTTTATTCCTAAGGGGAAGCTCTGCCAAATTTATGTTGTAAAAATCACCGTTCTATAAGACGGGATTATGTCGAAATAATGAATGAAATGCCACTATTTGTTCTTTGAGCATATGTGTGTGCATGTGTGTTCATGAATCTACTATTTAGGTAACACTATGTTACTATATTTTCACGTGCATAATAATTAGTTTTATAACTAATTAAAATATATAAAACATATAATTAAATATTCTAAAATATCATTGGCCTCATCCCATACATAACTAATCTTAGACTCATAATTAAAACTCAATAATGAAACATTGAGACATAAAATAATATACTTAAGTTAAAAAATGACTTAAATACTCCCCATACTTAATTAATTAATAAAAATCTGTGAAAATTATTTAAAATTAATAAAATAAATATAAAAATCAGAAAAATCTGTAAAAACCAGTAATACTCAGTAAAAATCAGAAAACTAAATCCGAAAATTACATAAACTCAAAAATATGACTTAAATATCCTTCATATATCTAATTAATTAATAAAAATCAGAAAAATTAATAAAAAATCAGTAAAATTCAGTAAAAAACTAGTAAAAAACAGAGAACCAATCTGAAAACATATAAAATTCTGAAATGACTAAAATGCCCCTAGAACTTAATACAAATTACAAAAATACCTTCAAACATGATAATAATATGTAAAAATCACAGAAAATTCTTAAAAATATCAAAATCTCTCCTATGCCCAAAATACCCTCCAAACCTTAATAAGATGGGTAAAATTACCAAAATACCTTCAATATGATAAAAATAAATAAAAATATCAGAAAAATATAAAAATAGACTCCAAGTCTAATAAACCCAATTTAAGGTAAAATTACCAAAATACCCCTATAACTTAAATGTCTAAAATGATCTTAAAATACATCCTAAGGGTTTTCAAGTCTCCCTAAAATGTTAAAAAACCTAAAGTGACAATAATACCCTTATACCCTCTAACTTGGCATAATTACAAAAATACCCTTATAGGTCTAAAATACTTGGAATCAATCCAGAATACTTGGAGTCAATCCAATATACTTGGAATTAATCCAAATAACTTGGAGTTAATCCAAAATCATATAAACCCATCCTAAACTTGGGTGAGGCCAAGAGCTTAACCTAAAATATACCTTCATATGCATGTGTTGCCTGTAGTAGTAGTGTTGCATGTTATAAGGGCATCAACGGACGGTTAATCAAAAGTTGTCGAGTGGTTGCTTGACGTAATTAACACTGATTGAGGTCAATGGAGAGAGGTCATATACTCGGATCTTCGCCTGATCCGAAGTCCCGGACTCCCTGAGGGCTAATCCCAAACTCTCATAGTCCAATAAATAAAATAAATAAAATTGACCTATATTTCTCCAAATAAAAACAAAAATGATATGGATTTTTAAAATAATCCGAATAGGAGAGACATGCTAGGTCAGGTTCCAAACACTAGGTCAGTAAGGTAAAGCAACTTGCCTCGCCCAGCTTCATTGCCTAGGTGAGTGAGGCAATCACCTTTGAGACTAGGTGTTTGCCTTAGCCTCAACTGCCTTGGTGAGTGCCTAGACGTTTGAGGCGACATGCTTTCTCCCGTAAATTACCATGAAGGAAGAAAATGGACATAGGAGGAAAATAAAGAAAACATCAAAGATAATAATATGTTGAACATTGAGAGACACTGACCATGTGCTATAAGGACCAATTTGTATAAAACACTAATGGTGTATTGCTCTTAGGATTCATTAAAAATGTGAAAAATGTGGCAGCATGTAAGAGACAAAAGGGCACATGACATTGATAAAAGAGGCATTTGCCATTTTGGTATAACTAAGAATAAGAAAAACAATACCCCACACTTAAAGAGATATAGGCATTCTGCATAGACAACATAGCCAAGTGCCTAGGTCAGTAAGGCGAAGGAACTTGCCTCACTCAGCTTCATTGCCTAGGTGAGTGAGGCAGTCGCCTTTGATAACATAGGTTTTAAGGTGAATCATTATCTTGGCAAATGCTTGTTGCGAGTCCAGAAAAGAGATCATGAAATGTAGGAATTAGTTCAGACATAAAGAGCCCAGCTGCAGATTATTGGTGTGAGGTTCCATTGCATGTTTTATAGGCTGTTTACTTTCCCAGTATTTACTCTTGGTTGTAGATGTTTTTGTCTTTTTTTATTGCTCAATTTGCTTTTCCTTGTCTTGATAGCTAATAATATTCCCTCAAATTTCATGCCAGCTTCATTCTCTAAAGCGTGTACGTATAGGTGGATACAGGCTTCCGACTGGTCTTGGGTATGTCCCCTGTTGACACTACCTCAAACCACAGCGCCCCACACCCCTCAGAAGAAAAGAAAAGAAGAAGAAAAAAAAAAGAAACCCCACATACAAAAACAGACAAATGAATTTGAGTTGTATTTCAGCTTTGCCTTTATGATCTTTCTATTGTTGATTTTCTGTTGCTTCATTGTCAACATCTTCCACACTAATACTGAACAAAGTGAAATTTTAGTCCATTGATTTGTCGTTATTCTAGCTTGTTAGGCCTTCTTATCTATATGCAGTTGGTTTGGATTGATTCCAAGTGTTTTAAATTCAAGGTGTTTTAGTAATTATGCAAGGTTGAAGAATATAATGGTACTATGGTCATTTTGATGCTTATGATGTGTTTCAATGGATTGGGAAGGTTTTAAAACTCTAGGATGTGTTTCTGGGTTGTCTCAAGTGTTTTTAGGCTGAAGGGGTATTTTGGTCAATTTTTTTAAAAGATTTGGGTTTAAGGGTATTTAGCATGTTTTAGGTGATTTAACATTTTTTATATTTTTTTGCGATTTTTAATGTGTTAAGGATATTTTGGTAATTTTCTTCATTTTTAAGGATTTTGAAGGTCTTGAAGATATGTTGGGTGATTTTTACATTTTTTGGAGTTTTCTGTGATTTTTACAGATTTTTATGGTCAGAAGGGTATTTTGGTCATTTTGGCTTGATTCCATGATTGAGTGGGTTATTAAAGATTATGAGGACATTTAGGTCTTTTCGGAGTCGTTAAATTCTTTACTTGGGTTGTTGTCACATGTTTGGTTTGTTGTTCGTGACATGCACATTTGGTTGATTTAAAGGTATTTTAGGATTTGAGTTTAAGTCAAATAGTGGATCCAAGGCTAATTTAGTCATTTGGACAACAATTTAAAACTAAGGCAGCAGCTTGAACATTCTTTCATATAATGTCGTTATACAACATCCAATTGATTAGTGAGACATGCACTCCTTTAATTAAGATAAACAAAATTCATGACTCAAGCATGTTAGAGCCAAAGAATAAAAATGTAATACTCATAAGAACATGAGCATACACAAGAATCCCTCCACCATTAGGAGGGCATCCACCTAGTCTAAAAAGACATAATCTTCTTGGGCTTCTTGCCTTGAACACTTGGGGCTCTCGAAGCTTTGACAGGGTCTCCCCCAACCTTGTGCTGGCTTCTCTTCTTTTTTTTCTGCAGCAAGTCCCCTACGGGGTATTTATAGGGTGAGGAGGAGCTCATCGGTGAGGGGGGAAGTCACCAGTAGCACCCCCCACTGGTTGGCTCAACCGGTGGGGGTGCCACCGGTGGGTACCCCCCCACCTGTGCCTTCTCCTCTTCCTCTGTTTGGCTTTTTCTTTTCTTTTCCTCCTTTTTCTATTTTTTCTCCAAGACCGCGCACCGGTTGGGGGGGGGGGGTTATGGACCGGTGGTCCCTTGTCTCTCTTTTCTTTTTCTTTTTCTTCTGCATTGAGACCACCGGTGGGCGGTCTCAATGGAAACCGGTGGGGGTCTTGGCCTCTTTTTTGCACTCCTTTCATTCTTTCTCTTTAATGTCCCATTAAAAGCCATTGGGGGGTCTTTAACTCCTTTCTTTCTCCCTTTATCAAGGCCCTTAATGGGGCTTTAACTCCTGCTCTTCTCTTTCCTTTTTTGCATTTAATGGGGGGGAGGACCCTCCCACTGGTGGAGGCCTAGGAGGCAACGGGTGGGAGGTCTTGTCCTCTCTTCTCTCCCTCTCTCTCTTTAATTAAATAAGAAGACCCCTCACCGGTGGGGGTTTTTAATGGCACCGGTGGGGGTCCCTACTCCTTTCCTTTCACCCTTATTTCTTTTTTCCTTTGCTTTTATGCCCCTGTTTAAAAAACATGTCAAACAGGGCTCAAAGCACTGGCCCGAACCAGGCCCATCTTTGACCCGGCCCGGAAGCTCATGTGCTAGCCCAGCCTGTTGACAGCCCTAGTCACCTTTAGAAGCAAAAGAGAGAAAAGAAAACAAAGGGAAAGATGAGGAATTCACAACATGGACAAAACCTTTGAGAATCGAAATGTATGATGGGAAATCTGTGGTGTGACTATATTCAGACTCATGAAATAATTTGGATATTCAGTTAATACATTATCATCCAGCTTATAGCATCCATATTGTGCTTTCTTATGAATATAATTTGTGTACACTTGTTTCTTGAAATATAGAACTCCGATAACATGTGCATGACTCATTTGGCGAATCTCCCATGGTAGATTGCCTATGTGCGACCATCTTTTCCTTCTCCTTGATGGGGTTCCTTCCACTTGCTGCCTTTGTGGGGTTGAGGAGGAATCTTTGGACCATCCTTTACCACCTGCCCCTTAATGCTTGAGGTATGGGAGCTGATCTTTCACAAGTTGCAATGTGGACATTGTATGGGATTGGAAGAAGAAACCATCATAAAATGAGGAAAACTTCACATGACGGGCAGAGGTGCCAGGCTGTTAGCAGGGTTCTGGTCCTGGATCTGCACTACTGAAACCAGGGCCATTGCCTCCTAGTTTCAGAGATGGTGTCAGCCATAGAGTAATTTGGTTTCCACATTCCTTCGGCATTTATTCTGACGGAAATTGGGAAGTGGGCCTCGGTGTTTTAAAAAAGTCATACGAGTCCAAGATAAAATGTGAATGTAATTAAATCCATTTCTAGTCCATTCTGACGGAAATGTGATGTACTGCACTTCAGCCTAGAGATAGAGTCATTTTAAAATGTGAAGGTAATTAAATCCATTTGTAGTCTATTTTTGGAGATTCATGGATTCCACTTTGGCCTAGAGATATAGTCATTCTAAAGTGCCAAGAAGAAAATGGGCACAGCATGGAAATGTCACAATCTGTGTTATTGCCTCTTTCACAGGTTTCTAGAAATTACACTTCAACTTGGAAGTGACTACGATGGGAAAGAAAGGAAAAACAAGTATGCTAAACTAAGAACTCCAGTGTCTCTGCCTCATGCTTTTTTTTTTTCTGCTGTATATGAATTAGACAAATCTGGAGAATGAATGCTTGAGTGTGTAATAAATTCAAAGTCACTCCTTACGTCTAGTTACTTTTGACTTAAATGAATGAAAAACAAAATGCAGGTAAAAAAATTAGTGCCAAAGCTCTACTTAAACTTTGATTTTTGGGGAATGTGCACATCCCAAAAAATGGGATGGTTCCGTTTGAGATCAGGGGAAATGTAATATGGTAGACGATCTAATGTTTCATGGTTCAGTGCTTCGAGATGGTAAACTAACCACGGCAGCAAGGATGCTTGTGCCATTAGTGAATCTGCTCATGTGTACAGGCTGTGAAACAATTGGGATGCAGGTGGAAGATTTATTAGGAGCATGAATTCAATTGCTAAACATATTTCACTCCCGCACCAACTTGAAGACATGAAATTTGACACTAATGGCATGAAAGCAACTGGCAAATGAAATGTTTTTGTACTAGGATTTTAAAACTGAACTCGTGCTTCTAAAACATTTTAGTTATTTCAGCCTCATGCCTAAGATCTATGGTTTTCATACCACAAAATCCAAGTTGATTGAGCATGATTGATTATTCTTCAGAAACTTCTGCTCTGGTTTTCTCCAGGAGACCGATCCTTCTTGTGGTTCCATTCACAATGTCACATGCATCTATTGTGCTGTGTTTAGTTTACATAAAGATGAGTATTTATTACTGTGCATGTGTCACCATCATAGTAAAGTATTTGAGTAATGTGCATTTGGAGATAGATATTGTTGAAATTTCGATTAGGAATTTTCCATTCGAAGGCAATTTCATGCTGCGATTGTTCTTTCCTGCTTATGTAATGTTCTTGTTTCAGGCTTGGGAAGTATTTTGAGCTGAAACAAGCTGACCTGAAGAAGTTGGGTGGGAAAGTTCTGACGAGTACATAATGCAAGATGAGATGGTACCAGTTTGCTCACACTCTTATCATTATCTGTGACCAGTTTTTAATTCTTCCTGACCTTATTTTTGTGACTGACCTGATTGCTCAGTCATAAGCGTGCTGTGCTTGATATACCGGGCATCCTTCATCCATGGATGAATTTGCAGTTTGAGCTTATAACACGCAGTTTCTTGAAAGCACTTTTCTTAAGGTATCGTCCCCTTTCTACATGCCCATTCGCTTGAAGTCAGAATGTTGGCTGCCTGAAGATGTAAACTTAGTTCCCATGTTAAGGATGCGAATCCGAGCTAGTGCGGTTTGAAGCTGGCAATGACTGAAAGAATCGTATCATTTCTTAATCTGTTGCCTACAAGGATTTGAGTTGAACGTGTGCGGAGTATAGTTGGCATTGTGAAAAGCTGATAAACAACCTGATCAACAGGTGAGGATAGGAGGCTAATTGAGTTATCTTTCCTTCTTCCTAACTTTTTTTTTTGGTTGGGGGGAGGGGGGTTCCGGAAGGTGTACACTATTTGTCACATTAAGGGAGATTTTTCCCTTTCGTTGATCACCAAACTAAGAATAATTCTCAATTTCATCTTCTCAATGTTTTTTATCTCTGCATGCGAATCCTTGGATCTGTGCAGTGTCATGGTGGATGAACTAAATTGAAATATAGATTTTTAAAGGAGGTATTGTTATCTCGCCAGTCTTTTTTGATACCCATGTCCTCCACTGCAGGGTTGCAATTGGATTTCTGTAGTCCTACCAGTCCACAATCTGTAAGATCCGATTCAGTCTGCAGGTTTATGAATCAGAAGAAGTGTCTAGGTCAATTTTTTCTACTTGTAGTGCTTATGGATCCATCATCGATGAGATATAGACATGATCATTAAGTATCAGCATAGGCATATGTGTCTGATGTCTGATGCGGTGAAATTTTAAAAACAAAATATGAGGACACAGAAAATAGATAAAGGTATACATATTTATAAGTTCGTATATATGCATAGAATAAAGTATGATTATTAAAATTTAAAAGTTAAAACATAAATGATATGATTGAAGAATATTGAATGTTTAACATACAAATAACTACTATGAAGATGTATCTATTATTTATTTTGAAAATTTAAAATATAACATCTGGCATAGGTGTTAGTGCCATGTCATGTCCAAGAGTTCGACACATCTATCAAATCATAGCCGTGGATCAGACATCTGGCTGTCAATAAACCGAAAATAAATAGGTTCTCATCTAATCTGGTTCGCAGTTTATATGGATCTTATTTGATTTCATGTGTTTCATGTTTTTAAAACCGACAAACATTCATAATTATCTACCCCAAACCACAGTCGTATAAAAAGTTCTACTTAAATTATTTAAATAATCTTATCACATAGGCTTGATATTAAATGTGTTTTCTTGTTGTTATGCCCCTCATATCTGGTGTACTTGTCTCACCACACATAACAATCATTATATTAGATGTTGTATCCCTTCAGCTTTAATAATACTATTAAAACTTATTTATGTACCCCTATGTTTACTCACTGTCGATTAAAAAGGAACATTGTCAGCGTGTTTCGTGAATATTTTTAAAGGTGTTAGTAAATCATGCTTATCCCTTATTATTCCCATCTTTTCATAACACATGCTGTCCAGGTCAGATTCTGTGTATTTACGGTAGATTTATGACCATATCCGTTAAGCTATTGGTTTAGAGACGCTATCTATTAACTGTTCCATAAGTTAACCATCGGTCGGATAATCGGATCTTAGTATATCATATATATTCGGTAAAAATATATATATATATCTATTATTTTATCTGCTATACATATCAGTTTAAAAAGACTATCTTTTAACTGACCTATAAACTAACGAACGGTCCAATAATCAGGCTACCGGTTACCATTTGCATCCTTATGTGATTGGACTTTGAGTTATACTACTCTCTCTCTTATTGGTCCAGTTAGATTCATTGATCACTCTCTGCTGGCAGATTTTCCCATTTTATATTTTGTCACAAAATAGTAAAGTGATTCATCAAGATCTTGTTGGAGTTATACCGCCTTTGCTGCACAAGAAGGTGAAGGTGATTCATTCTTCATCGGATTCACCTTGCCGAGAGATGGCTCTTCTTTCTGTTTATGTTTGTTTTTAATCTATTCTTCCTATACCGACAAGGTTCTCAACACTATACACCATGCATTATATTGCTTGCTACAGGATTCTCTACTATAGAGAGCATGCATTGCATTTCTTGCTTCAAGATTATACGAAGTAAACATTTCATCTACTACTATGCAAATTATCCATATGGTTGTTTTTTTTTTGCAGGTTTCAAGAAATAGAATCTGCTGTTAACTTACGAGGGAAGGCAAAACAAGATGTTTGGATCTTCAAAATTGCACATCAAAACCACTACATGAATGCGGTTTTTCATCCAAAGAGCAGAGTACATTCATTGCATTACTTTTAATTGCAAGTATAACTTCGACAATCCACATTCATTCCCCCGTTTCTTCTTCCTTTTCGATTAATATTTGCTGCACCACTATCAGCATAAACAAAGTGAGCTGGAATGAGTCTCCTAATCCTATTCCGCCAAGAATTCATATATGGATTGTCTCTCCCATTAAATGGGTTGCCTCCCTCATTAAATGTGGTTTGAGGTTATGGACATGTTAGTGCACATGAAGAGAGGGGGTCATATTAAAAAACAATGAAAAAAAATGGCCACCGAATTGCTATTTGAGAGCATGGATTGTGCTCTCGAGTGAGTGTTTTTGTGCCTTGGAGAGTCTGAGCATAATATCGCGAACACTGTCAATGTTCTTAAAAAGCAATCTGACAAGTAAATTTTATTTTACTTTTTTGAATTTGACTCCTCGTCTATTGACACGTGGATAATATTGAGACGTAATTCATGGGGGAGATAGTCTCCATGTGGGCTCTCCAGTGATAGAATAAGATATGGAGTTCAATCCAATTCACTTTTTTGTACCAGGTGTAGCAAGCATTACTCTTTTCCTTTTAGATAAATACTTGTTGCATCCCTCAGGGTTTAATGCTATTGTGCCCTCTAACCTTAACACGCCATCGCCCCCAAATCCCACATGCCCTCCTGTAGCGCTATAGTGACGCCTGACGCGCGCTGAAGTCAGCGCACATAGTCTCCTATGAAAGAAATTTTTTTTACTTTTTGTCCTGAATGTTGGAGAGCATGTACGTGTTCTGAAAGACATGTAGAAGCTTTGGAGGGCAAATACGCGCTATGGAGAGCATATGCTCCCAGAAGCATGTACATGCTCTCAAGAGCATATATAAATTTGAGCAGCATGCATGATTCCCAAATCGTGTACATATTCTCAAGAGTGTGTACTTGCTCCCGAGAGCATGTACATGCTCTCTAAAATTTAAGACAAAAAGTAATTTTTTTTCTTTCATAGGGGGTCATGTGTGCTGACTTCAACGCACGTTAAACGTCATTATGATGCTGTAGAAGGGCATGTGGGCCAGGTGATGTTTTGAAGTTGAAGGATGCAATAGTATTATACCTTAAGGGGTGCAGCATGTATTTCTCTTTCATTTTTCTATACTTCTCTTTTCTTGAACCCATGCGCATAGGGGATGGCTGAACCCGTGCGTCTACTGGGATGTTTCCTAGTACACCCTCCCCATTCAAGTCTTTTATCCGCCAAAGGGTGCCACCCCCTCCCCACTTCACTTTGCCTAGCACTGTGAAACTTGCCATTTTCTTAAATTTAACAAGCACATACCAATATTTGAGACATTTTCTTATATTTACTTACATTTATACGGCAACAAAATTGAACATAATGGAAGATCAATGATTAGGGGTGTACACATTCTTTTTAGGGTTTTTTTTACATATATATCCCTCAAATGCATTATATTTATATATATAATCCTAATTCGCACGTATTGGCATCAATACTTTTGAAATCTTTTAAAACTTACATTTATACATTGAACATAATGGAAGATCAATGATTAGGGGTGTACACATTCTTTTTAGGGTTTTTTTACATATATATCCCTCAAATGCATTATATTTATATATATAATCCTAATTCGCACGTATTGGCATCAATACTTCTGAAATCTTTTAAAAATTACATTTATACATTGAACATAATGGAAGATCAATGATTAGGGGTGTACACATTCTTTTTAGGGTTTTTTTACATATATATCCCTCAAATGGATTATATTTATATATATAATCCTAATTCGCACGTATTGGCATCAATACTTCTGAAATCTTTTAAAAATTACATTTATACATTGAACATAATGGAAGATCAATGATTAGGGGTGTACACATTCTTTTTAGGGTTTTCTTACATATATATCTCTCAAATGCATTATATTTATATATATAATCCTAATTCGCACGTATTGGCATCAATACTTCTGAAATCTTTTAAAAATTACATTTATACCTCTCAATCAAATGATTTTGCATAGATATTCTTAAATTCACTAATATTTTACATATACACCCCTCAATTCACTAAAATCTTGCATTATGTACCCCCAACACCTATGATGATATCACGATTTAAGTAGTGTTTTTGACCGATTTCATTGAAATTCACTTAAGTTTGACCGGATGAGTATAAATACAATATTTTGAAGATTTTAGAGATATTAATGATAATATGTGAGAGTTAGGAGTATACACTTAAATACGGTGTATTTGAGGGGTAAATATGTAAAAAACCCTTCTTTTTAACATATAAAGGATGTCATTGTTTTTTTTTTACCGTTTAATGCGGAAACTTTTCCCAAACATTTATAATTATTTGGTGTATATATATATTTTTTTTACTGTAAAAGTTGTTCACATCGTTGATTATGAGATAGAAATTAATGCATTGTTTCAAGTATGAAGTTATGTTTGTTCTAACTTTACGTACAAGCACGCAAAGTTGTTCAAGCGTCCTCCCTTGGGCCTAAATTTTTCTTGCATTGGTTATTTAGACATAGAAATTTAATAATGCCATTTATAACCAATTTCCTTTCTTCTTCAAGTACGAAGCTATGTTTATGTTCCATTATTTTAATGAGAAAATTTTACAAAAACGTGCAGAATTATTTGATGAACCCTCCTTGCTCTAAATTTTGGTTGCAGTGATGTCAGGGCCTTAAAATTTGTACCATTTATATCCTCACTTCTTTTTCGCTTCAGGTTATGTTATAATCTATCAATGCGTTATGTTTTTCGCTTCAGATTATGCTATAAGTTATCAACACGTTTATTAAGTTGGCACTTATTGACCACTTTTTTACATGCTAAATTAATACAATCCATTTAATGTCCGTGCGCCTACGGCACACTGGACATCTCTCCCGCCTAGGCAGGAGAATTTCTAGGTTCGACCTTCTCGAGGGTTTCCTTTCGCGAGCGGACATTATCCTCATCGTGTGCGTCTTCCAGATTCTCTAGGGTGTTTCCTCTCCCCTAGTTCCATTAGGGCACTCATAAAACTGATCAAACGACTCTTGGGCGGCATAGTGGAATACCCATTATAGCCAGGATTTCTCACCGGATAAATACCAACTCATGATCCGTAAAAGCAATTACTAGACACTGCAACATGGATCTGCAAATCTCTCAGAAAAATTATAATTTAATCACATTTTTTTTCCAATTCAGTCTATTTTCGAAACAAAATCTTCATAAAATTTAAAACTTGCAATTTAGGTACGATTTGATCACACATTTTTTTATGAATTATATTTTTAAAGAATTTCATTTTTATATTAAATGTGTTAAGTTTTCTAATTAAAATTTTACAAGTAATTCTATATACTTGGATTATCATCATTTACAATTTGTCGAGAGGTTTACAAATTTTATGCTGAGGAGAGACATTTTTTCTAGTTCTCTCTTTCGGTGATCTAGACATAGTGATTTGAGAGACAAGTCCCAACCCCAACCATCAGGCATCTAAATCCACACACTTCGCATGCATTTCCTTGGGGTTTCATTTTGATGGTTAAATGAGTTTTGAATAAAATGACTTAATTAGTAAAGAGTTTTTTTATTAAATAGTTATATTTGAATAAAAATAAAATTTTAATCACTAACTAAAAGTATTTAAAAAAAATCAACTGACAAGTCATGTCGGCCTATCAGGGGATATGACCATGTTAATATAAGTCGGTGTTGGTGACACCGACTTGATTTCGACGTTGACGACACCTACTTAATTTTGTTGACGCTTTGATTGAAAGAAATTAACATTAACAAGATGCAAGATAGGTTGACTGTTGGGGAGAATATAGGGCAACTTAAAGTCGGTATTGACAACGTCGGCTTAAAGTCAAAATTACTAACTCCTACTTAAAGCCGGATTGATAATTTTGACTTCAAATATGACATGCCCATGTTGACCACGCGTCTACCTGCATATGCGTATAATTATTCTTGTAGATAATCTTTTTCTGATTAAAATTTAAATTTTTTATTAAAAATGATTATTTTAATAAAATTCAGTCCAAGGTTGTTCGTTTTTGTTACTTATATTTTTTATTTTAAGTAAGAATGATTTATTTTAAAATAAATTAAAAAGATAATCTGATAACAGCATAAAGTATCTATACTAATCAGAATAAGAATTATTTACGTTTACCGTTATGTACCTTGTTTTACATATTTTATCTAATTTATTTTTTATTTTAAATAAAATATTAATTCATTTATCAAAGCAAAGGGATCCCTCGTTCCGTCCGGCTTGTAAACAATTTCCAAGAGCAATATGAATACTTAGGTTGAAACTAACAGATCTGGTTGAGTAATATTTGTTGCTATGGGGTGCAGTTCTTTTTTTTTTTTTTTATAAATGTTAGATCCATCATGTTCAGTATATTAGTACAACTTGATTTTCAATTAGATGACTTGAAAAAAAAAATTCTTTTTTATTAGTTTCGTCATATTTTTTTATTATTCATTAAAAATTATTTTTTGATTTTTTAAAACTTTTAGATAATAAGAGATAGAATATTACGGATAATATATCAGGTATGATGAATTCGACCTTATAAAAAAAAAAAAAAAAAAAAAAGGGGTGCGCAAGTGCAGCAAGTAAAAGAGTATTTACTCCATCTGTTCACACTTCCGCGCTTCGCTTCAGGTTGAAGAAAATGACGAAAGGAAACTTTCCCGTGCCAGGGTTTCCAAATTGCGCCATTAAACGGCTAGTAGCATCTCTGTGTATATATATAGCTGTTCTCCGCGTCCACTCCCTCTCCTCCCTCTATCGCAGCGAAGCAAGAGCCCGTTTGCTCTCTCCCGCAGAAGCCCCTTTTGTCTCCACCTCCCTCTGCGATTTTCCGGCATCCAAGCCCGTTTCCTCCCTTCAAACATTCTGGGCTTCCTCTCTCTCTCTCTCTGCGTCCTCCTCTCCGATGGGAATTCTTTAAACAATGGTTGTTGATGATTTCTTGTCAATTTATTAAAGAAAAAGAGGCGTTGTCGGCGACGACGATCGTGCAGGCCTCAACTCGCCATGGCCGGGAAGGAGGGCGTGCCCCCGCCAGATTCTGGCCTACTCGTGTGGTTTGCGCGCACCCTTGCACGTTGGATTCCCGATGCCGAGGCCCCTCGTGGCTTAGGGTTTCCTGTTTTGGCTATCCGCTTCCTCTTCCTGCGCGTTGCTGCGGATGGCGTCGAATTCCCGGTCGTCAATCCAGCGGCCCGTGCCCACCGCGCGGGGCGTCCGGTCCAAGGTGTCGTCTGCGAAGCGCTCCATCGGGGCGAGCCTTCGGGCGTCGTCCAGCAGCGACGACGCAGGTAGGTTTATATATATATATATATATATATATTGTTATGAATAATGAATTGAAGGAAGCGTGTCCTTCTCCATTGTATTGAACCTTGATATATACAAGTACAAGATCCCATAATAGGGCAAGAGGCCCATAATAGGGCAAGACGCCCATAATAGGGCAAGAGGCCAGCATGCTTACCAATATGTACATACTAAATCTAGAGCATACTAAATCTAAATGTAGACCTACTGTATATACATCAACACCCCCCCTCAAACTCACGGTGGATCATGAACCGAGAGTTTGCTAACCAATGCACGAAAACGTGGAGTAGGCTGTGATTTCGTGAAAAGATCAGCAAGTTGTGCGGTTGTCAAAATATAAGGGAGAGACAGATCGCCTGAAAGATAGTGCTGACGAACAAAGTGACAATCAATTTCAATATGCTTCGTCCGCTCATGGAAGACAGGATTGCTGGCAATCTGAAGAGCATTCTGATTATCATAGTAGAGAGGAGTCAGAGTGGTAAGAGCAATCCCAAAATCGCGAAGAAGACGTCGGAGCCAAATAACCTCAGCAGATGTGTCAGCCATAGCACGATTCTCTGCTTCAGTACTAGAGCGAGAGACAACTGCTTGTTTCTTCCTCCGCCAGGATATGAGAGAAGAACCCAAGAAAATGCAGAACCCAGTGGTAGAGCGGCGATCAGTAGGATCCCCAGCCCAATCAGCATCAGTGTAGGCACGGAGCTCTAAGGAGGAAGTAGAAGACAATAGAAGCGAGCGACGAATAGTGCTACGTAGGTATCTGAGTACTCGAAGAAGAGCAGCATAGTGAACAGAAGTAGGCGCACTGACAAACTGACTCAAGACATGCACAACATGGGCGATGTCAGGACGTGAAATAGTAAGATAAACCAGGGCACCAACTAGCTGACGATAGCGCGTGGGATCGTCCAGAGGAACACCATCAGTCGGGCGAAGCTTAACATGTAGTTCCATGGGAGTGTCTATCGAGCGAGTGTCAGAGAGAGAGGCTCGCTGAAGAATATCTGCAATATACTTCTGCTGTGAGAGTAAGTAACCCCGAGAGGAATATGCAACCTCAAGACCAAGAAAGTAACGAAGGAACCCCAAATCCTTCATATCAAACTGCTGCTGAAGATGAGACTTGAGGGAAGCAATGACAGTCGAGTCATCGCCAGTGATGATCATGTCATCTATATAGAGAAGTAGGATGGCGCGGCCATTAGGAGAATCACGAACGAATAGAGCATAATCTTCAGCGTTCTCTTGAAAATCAATCTCAAGAACTGCTCGCCGAAAATGCTCAAACCAAGCACGAGGTGCCTACTTGAGCCCATAAATGGCCTTGCGGAGACGGCAAACATAACCAGGCGGAGCGGGAAGACCAGGAGGTGACTGCATATAGACCTCTTCTGTGAGATCTCCATGGAGAAAAGCATTCTTCACATCAAGCTGATAGAGAGGCCAACGACGAACTGCGGCAACAACAAGTAAAGTGCGAACAGTAGTCATCTTTGCCACAAGTGCAAAAGTCTCCTCATAATCAATGCCATACTCTTGAGTGAAACCACGTGCCACAAGCCGTGCCTTATGGCGCTCGATAGAACCATCAGCCTTAGTCTTGATCTTGTATATCCACTTACAACTGACAGGAGAGACACCAGAAAGAAGTGGTACAAGATCCCATGTATGGGTATGCTGAAGTGCCTGAATCTCCTCCTGCATAGCCTGACGCCATTCTGGTAACTGAATAGCCTGTCTGAAACTCTGAGGCTCTTGATGAGTGTGAATAGCTGTAAGAAAGGCGGAAAACTGAGGATAATAAAAGTCAGTAGGATCATAGCCAAGTCTGTCATGAGGGCGGTGAGAGCGCTGCGGGTAGCGTCGAGGAGGATCCACAGCCGGCAGAGGAGGAGTAGGAGCAGGAGCGGCATCAACTGAAGAACCTGAAGAATCTTCTAAGGCGGGAGCACGGTGACTGGAGACTAGAGAAATAGGAGACGCAGGAGGGGAGGTGGGCAGCGGAGCCATAGAGGAGCATGATGGCTCGAGCTCCAATAGAGATGTAGAAGTGGGAGGGTCAGCGGAGGGTAGAAGACCCAGAAGACCAGGAACAATAGAGGAAGTGGAAGAGGGATCATGATCATACATGTAGGAGAGATCCTGTGAGTTAGTGGAGAAGAAGGGAACATGCTCAAGAAAAGTGACATGACGAGAGATACGAAGACGACGAGCAGTAGGATCATAGCAACAATACCCAAGGTGCTCTATACTGTAGCCAAGGAGGACACACTTAACAGCTCGAGGTGAGAGTTTAGTGCGTTCGTGAGAAGGCAACAGAACAAAACATGTACAACCAAAAGTACAAAGTCGGCCGTAGTCGGGAAGGGCAGAGTAAAGACGCTCATAAGGTGTGCCACCCGACAGGACAAAAGATGGTGTGATATTAATGAGAAATACAGATGTGAGAACAGCTTCGGCCTAAAAAGTACGGGGCATAGAGGCACAAAGGAGAAGAGTGCGAGAAGTGTCAAGGATGTGACGATGTTTGCGTTCAGCAAGACCATTCTGTTGAGGTGTATAAGGGCAGGAGAGCTGAGGAAGTGTGTCATGGGATGCCAGAAGCGAACGAAAGTCTGAAGAAAGATACTCACGAGCACCATCAGTTCTCAAAACTTTAATACGACAATGAAAATGTGTGGACACCATCTCAGTGAACTGGCGATAAATAGAGAGAAGATCCGACCGCTTGTGAAGTAGGTAAACCCAAGTAAAACGCGTACAATCATCCACAAAACTGACGTAATATAAGAAGCCAGTCATAGACGGAATAGGAGAAGGACCCCAAATATCAGAATGTACTAAATGAAAAGGATGAGTGGAGACGGACTCATGGGAATCAAAAGGAAGAGCTGTATGTTTAGCAAGTTTACAACCTTCACAATGAGACAAAGAAAATGACGGGTTAGGACCTAAGACACCAGACTGAAAAAGAGATCGAAGACGAGCTGCAGATGGATGACCCAAGCGACGATGCCACAGATCGACAGAAGTAGAAGGACGGCCTGGAGAAGATGACGCAGTAAGTGCAGACCGAGGAAGATGCAACGAGTCCAAGCAGTAGAGGCCACCCTTTCTATGACCTGTTCCAATCCTCCGGTCGGTACGTAGATCCTGCACATCACAAGAAGAGGAAGTGAATGAAATATGATATCCTGAATCAGCTAGGCTACTAACAGAAACAAGATTCATAGATAGATGAGGAAGATGAAGAACAGAAGAGAGGGTGAGATGACCAGAGGGGTCAGAGGCAGTAGTAATGGAGCCACACTTGGAGACAGAGAGAGGGGTACCATCTGCAATATGGATCCGGAGGTGTGGTGGAACAGGAGAACAATTAACAAGAATAGAATCATTAGAGGTCATGTGATGGGAAGCCCCAGAGTCTAAGATCCAGTTTGAAACAGTACCAGTGGCGGCAGACAGAGCGGAAGGTTCAGAAAAGAAACCAGCGGTCTGGAGAAGCTGCTGAATCTGTTGTATCTGTCCAGCAAGTTGCGTCACGTCAAGATAACTTCCTTGAGAAGGTAATCTAGAGTCTAGACGGAGTTGTAGGCGACGGGACGGAAGGAGGCGACTCCGCCACAGCAGCAGTGGGGCGAGACTGACGTTGACGACGCTGAAGCTTTCGACATTGATCAATAGTGTGGCCACGGTTGCGACAGTATTTGCAGAAAAGATTCGCTGGTGTGCTAACTGAGTCACCAAGGTGTGATGAAGAATCCATGCTACGTGAGTGCGTCGGAGTGTCAAGTAGCGGAGAAAATTTGGAAAGCTCCGATGAGCGAGACCGCAATGCGGCAGCGAGAATAGTTTCAGATGGAGTGCCAGACGTCCCCAGGGCTCGCAGTCGTGTTTCTTCTGCAATAAGCTCAGTAAGAGCATCATCCAGACTCGGCAGAGGGGATCGATGTAGAAGCTGAGCACGAAGTGCCTTGTACTCAGGACGAAGTCGCATCAGAAAGTGATAGAGATGCTGTCGATCCCGTTGAAGACTGCAAGAACACGTAGAAATACGACCAGAGATATGCATAGCATCTAATTCTGACCAAATACGTCGAAGACGAGTGAAGAACTCCTGAATTGACAGTTCACCTTGACGAATACTGTCAAGTTCACTACGAAGCTGATACTCTCGAGCACCACTAGACTGAATATAACGTCTGGCAAGATAAGTCCATTGTGCTCGAGAAGTAGTAAAATCCAAAAGATCCAGACGAATAGAAGGATCAACCGAACGAAAGATATAATCCATGACAACCTCATCATTATCTTTCCAAATCTGAATAAAATAAACAGTAGTACCTTTTTCTGCCGAGGGTGGACAGGACAGCTGCCGCGGGAGGAGCGGGTTTGTGTCTGTTTGAGGTTTTCCTTATCGTCCGGTGGGTCCATGTCCAGTGGCGTGTGCATCTGAGAATGCCTTCGGTGCACTGCATTGTGTGCTGTAGTTCCGGAGATTTTTTTTTTTCTTGTTTGTTTGTTTTTTTCCTTCTCTCGGTCTATCCTTTTTTTCTTAAAAAAAAAAAAAAAAACTGGCTTCATCATTGACAGTAAAAATCTTACGTGTTGTGGACTTCTATTTTGTCAATCTCTGTCAGAATTTCCTGGCCCAGTTGAACACTTGAATTTGAAAAGCAAGTCAAGAGTTATCTGAGTTGCTAGATCAGGTCTCTATCAGTTTGACATATGCTTGAGTATGTCGGTTCCCATGTTTTATATGTTAGTTCTGTGAAAAGGTGACAAGAAAACATTTAGGTCAGTCATAATCCAACATGAAACAGCTGATTCAAATTTCACGTCAGTGGTTTATGCACTTTATCTTGCAGAGGTGCATAATGGTCTGCACATGGGAGTAGAATTAAACAGTTTTCATTTGTAATGAGTTCTTGGGATATTGTCTATCTGGAGAGGATATATTTGAAGATTTGACTAAGGTAATTTTGGACTATGAAGGAATCAACTACCTCGGGCACTGCAACAGTTCCTATTGTTCTTGGATGGTCAGAAGGAAAATTTTTCTTTATCCTTAAAGAGTGAACAAGTTTGATTCCCAAAACATTGAAGTGTTGCTTTCTCTGGAGTGTATGTATCTCAATCAGGTATAATTGGCACCTATGGATTGTAGTCATACTTGTGGATATGACTATGATCAATAATTTTTGACTTGGAAAAGCATATAAACTCTTTTCTATTTCAAAATCCTTTTGAACTGATGATTGGGATCCATAGTTCCATCTCAGCAATGGCTTCCAATGCCATTTTGTTAAAGTAGTTTTCAGTTGAAGAGGATTTGTAGGACTGACAGAGAATGGACTATGTTTTCTTTTTGTTTCTACTGTTTGTTATTTTACGTTAACTGTTTGTTACATTTTTGTTACTAGGTTCATTGAGGGATATTCTACCCTTTGTCTGCTGTTGTGGAGGAATAACGTTTCAAACTCACTACCCCTTTCATTTTAGTGGAGATCACTCCTTTATGGTTCTACACACATTATCTTTTCTACTGTATCTCCATCACAACATCAGTGGCAGTACTCACTTTCTTTCACTTTTTGTTTTAATTATCATTTCTCAATGTTGTTCTAATGTGCCGTATGCTTTTGTGAAGCAATATTACAATGCAAGTATTTCAACTTTTCAATTCTCAACATAGTGTTATTGCAACCGAATCTCATGGAGGCCATTTAAAACCTTCTCAGATGCTTGTAGAGTGCGAGTAGCTGTTAAGCTTCGCCCTAGGAGTACTGAAGATCTCCATCTTGATGCAGAGTATGTTGATTGTGTTGTGCTACAGCCAGAGGTGTTTTTCAATTCTCTGTTATTTATACTTGTATTATCTTTATCTTAGTTATATATTTTGATAATTTATTATTGTACCTTTAACAATTTTCTTGTAGTTTCCTACAACATTATAAATTTTTTTTTTGGAAGGTGACCAATAGGTCACAATTTCATTAAAAGATAAATACAATATGTACAACAGAGAGCAAAACAACTCTCAAAAACACCCACAGACCCGTTACAAGGTTAAAGCCCTTCTCCAAAGAACACCGCCCCCCAATATATCTTATCAAAGGGATAAGATATAACATACAAAAGACAACAAAATTACAGACTCAGCTATACATTCTCAACCACTGCTGCAAGTCAGACATAAGAGGAGAGGATTTTGGATCCACCACTAATCTTGCAGCTTTTCCCCAATCAGAAACCAATTTAACAATCCTACCCATAATGTTGTAGAAGCTAACAAACTCATTCTTGAATCTTCTGAAGTTCTTTTCAGTCCACACTCCCCACAAAAATGCTGGAAGGATGATTGACCATAGGTCCCTCTCAGCTGTGTAAGGACACAGCTTGGCCCACCCATCCAACATCTGAAGAATTGAGGGGGGTTCCTCCCAGGTGACATTGAGACATCTGCAACAAGACAACCACCAAGCATAGACAATTCCACAGTGGCAAAACATATGATCAGCATCCTCAATAAATCTTCCACAATAAATACAGTTGAGTTTCTGCACGGGAAAGAATCTTCTGAGTCTGTCCATCGTGGGTAACCTTCCCAAAGCCATCTTCCAAAGGAAGAGGTTGATCTTGCATGGTAAAAACTTGGACCAAACAATATGTTCCCAGGACACTCTAACACCACTGTCATTAATCACTCTTAACAGAGCATTAACAGAAAAAATTCCTTTAGAGTTCCAAACCCAAAGTCTTGTGTCAACAAAGTTTCTCTGTAATCCAATATTCTGAATGATATTCAGCACTGCCACCAATTCTTGAGTTTCCCGAGCTGTAAGATTTCTTCTAAATGTCAAGTTCCAAGGATTGGACTGTCCATATGAATATAGTTCAGAAACAGATTTGTTTTTATCTTCAGAAATCTGATACAAGTTAGTGAATTCTGCAACCAGAGGCTGAAAAGAAATCCATCTGTCTTCCCAAAATCTGACTGAGGACCCATTACTAATTTGAAAAGAAATAGAGGGAGCAATCAAATCAGTCATCTTAAAAATGTTCGTCCATATCGAGGACATATTAGACAAAGATATTGGGTACAAGTTCCATCTAAATGTACCATGATAATATTTCCCCCTAATGATCTTGATCCACAGAGCATCTTCCTCCTCCCCCATCCTCCAAATCCAGTTGGCCAATAAAGCTTGATTAAAAGTTCCAATCTTCACCAAACCAGCTCCTCCTTGACTCTTGCTTCTACAAACCTTGTCCCATGCTATAAGATGCAAAGATCTTGATTCTCTCTTCCCTCCTTCCCATAAAAAGAGGCTTCTTTTATATTCTAATAATCTCTCCACCTTTTCGGAATTTTGAATATGAAAAGATAATATGTTGCCAAAGAGGGTAGAATTGATTTAGATAACACCCATCTACCTCCAGCTAATAAAAACTTGGCTTTCCACCCTTCCAATCTCCGCTCAAACTTTCTAATAAGGTCATCCCAATCTCTGACTTTACATTGAACATCAGACAAAGGGAGGCCTAGATAAGAAATTGGGAAGGAGGATACCTTACAAGTCAAGTCAATGTCTCAGCAATTACCTGAACTCTCTCCTGGCCCAAATTAATTCTTACCACCTTAGATTTTTGGAAATTAATGGCCAACCCTATAATGGATTCGGTGAGAATCAATAACGTCTTTATATTTGTAAGCATAGCATCATTTCCAGAGGAAAACAACAGTGTATCATCTGCAAACTGAAGATGTGACAACAAAAAATCATTTCTTCCCACAGGAAATCCATCAACCAGCCCTTGTGCTACCGCCCTATCCCATAGGGTACTGAAAATCTGTCCAACTAAGATAAAGAACAGTGGAGACATAGGATCTCCTTGTCTCAGCCCCCTCGAACTTTTGAAATATCCACAAGATTCACCATTAAAATAGAAAATTTAGCAGTAGATATGCAGCTCATAATCCACCCAATCCACATATGATTAAAACCCATGGCACCAAAAGTCTTTTGAATGCACGACCAGCTAACCCGATCATCAGCTTTCTCAAAATCCAATTTAACTAGCACACCCTCCTTTCTGCTGCCTTTCTGAGAGACAATGGCTTCATGAGCTGACAAAAAATTGTCCAAGATATATATGCCCTTAAGGAATGCTGCCTGATTTGAACTAATCACCTCCTTTAGCACATTCTTTAGTTGATTAGCAAGAACCTTGGTAATAATCTTATAACAGCCATTCAATAGGCTGATAGGCCTATAGTCAGACACAGAATCAACACCTTCCCACTTTGGCATTAGAACAATAAAAGTGGAGTTGAACTTTCTAATACTCAGTTGCCTTTCATGGAATTGTCTCATCACCTTCGTTAAGACATCTTTGATGATATCCCAAAAATACTGATAAAAACCCATAGAAAAACCATCTGGGCCCGGTGATTTATTTGCTTCCTTGAGGGAGTTGTTTTTCTTTTCCAGTGTCTTCACTGTGTACTCAGTCAGGTGGAGGCACCATAAAATAATCAGACAAATCATCTCTCTCTCTCTCTCTCTCTCAATATTTTCACCTTTGTTTTCTATATAATACGAGTGGTACTGTCCATATTAAAAAAATCACAGCTTTCTTTTGGAAATGGTGATTTGGCTCTAAAATTTCTAACTGATTAAATTTGTTTTGTTGATCTGCAGTTGAGGAGGCTAAAAACAATTGGATCTCTGAGTCGTATAAATTTGACGAGGTCTTCACTGAGAATGCTTCTCAAAAGCATATCTATGAGGTTGTTGCAAAGCCTGTGGTGGAGGTAAATGTTTGGAGGTTGGACTATGCTGTCTGATGACATTGTAATAGGATTGTTTTATTTTATTTTATTTTCTTTCTGTTTATTTCATCCATCCATCATTCATCATCTAGTAATTATTTTTTATTCTCATTTTGAAAGAGCCACACTTGCTTGTAGGCTTGTAGCTGTACTTAACTGCTTGTGGACCAGAACATGCCAAAATCCGAATTGTGCTAACTTTCTTAGGTTATGAAATTTCTGGGATGATATTTTTAAACATATGTATCCTGCATTTGAATTCTTTCACAGAGCATGTTAAATGGGTTTAATGGGACGCTGATGGCTTATGGTCAGACGGGTACTGGGAAATCATACACAATTGGTAGGTTTGGTGAAGGTGATCAGTCAGAACAAGGCATCATGTTTAGAGCTATAGAGGACATACTTATGGATACTTCTTCTGGGTCTGATACTGTAGCATTGTCCTACTTGCAGGTATAAAAACTGCACCTGTTATTATTTTGATTACCTATCACTCTTATTGATGTAATGCATTCTACGAGGAAAATAAAATGTCTAAACAGTTCAGATGTTACATAATTTTATCATATGAAGCAGTTTTACTTGAAAGTTTTCTGGGGCTCACTTTCAGAAAGCAACTTTTTCTGGGGCAGAATAATCTTTTATAAAGTGCGCTCTTGTGGCCCTTTAACTGCTCCTTTGATGATGTTCTATTCAAATCAGCCAATACGTTCAACAGGAATTATGATTCATAATTGATGGTAATTTAACTCCTTCTTAGCCTTGTATACAGTGAAGTAGAAAAAACACAGAATTGAAAGTTATCTTATGCTTTTATTCAACAATTCTTATTCTTCTCGGTGCATTATTGTGACCACATTTCAATAATGGTTTTGACCCATGACCCAGCCATAGCTTGTCGGCTTGGCCAGCTTATGGAAGCGCTCAAGGCCCTGCTGCACTCAGCACAGTTTTTGAGCATGAGAGTTTGAAATTGTGTTTTTAATATTATTTTGAATTGAATCATACAAATTTAAGCAAATCCTAATTAAAAGTAGGAAAAGTTTAGAAAAGTAACTAGAAAATTTGAATCCAAAATAAGGCAAGCATAGATCAGAAGACATGTAGATCAGTGAAAGGTGACATTCCCTTCATACGGTGTATAACAAGGGTTAGAATGTAAAACAAGGGTGACATTCCATGCTCACCGCATTCCGTGCTCAATGTGCACGGAATTTTTTGCGTCGCCCCAGAGTAGTTAACCCAGCATGATGTACCCTTAGATGCTAGGGTGGTTTACCTGATATGACTTGGCTGTCTGGCCTAGGAGATGCCCCAAACCCCAGCCGCAGTGCAATTTGACTTCGGTTTTTGGCCTGGGAGTTCCCCCAAACATTGAGGAGGACTAGATGTTGCAAGCAAGAATACCAAGTTACTTTGGTAATGAAGCAGTGCCACTTTGATTTTTTCTATTTCATGAGGTATGGAATGTAGCCACTACATAAGGGTTATGACGCTTTCAAATAATTTTTTAGGTTCAGATATTCCATTGATTGAACTAAAATCAATTCTGTCATTTTTAGTATCTCCCTTACATAGAGCTTGTAGCCTTTAAGTATCATGTGAAAGGAAAGGGCTCATTTTGCTGACTAGATTACTTTTGCTTTTATATCCTTGTTCCTCTACCCATGGAAAGCAGATCCGGCCGATCCCGATCCAGATCGGCAGGTCCTGATCCGGCCGGAATCGGCCGATCCTCGGCAATTCCAGCTGATTTCAGCCAGAATTGGCCGATTCGATCCCGATTTGGATTGGGATTGGCAGGTCCCGATCCTACCTTCCGATCCGTGCCGGAATTCCATGCCCCTACCCCCTTCTTAAATTAAGAAAAGGGTAAGGTTTCCTTTACTTCATATATCATCTTATTGAATTATGTTTTGTGATAATTCATAGTTGTCAAGGCGCTCGCCTAGGCGGGAAGATGTTTTTTCACAGCCCAGATGCCAGTGCGCCTTATTGATTCTTGAAAAGGCGGCCCAAGGCACATGGAATGCAGAATCGACCAATCCCTATCCGGATCGGCTGATTCGGATCGAGATCGGCAGGTCCCGTTTTGGCCGATTCCGGTCGATTCCGACTGATCCGATCGGGTCCCGATTCGGGGACCCGATCCGACCCGGAATTCCTTGCAAAGCACTACCTAGGCAGACCCAAGGCATGCAAGGTCCTAAATTTTTTTAAAATTGACCCCTCCATATAGGTACGTATGTGTTTTTATGTATATATATAGTTCTAATAAACTACATATATATAGTTTATTGACATTAACATGAAAACCTATTATATATATATATAGTAGTTTTCATGTTAATGTCATTATTATTCTCTCTCTCTCTCTAAAATTTTCATGCTAATGTGTGTATCATGTTGAGTAGGATGTTAGTGTTAGAGCTATTTTCTTGTCATATTAAGCAACTTATCTATTTCCTTGTAATGTTAGTGTCATGTCAATGTCATAATAGTGTTACACATTTTATTTTAATGTTGATTTTTCTCTCTCTAATTTCTTGTTAATGTCAAGATTACGTTGTGTGTGTGTATAATTTTCATGTTAACATTAATGTTAGTCTCATATTATGTAGGTTGTTAGTGCTATTTTCATGTTATATTAAGGAGATTATTAGTGCTATTTTCTTGTAATATTAGTATCAATATTAATGTCATGTCAAGTCAATGTCATAAATAATGCTATTTTCTTATAAGTTTCGCCTTAATGTCAATACTAGTGTCATGTTAAGTATGCCATTAGGAAGTGTCGGCCTAGGCAATGCCTAGGCGGGCGCCTAAGCACTTAGGCGCTTGGGGAGCCCAAAACACTTTTGGTCGCCTTACTGCCTTGACAACTATGGTGATATTTGACTATGATTGTCAATGTTGCATCTTTGATATACCCTTGTCAAATGTTACATCAGAAACTCTTATCCAAGAAACCCTTCTTACTAATATCTAAACATTTAATGTCATTTGTGAAACTAAACTTATTTGTGTATTTGATTTCAGAAGGTTCAAGTTGACTTACTTTGTTATTCCTTGTGTGATCATACATCTCTTGTTGGAACTTTTACATGAATGCCTCTCTTGAATCTTCACATGAAAAGGCTTCTGAAAATGTCAATGTGCTCATTTGGGTGAGAGGTTGTCGTGACTACCCCATTATCGTTGTGCTCACTTGACCCCTGTTGAGATTCACCAAATTGGGTGAACTGCTGAAACAGGTACAAAAATGATTAATTTGCCTTTTTAAAATGTCTGTTAAAATTACCATTTGAAAGAGAAGGGGGTATGTTATTGAATCAAACTGTCAACCAAAAGCCCGAGATAATGGCTATAAAGGCTCATTTCTAATATAGATATGAAATGGTTGGTGAATAACTAGTATGGGACTAAATGGCTTTTGCCAACACCCCCCTTACGACGAATCCAAAGTATGGAAAGCGGTGCTTCTTGAAACCGGGCAAGGATGGCATTCTTGGTATCAGTATTGGTACCGGTGGGTACTGATATCAATACGTGTCAGTATCGTTATCGGTCGGAATTGGCCCATTTTGGCGTGGTACCGTCCGATAACAAATATTTTTATTTTTTTAAACTATAAAGATTGGTATCGAGGTACCGCCTGTATCGGTCTCGGTACCCACCAATACCGATACGTATCGGTATTGGCCGATACTGTTATCCATGAGACTGGGGAGCAAAATAGGGGAAGCCCAATGTGTGAACTGGCTCTGTGATGGGAATCCAGGGGCTACTGAAACAGATCCCAAGGCCCAGTGTATATTTTATTTGGCCCATTCGAGGCCCAATGGATGTATTTTCTTATTTTTAAGATTTAGTTCTGTTTTAGTCTTTTTATTTTGAATAAGGGGGTATTTGGGTCTTTAGTTTTAGGGTTTCTACTCTATTTATAGAGTTGTATCCCCTTATGGGAAAGTATTGAAGATTTTGAAAATGAAATGAAAGAGCAGCCGCTGTGTGTTTTCTCCCGAGATGGGACGGGAACCTGTGTGAGGGCGTGAAGCCCTAGTTTCTTATTCCCCAACCCCCTCTCTTCTTCCTTCATCCGGTCTTCCTCCCTTGTTGTCCCGCATCAACTTGGTATCAAAGCATGGTTCTTAGGCCATTCCCATGACCCAAGTCCTATGAAAACCCTCCCTTCTTCTTTCTCCTCTCCGTCCCCTTCCAGTCCCTTTCCTTCGGTTTGGTTCGCAGCAGAATAAGAAGAAGAAGGAGAGGAGGGCGGTGACTTATCTTGGGGTCGCTGTCGCCGTCGCCTGGCTCCCCGGAGCCACCGTGGTCGCCGCCTCTCCCCGCTGTCGCTGCCGCCTCGATCTACCACCGCCGAAGTCGCCCCCAACGCCCCGAGCCGTCGGCACCCGTTGGCACTGTCGTCGCCATCACCGGCGCCCACTGGCACCGCCATCACTGTTGCTCGCCTTCATCGGCACCCCTAGCACCGTGGCTGCTGACCGCCATTGCCGGCGTCGTCACCGTCGTTGCCAAACCCCGCCGGGGTCTGGACCCTTGCGCCCCGAAGCCGCAGCCACCCTCGTCGGCGGGACCCACAACCACCGTCCACGCTGCCGCTGCCTACAGCCGATGTCGCCGCCGCGGCGCTCGCCGGCCCCCACCAGGGCCACTAGCTACGCCGCCGCGGCCATCTCTCCCTCTCTCTCATACTATCTCTCTCTACATTAGGGTTGGGAGGGGTATCGGGTCGTCGGGTTCACAGCGGACCAGATCTGGATCCAACCGGTTGGATCCGGGTAACTTAAAGAATCGGTTCAGCAGCCATTGGATTCCTATCACCTATTCATTTTCCTCCTTATGAGGATCTTAAATGGTGTTATGTTTTGCCTATGGAGGTTGGGAGTATTATCTTAGGTAGGCCATGGATTTATGATGTGAACGTCGTTCTTTACGGTCGATCCAACACCTGCATGTTTCAGTTTGGCACTCGTCTTATCACTTTGAACCCCTCCCAACCTAAGGCATATGCTTAACAGGAGTCCACTCATCCTAGTACTTCTTCTCCTAGTGCTTCTGCTACTTTTGGTGCTTCATCTAGTGCTCTTGTTACACTTAGCCTTGTCCAGTCAAAAGCTCTTGCTACCCCCTGCTCGACTCGTTCGGATAATACTCCCACATATAGTATTTTTATCCTTGGAGAGCTCCCATCTACGACCCTTCAATTGATCAGTGCGAGGGAGTTTGAACGAGAGTGTATCTAGAGTGATCCAATATGTGCCCTTACAGTTAGGGAGACTATGGATGAGGAGACCCCGAGTGAGCATTCACCTGAGGTTACTGCTGTCCTTCAGGAGTTCCATGATGTATTTTCTAAGGATTTACCAGATGTTTTATCTCCAATGCATGACATCCAGTACGCAATAGATCTCGTTCTGGGGTCCACTTTGCCCAACCTGCCACATTATAGGCTCAACTCCACTGAGCATGTAGAGTTACGGAGGCAGGTTGAGGAGCTCCTGAGGAGAGGCTCAATTCGGGAGAGCATGAGTCTTTGCACCGTTTCCGCACTGTTAGCTCCAAAGAAAGATGGTACTTAGAGAATGTGTGTAGATAGTCGTATTATAAATCGGATCACTGTCAAATACCGTTTTCCTATTCCCCGCTTAGATGACATGTTGGATATGATGGCGGGAGCCATGATATTTTCTAAAGTTGATCTCAAGAGTAGTTATCACCAGGTCATGATCCGTCCAGGTTATGAGTGGAAGACAACCTTCAAAACAAAGGACAGTCTTTTTGAGTGGTTAGTGATGTCCTTTGGGCTATCCAATGCCCATAGTACCTTCATGCGGCTGATGACCCAGGTTCTACGACCTTTCATTGGGACATTTGTGATCGTATACTTCGATGATATTCTCATCTATAGCCAAACTAGGGAGGATCATGTGGACCATTTGCACCAGGTCTGTGCCGTCTTTCGAAAAGAGCAGTTGTATGGCAACCTCAAGAAGTGTGCATTCATGACTGACATGATAGTCTTCTTGGAGTTCATTATATCTACTGAGGGTGTTTCTGTAAATCATGAGAAGGTTAGAGCGATAGTAGAGTGGCCTGAGCCCCAGAATGTCCATGATATTCGTAGTTTCCATAGTTTGACTACATTCTACCGTCGTTTTATACGTGGGTTTAGCACGATTACGGCTACAATCACATATTGCATCAAGAAATGAGCCTTTGCCTGAACCAAGGCTACCGCATCAACCTTCCATGACATCAAGGAACAGATGACTCAAGCACATGTTCTTCCATTACTAAATTTCTCTAAGGTGTTTGAGGTTTCATGTGATGCTTCTGATATTGGCATAAGTGGAGTATTGAGCCAGGAGGGTCACCATATTGCTTACTTCAATGAGAAATTGAATGATGCTAAGCTGAGGTATTCCATTTATGACAAGGAATTTTATGCGGTAGTCTAGGCTCTGCGTTATTGGAGGCACTATTTCTTGCCTCAGTGAGTTCGTTTCTCTACTCTGATCACGAGGCTCTCAGATTTCTCTATGCCCAAAAGAAGCTCAACTTAGGTGCAGTCGCTGGGTAGAGTTTCTCTAGGCATACACATTTGTTCTCAAACATCGAGCGGGTGTGGAGAATTGTGTAGCCGACGCGCTGAGTCGTTGAGTTTATTTTTTATCTATTATCAGTGCAGAGATCACTGGGTTCGAGAGACTTTGTGAGGAGTATCTTACTTGTCTTGATTTCGGCATGATCCACACGACATTTCTAGATGGACCTTTTAGAGAGTTTAGTGATTATGTTCTTCAGGAGGGATATCTTTTTCGCGGAGATAGACTTTGTATCCTGCGGACCTCAATCCGTGACTTTTTAGTATGGGAGATCCATATAGTGGTCTAGCCGGTCACTACGGCCGCAATAAGACCATTGAGTAAGTGGAGCACCGGTTCTATTGGCCTAGCCTGGAGCGCGACGTGGCACACATTGTGGCTCAGTGTCGCACCTGCGCTATGGCAAAGCAGAGGAAGCAGAATACCGAATTATACACTCCGCTCCCCGTGCTAAAAAGTCCGTAGCAGGACATTAGAAATTGTTATTGGGCTTGACCTATAAGGTGTTTTAGTTTTTTAGTCAATTGGAGATTGAGCTGTACAAACAGCTGAGCCATGTGGAGCCTTACTTTAAAACATTCAAAAAAAATCTTTCTACGTTCGATGCACCCGAGGGGCATTGCAGTAAGTATTACTTAAAAGTTAGTTTCATCTTAATAACGCAACTTAGGGTCCCTTTAGTTACACATGAGATATGATTGGATGGAACATTTTCAAGGAAATACATTTACAAAGAAAATGAAAACAAAATTTATCATTTGGTGCTTATGAAAATACTTTTAGCTCCTTTGAAAAAGGGCATTCTCAACGAATTAAATTTTTGGTTGACTAGAGTTTTACGGATTACCAAATAAGTATTGTGATATACCTTTTGGAAAACCTTTTCACGTGACCTATTTTACACGAAAACAACCGGACCGATAGTTAAGATCTTCACTAAGTGGTCTTGGCACAAAGAGCAATTTTTTGATGTTTATGTAGATTTTCTTAAGTGAAAAGAGTGAGAATGATAGTTGCATGCACATCCCCTCAGATCGTGTAACACTTTGTCCTTTTTTCTCTTTTATTTTTGAGTACCGTCAAATCAGTCGTTGGATGGTTCAGATGGCCTTTTGAGTTTAGCAACATTTAAAAAAAAAACATTGTACGTGTTTCCAACAGACTAACATATTTGGGTGCATTCTAATTATTCCTGACATGTTCAGGAAGGCTGTGGTTATTGATCTTTGTCAAAATGTCATGAACTCTAACTAGATACGTCAAAAAAGATTCAAGTATTCTTCTATATGTACCCTAGATCATCAGATTGCACTCTCTAACTTCACAAGAATTGTGGAACTTTTCTGACATATTCAATTGAAATTTATAGCATTTTGACAAAGAAATGACATAATTACAACTTTTTTGAAGATATCAAAAATGTTTATAATAAGATGTGGAAGCCAGATATGTACATAAAAATATAATAGTTTATATATGTATATGTATAAAGGAAACCGTTACAATCCGCTACTAGGTTTCCATCCGCTGGCAGTGGATTGTAAAATTGTCAATCGGATTTAGATCTGATGGACGACAATTTTTTTAAAAAAAACTAAAAAAGATATAAGACGAGTGGGCTGACATGCGAGGGCAGAAAAACTACCTCCGGGCAGGCGCCGCATTTCACGCAGGCGGGGTGGGGAGCCCCACGCACCTGGGCCTTCAGCACAGGGGCACCTCGCCACCCCTTGCCATCCCAATTTTATTTTATTTTTTGTAATTTTTTTTCTCTTTGATTTATTCCTTCTCTCTCCAGTCAAGTCTGTCTCTCTGTGAATTTTGATCCCCAAATAGTGACGCATTGGATTGGACAATTACAATTAATTTTTTCAATCTAACGGTGAAATTTAAATCCAAATGAGATAGGAAACGACTTATATAGGGGTATTTGAATATTTAAAATTATATATATATATATATTTTTAAATCATGATTTAGGGTTAGATGCTCCCCAGGGCACGTTATTTAAATCCACCACATTGGGCCAACCTGTTTATTTTCAAGACGAGTAATACTTTTTGCAATGTCTTTGGTGCTACACCATGGAGCATTACAGTAAATATAAAAAGTATTTTTTTAATATTCTTTTAGGTCAGGTCCCACATGCCCGCACAAGTCGATCTCTAAGAGAACAACTTAAAAAAAAAAAAAATTGTAATTGGGCTTTGCCCATTAAAATCTTTTAGTCTAATTTGGTTTTTGTTTTTTAAATTTTTTGGGGTCTTTAATCAGAGATCAGGCTGACAAACGGGTGGATCATGTGAAGCCTGATCTTACAAATATTTCAAAAAGTAAAAATAAATATTTACTGCAATGGCCCTATAGTGCAGCACTGAAGGCATTGCAGTAGGTATTACTCTTCTGGAACTCATTTATCACCGATATGAGATTCTGAGTTAACTTTTTCCGTGTGAGATTCATCTGATGGCTCGTATGAGATTTTGGGTTGATGGCCGTGTAAATTAGGGAATGGATCAGATTAAAAGTGGATCTAAGGTAGATCCATGACCTACGTTATGTTATCAGATTTAAAAAGTATTTGTCAAATATCCTATAAACTAATAATAAGTTCGATAATCAAATCCTTAGGCAGTGTTTGGAAGCACCGAGTGAAAAATAGATTTTACCCAAAATCACTTTGAGCCAATAATTAGAGAGAGAAAGATTTTTCAATCAATCATTGTTGTCATTTATTTTGTTTGAAATGAGAAAAAGAAAAAAATGACTTTTAAGAGTCATTTACCCTACTACCTTTACCTTTTTTCCTATTTTTTAAGAAACTTGTCTTCTTCACCTTCTCAAATGATTGAAAGCTATTTTATTTTTTCAAACCCTCTCTCTCCTCTCACCCTTTTCACTCTATATCTCTCTTCCTTTTTATCTATTTATAGATTTTACTTTGTCAAATTTAAGGTGAAAACTAAAAGTTTGAAAACACTCCTTGGATTCTTATCATTTCAAATGATTGGAATCTCTCCAAGAGGTAATTCCAAACGGTGCCTTAGTATATTATATGCATTCAGTCAGAAATTTTTTGAATCCATTATCTTATGCTCTTATGCGCCGTGCATATCGATTTAAAAAGATTATTTATTAATTATCTTACAAACTAATAATCAATGAAATAATTTGGTTATCGGTTACCATTTTCTCTAATGCAGATATTTGTTGCCCAGTTGACACAGTCTGTTTTTTTTTTTTTATTGGAACACTGTTTGTTTGAAATGGATCAAGCATCACGTCTTACATAGAGCCACATCTGTACTATAGTCTTAAGGGCAGAAGCAGTTAAAACCTGTTGCTATTGAGGCTGGGTTTTAACTTGCTAGGGTGTATGTTAGATTCCTTCGCACTTTTTTTCTTTGAGCTTTCTTCAATCTATACCTTTTAAAATACTGAAAATTTAACATTTTGGTATCACCACATCCTAGATATATTACTTAGAATTCGACATTACTACGTGTATGGACCATTTACAACTTGCGTGTGTAAAAGAGGAAATCGCAGATTGTGGTTTTCTCCATTTCTTCTATCTTTCACTTAAAAAAAAAATCATACATTAAATTCACCTAGTTAAGCATAGAAGGTTGATATGAGAAATCCAAGTGAAGGAGGTTTTTACAAATTACCTAGTAGAAGTGCAAGAACATTTTAAGGGGTTAATTTTTTCTATTCTCCTACATTAGCTGGGTGAAAAAGAAAAGGAAAACTTTTCCGTTAGCATTATCCAAATCTGTTAGCTGACTATATCACCTTTCATTAAGCACACAATAAATTAATTAGATAATTTTAAGTTCAAATTTTAATGCTCGCATTAGTGGACACCTGATCCAAACATTATAACGGCAGCATATATCATTCCTCTTCAGTATGGCAATCTGTTTAAATATGTCCCTATCGTTAAGCTTCCGTCCTAGAACGTGCCCACAATACTTTCTTTTAAGCAGGGGAAATTTTCCATTAACCGACATTACTCTATTAAGTCTGGCAGACGAAGCAACCTAGTTGTTCTAACTTCTAGGAATGCTATTTCTTTCAACCCTGAATTATGAAATATACCATCATGGGTCAATGCAACGAGAAAAAGACTTCGATTTTGATGTCACCTGATGGAACAGATGAGAATGGTTTCGTGTGCCCATGGGTTGTCCACCATGATTGGACAGCTTCGTAAGGGACTTATAAATTTTTTGTCTTTTTTGAGGGAGGAAATTCTTTTCTTAGACTAAAAATCAGCTCAAAAAGACAAAATCTTCGTAACTAGAATCTGTCAAAAAAAAAAAAAAAAATCCGATTCTTCTCAACGTTCTAAGAGAGTGGGAAAGAGACCAAGGAGAGTGGAGCTAAACCTATATATATAGGTGTTGGTTTACGTTTTCTCTCTAAAAATGTATCTTGAGAAGAAGTCAGTGTCTATTATTTTTTTGTTTAATTTTAAAAGAGGAATATAACTCTTTACAAAACTTCTTCAAAATAAAAAAAATTATGACTTTCTCCACTTCTTTTCTGTCTCTAACCATTCCTTCTTCCCAACCACGCTCGATCTCTTCCCCCTCTTGATCTCTTACCTCCTTCTCCCATCTCATGTTCACATATATGTATATATCTAAAACATAAGAGAAAATTAAGGAACAGTTATATACATGAATCCATGCAAAAAGCATCGTGCTATTTTTTATAAGTCCGGTTACATGTTGTGTGTTGGATGGGCTTTGCGTCTGAAAGAGATTACTTAATGTGTTATGATCCATTGCGTGGGATTAAGCTTTATTGATTGATTAAATTTTTTGTTAAATAATATTTGCCAAATGAATCCATATATACAAGTTTTCAAAATTGTTTCAATCTAGCCAATTAAACAGGTCGACAAGTGACGCACACTATTTTTAAAAGTTGAGTCGATATGTGAAATCAAATAAAATTTGAAAACGAAATAGCATAAGAAACAAAGGTGTTCCCAAATGCCCTATTAATTTTTTCTCCAAAAAGAATTTAAGTCTAGAGATAGGGAAAGGTTTTAGATAATTTTTGACCTAAGATCAAAAAAATTTCCTCCTACTTTCCGAACTCTGGGCCCACACAGACACATTAGATCTTGCCCTAATCACTAGCATTGCGTACCAACAAATCAGAAGGGTTTTATTATCAAATAATCCCATGCAACAACACTTTGAGAGCTTATTTAGCAGGGCACCCTTTCAGTTCGGACGCCATGCAAGCTTCTACCGGAGAGGGACAGGAGGCCAGAACTACATATGAACTATAAAGACCGAGGCGCCTTCTCAAGCGGCTGCATCCGGGTAGGTCTGGCCCGTACATTTTGGTTCGAGTGGGTGGCCAACCGTTCACCTTTCCGTTCCCAAACACGAATCGTCGGGTCCAACCTTTGTTCAGAATCTAATCGTTTTGCCCCAAGAATGAGCAGGAGCAGCCATGGTTTACCAAATAGTTAGCTTGCTTGGTTTTGGGAGACAGCTAGCTAGCTATTATTTGCAAGATCGTTGGATGCATAAAAATATCTCTTCATATATATATATATATATATATTGCTAGAGTCGTATCAGCTATAGTTTTTTTTTTCATGATAATTTCGAACTAAGAACTATTATGCGGACAGGTCCAAAAGAATCCAATTTTAAGGGGAAAAAAATATCCATTAGGAAAAAAAATGTTGAGTCTAAAGAGAATTTGAACCCTCTTTATTTGAGAGAACTTAATGCACACTCGGCCGCCTGGCCCCAGAGAAAAACCAAACTAAGGGGCACGTGAGGGGTGGATGACTTAATTGCAAGTAATATTGGTAGTACCCAATAGCTAGTTTTTGGGAAGAACCTGAGTAGAAATGTGATAACGTTCGAATAGAAAGCTACAAAACTATCTGTGTGTTGGAGTTTCTTATAAATTATTCACTTCTTGTTTAATTTTCTTCAGTGTTTCAAGTCCATGACCCGCTGTGTCCACGGAGACGAAGACGAGAGCATTTGAGATTAGGTTTGGTCCGTGGCTCTCAAGCAATGTGATCTACTGCTGTAGTTTTCAAAGACTTTGTGGCTGCATCCTTCGTTGCCTCATCTACCCATTTGACGTAGAAACGTAGAGAGAACTTAATTAATGTAGACCCTGCAGTTGAGGACTTCAGAGAATCCGAAGTAAAACGAAGAGACTGCATTGCAACTTATCCATCAATTTGTTGAGAGACATTTTAGTTGGAACTCCTGTGAGATACATATCATGACTTAATTCTTTCACGTAGATGAATAATCTTACAGTACTGCATGTGAATTCAAGACCACCAACATAAGCTAGCTGTAATGCATTATTAAAATTATTGAGTTCTCTTACGCATAAGGCTATCAAGAATAGAGCAGAGTCATATTTTTAAGCAGTTCCTTCTTTTCTCTTCTCCTCAAATAGTATGGATCTATAATCTCTTCCAATACAATCATAGACCTCTTGAAGATTCAAAATATCAAACTGAACAAAAAGGGCAACAAAATCGAAATAGGCAGCTTTACTAGATCAGAAGAGTAATTGAGTGGAAGACGTTCATACAACGATTCATCTTAAATTTGGATGACTAAAAAAAATCCAGATTCCATTGGCTGAACGTGATGTCAGCATGCATGCATGTTAAGCCTATTCTTTGCACTAAAATTTATTGCATGGTCCGGCCAATCATAACAAAAAATAAGTTCTTTTAATCACTGTTGCACTACCACCCATTCCAATGCAGCATTAAAATATCAACTGAGGTATAGACTGTCCTCATAATTTCACATTGTCGGGCACTTGTCAGCACTAATTATATCGAATATTCCACTTGCGGAACGTTGATCGATTTGTACTGAACATAAATTATATAGCTTAGATAAAGAACCGAGCATTGGTCTATATATAACACAGCATTCTGATTAGGCATAGTTTGAATATATTGCAAGATATGTGATCATACCGCCCAGCATCTAAATAAGGTTAGGTGCCATTTGCCTTAGAATATGTGGGTCTAAATTCATAATTGAATAGTTAATGTAACACCCCAAATCCATACTTAATCCGCGCTTCATCTACTCCAGCTGCATCTTCCTTCATCAAGAAATCACAAGCTCTTATATACTGATATCCATACGGTAACAGAGGAGTACCATTAAGCCCAGAAAATATTCGAGGGCTTGCATTAGGAAATGCATATATGCTTCCATATATATGGTTTATATGTGAATTTGATTAATTTCTAGAGAGAGAAATATGGCCTTTTCTCTGTCTATCCGAGGATCTCAGACGTTACAATTAAATGTGTCACATAACATAGTTTTAATCCATGCAGACCCATGTGGGCCGGGGAGACTCCAAAACTATTTGTTTCCACCAACCTTCGTCGAACACTTGTCATCTGGGGGAGCCTGCATGCCATATGTTTGTCTACGGACTGCAATTTTCTTATGGGAAGCCAACCTGACAATTTCTTCTTCCAGGCCCCCCACCACAATGGCGCTGCCAGCCGTAGAAAACCATGCTGGCAGAACTACTACATCGTTTGCAAGAGTCAATGCAGATGACGACGCACGTATCATAGTAAGCCATCGTAGAGATTTCTTCCCTCTTTCCTCTCCATGTACTGGTTTTTTAATCTTCTTCTCTCCATTGCTAATGGAGGCTGCGGCTTCCTTATTATACTGATCTTGTTGTGGTTTTCATATTGAAGATTCGGTGACAAAACCAGGCAATAACAGAAAAGCTCTATCCCATCAACCCAGCTCATCTCGTTCAACACATGCATTTCTATAATACTGTCAGGTCAAAGCTGGTTGCATGCTGTGTTTTTTTTAATCCAATTCCATCTATCAATCAAGGGAAAAATGATTGTGTTAGAGTCTGCGACGTACGTGTTCTCTCTCTTTTGAAACGTTTTCATTAGCCAGGGAGGGGCAATGCGTGTGTTTGCATGCAGTGTGATGTTCACGCAGCACCAGATGATTTCAGTTCCTAGTCATTAACTTATATATAATTCACATATACATGTATATATATGCATGTATACCAAGATATATAGATACATATGGTACCATTTCAATTAGTTCATTGGCGTGCCTCTAGAAGAGCTGCTTCAAACGAGGCTAGCTTATGCGATTGGATGACTGAGATTGCAAGATGGGACATCTGATCTTTCCCATTCATAAAAAGATTCAATTCTGTAAGGCAGCTACAAACATGGGAATATATAAATTTGCATGCATGCAGTGTGCCTCGCTCATGATAGTGATAGAGCAACGGTGATCCTAACTGTTTAATAATATCTTGGGGTACTGAGATAGAGATGGAAAGGAGAGAGACGGGGTGAGATGGAATTGACTTAACAGAAAGGATATTAATTGTGGTTTAGCTATGGCTTTCGGTTTGTTGCTCTGATCAAAAGGGTTGAATGGAGAGCAATAATTTTGTAGTAATTAAGATAGAGATGTAAAGAACACATGTATGATATTATCTAGGCATGATGATGATGAGGAGAGGTGGTGGAGGAGGAGAAAATTGATAGCAAGTTGATCAAGTCGACGTTTCATGTGGGGCTGTTTTTATTCATATTTTTGTATTATTTCATGATTGATGGACTTTGCAGCTAGCTTCTCCATGTTTAAATGATTTCCCAAGTCTACATCATATGTGAACGTACGTGGCTCTTTCCTAGTTCACATCTTCTTGTTTTCTCTTGCTATCCAGAAACGCCAAACATGATCTATTATGACTTTTGTAAGAGACCAATAAAAAGTGCTTCACCTCTTCATCCAAGCTTTGATGGTCCTACGCGCCCATGATATATATGAATTGTTCCAAGGCCTAGAAGAAATTATCCATGCTGCTTTTCAGTGAGAATCTAAGGTAGACTGCTTGTTACCTTATTTGCTATGCTATCAATCTGAAAAGATAATTTGTTAATTAATTAATTTATAAATTAACAATTAGCCGGATAATCAGATTTTTATTTGTCGTATGTATCAATTTAAAAAATTATTTGTTAACGATCTTTTTTATTGGCAGAATTTGTTAACTCGAATAATGAGTTACCATTTTTATCCCTTATTTCATGCATCCTCCAGTACAATTGGTAAGGATTAAAACTATCCTCTGGTAATAGAAAGCTTAACTTTATGCGCTGATTCCAATGTGAAATTGTGATCACCTATTCAATATAGATCTCCCTTGTGAGGAAGAAATTAAATAAAAAGAAAATCCCAACCCCAGCTGTAGGGTTTCCCCATGACATTTTGCAGGGAAGCACTCAGTGTACTGGACTCTGACAAAGTCCTAATATCCTTAAAAATTCAGGCCATGAATACAAAACATCGACATCTTGTCTTGTTATAGGCTGTCAGACTGACTGGACTTCACCTCTCTAGGGTCTTCTCTACTTTAGTCTTTGATGAATGAACCCAAAATAATAATCGTCCACAAGTAATATAAATTTCAGGCCTAACTTCTTCCAGGCCGCACAAAATTCAACTTGTGCTAGTTTCTTATATATGCTGGTAGTAGCATCCAGCCAGCAGGGGAGATCATATTAGGACCTGGGTCTGGATTGGGACCTTCTGCAAACTAGTCTAATTAAAATGATCTTACTAGATTTTTCTAACAGCATCTACCATCAGCATGGTCATAATTTTCTTTGCGAAGCGTTCAACACTACTGTGGCGGCAGCTCACAACGGCCTTGACGTTGATATCTATGTATCTTGGTCGTTGAGACAAGCTTTTCTTCATCACCAGAGGTGATGGTTACTTCAAATTAAGTTTTCTTTTTTTCGAAAAAAGAACTAAGGTATGAGCCATCTATGACAGATTTCAGCAACTAGCTAGGAAGGGTAATCCAACATGCACGAAGTCAGTGCACGAGAGTAAAGTCTGAAGATGGTCCCCCTAATGGTTTAAAGACAGCGGAGAGAGATGATGATGATCAAGTCCATGAGATGGAGTGCACATGGACACTGGCAGATCCAACGTTCATCTAGTGGGGTGTCTTAAGATTCTACTAGATTTTGTAAAACTCATTGGCTAATCTAAAGCGGTCTTGTCCGGAACTCTACTGATCTAGTCTAAGACCCCACTGGTCCAATCTAAAATCTCAATATGACCTAGTTCAAGATTCTATTGACCCACTCATACTCATGACCTAATGTCCGAGTGACTCCACTCGAAAAAAATTTTAGGTCCGCCACTGCACATAGATGCAGTCTTCTGTGAGTTTGCTTCCTTCTTCGTCATCGCCATACATCACGCCCAAATTGGATCGATCCTTCCCAAAGTCGCCAATCATTTTTATAAAGGCCTTGGAGAAGGAATAAGCATGCACTTACTGAATTAGTTGGGTTGACGTATACTTGTCACCAGGGGTGGTTTTTGATGAGATTAAACCCTGCCGAAATTGTGGAACTGCAGAAATGTATATGCTTCCCTATAGGAAGTATAGAAATTTGTTTATTCTTAGTGAGATAAAATATGAAAAATGTCACTTTTCAATGAAACTAGAATTAAAGCCAACCAGATTGTTAAGTGTATGATTGTAAGCAATGAGTTGTTGATGAAAGACGATAGGAAAATGAATTTGAATAGGATGATCCAAAGGAAATGAAAAATTGGAAATTAAAAAAGAAGAAGAATTGATTCATCAAATAGCTTTTGTGCAAGTATAAATAGTCTTGAATAATGCTTGATGTAATACCTTGGATATTACAAATTCACATAGATTGAAATGCGTAGAGTGTTGTCATCCCATCACCTTGATTAATCTCTATTTTTTAAAAACAAAAGACAAGTTAAGTTGATGGACCGGCAGCTGTACCATCTGATTTTTAATTAAATAGTTGAAAAATAATTAAAAAAGAGATTGCACTGTCACTATATCCAAGTGACGCTAAAACAAATACTCAAAAGGTCCTATCAAAAGTGATTAAATGCTAAGCATGGGACTGTTAATGAATAAGCTGCAATAACACATGATTGGATGGAAGAAAATAAAACGTTGAAATTTAACTTGCCGACCGAAAAAGATGTTTGTCTACTTGCATGGCGCTCGACTAGCTAGTATGTGTAAGCATTGCATTGACTTCTACCATCTCATAAAGGCTTTATTAATCTTTTGAAAGGAAATATTATTTTAATTTCCAAACCAAGAGAAAATTAAGGTTGATGTCTACAGAAATCCGAGAGTTTTTTTTCTTTTATTTTCTTTCTTCCATTGATTGTTGGCGTTTGTGTAACAGGAAAACTTGAATGCTTGAATGTCACATAGTTGGGGGGCAATCCCATCAAGTTAATTGTTTACATGAGGAAAATGTGGGGACACAGCGAGCCCTTCTTGTTTGATGAGGACTATCAGAGCTTGGGGCCACAAGAGTGTTCATTCAACAACGTATTGTCATATAAAGCCCCAGGGACGGACAAGATTGACTGTGATGAGATCAGCGTCATGAATCCAAGTGTGTACAAGTGGAGATATGTACATGAGCAGGCATGCACGTTTACCGCAACTTCAAGTTTAGAAGAGATCTGCCATGGCACAGTGCGCCAGACTGATGGAGATGTAAGATGTGTACATTTGATCACAAATTCACATGCTTTTTTCTAGTCAAATGTATTTATACAGCCTTCTTAGTAAGGATATATATATATATATATATAGAGAGAGAGAGAGAGGAGTACTTATATGCGAACCGATCCTTTGTTTGCATCGCGCGCACGATAGTACGCTCGTCTGATCAAAGATTGGACATGGACGCTATGTCAAAAACTCTTACGTATAAGAGTCTATAACATAAGATTTTTTAAAAAGAAATACGTGTCATCCGATTCAAGATCAGATGGTGCGCAACACCGACCTCATTCACATATTAGTACTCTCTCTCTCTCTCTCCCTCTCTCTCTATATATATATATCGAAAGGCTTGTGGGGAGAAATTGGGATTTGAATCCAGGATCTCCCATATGAAAGCGAGGGTAACTACTACCGAGTTATAGATTTTTTGACAATCATATAATTTCTAATTCATCGAAGATGAGATAAGAACTCATCATTGCATAATGCACCCGATTAATAAAGAGATGTCACAAACTCTTAAAACAAGGTGTGCATAAGTTATGACAGTTTTTTTTTTACATGCACAATATATTCTTGATCAATAAAAGAATTATATCATACATAGAGAATTTTTCTTCTGTCAATTACTTTTACACAGTAGTAGTCATCACTCGAACCTAAGCTTTATTCATAATTGTTTTTACGTAGATTTTGAGCTCATGAACTTTCTGAAAATCCTGTTAAGATAAATAATCTTTCTCAAGTGAAAAATAAAGGTTGAGGTTAGAGGAAAAGTAAATTATAATCGTTAGATACCAAGAAAGAGTTATTTAGACTTCTAATGAGGAGATTTCCCTCTGGGTCCCATTTAAGCCGGCCTATGATCAACCCACAAATCAGGCCTGAGCTAGTCGGCCCATGAAGCCATTAAAGGCCACAATAAAAAAGGGGAAAAGAACTGTTGTTGCCACCACAAGTGCTCACTTACCCCACTTCTATAAAGTAAGGGTCCCTGATGCCCTAAAGGACAAGTCTTTTACTCCCCAGCCACTTATTTATTACCACTTGACACTTGCTGACTTGAGCGTCGGAGGGGTTTTCCTAGAGACAAAATCTCGCTGACGTGGTGTTCACATGTGTAGGTCGGCTCAGCCTCAGCAGTCGGCCTCGACTCACTCAGCCCACCCGGCACCAATCAACCAAGTCAGACCCAACACCACTCAGCCTCAGCTCACTCGGCCCATTCGATGCCAGTCGACCCAATTGGCCCCAGCACCAGCTGAGCTCAGCTCACTTGGCCCACTAGGCCAGTCGGCCTTGGCCTCAGCCTCCCTACACACAAATTCTGAAGAGGGGCTTTATCTGCATCACGAACACCATTCTGCCCACCTAAATTACGAGGTTCATTGTCTCATATTGTGGACGTCTGACATCTTCTCTCTAACCCCGTTCTTAAGAGGTCGGACTTTTGGCCGCATCACTTGGTGTCATCTGTGAGAAATGTCACAAACAGTCATCACACCTAGCACTACTGCAACAAGCAACATTCCTTATTCTTGCATTGGGGGGGCAGTGCTCACCCTAAGAAGGTACGACTAGATAAGAACAATAATTTCTTAGATCTTGAACTTAGATTCTTCCAAGCTGAGACAATAAAGCCCAAGCCCAACTCGATACAAGATTGGATAGCTGGCCTCCTAGCACAATAAGACCACATAACTAGCCTACCAGCATTAAGCCCGGCCTATTCGACCTACGAGAGCGAGACGGTTGAGGACCTAGCCTGTTCGGCTTGCTCGGCCAGTCAGCCTCATCCATGTAAACCTTCTTACCACGGGAGCGAGTTGGGTGCGGACTAGGTGTATTCGGCTAGTCGACCTCATCCACATAAGCCTTCTTGCCTACGGGAGTGAGTTGGTTGCAGACTCGGCCTACTTGGTTAGTCGGCATCATCCGCATAAACCTTCTCGCCAACAAGAATGAGTTGGGTGCATATTCAGCTTGTTCAGCTAGTCAACCTCATTTGTGTAAGTCTTCTCGCCTACGAGAGTGAGTGGGGTACAGACTCTGCCTGTTCAGACAGCCGACCTAATCCGTGTAAATCTTCTCGCCTATAGGAGCAAGTTGGGTGCGGACTGGGCCTATTCTGCCAGTTGGCCTCATCTGTGTATGCCTTCTTGCCTACAGGAGAAAGTCGATTGAGGACTGGGTCTGTTCGGCCAGTCGGCCTCATCCGCATAAACCTTCTTACCTACGGGAGCAAGTTGGGTGCGGACTTGGCCTGTTCGGCCACTTGGCCAATCAGCCTCATCTACATAAACCTTCTCGCCTATGGGAGCAAGTTGGGTGTAGACTCGGCCTGTTCGGCCAGTCGGTGAGTTGGCCTCATTCGTGTAAACCTTCTCGCCTACAGGACCGAGTTGGGTGCGGAGTCAACATGTTTAGCTAGTCAACCTCACCCTCGTAAACCTTCCTATTAGAGGGAGTCAGTTGCGGACTCCGACTCGTCCACGTAGAAGTGAATCAAGAGCCTTCTTTCAATGCAACTACGCAAGACCAATCTGGCTCATCCTCCAATCCAGAAAGTAGAGGACGATTAGACTCATCTCATCCACACTATACTCGGCCACGGCCCCCTTCAGCTAGTCAGTTGCATCTCATGCAAAGGCCCGAGTATGCTCATGCAAAGATCTGAGTATGAGCTCGGCCTTGGTCCTAAAGTCCACTTCGGATGACATCGGAAGCAAAGGAACTACTCCCTTCCTCTGAGCAATGTTTGACTTAGCTCAGACTTAGGAGTGCGGGGCAAGTGATGAGGAGATTTCGCCCTGGGTCCCATTTAAGCCGGCCTATAATCAACCCACAAATCAAGCATGAGCCAGTCGGCCCATAAAGCCATTAAAGGCCACAATAAAAGGGGGGAAAAGAACTGTTGCTACAATAAATGTAGCCTTTAGCCCCACATCGGCTACCACCACTAGTGCTCACCTACCCCACTTCTATAAAGTAAGGGCCCCGCATGCCCTAAGGGGCAATACTTTTACTCCCTAGCTCAGCCACTTACTTCTCGCCACTTGGCACTCACTGACTTGAGCGTCGAAGGGGCTTCTCTGGAGACAAAATTCGAGGCCCCCACTGACGTGGTGTTCACAGTGCAGGTCGCCTCGGCCTCACTAGTCGGCCTTAACTCACTTAGCCCACTCGGTGCCAGTCGACCGAGTTGGCCCCATCACCACTCGACCTTGCCTCACTCAGTCCACCCGATGCTAGTCAATCGAGTCAGTCCCAGGACTAGTCGGCCTTGGCTCACTCAGCCCACCCGACGCTAGTCAATCGAGTCAGTCCCAAGACCAGTCGGCCTCAGCTCACTCGGCCCACCTAGCGCCAGTTTACCCAGTCGGCCCTAGCACTACTCGACCTCGGCTCACTTGACCCACTCGGCCCACTCGGCCAGTCAGCCTCGACCTAAGCCTCCTTGTACACAAATTCTGAAAGGAGACTTCGTGTGTGTCACGAACACTGTTTAGCCCACCTAAATTACACGGTTCATTGTCTAAGCCTGACATCTTCTCTCTGACCCCATCCATGGGAGGTCGGACTCTTGGTTGCATCAACTTCCATCCATCCAAAAAAGGATGGCATATGAATTGAGCAGTGCTAGTGTGACGGAAAATCTTACCCATTTTTTTACCCCCTTAAAGGAAGGATACAAATAAGGGACTTCTTTGCAAAACTGCTGAAAAATGGTCAATGATAGGAACCTATCTCATACACCCACGTCAGTTGGGTAAAGAAAATGGAGAATATTTCTCGTCGGCCTAGCATTTTCCATATGAATTTACTATTGTCAGAGCATTTAATGTTATCTCATGTTACAACGGTTACACACGAAAAAAATAAATAAATAAAAGGTAAATTATGACTGTTACCCACGAAAAAGAAAAAAAGGTGAATTACGGCGGTTACAGAAGAAAAAGGAAAAAAATAAATTATAACCGTTAGACACAGAAAGAGATCTAATTAAATTCCTACAGTATCCAACATTGTACATTTAATGCTGTGAACCTTTTTTTTTAACATTTCACATGCCAAATCTCTGTGAGATACTAACGGAGATTCAAATTTAAAATATCTTGATGTCATCGTTACTTAAATCTAAAATTTCTTTCAAATTTTTAACAAACCTTTTTTTTTTTTAACCATACCCGTAGACAACACGCTTCAGTTGCACCCATCTAATAGTGTAGGTAACCACCCATGTCTCTACATCAACATGGGCGCAGTGCACCACAGCGCAGCAAAACCTCCTGCTAGCCTACGGTTTGGATGATGTCATCTTTTGGAAGGGTCCAGCCCACCTCGTTTCGTTTTCTCGTCTTCCGTTTGGGTTACTCCAACATGTTAAATTTCCTGAGGAGCAGTACTGATTCTGCCAAAGGGAGAGAGTGGGGGATGAACCAGATGACAAGGATTTCACCGTCTACATCGACGGCTTTTGACGTTGAAGGCCAAGTTCTTCCTCTTCAACGCCACCTCTTCTTGTAACAAAGACTTATTAGCCCCCCCCCAGGCAGAAGCAGTACAGTGCCAGGAGGCAGGAGGTAGGAGCAGTGATTGAAATGGCTTGCCCTATCCTTTGACTTCTTACATCTCTCTCTCTCTCTCTCTCCACAGACACCCATACCCACCCTATAAGACGCTTCCTTCCCTACAACAAGGCACTGTCTTTTCTTCCTCTCTCCTTCTTCCTTGTCCTTGTTCTTTCTTCTGCTCCTTCCAGAAGGGGTTGTCAACCCAACCCAGAGAGCAAAAGGCAAAAGTAGAGGTAGGGAACCCACGAGCAGGCACCATCATCAGCTCATCTGAGAGCGTCAAACATGGGGAGGGCTCCTTGCTGTGATAAAGCGAACGTGAAGAAGGGGCCCTGGTCCCCGGAGGAGGACGCCAAGCTCAAGGAGTTCATAGAGAAGCAGGGCACCGGTGGCAACTGGATCGCTCTCCCGCACAAAGCCGGTAAGGGCAAGGGGAAGGAGGGAAGTGTGGGGATTTGTTTCTGGCCTTTCCTTCTTTGTATTTCACTTTTGTGTCAAGTGTACTCATTGATGTATTAATGGAAGTCTGTGTAAGATAATTAACATCAAGAAACGCCTTCTTGCTTGACGTCAGAGATATATATAGCATGTGAGAGAGGGGTGGGCACACTACTCTTGGGGCTCTTCCTGTTTTCTCCTTCATTTCTTTTATACTTTTTGCTTTTCTATATATATGAGGTCATATATTAGAATTATTCATGTTAATTTCCTGCAGGTCTGAAGAGGTGTGGGAAGAGTTGCAGGCTGAGATGGCTCAACTACCTGAGGCCTAACATAAAGCACGGGGAGTTCACTGAAGAGGAAGACAGGATAATCTGCAGTCTCTTTGCTAGCATTGGCAGCAGGTGCTTGAGTGACCTAGCCTTCCTCTATATCTGATTTGAATATTTCACAGAAGTTTTCATCCCTTAATCATTATTTGTAGACTTTTAGACCGGGATTTCCACTTTGTTCTCGGGAAATCCTTAAGAACCCAGTAAGAACGGATGCGTACTTTCTTCTGGGTATATGGTGCAATCATAGAACACTCCAAATTTTGGCAGCCCTACGCATGAGCCAAAGACATGCCTCTCATGAACACCTGCTAGGAGTCTTCCAGATTACATGGAAGCTCTTCATGTCAACCAGTTCTCATGAAAAGAACATGTTATTCTTTTGCGCAGGTGGTCCATAATAGCTGCCCAGTTGCCAGGGAGGACCGACAATGATATCAAAAACTACTGGAACACCAAGCTGAAGAAGAAGCTCCTGGGGATATCCTCATCTCAAAGGAAAGCACAGGCGCCACAGCAGCAACACCGCCAAGAGCAACAGCAACACCACCACCAACACTTCTTTGCTTCTTCCTTCGACACTACCACGATTGCACCACCAACAACAGTATCGCAAGGTGGCTGCTACACACCTCAGAAGCCTCTCTTTACAGGCCTCGAGGGCTTCTCCGTCAACCCGGACGTGCTCGGGATGGTGACGGCCGCCGGCTCATTTCTGCAAGCACCCCCGGCGCACACCTACCAGATGAAAGACAGCAGCAGCCTCATCATGTTCGGAGGCGACCAGCAGAGTTGCAGCTCTTCCGACGGCAGCTGCAACCAGATCAGCTACGGGAGGGAGATGGAGTACGACCTGGGGCTGGAGACGCTGTTCTACACCAGCGGGGTAGACGACGTCCACCAGAAGCTCCTCCATGGCGCCGCCTCTGGTGCGGTCCGGGTGGAGAAGGGGAACGGGATCTGGGGTGAAGCCCCCATCGACTACGCCTACGAGGACATCAAGCAGCTGATCAACACCAACGCGGCAGGGTGCAACAACGTCTTCTTGGGTGCTGATCCCAGTGGTGCAATCAGAGGCAGCTGCAGGCCCCAAGGGAGGGGCGTCTTGTCCTACAACTGATTGCAAGATCAAGGAGGATTTGCTTCCGTCTTTTCTTCTTTTGGGAGGTAAGGTTGTGGTGTCTGATGAAGACTTTTGACAGTACATGGATGGAAGAGACACACACGGCATGGTGGTGTTTTGCCTTGGCCTTTTCTCTAGCTAGCTGTTAATTATTTCACTTGTGATATGATGTTCTGGATGTGGTGCGATCTCCCCCAGCATTCGAAAATAAGGTGTCCTGTGTCCTGCAGGGAGTGGTAGACGCGGAGAGAGGATCACATCCAGATCAGACCAGACACCCACTGTTCTTGTTTCTATCCCCCCCCCCCCAAACAACCCTTTTCTCTTCTTCTGTAGTTCGTTTACTTCTGTGTTTTAGAGTTTGGATTGGAATGTTGTGGAACATTGAGTTGGAAATTGGGTTACTGGTGATGTTATGTACATAAAAGTTAAAACTGTTCTTTCTCCGTTAAATAATTAAACATTGGTCTTCGACAACGGTCTCTCTTGTGTCACATGCCTAGCTCCAGTTTATGTAAGACACATCGGTGGTCATCTGCACCGCAAGAAGTGTGTCGGGTCATTGGATTTCGCATATTTTATTCTTGGGTTTTTTACGTACTTCGTTTTGAACTGAGATTCTCGTTAGGGTCTGATTATATTACAGAAACCGATGGGTATTTATAATCCCAATATGTGCAAACAAGAGGGATGTCAGTTCATTGTGAGGACAGCAAATCCCAGTTCAAAAGATAAGCTTGTCTCTGCTAAGCTGGACGCCAACCTCTCCCCTAAGCACCAATATTTTCTAATCGAATAGCATACTGCTAGTTTTTGAGGATCGAAGATGAATACTTACGTGTGCATGCACCTGTGGTTGTTTGCATAAGATGCCACTTGATTGTGATCTTCCAATACCAATTCAACTAGTTTTGCTGGTGCATGGATTACCGATTATCGAACAACCTTTGGTATCGCACTGGGCGTCTTGACAAATTTTTCTCACATTAGTTTTATCTTGATTTTTTTAATAACTGTTTTTAAATGAAAGAAACGTGTCTATGCATTTGTTTAGAACAAATCAGATGTTAAGGACTCACATTTTGAAATCTATGAGATTGAAAAAAATAAAGAAATCTATGGCATGATATGTTTTCATGTAGTTTGAAACTTATCCCGAATCTCGCGTAATCGCTCTCACAAAATCAGCTCTATCAGAATTTGCAGAGGTAGCCTAGATAAACGACATCAATTGTGCCTGGTATTTTGTATAATGAAGTAGTTTCAAGTACTTATGTTAACTTTAAAGGCACAGAGGCATCTCTCTGTATCATGTCCATGTGGAAAACGTAAAAATAAAACAAAATTTGGGTGATCCCAACATAAGAAAGTACATCTGACTAGCTGGATCGATCTAAGGGGTAAAATGTATGCCATTACTTTTGGGGATCGAGGTTGAGGACATTGCACCAATTTAGCTATGAATATTTGAGATAAACGGAAACATAAAATAGTTGAATAGAAGGTAAAATTTTTAAGTTCTATTATTAATGCTATACTTGAATGCCTTTACATTTCCTAATTTCCTCTCTCAATATATCTGTTCTTTCCAGCTTTTTGGATAAGCTATCGACCCTTTTGCCTCAAAACCGGTTCTGATCCATCTTACCACCAAAAGAAAAGGAAAAAGGAAAAAGAAAACAAAGATTTGTCTTTCTGCGCCTCTTCGTCAAATTCATAAAGTTTAACTGCATGCTTGTATCTTCGTTGCTTCTTTGATCCTAACCATATGCATGTTTATCTCAATTTAATCACTCTTGGAGGAACGCAATACATTTTGTTTTCTGATTTAACTTACAAATCTTGTGTTTACGTCTATACACGAACAAAGGTATCTTGATTTTTGAAGGCATAATTAATTTGAGAGATAAACATCAGACGTAACTGGATAGAAATTACGCTCAAATCAAAATGTCATTTTCAATTATTAAAAAAAGTTATACATGGCATCTCCTCAAAGAGGATTGTGTTTGATCCTTTGCAAATATCTGCATTGAAGACTGTGGATGCGTGAAAAATTATTCGTTGAGAAGAGAGGTTGAACTCTGCTTATAAGCAAGGTTTACCGAGTCGATAAATCGGACCGACTCGGATCTCTCATGATTCGGTACCAGTCGGGTTGACTCGTGCTGACTCATGTCGACTCGTACGAGTCACATGGTCATATCGTACAGACTCGATCAAGTCGCACCGACTCGGGTTCGTCCTGATACGGTACAAGTCGCCTAAGTCGGCACGAGTCGAGCCGGTACGGCAACCCTACAGTACAAGTCTATTTTTACAACATTCGATATGAGACTAAAACGGTATGCCCTTTTTATGCTTCTACACATTTCTTAAGTAAAAATAGACATGTGCGAATCCCTTTGAGCCGCTGGATAGGATAGATTGACTAAGAATGTTCGGATAAGTTAGTGATTTTTTGTTCAATTCCCACGGACATGCCATTGTGGAAGCGTGAAAATTTGTATGTCTCCTTCGAAATATTGTCCTCAGAATGGAAGTGAGAATTTGTCTTTTTCCTTGGAAAAAGATCCACATTAGGAAGAGAGGTTACGCTATGTTTATAACACATGTCTATTTTAATAACATCCGATACGGAACTAAAGTGATTTGTCATTTTTATGTCTTTGCACAATCTTAGTAAAAATAGACATGTACAGACCCCTTTAGTCACTAGTCAGATCAGACAGATTAGAAGTGCTCAGAGACATAATTAACATCATGAAAACTCCCCTTACGAATGGAACTCACCATCCAACGCATCCCAATCTCCCTACATGAGATGCCAAAGGCCGCAGCCTGTAATGGACGTCTCTACACCTCAAAGAAAAATGTGAGTTACCGTCTAATAACATAACATTCACACACGCTCATGAATTTATATTTGAGTAATTTGTTATTTACACAATCCTTTTTTTAACTTTTTAAATCATCTCTTCAAAGATCAGATGCTACATAAGCTGAATTAAGGCATCTCTCAACCCAGCAAAAAAAAAATTAAATAAATAAAAAATAAAAAATTTGTATTACGATCTACATGAATTTGCAATCCTTGGAACATTGCGACAGCTAACAAGTGTTATCATTATATTTCTTTTGATCTATGAGGCGATAAATGTTGGACAACTAATGGATGCAGTGAGGGACTACTACTAATTAATTAGTTACTAACTATTATGCCCTAACCTTACGTTTGCCGATGTTCAAATATGTTCACACCACAGTACAAGATTTTTAGGATGAACAAACTGCGCATCCACATTAGGCTCTTAGTCCCCTCTCTAGAGTCTAGACCTACCAATTCTTAAGCAAAGGATTAGGACTTCAGCTTTGGAGAAAACCCTTTGATGTTGTGATTAGATAACTTCGGAAAGGGGACAGGTTGCCCGATTATTATATTCTACTCGGGAAGGAGGGATGCTTCTGTTGAGAATTAAACAAATTAAGTTACCTGTGTGCCCTTTTAAAATGGAGACGATAGAGAATCCTTTTGGGGAACAAGTCCAAGGACCCAAAAAAAAAATTGTGACCATCAGACTTGATGCCATCAGTAGTTCATTGGTTGTTGGGTTTTATTACACAATGTGATGGACGGATGTGAAAGCCCATTGACTTTTCTGTTTTTCTTTTCTCTTCCCCTACTGCAACTTTCTTACGAGGCAGTGAGGTGTGTAGAAAATTTTCTTTTCTTCATTTCTGCTTTTTCAAATGATACTTGGGTTTTGTACAAGGATTTTTATAAGAAATTTCCCAGTGTAGCACAGTGCTTGAGTTAATCGAGTTTTTTTTTTTTTCTTTTTTTGATATATAGCACAACGGCAAGGGGCTAACCCCACCACCCAGCCCACCAAAGATTGACTCTAGGGGCAACACAAGACGTGTCTAAAATCAGGCGGAATAACGCTGCTGAACATCCCCCCCCCCCCGCCAATCCGTTCGCCCCAGTGAGCGGTCAAACCCCCGACCTCCTTCCCTCGAGAAGGAGGGTGTCCAATGGGCGTCCCACTAGGCCACACCGAACGGACATGAGAGTTTTTCGTTACCTATACCCTTGGGAAAATCTAAACTTTGAGGGCACCCTCTTTCATCTCACAGTCATATGCATAGGACTATGAACATTACATTTGGAGCCCATTTAACATTAGGAACCATGCCAAGGAGGTTATACATGAAACTAACTGTGATAGAGTAGGCATACAAATACCAGATCTAGGAGGGATTAATACATAGACTATAGAGGCCCTAAGAGTCTCCATGTGCTTATGTCTCATTCTCCATTAATCATATTTTCTTATGATAGCTGGGGGAAGGGGGTTGTTTAGAGAATAGCATGAATGTGGGAATCCCATTCCATTCCCAAAACTGCCTATCAAATAAAGAGTAATACTTGCTTCATGCCACGCCTACAAGCTACTTAGTTACAAGTGCAGCCATCGGATTGTGTTTTGATGCGATCCAATAATTCAGATTATGTAAAAATATGACCTTTTTATTAACGTCATATAATCAAAGATTGAGTGATGTAGATGTTAAATTAGAGTACTCCCTCAAATTGATATTTTTTTATTTTAAAATAAAAATGCACTTGCAATATGATTTGGGTTAGTTGTTTTTGGTCTAACAAGCCTGTAAGAACAGGATTGGTCGCCAAGGTCTGAAGGGCAGGCCGCCCCCTACCTCCATAGAGAGCGGAAACTATGTTTATGCAGATATTTCTCCCATTTGGGAGGCCCTTGTGGGATTCAAACTCGGGTTAACTTTTAAGTTGAGACTTCAAATCACTGTGCCATATGATGAAAAAAAGAGCCTGACTAGTGGAAGCAAGTAGCTGTTTCTGTAACTTCTTGGGTAATAATTGTATCCGAGACTCAATTGCAATATTTCAAATAAAGTAATACCTGCTGCACCGCGTGGATCAGGTACTCACGTGATCCATATGTAATCCCATTTTAAAATTAAATAATAACTGTCTGATCATAGATGGACGGTACAGATGCCGAGCTGGGATAAACCCCAACTCGCCAATTTTTTTAAAAACAATTGACCACTAACTACCGTCTAATTTAAGAGATACTTGAGTGTGAGAGAAAAGGCAAATTGTAATAAATTACTGTCAACCTTAGTAATTTAATTTGACTTCGACTTTGTAATATGTCAAACATCTGATCTATGCTCAGGCCGGCCCAACGAGACAAGAGGTTGGGCGTCCAAGCTTAGCCCAGCTTGGGCCTAGATTGGCCTGTACATATCAGACGATATTCAGAAAGGAAAATAAAGAAGAGAAATATTTGCTGCAATATCAGGTTGCAATGATCAAATCACATGAATATATAAGTTTTTTATTATTATTTATTTATCTAATCAAAGATCAGATTATATAGATGTTGAATTGAGGTAGTCTTCTAGTTCAAATTAAAAACAAAAGGAAAATTACGTGATACTTGGCTGATGTCTGATGCCGTCCGATCAAAGTTGATTGGATGGCATTCATAGGACATTACAATGTACATGGATTTATAATGTCCGGACATTTCAGCAAATATTTATCAATGAGAAAAAGTTGTAGGTGGGCATCCAAGACATCCAAGTGTAATGATTGTCACATGAAGCTATTATTTAGTGTACTAAAAAAATGTCTTAACATTTCGGCTTCAACTGTAGAATCTTCGGATTTTGATTTACAGAGGTTTTAGTCTAAAAATTGAAATCAAAGAAAAATGATCGGTACACAAGTTGGCTATTGTAAAATTCAAATACTTCATAGTGCATCAAACATCAAGAAAATGTCAAAATACGATATATGACAATATTTTACATCATTTTACAGCATATAGAGCTACACCTAAAACAGTCCAAACAGACACATTGCCAAAACCATTAATCTTCCATATGATAATTGGTTACTGTTTGAGAAGACGCTTACATATTTAGTTGTTAAAATTGGATCAGTCTGAACATTAGGAAATGTCTATAATGGTGAATAGTAACATTCAATTACACCGAGAAAAAAAAAAGTGGCATGATCATCTAAAAGGCAGACTATCCCCACAGAGACTCTAAGGTGTAAGGATATTATTCATATTTGACAACAGAATAAGTAGGTTGAAGAAGATCATCTAGTCGTTAATGCCTAATAACATAGGCTCCTTCTAATGATGTGTTAAAAGAAAAATGCTTCATAGACAATGACATAATTAACAAAAGTGTTTAGGTCTTGTTGGGGAAAAATTCTACTTTAAATTCACCGTTCTCAAATTCGGCAGGAATCTGAAAAGTGTCAAATTTTTTTCAAACGCAAAAAAGTAAGTAGATTCTATCAGATGTTGTTCCATGATGAAAAAGAACATCTTCTTTATTCATGACATATCTTTCGAAAAGGGATAGGAGAGGAATACGAAGACTCTAAAAGGTAACACTCTCTTTCATTCTCATTTTACCCTCATAAAGTTTTTTTAGAAAAGAGAAATATGAGGATAAAAGTGTCTTTTGATGTGTTTTCAAATTTGAGTTCTCATGGTCTTTCTAAATGAAAATTTAAAAAGTAAATAACTTTTCTTAAAATTTGAATTCAAGAGATGAGGATGTGACTCTTTCTAGAATCTAAAATTTAGAGTCTCCAAAGCATTCTCAGGCATCGTTTGGCAACAATTTTACTTTAAATTCAGCACGAATTTGAAAAATGTCAAAATTATTTAAAACGAAAAAAAGTAGGTGGATCTATAAGATTCTAGATTTTGTTCTATGTTCAAAAAGAGCATATGTTTTATTCCTAGTGTATCTTTTAAAAAGGAGATAGGAGGAAAATCTATGAATTCTAATGTGTAACAGCTTCCTTCATTCTTTTTTTACCTTTTTAAAATTTCTAAAAGGGAGTAATATGAGAGTAAAAGTATATTTTTGATGTATCTTCAAATTAGAATTCTCAAGACCTTTCCAAAAAAGATTCTAAAAAGTAAATATTCTTCTCATAAAATCCGAATTCAAAAGTTGACGACGTGGCTCTGTTTATAATTTAAATTTCTTTAAAATTTAGAGTCCCAAGAGTATTCTCAAAACGATGTCTTAGTATCTTGCAATACATTTTCACTAACATCTTGAAAATGTTAAAATATTTCATTTTCTATTAAGCTTAAAGATAATATCATTTTTATTTTCGTACATGTTAAATGAGACTATGTCAATTTTTATTATTGAAAATTAAAATTATTTATGTATTAATATATAATATAAGATTATTAATATACATCACACTTTTACTTCAAATATTATGAGGAAGAAAACTCAAAAATCATTTCACATTGTTTGGTTAAGATCCAAATCATACTTCCTCTTCTCAAGAAAATCACTTAACCTCTTTTAGGAACTAAATTTAGAAAGTTTTGGGTGGTACAAAGCCTCTAACAGTCTCACTTGGATTTTCAAATGAGTACAACTGTTTAGGGATTTGGCAAAATTGATTCTTGAAAATAGGAGAGAGACATACTGAAGAAAATTATATTTTTTTTTAAAACTCACTCATGTGATTTTTTCGGTGACTTTTGCAATGCAGTTATGCTAATATTCATGTATTCCATCTTGTCTTTTCCTCCTAAAAGTAAAATCCAATGAGTAAATTTGTAAATGACTAATGAAATGTACGTTTTAAATATAAAAACTCTACCATCTACCCCACACCGCCGCATCATTAAAAGCTATCTGTCTTGAAAAAGTCAATAGAAAGTCACGTTTGAACATTTATGATTTCTTACTTAGGTTCTTAAACGGGGTCTTAGTCATGGTTGATGTATGATAAAATATTATAAAATATCATTAATGTTAAACGTGATGGGGGATGATGTGGATAAGCATCCACATTAGAGATCCTTTTCAAAGTGGAAAAGGACTTGGAGGATAAGAGCCCAATATGTGGGAACTCTTTAGGAGTCTCTTCCTATATATAAGAGAGCATATGGAGAGGAGATGTATGTACGGGAACTCTTCTTCTTTGTCTTCTTCCTAGTGTATTTTTTAAAAAGGAGATGGGAGGAAAATCTAGAAATTCTAATGTGTAACATCCTCCTTCTTTCTTTTTTTACCTTTTAAATTTTTTTAAAATGGAGTAATATGAGAGTAAAAGTATATTTTTGATGTATTTTCAAATTGGAGTTCTCAAGACCTTTCCAAATAAGATTTTAAAAAGTAAATATTCTTCTCATAAAATCCGAATTCAAGAGTTGACTACGTGACTCTGTTTATAATCTAAATTTCTCTAAAATTTATAGTCCCAAAAATGTTCTCAAAACGATGCCTTAGTATATTGCGGTATATTTTTACTAACATCTTGAAAATGTTAAAATATTTCATTTTCTGTTAAACTTAAAGATAATATCATTTTTATTTTCGTGCATGTTAAATGAGACTGTGTCAATTTTTATTATTGAAAATTAAAATTATTTATTTATTAATATATAATATAAGATTATTAATATACATCACACTTTTACTTCAAATATTACGAGGAAGAAAACTCAAAAATCATTTCACATTATTTGGTTAAGATCCAAATCCTACTTCTCCGAACCAACTGCCTAGGGCAGTTGGCTTCACCCCTTGCCTCCCATATGGGAGGTCTCAGGTTCAAATCTGGTTGGAGCCTAAAAACTCTCCAGCAATACTGTCATTAGGCGTTGGTTGATGTTGGTCTGTGGGATTACATTCCCGGATAATCAGACGGACCTAGAATTCTCGCCTAATTAGGCGGACCTATCGACCTATTTTTGGAATTATTTCATTCTATGGAGTATATCTCAGGTTCCACTCGGATTGGAACCGTGGTAGTTTGTATATACTTGTACATACCTGGCCCCTGTGCCACCCTTCAAAAAAAAAAAAATCATATTTCCCCTTCCCAAGAAAATCACTTAGTCTCTTTTGGAAACTAAGTTTGGAGGGCTTTGGGTGGTACAAAGTCTCTAACAGTCTCATTTGGATTTTCAAATGAGCACAACTGTTTAGGGATTTGGAAAAAGTGATTCTTGAAAATAGGAGAGAGACACACTGAAGATTTTTTTTTTTTTTTTAAACTTACTTATGTGATTTTCTCAGTGACTTTTGCAGTGCAGTTATGTTAATATTTATGTATTCCATCTTGTCTTTTCCTCCTAAAAGTAAAATCCAACGAGTAAATTTATAAATGACTAATGAAATATATGTTTTAAATATAAAAACTCTACCATCTACATTTGCCCCGCACTGCCGCATCATTAAAAGTTATCTACCTTGAAAAAGTTAAACAGAAAGTCGCTTTTGAACTTTTACGATTTCTTACTTAAGTTCCTAAACGGGGCCTTAGTCATGGTTGATGTATGATAAAATATTATAAAATATCATTAATGTTAAACGTGATGGGGGATGATGTGGATAAGCATCCACATTGGAGATCCTTTTCAAGGTGGAAAAAGACTTAGAGGATAAGAATCTTAATATGTGGGGACTCTTTAGGAGTCTCTTCTTATATATAAGATAGTATATAGAGAGGAGATGTACGTACGGGAACTCCTCCTCGGCGTCTTCTTCTTAGTGTATCTTTTAAAAAAGAGATAAGAAGAAAATCTAGGAATTCTAATGTGTAACACTCTCCTTCTTTCTTTTTTTACCTTTTTAAAGTTTCTAAAAGAGAGTAATATGAGAGTAAAAGTATATTTTTGATGTATCTTCAAATTGGAGTTTCTTTTCGAATAAGATTCTAAAAAGTAAATATTCTTTTCATAAAATTCGAATTCAAGAGTTGACGACGTGGCTATGTTTATAATCTAAATGTCTCTAAAATTTAGAGTCCCAAAAGTGTTCTCAAAACTATGCCTTAGTATATTGCGGCACATTTTCACTAACATCTTGAAAATGTTAAAATATTTCATTTTCTATTAAACTTAAAGATAATATCATTTTTATTTTCGTGCATGTTAAATGAGACTGTGTCAATTTTTATTATTGAAAATTAAAATTATTTATTTATCAATATATAATATAAGATTAATAATATACATCACACTTTTACTTCAAATATTATGAGGAAGAAAACTCAAAAATCATTTCACATTGTTTGGTTTATATTCAAATCATACTTCCCCTTCTCAAGAAAATCACTTAGCCTCTTTCAGGAACTAAATTTAGAAGGTTTTGGGTGGTACAAAGTCTCTAACAGTCTCACTTGGATTTTCAAATGAGTACAACTGTTTAGGGATTTGGCAAAATTGATTCTTGAAAATAGGAGAGAGACATACTGAAGAAAATTATATGTTTTTTTAAAACTCACTCATGTGATTTTTTCGGTGACTTTTGCAATTCAGTTATGCTAATATTCATGTATTCCATCTTGTCTTTTCCTCCTAAAAGTAAAATCCAATGAGTAAATTTGTAAATGACTAATGAAATGTATGTTTTAAATATAAAAACTCTACCATCTACATTTGTCCCGCACCGCCGCATCATTAAAAACTATATGCCTTGAAAAAGTTAAACAGAAAGTCGCTTTTGAACTTTTACAATTTCTTAGGTTGTTAAACGGGACCTTGGTCATAGTAGGTGTGTGATAAAATATTATAAAATATCATAAATATTAAACATGATGGAAGATGATGTGGATAAACATCCACATTGGAGATCCTTTTTAAGGTGGAAAATGACTTGAAAGATAAGAGCCCCAATATGTGGGACTCTTTAAAAGTCTCTTCATATATATAAGAAAGCATATAGAGAGGATTCTAATGTGTAACACCCTCCTACTTTTTTTTTTATCTTTTTAAAGTTTATACAAGGGAGTTATATGAGAGTAAAAGTATATTTTGATGTATTTTTAAATTGGAGTTCTTAAGACCTTTTTAAATAAGATTTTAAAAAATAATTATTCTTCTCATAAAATCCGAATTCAAGAGTTGACGACGTGGCTCTGTTTATAATCTAAATTTCTCTAAAATTTAGAGTCCCAAGAGTGTTCTAAAAACGATGCCTTAGTATATTACGGCACAGTTTCTAAGAAAAATGACAAAATTCCACCTCCGCTCTGGGGTCAATAATAAACAACTGTAAAATGAAAATTTTCTCATGTTTAGATCGCTCAAAATCATTTTAGTTTATTTTTTCATCTGTTTGGAATTTTGTTCAAAATCAGTTGACTCTTAAATTCTTTTAGCTGATTCTAATTTTTAATCTAAATCATCGTAAATTAAACTTGATGATTCTAAAATCAAGGATTACGACGTGCCTTTAATAAATTTTTAAGAAAAAAAGATTATAAAAATATAATAGAGACTGAAAAATTTTAATTTCGACAAATTTTAGTTGACCCGAAGTAGGTCCACAAGTCTTGCTCTCTTCCCTTCTCTGTCTGTGCGACTGAGCGCGCAGTCACAAGTGGCTTCGTTCAACATGGCGGGGACCTGTGATTCTCCCAGCATCTCCCTATTCCTTCTCCTCCTCCTCTCTCTGGCGCCGCTTTCCTACGTACCCACCGCCATAGCCATCCCCTCTCCTCCTCGCTCCGACCTCCCCGGGCGGAGGCCGCCCCCTCTTCCCCTCTTGCCCCTGCCCACGGCCTCCCAGCTCTCATGGCAGCTGGGTGAGATGGCCATGTTCCTCCACTTCGGCACCAACACCTTCACGGACTCCGAGTGGGGCAGCGGCTGCGCAGACCCGGCCGTCTTCGACCCCGCGGCCCTCGACGCGCGGCAGTGGGCGCGGGCCGCGGCCGACGCCGGCTTCTCGCGGGTGGTGATCACCGCGAAGCACCACGACGGGTTCTGCCTGTGGCCGTCGGCCTACACGGATTACTCGGTGCGCGCCAGCCCGTGGAGAGGCGGGCGGGGGAACGTGGTGGCGGAGCTGGCGGCGGCCGCGAGGGAGGCGGGGATCGGGATGGGGATCTACCTCTCTCCGTGGGATCGGCACGAGGCGTCCTATGGGAAGACCGCGGAGTACAACGAGTACTACTTGGGGCAGATGGCGGAGCTGCTCACTGGGTGGGTGAGACTTTTCTTTCGCCTTTTTCCTCCTCTGATGAAATTGTGATGATAATTTGGTGGAGTGGGTTTTTGCTCTTTTGTTAGTTAATAGGGATCACATGACTTCTTGAAATGACAAAAATTGTGCAGATGGCGATAGATTTTGAATTCAGAAGAAATTATAGGTCTTTCTAAGATCCTAATAGCTGGTTGTCTGCTAAGACTGAGCAAGGGCAAGGACTGGGATTTTTAAAATGCTCGTCCCTGCTTAGGATTCGGATAAGCAAGGGATTTCTAGTGATATTCAATAGAAGAACACAGAAAATCAAATACTTTTAATTAAGTGTTCTTTTCTAAATCTAAAGAGAAATAATGCATTTGAAAGTTCATGAATTTATTTGTAATTAAGGTTCTGATTTTTTTGGTTAGCAGACTAAGCATTTTAATCAGATTCTTTCTAAGATTTTCATTTTCCTGCATTGGCGATTGCCGACTGCCAAAGGAGTTTGAGGTTATCCCAGAATCTTGATGTGAGATCTCCTACGCATCACTTGCCTGTGCTACTTTAGGCTAACAGAATTAGGCTCCGTTTGGTAACAATTTTGGGACTCTAAATTTTGGAGAAATTCAGATTCTAAAAAGAGCCACGTCATCATCCCTTGAATTCAAATTTTAGGATAAGTTGTTTACTTTTTAGAATCTCATTTGAAAAGACCATAAGAACTCAAATTTGAAGACACATCAAAAGACACTTGTATCCTCATATTACTCTCTTTTAGAAACCTTAGGGGGGTAAAAAGCAAAAGAAAGATGATTTTACTTTTTAGAATCCTCAGATTCTCCTCCTATCCCATTTTCATTAGATTTGCCATGAATCGAAAAGAGGCCATTTTTCAACTTGAACAAAATCTAGATTCTCAGATAATTCATCTATCTTTTTTTTCGTTTGAAAAAAAAATGTACTTTTCAGATTCCCACAGAATCTGAGGTAGAATCATCACCAAATGAAGCCTTAGAGGTTAGTTCCTAATCATTTCTAACTTTCATGATTTCATGGAACTGATTGCTTGACTTCTGACAGTTTGGGATGTGGCGCCTTTGGCGCCTTTATAGTTGATTCCTAGAGAAAGCTCAACTAGTTTATGTCAACCAACGTGGAAAATTGGAGATTAATTCGATAGGTGTCAATTACTCTATTCAAATTGGAAAACGGTATAGTGGGACTGTTTCCTAACACAACTTTTGACAGAGCCTAGGTGGCACACACACATTGGAGGAAAGTGTAAGTGCCCCACACCTTTGACAGTTGCACCTTCCAATGTATGTATACCATCTAGGCTGTGTCAAAAGTTGTGTTAGGAAACAGTGTCGCTATACCGTTTTCCATTCAAATTTGTGGACGTACAAACCTTCTATAAATGCCAACCAACTGCATTCAATGCATAGGTTTCCTTCCTGTCTTTCAACTGGAGAAGATTTGAGAACATTTATTCTTCATTCCATTCTCTTAATGACTTTAAAATATTGCATCCATTACCCGCATCTGTAACTTTTTACATCGATTTTTTAATGAGATTGCTTAGTCTAAAATTTCTTCAGATTCCATCCGCCATAAACTTCAAAGGCATAGACATTATTTATTGCTTCTCCCAGTCCTTTGGTGGCTTCAGAACTTTATTTGAGCTCATCAACCATGGCCTTGAGGCTGAACAAACTTGACTTTGCCAAATTTCAAGAACTACAATTTCTGATCTTTCCATCTTTGCTTGAACCTTGAAGGACTTAGTTTGTGCCATTTGAGTAATACCCAATTAATACAAGTTTCTGATTAATCCTTCACACACGTCCTCTCTACCTTGAGTAGATAATCTTACTCTTAGTTACAAAATTAATTTCAACACAGGGAGACCCCATTTAATTAATTTCAACATAGGGGAAACACCCATCTATGCTCATGTCACATGATTATCTTGCCACTATTTCTTCCTCATTTGATTACAGTTAGTGATATACTTTTCTGGGTAATAGTTTACCTATTTGGTCTCTTGAGCAGTTATGGTGAGATCAAGGAGGTATTCCTGGATGGCGCCAAAGGAGAGAATGCAACAGACATGAATTACTTGTTTGATATTTGGTTTAGTTTTATCCATCAGCTTCAGCCAGAGGCTGTTATTTTCTCAGATGCTGGCCCAGACAGTAGGTGGATTGGGAATGAAGCTGGAGTTGCTGGCCGTACTTGCTGGTCTCTTTTTAATCGGAGTGCTGTTGCCATTGGCCATACGGATGAATGGTAAGTGATCCCTTGTTTATCCTTGCCTCCAATGACATTGCGGTAACAGATAGATTACATACAGACAAATAAAACAAAAGTTCAATGCTGCTGAAAATCAAGTGGAGAACCACTAGATTTGTGTTGCTGACTCCAAGAAGTTCAGCCAATGGTAATATCAATTTATCTTGATTTCTGTGTTAGATATGCATTGTTGGCCAAACTAAGTCTTCATACTAGATGAGGTACTTTATAATGATATTATTGTTTGGTTGTGCCACTTAGATTTGGTTTTGTCCCTGATGTTCTTGAACCATTCAGTGAGCATCATATTTTCCTAAGAACATAAGTTTAATATTTTTTACCATCTTTCTACTGTATCTCCTTATCAACTGCATTTTTTTACCATCTCAGGGAAACATAAAGGAATATCTTCATTGCACATAAGTAAATAAGCAATGAATCCTTTAGTTCCAGATTTTCTGAGTTTATGTATAAGTTGTCTTGTGCTTTTAATATCATTTACTAGAAATTGTGTTGTAGTTATGGCAGCTGTAATGGTTGAGTTTAACATTATGCTTGACTGGCTTTGGTTGTTGAGAAGGTTGTCTCTTCATTAGATTTCTCATACATGTGCCTGCTTTATCTTTGTTTCTAATGTTCTGTCCTCTCTGGTTGGACAATAAGGCTGTTCTACACCCACAAGGTAGGGAAGAGTTCTGAAGGAATGATTGGAAAGCTAACATTAATTTGAGACTCTGGGATGTTGTTCAATTTGTCAATAGGATGTTAATTGCCTGGAGAAGATCACATAGTGCTGTCAAACTTTCTCTTTTTTCCTTGACTAAACTCTTTCCAAAGTCTAGGGACACATTAATTCTGTGAGCTTGAACAACGACAAGAACAGAATTTTGCTACCTGCCAACTGGACTTCTAGGTGATGTGACCAAGTGGGGATTTGGCAAAAAATCAACCCAGGAGAAAGATCTTGAATCGGCAAAAAATCTGAAAGCTTGTCATGACAAAATCGTGAGAATGTTTATTTTCAATATATAAGAATGAGTTAATTATTAAAAACATGATTTTTCTGAAAGTACAAGATTGAAACGTGGCTTTTTTAAGCTATGAAGATTTTAATAGCTCTTTCAATAAATTGTGGTTATTCATGAAAATAGATTGAGATGAAAAAGTGTGATTAGAGCATGATCTTTTAAAAAAATTGTAGATATATATTCCATTGCTTGTAGGCCTTTTAGCAGCCCCATTACCGCCCCAGTTACCTTGGCCACATACTTGGCACTCTGTTAAAGGGCGGTGCAGGCCGCCAGTCAGAAAACTTCATGAGATCAGCAGCTCTTGCTATGGATCCTAGCCCACCCGATGGATGAGGTAGAATTCTGGAAGATGTTAAGAGGGTGTTCCTTTTATGTACCTGAGCTACGAATTTAGTGACTAAGTAGTGGATATATCCCTCCATATCTTTAACATATTATTGATGTTCCCAAAAGGAATATTTCATTGGTATCTATACCTTAACTACTTCACTCTCGCTGCTTGGATCCGGAGGATCTTTCCCCTCAGATCCAAGTATTCCACTATGCAAAGCTAATTTTTGGAAGCTTTGTTTAACTTTCATATTCTGCGATTCTTGTCCCACCTTCTACTGATTTTACGTTTTGTTAGATATCTGCCAGGTTTTGTCACCTTCTTGCCTAACCAGAAGAATGTTCTCTCTCCACGATATTAACTTTGACAGACAAATTAGATAGGGAGATTGTATAGGGTATAGTTGCACCCATCTGAATAACTTGTCTTTCCCACCCAACCTGGCATCAAACTTCTTGGGAGTATGGAATGTTACTGTAGTCACAACATGCATTAGCCCTGCAGATAAAGGTAATCATGAAGTGTTTCAGGAAATATATATGTTCTCTAATCCAATCTGCTATTGCCTGAGACTGTTCATCTGAAATTCCCATGCCCACCATTTCATTTTTGCAACCTTTAATCTTCAGTTGCATGAATAATCTAAAGTTCTAAACATTTGAATTTGTACTTTCCATATATGGCTTATCTTTAAGATTTATGTGACGTGGCTTCTCACAAATAGACCATGGCCCTAACGAGTTCATGAGGTCATTCCATCATGTTTTTACCACTGATGCTTCTCTTCTTTATCAAAAAGGACAAATACTCTATTATGACATACTCAAAGGAGCACCATAACTCAAATGGATTATGCTTGTCAGCCCCATAACTGATTTCCTTTTATATTGTGTCTTGTAAAAGCAAAGGATATTGTTATAGTTTTCCAGGATGAAATCTTAGAAATGACATGGAGCTAGAATGGGAAGGGTACATGGTAGTTCGAACGGGGAAAAGGTGCTGATTGAGAATGAAGAAGCAGAATAAGCTTAGTTCAGTGTACATGAATATCCAGGGGGACATAAATGGTACCCAGATATCTGTTTATGCATTGTTTCCAAAGTCCAGACCTTAAAGGGTACCCATTTTATAGGGTCACAGGATAAGGATAGGTACCTGTTTTCACCTGTATAGGATAAGGACACTATCTGTATCCAGATAACTTTGGCTGAGCATATACCTATTCCAAACCCAATTATCTGTCCGCTTTATTTTTGCTCAACTTAGCCATTGAACACACCTTATGTACTGATCTTATTTCTTACCTGCTTAAAAATAAAATCCCCATTATATACCTACCTTATTACATGTTCCATTGTCAATATCACTCTCTTAACTCATATTTAATTTTTACTTGTTTATGAAGCTCATTTCACATTTTACATGTTTGATAAGTAGAATTTCTGCTGAGTACCCAGTTTGAAAGAACTTAATAGCTATATTTTGAAAGTTAAGTTCTCTCTCTCTCTACCAGCAACATAACAAGCTATCAGACACGTTTATGTTATCCAATAGTTTAACCTTTATATATCTGTTTCCAATAATTTTAAAGGATAAGAATACATAAAGGATAGACAAGCTTTCCTTAAAGGATAAGGATAGGGCTATTTTTCTGCCTGATAGGCATCCATCTACACTCCTAGGATATACTGGTGTTTCATCTTTAGGATTAACTTTTTACGTGATATAATAGGGATCTCCTTTTTTCCTCCTTTTGAGCTTAGTGTTATATCCTGAATTGTTTGTCTGCTGAACAGTTTCTATTGATTCTGAAGTTTTTTGGTTAATTTCTTTTACTATATATTGAAGAATGTGTTCAGCTTATGTTTCTTTTACTAGATATTGAAGAATGTATTCAGCTCATGTTGGTTTAAAACTTTAAACAGGATTTGGGGAAACACTGTCTTGGGAGTTTTTCTTCCAGGCAGTTTAATTTTGCTGGTATGAGTTTCTTGTTCTGGGAGAGCATTCACTGCTGTTATTGATTATGAATATTTTCCTTTTCTCTCCCCTTTTGTTTCCATTAATCAGGCTTTATGCCATATTGGTACTAGGCCTGCTTTTGGTCTACTGCTTGCCGCATATCAGTGCCTGCAATTTTATAGTATTTCCAAGCTGCGTGATGAATTGGCCGTTTGAGTCAAAATTTAAAGAGTGCAGTTGCTTGTCAAATACTGTATCACTTTGTTTCCTTGTACATACCATAGGTACTCGAGACATGGAGATCCATATGGGCGTGACTGGCTTCCAGCAGAGTGTGATGTGTCCATCAGGCCAGGATGGTTCTGGCACAGCTCGGAGCATCCAAAATCTGCTATCGATCTGCTGAACATATACTACAAAACAGTAGGGAGGAACTGCCTCCTGATACTAAATGTCCCCCCTAATTCTTCAGGTTTAATTTCTGACGAAGACCTTCAAGTGTTACAAGATTTCTCGAAACTCCGACGTGCCATATTCTCTGACAACTTGGCTGAGGATGCGACCATCACAGCAAGTAGCACACGTGGTGGGATCAGTGATCTGTCTTTTGGTGTGGCTAATTTTCTGAAGGAAGGACCACAGACTTACTGGGCTCCAGAGCAAGGCCAGTCTAACTGGGAAATACATCTGGACCTGGAAGAATCGTTAGAATTTAATGTGCTGCAGGTGCAAGAGCCAATTCAAATGGGACAGCGGGTATTTGAGTTCCGTCTTGATGCCGTTGTTGAAGGAGAATGGCAGACAATAGTATATGGCACAACCATCGGTTATAAACGGCTGCTGAAATTCCCCGCGGTGAAGTCCCAGTATCTAAGGTTTGTTATTGATGGATCTCGAGCGGACCCCCTGATATCATTCCTGGGCATTTATCTGGACGCAGTTCTGGTGACGCATCATGCATCCGATGCATGCACGTCTACATCCTCCAACGGTACTCAATTCATTCAGCTGCCAGTAGGCAAAGCTAACATGGACAGAGCCTCTTTGTAGCGTCCAGAAGAATGTCAATAACAGTGACTCTCAAACACTCATTTCTGGGATTGTGTGGAGTGGTGATGCTGCCGTTGGCTTTCTAGTAGTAACTGCCAATCCTTCACATGGTCGCTTTGCAGGGAAACTGGTTCTCGGCTCTGCTTTAGGCAAGGGCAACAGGTACATGTTAAAGGTTTTCCCTCAAATCAAAGGGAATGATCGAGATTTGTTCAGAAAGATGTCATTTAAGATGGCAAACAGAGATTGAGTAGACATACTGTAATTGTATGATTCTTGTGCCGTCTATCCTTGTATGATGCAATGTTCTTAAATTTGACCTGCAGTTTCAATAATCTTCGTCGATCGTGACATGTGGTAATGTTTTTTCAGGTTCCGCGAATCATTTGTAATTTTCACTCCTTTGGGAGAATGAATATAGGTGGTTGTTGCAGTAAGCACATCCGAGAGGTATTTAAGGTATCAGGCATTTGATTGACATTGTATTCTTTTGCTTATAGGATTGGTTAACTAATTTTAGATTATTACCATGTTTTGACAGTATTGTTGTCGAGGTTGCTCATCGTCATCTCGTGTTCTCGAATTCAGATAGATTTTATAACGAATAAAATGCATGGGCGCTTGACCTGCTTACATGCCATCGTAAATGATTTTTTACTATTCTTAAAAGAAATCAATTCATGGATTTTAAATATGTTATCATTTTTAAATTCTTTTTAATTAAAAGAATATTTCCTTTTCTGACTATTTAGTTTATGACGAAGCAGTGTATTTTGCCGCCGTAGGCAGTTGATTCTCTCAGGGAATCGTTGGCATTATAAAAATGACCTTAAAAAAGACATCTATTTATTCTATGTAATTGTTTTAAAAATTATGGCCGTTTGATTTATCAGCCATTTTATGGCTATTTATCTTGATATGAGGATGTTAATTGCTTTGTTGCATGGGCATTTGGTCCTTTCAGGTAATCCTTATGGCCATGATCCTAGTTTATGTTGTGCCACATAGTTTTAGAGAAGAGTAAATATTTGTTGCATATCTCTCTCTCTCTCTCTCTCTCTCTTTCTCTCTCTCTCTCTCTCTCTCTCTCTCTCTCTCTGTTGCATATCTCTCTCTCTCTCTGTTGGTGCGACCCACGGTCGCACGGTAGCAGAACACCCTTGTATTTAGGTCCAAGGGTGTGTTTAAAAAAAAAAAAGGGTGTTCCCTGCCCACGTAAAAGATGGCTTCGAAATCTTGAAGCTTGGTAGACAAATCTTTCTTTTACTTACAAAGATGGAATTTGATCCATAAACCCTACAAAACAGAATTTTGTATCGCTAAAGTGATCCCGATCTCAGCCGATAGGAGACGATCCCCGGTAATTGTAATTTGTAGATGAGAGTTATCTTTGTTGCAATGTTTCTTTGGACATCGCAGTATGGATGGTGTATCACATTTAAGATGCCAAGGAGTGCAGTGGACCAATGTGTTCTACCCAATTAGACGGTGGTTATTCTACAATATTCAAGAGACAACAAATATTTCTCCTAATTTTAAAGTCATAAATCTTTTGTGCGTCTCCCTCTCATATTCATGGGAAATAGTTTCACCATTGTTGTTCTTAGCTCTTTTCTTCTCACACCTTCAGATTGTAAGGATATGTTAGAACTTATAATTTTTGCAATTTGGTAGATCGTACTTATAAAGAGTAATAAAATTTAACCCTTATCTTTGGCAGACTTTTTTTTTTAAGTCAATTTTTATCATTTTTCTAATATTATTATATTTTACTTTAATTTTAAATAAATAATAAGAATGTCTTCGGCTCACAGGAAAGTGCATTTGAAATTCTCAGGCTCGAGCCGCTTCCGACAACGAAGTTTTGGGTCAAAGGTTGGGATATGGGCGCACTGCGCCACGGCGCCCGCATCCCTTTTCCCCGGCGCACTCACGTCCACGTGAGCTCCACCGGCGCGGCTGCTGGTTACAGTACCGCTAATGCTCTACCAGGCCGCTCACGCTTCTGCTCACATCACTTGGCGCCACTTCTGCCACGCTTCCCCGGCCGCCCCCGTCCCTCTCTGCCCTTTTTATCTCCTCCCTCTCCTTCCGCAACCCCAAATCCGAGTGTGGAAGGCGTGTCTCTTCGCGCACATTTCTATCCGCTCTACTCCCCGGCCAGAACATGGAAATGGGGATGGCCGCCATGGCGAAGTGTGCTCTGCTCCGGCCATGGCCTTGCTACTGCCCCGCTCCGCTCTCGCTGCCACCCCGTTCCTTCGCTCCCGGGTTCTCCAGGCCGCGTTCCTCCACAGTGGCTGTCGCGCCCCCCACACCACCGGGGGGGCGCCTCCGCGCGGCTAACCACCACTGCTGCAGAGGCAGTGAAGGCGATCTTGTAGTCGAGGAAGCCGATGGCGGAAGAGGGGGAGCAGAGGATGAAAGGGATCATGGAGATGGGGACTCCGTCCTCTACTGTGTCTCCCCCTTGCCTCTGCTCCTCGTCGCTGCGCTTCCTGGAGGTGACGCATGTAGATTTTAGCTGGTGTCGTGTGTATGTGTGTCTTAAGGATGTTTGGCTGGCGATAACTATGGTAGCCTTGTTTATAGCAGTTCATAGCCAGATAGGATTTAGTGGATATTTAGAATTTTCTGCAATGCAGGTTTATTTTGTGCAGTGAATATAGCAAATTGTCTGGTTGACATTGTAGGATGTTTCTGCAGCATACTTTGGTAGATGATTTCTTGTAATCTGAACCCAAGACATTCATCTGAAAGTCAGTGAGGATCAATTTAGGTTATGATATTACACCAGCAAGTAGAAGGCACAATGTGTACTGGGAACAAGTGGATTTCAAAGTCAAGCACAAGGCTGATGGGTCAATTGACAAGTATAAAGTCCGACTCGTAATGAAAGACTATAGTGTTATACCCAATTAGAGGGCATAGACTATGAAGAGACGTTCTCCCCGGTAGTTCTCTATTCGCCTCATCTTGACTATCATCGTTTATCTAGACTGGGAATTATTCCAGATGAATGTAAAGATAGCTTCTCTCAATGAAAAATTAGACGAAGAGATCTATATGGTTCTGCATGTGGGCTTCGTAGCTGAGGGACAAGAATGCAAAGTATGTCGCTTAAAACGTTCAATATATGGTTTCAAGCAGTCGTCTAGACATTGGTACTATCAATTCCACCAAGTAATCATTTTGATTGGCTTCAGGATGACTGAAGAAAACCACTGTGTTAATGTCAAGAGTGAGAAAAGTGTTATCATTCTCTGTTTGTATGTTGACAATATATTGCTGGTCGGGAATGATATGGAGTTAATCAGGATCAATCAAGAGTGGTTATCCTCTACCTTTGAGATGAAGGATTTAGGTGAGACATATTACATACTGAGAGTAAAGATCTAAAAGGATCGATCCAAGATATTTCTAAGTTTGTCTTAAGAGACTTACATTAAGAAAATCTTAGAGTACTTTCAGATGCATAATGTCAAGCATGTTGATACTCCAATGGAGAAAGACTTAGTTCTTAGCATTAGTTAATGTCCCAATATAGAAGAAGAGAATGAACGAATGAAGAATGTCCCTTATGTCAATGCAGTCAGTTGTCTTATATATGCCATGATGTATACTCGTCCCGACATTTATTTTGTAGTTGGCATAGTTAGTAGATATCAGAGTGATCATGGAACTACGCATTGACAGACAGTAAAAAAGATTTTCATATATCTACGAGGTACTGAGAACCTCGCTCTGTGCTATCATAGTGGGAGCCTTAGATTGACTAGATACTCAGATGCCGATGGATCAACTAATAGAGATGAGCGCAAGTCCACTTCGGGATATGTATTCGTACTTGGAAGATGAGTTGTTTTCTAGTGCAGCAAGAAGTAAGCCTATGTCTCCTTGTCTACGATAGAGTCTGAGTACATTGTTTGCACTGCTGCGGTCTAGGAAGCCATTTGATTGAGGTGGTTCTTGGTGAGCTTGGATGTTACAACATATACATGAGATGATGTTGTGGTTTATTATGACAATGTGACCGCGATAGCCTACACGAGAGACCTCAAGTATTACAGAAAGTCAAAATAAAAGTCAAAATATGTTGGCACTCATTACCACTTTATCTGAGACATCATTGTACAAGGATTGGTGATCATTAGGTATATCTCTACCAATGAGATGCTTGTAGATCTTTTCACTTATGAGAATTTCATTTCTTAAACATGTTGGAGGCTTAAGATTGAGAAGGGCCTAATTGTACTTTTGTTTTCGACACTATTTTATGCAATAAAATATGAGTATTTTCTTGTATTATTAGTGCATTTATATTTATGAATGTGATTGTGTTTGCCACCAAACTATGATCGATCCACTCACATGAATAGTTGCCATGAAGCAATGAGAGCAAGCAGGATGAGATAGACTCTGTAGACTTCGCACTCGGTGGGAGTGTGATTTCACGTTCAATGGAAGCATGATAAAAGTGATAATCGTCTTAGTAGACGGTTAAGATGAGACTGATTGAAAATCAGTCGAACATGAACTTGTTTTTTTATGTAATCTTTTGATAGTCGAATCTGATGAGAGCCATGTAGGCAATCTAGATATGGTTAGTAGAGCACAAGGTTACAGATTTATATGGTGTATGAGCATGGAAATTCATGCTCTTAGCTCCACCATAACGTACTAATCACACTGTATGTGCTATCCTTTCGACCATCATAGAAGTGACTGAATTGATCTATGTTTTGTCACTGTGTAAAGCATCTGCACTTTCCTATATCCTATGGACTATGCACCTTGTCATAAAGTGGATACTTGATGAAGTTACTTTAGCATATTTTTCAAAGATCATGATGCATGTAGTCTAGTAAAGCATGTCTAGGAAAGCAGTCAAATCTAAGCAGATTGATATGTGTGGCGTAAGAAAAATCGACTTGCATTACGCATGTGTTGTTCTGAATCATTACTGGCCACTGGTTATGATGGATGTGTCTAAAATAATCATGAGTGCAAACACATAGTTTCAAAGGTTAAGGAAGAGATCTCAGAGGGATCAGATCGACTTGACCTGGTGTGAGCTTGTGATTTGAGGTATGAGACGAGATTTGGAGTTATAGTGTTATGTTAGTGTAGTGATGACTTAATATAACACTCCTCATTTTCATATCTTTCTCATTCGGTTGCACACGCTATTTTTCTGTATGAAAGAAAAAGTTACAAGAAGAGAGACAAATGTGATATATCCAATGTATCTGAGTAGGAGATGTTATACGTGACTTGGGTCACGTATGTCATGATCATCCACATTGGATGAGATAAGTTAGAGTCCCATATTGATTGGAACTCTTGGGGAGATTGTACTCATGTGGAGTATTATATATATGTATATGATAGAGATAGAGAGAGAAACGAGCAGTGCAGTGCTCTCATCCCTCTTCTCACTCTCCCACCTCCTCTCTCTTTCTATTTTGGAGGAATCACCCATCACCTAGGGATCTTGGTGCGTGGAGCTAGCGGTCAACTCTGGTAGCCGTCCGCGTCGACGAGAGGACCTTCTCTGCTTCCACTCGACCTATGGATCTTCTCCGTCTCGGTTCAGCTTGTCAAGTAATCTCTATGTGTCTGTGTTGGTTTACACCAACAAACTGCTTGGCTTTGTAACTCCCCATATTGAAACAAGGATTACTATGGAAAAAGTTAGAGTCTTATGTGGATTCATATATGAGATACTCTCACTCTCAAAAGAAAAGGGTAAAAAGGGGAATCATATCTGTCTTCTTTTCCTGGAAATCTTGAAGTTGGGAAAAATACAATATTTCATGGTTCCAAAGTAGAGGTAATTATGCAAGGAGGAGTTAGACATTCTTTGACATGTGGAGTACTGAAGCTGAGATACATCGTGAGCCTTCATTACAAGCAGATTCAATATCTCCTATTATTCTTATTCATCTTCCTCTCCCTTTTTTTTTTTTTAATCATCTTCTCGCATTGGTTCTTGTGCCCCATTTTCCTCCTTGATTAAAAAGTTCTAAGGAAGTTTTTTTTTCCCGTGAATTGTGTTCGCTGTATTTTCATTCATTCCTTCCTAAATGAATGGTTTAAAGTCTACTGATTACATCAGAGATATGGTGTCACTTGTTCTGCTACATTCTTTTATTCTTTTCTTGTTTCAAAATATGTACTCCCTTGAAACTGTAGTTTATTTCAAATATCCAGTTGTGCACGAAAAGGTATTCATTTTTTGTTACACAGAAATGTATTTCTAATGTTACCCGGTGATAGAATTTTGCAATTATCATTTCTTTTTCTCTTGTATAAAGTTGTCATGTTTGAACTTGGTAAATCCAGCCTTCAACAATGATATTTGTTTTCGTAACATCTTAATGGCCAAGTTTGTTGTAATGATATTCTAGTTGGAACTTCAAGGTGACCGTTTACTGTGTTCTAGACTGTACAATGGTTTAAGAAATTTGACAAAATTTAACTATGGGATACTTTCTCCATTATCACAATTTGTCAATGGAATCTTATTTACCGGGTAACATGAGCATTTCGCTTCTCAATTCCCTGCAATCTCATGGCGTCCTCTGTAAATTTGAAAGGCTGATCTATCACTCTGTCTGATGCATGCATGTTCCAATAGCTGAGACTATCAGATCAGTTTTTGGGCCTTTTGTTGAGCTTGTCAAATCCTGGAATCTTCCAGATTGGCTTGTGCATTGGGGGCATCCAGGGAACATGGTGAGTTTCATGCTATCGAGTTTGGCTTATGTCTAACTGATTTTGAAAAATTCTGTTTGCTTACTTGTCAAGGAGATTATCTTCTAACACGGCAAAACCATTTCCTCTTGCAGGCTGTTGTGCTCTTTGCCATGGGAGGATATGGAACCTATTTGGGTTTCCGGATTCGTTTTTCAGATGATGTGGTAATTTTCACCGTAGAATTCTAGCTGTCATTTGATTTGCATTTTTTAGTCTGCAGAGGTGTCATTCTAAATATTTCTGTATGTTACTTGTTCTTCATGGTGTCCATTGATGATAAAGCAAAATTTTGGTTCAATTTTGTTTTTCCTTTATTTTTCCCAGATTTTATGTGACAAAATAGATGTTGCTATTTTGTAAGACATTGTCTGCGATTTAGTTATTAACTGCCTTTAAGTTATGCCATAGATGATCTTTTAACTATGGTACCTTGACTCTTTTACTAATTGAAGGAAGAAAAGGCCATGGCAAAGGACCTGCACCCAAAGCTTCTTGGTGGCATGTTTTTCTTTTTTGCTCTTGGGGCCACCGGTGGGATAACATCGCTTCTTACCTCGGATAAACCTATCCTTGAGAGGTAAGATCCAGATATGATTCAGTTTACATTGGTTTGTCTGATTATACTAGGTTATGATAATTCTTATTTGAAGTGTTTTCGTTATGTGTGGGAGACAATGATATGAAATTGTGTTTTTAAATTATGTTTCCCTTTTGCATTTCTATATCAAAGCTCTTCAGATCTTCCAGATGCGAGAGAGCCCTCAGCTTCACTGACCAAATGTTTTTGTTTCGGCAGTCCTCATGCTGTTACAGGTATAATTGGTTTGGCTCTTTTGACCATTCAGACTATTTTACCGGCCTTATTTGAGGTAAGATGAAGGTTTACAATTGGAAATTCAGAAATGTACTTCATAATGTTCACAGTTAAAACTTAAAGAGAACATATACTTCAACAGCCTTTAAACTATCATGATTCAAATAAAATACTAAACTTTGTTTTCATAAATTGCTGTTCTACATTTTTTTTCTTTACTTCATCAGGGGGTCTTAAATTTTTATGGAGATCAAATTCTTAACTAAAATTTGACACCCTGCTTAAAATACTGATATCAAAGATAAATAATGTGAATACTGATGATAATGAGGATAATGATGATTGCTGAAGCGACGATAATAGCGGCAAGTCTTTAAGCCCAATTTGCTTCATTGACTGATGTCAAAAGTAATGTGAATGATATTCTTGTCTTCTCATTTTCTTCTCCATTTTGCCAGGGAAATCCAGGTCTCAGAAATGTACATGGGCTCTTAGGTAGTAGCATCATGACTCTGTTTTTGGTTCATGCTGCACTCGGACTGCAGCTTGGCCTCAGTTATTGAGCTATGCTGTTAGAGAGTATCAGGGATAATTGTGCTGCTGGAAAAGGATCGATGGTGGTTTAACGGGATTTTCCCAAAATGGAGAAACAGATTATATATCATTGAGACTTTGAGAGAGTTCTACAGGTTTGGTATGAATTCATACCTCTAGTAATTGGTTTCCATGTACTTACAAAAGTGCTTGACAAATGTGAAGTAGCTGTTTATAGCACCAGGGATACTCATAATAGCTAATTTTCTGTATTGGTCATCAAGCGTTTATTGTCTTAATTTTAATCAAGCATCAAAGGACGTTCACCAAACCATAAAATCCGTCGACTTGTCTTCATGGGTTGCTGCATATTTAATCGATGATAACAATTTTTCTTATGGATCAAGCACCGTAAATTTGGACTTGGGATGATGATGGCAGTGTGGCAGTGGCTCCGGGAAGGTTGTCATGGTAATGGTGGCGTTGGCGGCACTGCAGTGATGGTAATGGCGACGCATGTGAGTCGGAAATAGCAAGACCCAAAGCTCCTTTCTCCTTCACTCTTTGCATTAGCAGACGAGTTCAGTCGGGCATTCCGAACTGGGCCAAGGCAAAGGCCCTTACGTCGGCCTCAAGCTGCGTTGACGACGTTGAGCCAAGCATTGGCCTAACTGGCCCCTGGTTCAGATTTCTGATCCAAGAACACCCCTAGCTCGAGTGCTAAGCTTTTAAGACAAAGCTGGTTGGTACTTGGCACCAAATTGCATGAGAATTGGATAGAAATAGAACATAAAATGCTTAATTCACATGATATGTACAAAAGTAAAATATATCAGAGTTCCAAGTACTCAATTTTTCTTGTCTGATATCACACAAACTGAGGACCGTACCATGTTGTAGATCGTTCAAGGTCATCACATGAAGTGTATGAGCAAGCACATCCATATCAGATGGGAGGTTTTTTATAACAGATACTGGACCTAAACCAGATTTTTAATGGCTCGCACGTAAATATCACAAAGAAAAGGCTTGCAACTAAAAGCATCACAAACAAGCTGACTTCCATTAAATAGGCGCATGGAAGAAAACTATCACATCGCTCCATTAAGACCCAAAAATTACGTGTTCAAACCCGAAAATAGTCTTTTTGTATAAAATAAAATAAAGATGCATATAACTGACCCCTCAAATTTTACAAGAAGCTTGTAGTACTGGATAGTTCTCTATAAAATAAGATCATCAAACTACAGTATCGTAAATGAAAAAAATAATTAATTAATGTACTACCTAAATTACAATTAAACACGGATGCGAGTAAAACATCACACATTTCTCATCTCTCAAATCGGTAAATCTCCATTATTCTTTCATTTTACAGCACGTTGTTTAACCGTTGAACGAGCAAATATGCTTGGAAATTAGTTCCTTCGGATGAACAAGGACTGAGATAAAGCCAGTCAAAGATCTCAAAGCAACTTTACGGCTCTTTTGTCTTCGTCTATATTTTGTGGGATCTGCCAGTAGCATGCCTCCAGGTTGTTTTTTTGTTGAGTAATTATTCTGCACCGTTCCATGGGCACGAGCGTCATAACGATATAGTTTCTTAAAAATAAAAGAAAAATGGTAGCTAGGGACACACCTTAGTTCGGTCTCCATATAGTCTAATATGTGATCAGTTAAAAAAAAATTAAAAATAAGAGGGATTTCACACTCGCATGACCTTAGTTAACCACGCACTATGAGGGCCAGTGCAGTAGGTTAATAAATAAAATTATTTTTTGATTCTTTTAGATAGATTTTGAGGTGTCCTACACGTTCGTATAAGCCGATCTCCGATCGAACGACCCAAAAAATCTAATAATAAAAAATTGTTATTAGGCTAGACCCATTAAACACATTTATTACTATTCATTGTGGCTCGATTTTTAATTTTTTAAATTTTTTTATTATGTCGTCCAATCAGAGATCGGCCTGTATGGATGTGTACGAATATTTTTTTTGTTAATCCACTGCATTAACCCTCAATGCAACACTCAGCACAGTAAGTATAACTCTTCGCGGTAATTCATAGGGTTACAAACCCAAGTTCGAAAATGTTGTACGTACGGAAAAAATATTGGTATCATTCATATTCAAACTATTTCCATTCAGAAGGATATAAAATATTGACCAACTTAAACACCTAACAATAAAAGATGAGAAGTTTTTTTCCATAAAATTAATTTATATTTGCAAAGACTAGTAAAATTATAAAAAATGCATTTATGAAGAAGAAAGCCATAAAAAATTATCTTACCTTCATGTGTCTTTTCCATTAGTTTTATGAAGCATCTATTTATTTTTAATGTTTTTTATGGATAAGAATAAGAATATAAGCATTCAAAGTCAAAGCTTAAATAAAAAATAAAAACTTAAGCTTAGAAGACAAATAAGCATAAACCTATTACTTGACCAATTAGAAAATCGCTTTGCTTCCCTAATTGGCTAATTTACACATCTTGACCTTGGGATATCTCAAATATATGTACCATATGTTGTTACTTATTATATTTGACCTTACTAAAATTGCAGATTTTATTCAAATGGGTTAATTTCATATTAGTCATCCTTATATGTAAAATACCAAATATGCCACTCTTAATTACATAATATCTTATATACCATCTTTATTAACACACTACCTTATTTGCTATAATAATTATCTTCCGTCCCCTTAAACAAGTCATAGTTAACCCACAAATGAAACGACCAATATGCCCTTAGTTAAGCGCATGTTCCCCTCCGCGACCCATTTATCGTTATGTTTTAACCGTCAAAGAGAATATTTTTGACATATTCTGGTAATTACCAATAAATATTAATCTCAATGGCATTGTTGGTACTATGTTATTGTAAAGATAATATATACGGTATTGTATAATTAAGAGTGATATATTTGATATTTTGTATGTAAACATAGTTAATATAAAATTGACCCTATTTAGATTATATCTATTATTTAGTGTTTTATTATAATTTTCCAACTCACCGCGTCCCATTCCCCGAAGTCCAAAAACCCTATGCTCCCTTTTCACTAGGGCTGTCAAACCTGACGGTTGGGTTGACATTGGGTCGGCAATCGGGCCAATATATTAAGCACACGGGCTAAAGTCGGGCCAACTTTCTCAGCCTGCGACCGGCCCGCTGAGCCAGTAAGCCCATCCCCCGCCAGCTTGAGCCGCACCGCCCTGCCGTTTCGCCGCCGCCACGACATTCACGGCTCCTCGATGCGAGAAGAAGACTCCACATGAGGACACGATCTCATGTTCCTTCAAGGGCGGCGCCGACGATTGTGGTAGCCTGTCGCGAAGTCCCCCATCTCCCTCCCCTACCTGCCACAACGATGGGTCTCCTGTGGAAGGGGAGTGCAGAAGAAGAAGAGAAGGAAGAACGCCTGGGATAGGATCTGCCACTAGAGGCGACAACATGAGAGGACGGCCGGGTTGCGGCTGGGGCGAGATCTCTCCACGGAGGCGACGGCACGGGACGGAGAGGGGGGGCTACGGCTGGGGCGGGATCTCCTCCTTCAGGTGGCGACGGTGGATAATCAACAGCTCTCATGGATGCGGCGGCACAGGATGGTCGGCGGTAGGCTGGGGCTGGGGTAGGATCTCCTGTGGCTAGTGTTGGAAGTGGGGCTGTCAACAAGTCGGAAACTAAAATGGCATCTTCTGCTTTTGTTTTTTATAAAATTTATCAAAGATGAAAACCGAGATGGAAGAGAGTGTTTTCATTTTCACATTTATTTTCACTTTTAAATCGAAAATTAAAACGAAAATTTTCACTATCATCATTGTTATATTAAGAAATTATTTAAAATCACTGTTGGTATTTACTTTTCGAAATATTATTTTTTAGTAATTAATAAGTTTAAATTTACAAAGATTTAATATATGTAAAAATTAACAACGTATAATTTTGAATTTTTGAAATCTACTTTACCTATCGACCTAAATTTACGTGAATATACTTAAACATGTGCCATAAAAATATGTATCTTACTTTTATCAAACTGTCAAAAGATATTCTCATTATCACGTGTGTTGATGAATATATAAAATATATGATTATTCAAATACAAATACGAAAATGAACGTTTTCATTTTTTACTCTTATAATTTTTGGAGATTTATTTCTGTTTCTTATAATTAAAGCGAGTGATCTTTAACGAATTTTCGTATCCATTAATAAAAGTAGAAACCAAGCGAAAAATCTAAATCCAAATATCCATTGACAATTGACAGCCCTAGTCGGAAGGGTACGTTCAGAGGAGGGGGGACAAGGCAGGGAGAAAGGTGAAGCAGCGGGCTGGGCGGGCCGGGTTGGTCCCCACGGGCCTTGTAAGGGGTCGGCGGGCCGGGCCCGGCCAACGTGCCGGCCGGGCTGGGCTCAAGTTGGTGCACTACATACATATATAGGAGGCCGAGAGAAGGGGGGAAACGATAGAGGTCCTTCGCCTCCTTCGCTCCTCGTCGCGCTATCGAAAACGGTACGTCTTCCTCTCTCCCTCCCTCCTTGTACTCCTCTTCCTTGGCCGCGCTCCCGACGCCGCGGAACTGGCGTTCTCAGCGGCGGGGAGGCACGATTCCTGCACGATTGGCTGTTCTGGTTCGGGATCGGAACCCTGTAACCGGCGAAACCCTGCTTCGAAGGAGTGAAAGCTGCTCTCTACCCATTCGTTGCTCAGATCTGTGCCTCGGTGGTAGTGGCCGGGGCGGGGAGCGGGTGTGGCTTCTTCTGGGGAGGGCGATGATCTCAGTTACGAAAGAGGGGGGAACCCTCAAATTTAAGGACCTCTCGGTCCTGCCCCTCGCCTGCCCTAGCAGCGTTGCCGGGGGGGGGGGGGGGGGGTTGGGGTTGGTTAGCCTTCCTGGCCAAGAGATCAAAGACAAGGAGAGTACTGGGGAGAAGGGTAGCCGTGGGCGATTCATCTCCAGGACCTCTCTTCCCTTATTAAACTTTGTTGATGTTTGAGTACTCCTTTGATGGGACTGCAAGGGAATGGGTTGCGGGATATGCGGGAGAACTGGCGAATTCCGGAATGAGATTGGAGGATTTAGAGCAGTTCGCACGGATAATTGGTGTTTGCGTGGGTGAACAGAGCGAAACAATGCGAGCATCCTAGGTAAGATGGATGGGATGTCCTTCCCGGTGGATTAGACGTTGGGCGTGTGTAGGCAGGTCGGTGAGGCCAGGGAGAAAACGGAGGTGCGGGATCAGGAGTCCATTGGAGGAAACTCAGTCCTCGATGGTTTAAGGCCGAATGTTTTGTTGCAATTTGAGAAAATGAACATGGAGTTATCATAAATACATTTCATAAATGCATTTTGTCTAAACTCACCTCTAGCTGCTCTACTTAAACATAATTTAGTTTATGATAGACTTGATAGAGTCTCTAGAATAAACCAACTTCAAAGAGGTTTATGCAAAATATGTTCATGAAGAGGTTTTGACTTTATGGGATACTTGTGTGAGTTTATGGTAAATCCTTTTTTTAAACCATCCAAACTAAGGTTATCATGGAAAATGAGTTTGAGATAAAGATAAATGCAACTATAGCTTGCATCATCCAAACAGGCCCTTAGTGTAGGTTCAAGAATGGTCCTTGAGGATTTCTTTATTAATGAGGGGGTTCAAGGAATTCTATCGTTCTATGATTATAAAAACATATAGTGGGCCTTAGGGGAGAGACAATCTATGGGTTTCTTTATGGTCTCTTGAACATGTCGTTTTGGGATTTGGAAATGGGGAAGGGGTTACCATCATGGTCATAACATGTGTACAATTTATTTATCTTTTATATGAGCTGTAATATTAACTGCCTTATAAAAAGAATGGTTTTGTTTCTTTTCCATGTTCCCTCAACTTATGGGAAAAACTGTTTACTATGACCTGTATGAGTATTTCCTTCTTATTAATGATATCGTGGAGTGTTTCCTTCATTCATGGATGCGTTTCATTTGATTCCTTAATGACATCATTAATCTGATATCGTGTCTTCTGCTAAATTTGAGATGGAATTGCTGGTTGCTTTATTCTAATATTTGCTGATATTGTTTAATTTTGGAGCTCTTTCTCTTCTGCACTTTCCCACATTTGTTCTATCTTTTCTCCTTTCCTTTGTATATTTCGAGACTTTCGAGTTTTAATTTGCCCGTTGTCATGGGCTTCCTTTGAAATTTGACAGAGAATGATATTTGCACAATCCTTGTGATTTTCTGTACCTGCTTGATGTTTGGTTTAGATGAACATGCTGCTTTTAGTGAATACTGGAATTTAGATTGGCCATTCCAGTTGTTAGTTCAAGGCTTATAGTCATAATTTAACCTGTCTTTGCTACTGAAGGTAGCTAGGGCCAACCGTTTCATGCAAGAATCAGCATGGTAGATTGTCCATCATGCACAATCCTTCTGCTGAACATAATATGGTACCGTTTTGGTGATATGCAACTTCTTTAATGAGGAGTGAACTTTTCATCAATTTTTAAGTAGTTCTGTGCATCAATATTGTTGCCTGATTGGATACCATATAAATGTAGCTTTGTATAAGATTCTATCAATTCATGTTGTGAAAGTTGATGTTGTTTGTTAACTCTTTGATTTTTAATCATATTTCCAATCCGCTGCCTGTCTTTTCATTATCATAATTATGACTATCATTTTGTTGACAAATTGATGACAGTGGAAGAATGGTGAAATCAACCCCCAACGATGCTCAGGCTCTTATCCACTCTTTGCATTCAGCTTATTCTGCTACACCAACTAATCTCAAGGTGTTTTTTATTGATAATTCACGTATATAAAATTTTTATTTATTTTCTTTGCATTTTCCAGGGGCTGTATGAATATGTGATCCACTAGCAAAAAATGGCTGGCCAGCTCGGAAATAATCCTTCTTTCTGTTTTTTTTTCTGCAGATCATCGACCTTTATGTGCTCTTTGCAATCCTCACTGCTTTAGTTCAGGTCCGCTTCTTTTCACTATCACACGATTTGTTTGTTTTGTTCAAAAAGGTGAATTGCACCACCAATTTTATTAAAGTAATAAACAGAGGTAGCACAAAGATCTATCTTACTATTTGTTGTATTCCTAAGACCCTTACCCCATCTCCTTGACCATCAACAGTTGGAGACACTGGATGAAGTCCTTAGTCAATAGCTTTGTTTCTGCTTTCATTTTTGTACTTTTTTGTCTTCATCATTATGCTTTCCCTGCATATAAAATTTATAAATTTATAAGTATGCTAAAAGAGAAACCCTGGCACATGTGAATCCATTCCTCATAAGAAAAATGTGTGGAAAGCAACCTTCCTAAATTTGAGACTTATAATACCTCCTCAAATTTGCAAAAGATACAATAATGAGACACTTCTAGATGTTGAATTTGCAACAATGTGCTCTTTCTCTCTCTCTCTCATATATGAGAGAGACAGAGAGATGCTCAAGTTAATCTTGCCAATGCTGTGTTGTAGTTAAGTTGTCAAGTTGACTTTCTTTAGGTTTTTCACTTTCAATACATTGTTTATGTGTTGCTTGGACATAGAGATAAAGTCTCTTCACTGTTTATGTGAAAGTTTGATTATTACACTCATGTTTTGCTAATCATATAAAATTGGGGGGGGGGACTATGAACAGTTTGAGATGCCTAGTAATTTTGCACCTCAATCAGTTGACAGCCAAAATGATTAACCGCTCCCAGATCAGTGGCAGGAAATGTTAGACAGTTCATATTACTGTAAGATAGTGGATCATCATCATCATCATCAGAGCCTTATCCCACTTATCTGGGATGATACTGTAAAACAGTAAACATTATCTTATATATTCATGTGTTGCAACAAAGGGCTTGACTTTGACAGGTTTTGTTTAGTTTTATGTTTTGGATGGGGATATTTAATTTGAAGCAATTTTGTTGTATGCCTATTTGTTGGCACAATTGTTTTTGCAAAGCAGGCTATAGTAGGGCTACAAGTTTGGGCAGGTCGACACAAGCCCATTCGGGTTAACTTAAGGTTTAGGTCGGGTTAGCCCGACAGTAGACAAATTGCATTGGGTTGAGGTCTAAGACATGCCTAATCTGACCTTTCGTTAGGTTGGGTCAGATTGAGCAGTCAAGCAGCCCAATCCAATCCGAACTCTTGCTGTTTAATTGGTGGGGACCATTGATGAATGTTATATTGAGAGATTTCAACCCTTTTCTCTTCTCCTCCCCCCTACCAATAACAACATCCTAAAGGCTTTGTGAGGCTTTCACTCTGCCTCCAACCCCCTCTTCTCCACACCAGATAACCCATACTCCCTCATACCCTCCTCACCATATCTATTCATCCAATTCATCAATCAACACAGTAGCATAGGCATGGTGGCAACCAGCATCAATGGATCTTCCTGCAGCAGTGGCAGTGGCAAACCTCCCTCCTCTTCTCTCTCACTCTTGATGTTTCTATCCCTCTCCTATCTCATTTGACCTGGGTGGTAGCCCATGCAACTGCGCTACAGCTACTGCATGGAACCCTTTTTCCCTCTACCAGATTAAGTTATATTGCGTGCAAACCATCTTCCTCTGCTTCTGTTCTTGTAAGTAGTAACAAGGAGATGCTCTTTCTCTGCTGCAGTTGGTACCATGCCCAGTGGATGTCTTGTCAAGCGTTGCTATCTGTTACTTGTCAGTCTTCCAAATTCGGAGAGCTGTTGAAAGCAGTAGAATTTCTAAAGGAGGTCACTTTTTCTGGAGAACAATGTGGAAAAAAAGGTCTACATTTGATTAATTGGGGACGAGATTGCAGGTCTATAGGAGGAGGAGGTGGACTAATCAACGTAGCTACTTGGAATAAAGTACTGTTGGCTAAGTGGATTTGGAAATTGGGAACATCTGAAAGGACTCTTTGGGGCCAGATAGTGAGAACTAAATACAAAAGAGGTTGCTGAACGCCGCTTAAGGCCTAGTTTTAAAACAAACCTTTCTCCAGGATGGAGTGGAATATGGAAAAGTTTGATTTTATGGAATGTTCAATAGCCGACAAATTAGGGGATGAAAAAAGGTAATGAGGTTCTGGGTGATCGGTGGTGTATAGAGCAGCTGTTTTGTAAGAGGTTCATGGCATTGTATGAGATGTCTCTTGGCAAGGATAGAGAAATCAGAGTTTTGCTAATGATGAATATGGAGGACCCTGGAACCAATTCCCCTGAAGAAACCTGACTGAAGCAGAGATAGAGGAGCGCACTCTTCTGAATGGCATCCTCGTGAGCATTAAGCCAACAGAAAGCTATGATGACTGAAGACAGTGGGGATGAGCGAATAATGGCATCTAAGTGTGGAGGAGCAAGGTCCCAAGCTTTAGAGCAGTTGTAAGTTAAATTGTCTAATCAGGAATATCAATGATGGAGGTTGCAGTATCTAGTGTTGAGGAGCAAGGTGAATGTCTTTATATGGAAGGTTGTTCCCAATAGATTACCAACTTGACATAGACTGAAGTTTATCCAAAACACACAAGATCAATGCACCTTTTGTGCTTATGCGGTCGAATCATTAGATCATTGGTTCCTCAAATGTGGTATTGTGGTGACGGTTTGGAAAACCTTTTTCAAGTGCACTCAAGGCCATCGGTGGAGTCCTAGAAATATAAATGAATTGTTCAAGGTTGGAAAGGAGCAAATCCACTGAAAGTAGAAAGGAAAATTCGGAATATGGTCTTTCATAGCATCTATTTCTGTGGGCTATTCGGACTGAATGTAATAATTGTATTTTCAGTGACTAATGGTACAGTTCTTTGATATTCTTAAAAGAACAGTTAATCTATTGGAGGGCTGGTCTGTGGCGATGGGAATGGAGTATTGGAGGAATTTGGGCTTTGCTTGCAAAATCAAAAGATAGAGAACCTTCATTCTCTGAGATAGTAGAGATCCTTATGCTATATTTTTAGTGTTGTTGTTTTTCCTTGGGATTCACATACTCTTTTTTATCATCTTGATGGGAGGGGATGAGTATATTATTTTCTTTGCTTGTACTGTCATACTATTATCTTTTCTTATTTAATTAATAGTGGGTTTGCCACCTTCCCAGAAAAACTCCTTTTCAATAAATTTTCATGTGTCAATGCCCTTGCAACTCAGTAGTTCTGCTATGGCATGTTTATGCTTTCTGAATTATTAAGGTAATATAGGTACGCAAGCAGAAAACATTCAGCATTCCGAAAGATTACATTTCTGCTGCCCATGCCTAGTTTTTGCATTTTGAATATGCATGATGTTGATTGTACATCTTTGTTTATGGCAGGTAGTTTACATGGGAGTGGTCGGATCATTTCCTTTCAACTCATTCCTCTCTGGGGTGCTTTCTTGTGTAGGCACAGCAGTGCTTGCAGGTAAGTGGTATTTTCAAACCAGTGTTGAGATTTAGCGGCTAATTGAAATCAGCAAAAGTTGATAACCATCATGTCATTTCATTGGTTTACAGTTTGTCTCCGTATCCAGGTCAATAAAGAGAACAAGGAGTTCAAGGTAACTATTCTGATTCCATAAATACCGGAGCTTCTTAGCACAATATTAGCGTAATTGACAAACCAAAGTTAATTTGCAGGATCTACCACCTGAACGTGCGTTTGCAGACTTTGTGCTCTGCAACCTAGTTCTCCATCTGGTAATCATGAATTTCCTTGGGTAGATAAGCATACTGGATCATGCTATAGATGCTTGGGATTTCAACGTTTGGACAAAAATGCAGTTTCTGGAGGAGAGACTTGATGTATTGTTGTTAAGTTTCTAGGTTGCAAGCATATACTTTGACTTAGGTTGCATTTGGGAACTTAAAATTCAAATGGCTATGGGATAATTTATGGATATAGCATGGAAAAATGATCAAAATTTTGGATAATAGTTTTTTGTATTCAAATCAGATTTGGATTCTAATCATTGCACTTTGGGTTCTTAGCTTCTTAAGTTCATTGGTCCTCACCTGGATGATGTGTGATGCATGTAGAAGTCATATCTCATCCTTATTCCAAATTCTCCCACAATCCAAATTCTTCTTGATGTTGGAAAAAATCTATAGATTTTTTCAACATATATTTTTCTTGCTTGAGACATTACATTTTATCCAGGATGAGCTTTCAATCCAAATATTTCTTCCGGGAAGTCAATGTTAACATTAGTTGCAAAGTGACAGAAGAATGCAAGTGATTGATCATCCGTGGATCCAAATCTGGAGGCAGCATTAGCTCATTCTGCCATCAACCTACTCCCAAAAGTGCTCCCTTTCTTGATTCTTGCTTCCTCTCTAAAAGTGAAATTGAATTGTAAAGTAGAAGATATTCTTCATTCCCCCTCTCCCAACTCGCTTCCATAATCACTGCTGTTCCCACTTCTGTTCCCAAAGAAAAAAAATTGAATCATAAGGCAGAAGATATTCCTCGATTCCCTTTCTCCATCTCATTCAATTCCGCTTTTCTTGCCACTCTGAACTTGGAATCAGCCCTTGGATAGAAAGCCTCCACTCTGTTATTGAATCCAGTGTATTGGGTACGTAGTGTTAGTCACTAAAAATTATAAACAGTATTTTTAGCAAAGTGCCAAACATGGTATTCAGCCACCTTTGCATTGCCATGCTGAGTATACATCCCGAAGAGGTCATATTGTGGCCCTCCATCCAGCATGGCGAACCCCACCTCCCTCTTACTCCCAATGACTAATACTGCCACACTTACCTGTGTGATATGTAGGGGAGCTCCTTAGGTCACTCACTACGTCGCTACCATTGGTGGTTTGCCTCCCATCTGACTCCATCTGCAGCAACTGGAGGAAGAAGTGGAGGCGAGGAAGAAGAAGACCTTGGCTTGCCAAAGACTCGGTGCTCCTGCTCAGCTGCTTCAGCACCCACCATTGACGGATCTTCATGCTGGAGCCTCCTCTGGCATGTGGACATGCATCTTCTTTGCATAGATCCCTCCATCTTCTGTGTATTGGATTTGCATCTGGATTCTACAAAACCCATTCTGACTCGGACCCATTTAATCCCCTTACTGCTCACTCTTTCAACCTAGTAGAAGCAACTTCTCATGCATCCTTTTGTTCACAAGCCAACTAAAGCGTATCTTCATAGAATGTCTGCTGTTAGGTGTGGTAATTAATATCTTCATAGAGACTGAACGTAGACGGAATTAGAGTGCTTGAAAATTGCCTTTGGTTAAGGCGCTCTGCCCTCTTATTATGAAGGAATGGAACAATGGGCTTCACCAAAAACCTTTCTTCAAATGGGATCTCCGTACTAGTGAATAATCCTCCCAAGTCAGAAAACTGAAACCAACATGAATGGACAATAGTTCGTATTTGATCTCCCAGGAGACAATTTTTTTCCCCTTTGGGCTTGATTCCAATCTTCAACCATCTTCCAATGTAAAAAAGGTCCCCCGTTCCATGACTCATTAAGTAAAATATTTTAGGTCCTGTTAGCCGCATGGAACCAGTTGCCCATCATTCCTGTTCAAGTATAGAATACGTGCTTATAAATCAGTGAAAAATACCTTTTGCACTAATTGGCAATTGGTGTAAATCGTGAGAAACCTTGTAGTCATTTGGATGGAAGTGAAATCAGCGTACTTGTTTTATTTTGGGGCTCTCTTACATTTGGATTGGATGTAAAACGAATGAAAAAATAAATCCAGGAGAATGATCATAGAAAGGCTTTTCCTGGTTTTTGGTTTTTAGATAGGTACTATGGAAAATCAAAACTAGTGATTTTGATTTCATTAATTTTGACCTGGCAATGTGATTAGAATCCATGGATTTCCACTACTTTACGGTGGTCTGGGTCCACTGTAGGTTCTTGTTTGATATCGGGATAGGGATAGGGTAGGGATATCTCCATCATAACTCCATTCTTTGTTTGGTATGGCAAAAATTGGTGGAGATGAGAGGAGCTAACGAAAATAGGATTAACCTTATATTTGGGGTTATTTGGAGTTACCTTATTCCACCTCACTGCCCATCCAACTCTATTCTTTCCTTGCCTCCACCTAAAATGCCCTTTTCTGTTGGGGGTGGATTAAATTCATGCGGGTCATTGGTTCGATTCATTGCATTTCCTCGAAGTAGTTCTCCCGGCACATTAACACATTAACAACCGCACCCCCCCCCCCCCCCAACCCCACAAACAAACAAAAAAAAACCAACCCCACCCTCATGTGTTAGGGACCCAGTATGACGTATGTCCCATTTTGTTTGCAAAATAAGTTATTACGTGGGGTCCACTGATAAAATAACGTATATTAGAATAAGAGGTGTTTCGATTTGATAATTTTGTAGGACCTACTGACAGAATCAGAAGAATAAACAATTCTTGGGTCTAGGATGAGATGACCTACTCTCCTTATTCTCCGAATACGTTATTCTGCACCAGTATAAGTCATTCCGTTTGTCAAAGTAAAATTAAATTTATTCTCTCCTTATTCGTTCTTAATTCTTCTCCTATTCTCCAATCAAAGTAGCGTTATGTGTCTAGCCCAGGAACTGCCCTAGCACCAGCCGGTCTAACTGATATGCTGCAGGTGTTTGGCCTAGGAGCTGCGCTCACCCCGGAGTTTCCAGTGAGTAGTACCTTAGTCTTAAAAAAGAAAAATGTTCTCCTTTCTATTAGATATCATTACATTAATAACAATGACTTAATTATATTTAATATATCATTATATAAAAAAGTTAATCAAACGCTCCTAATAGAAAGGGTGAAAATTTGTCGAATCTTATTATTTTGTCATTATATTTAATATTTTACTTAGATTAGTATTAAATATAAAATTGAATACTGAAATGATGGTATTACTACTCATAAGTATATTCAATGTATCATTATCTTAATAAAAATAATCTAATTAGATTGAATATATCATTACATGAGAGGATTAATCAAACGCTCTTAATGAGGAAAGGATGGAAAATTTGTCAAGGCTTATTATTTTGTGATACCATTTTGTCATTATATTTAATATATATTTAGATTAGTATTAAATACAAAGTTGAATAATAAAATGATGGTCTTATTACTTGTAAGCATACTCAATATACCGTTACATTAATAAAGATAATCTAATTATATGTAATATATCAGAAGTGTGGAAAGGTTTTTTTTCATAATTTGTCTTAATCACAATTCAATTTCAACCAAATGAAAAATAGGAGTAGCTTTTTTCTTATTCCTTCTGGTACCAAATGTGCTAAAAAATGAGAATATAGACAAATTACATTAGGTTGACTTATGTTTATTCCTCTCTATTTTTATCCCTGTATCTAAGAAATCATTATACGGTAAAGTCAATTACATGCGCATCTTTTCCAAAAACATCGATCATAATGTATGCCAGATTTTAGATCTGAAGATAACCAATGGTTGTGTTTTCTCGGTTGCCTGAAGTTGTTAAATTATTGTACCGTGCATGATCAACTTTTTTGGAGAATTGGAAAATGTATGCATGTAATGGATTTTAAGTTGTACCGTGCACACCGTATGTGAAATAGTTTCCACGAAAGTGTACAAGGCTTCAAGTGCGAATCAAGCGGAAGATATGTGCAATGAATTTAGGTGTCCAAAAGCACAAAGGAATTTTTTGATATTGATCCCTATAAACATACTGAGTTTGAAATATGTGCCGACATCTTACATATTTTGATATTAGTCTTTACATATTTAAATTTTTTAATTTTTAATCCCTATCATTCACTCTCGTTAGTTTTTCTTAATTTTACCATACTTAAACATGGGTTTTAAGTTTAACTCATTCTAGAAAAGTTACTTATACCGTTGTTTAAATTTCGAATTGTATCAACAATCGGTGTTGTATTGGTAGCCCGTGTTGCACAGGCTGTTGGTGTAGTCAAAATTTAAATAAAATGAATTCTTTAGGTCACCTCAAAACATGTCTTAGGTATTTGTATAACTCGATCTCTGACCAGATAATTTAAAAAAATAAAAAATATCATTATGTTCGACCCATTAAGATTATTTTTTACTGTTCATTGGGGTTCAGTTTTTAAATTTGAGTCATTCTAAATATTATTGTCTGTTTTAACATTGATTTGAAGAATATTTCATGAGTATTTTTTTCAATGATTTCTAACTAGAAAGATTTATTATTAAGATATATTAAATTTATAAATAGTAATATTAAAATAAATTGAATTCACTATTTTTATAGAGATCGCATCGAGAAAGTCCAAACAATTGTTGTCAAAGGACCCTTTCCCATCCTCAACTAAACTCTATGCTAATGACAACTTAGCAGTATCTTATCAAAAGAAATCAGCTCACGTTACACATCTCAGAAGGGGAACGTTGTTGTCAGCGAGGTGGCCCGCTAGTGGTTAGAAATATTGCTTTTCACTGGACCTGAGTTTGACTCGTTTACAATGGAGCCTAATCTCAGCGTGACTCCAGCTGTTAGAATGCTAAATGGATCTAGACATTTAATATTTAGAAGTTTGTTCGGGTTCGGTTTATCGAGTGAGGGATTTGAGAGATGTTTGTTCGTGTTTCTTATGTTAAAGTAGTCACTACATAAAATATAAATAAATTTTAAGTGAGCTAGAAAAGATGTATTTGCTTCTTATTTTCTTAAACAAATATGGATGAATATCAATCAGATATAATTGAAACATAACTGCCTATGAAATAGTTGAGTATACCTATGTTCAAAATTGACTCATTTATTCGGTAAACTTGAACTTTTGTTTATGCTAATTTATTTATTTAATTGAAGATGTTGGCTCAAGCTATCTTTGTCAAATTTGCTCCTTAGTTGTCTAGCTAATTCACTCGTTCTCTTACACTCTAGGGATGAAGAGGGAGGGGCTTAAACTAAAGAGTAATAATTGCTGTAATGTCTCTGCATGTTGCTTGCCGCACGTAGAGGCATTACAGTGGGTATATGAAAAAAAAAAAAAAAAAAATATATATATATATATATATATATATATATATATATATATATATATATATATGTTTTTTTAGGTTGGCTTCGAGGTGTCTTAATCATCTGTATAGTGTAATACTTGAGTGAACGACTCAAAAAATAAGAAAAATCAAAAAATTGAGCACCAATGAACATTAAAAAGTATATTTTTACTGTTCATTGGAACTTAATTTTTGATTTTTCGAATTTTTTTGAGTTGTCTGATTGAACATTACATTGTATAGACGATTAAGACATTTCGGGACCATCTTACAAAAATTTTAAAAAAAAAATCATTTACTTGCTGCAATGCCCCTGCGTGCAGTATGTGAGCGTTGCAGCAAGTATTACTCTAAACTAAAACAAAGGTTCTGATGAGGCAGAATCCGATTCGGCCCATTAAAACAAGTCCAGCGCCCAGATCAGCCCAGCAGCAGCTGTGCAAGGCCCTCAGGGAGCCTTCGGCCCATCAGCGGCCCAGCAGGCCTTCGGCCCGTCAGCGGCCCAACCCCCTTCGGACCGGTAGCCGAGTCCGGCCCACTCCGGTGGCGGATCAGACGCTATGGCGGTTTATCAGTAAGCCTCCTTTAGTCCTATATCGGCTGCCACCGTTAACCCTCCACTATCCTCCGCTATAAATATCCTGCCATTTGTAGTCAAGGCGGTGGTGGGAAAAACGGATGCCTCCCCAAGCTTCCGAATAGCATAAAGCTACTCTCCTTGCCTTCTGAATCGAATCTTCTTCAGGAGCTAACTTGACCGTCGGAGGGGGTTCCCCAGGGCTGACGCCCGGGACTCCTGCTGACCGGTCTCTTCTTCTTTCCCTCCTACAGGGGCTCGGTTCGAATCATCGCCGACCTCTCCGAGTCGGTCTCGGCCGCCGACCTCGGACTCCTCCCCCTGGTCTCGACGCCGTACGCCGGCTGTCCCAAGACAGGAAGCTCGGTCTCGCGCTGCCCCTCCGTCCGCCGAAGGGGCTATTTGGGCTCACTATCCAAGAGAGCCATATCCGAGCCACCCTCGGCCTCGGACCTTCGGCTCGCCTCCATCGACGTCAGTCGGCAGATCCACTTCAAAGATCTTCATCCACGCCCCCCGCGGGGTGGTCCAGATCACCTGGAGAAGCCTCCGCCCAGCCTCGGCCACTTCTTCAGGAGCCCCGGCCCCGCGTCCCGAGGGCCGGTCCGAGCCATCTGAAGGGGTCTCGGCTTCGCACTCGGCAGGCCACCGCCCGAGCACCCCTCGGCTTCCAGACTTCGTCTCCCTTCGTCCGCTTCGGATCCTCGTCGGGCCACCTTACACCGATCCGGCCCGGCTCCGGATCCGGTTATCTTCGGGTTCCATCTTCGGAATCCGGTCGTGATAGATCCAGTCTACATCACGTGGCGCCGTCTGTGGGAAAGGTAACAAACAAGTCATGTCTCAGCGACCTGTGACCCGACGGTCCGGACAGTGCGAAGCAGAAGGACGGGAAGCCCCGGCGCAGCTACTGCTGTCTGAAGGCGCCCCTTGTGCTCCCACAAGCGCGACTATGCCAGTCGTAACTGAGCCCCTTGTCGCGGAAGACTATCGGGTGGGAGTGCTCCAGCAGCAAGTAGCAACGCTGACGGCTGCCGTCACGTCCCTAGCGCCTCTTCAGGAGATGGTGTCCGCCATCTCCCAGCGCATAGGACTGATGGGAAAGCTTCCTCAGCAAGCGCAGCTCCCCCCACTCTACCCGGTTCAAGATCCAAGGCTCCGGCCAGCACCCGCACCGGTTTCCCTCGTCGAAGCCGCCTCAGCACGCAGCAAGCCCTCGGCACTGCCTGCCCGAGCCCCTCGCATCAGTCACCTGACAAGGCGAGGCTGTGCTTCATCCGGGCTCCACTCGATCAGAACCGATGGACAGCCAGTCGCCACCTCAACCGTCCCGGACCTGGACCGGCGGCTAATGGCGATGAAGAAGGAAGTGCAGCAGATGGTGTCTCGGCCATACGGGGCGCCCCTAGCTAGTAAAATCCTGGAGCAAACCCCGTTTTCGCCGGAACTCCTGGCTACCGAGGTGCCTCCCGATTTCAAGCTGCCGAAAGGTCTCTACAACGGAATGACAGATCCGGTCTGCCATTTCCGGAGATTTAATGCTTATCTCTCGGTCCGAGGAGTCACCAAGGCAGCCCGCTGCCGGCTATTTCCCCTCACCCTCGAGAAAACGGCTCTGACCTGGTTCGAGACACTGGCCCCCAACTCCATCCATTCTCTGGTCCAGTTGGGCCAGTTGTTTATCGACCAGTTTTATGACGCCACCCGGCAGTGCAAGACATCGGCCAGCCTGCTAGCCATCCGGCAAGGCACCACCGAAACTCTCCGAGAGTACTTCACCAAGTTCCAGACCGAGGCCGCCCAGATCCCAAACCTCGACAGCTCAATCGCGGTCTCGGCCGTGATCAGCGGGTATCGGAACAAAGGGCTCCTCGGCTCCATCGGGAAGCGCCATCCCCCTACCTTCCAGGACCTCGTAGCCCGGTCACACAAATATGTCAACCGAGAGGCCCTGATGATGTCCAAAGGAAAGGGCGCAGCCGAAGCCTCCTCGGCACCTGCCTCCCAGGTGGTCCACCCTCGGCCCGAGGACCAGGAGCTCTCCCGAAAGCGGTATCGCAGGGAGGAATGGGACTGAGAGAGGCGACGGGACCCGCAACAGCGGCACCTGCCCTTGCCTGCTCCTTCCCAAATGCTCATGGAGGTGAAGGGCATGATCCGACGACCGGAGCGGCTTTCTCCAAAGTCCGCGCCTCCTTCGATCCGACGAATGGCCCTCGGCCATGTAATCCGGATCAGGACGAGGCACGGTTCTTAAAGTCCGCGAGTCCTTTTTGATCTGACGAATGGCTCTCGGCCATGTAATCCAGATCAGGACGCGGCACGGTTCTTAAAGTCCGCGAGTCCTTTTTGATCCGACGAATGGCTCTCGGCCATGTAATCCGGATCAGGATGCGGCGTGGTTCTCTTAAAGTCCGTGAGTCCTTCGATCCGACGAATGGCTTCGGCCATGTAATCCGGATCAGGACACGGCATGGTATTCTCAAAGTCCGTGTAAACCGTACCGGGAGTGGCTTCGGCCATGTAAACCGTATCGGGAGCGGCATGGTATTCTCTAAGTCCGTGTAAACCGTACTGGGAGTGGCTTCGGCCATGCAAACCGTATCGGGAGCGGCATGGTATTCTCTAAGTCCGTGTAAACCGTACCGGGAGTGGCTTCGGCCATGTAAACCGTATCGGGAGCGGCATGGTATTCTCTAAGTCCGTGTAAACCGTACCGGGAGTGGCCTCGGCCATGCAAACCGTATCGGGAGCGGCATGGTATTCTCTAAGTCCGTGTAAACCGTACCCGAAGTGGCTTCGGCCATGCAAACCGTATCGGGAGCGGCATGGTATTCTCAAAGTCCGTGTAAACCGTACCGGGAGTGGCTTCGGCCATGCAAACCGTATCGGGAGCGGCATGGTATTCTCTAAGTCCATGTAAAACCGTATCGGGAGTGGCTTCGGCCATGCAAACCGTATCGGGAGCGGCATGGTATTCTCTAAGTCCGTGTAAACCGTACCGGGAGTGGCTTCGGCCATGTAAACCGTATCGGGAGCGGCATGGTATTCTCTAAGTCCGTGTAAACCGTACCGGGAGTGGCTTCGGCCATGCAAACCGTATCGGGAGCGGCATGGTATTCTCTAAGTCCGTGTAAACCGTACCGGGAGTGGCTTCGGCCATGTAAACCGTATCGGGAGCGGCATGGTATTCTCTAAGTCCGTGTAAACCGTACTGGGAGTGGCTTCGGCCATGCAAACCGTATCGGGAGCGGCATGGTATTCTCTAAGTCCGTGTAAACCGTACCGGGAGTGGCTTCGGCCATGTAAACCGTATCGGGAGCGGCATGGTATTCTCTAAGTCCGTGTAAACCGTACCGGGAGTGGCTTCGGCCATGTAAACCGTATCGGGAGCGGCATGGTATTCTCTAAGTCCGTGTAAACCGTACCGGGAGTGGCCTCGGCCATGCAAACCGTATCGGGAGCGGCATGGTATTCTCTAAGTCCGTGTAAACCGTACCGGGAGTGGCTTCGGCCATGTAAACCGTATCGGGAGCGGCATGGTATTCTCTAAGTCCGTGTAAACCGTACCGGGAGTGGCTTCGGCCATGCAAACCGTATCGGGAGCGGCATGGTATTCTCTAAGTCCGTGTAAACCGTACCGGGAGTGGCTTCGGCCATGTAAACCGTATCGGGAGCGGCATGGTATTCTCTAAGTCCGTGTAAACCGTACTGGGAGTGGCTTCGGCCATGCAAACCGTATCGGGAGCGGCATGGTATTCTCTAAGTCCGTGTAAACCGTACCGGGAGTGGCTTCGGCCATGTAAACCGTATCGGGAGCGGCATGGTATTCTCTAAGTCCGTGTAAACCGTACCGGGAGTGGCTTCGGCCATGTAAACCGTATCGGGAGCGGCATGGTATTCTCTAAGTCCGTGTAAACCGTACCGGGAGTGGCCTCGGCCATGCAAACCGTATCGGGAGCGGCATGGTATTCTCTAAGTCCGTGTAAACCGTACCGGGAGTGGCTTCGGCCATGCAAACCGTATCGGGAGCGGCATGGTATTCTCTAAGTCCGTGTAAACCGTATCGGGAGTGGCTTCGGCCATGCAAACCGTATCGGGAGCGGCATGGTATTCTCTAAGTCCGTGTAAACCGTACCGGGAGTGGCTTCGGCCATGTAAACCGTATCGGGAGCGGCATGGTATTCTCTAAGTCCGTGTAAACCGTACCGGGAGTGGCTTCGGCCATGCAAACCGTATCGGGAGCGGCATGGTATTCTCTAAGTCCGTGTAAACCGTACCGGGAGTGGCCTCGGCCATGCAAACCGTATCGGGAGCGGCATGGTATTCTCTAAGTCCGTGTAAACCGTACCGGGACTGGCTTCGGCCATGCAAACCGTATCGGGAGCGGCATGGTATTCTCTCAAAGTCCGCGGGTCCTTTGATCCGACGAATGGCGCTCGGCCATGTATTTCCGGATCTGGACGACATGGACTTCTCTAAAGTCCGCAGGTACCTCGGTCCGACGAATGGCCATCGGCCATATAATCCGGATTGGGAAGCGGCAAGGTATATTATTAAAGTCCGCAAATAACCCGTACCGATCGGGAAGCGGCATGGATTTCGGAGTCCTCTGACAAATCAGAGGGCTCGGCTCTTCACCTTCAGAAGCAGAAGCCTTTCGTCACCACTCCGAGTGAAGACGAAGCAGCTGACAGACCCTCGGCAGACCGAGGGCACCCTCTTCTCAAGAAAAGGAATAGAAGGCTTCGGGTAGGAAACCTGATTATTCTTCAACGAGCTTCGGACTATACTCTCGCCATCTCAGAACTGAGGAAGGCAAGAGTGGGGGGCTATGTGATGAGGCAGAATCCGATTCGGCCCATTAAAACAAGCCCAGCGCCCAGATCAGCCCAGCAGCAGCTGTGCAAGGCCCTCAGGGAGCCTTCGGCCCATCAGCGGCCCAGCAGGCCTTCGGCCCGTCAGCGGCCCAACCCCCTTCGGACCGGTAGCCGAGTCCGGCCCACTCCGGTGGCGGATCAAACGCTATGGCGGTTTATCAGTAAGCCTCATTTAGTCCTATATCGGCTGCCACCGTTAACCCTCCACTATCCTCCGCTATAAATATCCTGCCATTTGTAGCCAAGGCGGTGGTGGGAAAAACGGATGCCACCCCAAGCTTCCGAATAGCATAAAGCTACTCTCCTTGCCTTCTGAATCGAATCTTCTTCAGGAGCTAACTTGACCGTCGGAGGGGGTTCCCCAGGGCTGACGCCCGGGACTCCTGCTGACCGGTCTCTTCTTCTTTCCCTCCTGCAGGGGCTCGGTTCGAATCATCGCCGACCTCTCCGAGTCGGTCTCGGCCGCCGACCTCGGACTCCTCCCCCTGGTCTCGACGCCGTACGCCGGCTGTCCCAAGACAGGAAGCTCGGTCTCGCGCTGCCCCTCCGTCCGCCGAAGGGGCTATTTGGGCTCACTATCCAAGAGAGCCATATCCGAGCCACCCTCGGCCTCGGACCTTCGGCTCGCCTCCATCGACGTCAGTCGGCAGATCCACTTCAAAGATCTTCATCCACGCCCCCCGCGGGGTGGTCCAGATCACCTGGAGAAGCCTCCGCCCAGCCTCGGCCACTTCTTCAGGAGCCCCGGCCCCGCGTCCCGAGGGCCGGTCCGAGCCATCTGAAGGGGTCTCGGCTTCGCACTCGGCAGGCCACCGCCCGAGCACCCCTCGGCTTCCAGACTTCGTCTCCCTTCGTCCGCTTCGGATCCCCGTCGGGCCACCTTACACCGATCCGGCCCGGCTCCGGATCCGGTTATCTTCGGGTTCCATCTTCGGAATCCGGTCGTGATAGATCCAGTCTACATCAGGTTCATTGAGATTATCAAAGAATGAGCTAAACTGAGTTGGCAATTCTGGCCGCATTCATGTCCAAAAATTCAAATCATTACAGACATTCTTATGATCGTGACAAAAGGTTTCGTAAAAGCATGATAGTATATATATATATATATATATATATATATATATATATATATATATATATATATTAAGGTTTTCAATTTACTTATAACATCCTAAGATAATGATATTTTGAAGAATAGCATAATCTGAAAAAGTGGCACGGGTTTAACAATTTTTTAGTCTCGGACATAGCATTGACTAGAAGTTCATGTGGTTAGGTCACAGGCACCATGAGATAAGATCTTTTAGACTTCATGTTCTAGATCAAAGAATGCATCCACTTAGTGAGGCGCGGATGAATATAAGTTTTACACTCATTTTTTTTTGTAAAATAATTCATTGATGTATGGTTCATGTGACTGAAGACACACATTAATAAAAAAATTAAGCTCGAAACAGAAAATGTCATCTCAGATGCCAGAATTGCAAATGGAAGTCTTTAAACGAGGCAGTGACTTCGGGTTTCTCATCTCACTCCTGTTGTTGGCGAGATCAAGTGAAAATCCTATTAAGGACCAAAATAGTTTTGAAACCCAAGTATTATACTTTTATCTCAAATAATTTTTAAATTATGTTATTTTTTAAAAAACCAAAGAAAATTTATAATTTTTATAATTGCCACTTACATAATAAAACTTGCCACTGTTAAGTTAAGATTTAATTCTCAACATTATTTTGTGGGATAATTTAATATTAATCACTCATATATGTGTAAGTTACCAGAGTGTTATATTAATTTGCATACGATCATATATATTCCTACAAAATAACGTATATATGGAATGTATCATTTCAGCGACATATATGAAACATTTAACAAATTAACATCAAATATTATGCCATATTGCTATCGTTTTTTGAAACACTACGGTCATGTTTGGCACAGCTTTCAAATGAAAACATTATTGTACTTCCATTTTATTATTTTGAAGGAAAGCGTTTAGATCATGAAAGCTATTTATGTAGTATTTTAATTGTATTTTGACTTCAAACTAAAAACTATGAAGTGGAGCTTACAAGATTGTGAAAAAATTGAAGTTGTTATAAAAGGGTTGATTTTTGTAACAAAGTAAAATTAATTATAATCTCTCTCCATCAACTCGTTATATTTAAAAAATAAAAGTTAAAAATAATTTTTAAGTAAAAATTTTACTAAACACGCTCTATATGTTCCAAGTGTCTATGTATCCTTATTCTACACTAACGTTATTATCCCTCTTCTTCAACGTGGCTCTTACTCTTAATAATAACTAGAGAGGAGCTTCCAAATATATTTACCCCTCCTCCAACATGGCTCATAATAAGTAGAGAGGAGAGAGCGAGTTCGGATCCACCGTGGGAGGGGAGGAAGGAAACGCCCCAACTGAACCAAACCCCAACGTCAAGATGTCTCAGCAGAGCCAGAGCCAGAGCCAGAGCCAGGGCCAGGACCAGCCTCCGGCCTCCCCCGTCCCCTACCCCTCTCCACCCTTCGACAACTTCCCCCAGGTGCCCTCCTTCCTCCTCCTCCACCAGCCCATCCCCGACGACCCTCAACCCTCCCCCACCTCCACCCCCACCCCCACCCCCAACCCCCAAAACCCTAATCTCCCCCTCCACGTCCCCTTCCTCCGCAAGCGCAAGCGCACCGGCATCCGCCGCCGCCCCCCTCCCACCCACCCCTCGCCGCCGACGCCCCCCCACCCCCTCCCCAATGGCGTTGGCGCCGCCCCCCATGACATCTCCGAGGAGATCATCGTCATCAACAAGGAGGCCACCGCCGAGGCCCTCACCGCCCTCTCTGCCGGCTTCCCCGCCGACTCCCTCACCGAGGAGGAGATCGACGCCGGCGTCGTCTCTGCCGTCGGCGGCATTGAGCAGGTGAACTACATCCTCATCCGCAACCACATCCTCGCCCGCTGGCGCGACAATGTCTCCGCCTGGCTCGCCGTCGACTCCTTCGCCGCCGCCGTCCCCGCCCATTGCCACGCCCTCATGGCCTCTGCCTATAATTTCCTCCTCTCCCACGGCTACATCAACTTCGGTGTCGCCCCCGCCGTGAAGGACAGGATACCCCCGGAGCCCACCAAGCCCACCGTCGTGGTCATCGGCGCCGGCCTGGCGGGGCTCGCTGCTTCCCGCCAGCTGCTCGCGTTTGGCTTCAAGGTGGTAATCTTGGAGGGGAGGAAGCGATGCGGGGGCCGGGTCTACACCAAGAAGATGGAGGGTGCCAACAGGTCCGCCGCTGCCGAGCTGGGCGGGAGCGTGCTCACCGGCACTCTGGGGAATCCCCTCGGCATCATAGCCAAGCAATTGGGCTCGCCCATGCACAAGGTCAGGGACAAGTGCCCCCTCTACCGCCCCGACGGCAGCCCCGTCGATCCCGACATCGATATCAAGGTGGAGAACGCCTTCAACCGGCTGCTGGACAAGGCCAGCAAGCTCAGGCAGCTCATGGGGGAGGTCTCCATGGACGTCTCGCTCGGCTCGGCGCTGGAGACCTTCAGGGAGGTCTATGGGGACGCCGTGAACGAAGATGAGATGAACCTGTTCAACTGGCATCTGGCCAATCTGGAGTACGCCAATGCTGGGTTGCTGTCAAGGCTCTCACTGGCGTTCTGGGACCAAGACGACCCCTTCGACATGGGGGGAGACCACTGCTTCTTGCCCGGCGGGAATGGCCGGCTGGTGCAGGAGCTTGCCGAGAACCTTCCCATTGTGTATGAGAAGACCGTGCACACGATCCGGTATGGTCCCGACGGCGTGCAGGTCGTCGGCGGGGGCCAGATCTACGAGGGCGACATGGCTCTGTGCACGGTTCCGCTTGGAGTGCTGAAGAGTGGTGCGATCAAGTTTATCCCCGAGCTGCCCCAGAGGAAGCTTGACGGGATCAAAAGGTTGGGTTTTGGTTTGCTGAACAAGGTTGCCATGTTGTTTCCTCGCGTGTTTTGGAGTACAGATATGGATACGTTTGGCCATCTGTCCGATGACCCGAGCCGCCGCGGTGAATTCTTCCTGTTCTACAGCTATGCGACGGTGGCTGGTGGCCCGCTCCTGATAGCGTTGGTTGCGGGGGAGGCTGCGCACAGTTTTGAGACCATGCCCCCAACTGATGCTGTGACTCTAGTTCTTCAGATCCTCAAGGGTATGTTTCGACCCTTTTCTTCTTTCTTGTGTTTGTTGCATTCTATTTCATCTTTTGGAAGATGTGTAGATGGTGTGATATAACTGATGAATGTTTCTAAAAAATCATTTTTCCCGTCTTAAGTATAATTTGTCTGCTATACAATCATTCAGGGATCATTCGGTTTAATGTAAAATACCATGAAATATCGGTTTTGAACTCACTAGTTTTAAACCCGACAAAGAAAGAATCCCTGATTTTAAAATCGCCAGTTGTTTTGAACTGAAAACTAAAACCAGCTAAAAGAGTAATTTAAGTCCTCCAATGTTGAAGTACACCAATTTATGATACTCCAAACTTAGGGAACACACTGTAATACAACTTACAGCAATCCAAACATTAGAAAAAAATGCCGGTTTATGGTATTTTACAATCTTTTACAGCATTTTATGGCACACCAAACAACCCAAGTAAAAATTAGTTTGCGGATTTAAGTTTTGCTCAACTATAGTGAGTTATCAGACTGGAAGGAATATTGCTAGATATTTTCTTCATGTTTCTTTCATGAGTCATGAGCCGGGCTTATCAACACAGAGCATCTCTAGTCATGTAATTCAGATTATTCAACATTGAAGTATTACCACATGTAGCCTGCATGCTTTTGTTCATAACCAGGAAAGTCCCCTCCTGTGAGAGGTTGTACACTCAAAATGTTGTAGTAGAAATCTTGCATGCCAAGGGATTTATTCAGTATTTTCGTCATGTTAGGAAACTCATGAGCTATAAATCCTAACAACATTTTCTTTTCTGATATTTCCCAAACATGGTAAAAGTTACATTTTCTGTTCCCTCTACTACATAAGAACATTTACGAGAACCATCAAGTTGTTCTCTTGACTCTTCTTTTTCCTCCTCCTCCTTTTTTTTTGTGGGGGGGGAAGAGGAGGGTGGTGGTGTGACTTTTGTTTTTTGGGAGTTTTGCACCTTTTTTTTTAACAAGTCATATTGCATTCATCTTGCCAATGTGCTTTTGTCCATTGATCATGAAAAGTTCTCTTAGAGTTATTGGCATTTAGAGCCTGATAGACACCACATGTGGATAGTTGACTCAAAAATCTAGATAGTGAAAGTTAAGGTGGGATCACCTTGAAGTATATATTGAATAGTTTGAACTGTGCAGTATGAACTGAAGTTAATTTTAGATTTTTTTTAAAGTTTAAATCAATTTTATAAGGGGGGTGGTGGGGAGATATTGTTGACATTTTTTTCTTTACTCCTAGAGAACAGGTAGTTGTAACCGGTCTGATAACTGGTGACACTGTTACCCGGGAACACTTGCGTCTTTCCTTGTTTATTCTTTCAGTATCTGCAACTTTTCTTGCTTCATCTCCTTAAAAAGGAAGATCATGCCTTAGTCATTTAGAGTAAATGTTTCCTCAATGAAAATTGTGGTCCTAGCATGATTTTTTCAACGGAATTTTCCCCTGTTTGCTAAGTTGAAAATTTGAAAATTGTGCACCATGTATTCTTGTTTAAATTTTACTTGTTCTATTCTGAAGATGCGGTTCTGCGGACAGGTATCTTTAAACCACAAGGAATTGATGTACCAGACCCAATCCAAACAGTCTGCACTAGGTGGGGTACTGATTCCTTTAGTCTGGGCTCATATTCTCATGTCGCAGTAGGAGCATCTGGAGATGACTATGATTTATTAGCAGAAAATGTTGGAGATGGCAGACTCTTCTTTGCAGGGGAAGCTACTACAAGGCGCTATCCTGCAACAATGCACGGTGCTTTCTTAACTGGCCTTAGAGAAGCCGCCAACATGGCTCATCATGCCAATGCACGGGTCTTGAAATTGAAAGTGGAAAGAAGTCCATCCAAGAACACTCAGCTATGTGCTTCCTTACTTGCAGACTTGTTCAGGGAGCCTGACCTAGAATTTGGTAGTTTTTCTGTCATTTTTGATCCGAAGACATCAGATCCCAAGTCGACGGTGATCCTGAGGGTGACACTGGGTGGTGCTCGTAAGAAGGGCAATGCTGAAGGGACAAAAGCAGATCAACAGCACTCAAATAAACCTCTGTTTCAACAGCTGCAGTCGCACTATAATCAGCAACAGCAGCTTCATGTTTATACTCTGTTATCTCGGCAGCAAGCACTTGACCTGAGAGAGGTGAGAGGAGGGGATGAGATGAGGCTGCATCACCTTTGTGAAAAGCTCGGTGTGAAGCTGGTGGGCAGACGAGGTTTAGGATCCAGCGCTGATTCTGTGATTGCTTCAATCAAGGCTGAGAGGGGCAATCGTAGACCTGGTTCAACTTCTTTATCATTGATGATTGGTGAGTAAGTGTGTCAACAAGATAACCTTCACTGAACAAAAGAATAGGGGTTTTTTGTATGCCTATGTATAAAGGCTCTGATCCTGTGTATACCCTCCTAACCACTGTTTCCATGAAAGGTGATCGATACTACACATTCAATAACATCAAAGGTGAAACACCAACCCCAACCCCAACCCCATAGCTATATTCATGCTTATAAAATTGTGAGAAATTATTCATCCATGCTCTCGGTTAGGAATGCAAAACGGGTCGGGTAGATCCGGATCCAACTCAACCGCTTTCCCGATTCTCGGATCTGGATCCTCGTATATCCCGGATTTTGAAATCTGGGTAGAGGTTGATATCCACATTTCGCTGTGCGGACCTCCGACGGAGCTCCATTTGAACCTCCCACATTTGTCCAACGAAGACGGAGAGGAGAAAGGGCAGGGAGAACCGGCATGGGTCGGCTGTTGCGGTGACATCCTTACCTAAGCAGTGGCGGCTCCATCACCTGTGCTCACCTCCTTCGTCGGCGTCGTTCACAGCGTAGAGGGAGGGCACGGGATCTAGGCTTCCTTATTAATGGCAAAGATTATGTGGAAGGATGGTGAAGGTAGCGGTCGGTGGCCGTCTGCGGCATGGGATCTGGATCTTCCCGACTGGGATCTCGTCGGCGGCGGTCGGCACCTTCAAATTATGGGTTTGCGATGGCGGCAGGTGTGGGATATGGCATCGGGGGCGAAGACGTTTTTAGGATGGAAGTGAAGATTCGCCCAGGCAAGGGAGGAAGAAGATGAAGATGGGGATATGGTCGGTTCGTTGTCTCCACCTGATCCCACCCTGCAAGTAGCTGTTGCTACCAGTCCAGTGTCTCGTTGTTCTCCATGACGTTGTCGCCTCTAGCCTGATGTTGTCGCTGCTCTACACACCGCCGCCGTCGCCAACCTGCTTTACACACTGCCGTTGCAGCCAACTCGACATCGCATGATACCACTGTTGCAAGCCTCCTCTAAGTAGTGCCGCTGCCCTCCCTGGCCTCTCCTTCCTCATCCTCCTCCACCTTAGAAAAGCCACATACTCCGATCTCTACCGCCATATCTCCACTGGGAAGCCATCACCTGCCACATGGCTCCATCCCCACCGTGGCCTGCAAATGTAAGTTAGCTCTACTGGTTCGAGCACTATAATAGAGTTAATGCAGTCGCACTTGAGGTCGCATCGCAAATCTTAACATTAAGCATTGTAAGCAAGCATACTCTAAGATTTAAACTTTGATTCCCAAGAAAATGCTCTGACGCCCACTTCCAAATGCTCAATACTACGCCGAAGTTGGATGTTCTAAATCTCCGAATGACTAAAATATCAAAGTTCGACCTTCGAAAGCGGTGAATGCATCTCAAACTCGTCTTAAATTTGATCTTAAACTCAATATCTAGGATCACAAAGAAAAAGCCCCCTTCTCTGTGAGGCATATTCTTACAGATAAATATACTACTACTGGATAATACTGAATAGTGAATACCATGATGAGTAAGTGCTGGTTTAAAATGGATTGCCTCCACGAATAACTTAACAGGATTCCACAAGTGTTGGAATTAGAATAAATTTCATGATTCCCGAAACAGCAGAATAGATCAAATGATGCCTGTTCCTTGTAGATATTGTTCTTTCATATGGGAAGCATGTGGCATTTCAAAGCCACTTATTAAGGAGTGCTATAGGAATTCTTCAGGGAGTTCTTCACATTCACATAATAACATTCCGAAGAGCAAATTCAACTATGCAAGGAACCCGTTTCAGAAACTGGCGAGTACTACCCATCAACAATGGAACAGCCAATCCATACTACAAATTTACAATACATTACGAATACACATGCCGTGTGCATGTGGATATACACAGTATGCTAGGCCGAACAGCGGCACAAGATGACAACCATGAAAGTTCAAACATTGTGCACAAGGCACCTCAACCAAATCCTCAACTTCTTGTATGCTGTTACCTTCCACTTGTACAAATTTTCAGCCACTTACTGCACTCAAAAGGGATGTTTTATCAGTCAAACAAGGTGCTTGGTGTTGAATTAATGCAGTATGGAGTTTTTTTTAACTAAATAAACACCTGTCAGTCAGAAAAGTATGGCTTAAGTGTGGACGTGATTTCACCTTCAAAGGCCAGGGTGAAGTAAGCAGAAACTGGTAGGACCTCAGACTGGATTGCATACAATGTTCAGCTTCGTCTCCAAATTTCAATATCCGGCCGTGACAGTATGATGCGGCAACAAATAGGTTACACCTTGACAGTGCTGAAATATATCAGATGCCCTTGACAACAACATTGATCATGCCACTTGACGTTTACCTTCCACAAGCAAAGATGACATTTTACATTTTGCAAATGCTGGATTGAAATCTTTATTCTTGGAAAGCCACTGCATCTTCACTGACCAAACGTCTGATGAGTAGACTGGAAACTTAGCGTGATCGCAAATTCCTCAATCTCTCAGAACGAATGTTTGATGCAACATTCTTTTTCCCCCAGAGACTTGGCACTGTTACTGCTGTGTATGCAAATGGTGCCACTGAAGCTGCACTAAGTTCATTAGCTCGTTTGAACCCAGGTTCACATTTAACTGAAAATTTTGGCACTTAGTCTCCCCCCTTGTCCTTTTAACTCGAGAATTGAGAATCCACTGCTCTCTCAGTGATAAACAATTAGAAAGCACTCCAGACTGAATTCTGGATGAGAAAATGCTTTTACCTAAATTATGGAACCATAAGAATCAAGTTACTGTGCACCTTGGGGATTGAATGATTGATACAACAGGCCATATGAAATTTTACATTCATCATTTCATTGGTTCACGTGTATTAATCCACATCACCAATAATCCTCACAAGAACATGACCCATCCTTCATATGGTGGAACCTCATCCTGTCCCTTACAATGATTTCCCTACTATATGCCTTAGAGAGGATTTTAAATGATGAATGGCAGTCATTACATATTCGGAGATTCTTAAAAATGCGTATGGTCACCTTTGGATCCATATTTATCAGTGCGAATGCCAGGGCCAGTTTTTCACTATGGTAAGAGACAGCACTTTCTTTTTCCTCCTCGTGTATGTCAAATGGTACCTGTTCTGTGTGGGGGATGTACCCAGATGACTTCAATAAGCAGGTCATCTCTTCCAATTTCAGATAAATTTCCCTGGCCTGAGGGTGTGAATTGTCATTCGCTAGAAATTGGTTCAGGGATCCATTCCACTCTATATAGCTCCATGCAGGGGGCTTTTGAATGTGCTTGCTATTGATCAACTTCCGTACATTGCCTGCATCTTCCCATCTCTTTGCATCTGCTAATATACTTGACAACAGAACACATGATCCCCCATCATTTGGGTCAACTAGCAGTTGCTTTGCTACAACCTCCCCAATCTCAACATTACCATGCTTTCTACAAGCAGCCAGCAGAGAAAGCCAAATGACAGAGTTAGCCTTGGTAGGAATTTCTTTAATAAAGTCATAAGCCTCCCTCAATAACCCACTTCTCCCAAGGAGATCCACCATGCAACCGTAATGTTCAATCTGAGGTTTAATTCCATGCTTAGTTAACATGGAGTCAAAAATCTCCTTGCCCTCTTCAATTAAACCACTGTGACTACAAGCACACAAGACCACTGTGAATGTAATTTCATCAGGATTCAAGTTCAATGGACCCATTTCTCTGAAGGCTGACAAGGCTGTCTTGCCAAGCCCGTGTTGGGCAAGACCAAAAATCATAGAATTGAACAAGGGCACAGTCTTTGACTTGTTATCAATTCCCCTAAAAATATCTATTGCAGTTTCTACAAACCCACATTTTGCATACATATCCACAATGGCTGTGCAAACAATAGGATTATAACAAAAAGACATGTTCTCCGCATACTGATGAAGCCTCTTTCCCATTTCAATGGCACCCAAGTGTGCACATGCAGATAGCCCAATAACAGTGGTGACTTCATCAGCCCTCACCCCTGCATTCTCCATTTCTTGGAAAAGATCCAATGCCTCCCTGTATCTGCCTGATTGCGAATAACCACCGATCATTGATGTCCAAGCAATCAAATCTTTTACAGGCATTTCATCAAAAAAACTTTGAGCCTTATCAATCTCCCCCCGCCTAGCATAACCTGAAATCATACTATTCATGGCCGGAACGGATTTTCCACAAGTCGAGATCGTCTTGAACACTTGCTCTGCCATGTACATCTGTCCGCATTTTGCATACATATCAACAAGAGCATTCTTCAGCAGAACGCTGGGAATATCGATATCCAGATTCTTATACATCAACTGGTGAATCAGTTTCCCAGCCCTGGGATCACCCAGCAACGAGCAAAGAGATAACAGAGAGACAAAAGTACATTCGTCTGGAAAAACATCCGATTTACACATGCCACTGAAAAAAGACAAAGCTCCCGCGGCTCTACTGCCTCTAACATACCCATTAATCATAGTGTTGTACGAGACGGCATCTAGGTGAAGACTTTCGTCGAACAACTGCCGCGCACTATCCATGTCGCTGAAACTGCAGTAGAAATGCATCAGCGAATTCCCAACAAAGGTATCAGAGACGAAGCCGGCTTTGATTATGTGGCAGTGCACTTCCCGGCCTGTCTCGGGCCTCGCCATCTTGGCGCAGGAGATGACCAGGAAAGGGAAGGTGAAGTGATTAGCGGAGACAACGCCTTCGCGGACCATGGAGTTGAAGACGGCGACGGCCTCCCAGGGGTGCTCGCTCCTTGCGTAGCCCCGGATCATGGTGTTGCAGAGGAAGACGTCAGGCTTGTCAAGCCGAGAGAAGAGGAGGCGGGACTGGTGGAGACCGGAAGGGGAGCCCGAGAAGGCAAAGAAAGAGATGAGCTTGGAGAGAGAGTGCTGGCAGCGGTGGAGGCCTCTGATGAGGACCTGCGCGTGGACCTGGAGGGCCTGCCGGGCCGACGCGCAGGAGGCTAAGAGCGCGATGGGCGACGATGGCGGCATGAACTGGCGAGGCCTGCGAGCCTTCAGCCTCTGTCGGGTTTAACGGTCATGTCATTAGTTCATCGTTTGCCGTAAAATATTATAAATTAAAAAAAAATATTTGAATTATTTTTTAAAATAGATAATTTTAATAAATTATATTCTTTAATTTAAAAATTGATAATTTTAAATTTTCAACGAGCCCTCTGAAAGGTGTGGAGACTTAGAATTTTAAGTTCCATTGCAATCACCATCAATGGTGAATCCAGTGATTGGGCAGGACGCCATTGGATTTTTGTAATTCCACAGCTTGGTGTAGGTCAAGGTGTCCCAATACCTCATTGACCCACTCGTAGGAATTTATTGGGTCTTGGCCCAGCTACCTAGCTTATTTAACTAGCCCGTGGTCTTATGCACAATGGCACGTCCATCCTTCTGTACGTCCGTATCTTTCAAATAAATCGTTCAGACTAAGTAAATCTCATTCCTTCCCTAGCAATGTAAATGTTAATCGATCGATAACCCAAATATTTAAACGATCATTAGTTTAACGAATTATTTTTTCAAATCAATATTCATAGTAGATAATGGGGTGTTTGTTTGCTGAATAACTCAGAATATTAGTAACAGTTTTAAAACTAATAATGATAGTATGTTAAGTGTTTGGTTATCACTATCAATATTGATACGTGTTAAATAAAAAGATCCACAATCGTATCAAATTTAATACAGTCCCTGACCTGTATTAAATCGGATATTGATATTGTCACGAGAGCCCGAGTTCTGGGCCTCCCCTCCTTGCACAACTCTCTCTCCCCCCCCCCCCCCACTCTCCCCCCCCCCCCCAACCCGAAACACCATTGGACCTGCTTCCTCCCCACGAGCGCCTCATTTGCCCCTCTTCTGTAACTCTTCTCCTCCTCTTCCTCTTTCCTCCATCGACAGGGTTGGATCAAGCTCCTGCATTCCAGCGATGGAGTTGAATCAAACTTGGGCAGTGGCTTTTGGGGTTCCGGCAGCAATGGTTTGGATCAAGTAATCTCAAAACTCCAGATCTGGTCCAGATATTTCAACAAAGGAGAAAACTAGATATTTGAATCTAAATTTTTGGGAAACAATGGCAGGATTGTGTCTAATTTGAAATCTCGATCTAGGTATCCAACGGTTGTTTTGGCTCAACCATGAGATCATGTTCTAGGTTTTCTTGTGTTATACTTATCATATTCTAACAACGATGACAACATCCAAATTCGGGTGTTTTGGCTCTTTTGATAAATCGGTGGGCCATATATGCGAGATTTTTATCAGGATTTATGCAGATATGTTACATTAGGATTGATATTACGGACCATCCAAGCACACCTTAGTATCATTTTGATATTGATACGAGTTCATCCAAACACTTAAAACTTGTATGATATCAATATTGATATTGATACTCTATATTCTAAAGTTATTGATATTGAAACTAATATTGTATTCAATTTGATTCTCTAACCAAACAGGGCATAAGATAGCTAATATACATCTTTTTTGACCGAATACATATGATACACTAAGATTCAATTATCCGACCGATTATTAATTTATAAAATCGTTAACGAATAATATTTTAAAACTAATAACTTAACTAATACAGTCATGTATCTATCTTAGATCCACACCAAATCCGACCCGTTTGCATCCCTAACTGCTCCCCTTCAATTTGGCGCCCAGTACTCAGTACTCAATTCAGATGACCTCACTGAACAAAATTCTTGCGTCCGCCAATGATCTCCATCGTAATACAGCAATCACACACCATCCTTTTCTATGATCAGGCGGCAATTACAGCTAAATTGACACTGAGACTTCACTGAGAGTATTAGGAGACTTGGACTGTAATTTATATAATGACCATTCAAGTTAGAATTTCGAGCCCACGCCCCAGTTACTTACTGCTAGTCCCCCAATTATTCTATGGGACAAACACCACCACAAAGCCAATTGCAACACCTTTTGTCAGCTTCAGATACATCCCCTATCTCCCCACTACTAGGATCTTCGTGCATGTTAACAAGCTCCTAAGTTATCGTTTTCAGATTATATTGCATGCTGAAAGTTAGCATATATATATGAATGCATAATGCGTATGAAGATTGGAAGCTCTCCTCTTTATACGATGATGTCAGATTTGATTGCTCTCGTCTTTCTTGGTTATTCCAGTTTAATTAAAGATACAGTTTAATTAAAGATAGTAGTGAAGTTCAGAGTTTTCGTTGACTAGGGTGGTTAATACATGTGTGTGACTTTTTGCAGAATTATTTATACCATAATAAGATTTTGGGAATTTTTAAATCGAAATAAGAGGTATTTTGGTTTGGTAAATTGTTGATACTATTCAGAATAAGAAAAATTACACTGTGTTATTCTAAGTGATTTAGTGGAAAGCAGTAAAATAAAGAGTGAAATAAATGGTGGAATTAGAAGAATTTGAAGAATTAAAAGAATTAAGCATTGTAGGTAGAATTTAAAGAATTAAGAGAATTGGAGGAATTAGACATCCTCGCAATCAAACCGAAATTTAGACCCTTATACCGGTTATTCTCGATCCTATAAAGGCATAACTAAGGGTAGTATTGGATGTGATACCTAGATCACCGGTTAACAAGTACTTCGATGTTGTGGTTAAGGTGAAAACAGCTTCACGGAGAGGGAACCGCAGTTCTAGAGCAAGTCTAAAACTATCGTTTCTATGTTACAGATCATGGGTTATTGCTGAATAAGTACCCTAAAAGAAAGATATTTCTCAAATGAGTAATACTTGGTGTAATGTCTAAGTATAATGCAGTTGCAACCAACCGTTTCTCCGATCATGAGATTGGACAATACCGTGTTTGAAGCTCTGCAATGCCCCCTGCAGATACTGTACAATGATTTCGCACTGTTCGGTGTTGAGATTGGACGACAGTTGAAACTATATTGTAATAGGCTTCTTAAATAGGTCTTGTATATTGTTCCACGTATCGCTATTGGAGAGAGTGCTCAACAAAAGAAGTGTTTGGATGGCTTTTCTCGACCATAGTGTTATATTTTAATTCAACAATATAGTATATTAAATAGAAAGTATTAAACTTTTCGTTATTACACGTGAATAAAACGATTAATGTAAAAAACTAATATATATATATATATGATGTAGACTGGATCTATCACGACCGGATTCCGAAGATGGAACCCGAAGATAACCGGATCCGGAGCCGGGCCGGATCGGTGTAAGGTGGCCCGACGGGGATCCGAAGCGGACGAAGGGAGACGAAGTCTGGAAGCCGAGGGGTGCTCGGGCGGTGGCCTGCCGAGTGCGAAGCCGAGACCCCTTCAGATGGCTCGGACCGGCCCTCGGGACGCGGGGCCGGGGCTCCTGAAGAAGTGGCCGAGGCTGGGCGGAGGCTTCTCCAGGTGATCTGGACCACCCCGCGGGGGGCGTGGATGAAGATCTTTGAAGTGGATCTGCCGACTGACGTCGATGGAGGCGAGCCGAAGGTCCGAGGCCGAGGGTGGCTCGAATATGGCTCTCTTGGATAGTGAGCCCAAATAGCCCCTTCGGCGGACGGAGGGGCAGCGCGAGACCGAGCTTCCTGTCTTGGGACAACCGGCGTACGGCGTCGAGACCAGGGGGAGGAGTCCGAGGTCGGCGGCCGAGACCGACTCGGAGAGGTCGGCGATGATTCGAACCGAGCCCCTGCAGGAGGGAAAGAAGAAGAGACCGGTCAGCAGGAGTCCCGGGCGTCAGCCCTGGGGAACCCCCTCCGACGGTCAAGTTAGCTCCTGAAGAAGATTCGATTCAGAAGGCAAGGAGAGTAGCTTTATGCTATTCGGAAGCTTGGGGAGGCATCCGTTTTTCCCACCACCGCCTTGGCTACAAATGGCAGGATATTTATAGCGGAGGATAGTGGAGGGTTAACGGTGGCAGCCGATATAGGACTAAAGGAGGCTTACTGATAAACCGCCATAGCGTCTGATCCGCCACCGGAGTGGGCCGGACTCGGCTACCGGTCCGAAGGGGGTTGGGCCGCTGACGGGCCGAAGGCCTGCTGGGCCGCTGACGGGCCGAAGGCCTGCTGGGCCGCTGATGGGCCGAAGGCTCCCTGAGGGCCTTGCACAGCTGCTGCTGGGCTGATCTGGGCGCTGGGCTTGTTTTAATGGGCCGAATCGGATTCTGCCTCATCACATAGCCCCCTACTCTTGCCTTCCTCAGTTCTGAGATGGCGAGAGTATAGTCCGAAGCTCGTTGAAGAATAATCAGGTTTCCTACCCGAAGCCTTCTATTCCTTTTCTTGAGAAGAGGATGCCCTCGGTCTGCCGAGGGTCTGTCAGCTGCTTCGTCTTCACTCGGAGTGGTGACGAAAGGCTTCTGCTTCTGAAGGTGAAGAGCCGAGCCCTCTGATTTGTCAGAGGACTCCGAAATCCATGCCGCTTCCCGATCGGTACGGGTTATTTGCGGACTTTAATAATATACCTTGCCGCTTCCCAATCCGGATTATATGGCCGAGGGCCATTCGTCGGACCGAGGTACCTGCGGACTTTAGAGAAGTCCATGTCGTCCAGATCCGGAAATACATGGTCGAGCGCCATTCGTCGGATCAAAGGACCCGCGGACTTTGAGAGAATACCATGCCGCTCCCGATACGGTTTGCATGGCCGAAGCCACTCCCGGTACGGTTTACACGGACTTAAAGAATACCATGCCGCTCCCGATACGGTTTGCATGGCCGAGGCCACTCCCGGTACGGTTTACACGGACTTAGAGAATACCATGCCGCTCCCGATACGGTTTGCATGGCCGAAGCCACTCCCGGTACGGTTTACACGGACTTAGAGAATACCATGCCGCTCCCGATACGATTTGCATGGCCGAGGCCACTCCCGGTACGGTTTACACGGACTTAGAGAATACCATGCCGCTCCCGATACGGTTTGCATGGCCGAAGCCACTCCCGGTACGGTTTACACGGACTTAGAGAATACCATGCCGCTCCCGATACGGTTTGCATGGCCGAAGCCACTCCCGGTACGGTTTACACGGACTTAGAGAATACCATGCCGCTCCCGATACGGTTTGCATGGCCGAAGCCACTCCCGGTACGGTTTACACGGACTTTGAGAATACCATGCCGCTCCCGATACGGTTTACATGGCCGAAGCCACTCCCGGTACGGTTTACACGGACTTAGAGAATACCATGCCGCTCCCGATACGGTTTACATGGCCGAAGCCACTCCCGGTACGGTTTACATGGACTTAGAGAATACCATGCCGCTCCCGATACGGTTTGCATGGCCGAAGCCACTCCCGGTACGGTTTACACGGACTTAGAGAATACCATGCCGCTCCCGATACGGTTTGCATGGCCGAAGCCACTCCCGGTACGGTTTACACGGACTTAAAGAATACCATGCCGCTCCCGATACGGTTTGCATGGCCGAAGCCACTCCTAGTACGGTTTACACGGACTTAGAGAATACCATGCCGCTCCCGATACGGTTTACATGGCCGAAGCCACTCCCGGTACGGTTTACACGGACTTAGAGAATACCATGCCGCTCCCGATACGGTTTGCATGGCCGAAGCCACTCCCGATACGGTTTACACGGACTTAGAGAATACCATGCCGCTCCCGATACGGTTTGCATGGCCGAAGCCACTCCCGGTACGGTTTACACGGACCATGCCGCTCCCGATACGGTTTGCATGGCCGAAGCCACTCCCGGTACGGTTTACACGGACTTAGAGAATACCATGCCGCTCCCGATACGGTTTGCATGGCCGAAGCCACTCCCGGTACGGTTTACACGGACTTTGAGAATACCATGCCGCTCCCGATACGGTTTGCATGGCCGAAGCCACTCCCGGTACGGTTTACACGGACTTAGAGAATACCATGCCGCTCCCGATACGGTTTACATGGCCGAAGCCACTCCCGGTACGGTTTACACGGACTTAGAGAATACCATGCCGCTCCCGATACGGTTTGCATGGCCGAAGCCACTCCCAGTACGGTTTACACGGACTTAGAGAATACCATGCCGCTCCCGATACGGTTTACATGGCCGAAGCCACTCCCGGTACGGTTTACACGGACTTAGAGAATACCATGCCGCTCCCGATACGGTTTGCATGGCCGAAGCCACTCCCGGTATGGTTTACACGGACTTAGAGAATACCATGACGCTCCCGATACGGTTTGCATGGCCGAGGCCACTCCCGGTACGGTTTACACGGACTTAGAGAATACCATGCCGCTCCCGATACGGTTTACATGGCCGAAGCCACTCCCGGTACGGTTTACACGGACTTTGAGAATACCATGCCGTGTCCTGATCCGGATTACATGGCCGAAGCCATTCGTCGGATCGAAGGACTCACGGACTTTAAGAGAACCACGCCGCATCCTGATCCGGATTACATGGCCGAGAGCCATTCGTCGGATCAAAAAGGACTCGCGGACTTTAAGAACCGTGCCGCGTCCTGATCCGGATTACATGGCCGAGAGCCATTCGTCAGATCAAAAAGGACTCGCGGACTTTAAGAACCGTGCCTCGTCCTGATCCGGATTACATGGCCGAGGGCCATTCGTCGGATCGAAGGAGGCGTGGACTTTGGAGAAAGCCGCTCCGGTCGTCGGATCATGCCCTTCACCTCCATGAGCATTTGGGAAGGAGCAGGCAAGGGCAGGTGCCGCTGTTGCGGGTCCCGTCGCCTCTCTCAGTCCCATTCCTCCCTGCGATACCGCTTTCGGGAGAGCTCCTGGTCCTCGGGCCGAGGGTGGACCACCTGGGAGGCAGGTGCCGAGGAGGCTTCGGCTGCGCCCTTTCCTTTGGACATCATCAGGGCCTCCCGGTTGACATATTTGTGTGCCCGGGCTACGAGGTCCTGGAAGGTAGGGGGATGGCGCTTCCCGATGGAGCCGAGGAGCCCTTTGTTCCGACACCCGCTGATCACGGCCGAGACCGCGATTGAGCTGTCGAGGTTTGGGTTCTGGGCGGCCTTGGTCTGAAACTTGGTGAAGTACTCTCGGAGAGTTTCGGTGGTGCCTTGCCGGATGGCTAGCAGGCTGGCCGATGTCTTGCACTGCCGGGTGTAGGTGCTGAAAATTTGCTCATGTGATTTATGTGAAAAACTAAGTTGTTTAGAGTAAATTAACCTATTAAAAAAAATGCAACTAATGTGCTGTGATCGCCAGAAACTTTTAACTAAAAAGCTTCAAAAAGAGTTTGATCGCTTACCTGTTTGAACGCGGAAGAATGAATCCTTGGTTCCCCTCCTTCAGCCGGCTGAAGAAAGAGAGCCTCTTTATTCTTTTGTTCTTGCTGTTGAATGTTGAGGATCGTCCAGAAGTTCTCCTAGCTTCGTGCTTGATTTCCCTCTTGTTGATTTCTTGTTGTTGTTGTTGAATGCAGCAGAGACAGAGAGACAGAAAAATAAAGGAGAAACAATGATGAGAATCTAAGTAGAAATAATATCAAAATTAACTATGGTTATGAACATGTTTAAACAGCAACTCACTTGTTTTAAATGGCTTTGAAACCCCTTAAGAACAGATGGGTTTTGGAGAATTAATGAGGTGGTGTGTGTTGCATGAAGTGAGTATGAGGGAATGAAACTAATAAATGAAAATGAAATTCAGATATGAAAAACTTATGCCCAGTCCAGTTGGAGAAGCCTTGAAGGATGAAGATCTGGAAGAAGGATGCCGACTTATGGAAATGGCAGCGCTCCGGCGTGGTTGCTCCGATCTTCAAATCGCTATAACGCTGAGGCTCAATAATTCTCTCTCTTCTTTTTTTTTTTTTAACTCCTTGATAGGCAAGGTATTTATAGGCATTTTCTGCGTTCGCGATTAACATAGAAAAATCTAGGATTTATCTACTTTAATCGTCAGATAATTACTGATTAATTCATCTTTATCTGTAATTATCTAAAACGCGTCCATCTTGGGTGACGCCTTTCAGATTAATTAAGATAAGGATAAATATCCGGGAAAACTTATCTTTATCTTTATTAGCTAAAACGCGTCCACTTGTGTAGACGTCTTTTACACTAATTAAGATAAGGATAAACATCCGGAAGAGAAGTTAAAATAGCTTAGGAAACCTAAAACGCGTCCAGCCTCACAGACGCCTTTTAGCTAATAAATCAATTAATTAAAATTCAAATTTAAACGCTAAAATAGGAATAAACTCTAAATAACGTCCACATGGATCGACGCCTTTTAGACTTTCTTCATATTTTAACTGAAATTTGAGCTAAAATCAATTCGATTGATTAACTTAAACATGTCTGTTTAACCCGACACTTAAAAATATCAATAAAAATTAATCAATGATTAATTATCAGACAATTATGAGGCATTATTATATGATATGAAATTTACTCAAAATGACGTCAAAATTAGCGTGTCTACAGCTGCCTCACCTTGGCATCGTCTTTGCAAGGGAGTGAAATGGAATGTAATGTACTGAAAAGGTGATGCCAAGGTGTGATGAGACACGCTCTTAACATCACATGATTGGAATTTTTCTCAAAATCATCAACGAAGATAGCTCAATGAAATCAATGGAATCAATCCTGTCTGGATGAGGTAGACAAGGAAATAAAATAAAGTCGATCAACCTCCTCGGAGTGGGAAGTACCCCAGGTCATAGACACTGTAGGTTTCATCATGGGGAGCGTTTGCCAGCCAATGTGGACGTGCTGCAGCCATGATGGATCTTAAAAGAAAACAAGAAATATTGGTAAAGAGAATCCAATCAAGGATAGAATTCCAAGGATATCTTCAAGCGAGTCTCAAAGATAATCAAGATACTCAATTCAGAATGGAATATTTCATATCATGTTTTGAAATTGTTTGATTAATGGTCTGAAACTTAATCAATAATTAATCCTTATCACAATGATTTCAAAGTCCTACATGATGCATGCTGGGCTAAAAGAAAAATATAAAGTCAAATAAAATATAAATTAATCAAGGATAATATTGTTAAATTGTCATTAATGAGTCAAGATACCAATTCTTGTAATCCAGTGCTAAGCCGAAGCTCGTTTATTCACGCACCGTTTCACAAAAGTGGAACCATCGTCCCCACTAATTAACAATCCAACGGCCTATCCGTGCGATTAAGAATCCTCTGGAATTATCACTGTTTTTGTTGAAGGGGAACTCAAATTCCAGTTTCATCAAAACACAAGGTCCTTGATATGCTCTAATAAATATTTATCATATAATAATGCGAATGCAAAATAACTACATGAAATAATTACATGGAAGTAGAGTACAAGGGTAGAAATAACCGTCTTTTTAGTCACGGTCGAGACTTCTTGAATCCCCACAATGAGATCTTCTCGATATTTTCCAGCTTTATTTAGGTTTTCTTTGAATTTCCTGTAATCAAAATTATTAGTAATTCCAATAAATATTCAATCAAAACATCAAAACCCATAAAATTTCGGGTAAATCATATAAAGAGCTGAAACGCGTCGTGTCGCGCAGACGCCATTCAACGTTGAAACGCGTCAGTGCTCCTCGACGCCTTTTTCTCACAGAAACAGGTTCTTCTATTCGAATTCTCACTCTCTTCATGTCTTGTGTCCTATATATGACTGAACAAACAAGTTAAGCATCTGTTCAGGCTTAGCCCCTTGCCTGGTTAAGTAACCGACTACTTGATCCTATCCTTGATAGAAGGGTCAAGGGGCATAGCCTTTATTAACAAAGGTAATGAGAATAATCAAACTTAAGCGAAATGCAACATGCAAGCAAACATATGCTCACTGAAAATAAAAGGAATGAAACATACCAAGTGCAACAAGCAGATGCTAATTGAAATATTTTCATTGTTTTGAAATATTCATTTTTGTTTGTGGTTTTGAAATATATGTCTTTTTTTTTGAATTTTGACATATGCATTTTTTTTAATGTGTTTTTTTTTTGGATTTTGACATATGTATTTTTGAATTTTTGAAACATGTGTATTTTTTTTTGTATTTTTTGATGTATGTATTTTTTTGGATTTTTTGACATATGTATTTTTGAATTTTTGAAACATGTGTATTTTTTTTTTTTGATTTTTTGATGTATGTATTTTTTTGGATTTTTTGACATATGTATTTTTTTTGACTAAAAGATCAGCATGGTACTTGGATCAAAAGATCATATTCATTTATTAACTTCATTTCCAAATTATTCTTTAACAACTTAACTTAAACCCATCGTGTTTGAATTTGTGTTTCCATTCGTGATCCCATTTGATGATTTGACCCTTAGTCGATCTAAGTCATTCCTTAAGTTTGGAGTACATTTCTTTAGAAAGAAAAGATGAATAAGTTTAGAAAGCCCATGAGAAGGTTCCGGAGACTTAAAAAGATGTTCCTTTCCTACCCTAGTATCCGTTGGGGTTCAGTCATTTTCTTTCCGGGGTATTTATCGACCTTGCGTTCCCTTTCATTTCATTTCATAGCCTTGATGTAACGTTTGTAATGTAATGGCCTTTCGATTTGACATTTGGCTTTTGCCTTGCTTTTTCTTTTCACTATTCTTTTTTTCTTCGGGACGGATCTCCCCCTTTTTTTTTATGACGGCCTCCTACTAAGATGGCGGGTATTCTTGGTAATCTATTTTAAGTCTCGTTCCGACATCATGGGCCGAGTTTAAAACAGAATTTTGCTTTTAAAAGGAATGATTTGGACTTCGCACTTTCGGTCAAGCTTTCGATATTCTTTAGGACTTGTCATCTCTTGTTACTCACGAATCAAACGTGTTAGTGTGTGCAGTAATGGGCTTGAAATTAAGTTATCTAGACTAATAAGGAAATTTGAGTTTATAAATTTTCTGATTCCACTGGTCTTTGTACCATACTGATCGACTCTTTAACCTAAGGGTAGTATTTCTTAAGATGTAAACCATTCCAAGGATGTTTTAACTCTTCTCCTTCTGCATTAACAAGACGATAAGCATTACCAGGAAAAGCGTGCGATACAACATAAGGTCCTTCCCAGTTGGGTTGGAGCTTAGAACGCGGACCACCAGGTTTTATAAAAATTCTTTTGACAACCATTTCACCGACTTTGAACTTACGTTCAATGACTTTCTTTTGATAAAAACGTGCTAGTCTATTTTGATAAACTTTTGCATGATTAGCAGCTGACCATCTTTTCTCGTCTAAAAGCTCCAATTGAGCAAGGAGTGCTGAACGATGTTCATCAATGGAAAATTCCTTATTCAATTGTACTCTTAATGACGGTATGAGGATCTCATATGGAACTACCGCCTCCATTCCAAATGTTAAGGAATAAGGAGTTTGCCCAGTAGGCGTGCGGATTGAAGTTCGATAGACCCATAGAGCCTCAACCAATTTTTCTGGCCAATCTGTGAATTTGTTAGATTTACACGTCTTTTTGATGATTTTTATCAAAGTCTTATTTGTTGCCTCTGCTTGGCCATTGCCTTGCGGATAATAAGGAGATGAATGATGCACTGCAATTTTATACCTGTTACAGAGATCCTTCAGTTCTTGTGACACGAACTGCGGTCCGTTATCGGTGACGATGGTGCTTGGAATTCCGAATCGGGTGATGATGTTCTTCATGATGAACTTGCAGACGGTTGATGCTTTGATCTCCACGTATGCTTCAGCTTCTGCCCACTTGGTGAAGTATTCCGTTGCCGTGAGAATGAAAGATTTTTGCTTGATGCCGAAATCTGGATTACCAAGAGGTCCAATAATGTCGAAAGCCCACATGGAGAAAGGCCATGGGGAAGAAACAGGATGGAGTGAAGATGCAGGAGAATGAATTTTGTCGGCGTGAAGTTGACACTTAGCACACCTACGAACATATCCTACACAGTCTTCTTCCATGGTTGGCCAATAAAATCCTTGTCTAAGGATCTTCTTTGCTAGCATCTGTCCATTGACATGACCACCACAAACTCCACTATGAGCTCCTTCCATAACTTTCCAAAGCTCATCTTCGTCTAGACATCTCAGAAGAACTCCATCAAAACCTCTCTTATACAATGCTCCCCCAACTAGGGTGTATCTTTGAGAAACTCTCCTGATAGCTCTTTTCTCCTCAGTTGTAGCTTCCTCAGGATATGATTGATCTTCACAATATTTTACAATTTCATAATACCATGGCTTCTGTTCATCATCCATCTCTTCTAACAGCTCCATTAACATGATTTCTCTCTTCTCAATGATATCTCCGTCTCTGACTTTCTTCAGCAATTTCTCCTTATTTCTAAGGAATGAAGGGTCTTTCACGGCGGGTGAAAGACGCCTATGAACTATGATTGATTCGGATTGTTTGCTGATTGGAAAATCAAGAGAAGATGCAAGTGAAGCTAGAGCGTCAGCTAAGATGTTTTGATTTCTAGGGACATGGACAAAGATCAATTTCGTGAAAAGCTTTGAGTAAGCAGAAGTAAGCTCCTGATAAGGCTTGAGCTTGGGATCGAGAGTTCGATACTTGGTCAGTACTTGGCGAAGAATCAGTTGGCTATCACCTACAATCCTGAGTTTAGTAGCACCATGGAAATGAGCAGCCTCGAGACCAGCAAGGAGTGCCTCGTATTCAGCTATATTGTTGGTGACTGGAAAATCAAGCTGAAAGGCTTGTGGAATGGTGATACCTTCAGGCGATAACAGAACGATACCAATCCCTTTTCCATGAGAATTCAGAGCTCCGTCAAAATGCAGAGTCCACATATCATCTCTGATTTGATTTACGGACATCAGTTCCTCATCCGGAAACTCTGATCGTGCTGGATCAAATCGAGGAAGGGGATGGTGAGCGAGATGTTCTGCTATGGCATAGCCCTTGATCGCTTTCTGCTGGATATAAATGATGTCAAATTGAGATAGAAAGCTTTGCCATCGCGCTAACCTATCAGTAAGAACAGATTTCTCCAGAAGAAATTTGATCGGATTCATCCTAACGATGAGATGGACTTCATGGGCTAGAAAATAATGCTTCAATTTCTGCACAACCCAGACCAATGCTGCCCATGTTTTCTCCATCGCCGTATATCTCTGTTCAGCGGGGTTGAGAAGTTTAGAGAGATAATAGGCTGCCCTCTCTTTTCCTTCTTCATCTTCTTGTGCTAAGACAGCCCCCACTGCATCATCCAGGACTGAAATGTAAAGTATCAATAGTTTGCCTGGAGATGGTGGTCTCAAAACAGGAGGACTTGCTAAATAATTCTTTAATCCATCAAACGCCTCCTGACACTTATCGTCCCAATCAAATTTGACTCCCGGCTTGGTAAGCTCGTAAAAAGGCTTACACCTTTGTGAGTGCTGGGAGACAAAGCGGCGAATAAATTGCAACCTCCCGATTAATCCTCTCAACTCTTTCAAATTTTTAGGAGGTGGCATTTCTCTAATAGCCTTCGCCTTGTTAGGATCGATCTCAATTCCCCGTTTACTGACAATGAATCCAAGCAATTTTCCTGAAGATACCCCGAATACACATTTCTTGGGGTTCATCTTTAACTGATATTCTCTCGATCTCTCTAATACCCTTGCCAAAACTTTAGCATGCTCAGCCTTTGTTTTCGATTTAACCAATAAGTCATCCACGTACACTTCCAGATCTATATGCATCATGTCATGAAATATTGCCATCATGGCCCTTTGATAAGTGGCTCCAGCATTCTTTAACCCAAATGGCATAACGACATAACAGTATGTTCCCCAAGGTGTAGTGAATGAAGTTTTCTCTTGATCTTCTTCTGCCAGCTTAATCTGATTATATCCTGAAAATCCGTCCATGAATGATAACGTCTCATAGCCAGCAGTGTTATCGATGAGTACATCAATATGAGGCAATGGAAAATCATCTTTAGGACACGCCCGGTTCAAATCACGGAAGTCAATGCAAATTCTGACCTTTCCGTCCTTCTTCATGACCGGGACTATATTAGCCACCCATTGTGGATAGAGGACAACTCTAATAAATTTGGCTTTATGCAACTTATCGACCTCTTCCTTCATCTTTAAAGCCATTTGTGGGTGGAATCGCCTTAATTTCTGTTTGACCGGGCTAACTCCGTCTTTTAATGTCAACCTGTGTTCAACTAAAGATGAGTCTAACCCCGGCATATCCTCATAACTCCAGGCGAAAGTGTCCTTATAGTCCTTGAGTACTTGTACCATTGCTTTCTCATCCTCTGTAGAAAGATTTTTACTGACGAGGACAACCTTAGGTTCGTCTTCAGTCCCTAAATTAGTTTCTTTGGTGGGCTCTTCTACGGCAGCTGAGGGTTCATCAAATCTCTTCACCCCACTAGCATATGCTTCAGCCGCGTCCTCGTCATCTTCCTCAATGGGATCCTTTTCATGTACTAATTCATATACCCCGTACCCATCATTGACTGAGTCATCGTCCATACAATCTTCTGGCATCTGAATTGGATTTTCTAAAAGCTGAGGGATCAAAGAGCAAGAAGAGCACTTATCAGCTAAGTCCTGGAGGTATCTATCTGGAATTTGCCTACCCTTAGGCTTCCTAGACTTCCTAACCTGACTAACCTGACTAGACTGCCTAACTTCACTAAACTCACTATCATAACCTAAGGAAGACGAAGCAGGATGAAAATCCTGGGATACAGGTGGAAATACAAGAGAATCCTCCCAAGGGGAGGGACAGAGTAAATCTAGGAGAGAATCTTGACCGAAGGACCCGCGCGGCGGGGTGCAATCGGACAAGTAAGATGTTTCCTCAATGAGGATTTGGGAAGAATTTGTTGCCAAATTGGCGTTTTTTTTTTGCCAATGAAAGAATTAAACATAAAGCAGGAGTGAATATAAATGGGAGGAGAATTAGACGGAGGAAGTGGCACCAAGGCCAGAGGGTTAGGGGGATCATATAGTAATATGTCCCAGATCAGATCATACAACCTCTCTAGATCAAGAGGAGGTTGTGGTATAATGTCCCGAGGGGACAGAGTAATCATGACGGGCGGAGCCCGTGGAATATCTTCAGTTATGACCCGCGACCAAGTCGGGGTCAAGAGCAGTGTACGAAATAAGGTATGGAGCATGAAGACATGTGAAGGATATGTCCCCCTCCAGAGCAGATCTGTTGTGTAACCAGCTTCATAGGGGTCATCTGGTTCCCCTTCATCAGTCTCTTCGGACAGCAATATCCGCTTGTCAAATATAGCACCAGGGCTTTCAATCAATTCATCAATTTGCGGCGGCCACTTAGGTTCTGCAGGATCCAGAAATAGTCTGTTCAGTGCAATATACAGGTCCCTCAGATCGAACCATCTGTACCATTCACATTCAGGATCATAAAATTTCCTCCTTTTCATAGGCCGCAGAGCCTCCAAGGATTGGTACGTAAGTAGTTCAGAGCAATGTCTGACCAAGTCCCTCCCATAAATATCATGGAAGTCAAAACAGGAAGTAATGACTACCGTATTATCATAGCTGAGTATGGGCCCTTTCACAAAATGCGTACACAGGGTCCATGTTAAGGGATCTCGGCCTTCTTTAGGTGGTGTAGACATTGCCTCCCAGATTTTCGGGCCTTCTTTGATCTCTGCTTTCTGAACCGGATCTTGTTTCAGTTTTATTGGCCTATAGCCCAGACCACTTCCAGGCGCTGCTCGATGATTTCTGACAGGAGTGGTCCTGCCTTGCAATTGTGTGCCCAGACCTTTCCCAGGCTTGTAGCCGTTCTTCATCATGATCCTCCATCCTGGGGTACTCATGCACTTCCCCCTTTTGATAGCATCTAACGGATATGGAGAAATAGTAGCGGCTTTTAGCGGATCAGCCACTGGGCGGTAGACCTGTAATACCGACAGAAAAGGTTGCCAGCCAGGTAAAACAGCAGACTTGATGTTCAAGGAATGAGCAGCAGTGAGGATCGGCATGCTCGTTACTTTAATTATTCGTCCTTTGTAAGGGAATTTGAGGCATTGATGATTCGTAGAAGGAATCGCCTCGAGAGTTTTAATATAAGGACGACCTAAAATGGCATTTATGGAAGGGTCGATTTCCAAGATGTGAAATTCAACCTCTGCATGACTTACAGGGCCCAGCTCCACCTTTAAATAGACCATTCCCAGAGGGGAACGGGTAGAATTGTCATATGCTGTTACTGATATGGGGCTGGGCAGCCATTTCTCTTTGGGCACACCGCATAGCTCCAGGGTCTTCGGAGGTAAAACATTGATTGAAGCCCCTGTGTCGACCAGGCATGTATCCACGGCCTTCTTACAGATGTTGACCGTGATACTCAAAGCCATACTTCTGGCTGCCGGCGGTGCTAGTTCCGATGTATGAAATGTTATAGAGGGCTGATCCCCCTGAGGAACTAGTAGTGCTGCAATCTTCTCTACTGGCACGTCTTCATTGACCATCACCTTCTGCAGATATTCCATCAGAGCTTCTTGGTGACTTTTGGATCTTTTGATCAGTTCTAGTATAGTGATCCGTGCCGGTGTCCGATCCAGGTGTTTCAACAAGTCATATTGAGTGCCTGGTGCACTCTCTTCATTATGGGCTTCCTCAGTCGGCTGTGATGGGCCGTCTCTGACTGTGGACTGAGGAAAGACCTTGTTGAAAATCCTTCCACTCCGGAGCGCATGTTCCTCAACCGTGGAGGATCTGGGTGACACTTTAAGTACCGCAGAGTTGGACGGTGCGGATGGCGTAGAGGGTTGGTAGGTAGGTGATGGCGTAGGGCTAGGCGTAGGGCTAGGTGGTGATGGCGCGGTGCGGATTAAAGGCCTAGAGGGTTGGATGGTAGATGGGTAAGTGGTTGACGAAGTGGGGAATGGTACGCGTAATAGCGGTCTAGATGGTAAAGGCATATCTGGATAAGTGGTAGTGGTAGCGGGTGAAGTAGGAAATGGTACGCGTAATAATGGCCTAGATGGTAGGAGGGGCGCGTTGTTGATTTGCGGGGGGTTATATGATGGTGGTGTAGTGGTGCGGGGCGTAATGGGTCTAAGGAAGGCGGGTAGTGGTAATGGGTTATTGGGTGTGGGCGAGTGATATGTTGGTGTGGGTATGGGGGTAATGGTCACGGGTTGTGGCCTTGGTATGTGGATGGTGCGGCGTGGTGGTCGCTCTGCGGTACTTTGAACGTGACCCGTTGAACAAAGAGAGGAAGAGTCCTCTACTCTCCACTGCTGCCCACGACCAGCCTCAGACTGGCTGTTCGTCAAGATGGGAGCAACCTGGTTTTGGTTCTGATGCTCCGGGAGTGGATTCTGCACTATACCCATGTTGGGTGGTGCTACTGCCTGTGCCGATGGTCTTGCTTGCTGCTGCTGCTGCTGCGGTCTCCTCGCCTTCAGGGCTGTTATGTACTTCTTCATTTCCTCCCAGTCTATGCCGCCCTGCTCGTTGAGATCATGGATATAATCTCTGAATTGGAAGCAGGTGTCAATGGTATGCCCAGGTTGTCTGTGGAAGTAGCAATACCTAGACGTATCGGCGTTTTGAGGCCAGACGGCCTTCTCTCTCGGCAAAGCTAAGGCATTGGCTGCCATTAAAGCGCTGAAAATATCCGCCAAGAATTCTGGGAGGGCCGGGTACTCTGCCCTTTTCGGGCCTGGAGGTCTCCTTTGTTGGCTGTAGTCACCAGGAGGAGGGACATTGTGGTACGCCGGCGGTGCGCGCGGCTGGTACTGTGGCTGTTGCTGTTGCTGCTGATGTGGCTGCTGATACTGTTGTTGCCGTTGCGGCTGTTGCTGTAGCTGGTTCTGATTCGGCTGCTGGGGCCGCTGGTACTGCTGTTGGTAATGGGGGTTCTGCTGTTGCCTGTACCCTTGCTGGCTCGGCTGTGGTGGCCTCTGGTACTGCTGATTCCTCACAAACTGGGGCGAGTTATTGTTCATAGTACTGACCTGCTCGTGAGAGAGCGTGCCCTCAGTAGTTGGACCTGAGCTAGGAGAATTCGGCACTGCAGGCTTCCGAGGCGGAGGCCTGCTAGGTCTATGAGGATCAAAGACGCTAGAGAACGTAGCGTCCTTGAAAGCATTCTGGCAGTACCGTGCCCTTTCATAGAGCTCTGCCATGTTCGTCAAGTTGTTCAAGGAGAGGACTAGCTTGAACTGGGGGGTGGCGTTAGAAATCAACATTTTCACTTGTTCGAATTCGGACAAGTGATCTTTCACTTTTTCAGCCAGGCCCCGCCACCTGTCAGCAAAACTGACAAACTCCTCGTCCGGTTTCATCTTTTCTGCAATAAGATCCGTGATAGACAAGGAGGGTGCAACTCTGTCCTGGTATCGTTGGATAAATTTACGTGAAACGATACCATAATCCTCTACTTCTGAGGGTTCCAGAGAAAAGAACCACTCGAGGGCTGGTCCCTCTAGAGATCTTCTGAACAAGAAAGCTAATGACCTCTTATCATTCTGCCAGAAAGAGGATTCGTACATGAACTCCTTCAGGTGCGTGAAGGGGTTACCAGTACCGTTATACTTTCGATACACTGGCATTTCAGAGGGTGGCAGATGGAACACTGGCAGGCTCGGCAAATTGATTTCCGGCACAGCTTTAACCCCCATCATTTTCTGAAGATTGTTGAACTGTTCATCCATGCGCTCCATCTTGGCCAGCAACGTCTGCGTGGTCAGATCTGCCTGGGGAGGAGGAGGAGGAGGAAGTACTTGATAGGCCTGCTGCCTAGAGTACGTTGGACAAGGAGGATAATAAGGATGAGGTCCGGCAGAGCTTCCGCCATGCCCGAGGGCATTTTGGTAAATGGGCGTCTGCGGTCTAGCCGGTTGCCTGGATGACGAAAGTTGTGGCCCAGTTGGCCGAGAAGTAAGATGAAGGCCTTCCATGGCCTGTTGGATATAAAGAGGAGGAGGAAGAGGTTGTTGAGGGACAACGGGGGGAGCCACATGATTCGGCTCGGCAGGCTGCATGGGTGCCTTCCCCTTCAAGATGGACTGGATCGCCTCGAACTGCTGAGGGTCCAGTCGGGAGGCAAGAACTCCCAGAGCATTGACAAGATCCGTAGGATCGGAGGATGAGGGATCATGCTGATTCATGTCCCCCTCAAAGTCAGGATTGGGAATCGCATATTCATGCGGAGGAAGATCATGATATTGATCGTGCGGATTAAAAAGAGGAGTTCGTACATTTCCGTCATGTCGAACTGGAATGGGTACAGAATTACGAGAGGCATCAGCATCTCTCCCGTTCTCGTAGTTGAAATCAGAATTGCGAGGGGCATTAGCATCTCCCTCGTAGTTGATAATGGCGTCTTGGGCCATACTCAAATCTCTGCCTGATCGCAGCAACATTATATTAGATTCTCTTTTCAAAAAAATTAATCAAGCAAGTTGTGCAGAGATTAATCAAACAAGTGGATGCTTAACGTGATTTCAGGATTCCTTGTTGAGTTATTTGAATTGGATTAAACCACAATTTCGCTCAGGGAAGGATCCTACTTTCAGTTTGATTTCCACCGTTATTCTCTAAGGTTTTTCTCTCACAACGCTCTCGGAATCTAGCCGGGACTTCAATTGGTACAACCAGCCCGATGATCAAGGAGGAATACCTTGATTTTGGGGACTTATGGAGGTCTCAACGTTAACTTCTCTAATCTGATCAAGGGACCAACCCAATCAGAGAGAGTTGCTAACGTCGAGTAATGTGTTCCTAAGAAAAGGAGGGTTTTAGCCTCAATGCATATGCCCTGCGACCTGGATGGCCTCTAATGCTTAATAGAGTAATGTGTAGTTAGCACTCAACACAGAAATCTGGAAACTGAAAAATAATTAAGAAACTGTCTGAATAGCGTCTATGATAGTCGACGCTATTCAGAACAGAACTTAATTCTTTCGCAGAGAACAGATGCAAACAGCAGAGAAAACCTGGAAAATAACTAAAAACTGCCTGAATAGCGTCGATGATGGTCGACGCTATTCAACACAGAAGTTAATTATTTCACAGAAACAGATGTAAACGACAGAGAGACTCTGGAAGCTAAAATGCGTCTAGGAGCACTGACGCGGTTTTGAAACGCGTCGCGGTTCCTGGACGCTTTTTAGTTCGCAGAAACAGATTTCCAGAAGGATTTTCTGGGTTGAATCCTCCTTAAACAGGGAAAAATGCAGTAAACAATCGACTCATGCAAAGATTTTTAGTTTCAGATTTTAAACAGGATGATTTACTATCTAAACAACTAAGAAATCACGCAATCACACAGCATTTTATCACCAAAAACAGTTTTTTAAACTAATCAAAGGGGAGGCAAGATCTTGCCACTGGGGTGTGCACGTGGTGCACGAGGGAAATTAAACAAACTAAACACTCACCAATTGGTGAGGACGTGTCGAAAGACACAAGTGGTGCACCGTGGGTGCCCGGTATGGTAATAGCAAGAACAAAAGAAATTAAAAGACGGCGAGACCAAGTCCCACCGTGATCGCCAAAAGAGCTGTAGGTGCTGAAAATTTGCTCATATGATTTATGTGAAAAACTAAGTTGTTTAGAGTAAATTAACCTATTAAAAAAAATGCAACTAATGTGCTGTGATCGCCAGAAACTTTTAACTAAAAAGCTTCAAAAAGAGTTTGATCGCTTACCTGTTTGAACGCGGAAGAATGAATCCTTGGTTCCCCTCCTTCAGCCGGCTGAAGAAAGAGAGCCTCTTTATTCTTTTGTTCTTGCTGTTGAATGTTGAGGATCGTCCAGAAGTTCTCCTAGCTTCGTGCTTGATTTCCCTCTTGTTGATTTCTTGTTGTTGTTGTTGAATGCAGCAGAGACAGAGAGACAGAAAAATAAAGGAGAAACAATGATGAGAATCTAAGTAGAAATAATATCAAAATTAACTATGGTTATGAACATGTTTAAACAGCAACTCACTTGTTTTAAATGGCTTTGAAACCCCTTAAGAACAGATGGGTTTTGGAGAATTAATGAGGTGGTGTGTGTTGCATGAAGTGAGTATGAGGGAATGAAACTAATAAATGAAAATGAAATTCAGATATGAAAAACTTATGCCCAGTCCAGTTGGAGAAGCCTTGAAGGATGAAGATCTGGAAGAAGGATGCCGACTTATGGAAATGGCAGCGCTCCGGCGTGGTTGCTCCGATCTTCAAATCGCTATAACGCTGAGGCTCAATAATTCTCTCTCTTCTTTTTTTTTTTTTAACTCCTTGATAGGCAAGGTATTTATAGGCATTTTCTGCGTTCGCGATTAACATAGAAAAATCTAAGATTTATCTACTTTAATCGTCAGATAATTACTGATTAATTCATCTTTATCTGTAATTATCTAAAACGCGTCCATCTTGGGTGACGCCTTTCAGATTAATTAAGATAAGGATAAATATCCGGGAAAACTTATCTTTATCTTTATTAGCTAAAACGCGTCCACTTGTGTAGACGTCTTTTACACTAATTAAGATAAGGATAAACATCCGGAAGAGAAGTTAAAATAGCTTAGGAAACCTAAAACGCGTCCAGCCTCACAGACGCCTTTTAGCTAATAAATCAATTAATTAAAATTCAAATTTAAACGCTAAAATAGGAATAAACTCTAAATAACGTCCACATGGATCGACGCCTTTTAGACTTTCTTCATATTTTAACTGAAATTTGAGCTAAAATCAATTCGATTGATTAACTTAAACATGTCTGTTTAACCCGACACTTAAAAATATCAATAAAAATTAATCAATGATTAATTATCAGACCATTATGAGGCATTATTATATGATATGAAATTTACTCAAAATGACGTCAAAATTAGCGTGTCTACACCGGGTGGCGTCATAAAACTGGTCGATAAACAACTGGCCCAACTGGACCAGAGAATGGATGGAGTTGGGGGCCAGTGTCTCGAACCAGGTCAGAGCCGTTTTCTCGAGGGTGAGGGGAAATAGCCGGCAGCGGGCTGCCTTGGTGACTCCTCGGACCGAGAGATAAGCATTAAATCTCCGGAAATGGCAGACCGGATCTGTCATTCCGTTGTAGAGACCTTTCGGCAGCTTGAAATCGGGAGGCACCTCGGTAGCCAGGAGTTCCGGCGAAAACGGGGTTTGCTCCAGGATTTTACTAGCTAGGGGCGCCCCGTATGGCCGAGACACCATCTGCTGCACTTCCTTCTTCATCGCCATTAGCCGCCGGTCCAGGTCCGGGACGGTTGAGGTGGCGACTGGCTGTCCATCGGTTCTGATCGAGTGGAGCCCGGATGAAGCACAGCCTCGCCTTGTCAGGTGACTGATGCGAGGGGCTCGGGCAGGCAGTGCCGAGGGCTTGCTGCGTGCTGAGGCGGCTTCGACGAGGGAAACCGGTGCGGGTGCTGGCCGGAGCCTTGGATCTTGAACCGGGTAGAGTGGGGGGAGCTGCGCTTGCTGAGGAAGCTTTCCCATCAGTCCTATGCGCTGGGAGATGGCGGACACCATCTCCTGAAGAGGCGCTAGGGACGTGACGGCAGCCGTCAGCGTTGCTACTTGCTGCTGGAGCACTCCCACCCGATAGTCTTCCGCGACAAGGGGCTCAGTTACGACTGGCATAGTCGCGCTTGTGGGAGCACAAGGGGCGCCTTCAGACAGCAGTAGCTGCGCCGGGGCTTCCCGTCCTTCTGCTTCGCACTGTCCGGACCGTCGGGTCACAGGTCGCTGAGACATGACTTGTTTGTTACCTTTCCCACAGACGGCGCCACGTGATGTAGACTGGATCTATCACGACCGGATTCCGAAGATGGAACCCGAAGATAACCGGATCCGGAGCCGGGCCGGATCGGTGTAAGGTGGCCCGACGGGGATCCGAAGCGGACGAAGGGAGACGAAGTCTGGAAGCCGAGGGGTGCTCGGGCGGTGGCCTGCCGAGTGCGAAGCCGAGACCCCTTCAGATGGCTCGGACTGGCCCTCGGGACGCGGGGCCGGGGCTCCTGAAGAAGTGGCCGAGGCTGGGCGGAGGCTTCTCCAGGTGATCTGGACCACCCCGCGGGGGGCGTGGATGAAGATCTTTGAAGTGGATCTGCCGACTGACGTCGATGGAGGCGAGCCGAAGGTCCGAGGCCGAGGGTGGCTCGGATATGGCTCTCTTGGATAGTGAGCCCAAATAGCCCCTTCGGCGGACGGAGGGGCAGCGCGAGATCGAGCTTCCTGTCTTGGGACAGCCGGCGTACGGCGTCGAGACCAGGGGGAGGAGTCCGAGGTCGGCGGCCGAGACCGACTCGGAGAGGTCGGCGATGATTCGAACCGAGCCCCTGCAGGAGGGAAAGAAGAAGAGACCGGTCAGCAGGAGTCCCGGGCGTCAGTCCTGGGGAACCCCCTCCGACGGTCAAGTTAGCTCCTGAAGAAGATTCGATTCAGAAGGCAAGGAGAGTAGCTTTATGCTATTCGGAAGCTTGGGGAGGCATCCGTTTTTCCCACCACCGCCTTGGCTACAAATAGCAGGATATTTATAGCGGAGGATAGTGGAGGGTTAACGGTGGCAGCCGATATAGGACTAAAGGAGGCTTACTGATAAACCGCCATAGCGTCTGATCCGCCACCGGAGTGGGCCGGACTCGGCTACCGGTCCGAAGGGGGTTGGGCCGCTGACGGGCCGAAGGCCTGCTGGGCCGCTGATGGGCCGAAGGCTCCCTGAGGGCCTTGCACAGCTGCTGCTGGGCTGATCTGGGCGCTGGGCTTGTTTTAATGGGCCGAATCGGATTCTGCCTCATCAATATATATATATATATATATATATATATATATATATATATATATATATATTCCAATCCTTTGGTTCGGCGCAAGTACGAGAAATGTAATTTAGAAATTAAAAAACATGTAAATTATACGTGTACAATACTGTAATTAACTCTAAGGGCTGTGCGCCGTGGAGCTGTGAGAGAAGATGAAAGGGCATGCAGTTAAACACGGGACATCGCGATTTACGAGGAAGGATGTTGTCGACGCCGACGGAGGTCACAAGCCATTTCAGTGGGAGAAGAGCCGTCCCCGTCGCAGCAGCGCTAACAAGCGGCAGAAGCCGGCCGCCCCTGCTCGATGCTGAGGATATTCCCGATGGCGTCGGCGGTGGTCTCCTCCCCTCTGCATCTCGCCTCCTCCTCTTCCCGCTCGCTCCGCTTCTCTCCCACCTCCGTCCGCAGAGCCCTGCCCCCCGCCCGATTCGGCGCTTCTCCTTCCTCGGCTCCGTGCGGGCGCGCTCTCCACCTCGCCAGCGGTGAGCTCCCTGCTACTCTGTTGAAGAGGTTCTCGGTTCTCCTCGTCTCCTCTTCCCCTGCGGGATCGCTTCTTATTCTCTTCTTCAAAAACACGCCACCGCTGTTGATGCATACCTCTGGCTTTCTGAGAAGACCGCTTTAGTTAGATTCGGTGTTTATTAGTTGTATCGGAGTGGTTCTGAAGGCTGCATTTGGATCTTGAAACCATTTTACTGTTGATCTTTACTTCTGGCTTTCTGAAAGAAACCCTAGCGATTTCCTGGATTCCTTTCGTTTTCTGAATTCTAGGGAGTTCTGTGTGTTTCGATCCCTTGTCTGAGTTTGTTTCCCGTTTGATATCCGACGCACAGATGATGGAGTGAAGTGATGCGAACTAATTGTTGAAATTAATGATATCTTCAGCCGCCCCTCATTGGCAGTTGTTCGGGATCGAAGGCCCTCGGCCGCAAAGAAATAACAGCAGCGGGTCCGGCGTGGCGAGGAATGTGGCGCAGGTGAGCACTGCCGTGAGCCAAGCTGGTGTCTTGGAGTGGGTGAAGCAGGATAGAAGGCGGCTGCTTCATGTTGTTTACCGAGTCGGGGACTTGGATAAGACGATCAAGTGAGAGAGCCGTCTTTACTGTATTGGTTTCTTGTTTGAATTTTCGTTTTGTTATGCTGATGGGCGTTTGTCTCCTCTGAGGTTCTGCATGATGGTTGCAGGTTCTACACGGAATGCTTGGGGATGAAATTGCTGCGGAAGCGCGACATCCCCGAGGAAAGGTATACGAATGCTTTCCTTGGGTATGGACCAGAGGACTCACATTTTGTTGTCGAGCTGACGTACAGTATGTGATTTGTCTCTCTTCACATAAGCCTTCAAACTCTGAGTTGAGTTGACTCGTCTTTTAGGGGTTGTTTCTTTCACTGTAAAACAGTGACATCTAATAAAAATGTTTCATTTTGCTGTGCTTTCAGATGTTTGGTTAAGGGATTGATTGGTGTGCCTTAAAATGTTGTGAGATGTTTGGTTTAGGATTGATTGGTTGCGCCATAAAATGCTGTAAAATGTCGGTTTTGAAATCACTAGTTTTAAAATGGGCAAAAATAAAATCCCTGATGAAAATCATTGGTTTGAAACCCCGGATTTTGGTATTTGGTAGTTTTGGGCTGAAAACCAAAATCAGCTAAAAAAATATTGTAGGGTCAGACGATTTAGAAATACAGCAAATTATGACATGCCAAACATATGGAAAACACCACAAAACAATTTACAGCACTCCAAACATATGTAAACAGCATTTCATGTCATTTTACAGTGTTTTACAACATTTTATGGCACACCAAATAACCCCTTAACGTAAAACAGTGTAAAACAAATCTTGTCAGACCTTTGGCAGTCTACGTGGAGGCCCATTCCCTTGTTTTTGGTTTCCAGCAAAGGGCTACTGTAAACCAAAACCAGAGACCAGAGGATGTGTGCATTCCCGTGTTTTGTTTTTGTGTGTTTTACAAGCATCCAAACAAAGTGCTATCTGATTTTCAAATCATAAAAATTCACTGATTTTAAAACCGGTGATTTACAGAGTTTTACGGTGAACAAACTACTTACAGTTTCTTTACCACAACATTTCTGCAACATAAGAGGTTAGACTAGATATTAGACTTCCAACTAGATGGAAGGTTTCATATAGATGAATCCCTGGTGTCTTTTTTTCTTATTTGCAGACTACGGAGTTGAGAAGTATGAAATTGGGACTGGCTTTGGTCACTTTGGTGTTGCTGTTGAGGATGTAAGTTTCTGTTATATGTTCCATTCATCCGCCAATGCAACAAATTTCTGTGTGGTTTTTATCCACTCCACTTCTCAAAATATACACCTGTTCTTTTATTTTAAGATATAACCTCATTCAGATTGGCGACGCTCTGCTGGCCAATGCATCTATGGACCAACTGTATTGTGGCAGTGCGATGTTGATGATGCCTACTTGTGAAGGATTTTGGTCTTTTACATGCAAATTTTGACAGATTGCACTTCATGTAGGAACAGTATATAGTCCACTGTCTACTTATTTCGGAACTGACACTTTACAGATGGGTCATTTGGCCATATCCTGGCAGATCAGATTAATCTTCCTGTGTTTAGCTTTCAAATAGGTGCTAGGGATTGGTGTTGGTAGCAATGTGCAGAAGCTTCTGCTTGCACTGGGCTTTAGTCATTTGGAAAGGTGAAACATATTATTCTTTCAAGGAGATTGGTACTCATGAGGGCATGGTGAGATGTCTCATTGGATATCCAATTAAACTACTACTACTACTGCATTATCACTAGTGTTTCCCATAGCATGAATATCAGCACATGTACACTGCACAATCTGTTGTGTGGAAGGGTTGCACGGTCCAGTGGATGCAACCTTTTACCAGGAAGTTTCCATGGTTGCAAAAGCAGATCGAGTAGCCAGATTAGCCAGGCATTTCCTTGATACAAACCAGATTGAAGCAGTCACATTGTCTTATTCAGGGGGAGTCATGCTGATGTTTGTTTGGCCAATAAAATTCTAAAAGAAGGGAGTGAATGGAATATAAAACTCTTCCTCCTTTTCCTTCCACCTTTCTTTTGAAAACAGAGGGTACCATGAATTCATTAGATCTCAAAAGAATGGGGATGTAGAAGTATGTTACTAATAAGCTCTTTAAAAAAAAAAAAAAACCTCTAGGCCTCTACACAATAACATACAATTGAAACCAAGATGGAGGATCTTCTTACTCTCCACCTACTCACACTACCAAAAATTCAAGATCAGTTGCCGTCCACCCTACATAAAAGCCAGAAGGTGGGTGAGAAAATGATGGAAGAACTGGGGCTGATTCGGGTGGAGGTTTGTGGGCTGTCCTTGCATCTTTGGAGAAGGGAGATTGTGTTGAAGATGGTGGAGGATACCATGTGATTGCAGTGGACAAGAAAGTTCTGCAAGATATGTTACAGGTGAAGGTGTTAGTTGTCGTGGAGGCAAGGTTTGACTGCCAGCAAAAACTGCTCTGAAGCATTGGGGATTTGCTTTCAAGGTGTGGATTAGTGATGGTGGGAGATAGGGGGAAAGAGGGGTGGAAATGCAAGAAGAGTTGGTGGGGATGGGCAGTATGGTGAGGCTGGGAGACCCTAACAATCGGTGAGAAGAAAAGACCTAGGGATAGGGCAAAGGGACACTTTCTGGTTCTTGTGGGAATGAAATCTGTATCCAGGCCCTGATTTAGAATTTGATTTTGAATTCAAATATCAGCTCACCCGACCCTAGTGGACCGGGTAACATAGATCCAGTGTTTTTGGGTCCAGGTGTCGGTGGGTTTATCCAAGGAGAAGGTGGCTTGGGTAATAGGAATGAGTTATCTCCTGACCTTCGTGAGGGCGTTCCTCAAGAAGGAAGACGGTTTCAGGTAGGATTCATGTTGATGCTGAGGGAGCTTTGTCATCAACTCCAACATCAGCATTGGCTACTGTGTCACCATCGGCACATTGGCACCCCTGATTGACCATCATTGGCAATTTGGGTCCCTGTGATGTAGAAGCTCCACTGGCGACTTGATGCGGGACAGCAAGGGAGAAACTGGGATGAATGGCTCGGAGGCCCGGGAAGAAGAAGAAAACAGGGGTGGATGATGGACGAACAGGAGAAGAAGAGGGGGTTGAGGAAGAAGAATCACAGGGGCATCTCACCCCTTCACACCGACCCTTCACATGTCCTCACACACGCACAACACTGTGGCGGCTGGAAGAGGAAGCTCTCTCTTTTTTTCTTTCATCATTCTAATCATTATCTCTTTATCCAAAAAAGGGGGTGAGTACATGGGGTATATATAGGCCCCAAAAAGGAAGCCCTAATAGGAGAAAGTACCAAGTTCCTTTAGGACTCCTAAAACAGCAAACATGTCAAAGTTATAGAAAAAAAAAAAAAAAGACACCAAGTGGACCTCTAATGGGCCAAACAAAATACAACAGGGACCTTTGGCCCCGTTTCTCCAGTCCTTGGATCCCCATCATTCTTCCCTTATTTGAGAAAAATCATCCTTGAGTTTTAAAGTGAGTCAATATCTATGGAGGACTGATGGTAGCATGCTCGGGAAACAACACCGACGGCTCATGAATCATCATGCGTAGGAATGCTCCAACTTGAGGAGGAAAGTGTGCCTCAATGTCGCTCCATATGTGGTCAAAATCTTGCAGACAGATGACATTTCGAACGACCTTCGGCTGATCGACTATATCTCCAAGTAGCTTTCCTGTCTTTGGCTCATTCTCTTCAGTGAGGAAGAGGTTATTATCTGCTACATGCATCACCAATTCAACCTCCCCCAAATATTCATCTTCTAGTGCTGGATCGGCTACATAGTGTACCTTTTTCATTTGACTTTCATACTCCTCGATCATCGTCGGGTCAGCCTCGTAGACAACATTTTTTGGCTTGGTCAGCATGGCACAAAGGCTCCGAAGATCACCCTTTAACTGGTCCAAATCGTGCTTCCAATCATTCCTGAAGTTGTCCCAATCACCCACTAATTGATCCAATCCAAGATCCTTAGACATCTCTCAATGTTTGCTTGAGTAGTCAGTAGCCATCGCCTCGGGAACCAGGAAAAGTGGCACGCAAAATGGGGCGCCACGACTAAAAAGATGCCAACGGTCCGCCTCACTGCAAAGATGCCAACAGTACGATCGGTGCAAGAAACAGAGCTCAAACCACCAACCTCGGTATGCATGCAGAAGTGACACGCAAAACGATACAAGTCGGGACAAATGTGTGTTGAAACTGGATGAGCTTGGCTGAGACGAGACCAATGCCACTGATGGCACTCAAATTGGAGTCCGAGAGACCTCAAACGGCGAGCACAAATGTCTTCGTAAAGCGTGCAAGTGCGGCATGCAACGATGCACCATTGGCTGAAGAAGTGCTGGACGAGCTCCACCTTGCTGCAAAGATGCCAACTGTATGATCGGCATACAAAACGAAGCACAAAAGAGGACCTCGATATATGTGCAGCAGCGGCATGCAAAATGAGGCAAGTCGGAGACACAGCGTGTCAGATCTGGGTCAGCCTCGTCGAGACGAATTCGACGGCGCAAATGGTGCACGAGTCGAAGTCCGGAATTACCTCTAACGGCGAGCACAAATATCCTCATAAAACATGCAAGTGCGGCACACAAAACGAGACACTGTTGTCAGACAAAACGTACGAGGTCGGTCTCGCTGATACGATCCCAACGGCACAAGCAGCTCGTAAATCGGAGCACAGACGAGATCGTAGCGCTGGCAGTGCGATAAGATGGCTTAGTGCACCTCATGTTGCACTGTAGCAAACCTCCAATTAGACCCTAGTTTGCTGGCTCGCTTGATTGTTGCAGTTGGCCCGGACCACGGCTACAGATGGCTCGTACCAAGACCACCAATGGGTTTGGGCCGATTTGGCTTTGGTCGATCAAACTGGTTCGGGCCAGGGCTCAAACTAGGTGCGAGCTTGGCTGGAGTAATCTAGCTCGACCAGGTTACCTCTTAAAAGGGGGTTGATCGTTGACTCGATCGTCTTCTCCTACCCCCTTCTTGCAACGCTAGCACCGAACACAGACAAAGAGAGAGAGAGAGAGAGAGGGAATGGCTGTGGCGGCCATGGGAGTTGGCAATGACGGGAGGTAGGACGGACGGCAACAGCAAGACTGGCCGGTGACGGAGGCTGCACCGGCGGCACCAGCAGTGGCCGGCAACAGCAGCGGCGTCTGCTTCTCCTCCTTGCTCTTTTTCTGTTTTGCTGTCAGGAAGAGGAGATGAAGCTAGACAGAGGGAGAACAAGGGGGTTGGGAAAGAAGAAGACTAGGCATCCCACCCTTACAAACCAGACCCCTACGGGTCCATTCCCACAGAAAACGCACCAGGCGGCTGCGACTTTTCTTCTTCTACTTCTGTCACTGCTGCAAGCCAAACTGAGGGGAAGGGAGATGGAAGGGAACGGAGAGGAGAGAGCTCACAGGACTTGGGCCATGAGAATCACTCAAGACCGGTTTTGATACCAATTTGATGCGGGACAGCAAGGGGGGGAAGCTTGATGAAGGGCTCAGAGGCCTAGATAGAGGGGATGACAGGGGCTGAAGGAGACGAACAAGGGAAGAAGGGGGGGTGGAGGAAGATGACCCAGGGGTTTCTCAACCCATCACAAACGACCCTTCACGGGTCCTCACACACGCACAGCACTGCGGCGGCTGGAAGAGGAAGCTCTCTCTTTTTTTCTTTCATCATTCTAATCATTATCTCTCTACCCAAAAAAGGGCGGGAGTACATGGGGTATATATAGGCTCTAAAAAGGAAGCCCTAATAGGAGAAAGTACCAAGTTACCCCTAGGACTCTTAAAACAGCAAAAACATGTCAAAAATTACAGAAAAAAAAAATAAAAGACACGTAGTGGACCTCTAATGGGCCAAACAAATACAACAAGGACCTTTGGCCCCGTTTCTCCAGTCCTTGGATCCCCATCACGACTGCTAGTTTGAGTGTACTGGCTAGCGGCATTGGAATCACACTCTGCATAGGTTGTGGGTGATGAGAAGATAGTCTCCTTTGCATCAAACTCAAAGATGGCAGGAAGGCATACCATAGCCATGGACTTGGTTACTTTGTTAGTTATTAGTGTTGAAGGTCCAGACAAAGAAGTGCAGCACTCGCTCAATTGGATTAACACAGCTTTGATTCAGCCTGAGCTGCAGACTCACGAGGTGGAGGCTGAGCAGCAGTTACAGGACCCAGCTGGTAAGCCTAAGAAGAAGATGGTCAGGAGAAGGGGGAGAGAGTTAGTGGCTGGAAACACTATCATCAATGGGCTTCATGGTAAACTCAGGAATTGATTGTAAAGGGATTGCAGGTTTTGGCTTTTGGGAACCTCTTGGATTTCCTCATTTTACAACTGATGTATCTTCTTTGGGTTCTTGTGGGATGGAGTGGGTGTGAACTTGGATTGGTTTTGTCTTTGGAGGCAGAACAACTTGGGGGGTAGGGTGTGTTTACGGTGCATACATTGTATGTGGGGTTCTTTTGCGCATTGAGCAGGGGGGAGGGGGTTTCGATGGGTCTACCACACACTTGTATTCCTTCTTTTCATTTTGTGAATTGTGGCGTTATCTGCTTTTCACCAGTTTACTCAAATCATCCAGAACTATTGACATTCTATAAACTCTTCATCCTTTGAAAGCCTTTTGTTGTGACTTGTGGGACAGATAACATGTAAGTTGGAAATTGAAGTGACCTAATAGTGTTACAATGTTCCTCCTTGTTATTGAGCTATACAGTTAGTACCGAGGCTTTATGAACTCCTTTTTATTTTACCAACTGTTTCAAGCAGATGTGTTTAATTTTCTTCTTCTCCTCCTTCCTTTCCCTTTTTTTTTTTTTTTTTTGAAAGTGGATGGTACCACAATTTCAATAAATGAAGAAAGAAGGGTACAAGTATAGAAAAGAAAAAAGCCTCCCCAAAAACACTTCCTATCCAAAATCACCTAGACATTATGAAGCTCACTAATCCTTCAAAAGAATGAAAAAAAGGAGGATTTACAAGTATACTTTTTACACAAAATAGAAGCCCACTCCACCACCCTATGACCTACAAAAGAGCCAATCCTATCCGATACAAAGCTTCCTTATGGAAAATTCATCTGTTTTGTACTCCCCAAATAGCCCACAATGTGGCGTGAAGAATTAGCCACCACATCATCCTATCATCCTTGTGCACTTTGCATCCAAACCCTTTGCCAAGAAGATCCTTCACAGACTGAGCACTCAGCATCGGCTACACAAGCCTGTCAAGGATCAACTGCCTCAGTTCCACAGAAAAGGAACATTTTACACTATTTCCTTTCTTTTAATTTTAACTTTTAAGTGGAATGAAGACTTCTGATTAACATTTGGTTGATAATTTGTTTTGCTCAATTGTTCCTTCAATCGGTGCATCACTTTTCACTTCAAATAGGGCCTGAGAATTGAAGATCGTGGAGTTGGAATCCAGGTGTGTTTTTCAGCAGAATTGACATATTTTATAGATTATCAGTGGTAGACAGGAGCTCACCAATTTACCATGCATAGGAATATACAGCAACTGAAATGCTGTCTTTTGTTTAGGATTTTGAACAGGAATCCTATGTTGGATACTAGAAAGGGAGCAAATCAATTAACTTAGCAGCAGGTCTCTGCAGAGTGCAGGTTGGATTTTGAACAGGAATGCTATGTTGGATACTAGTAGTTTCACCAGATAGCGTGGATATTTTGAGAACATGCAAGCGGCTGCATTTTACCCATCTTCCTTTGTTCAGATCCTCCCTGGTTGGAACAGAAGTTGATTTATACATGAAGACAAATGGGAAGAAAGTTGGTGCTTCTCGCAACCCTGTTGACCATTTCGGTGTCAGAAATGGAGGAGCCATTGGGGCAGCATCGATGTGATTTGCAGGTCCATAGGTGGCATGATTAACCTCCAAATAGACTGACAAGTTTAAATGTACATAGGGATAAACCATTGATGTTGGGATACAAAAGAAGGGGCTTTGTAGGTACCATAGGCAGCTTTAATTTTGTGTTAGATTTAGAAAATTTCCCTTTTTCTTCTATAGATGGACTTGTATCTGTGCTTATTTTGGTTTTATTTGGTCTTAACCTTTGTTTCTGTGATCCCTATGTTCTTGGCAGCTTAGCCTTACTTAAAGCTTTGCTCCTGTATTCTAGACTAATGCACATGTCACTCTTTTGTGTGTTTTTGGAGGGTGGGGAGGGATCATGATCATGACTTCACATGACTAGTCTACATGATGTTGAACATTAGGTCTCCAAGACAGTTGACCTTATAAAAGCCAAGGGAGGAAAAGTAACTAGAGAGCCTGGTCCAGTCAAAGGTGGCAATACTGTTATTGCTTTTATTGAAGATCCTGATGGTTACAAGTTTGAACTCTTGGAGAGGGGGCCCACACCTGAGCCTTTCTGTCAAGTAATGCTTCGTGTGGGAGATTTAGATCAATCAATAAATTTCTATGAGAAGGTGAGATGCTTTACAAAGGGGAATTCTAGACAACTTTACATGTATTTGTCCATTTCATTCCTTTGTTATTTGACATTCTAACTCTAAGTTGAATCCTAGGCTTTTGGAATGGAGCTTCTTCGTAAAAATGACAGTCCTGATTATAAGGTAACCGAACATGCCACATTATTGCTAAAATGCTCCTATTTTGTTCATTTTTCGAGCGTGTGGGCATCTCTAAAATGTTAAAGACAAGTTGGTCATCAACATCATGTAGCTCTTGTAAGACTGTATTCCATCAAGGAAGCATGTCACTTTCGTACACCTGCATTTACTGTTGATGTTAGTTGTTAATGATTTTCAGTATACAATAGCCATGATGGGCTATGGACCTGAAGATAAAAATGCAGTGTTGCAGTTGACCTACAACTATGGTGTCAGAGAGTATGATAAAGGAAATGGTTATGCACAGGTGAGTTTCATGCTTCCTTCTTTGGATATGACGTAGTGTTGCATCGAAGTATGAACAAGAGATGGACTGATCTGTATATATGTTACTTCTAATGTGCTGGGTAATTCATCTCTAAATAGTGTGCATCCATTAGAACCTTTTAAGACTCACTCAAGTTGACTTTGGTTTTTTGCTTAATTGTAGATACTGACAATTATGACTTTTCAGATTGCAATAGGCACAGACGATGTCTACAAGACTGCAGAAGCTATAAAACTCTGTGGTGGGAAGATTACCCGTGAACCCGGGCCTTTGCCGGGTATAAACACCAAGATTACTGCCTGCTTGGATCCTGACGGGTGGAAAACAGTATGGCTCTTCATCTTTTTCTTCTTTTTATTTATTTTATGTTGGTTAAAGATGTTCTACATATGGAATTAGCACCCTTGTGCCTTACCTTGCATATTAGTGTTCAGCGATGCACAGCATGTTCAGTTAAAGTTGTTGTCCTTAACCCAAAAAATAAATATATGGCAAAGTTAAAGTGCTCACTATTTATTGCAACTATTCTCCCTCATCGAGGAACATGGAGTTCGCCCGGAAATTGTACTAAGAGACCAATCTCTTTGCTGGTCAATGATAGATTGGTTAAACATTATCCCAGCCATACAGAATTTTTTGCCACTGTTCAATATATTCACAGTAAGCTTTGCATGATGGGAGGTGTGAGGCCACCATGATTTATTCTGAAAGGGAGGTGTGGACGTGTGGTTTTTCTTTTTTTTTTTGCCCCCCCCCCCCTCTTTCCTGTGATGTACTAGCAACTGCCATTGTATGAAGGAAAGTGCGAGTCCGCACCCTTGATTTATGGCGACCTTGTTTTTGAAGAAGGTGGGAAATACCACAATTTTGTATGTAGAATAAACGGAAATGATACACCCGAGAAGCAGTTGACTTGAGATTTCTCAACCCAAAGAAACTCAAATTTGGCAAAAAAGATACAAGGACACAAGAATATTGTCCTAAGACTCTAAATGCATCCTCAACGTGATGCACAATCATTTCATGAGCCTAAATCAATTTTCTACCTCAATCACTTTTACCATCTAAAGATTTGGGGTACCTAATGCTGACAACAAGAAGAGTTTTCAGCTCTCGTTGGCCTTTTGTTTTTCCTTTAAAAAAAAAATTTAAGTGATGGGTTATTCTGTTAGGCCTTCTCTCCACACAATTGCCACAAGAGTCTTCTGTAATGACCAATGTTATTAGGAATATAGATCTCGAGAATCTTGCATCTTTTAAACAACTCCTTTGTAAAGCTATCTAGGTGATCAGCGCTTTACTAGCCACAAGGAATACCTTTAAGATGTGCAATTAGCCCTAAGAGTTGTTATCAATTGTCATCTTGTGCAGGTCTTTGTTGACAATGTAGATTTTGCCAAAGAGTTGGAGTAGAGGATGCTGCAGTCGCTGATTTGTGTTATGCATGCTGTCTGGGGAATGCACAACCTCTCATATTACGTGGTGGCCTTTACTTTCTGGCTCGATTCTTCTTAAGGCATTTTCATTTGTCCCAGTTGTAGATAAGTACCATGTCATGAGCGGACAGGTGCTAATCATCTTCACATTTTGATGTGGACTTGAGATTTTTTCTTTTCCCCCTGCACTTTCATGTTTGAAATTCCATACTTTCTGATCCATTTCATTGTGTAAACTGTCATTTTCCTAGCCATTCAGGGTCGGTTTGTTTTGTGGATGTAGTCTTACAAATTTTTTGTTTCCAAATCTCTTATTTCAGGAACAAGAAGAATTTACTTTGAGTGGAATAAGCAACTCAACGGAATAAGTGATTTTTGCCTTTAGGTGCAATGATTTATTCAATTTATTTTAAGAATAACGCATCCGCGTCAAGAATAACGCGTCCACACTCTCAAAGCAAATAAGTCGTATAACCGGTCATGTTTGACCCTTATCCCCTGAACAAACCAGCCTTTAGGGTTTTCATTGTAGATTCTTGAAACAACACGAGAGTTTCTTCCAGGTTACAGGTGGTAAGTAAATTAGGGAAAGTGGGTTCCTGAGTACTTGGTGGATTCAACATCCAGAAACACCATGATTTTTCATCGGAAATTAAACTTGCTAGCTTTTGTCGAGGTAAAGCTTCCCCAAGGAATTTATGTTGAAAGAATTAGTGTTGTGAGTGGAAACACTCTTCTAGTGAGAGCTTCCAGTCTCAGCTTTGCTTTCCTAACCTATATAATAATTTGTGGTTACATAGCTCATCAAAGTGTTTGAACAATTGATGTTGTATTCACTTAAAATCCTTACAAATTAGGGAAGTTTTTGCTTTTCCTATGTATGGTGCAGAGAAAATTTAAGTAGATCTCAACCCCCCAAGCCACTGATGCCGTCGTTTGTTTCAATGTAAAATTCTAATTCACCGATTTTAAATCATCAATTGTAAAACAAGTGAAATTTTAATTTTAAACTGAGAGAGCATTTGTTTAGTTGTTTGCAAAATAAAATAAAAGGATGCTTAAATCTTCTTCTTTTTAACAGTAGTTCTTATCTGGAAATCAAAACGAGGAAATAACTTGTCAAATGAGCAGACGAGACTCAACAAGATTTTGTTATACATTGGTTTACATGATACTAAACATCTAAAACTACCAAAAGATAAAATATTTTTTTACATTATGCTATTTCACATCACATCGAAACAAACCCCTATGACAACCCTTCTACACTCTGATGGTAGCACATGACAGGACAGCATTGACACGACAGCCAAGCTCGATGAAGGCAATGTCCTGAATAACCATCCCTCCCCTTCTCCTGTATGTGAAACCATTCTACACTTTCCAGGCTTCGCTCTTTGGACATGTCCTGAACCAAGCGAGGACACTTTCCAGGCTCCGCACTGTGCCGGGTCCCAGATTAGCCTCATGTTTGCCAGGTGGGCCACAGGCCCATTTGACACCACTTCTCTGATTCTTCCCACGTGGAGGAATCAAACCAGAAACTACTACCCCCCCCCCCCCCCGGTGAATAGTAGTACACATGTATTTTTTACGTACAGATGAAGCTCACTCAGCAGAAAAGTTACAAGACCAACTGAGAAATAAAGTACCATCTGCAAAGAAACTTTTACAGCCAGAGGAATCCAGATCATCTGCTCTACTTTTCCTATAACATTCATTTCATTTTGCTGACGGGTACACATTATGGTGCGGAATAAGTGGAAAAGAAAAGGTAAAAAGTTTCCTATTTTCTTTATAGATTTTTAAAGGCAGAGTATGAATAGTTGTAGCGTAGACAATCTCAATAGGCCCACACTATTAGCAAAGCAATACCTAAATCCCATGTAACCGGGGCCACAGTCTCAAGTAAAAGTTTCCAAGGCAAATAAAAGGCCGGTGCACTGTCGTTGGCACACCCTCAAGAGTCCAAACCCACCAGTCTGATAATTCGAGAAATCAAACGGGGAGATTCCTGCACCAAAATTACATGCCACGAAGCAAGACTTAGAGCCTTCGGAAGCTGCGTACCATGAACCTCCCTGAGGGGCACTCGTACGCAAGATGTCCCAGCCCGCCACAGTTATGGCAGATCATGGGGCCCGTGCAGCATTCCCTACTCATGTGCCCCACTTGATTACAATTTCGGCAAATCACATCCCGTCGTCCACCACCACGGTAAAGTGCACCACCCCCATCAGCCTTGGGGCAATGCCTGGCCACATGCCCAGAGTTGTTGCACATATTGCAGACAGGCTCATTTTTGCAGTCCCTGGCGAGGTGCCCAGTCTGTCGGCAGTTGTTGCAGGCCTTGTCATTCGTGCAATTGGCGGCAAGGTGGCCTTCCTTGTAACAGTTATTGCATAGCCCCAGACCACGAGAAGGCCGCTCAGGAGCTGGGCAGTCCCTTGCTAAGTGTCCAACCTTGTCACAACTATGACAGATGCCCTCATTTGGGCACTTGCTAGCCGTGTGCCCAGGCTCTTTGCAGTTCCAGCAAAGTGCTTTCGCAGTGCATTCTGCTGCTATGTGCCTGTCCAAGAGGCAGCCCTTAGGCATGAGTTTAATTCTCTCAATATAAGAAAATCAGGTGAGAGCTGCAGTTCGCATAATTTGCAAAATGAATCATGACAAAAAATGACTACAAACATGCTAATGGGGGACTGACTGACTGAATCCATTGATTTCATTTATGAATAGATACGACAATTTCATGACACCTAGAGTAACAGCCACTCAATTGCAAAGAACATTTAACAGTGGACAGGTAGATAGATCTGAGGCCCACTTATCCACAAATATGTTTGTTCGTCCCATATGACAAGAAAAATGAGATAAATTAATCCTTTTAGACCAGTTCAAAAAAAAATAATGAAAGAAAAATTGAAGGCATAAGAGGGGAGAATACTGATTTATGATTTCTGCTTTCATATTTGATTTATTTTATTTTCCTTCTATAAACATAATCGTGTCACCATGTTGAGTCTTTCTACCAAAGCCTAGTAAGGTGGGTGCCTTTGCACCTTGTAATTGCTTTTTCTCAGCCAACCATAAGCTTCAAGGGAGAATTCCCAATTAAGCCTAAGGTCTGACCTGCTGGTAAAAAGTGCTCGGACTGGCAATGTTTCAACTGGTGAAAGGTAGAAATGAACACTCCATCCAGATTATGGAACATTTTCCTTAAAAATGACATCAAGGAAAATAGAGTCAGCCTTGGGATCTCCTTTCTGGTTGTTTGGGTGTCAATAAGGAATGATTATAAGAAAATGAAAGCATGAACAAGAAATCTATGCTTATTAAATTCAAGAATATCATTTTTAGAATGTTGAAGGAAAAAGATTTTCACGGTAAACAAATAGGTTAAAAATGACATCAAGGAAAATAGAGTCAGCCTTGGGATCTCCTTTCTGGTTGTTTGGGTGTCAATAAGGAATGATTATAAGAAAATGAAAGCATTAACAAGAAATCTATGCTTATTAAATTCAAGAATATCATTTTTAGAATGTTGAAGGAAAAAGATTTTCACGGTAAACAAATGGGAAATTCTTTACCCAGGAAGGCCACAGTTATTGCAGACAGCTACATTTGGACAGTCTCTTGCATAGTGTCCAGGTCGCTTGCAATTCTTGCATAAATCTGGTCGCCTGCATATATAAAGAACTCCAATTAGCAGAAATTTCTTTGCTTGCCCAAATGAACAAGATTTTAGTTTGAAGAAGTATTTTCTGTTAAAAAATGTGTCTTCAAATCTCACACAATAGGGGAAAATATCATTATTACAAGCAACAAGACGCTGACACAAGACCATCAGATAGACAGCTTGAATCAACTTGTGCCTATCACAACATCTTGATCCAATTACACAAACGATGCCCAATCCAATGCTCCTATCCAATACCTTCCAAAACTGGATTAACTCTGGCCAAACCTGATTTCAATCACATGGTCTGCAACAGGATTCTTTTTTTTTCCCTTTCATGAATGCACTTATGTTGCCAATTAGAAAAGAAATGTAATATTTGCTTAGGAATCTTAAACAATATGCAACTTCACATGTATGCGTCCAAGAATTGCATATCAACTTTGTAGTCTTCTTCTGACGTACCAAACTGCTAATCCAGTAATCATTTCAGACTCATACCATGATGAAAACAACAGCAAATAGCAAAGTGATAACACAATAACCATCCTAGAAGGTACTGTGATGAAAACAACACATTCAAGTGTGCAAATACATGTTTCAAATAGATAAATCTTCAATAAGCATCTCTAATTCATAAATGAGATAGGAAAGGAATAAAGTGGCCCTAACAAAGAACATTATACAATTGTTATTGTAATATTTACATATATAATAGTACAAAATTTGTAATGTCCACAATGAAACTCATTAAATTTGTGATGCCAATCGTGCAACTCATTCTCCCAAAATCCAATGACAATCAGATAGAGGCATCCTATCCAATTATATTGACGCAAGGACATGTTCAAAATAGGATTATAGAGAGCCCACTTATTTTAACAGAAACGAGCAAAAATAATGACCAATCATATGCACCATATTGGAAATTTTCATACTATGTTTTCCCAGAGTTAGTATCCAGCAAATAACTGCCTTGTCAATGAGGCGCCCGCCTCGCCGACTAGGCAGACGGTCTAGGCAGCAAGTGGTTCTACCACCTTGGCCTGCCTAGACATTTTTAAAACATAGGTGGCGGTATCTGCACATTTCTGAGCAAGCAACTGTGTTATTAACCAGAAATAAACCACGTTCCTCTTTGATATAAAGGTTATAGTATATTACTTAGTGACAAAATAGAGAACCATAAATATTATGACTTAGTAACAAGGTAAAGAACTACATGAAACAAACCAACTGAAAAACGTGGATTATACAACAAAGAAAGAAGATCATCAATATCAAGCAAAAACATTAAATAAAAATAAAAGATCCAGTATACCACTCTGAGAGACAATGAGCAAGATGAAATCCACTTCAGATTATCATGGAAGCGACTAACGGCAAGGGGAGAAAACCAAACAAACCTAGAACCGCGGAAATTCCTCCTGTATGGTGCATCACGGTAGGAGGAACGCTCAGTTCTGATCTTGCGATCCCTCTGCGGACTACTGCTGCTCTGGCTCATCTTCTAACTTTCTTTTATGCAATCACCAAACGCTACTGATCTGCAATCACCATTTTCAAAACTGCCACCATCACAAACACCACCGCCAACTTCCTCCCTGTCCACAGGACAACCATACACCCAAGAACCATCTCCATGAGACCATATCAATCCACCAGCATGCTCCTTCCAAAAAGAATAAAATCCAAAATCCCAAAACAACAAGCCCGCGCCCAACACAGACAACACCTTCTCCACTCCTGACAACGTGCCTCTCGCCATAATCCCATCAACCTCAAATGGCATAGCTTCGACCACAAAAAATTGCAATGCCCTCCACATGTTGTTACGAAATGAAAGAATCTGACCCAAAACTAAACAAGAAAAAGACCACCAAAAAGACCACCCGAATTCAACATCCCTTCACTGCCAGTCCCACATCAATACGTCGGGCTCTAATCCTCCATGTAGATCAATGGATGAAGACAACCCAGGTACTCAGAGAATCCCTAACAGCCATTACTGAGTGGGAAGGCATTACCGCAAGAACCGCTGTAGAAACAGCACACAAACAAGGCGGAAAAAAAAAAGGCGACCAAATCCGAAAAATTAAAACCCCAACAGCCAAAACCCTTCAAGATATCTATCACCCGAAGCCTTCAAGGATCAGGCGAACCGAACCACACAGGAATTCAGCAAAACTAAACCCACTCGCCAAAGAAATCACCAAATCAAGGCGTTCCGCGGCCGCAGAAAAATGATTAAAACGAGGGAATAAAAAGGGATCCTGCGCAACGGCTGCCAGAACAACCCTAGAACGAGGAAAAGAGGAAAGAAAATTAAATAAGTAAAATCCAAATAAGGAGAAAACTAAAGAACTGCCGCTGGCAGGATTTTAAAAACTACACCACCAATTATCTCGATTCTGCGAAGACGCCAAGAAAAAGGAAGGGGAAAAAAAAGGAAAACGGGAAGATTCTTGGGATCGTATAACCAAATGTACTGTGGTCGCCAAACTCCCCTCGTTCCATCTGAGTGAGGAGATTTTGTTCGAAATGCTAAGATACCGACCTTGTTTTCTCCTTCTTCGTTCCCGATCCGGGATGGCGTCGGAAAAGCTTCCCCACTCCACCACCACCACCGTCTCCGGGGCACTTCTCTACCTGCGCTCCTCCATACCCGAAAAAGAGGCCTGGTCTGGACTATGGATTAGGGTTTTGGTGCGACATAGATAACAAGTTTTTTTTAAATACATATTCCAGTTGCAGTCCCATGCCATGCACCGCAAATTATTAGTTTCGAAAAAAATAATTACAAAAAAATATATGTTCAAAAATATTAATATATTTTTTTGTGAATGTTAAATTAGTTGTTTAATAAATATTAAAAGTTCAGAATCATTATATTTAATTAAAATATGAATTGAAAAAGAAAATAAAAAAGTGAGATGAAGGTTATTATTATTATCCTATGAGATTATCTCAATATATATTGTGTTGAAACATGGATTAAGAGAAAAATGAGACTATCTTAATCATGATAATAAATATTAAAATTTATTATTATTATTCTAAGAAACTATCACAATATTAACAACAATAACAACAACAATAATAATAATATGATAATAAGAGGAAAAAATAGGATATAGAAATATTAAAAGAGAGATTGATTATATATATAGTATATAAGAATTTTTTGTTACAAAGAGAGAGAGAGAGAGGGGAGAGAGAGGGATCATGAGAGAGAAAGAGAATTAACAAGAGAGAGAGAGAGGAGAGAGAGAATTAATAAGAAAGATGAGAGAAGGAGAATTAATGAGAGAGAATTAACAAGTGAAAGAGATATTAATAAGGAATAAAGAGTGGGAGAAAGAATTTAAGCGAAAAATATAATTATCAGGTGTTGACATGTAGCACTAGGAAACTCTATTTTATATATATTGTATAGATAGTATAGATTCTTATCAGACTATCCTATTTGTATGTGTACACTCTTTTAAACTTTTTTAGCACCTCAAACATAATTATATTCTGGTTCAACAACATAGTGAATTAGAAATATGTCTTTATATATTTTAACATTAGTCTTATATATTTACGTTTTTAGCTTTAATGCTTACTGTTTACTTCTGTCAATTATTCTCTTAATTCTACCAAAGTTACACATGAGTTTGAATTCAAGTCACTTTGAAAAAGTCATTTGTATCTTTGTTTGAATTTTAAGTTTTATTTGTTGCATCGATTGTTAATGTAGTCAAAATATTTAAAAAGATAAGATTTTTAGGTCGTCTTAAAAATGTCCCACGTGTCCGTACAACTCGATTTCTGATCAGGTGATCTAAAAAAATTGTAAGAATAAAAAGATATTATTAGGTTTGAACTAGTATGGTCATTTTTATTGTTCATTGGGGTCCAATTTTTCATTTTATAGAGTTATTTCAAGTATTTTCATTTATTTTTAACATTGATTTGAAGAATATTCTATGAATATTTACTTCTTTTAAATGATTCTAAATTATAATAAATTTATAGGGACTAATATCAAAATACATAAGACATAGAAATTAATTCTGAATTTATTATATTTATAAGAATTGATATCAAAAGAGTCCTTATATTTTTTACTATAAAGTATTGCTTGCTGCACAAAATGGCATCTGATCAGATGGGGGATGCAAATTTTTTTATTTCTCTAGAAAGCTAGGGGAGGTGAGGACAATCCCAAGTTAAAAAAACCTTAAATAATAAAATCGTATCCCCATGCAATTCAACAGTTCAGATCACGCCGAACACAATCCCACACCGCGACACAACGCAACGGTGCTGCAGGGTATTACTCTGTTACTATAAACCAATCTTTCGATTCGAAACAAATCTGGTTAAATCATAAATGTGAGGCAATGAACTCTCGTGATGCCCAAAAAAAAAGTGATGCCCGTTTCCCTCTTAGAGCCAAATTCTTAAAAACCAAAGAGTAATATTTGCTGCACTGCCAAGTGGAGATGCACCATCTAACAATGCAACAAGATTTTTTTTTAAATTTTTAGGTTGACCTCAAATGCAGCTGCACCATATGCAGCAAGAGAAATTTTCTATGCAGCAAGAGATTAAGTTGACCTAGACCGATCGGACAATTCAAAAAATTATAAAAATAAAAAACTATTAAATTTAACCTATTAAAGACTTTTTTAATTATCCTTCGTAATTCAATTTTCTTATTTTTTAAAAACTTCGGATTACCCAATCAAAGATAAACCTGTACGGACATATGAGACTTATTTAGATCGACCCAAAAAAGATTCCAAAGAAAACCCCCACTTTGCTGCAGCAAGTATAACTCGTTCTTAAATGGAAGCTTCGAAGCGCTTACTCAGAGGCCCGCCAAATCAGCAGTAACCACCCTTCTATTTGCTTAGGACACCCGAGTTATCAAATCGATTCACCTCTTCTGATTAAACTTAACACCTCCTATTTAGTTTCATCAAACCCACATGCAACAGGGGCTAAAAGTCACAATAACGGGCTTCTTGTGAGCGCAGGCTCAGGGGAAGCCACCACCCCACCATTGCCTATCGGACCGAGACACAACGGGCTTTCTGAAACTTCGGAAGGATGTCGGTGAGAATACACTCAATAAATCAGCCATTAGATCTGTGATTATCAGAGTTTTTCTTGGAAGGGGCTATTAGGAGTTCATATGAAACATGCAAACACAAGTTTTGCCTCAGTCCCCCTTATATATGATATGTACAACATATGTATGCCAAATAAACCACCAATGATATCCATAAGATGCCTCCACTTTGTAGTTCAGGTCTGTTAAAGGTGAACTATATGTCAGAAACCAGCTCCTCGGTTTCAGCAAGGTTGCCTTGAATCCATCTCCCCAACATTTCCAACGAAGCCTTGGGCTGATCCATTGGAACCATGTGACCAGCATCATGGACCTGTAATGTAGTTATGCTTAGTTAGCACAGATCAGAAGAGAAGCAATCCCATAACTGTTTCTTGGGATACAAAGCAGAAAAATTGTCAGGGTCCGTTTGGGATTTTTCGAGTTCAAACACACAAGATTTAAATTTTCAAGGCAGAAGTCGGGAAGACCTTTAAGAAGCTGAGAGGTCCATGGTTTTTCAACAATCCTGCTTCTGTTCCGTCCACGACAAATGGTTTGGAAGGAGAGGATACAAAATCTTGTTGACCAGACCATTCCATGGAATGAACCCACCTTGAATTTCCTGTAGAAGTAAGAATCTAGTGTTATATTTAAGAAATATGAATAGAAAAATTCTTTTATAAAAGAAAAAGCCTTCATCAGACATGCACTACATTTTGAACTAAATGACCAACGGACACAGTGGATCAAAAACTACTAACAACTTTAGCTGTTTCTGTCGTTGCATGCAGCATGAGCAGGATGAACATCATACACATCAAAATATGCCGGACAACATCCTGATCACACAACCATTATGGGATAGACATGCAAGGGTGTCAATCTTTGTTCTGCCACTTCACAATGAGACACATGGCCATATGTCCCGTGACCCACTCTGAAATAATGTTTCAATAGCTTAGCAGCCACTTCTGTAATTATATCAAAGCAGAAAAGGGTGGATGTAGCCTAATGACCAGGCATGTTGCAAGAAAGTGCCCATGCAGAGGCAGAGTGCGGCCTCCCAGCTACTTCTGTAATTATATCGAAAAAGAAAGAGTGGGTGTAGCCTAATCTCTAGGCATGCTGCAACAAGAAAGTAGCCAGGCAGAGGCAGAGCACAGCCTCCTAGCTATTGTTGTCTAGGTTATGGTTTTATCTATCCATGTGGAAAAGTATATCCATGTGGAGAAGTATTGTGATCAATTTCTACAAAGTAAAGTGCAGTTTTGCCCATGTAAATCTGGGACAGACTATCAATATTGATTGTTCCAAATAGAAAGCTTTGTTCGTGTAGTCATCTCCAAACAGAAACAACACCATGCTGTAAAAAAATGATTGCTTCGCTACTCCTGTAAATACATCAACACAGAAGGGTAGTTACATGGGTGTGGCCTAATCACAAGCAATGGTGACTTAAACGCACTTGTACAAAAAACTGATTTTAGCTCTCACTTGATAAACATTTTAGAATGGCATTTTTATGGAAAAAAATACTTGACTTTTTGCTAACAGCTGCCCTTTAAGAAGATTTATTTTTAAGGATTAGATCTGGATGGTGGCTTAAGCATATAACTTGCAAAATAAAGGGTGACGCCAACGTACAAAAAGTTAGAAGCCCAACCTCTTGAATTTTAGAAGATGAATAGAAAAGAAAGAAGTGATCTTACCTAGCCAGTTGCATATCAGATCGTATTCTCCTGCATATACAAGAAGCTTTATGCCATCCTCAAGAAGAGCTGGAATACCAACTTCCAAATTTCTCATCCAGTCGGTTAACATAGCTTGATAAACTGTCGGGCTACAGGAGACAAAATCTATATCCCCGACCCCGAGGGCATTTCTAACAGACTTCTGGTTGAGAAATTTCTCCAAATTTGAGAAATCATAACAGAGTCTCCCTTCACACTGCTTTCTAATGTCATAGTACTGCAAGTACATGGTAAATTTAGAGTCAGATGAGAACTCAAATTAAGAAACCATCAAAATGTACAAGCAGTGAACATCCATGACACTTACATTTATCTCTCCCGCAACTCCCAAAATTGAATTGAATATGCTGTTGCAAACCAAATATGAAGCTATGCAAGACACTGAACCTGAGGTTCCTGCACGATAATTGTAAATATTAAAATCTGCCCCTACAGAAGATCATAATGAAGTAATAAGCCATCTAAAAGACAGCATTTACACTAAAAGCTATTTTTAAAGGTTACTGGCAACATTTTCATGATGCAAACCCAAAATAAGTATGAGTGACAAGAAAGTACCGCAAAGCTTGATAGCAAATTCACATGCAGGTAAAAGCTTGTTGATGCGCTTGTGGTCAGTTTCCTTAATTATCCCCATTTCCAATGCATAATCTGTGTAGGCTTGGTATTGAATTGCAGGATCAGTAAGCCCATTGCCAATTGCAAAACCCTGTGAGATCATTTCACGTTTGACATAAAGAATCAACCAGAGTTACCAGACAATGAGAGATAAAGATCTAAACTACAGAGTAGATAAATACCTTCAAGTTAATGTGAATGCCTTCTTTAGCTTTGTTTCCTTGGTGAATCCTACTTGCAAAAGCAGGAATGTAGTGACCAGCATAAGATTCCCCTGTTATATAGAAGTCATTCTTTGCATACTCGGGGTGCTCAGTAAAAAGTGCCTGGAATTAGAAGAGTGAGAAGGGAGCATAGGTCATTTGACTTCCTAAATTCCATCCAAAAAAAGAAGACTGAGAATCCCTTTTAATAAGAGAGGTGCTTTCTTGTTGTCTCCACACCCAGCAGTCGCATGCAATTCATGCCAACATGGAAAGTCATCAGTCATCACTAAGGAAGCAATGGACTATTTTATATATTCACATGGAGTGTGCAGCAAAGTCAGAGTCCAGGATGTAAATGGTTAACAACAGTTCCAATCCAGCAACTTAAAATTAGAAAAAAAGGAGACCTGCCAGAAATTGTAACATGACTTGATAGTAGTTAGTAACACAACGAAAACTAAAGTAGTTTCTTTTAAAAGTGCTAAACTGATCTCAACTTTGTTACGAGGAAAATTTTTTCAACTTCATAAATGATTTTCATTGCCTATTCAATTTCGGTGCATAATCGAGAAGCAGCAGAATGATTGTCAACTCAACGAGCACATGAACATGTTTATTATCACTTTTCTAATGTACTGATATACTTCTATTCCCGTGGAAAAAATGATAAATCAACATTGAACATGATCAAACACTCCACAATTTCTAAAAGAATGGAACTCAAATGACATAACCTATAGACCTGGAAAGGAATCACTGGAAACATTAAAATACTCGCATATGACTCAAACATTGGATTTCAAGTTTTGTCTCACAGCCCTAGACTTGATTGTATTCAGTATTGGACAAGACAATCTGCCACCTCATAAAATATTTTATTTTCAACCAATACAGTAATTATGACAAAACACCAAGGTTTATGTACCAGTGTCAAGGGAAAAAATACAAACCTGCAGGAAATCGTATAGATCATCACTGACACCCTTTTCATTATGACGGATGTCACGCTTGTCAGAGCTGAAGCTAAAACCAGTTCCCGTGGGCTGATCAACGTATATAAGATTTGATATCTGAAGACATTCAGAATTAGTATGCTATACAATTTGCACTGTAGATGAAACTGATGTGAAATAAGAAGAGAAAAGGAACAAAAGAAAATCTATAAGAAGAAAAAAGGAAGACTCAAGCAATCTCTGTAACATTCATCATGGGAACAGCTTATGAACCCCTTGAAATTCATTGTTATGAACATCTACTGTAAACATGACCACCCTAAATATAGAGTTTAGCAAGCCATAACATTTTCCACCCAATAAAATATCTCAAGCAAGTCATATCCCCATAAAAGACACCGGCAGACAATGTGGAGAACTTAAGCTATAAAACAAGATTACAAAAATTTGTACAAATCTGGCAAATTGCATTATCATTCTCAGGCTTTATCTGAGTGCAGAATTATACTCTATACATATCCTAATATTTTTGTACGAACATCTTCAACAATTTAAAATTGTGCAAAGATATCATCAGCAGCAAAGGTATTTTCACATCAGAGGAGGGAACATGTATCCAGAGCATTCAAAAGTTTATTGAGAGACTTCTCAAGGATGTAGCTATAATTTAAAACCCAACAAAAATTTTGAAATTTATACATTCATCCACTAGCCAGCATTAACAAGTAAGACTCCAAAATTTTGAAGATACTTATTTTTATAATATTACAAGTTCGACATCAGGCACATCCTCCCTTAAAAATGACAAAAATGATAACAAAATTATGTGAAATAAATATTGTTAGTTCGTCACCATCAGTCAGGAAAACATTCAAACATGCCTCTTGAATAGGTGACGTTCCAAATTGAAGATCCCCTGTTCTTGTCGGTATCATATGCCAGAGATGAGGCATCTGCTTTTTTGACATGAAATGCAACACAATCTGACCATTTTTGTTATTCTTACTCCTGGCCAAGAACATGCTTAAACATGTCTTTTAATACAGCTAATACTCCAATTTCATTTGTTCGTAATAAAGAAATTGAGAAATAATCAGAAATTGATATTTGTTGTGTCTCTCTCCTGGATTTTTTTATCCTTGCAAGATCAATACTCAGTCACATGCAGATGTATAGAATCTGTTTCTTTCTCGAAATTTCCAACAAGCATGACTCTCCTCATGGGTGTAATCAAAGGAGTATACAATGTTAATATAATGCAGAATATTTTGAGAAGAATGTTTTAAAAAAGATAAGTCATTCAAATTAGTCTGAGTAGCTCTTATAGAACAGTGTGGAAATTTCAAGGATTCTGAACAGAAATGAATTACAAATACTGGTTGCACCCCATGGAAACATTAACAACAAAAGGTAAAAAGGCCAAGAAAATTCAAGACAAACTTTTTTGTACCTTATCCCAGCCATAGTTGTTCCAGACAAGAGATAGGTTATTAGATATGGAGAATGGCCCATTCTCATAGAAAAGAGCCAACTCGCTGCTACACCCTGGTCCTCCAGTCAACCAAATGACAACAGGATCCTTCTTGCTATTCCTTGACTCAAAGAAAAAATAGAACAGCCTACAAGTAACAGAAAAATGTCAAAAAGAAGAAAACTTATCTGCATAAACATAAGCATAAGCTTCAATAGCAATAGGTGATAAAAGATGGTACTCCCTCCGTCCCACATCGATTGTTGTAAATGCTACACTAACATGTCAGGACATGTTTTCCTGCTTGTAAATATTACAGAGCAATTACTCTATTTCTCCAAACAAAAACTCTGCTGAGAATGGCTACGCCACCCTCATGCCATGTAAAAGTTGCTTTGCAACACACTCTGAAGTAGTGCCTTTTTGGGGGGAAAAAAACTATGACAATCAAAGTGGGACGAAGCGGCTATACTTAAGAGCTTATGACCCATTTGGTTGGAATATAATTTTGATAAATATATACTTTTCTGAGAAAAATAAGGACACGACTAGATTGGAAATAGCCGCAATATCATACTTTGTTCTTTTACCGGTAACATATCCCCAGACCAAGAGAAATCTCTAGCAGAACATATCCAGTGCTATTCTACATCTGAGACATTCTTTCCTTCCGTCTTTTTTTTTTAAAAATCTAAGGTGGATGATGAGGCATTCTGATGGAAAACGAAAACACAGCAAAGGTCAATATGATCCCGGAGATATCAAAATAAGTTCGTAACTTGACGTGTTCGGACCACATTGTGCAGGGCAGGAGCCTGCAAATTACAACATAATTGAATCCAGAGCCAACCGTAACCAGAATCTTCACATTTTATCATTCAGATTTACCCGAAAACCTATAAGATCCCGTTAACCATCAAAACCAAGTTCCACCCAGATAATTAATGCTAGATCGCATGAACTTTACCAATCGGAGTCCTGATCCCACCCCCCCCGGGGACCCATTAAGGCAGTAACACGGCGCCAATCAATCAGAACCAATTCAAACACAACCAAATCTCCTAAACTCCAACACAACAAAATTTGACCAAAAACAGCACAATCGGTGTTTACCTGGCGTCATAAGAATGCGCGAGCCGGTAGTACCCAGCATGGTGCCCGAGGTCATCGACCGAGACATCTCCGACGCCTCCATCGCCGGCCCCCACCAATCCCGGGAACACGAAACGCTTCTCCACGATCCTCTTCTCGCCGGCGTCCAAAAGACCCTCCGACGCGTGCGCGGAGGCGTCCCGGGGAAAGAGATTGAGCTCCCGGATGAGCTTCTCCGCCTCCGCCCTGGGGAACCTGGCGTCGGACGGCAGCCGGAGGCCGTCGTCGGCGGAGGCGGAGATCGAGAAGAGGAGCAACGCGAGAACCAGAGAGAGGGTTCCCATGGTGAGAAGCTCCAACAGACTAGGGTTCGCCACGAATACGATGGCTTTGTTGGCAATTAGCAGCGCAAGAAACTGAACTATTTAAAGAGTTCTCTCTCTCTCTCTATAACCAACACCGCCGAGAAGGTGTAGTGGTGGAGTGAGGTGGTATTCAAGAGGAGGCGTGCAAGTGAGATGATGGTGGCGTGACGGCCAATCGGGAGCATGTGGTTCCCTACTTAATGTCACCTTCTTCAGGTGACCGCGGCTGGGGAGGGGGATCGGGTTTGGTGTTGGAAAAGGGTGAGGAGGTAAGCGTATGTCGAGTGAGCTCATCTCAAAAGAGACGCGTCGCGTAACGAACGGTCTTTGTGCGGTTGCTATTTGTCCGATTCCGGGCTTCCGTTGTGCTACTATTGGTAAAGTGCGACTCCTAATTCTTTACATGTTATTTATTTGGGTTCTTTAAGTATAAGTCTTTATAATCTTTTGATGTTATAATAAATCCTCTAATCTGACTATTTATAAATAAATTTACAATCATAACTTCCTTACAAATAAATCTTTTTAGGGACATATTCGTAACACTCTCCGGAGTTTATTTGTAAGCTGTAGGGGCCTTTCATTAATTCACGGTAAATTGTGGGATTTATTTGTAAATAGTCAGGGAGATTTATTTATAATATCAAAAAATTATAAAGTTTATATGTAAAAAACTATATTTACTTTCTTGTAAAATAATATATAATATTATATTTTTAAGATGTAAAATATAATATTCTTATCAATAATTTTTTTTAAAACTGAATTTAATCCACCCAGTAAAAGAGGGTTTTGGATCTTGGACTTCAGAAGAGAGAAATCTGAATTTTATCTTACTTTGAGGGTACAATGTGCAGTTTAAAACGCCAATAATTTGATATAAATAGTTAAAAAGAATTTTACAATGTTTTTAATTTTTATATTGTTGTAAATAATTTCACTTCACTGTTGCAAAAATGTCCCTAGTCGAACATTCGTTAAGGATGTAATGAATTTTCTTGCTTTAATTATTAAATTTAATATTTGGATGAAAATATCCCTATAAAAAAGAGTATTTTTTATTAACATATTATCTCAAAGAGAGATAGAGAAATCAGATATTTAAATATTTTTAACTTTGATTAAGAGTTAACCAAATTTAGCTAAGAGATTCTTAAGAGTTAACCAAATTTAGCTAAGAGATTCTTAACAAACTGCTAAAGGACAACAATGACAGCGATATTTTTGCCACTATTTTGTTGCAGTGAGATTATGGGATATTTTTGTTGCAGTGAAATTATGTATAAAATAAGGTAAATAAATTTATAATTAAAATAAAAAAGTATGTTGACAAATATCCGTTAAAAAAAAAAATCCCAACAACGTCAAACTAAACCAAAAGACGCCCATAAAAATGCAACTATATTTACAATGAAGTACCTTATAACTGGTAGGATCCGAGCATTGTCGAACAGAATTTGGTTATGTTTTAACTTCAGTATGGCCAAAACAGTTAATAGGAGAATAAGAGCATAATAAGAAGTCTTATTTATAGAATAAGACTAATCTTAATTTGATAGACAGAATAGTTTATACCGCGCTAGAATTATTTATACTAGAATAAGGAGATAGGCAATTCTACCTTAGATTCAAAAATTACTTATTATTCCTATTCTACCAATGGATCTCACAGAATTATCAAAGTTAAATATTTTTTATTCTAGTATACGTTATTTCGGATAAATAATTCCGAATAATCTATTCTGCAAATAAATTGAAGTTAAGTATCTAGTATGTCTTCGGTTTTGTGTGTTTACTTTTACGTTTGAACATTTATCTTTTAGACATTTGTTTATTTACTTGTTTTGCTTCCTTACTTTCTTCGTTGCTGTAAATTTCACATTTCTATTCTTTCCCCTCTCATCTGATCTCCCTCGCCTTCCGCTTCTCTCCTCTTTATGCTGGTTCAACGTGCAGGTCTTTACTTTTTAATCATTTGCCTTTTATAGTTATTTATTTATTTCTTTTCTCTTCTTTTACTTTCTTCTTCACTCTAGATCTCACGTATCTTCCTTTTGTCCCCTTTTCTCCTTCCCCTCCCTCCATGTCATGTTCTTTCTCTTATCTATCAGTGTAAAATATTTTTTTTCATACATACACAATCTAAGTATCTTTAATCATTTAAAAGATGACTGAATAGAAGTTGTTCAACTTCATGCGAGAATGCAACTAAGTTTTTTCAACTTCCCAAGTTATCATGGATCTCCAAGAACACAAATCTAGGATTTGAAAGAGCATTTATTACTGTAGAACATGGAGAAGCACTCATAGTGAAGATGGCACAAATTAGGGTTGCAAATAATAATTCATAACTTAATTATTTGAACGATTATTAGTTTATAGCTCAGTTAATGGATAATCTTTTTAAACTGATATGCATAACATATAAGGTAACATATACGGAAAAAAAAATTGATCGTTTACATAGGATATACCAAGTATTGATTATCTAACTGATTAACATTTTATAGAATAATTAACAGATAGTCTTTCTAAACTGATAGCTTACTGCGCATGGTCACGGATCCACCAAATCCAATCCATTTGCATCCCTAAGTAAAATGCTCTATTTTAACAATTGTTGACACAAATAGACACAACGCAAAGGATATTACATGCATCGCTTATCCAGAAAAGTTGATCACTGAAAATCTTAGTGATTCAAAAGTCTTTGAACAACAAACACACCCACTTGGGAACCGGACTTTGACATCCATTTGCCGTCACTTTTCTGAAAAATGTGTGCATGTAACAACAACGGCCTCAAGTGTAAACAAGTTTGTCACTAGTAAGAATTGTCAATGATTAAGCGTGACATCGAGCTGAGCCGAACCGAGCCAAGGCATGCTCGAGCTCAAACTCAAGCCTAAAGACCAACTCAAGCTTGAGCTTGAAAAGAAATACCTGAGTTCACCTGAGTTAAAGCCGAATCCACGTGGCAAAAGGGTAATATTTACTGCACTGACCTTCCTAGTAACGCAATACGTTAAGAAAAAGTTTGTTTTTTTCTGAAAGGCCCAAAACTGTTGGAAGATCACATGGGCACTTTGGGCCCAATGCTCGCAGGCCCACATTGCTGGACAATGCACGTGGCTAGGATTTGTTCGGCCCAAAGCTAATAACCCAAATCACCGGAAAACTTAGCTCCACTTTGATAACGGGATATTCTTTCTTGAATCTTAGATTATTTCTGATTTAACTCATTTTTTTCTTTGGTACTTCGGGTTACGAAATCCTAGTTATCCCTCTATCAAAAGGGGGGCATAGATGCTGGGGGTAGGAGTAGAAAAAGGGATAACCGAGACAGGACTAAGTACCAACAATACTGTTCTGCCAGGGCTTTAGCCCCGAAGCCGAAGTCTCAAAAGTTTTCCATGCCTCATAACTATTCTCCTTCTCCAACAATCTATAAGTGCTGACACGTGAGCTGGACAAGTTGTTTGTGTACCAAGTTGACTTGGTTATGGGCTGGGGATTTACAATTGTATAAAAGAAAATAATTTAATTTTTTTGGTGCGGACAAGCTCGCGAGCTAATGAATTGAGCTACACCGGGCTCGGACTTGACTAGGTGTTGGATTCAAGCTCGTTGACTCGGCATAAATCGAGTTGTGCACGAACAACTCGGCTCATTGCCAGCTCCGTCATCATCTACATCCTCGCCCATAGCCTTCTCCGCGATGTTTCTTGTCAAGTAACATAATTGAACAGTATAAAAAAGTTTCTTTAATGATTTTTTTCGCATATATATCTTTGAAAAATATTGTATTTGCATCTATACTTCCAACTCTCATATATTGTCATCAATATTACTAAAATCTTCATAAAGAATGTACTTGTACCCTTCCATCTAAAGTTTTGCATAGATGCCCCTAAATTTATTAATATTTTTCACATATACCTTTCAATTCACTAAAATTTTGTATATATATCCTCAACACCCTTGATATTAAAAAATAACTTGCTGCACCACACATGGCCGAGTTGAAACAGGCCACCCCGTCCTACTCTGCCACGTGCACAGTCGCACATGGCACATGTTTTACTCTGTTTAATAGGTGCAAATATATTTGGCACAATGACATGAATCTTCTTTTATAAAATACCAACTACATGAAGCGATCTGATTAAAATATCAATGTCAAACAGTTGTTCAAAAATAGAGTGGACTAAAAGCTCCTCTCATTCCTTAGAAGTTTTGAAAATTTTGATTTTACTATTTTATAGCATAAATCTCGTTTGAGAACTACTAAAAATTCATATGTGTATATATATACTAAATTAATTAAAATACAAATTAGCATTTTTATAATAAAATAAGAATATACTATTGACATTATTTTGGAGACGAGAGGAACACGAAGGAATGATGTAAAAAGAGTACTTGCCGAAGAGCTTATTTACACGCAGTATTCGACCTCTCTTTTATAAGGGTAAATCCCATTTATGCAAAAAATTTACAGTGTAAAGATGTGCGAGGATGCCAACGAGGAACTCTTATGCCATGGTTTGAAAATGGAAAGAAAGATAAAATCCGGATTTTTTTAATGGCTTAATTTGTCATTTCAACTTAATGTTACCCTCCCCTTTAACCCAAAAATCCTTCATTAACGCTCTGAATTTGCTATTATGTACTGCTTAAGCTTCCAGTAAAGGTTGTTTGGTGTGTCATAAAATATCGATTTGGGAACTATTAATTCTAAATTGCTAAAAATAAAATTTTAATTTTAAAATTACTGATTTTCAAATCTCCAATTTTGGTTTCAGAAGTTTTGAGTTGAAAATCAAAATCAGCTTAAAAACTTCACATATGAGTTAATAGATTTTTGAAATACAGTAATTTATGACATTTTAAATCGTACAGATATTATAACATAATTTAGAACACTCCTAATATAAAAAAATACTGCTTTATATTATTTTACAATGTTTTACATATTTTACAGCACACGAAACGAAAAAACAAACATAACCTTATTTTCCCGTGTGATGTGGAGTAGCTTTGATTTATGATTAACCTGCTCCTTCTAGACAATAAGAATGAGAATAAGTTAGCTTTGTCTTCAATCAAACATGATCTTGGTCCCGTTTGGTATCGGGATAGAAAAGGAGAAGAATAGGGATAAATTAACCTAGATTAATTTATCCATATCCTTATTCTGTGATGTGTTTGGTATGTGAGGGGATAAGAAAAAAGTTAATCCTATTCTCTATTTGGTGAGAATGAGCACAGTATGGAAGATAAGTTGTGAAAAAGACATTGCTACCCTTCTAATCTAAAGTAACATGGGTATTATATTATTTTATGTAATATAACTATATATTCAATATATATGTAGTATATTAAGTGTAAATATTTTTTTATTTTTTATTACTCGTATCATGATACACTAAACATACTTAATTCAAGTTATTGAATTTAATTATATTTTAAAGACACTCAATTTATACTACACATAATTAACATATAATTAGAATATAATAATATATTAAATAAACTTAATAGTATTATTCAATATAGTAAATGAACCATTATTAAAGTTAATTATATTATTATTTTATAAATCCAATGTAATACTAATGTCTATTAGTACTAATACTAGTATGTAAGTACTAATACTAATATAAGATAATAATATATGTATTATATTATATAATAATCTATTAAAATATTTATTAGTGTTATTTAAAATAATAATGTATATTATTATATTACATATAAAATATATTAAAGACGCTTATAGATTTATTTAAGTATTATATATATTATTTTAAGTATTATTGAATTTAAGTATATATTAAAGTATATATTAAAGTACACATTATGTCATTAGCTAGTAATGAAGCCGTTATTGAATTTAAGTATATTATTTTATAAATCCAATGTAATACTAATACTTATTAATACTAATATTAGTATGTAAGTACTAATATTACTAATATAAGTACTAATATTAATTTAAGATAATAATATATGTTATTTTATAATATATAATAATATATTAAAAAACTTATTAGTACTATCTAAGATAATAATATATATTATTATATTATGTATAATAATATATTAAAGATGCTTATTACTATTATTTAGTATAATAATATATTCCATCCGTATTGCTTTGATTCATATTTCTATTTAATGACATAATGTCATTAACTAGAAATAAAGTTGTTATTAGAGTTAATTATATTACTATTTTAAGAACACGATGTAATACTAATACTTATTAGTACTAATACTAATAATTTAAGTACAAATACTAATTTAATATAATAATATATGATATTATATTATATATAATAATATATTAAAATACTTATTAACACTATTTAAAGATAATGATATATAAGATAAATATAATAATATATTCTATAGGTGGTATCGATTTGATTAAGAATTTTATTTAATAATATATTTAACGTCATTAGATAGTAATAAAATAATTATTAGAGTTAAATATATTATTATTTTATGAACCAAGAGAAAGGACAAATGAGGGTAACAATGAGGTTAAGGGGCAAGGATAAGTCATTCCACTTTTTTGGTGGAATAAGTTATCCCCGTATCTAACCCCAAAAATGGGGTTAAACTCCCTTATCCCTATTCCCCTTAACCCCTCTTATTCTCGTGACTTTTTGCAATGCCAAACGAGGAACGGGGATATCCCTGACTTATCCCTGGCTTATCCCGATACCAAACGGGAGAGTATAAAAAAAGACCACCTTAAAGGAGTGAGAATAACGTCATCATTTGTCTTTAGGTGCATCTGATTAATATAAGAGTAGTTTAATTATTTGAAGGCATATCATTTTTCACCACAGCCTCTTTCATGCAAGACGAAACCTTAATTTGTTCCGCAATAAAAATTTGTAAAACTTTTCATTCCATAAAGGAAGATAAACTATATAATATATATATATATAGAAAGATATAGAGGATATATTATCAGGAGAAATTAAGCATCAACGCCGGAAACTAAAGAAAATTATAGATGTATCCCCCCGAAATTATCACTGGCGCCCATCTTCGTCGTCATCGTCGACCTCGGCGGTGTCGGGCTCGTCGCACATGGGGAACGTGTAGTAGAACGGCCCCACCGTGTACTTGACGAGGTCGCGGTAGACCACGGACGGGCGCCGCAGCTTCACGCCGGACCGGCCCCCGCCGAAGTCCGTGGCGACGTCGCACGCCGGGTGGGGCGACGACACCAGCCTCACCGAGCACCCTTCCAGCTCCAGCGCCTTCCCGCGGACGCCCCTCTCGACGGCCACCTCGAACGCGCCCTGCTCGTCCGTGTCGTCGCTTGCGTAGTAAACCACCCGATGTCGCCGGTCCATGCACGTTACGGCCACCTTGCAGCCTGCCGGCAGTGGCAGCGAATTAAGGATATGAGAAAGAGAAGCATGGTTAGGGATCGAACTAGCTGGCTAGCTGTTGTGAAGGGAAGCAGTAGTGTGGTGGAAGTTACCCTTGAGAGGGGTGGCGCCGTGCACCCACTCGTTCCAGCCCTTGGAGCAGTCCTGGCACATCACCTTCCCTCCCACGTGGACAACCTTGGGTTCCTGGGCATCCTTCCAGGTCCCAAAGCCATGGCAGCACACCGCCAACGCTGCGAAAGCAGCCGCAGCTGTGATCAGTACCAGGCCCTTCTCCATCTCTCTCTCCCTCTCTCTCTCTCTCTCTCTCTCTCCGGAGTGCACTTGAGAGAGAGGATTGGGTTCATATTTAAGTGTCATGGCGAAGGGGAAGTTCGTGGAGGCGACGCATGCAGGCTCCTGACGTGCCGTCCACCATTGCCAGCCTATGTCCAAGCAGCTTAAGAGATCCGGACTACGTGATGCCAACTAATTAACATTGTTCGTTTCTAAAGTATAATTTAAGGTTTTGTGAGGTTTTAGCTACCTACATATATAAAGCCGAGCCACATATTAGACTTTCGGAGGAAACAGGATAGTCCTTGTTTTCTGTCTACTGTTCTCCTTTAACTCGAGGGGCAGCCGATGAAGGCTACACATCCTCCGAGAGGGAGAGCCGCAGTCATAAGCCGTATTTGGTATGAGTCTGGATCTCCTACGGTCCTCGATGGACTGAAGGGGGTCAGTATTTATTGGGAGAAGGGGGCCGAAGTTAATGCAGCGGGGTCCAGACAAGATATTTTTTGGATTTTTTTTTCCTCTCTCTCTCAGTGAATCGAGATAGGGATGGCTTGATAGGTTATTTCCATATATAAATAAGGGAGGTTAAGACTTTTGGGAAGATTCTTAATTCTGAGTTAAACATGAAGATAAATCATTCGAGTTTTTTTATTAAAAAATAACTTATCCTTATTTTCTTAACTTCATCTTGACGACTTTTTCCATACCCAATGTCTTGACTGCCCTTTCTCTTTTCCCTTCTCTTACTTTAATGGCTTATATAATTAAAGTTACATAATATTTCATTGTTAATACTAAATGTCAAAGTATAAAAATAGATTGCATATAATTAAGAATAATTTATGTTAGCACATTTTTAACACTTAAAATAATTGTTAACCCATAGTAACACTTAATACCAATATTTTATCAATATTAGATAGAATAATTGTTGTTAACACATATTTTATCAATATTAGATAGAACATGATGCATAGAACAAATTTACTTGGTTTCAAAAAAAATTAAATCTCTACAGCATTCGTGCATTTGAAAATGTTTTTAAATCCTCTTATCTCTACCAAATTAAGATTAGTGCATACCACTTAAATTTGAGACAAAGGGATATGTTGATCTTTTTTTGAACTTTTATCTCCATTACTTGTCCCCTACTATACGAAGCACACATGAATAGGGATAGGAATAACTTATCCAAAGATGACTTAAACTTATTTTCGTATCCTGATACCAAACTGGACCATAAAGATTGAAGGGTGAGGAACGGGAACTCCTACATGATTTTGGTTCTGCTTTAGAGAAAGTTTTTCTAAACTGAACGTCCTAAATTGAATCTAACCGAATTCGCACCTGAAACCAATTAAATTTAATTGGAAAAACTTCTGTTCTCCCCGATTCAAACCAAAATTTTATATTATACTCATATATATAATTCCATTCGATTCGCCTTCACAAAATTGTAAAACCAATCTGAACCGTAACACAACCCCATCTAACCTTAATAAGAACAAGAAATTAATCTAAACTATCAAAATCAAATTAAGACTTATTTTCTGAACAACTCGACTAATTTCAAACTTATCCCATTACCAAGGTGACCAGAAAGAAGAAGGCAGGTGGTTCTTCCTTCTCATTGCTCAAATGATCATCGGTACCATTTCTTTTTCTAAACTTGGAGAAATTTAGGGACCCGAAGACGATTATTTACGCTTCGCATTCATAAATCAAACAGTTGTTTAAAAAAAAAAAAAAGAATAGGACTGGAGAATGTGCTGTTTTATTTCTCTTAGATCCATCAAACAAGTGAGGCTGAAAGATTTACTGCAATTTTTTCTCTTTCCGCATGCTGAAAGATTAAAACCGTATTCCAGCAAATTCGTGCGTTGGGCCGTGGTACCTCTGACCTGTGGAAGTTAGAAAAATCATCATGCATGACCAACACAAGTACATACACGTAAGAAAAATATCCACCGTGGCATAAAACTTTTACAGTAAACCGGAAATATCTTTTTCTGTTACTTTTTTTGTTGTTCAATAGAGATGGAGTCTGGGCTCCTAATATTAAGAGCAAGAGGATCTAGCATACAAAACATGAATGCAGGGCGGACAACCGGTCACCATTAATCATCTCTTTTCTGTGTTATAATTAGTCCTATTAGATGAGATAAAATAGATGACTACTTATAAAGAAGTACGAGTACCGAAGGTTGATTAAACAAGGTCCCCGAACCCCATCGCAGTTCCAATAAGATCAAAGTCATCCATTCAGTCCAATCAGTGGCGGAGACAAGTGATGTGCATGGTCAAATATTTTTTATACAATAAATTAATAAATAATATAGGATTAAAATATGTTTCTCTTCAGTTCCTAATTGAAATCTACACCTGCAATCCATGTATGATCCAAGAAAAGCGCCAAAGAACAAGATGTTCAGACAGTTATCTAGATATCAGTGTGTGATATGGAGAGGAAGAAGCATAGTTTCATATAATAACTAAATGTTCACTGTCAATATAAAACAGCGTTAGGGGATAAGTCGAGTTAGTAGTGTTAGGTCATTTGTCTCAACATTACAACAGCACTCTGGCGGATTCAACATGTTGCAAGGAAAGGTATAGCAAAGGACTGATCCATATTTGCCAATTTTCAATACGAGGAGTAGTAAATCAACACTAAAAATATGTGCACGCTTAAAAAAAATGAGGTAGCTAGCATATGCATCAAAGGAGAAAGAAAAAATCAAGTTGTATTATGATACATGAAACATATATAGCAAAAAGAAAAACGTTGAAAGAGAGTAATATGGAAACTACCATGGACTTACATTTGGTGCATACTCTGTGTAAGCAAGCAAGAAATCCCAACATTCAAAGACAGCCACTTTGTTGGTGGATATGAACTAAGACCTATGGAAGGTACAGAAGTTATGTTTTCTTTTTTTGGGATAAGAATAGTTCGGTGATATGGAGCGAGCGGGAGAGAAGGAACGTTCAGGAGCCAAGGGTCGAGCAGGAGGGAGAGGAGTGCGAGGGGTGTACTTTGGGAGTCAAGGTGCTTGGTGCTGGTGTGGTGGTTGCTGGGTCTCCCCCGTAGTTGTTGAGTGTGGCTGGCAGGTTGTCAAGGGGAAGAAGGGGAAGAAGGGGAAGGCTGCAGTAGGAGGTAGGAGCAATCCATCTAATTCCTGTAGAACCCGGAATATGCATTAGATGTTTGGAACAGGGTCACCAGGCGAAGGAGTGCCCGCAGACAGGCAGGTGTTTAAGGTGCAGAGGGGTAGGCCACAGAAGGTGGGCTTGAAAGTTCGGGATGATGAATGGGAGAGAGGACCGGTCTTCTGGTTGGACGGGGAAGACTTCAGATGACAGGTCTTCTGGTCCGATGGGAAGACTTCGGCTGGGCCTATATCGCCGGGAACCTCTGTACCTACTGGCAGAGTCGAGGTTCCATGGTCGCCTGGAGTCCTAGGGGCTCGACGATTTCCTTGAGCAGCGTCGTCATCTCAGTTGAGAGGTTGGAGGGAGTCTAGGATAGTGGTTCCAAGCTTCTGGTGGCAGAGGATTCTGGTGTGGATCTGCTGTCTAATTGATGGATTAGGAAGCTCCAAGAGCATTCATTCATTGTGAAGTCTGCTCACTTGGCGTAGAAGGAGGAAGCTTTAGCCTCCAAGAAGCTGAGTGTGGGGAGTATTTCATTGCACATTTCCTCCTGGTCCCCTGATACTGGAACTTCCCCTGTCCAGGGTGGAGTTTCATGATAGTGTAAAGGGTATTCCTTTGCGTGTTTGAAATGTGGAGACATTCCATAGTGTGGTTTCATCCTTTGATTTCTCTGAAGGAAGCGGACCCCTGTTCTCTGAAGTTTGGTGCGATGGAATATGCTATGGTTAGAGTTCAAGTTGACGGGCTATGCAGTATTCCTGAGAAGATCCTGCTGTCTGGGGGGGCATTTGATACCGGGTGACTGTTACTTGTGAGGAGGCTGCTGGGCTGGGCAAGTTTTCTGAGCCACCAGGCTGGACTTGGGCAGAAGTCGTGACGGAGTACAAACGATACAGGGCCTGCCATGATGCACCGAAGGTGGCTGTTCCTCCAGTGGGACCTTCTGTGGGGGTTAAAGACCGTGGAACAGGAGTGCTGGAGCCGGGCAAGATGACTGAGTTCTGTGCCACGGGGACTCAGCTCCACCAGTTGACTCGACTCGCCGCAACTCAATCTGTTAGTATTCCAGGTGCAGAATGTGATTGCATTGGGACGGACTATTCCCATATTCTAAGCGATTTGGGAGCTGTGTTGCAGTCTCCGAAACTTTCTGATGATGTGGTGGTACTCGAGGCGATGGTTGGGGGCTGAGCCCTAGCTTCCCATGCAAAGGCTTCTGCATCCAAGCTGAGGTTACTGTTTTCCATGGCTGCCTTTGGGAGAAAGGTAACAGGTGGAGAAGATGAACAGTTGCGGCCGGTACTTAGCAAGGCTGATTTTTCCTCCATTTCAGAACAGCTAGGAACAGTGACTTCATTGAAGGGATCTCTTTGGCTAGGAGTGTAGAGGTGACACACTTGTAATATGCAGATGGCACTTCATTATTTTCTACATGCCAGAAGAGGAAAGTTTTGAATTAAAATTGCTTATCAAGCTCCTTGCGGCAGTAACAGTGCTGAAGGTCGACTTTCATTAAAGTGATCTAGTTGGTTTGCATGTGCCGGAGGACAAGAAGATCTTTATTGTGGAAGTGATGGGTAGTAGGTGGGGCCTCCTTCCCCCTTCAGTACCTCGGCCTACTTCTGTCAGGCAATAATCCAGAAGCTTCATGGTGGAACTCTCTCATTAAGAATTTTGAAGAAAAACTTGAGGGTTGGAAAGGGAATTTCTTTTCAGCTGGGGGAAAGTGGATCCTTTCTAAAGTGGTACTTTCCAACCTGGCTGTACACTATCTTTCCATTTTCAAAATTCCCAAGGGAGCGCGTCAAAGGATAGAATCCATTTGAGCAGCTTTCTTTTGCAATGGAAAAGGCCCTAAGCCTAGTGGGGTTCATCATATTGCCTGGAAATATGTCTGCAGATCTTTTCAATAGGGCCCTTCTCATTAAATGACTGTGGAGAATAGAAAGAGAAGAACAGAACTTGTGGGTAAAGGTGGTCAGATCTAAATATTGTTAGAATCAATAGAAGTGGCTATTGGGTGGTCAGAATTTCTCTCAGCTGTCACCAATTTGGAGACATATATTGGCCAACTTGGAGTTTTTCTTATGTTGTTCTACCGTCCTGGTGGGTAATGGAGATTCCACCAGATTCTGGGAAGATACTTGGCTAGATGGTATGGCTCTTATGAGGAGGTTCCCTTCTTTATATACCATTACTGTTGATGCTAACAGTTTTAATAAAGACCTTTGGTCTCCTTAAGGTAATCAAGGTATCTAGGATATCCACTTCTATAGGAATTTGAGGGATCAGGAGATGGATGAATTGATGCAGCCTGGTACTCCTGACAATAGAATTTGGAGATGGGAGAATAGAGGATCATTCTCTGTTAAATCAGCAATATCTATGCTATGGAAAGGAGGGCATTAAAATACCTTGGCATAATCTGGTCTTTAGCTGGGGAAGGATGACTTCTGACAGATTCTGGTGGATTTCTAAGGATAGAAGAGGCAAATGTATTTTCCATGGCTGCTCTGAAGAACACATTGATCATCTTTTTCTAACTTGTGGCATTGTTCAGACAAGTTGGATCATTTTCTTCAGGACCCTTGGTTTGCAAGGGAATCAAATCAGCAACGTTAAGACCATATTGGAGGCATGGTCTTCTTTGAATCTGACAAATTAGGAGTCTGACTTATGGAAAACATGTCTTCCAGCTATGTTATGGGCGATATGGAGGGAGCGAAACAACAGAATCTTCAAGAATATCTCCAGGGATCCTTCTCTTATTATCACTGGCTGCATCAGCTTTGTTCAAGAATGGCATATCAGGTGGACTGGAATTACTTGAGAGGTTCGATTTTACTTGGGATTTGTGGGTCTGTTTTACATCTTGGTAGAATGACTGTCTCTCCCATTGTATCATTTCATCTTTTCACCTCCATTTATGAATTGTGGCTTTTCTGAGACCACCTGAGAGAGAGAGAGAGAGAGATGGTTTTGAATCAGAATGCAAGTCACAAAAAGACACTCAGCTTCATCATCCAAGTCACCCAAGTGACTTACATGCAAGGTTCGCCAACTCGACAAGTCGGACCGACTCGGATCTCCCATGATCCGGTACGAGTCAGGTTGACTCGTGCCGTCTCGTACGAGTCACATGGTCAAATCGTACAGACTCGGTCGAGTCGCACCGACTCGGGTTCGTCCTGATACAGTACGAGTCGCCCGAGTCAGCACGAGTCGATCCAGTATGGCAAACCCTGCTTACATGGGAGAAAATTACAAATTCAATAGCAGAATCTGCAGTGAACAGCTCTAGGATTACAATTCTTCTTTTAAAATTCTACGTGCAGAATGAGATCTATGAATTTAAGAAGAGTAAAATCCAAATGTAAATTGAAGCTAAATACAACCTAACACACAACTTCTTTTAAAATTCTACGTGCAGAATGAGATCTATGAATTTATGAAGAGTAAAATCCAAATGTAAATTGAAGCTACATACAACCTAACGCACAACAACGATACATAATCATCTAAATTCAAGAAAAGCTATTGGCATCATGACCATTAACAGTTAATGTATAATAATTACCCAAAATAAAATTAATGTATTATTATGTAGCAACAAAATTCAAAAGAGAACAATATTCATTAACAGTTTAAATTTATATAAAAGCATCAGCTGAACCCCTGCCTTATGAAGGATGCTCAAACCCTGAATCTACAATCGCCCGAAGTACTTCTGGTTTCAGAAGGAAATCTCTGAATCCAGAGCTATGAATTCCAAGAGAACCCGTGCATAAAGAAGAAATTCACTGTCAGATGAAAGAAAATGTGGCTCTCGCCCCATGTATTACAAAGAAATGTGAAAAAAATGTTGCTCAACAAATGTACAATCTTAAGAGGAATAGACCAAACAAACATTCTTCCACCTCCCAACCACCTTTTTCCTTCACTGTAACATGCGTGGTGTGTTGAGCGGGGATGGGGACGATGGGGCAGCAAGTTCCCAGTACACAGAATAAACCAACAGATGCAACCATAATGTAAACCCACTGTCAGTTCATGACAGATTGGATGCCAACATGGTGGTAGGCGCTGCCACACTCGTGGACTAAACAATAAATTAATTTATAACACATCAAAGTCTACTGACAAAAAAGTACAAGCAAACCAGGCTTTCTGCATAAGCAGTATCTATCAAATATCTCAACACATCGTCTGGGTATGAAAGGTGAAACACATAAGAAGCATCCTCCAAGAAGCACATGTTGACTCAATAAAATTATGATTTCTGGTATTAATGGATCGACTAGGTCAACTGAATCTACGCAAGACAACCTGAGCCTTATCCCTCAAATCAAACATCCTTACTCAAATGTAAACTCTTCAAACTGGATATAACAAGCAAATCTACTAACTTTTGGACTGAACCAACAATGAAATTTCACTCTTAGCTATCAACTTCCCTCCTCTAACACTGTTCCTCCGTCCCGTAACCCAAGTCACAAAATGATAATCCACTCCCCCTTTGTCCATATCATATTTCTCTTTGTCCACTTTTCAATGCTAAGATGAGGTTTGTTACTTTCCCATAATGCACTTTAAAATATAAGATGTTTATACTCTTTGCAAATAATGCAGAGTCTATTTAAACCTTGAATTGGGAATAGAGGAAAGTGAAAAAATAAAATATAGTGATAAGATTTAAGGCATCCAAGCACATTCCGTACTTCTAAAGAAGTGCCTTAGGTCATCGTGGCAACCACCTTGCAAACAAGTGCTGAAGTTCTTTCATTCACAGCACATACATTAACATGTAGGAAGCAGTAAGCGCAAGGATGCATAATGCACAGGCACAGCCACCGGGCCCACAAGGATGCATACCACACTCAATGCTAGGACATAAGCCATCCATAGCAGGGCGCAGAGGTGGGTCTCTCCCGGGTACTCAAGAGAAAAGGCACATAGGCCATATTGCCCCCAGGATCACTCGCAACACCAAGGCCTCACCTTGTGCTTGCTTGTAATCCCTCAAACTTGGAACACTTTTAACTCAGCTCAGGGTTATCAATGGAGCAGGTGCCATCAATTAGTCAGGCATGAATTTCCATTTCTTATCTATCTTAAAAATGAATTATTTGTTGCCGTGTGACACTTACCAAAAAAAACTTTCATTCATTTAACATCGCTTCCACCCATGAAAGCTCATGCATATAAGAAATTCACTTTTCGCAAGGCTGCTTCATATTCAACCTTAATATCAAGTATCAATGTTCACAGAGCAGCTGCTTTCTACTCATATTTGCTGGCCAGAAAAATGGAAATTGGTTACACCATCTGATGATCATAAATATGAATATGGAAATGTACATATCTGGTTCGTATCATTTTGGAATAATTGAATATTCTTAGCATATTCCATCTGTCCAGAAGAAATATGACTGTTGAGTTACATATTCTCATCATAATCATCCAACTTTATTGCCTTTTTTTATTATTCTATTAAATCAAACACACACAATTGTCCACTATATTTAAAAACAATAAAAACTGAGGAAGTCTTATTGCCTTTTTCTCTCTCTTTCTTGTTTCTCTTATGCATCACAGCGTGAATGTGGACATCTTTTATCTCTTTATTGCTTTTTTATTTCATCTCTTTTATTGTCTTTCCCTTTCCTCCTCATGCAAAGTAATAACATGAAAACATATTATGCAAGTTACTACCATTAGGTCATCTTCCTCCCCCTCCCTTATGCCAATAATAGCATGAATGAGTTGACATTAAACCTATTATGACCAATATTTAAAAGTCAAAACACAAGCACAAAGGAATTGTGAATGTGGCTAAATGAACAAAAGTAAAGGAAAAATGCACAAAGGTTGCAGCATTTATAACCCAAGATACTCTCATGTTTCCCTCCCTCAAGGGTAAATAGCTTGTCTCCCCACTTCCATCTTTCACACTGTGGCATTTTTATTACTATGAAGCCCATTTTTAACCCTACTTCCTATATATACCAATCCCAATAATCATGGCAGTCTGGCAGATGCTTTGTCGCTTTAACCTAGCAGAATCCAGAAATTTTTCTAGAGAAATGTCAGTTTTGGAGGCTTGCCTAGAGCTGCCTCCTCTCCAAGAGCCGTTTCATCTTATTGTATTCACTGCCCCATAATCACTTTCCATATACTGTCTTATAATGGTTTTCGTTATATGTAGTTTATCAAATATCTCCCCTCCACAACAGACAGGGAGAGGCACTCAGCCATGTCCTATGTTTTGTGCCCTTCCCTACCTTTTCTCATTGATCATTTTCTTCCCTCTCTCGCATAGATGATTTCAAAGAGCCACCTACATAAGCATCAAAAAGCTTAAGATCATCGTCTGGCCAAGGATGGCAATCTCGGTATCAGTATTGGTACCAGTGGGTACCGATACCGATATGGATACATATCGGTATCGTCTGTATGGCCAGTATCAGCCCATTTTGGCTTGATACCGGCCAATAACAAATATTTTTTTTATTTTTTTAACTATAAAGACTGGTATCATGGTACGCCCCTGTATCAGTATCGGTACCCACAAAAATACCGATACGTAGATACGTGTCGGTATCGGCCGACACTGCCATCCATGTATGTGACCATTCACATGGGAAAGGAAAAGAATCTAACGATCCTCGTCAGCATCATGCGGGGAACTGCAGCATTCTTTTTTTTTCTGAAAGTGACAATTATTGTCACAATTCATTAAGAGGAAAAAAGGAAATTAACACAGAATTACAGATACGGAAAAGAAACCCCTGGGCAGACCCAAGGCTCCCCCACCCTTTACATCAGAGAAAACACAGAACCAACCCAACCCTTAATAGACACAGGCCAATAGGCCCAATTACACCAAACATAGAAAGAAAGAAATAAGGGAAAAAAAAACTTAAAAACTGCTTTATCAAGTTGAATAAAGCAGAATAAGAAGTCAAAGTCAAATAGCCAAGGATTTCCAAGACCGTGCCTTCAGTAACAATTCATGGTTCTGGTCCACAGATAAAGAAGTTGCCCTTCCCCAATCTTCCACCAACTGCATTGTTCTTTTCAAGAAGTCGGAAGCACTTCTGAAGCCATCACGGAGTTTCCTTTTGTTCCTTGCAAGCCACAGTGCCCACAACAAAGCAGGACAGAATAAATACCACACTTCCTTAACGCATAGGATATGGACACATCCCCCTCCACCATTTAAGCAAGTCCAAGTGATACCCATCTCTACAATGAGTGATCCACTGTACATCAATGATACCACATGCAGAAAAGCGGTGGACTTGATCTTCCTTGAAAAAAAGCACAAAAGGAACATTTGGACTCTCTAAACTGGCACATCTTTTTAAGTCTTTGTCCAGTGGGCAGTCTGTTCCATGCAATTTTCCATAGTTACAATTTGATTTCATTAGGAAGATACTTGAAGCATACAAGGTCCTTCCACCACACTGTGCACCCTCCCTCATCAAGTAGCCTCACAGTGGAACTAACCAAGAACCGTCCATTCTTGCTCCATCTCCAGTCTCCTATCATCTTGATCATTGAATAATCTGATCTGAAAAATTATGCTGAAAAGGGAAATAAGTTCCTCAAACTCAACATCTGTGGGATACTCTCTCAACAGATTATTCCATTCACCAGTTCTGATACTTGTAATCACTTGAGCCACTGAAGCTTCAAGATCATGAACAATATTAAACAGGTTACTAAACTGATTTTGCAACTGCATTTCAGAGCACCACTTATCCCTCCAAAACCTAATATCCTGTCCAGTTCCTAATTTAAACTCAAAGGAAACAGAGAGAATAGCCACAGACTTCAGAATGCGCTTCCATAACCACTTTGCCAACAACACCTCATTAAAAGTCTGGATACTAGTTAAACCAACACCCCCTTGATCTTTGCTTTTACACACATTTCCCTACCTGATCAAGCGCATTGCTTTCTTCTCCCTCTTACCTACTGACCAAAAGAAGGAACTTCTATCCCTTTCAATAACAAAGATAGACATATAATATATGCCCAATGAAGAAGGGACTGTTTTAGAGAGAATCCACCTTCCACCAGCTGAAATTCCCATTCCATCCTTCTAGTAAATGTTCAAATTTCTTCACGAGTGGATCCCAATCCCTTACTATAATGGCTCCATCAGTCAATGGAAGTCCTAAGTATTTGATGGGAAATTTTGAACAAGAACAATCCATGAAAGCAGCAATATCCTTCAGGTTATCATCACACATCTTAATACCGACCACTTCAGACTTGTCGTAGTTGATTTTGAGACCTGTTATAAGTTCAACTAGGACAAGCAACTTACAAATATTGTGCAAGAAATCCTGTCTACCAGAGGTGAATATGAGAGTATCATCCGCAAATTGCAGATGAGTCAAACATGGAGTATTCCTTCCAAAGTTGAACCTATCTACTAACCCCATGTGAGCTGCTTTACCCCACAGAGAACTAAAAATCCCCCAACAAGTACGAAAAGAAATGGAGAGATAGGATCACTGTCTCAAACCCCTTGTACTACTAAAATAGCCACATGGTTGACCATTAATCAAAATAGAAAACCTTTGATGAAGAGATACAATTCATAACCCCATCAATCCATTTTTGCTTAAATCCCATTAACTCCAAAGTTCTTCTCATACATTGTCAGCTAACTTTATCATACAACTTCTCATAATCAAGCGTCAAAAGTACCCCCTTCTTGTTCCTGTTCCTCTAATAATGAATAACGCCAAAAGCTGCCATGTAGTTGTCTAAAATGTACCTCCCTTCCATAAAGACAGACTGATTTTTTCCAACCAATTTTTTCATGACCTTTTTTATTCTAGAAGCCATGATCTTATAACACCCATTAAGTAAGCTAATTGGTCTGAATTCAGTCAATTTTTCTGCACCCTCTAGTTTCAGAATGAGGACAATATGTGTGGAATTGAAGCACCTGATACTAGAAGGCTTCTCTTGAAATTCCAAAACTACTTTAATCAAATCATCTTCGATGAGATCCCAAAAGAATTGATAAAACCCAGAGAAAAGCCATCCGGGCCTGGAGATCTGCCGGAGTTCATGCTAAGAAGTGCGTCTTTAACCTCCTCCTCCAGTCCTCCAAGAATGGAAGACACAACTCATCAGATGCACTATTCTCCAGCTTGAGAAGAATCCCATCCTCCAAGTGTGGCCTAGAAAGATTATCTCCATTGAAGAGGTGTTCATAACACTGAACAAAATTATTCATGATATCCTTCTTGCTGTCTACTGGAACATCATTCACTTTAATGTGATCAATCTTTAATGTCCGCCTCTTCGCACTAGCCACAGCATGGAAGAAGGAAGTTTTTTTTATCACCTTCTTTTAACCAATGTTGTTTTTCTCTTTGTTTCCATCTAACCTCATCCTGTACCAGGCATTCATGATCAGCAAAGGAATTGTTTTTTACGGGAACTGAATAGGTTGCAGGGTTTGTTTCAAGAATCTTGCATTATTGGTGACTTGTTTGACAAATTTTTGTTATTATGCCCAAGAGATGATGGCATATTAAGTTATGTATGCATGAGATGCACAAAATAGAGTGCAGATAGAACTTGGGGGTTACTCTTGGCTAAGAAAGTTGTGAAATAATTAAAATATGTGTGCATGCTGTACACAAAAAGGCCTAGGGTTTACCTTGGGGTGGGCCTTCTTTCAAGGCCGAAGCTGTCCCAAAGAGGCTAGCAACAGCAGCAGCAACTCTAACTACAACAGCAGCAAAGCGACAGCAACAAGGATACCACCAGTTGTCAACAATAAAAGCACCAAGGGCAGCACCCCATGTGCAGCAGCAACAATAGCAAAACAACACCAAAAGCACCCCACGTGCAGCAGCAACAAGAGCATAGCAGCAACAGCACCAGCTGCAACCCTAGAAGGGACCGGTGGTTCCTGCTCTGTGCGCACAGAACAGGGGCGCCGCAAGCCAGCCCAGAGAGAGAAAGAAGCAGCGGGCGAGAGAGAAGAGCAAGGGAGAGGGAAAAAGACCCCCACCGGTTAGCGTTTAGGTAAAAAAATACAGAAAGAGAGAGAGAAGTGTGCGCTTGAGAAAAAGGTAAGGAAGGAAACCGGTGGGGGTCCCATCGGTGCCCAACCCCCTACCGGCTTCCTCTTGACGCCCCCACCAACTGGTGGGGGGCATTTTGGTAAATTAAAAAAAAGAGAGAGAGAAGAAGAAGAAAAAGAAGAAGAAGAGAAAGGGGGCTACCAGTGGGGGTTCCCACCGATACATACCCCCCACCGGTGTGGGGTCTTTCAAGGAGAAAAAAGGAAAAGAAGAAAAGGGAAAAGAAGAGAAGAAGAAAAAAAGGGAAAGAGGAAGAAGAGACAAAAGGAAAAAGAGGAGGGGGAGGGTTGACCGGTGGGAGGATCGTACCGGTGGGAAAAAAGGGTCCCATCGGTGACACGCCCCACCAGTTCTTCTCACCGGTGGGGGGTGCCACCGGCCCCTCCTTCCCATCTCTCTCTCTCAGTCGTCTCTCTCACTCTCACTCTTGTATCTATCTCTCTCTCCTCTCTCTATTAAAATCCAAAAAAGAAAATTGGAGGCAAGAGCCATTAGTGGGGGGTGCCACCAATGCCCTAACCCCCCCCCCCCCAACACACACACACACACACATAGGTTGGCATGTTCCTCCACCCTATAAAAACTCCTCAACGGGGGCTGCTTCAAGGGAACGAAGACCCACACTTGGGAAGGCTTTTGAAGAAGTTCTTTGTGGAGATCAAGTCTGTCCACTTATTTTTCAAGGCAAGAAGACCAAAACACATTGGTTTTATTAGACTTAGGAGGGTTCACTCATTTTGGTTGAGTGATTATTTATGTAATGGCTCATGTCTTTTGAGTCATATATGTCGATATCTTGATTAAGTGGCCATTATCTCCCACTAATCAAGTTAGATGTTGATTTACCTTGTAATCTATGGACTCAATGAAATAACCAACTATTATTCGAACTTATGTTTGTCCGATCAAATCAATTCTTTTATAGATTCTTATTGATCTTGGGTTTCATGTTCAACTTTAAGGAGACCTATAATAGACCTTAAGTGCATCTATTAATAATTATTAAGCGCACTTAAAGGATTATTGGATCTAAGGGTCTCAATCATTGTCACCCCACCCGTAACTTACCCGCGATTGATTGCGAATCGAGACCCGCTCGAAGACCCGACCTTGCTGTCACCTTTACCCGATTGCCATGTCCACTATTCCTCGCCCCCTTCCACCTTCTTCCCTGCTCAACCAGGGCTATGGCGGCTGCCTCTACCCTGTCACTGTTGCTCCACCTCTCCAAGCATACACAGGAGGTCTTCGAGCAACTTCCGGGGGTGTCATTTCCCCGAGTCTGGAGCTATCTGGGCTTCATGGCACTGGATTGCCGTCAGCCTATTGCACGAGAGGTCACACAGGGGGTCCTAGTAGCCGGTGCTGGTCTGATAGGAGATGGGCCCCTTCAGAGGGGTTTATCTTCATCCCTCCCACTTGGCTCCAGTCCTAGCACACCCACAGGTGGTGGGACAGTTCGGACTGTCGGGGCGGTAGGCATGACATCCCCTCCCCTCCTCCTACTTCAGTACAGATGGTGGCCCATCCTTAGGGAGACCCCCAGATTCTGAATGGGGAACCGTTTCTCCTTGGACCTGACCGAAAGGGGTCGGATTCCTTTATTGATGAGGAACCAGAGGAATAGGAGGAGGAAGAGGGAGCCTCAAATGATGAGGGCGTTGAAGGTGAGATGGGTAAGGAAGAGGTGAAAGAGTTGTGTGTTGCTCTATGTAGTCAGAGGTGAGAGGCGACCGAGGCGACCAGGGGGTCGCCTCAGCCTCAAACGCCTAGGCGATGGCCTAGGCGTTTAAGGCGACATTTTTTAAAAAAATATATTTATAATTTACTTATTATAAAAAATGTCAAAAACACAAATATAATCATACATAATGACATATTCATTCACTCAAATTATCAAATATAACGAAATAATTTTAAATCAAAGTAATTGAAATAAATTTTAATCATTCAAAGATGTAATCAACAAATTCATGGACATTTTGCTACTAAACCATAATGAAAATTTATTAATGACATGCTAAGCAAACACAATATAAATGTACAAATGTAAGGTAAATAAGTCTATTACAACATTCAAATGTTCCTTAAGAGTGAGGGTCAGGGGTGAGAGAGAGTGAGGGCATGGGTGAGAGACAGAGAGAGTGAGCGTCGGGGGTGAGAGAGATAGAGAGGCTGAGAGAGATTGAGAGGATCGGGGGGAAGCAGACAGAGAGAATGAGGGGGTCGGGGGTGAGAGACAGAGAGTGAGGGCAGGGGTTAGAGACATAGAGAGTAAGCGTGAGAGAGAGAGAGAGAGGCTGGGAGAGATTGAGAGGGTCCGGCGAGGTAGACAGAGAGATTGAGAGAGACAGAGAGGGTGAGGCAGGGCGTTTGGAAGTGTGTAAAACAAGAGAGATAAAGAGAGGGGGAGATAGAGCGAGAGAGAGAGAGGGTGACTGCGTGAGAGAGACAAAGAGAAGGAGACAGCGTAAGAGAGACAAGAGAGAGGGGGAGACAGAGCGAGAGAGAGAGGGAGACAATGCGAGAGAGACAGAGAGAAGGGGAGACAGAGCGAGAGAGAGAGAGAGGGTGACTGTGTGTGAGAGAGAGAGAGAGGGAGACAGCACGAGAGAGGAGACAGAGCGAGAGAGAGAGAGAGGGTGACTGTGTGAGAGAGAGAGAGAGGGTGACTGTGTGAGAGAGAGAGAGAGGGAGACAGCACGAGAGAGACAGAGAGAGGGGGAGATAGAGCGAGAGAGAGAGAGAGAGAGGGTGACTGCGTGAGAGAAAGAGAGAGATAGCACGAGAAAGACAGAGAGAGGGGGAGACAGAGCGAGAGAGAGAGAGAGACGACTTACCTGCCGCCGCCGCCGGAGAAGTTCTCCGCTGCCGTCGGCGTCGGTTCCCGCCGATGCCCACTCGTGTCCTTGCCGGAGGAGACCGTGATCGCCTGCCGCTCGTGTCGGGACGCAGTGAAAGGAAAGGTTTTAGGGTAAAATGTGGAGGGGGATAGGCTTATAAGGGTGGGCCGGTTTCGTATTGGGCCGGTTTAAGCCCCAAACGAACCAGGCCGGTGGGCTTTTTCGTAGCAGGGCGGTGGGCTCTTTCCGTAAGGCGCTCTGAGGCGCTGAAGGCGTAGGAGGCACGCCTAGGCGAACGCCTGGGCTACCTAGTCGTTTCCCGCGATCGCCTAGGCGAAAACCGGGAACTCGAGGCGCCAAACCATCGCCTCGTCGCCTAGGCATTTGCCTCGCACGCCTTTGATAACACAGGTGCTGCTATGGAGAGTCTAACAAAGGCTAACTTCCGAGAGCTAGCTTTAAAATTGGGAGTCTCTTATGAGGATATTGATAAGGAAGCTAGGAAGGGGGTCTCCAAAATTAAGAAGAGGTGGATGGCCAAGTTAGCAAGATGCTCAAGGAGTGAGAGATCCACAAGGGAAGAGAGTGAGTGAGGAGGGGGAGACGCAGGAAGAATTAAGTGGTGAGAGGGAAGGTGAGGGTCTCGTTTCATCCCAATGAGGTTGGGTCAATTGGAATATTAGAGGAATTGTGGCAAAGGAGAGGAGGTGTGTTATGTAAGTTTGTTAGGAGATGTAGGATGGATATTCTATGTAGCCAGGAAACAAAGTGTGATTTTTTTAGAAGGTGACTGAAAGTCACTGTTTCATTAATGAAGAAGAATAAAATAGTACAGTGGAAACCCAAGGCCCATTACAACCTGGATGAGACATACCCCAAAACAGATGTAGCCCAAATCAAGAAAGAAGATTACAAATAACTGATTTTATCCAGAAAATAAAACCAGAATAACATAGCGAGTAGCTTCAAAAAACACAAGCTTCTCCAAAAATTGTCCATAAACTATCCTTCTGAAGAATGGCATAGCTTCCATCATTCAGAATTCCAACTGCTTTAACAGTCCTTCTGAAGAATGACAGAGTACCTACATTCAGAATTACAATCAGAGTAGCCTCAGAAAAACAATCTTCTCCATAAACTGTCCTTCTGAAGAATGGCAGAGCTTCCTTCATTTAGAATTCCAGCAGCTTTTCCCCACTCTCCCACCCATCTAAAGGTGTTGTTTAGTAAATCAGTAGCACTTCTGAATTGGTCACTGAACTTCCTCCTATTTCTCTCACACCAAATAACCCACAACAATGCCGGACAGATAATGTGCCATAGATGTTCTTGACCCGGGTAGGGACATGCTTTAGACCACCAACTTAGAAGATCCAAAACAGAAGAATGGTCCACCCAAGTGATTCCAAAAACTCTGCACAGAATCTTCCACTGAACTATAATAATGCCACATCCCAAAAACAAATGATTTTGGTCTTCCTCAAAGATTGCACAGAAGAAACATGAAGAACTCCCTAAAAGATGGAATTTCTTGGCTCTCTTTCCCGTAAGTATTCTAGACCAAGCAATCGTCCATAGAAACACCTTAATCTTGTTAGGTATATGATAAGACAAAACCAAATTCTTCCACCAAACCCTACAACCACCATCATTCAAGAGTTGAACAGCAGATTTGACCGAATATTGCCCATTGGTATTCCATCTCCATAGTATCTTGTCTTGATTCTCAGCACATATTCTGACATTATTGGTAAGATTAATCAGATTCAAAAGTTCCTCCATTTCAGTATCAGTAAGGCCCCTTCTCAGCTGTAGATTAATGTGGCCTGGACTACCAATAGACAATACATCTGCAACCGACGCATGTTGGTTAAGGGTAATACTGAACAGATTACTGAAAAGAAAGGAAAAGGCCAATCTGGAGCACCATAGATCTTTCCAAAAGAGGATATCAACCCCATTGCCAACTTGGAGCTTGCAAGAGATGGCCATGAAATCCGCATTCTTGAATATATTCTTCCAAATGGGGGATAAACTATAACTGTTAGAAGGATAAAGACTCCATTTATTTACATCATGATAGTATAAGTCATTGATAATACATGCCCAAATTGCTTTTGTACTCTCCCCCCTTCTCCACAGCCACTTCATGAGGAGGGCTTTATTAAAGGTTGCTACTCCATAAAGGCCAATACCACCTTGATCCTTGCTCTTGCATACATTTTTCCATTTGATTAATTGAATTCCTCTCTTCACCCTTTTCCCTCCTGACCAAAAAAAGGCACTTCTGGCTGACTCTATGGTATTCTCCACAGTTCTAGGAATCTTGAAAATAGAAGCATAATAAGTAGCTAAAGAGGAAAGTACTAATTTGGACAATATCAATCTCTCTCCTCCTGAAAGAAATCTACCTTTCCACCCTTCTAGCCTGTCTTCAAATTTCTTAATTAAACCATCCCAATCCCTTACCCTGATTACTCCATCCGATAGGGGCAAGCCAAGATATTTAATAGGGAAAGATTTAATTCTGCACTCCAAAACCTTTGCAATTTCCTGAAGTCTGTCCTGTGGTACATTTACCCCCACTACTTCAGATTTCTCATAATTAATTCTCAGTCCAGTAATGGCTTCCACCAAGATCAGCAACTTTTTAATATTCTGAATATCATCATTACTACCTGGAGTAAACAGTAAGGTATCATCCGCAATCTGTAAATGAGATAAAATAATATTACTCCGACCAATACTAAATCCCTCAATCAGCCCCTGTTGAACTGCATTGTCCCAAAGAGTACTCAAAATCTGACCAACCAACAAGAAGAGAAGTGGTGACAAAGGGTCTCCCTGCCTTATTCCTCTAGAGCTCTTGAAGTACCCACATGGTTCTCCATTAATTAAAACAGAGAATGTGGATGAGGAAATACAATTCATAACCCATGAAATCCATCTCCCATTGAAACCCATAAGCTTCATAGTATGTTGAAGACAACTCCAGCTGATTCTGTCGTAGGCTTTTTCAAAATCGAGCTTCAAGATGACACCAACCTTTTTTCTCTGCTTAAAATGATGGATAGCTTCATAGGCTGCCATGTAGTTATCCAGAATAAATCTACCTTGTAGGAAGGCAGATTGATTGCTTCCCACAATCCTGTGAACAACTTTCTTTAGTCTCGTTGCCAGAATCTTGGTAATGATTTTAAAGCACCCATTAAGTAGGCTAATTGGACAAAAATCAGTCATTTTCTCAGCTCCTTCTGTTTTCGGAATAAGAACTAAAAAAGTTGAGTTGAAAACTTTGATCTTTTCCGATTTGTCAAAGAATTCATGTAACACCTTAATCAAGTCCTCTTTAATTGTGTCCCAGAAAAACTAACAGAAGCCTAGAGATATACCATCAGGACCCGGAGCTTTGTTGGGATCCATACTGAAGATCGCCTCTTTAACTTCATCTTCCAAGAAAGGTGCCACCAAAGTTACAACTTCTGATTCATCTAATCTGGGGAGCGTACCTTCTTCAACATGTGGTCTCAAGGGAAAGTCTTCCAAAAAAAGGTTCTTAAACAAATCCACAAACCTACTCTTAATCTCATTAGGTTCTTTAATGACAATCCCATTATCTTTAATGTGATCGATAGAAAGGAATCTCTTTTTAGAACTAGCCACCGCATGGAAAGAGGTATTGTTATCTCCTTCCTTTAACCAATGTTCTTTGGCTCTCTGCTTCCACTTAATTTCCTCCTTCAATAACTCTTCGTTCAACATTCTCTTTAACTTCTTGAGTAAGATCATATCATTGGGAGATAAATCCATGCTCTCACTTTTTAATTCCAGATCTTCAATATTGTTCTTCAAAATCTGTCTTTCTTCTGAAACCCTCCCAAATTTCTGTTTAGCCCACTGCTTCAAGCAATTTCTGATAAACTTCAGTTTACCCTGAAAATTGTACATTGCTGATTCAACCTTTGGAGCTTCCTGCCACCATTTATTTAACAATTCTTTGAAACCTTCTTCCTTATGCCAATTCAATTCATATCTAAAAATTCTGACTTTCTTTTTCTTATCCTCCATAATGAAGTGCAGGGGAATGTGATCCGAAACAGATCTGTTTAACCCTTTAACTTGAGACATAAGAAATAACTTGAACCAATCAGTGGAAATAAGGATTCTGTCAATCCTTGACTGCTTACTAACCTGTTGAAGATTGGACCAAGTGTACTTTCTATTAGGAATATCCAAATCCATGAGCTTGACCTCTCTAATCCATTGATTAAAGCTAAACATCCCCTTACTCCAGTTTTGCACACCATTCCTTTCCCAAGGAAACCTAACACAGTTGAAATCTCCCACAAGACACCAAGCCTCAGAGAAAAGAGAATGTAATCTGTGTAATTCTTCAAAGAAATCTTCCCTCAGCTGATCTGTATGAGGGCCATACACTGATGTGATAACCCATCCGTTACAGTTTGACCTTCTATTCTTCCAGCTGAAAGATACCGAAATACTATATCTGCCCACATCACAAACAGAACCGTCAAATTTATTCCCATTCCACAAAATCAATTGTCCTCCTTTGAGTCCCTCAGCCGGTAGGATTGCAGCCTTGTCTAGTGAAGGTCCACCCAGTCTTGATAAAGAAAAACTATCAAGACTACTCATTTTAGTTTCTTACAGACAGAAACAGTCAAGGTGTAGAGATAGGACCAGATCTTTTACCGCTCTGGCTTTATGATCCCCATTAAGCCCCCTGATATTCCATGAGATTAACTGCATGAAGGAACAATGTGCAAACCCACCTCCTTGATCCTCTTGCCTCTAAGACTGTCTACAATAGTGTTATTTTTCACGAAATCTGCTTCTCTCTTCCCTATTTTAATACCTCCTCCCCTTCCCTTTCTTTTGGCAGATTGTTGCAATGCATCATTCCTTTTTAATTTCTTCAGAAAACACGGAATCATCTCCTCCCTACCTAAAAGCAGTGATATTATGCAGGAGATTTTTTTTTTCTTTTTTTTGGAAGGAAGCTAAAAGCCACTATTCATTTCAGAAAAAAAACTATTACATAAACCAAAATGGTGGGACAGGAATCTACCAAGATAGTAGAGACCTGAGAAAAGTCACAGGGGGGAAAAAAAGAAAAAAGAAAAAACAATTGATCCCAGATATAGACCAGAACACATGCAAAATCCCCATCTCTTCAAGGAGACAAAAAAGAGAAAATAATGACTCCGCAATTACAAACAGAAATTGCCCCACAAATTAAGCATGTCAATCAGCTTTGAATGTCTGAGAGATGTATCTGAATTCTAAAAAGCCCATTCAATCAGAAAGTGTATAGCATTGGCAATGATTTCATCTGATTTTCCAAACTTCTTGTTGATTATTCTGTTGTTCCTTGCTTTCAAAATTGCCCAGAGCATGGCCGGTAGAATCATATTCCATATCTTGAGTTCTTGCTCAATTGGACATAACAAAGCCCATTTCTCAATAAGGTTCTGAACATTATGGAAGTATTCCTGCTGCATAAGAAAAGCTCTAAAGAAAATCTTCCCCAGGTATTGAATGATGCCGCATTCCACAAAAAGATGGTCCATTGTTTCCTGAAACAGTCCACAAAAACTGCAGGAATCTCTTATATTTCCCCTAATCCATTTTAATCTATCACATGTAGATATTCTACCCCATGCCATATTCCACATAAAAATTCTGATTTTCATAGGTAAATTCTTATTCCAAACATGAGAACTCCAACTGACTTTTCTACCTTCTGTATTCAGTACCTGTGCGGCAGTTTTAACAGTGAAGATTCCACATGAATCCCATTTCAAGATTCTGGCATCTTTCTCCTCTGCATGCAGTTGACAGTTGACCAAAAGTGAGTTCAAATCAAGAAAATCTTTTATCTCACCCTCCTGCAAATTTCTGCAAAAAGTAATATCCCACAATATTCCAGATCCTGCTTGAATTCTTAGCTCACTGATTTTTCTATTTGCTGTGGCAGAAATATTATACAGTGCTGGAAACTTCTCTTTAAGAGGCAAATGATCAATCCAAGAATCCTCCCAAAATCTAGTTACTTGTCCATTACCAATCTTGATGTAGGTTGAGCACTTGAAGAAATCCAAATTGCTAATAATGCCTTTCCAAATTGGGGACACCGATCTATTGTGATGACCACCAACAAATCCAAGTACCCTCCTCCAAACAGTACTTCTTCCTAATGATATTTGCCCACAAAGCCTGGTCTTCCCTGTCTAACCTCCACATCCATTTAGTCAGCAGTGCCTTATTGAAGACCTGGATAGGTAATAGATCTACTCCTCCCTCTTCTTTTGACCTGCATACATGTCTCCATTGGATATTATGTATCCCTTTCTCTTTTGTACCCTTTCCTTTCCAGAAGAATGATGCTCTGATAGATTCTATCTTTTTGGAAACTGAAGCTGATATTATGCAGGAGATTGGCGGGAACCGACTCCACAAAGGGGTTGCCTCTCCTTCCCATGGAAGATTTGGGGGGTATCATGGTTCTCTAGAACGACCATGCAGTGGAAGAGATTAAGCAATTTAGGAGTGTTGAAAGATTTGCCATTACTCTCACATTCCGAGTTTGGAGGATAGCTTTATGTGGGACTTCGCAAGGGTGTATGGACCCCAAGATAGAGCAGGGAAGTAAGAGCTTTGGGCAGATCTTCTTGGCATGCACGGGAGGTTGGGGAGGCCATGGTGGTTAGGTGGAGACTTCAATGCCATACCTCTATGGTGGATAGATCTTCTCAGCTCTTGACATCTACTGACATGGAGGATGTTTTGGAGTTCATTCATAATGCAGCTCTTGTGGATGTATGTACTTCGAATGCTAATTTCACTTGGTCCAATTTCAGAGAGACTCCAACCCTTTCTAGATTGGACAGATTTTTAGTTTCTATAGACTGGGAAGATCACTATCCTTCTCTTGAAGCCCTTTGTTTCTCCGGGACAGTGTCAAACCATAAACCCATTCTTCTTCAGACTTGCAAGAGATCGAACTCCAAGCCCCTTTAGATTGAGAGATTTTGGCTCCGTGAAGCAGACTTTTTGATGTGGTGTCTGAGGTTTGGAATGCACCCTCTACAAGGAATTCTGCTATAGCTAGGGTGACTAAGAAGCTGAAACTATTGGCTGCTGAACTTTCCAAGTGGGGAGCTAAGAAAACCTTACCTGGTAAGGCAGCAATGGAGAACATCCTGTTGCAGATTGAAGGCTTAGGATGTGCTTGAGGAGGAGGGCCTCCTAGATGCGGACCAACAAAGGCTCAGAAATTCTTTGAAGGCAGAATATGGAGAACTTCTCATGAAAGAGGAAATTTATTGGAAGCAAAGGGCTAGAGAGAAATGGATTAAGGGAGGGGACTGGAACACTTCCTATTTTCAGAAGGTCGCCTCTGGTAAAAGAAGAATGAATTCACTGCACAGTATTAAGGATGGTGACAGAATTTTGACTGCCCAGAAGGATATCCTTCACCATGCTAAAACTTCTATGTTGATCTTTTTTCTGAGGAGGACATCCTTAGACCCTCTTTATTAGAAGGCTTTTTCCCTAGGCTTTCTCAAGAGGAGGTGTGTGCCCTGACTAGGCCTCTCATGAAGGAGGAGGTTAAGGGGGCGGTTTTCTCCCTTGCTAGGAACAAGGCCCCGAGACCAGACGGATTCCCCATGTTCTTTTATCAGCATTGCTGAGACATCAGCAAGGCGGACATCTCATAGGCGACTGAGAAATTATAGGAGGGGAAAGCTCATTTAGAGGGTATCAACAAGACTTTCCTAGTCTGATCCCCAAGAAAGAAGGGGCTGACAGGATTCAGGATAACAGGCCCATTAGTCTCCTAAATGGGATGTATAAGATTATCACGAAGCTGTTGGCTTTGAGATTAGAGAAGGTGGTGAATGGTCTAGTGGGAATTCACCAAGGGGGTTTCATCAAAGGCAAGCATATACAGGATAAATTTTTGGTGGCGCATGAGCAAACATATGCCCTAAAATCACAGAGAAGGAAAGGTTTGATTCTTAAGCTTGACTTTCTTAAAGTTTATGACCGAGTCAGTTGGAACTGCCTCTTGCATATCTTATCCCTCATGGGCTTTAGAGGGAAGTGGATTAGGTGGATCCCTTCTTGCATCTCCTCAGTTTCTTTTGTTGTGCTGGTTAATTGGGTGTCCTCTTATTTTCAGGGCAGCCGTGGTCTTAGACAAGGGGACCCTATGTCTCCACTCCTCTTTGCTTTGGTGGCTCAAATCCTCAGTACACTGTAGGTGAAAGTTGAACAGTCCGGAATCATTTTCGGTATCATAGTGCACTCGACCGGCAGTCAGATCTCCCACCTATGGTATGGTGATGACACCATTATTTTGATCCCACAGTCTATTCAGCAGTTTTGTGCCATTAGACAGTTGTTTCAGATCTTGGATGATGTTAGTGGCTTGAGGGTCAACTTTGATAAGAGCCAACTGTTGGGTATCAATGTAGACCAAGGCTATCTGCAAAGGACAGCCTCTCTCTTGGGGTGAAAGGTTGAGCAGTTTCCCATTATTTATCTAGGTCTTCCTTTGTCACCCTCGACCACTCGTTGCTCTCATTGGCAAAAGGTCATTGATCTTTTTGAAGCTAGGCTTGCTGGCTAGAAAGGGAGGCTACTTTCATAGGGGGGCAAGCGGATACTTTGTCAGTCTGTGCTAGATAGTCTACCTATCTACTACTTATCTCTCTTTCGGATCCCTAACACTGTGGCAAAGAAACTGGATTCGATTAGGTGCAGATTTTTTTCGCACAGCAATCAAGAGAAATATAAGGGATGGCATGATACCTGCCGGTCGAAGATTTGTATGGATAAGAAAATGGGTGGTTTGGGCTTTAAACATCTCAGGGACTTCAATTTGGCATTGCTAGGCAAATGGCTCTGGTCCTTGATGGCTGGTGGCAATTCCTTATGGAGGTTAGTGATAATGCTAAAATACTACAGAAATGGGAGACCATGGGACTTATCCCCCGCATCCTCTATTGGCATATCTCCACTGGGGAACAGCATTCTCCAAGCAGCTGACTTTGTGTATGCAAGGACCGTACAAAACCTAGGCAATGGACAGACTTGGCTGTTTTGGACAGAAAAGTGGTGTGAGGGGCTAACTCTTAAAGATATATTCCCGCTCCTTTATAATATTTCTGCTTCTCCAGAGGCCGTGGTGGCTGATTTTTGGCATACTGCAGGGAGGAGGTTTAACTTCTGGAGAAACCTCAAAGATGATGAGATTGATCAGCTAGACGATCTTCTTCTTCTGATCCATACTCAAATTGTTCAACCGAATACAGAGAAATCAAAGAATTATTTTGTGAAGTCGGCCTACATTCACATTCATGAGACTGGAGTCCTATCCTTTCTTTAAACAGGTTTGGAGGACCAACAGCCCCTCCAAAGTACAAGTGTTGATTTGGAGAGCTTCGCTTAGTAGACTCCCAACTTGTGATAAGCTTGCTGCCCTCATGGGAGGGATCTGCACTACTTGCTCTATATGCAGACAATTTGATGAATCCATAGAGCATCTCTTCCTTGGTTGCCCATATTCAGAGGGGTCTGGAGAAAGTTTTTTGATAAAATGGTCCGTGTGCATGTTCTCCCAGGATCTATTGAAGATCTTCTCTTTACTTGGAGCAAGGTTTGGAAGGCCAAGGTTGACCACAAAGTGTGGTGGCTGGTGTTTCATGCCACCATCTGGTCCATTTGGGGAGAAGGCAACACCAGGATTTTCAAGGAAGAGTCCAGGCCCTTGGATAGGCTTTTATTTTTCATTTGTGCCAGGGTTGTTGCATGGGGCAAGCTTTTATGCAATGCTAGCACCCATTCTTCTTATATTTTGTCTATTTTGGAGAGCTAGTGGGTCCTACGCCTACTTGGTGTCTTTTGTATAGGCCCTTTTTGGGAGCTTTTTTCTCCCTTTACAATTGTACGCCTTCTTTTCTTTAATATGCTGGTGGCACCATCCACTTTTCAAAAAAAGTATTAGTGCACTCATGTGGTTTTCTACACATTGCCCTAAGCTGGCGTGTCTCGAGTATGGAGCTCTAGACTCCTTTAAAGTAAATAAGGGACACTCTATGCCCCTACTTCGGCACAAATTATCAAGGAGCGGCAACTCATTTCCCCCCGTACCCAAGGGAAATATCTTTAATGGGCGCTTCCCACTAGTCAAATGATGACCCCTTGTTGAACATGTTTTCTTTCCATTCTTATCGTTAGAATGACCTCAAATTTGGTCCACTCCTACAGTTGGATTGCCATAAGTTCTTGGTTCACTCTTATGATTAAAGCGACTAGAGTTTAAATCTTGGTCAAGGTTCAGAAACCCGAGATCGGGGCTCGGATCGGCCGGTCCAAAACCGATCGGATCGGCCGATTCCGATCCGAGTCAGTCCGATCCCGGCCGATCCTGGCTGAGTCAGGCTCGGCTGGTTCGGATAGCAGAAAAAAATAGAAAAAAATATGAAAAAATGTGAAAAAAATATAAAACACAAGTCTAATGCATAATTGTGTTGAAATACATTGATTTGAAGTACATAAGATGTTGTTGGACAAAAAAACCTTGAATAAACTTACATATATGATTATGAACTTACATTTATTCCAAACGTACATTATACTGAATGAACATATGGCTAACATACTCAGCCCATGACATATAGCTCTGGTAGTATTGTTCATACTGCATCACATACCGGCTATAGTCATCCGTATTGGTATAAATGACTGAAAATTGTGGATATTCTAGACAACCCCCTGAATAGTCGAATGTATCAGAATGTTGAGGAGGGTAAACTACATATCCAGTAGGCTGACTATATGAGGATGCATCTGATAGTTGCTCCTGATATTCCTGAGGAGCTTTACCTTTGTCCTTCCTCCTTGATCTGCTGAATGTTTGAATGGAAGATTCTTCACGTCCTCCTCTGCTACCATGATGTTCATCTTGGGTAGCATGTGTGAATTCTTCTTCTCCAGTGAATTGAATTGGTGGAGCTGGAGCTGGGGCACTTGTAGCATCTCCGCAATCCTCAGAACTGTCGGAGCTCGTCTTTGATGTCGAGTCATTTGAGGTTTGATATTGCACCTCATCACTTGGTTCTGGCGTTTCATCATCTTCCTCGATAGTCTCTAGATCAGCAATTTGAATTCCATGACCACTCTTCCTTCTGCTTGGTACTTGTTTTTTGCTCTTCTTCTGACGTTTTGGAGAAGGAGGTTGAAAATCAGTAAGTAATGGAACATTATCTAACTCACCTTCCGCCCATTCCCGATCATTTGGGTTGAATTCAGGCTCATTTGAGGTGCTTGAATCAACCCATGCATTTAGTGGATGTTGCTCCTCGAACAGCTCATCCAAGTCTATGGGTTCTTCTGCATGTGTCGTCTCTGTGGCTTGTCCGGAAATTCTCTCTTTCTCCTGCCTTTGAAGGTTCCTTATGAGCTCCAGATTCTTTAGCTTCAACCTCATGTTATAATGACAGAATACGAGCTTCTCTAGACGGCTCGACTTCAATCTATTCCTTTGCTTGGTGTGAATCAAGCCAAAGGTGCTCCAGTTTCTCTCACAGCCTGATGAAGAGGTTGTTTGACTTAAGACCCGAATTGCAACATAGGCTAGATCTTCATACCCATATGTTTTTCCATGATCTAGCCACCAGTCAGCTGTAAATAGAAAATTGGCCATGTCAACAATGTGCAAGTTATAATTAAAATTTAAGTAGAACATCTAGTTAATAATTTTCAAACTTGGACTCAAAATTTTGGCAGCTCTTTGAGCAGTACTTGTCCCAAAGTGGTATAACATCATTCTGTAATCATGCATTTGCTTGCATGCCAATATTGCTCTGTCCTCATCTGCAAGCATACGCTTAATAACAGACTTAGCCCCCATCAACACTTCCGAACAACTATCATAGCTATCCTTCTTCCCATCAGTTCTGAACATGTACTGAGGGTTGAAAAAATAACCTAAATAAATAAGTCGAAGTTAGTTATTACTTAAGAGAAATGTGTATACAAATAATACATATAGAAAGTTAGTAGCTTACCAGCTGCATGAAGATTGTGATGTAAAGTGTGTTCCCAACGTCTGTCTATTATGTCCCACCACTTCACAAAGGTTGTTGGGTTGTTCAGTTGAATGAGCTCCTTAGCTCTGTCCATAGCTTCATATAAAAAACCCATATCCGATCTTCTTTCTCCATCACAAGATCGCAAGACACGGACAAGCGGTTCTACAACATTTAACACCGCTTGCACCCCCCTCCAGAAGGGTCTAGACTGAATTAAATCAGCCACTTTCTTACCTTTCTCTCTGACCTTAGTTGGTACATGCCGCAATATGTGATTCTCTCAATCTTCCGATGCCACCATCCTAATCAAGTTGTTCTTTTGTTGACTTAAACTATCTAGAGAGATATATTGAGATGCAAACCTGGTGGCTCCCGGACGAAGCAACTCTCTTCCATGAGTATGTGTGCGCATGATATCCAGAATGTTGTTGTGGTTGTAGATGAATGTGGTGATAAATCGACCACTCTTGACCACTCCATCTACCATCGGATCAGAACAAATGTCTTCCAACATCAAGTCAATACAATGAGCAGAACAGGGAACCCAGTATAAATGTTCTCTCTTTTGCATCAACATTTGTCCAGCTAACTTGAACGCCGCTGCATTGTCCGTAACCACTTGGACAATCCTTTTTTCGCCCACTTCTTCCACCATTTGATCCATTAATTCACACAGGTACTGGGCATTCTTTATCTTTCCAGATGCATCAATGGACTTCCAAAATACGGTTCCAGCTTTACAGTAAATTAAGAAGTTGATCATACTTCTTCTTGTTATCCCTGTAAAATTCCAAACGTGATAAGAAATCAGAAATAGACCTATTCTGATTAAGAAAAAATGAAGATAAGATAAAAAACTGAATATAAGATTTATGTACCTGTCCATCCATCGCACATTAAAGTGCATCCATACTCATCCCAGATCCTTTCAAATGATTTAATGTATGTTCGGATGTCATCAACTTCCATATCCAAGTACTTGTTGTATATCTCATATGGAGAAGGTCCTTCAACCCCTTTGCCAACTTCTTGTATGGTCTCGATCATGGACTCATAATATGGCCCCTTGGCCGCATTAGCAGGGATACTGTTATAGAAAAATCACCTAGATGTAACTCTCCCTATCTTCTCCTTACAAAGTTTTAAGTTCTTGAATGCAGCACTAATAGAAGGTTGTTTATCCCTCTTCTTGGTGAGCAAGGGATCTATTGGACCTACTCTAGGATCTGCAGCTCTAGTGAACTCCTGAGGCAGCTCCTCGCATACATTAGTGCTCATGCCGGCGCTAGTGCTCCCTTGTGCAGAAGGTGTGGAGCCACTTCCTTGTCCTCCGTATCTTCCAGTGTGCCGAAATAAGTCCTCATCTGCAAAGGACCGCCGGCTTGCTTCCATTGCACGTCGCAATTCAGCTTTAAATGTAAAAGAAAAAAAATTAATCTACTATAACTATTTGTCTGAAAACGTTAAGTGAAGAACATGAAAATAAGTTAAATAAGAAACTTACTTGTATCCCAATCATCAACATTTATAGGTTGATTACTTCCACCAAGCCGGACTCCAGCATCAGACCTTCGCGCTGGTTCAGTCAATTCCTCTCGAATTTCCTATCTTCTTCTGGCAGTACTTGCTTTGCTTGATTCCTTCTCCTTCATGTAAGTTCGAAATTGGATCCTAACCTCTGAAGGAACTCGAGCACATGCTGCAACTTCACCTTTTATTCCAGCAAGATGTTGTTTGAATCGGTAGACCCCGCCAGAGACAACCTGGTTGCAATATTTGCATTGTACCTTTCTTTGGCTCATGTCCACCGGTGTGCAATGACCCCAAGCAGGATCAGCACTAGGAGGATTCCCAGATGACCGCTCAGCAGCACCTTGAGATGTCATTCCTTCACAGCACAAGAAGATGAGAGATCGCGGAGCTTGTAGTAGACTAGAAGTGACCTCGTGGGAGAGATGGAGAGAGAATTCTATGAGGGAGAGAGAGCAAGAATGTTAGGAGGCTCAAAGGGCATTTGTGGAGCCTTAGGAGGGCCTTGGGGGGGTTTAAATAGACCCCCAAGGCCCAAACTAGCCGTTGCTGGCCGTTTGGGAACGGCCAGCAACGGCTAGTTTGACCCCCAACGGCTAGTCAAACTAGCCGTTGGGGGCCGAGTCGGGCCGATCCGAGCCGACCCGGCCCGATCCGGTCCAGGATCGCCCGATCCGGCTCGGACCGGCCGATCCGAGTCCAGGACTCGGCCAGGAACCCCGGAATCGGCACGGTCGGCCAAAAACCTGTCCGACTCAGCCGATCCGTGCCGATCCGAGCCGAGTTTTTAAACCTTGATCTTGGTTCATTCTTATTGTTAGGGTGACCAAAGTTTAAATCATGGTTCACTCCTATGATTGGAGTGGCTAAAGTTCCTCTTTGGTCCAGTCTTATTGTTATAATGGCCAAAAATTCATTTAATTAAGTCCATTCTTATCGTTAGAATGACCTCGAATTTCGTCCACTCTTACAGTTGGATGGCCATAAGTTCTTGGTTCACTCTTCTGGTTAGAGCGACCAGAGTTTAAATCTTGGTTCACTCTTATTGTTATGATGACCAAAGTTTAAATCATGGTTCACTCGTATCATTGGAATGGCTAAAGTTCCTCTGTTGGTCCATTCCTAAGGTTGGTGTGGCCAAAAGTTTGTAAAATTGTGGTTCATTCCCATTGGCGGGATGACCAAAGTATGACTCAATTTGATATGGTTCATTCATGACCAAAGAGTAATTGTGAGAAATACGCTTAATGAAATTGTGCATGATTTGTGGATGTGTTCAATTTGACTATTACATATGTTTGCCCGAATTAATTGATTTAAGTTAATTTACTTCGGTTCCTTCATATCGGCTGGAGGACCAATCCTTAAGGAATGGTCTGGGTTAAGTGGTGGCCATCACGCCCCATTGATCAAGTCTCTCAAATCTTCAAAAGGATAAAAGAATGAAGAAACATTTTTTTGTATTTTAGTAATCTCTATGAACCCTTGGAGTTTCATAAAGGATATTTAAAAGATATTGTCGAACCAAAAGGTCTCCTTTAAGGGTCCTAAGAAGAGTTTTGCCTAAGGCATGTCCCATCGGTATCCCTTAAGGGCCTCAAGCTCATATGCACCCCATGGGGAGTGGCATCCATTAAGTATCCTCTAGGATACTCCAAAGGGATTCAAAAATAAACATCAAGTTCAAACATGCTTAATACAAAGATCAATCAAATAATGGTGTGATTTCAATACTCCAAAATTTAGTGTGTTATTATCTCAAGGGTATCAACGAACAGTTAATCAAGGGTCGTCAATCGTTGATTAGCGTAATTAACACTGATTAAGGTCAATGGGAAGAGGTTGAATTCCTGGATCCACGCTTGATCCGAAGTTACAGACTCCCTAAGCGCTAATGCCAAGTTCTCAAAGTCTACCAAAACAAAAATAAATAATTAATAAAAGAAGAAAATATTCCCCACACCCCTCTATCTTAAACATCTTAATTTTGGAAAATCTTTAACTCATAAGAACTCTTCCTCTACTTAGTTGGGGTTCTTGGTCTTTAATATCATGGCCTTAACTACAGTCTTTAGACTTCATCTTGGGCATCTCTTAATAAGCCAAGCTTAGGATTAAGATTCAGTTATAACTACACTCTAGTTGGATCTCACTGAGGAGTTTATTCAGCTGGTCATTATGAACACAAGCATAATGAAATCGCAAATCACACAATGATGTTTAATACAGGATAATCATGCTTGATGATAATCATGCTTATTGATGCTTTATGATAAACAAGTCTAATTAATCCTATTTAATGACAATCATGATATTTAACAATATTCACATTTAATGTGGTTCAAAATAAAATCCAGTAAAATCTTCTCCTTAAGATCATTAAACCTAATCACCCATTCAAGTCCATAACAGGACAAATCTAGATTTCAAACAGAGAGAGTCTCCTCTTGACGGAGACCCTAATCCTAATCATAAGCATAAGTAAATGTAATTTAAAGTAATAACTAAACTTAAAATTAAAGCATGAGTAGGGGTAGTATCACTTTACCTAAATGCCAAACCTGAAGCCCAATCTGCTGCCAAGCCACCACAAGCTGCTGCCAACCACCAATGCTGGGCCCTCCTGGCACTTTGCTCTCTTTCTCTTCTCCCTATCTTTTTCTTCTGCTTTTCTTTCCCTCTTTTTTCCTCTCTCACCTTGCCCTGTCCTTAGATGATAGGAATGGGGGTTGACCTCCTATTTATAGGAGTGAGGGGACAGTGGAAGGATAAAAGGGGGAGGGTGAAGGGCGATTAAGAACAGTGTCGGGCAGTGGATGCTGAGATGGCTGAGGGGCCGCTGGGCCCTCTGCCATGCCCACCGAGCAGGCCCATTAAGGGCCCAATTAGGTTCAGCCTATTATGGCCTGGTCCTGGCCCATTTAGGGCCCTACTTGGCTGCCCATTAAGGCTCATTTTGGACCTATTTTTGCATTCATTTGTGACCCACTAGTACCGCGATGCATCTGGGCCAACAAGACCCGATGAGGGTCATTGGGAAATTTTCATTTAACAATGCTGAATATAAAACAATTATTTTTGTATCCTCGGGTTTTGGAAATATGAAACAAGTGGGTCCTTACATTTTCTTCATCCTCTTCCTTCATCAGCTAATATCAGAAAATCCCTGTTTGAGTTAGCTCGTATATAATATTTTTAGTGTCAGGGAAACACATCAAGTGCATATGACCCCTTCTGGCAATGATAAGACAAAACATGATCCCTTTGATGCTTTCATTTGCCGATAGGATAAAATGGTTTTGTACAAATACCATGGAGAAGGGATGCCATCACGTTTTACATTTGAGACCCCAGAGAACGTAATTACAGTTTGCAAATTTAGTCTTGCATTGTTACATAGTTCAGTTCTACGGTGTAAGAAATGTGAATGCCACCATTTCCTCTGGGCTCCTTAGGCTATTTACCACTTGACGTCTTTGGAATCTAAGGTTAGTGAAATGCACAGGAGATACACCTTCTCAGTAGAATTTAACATCAAACTATACTATCGGAAATTGGAAAAGGTTATCTCAAATTTACTTCTGTCTCAGCCATACAAACACAGCACAGGCAAGCAAATACCAAGCGGTTGAAGTAAAATTCTGATTAACGACAAATAACATTAACATGTACATGGTTCTTGAAGGTTTTTATCTCCTACATTGTTGCTTGTCATCTACTTCAGCTGCTATCCCGATATGAGAAGCAAAAGCACCTAAATTAAGTGAGAATAGCAAAACACCTTCGCCATGTGTAGCACACGCTACTGCTGCACATTTAGCATGGACTTCGCTTCAGTCTGCTCCTCCAGCAAGTTGTCACTCGCATACTTGCTCAGCAACTCCATTTTTTTCTTCTCCAAAACCATCCTCTCAATCTCCTTCTCATCCGGCAGGGGCACATGTACAACAAACTCCTGCTCCTTGCTCTTCTCTCTCTCCCTTTCCTTCCTTCTCTCCTCCTCCACCACATCCTCTTCCCCCTCGTACAGTATCTCCCCCACTACAGGACCCACAGTCACCAACTCCCCACTCTTCACCCCCTTCCTGGCCTCCTTCCTGATGGCATCCATCTTCTGCCACTCGGCCAGCGCCTGTGCGCGCATCTCCTCTTGTGCAGGGCCCTCCAGCCTCTCCAGGATCCCGTCCTCCTCGTCCCTAAAACCATAGTAACTCGCATCGATCCTCTTGTAGATGTCGTACCTCGTGCGCCTCTTTCTGATCTCGGGCGGCTTCTCGAACAGCTCCCTCACACCGGGGAGCTTCTTGGCGGCGCCAAAGTAGCGGTACCCGGGGCCGCGGCCGCTGGGGTTGGGGACGTCCACGATGTTGCCCTCCAGATCCGTCATCTTGGCGGTGTTCCTGAGGTAGTTGGGGCCGCCCAGCTCGATGATGCGGCGCTCCCAGTGGACCCGCTCGCGGAGGAGCTTGTTGATCTCGTCGTTGAGGTCGCGGAGGCGGTGCTCGCCGAGGCCCTCGTTCTGGATCTCGCTGACCTTGACGCCGATCTCCCGGAGGATCTCGCTGCGCCAGCGGTCGGCATCGGCGAGGTCGCGGCACTCGGAGGCGAGGAAGGGGCGGCGCTCCTTGGGCTTCCGCTTCTCCTCGTTCTTCATGGTTATGAAGCGGTTCAGCATGGACTGCGCCTTCTCCTCGTTACGCGCCATCTTTGCCTCGGAAACCCTAGCCCTCCCAAGCACAACAATCTGAAGAATCGAGAAGAATAGAAGAGAGGTGAATGTAAAGCGAGAGAGACGGCATCGAAGACGCGATAAGGGGAGGTCATACGCAGCCTGTGAATGGAAGAGAAGGAGAGAGGGATCTCACCAGGTCGGGAGGAGCAGCCGGCGAGCAATCGGCGGTCGTCGACGGATGAGGAGCGAGGACACGCCGGCGGCAAACGGCCGTGAACCCTAGCAGCGCGGCGGGAGTTACCCGGGCGGGGTTTCGGGAAGGGAGAAGTTTCTCAAGGAAAAAACCTTCGCTGCACTGCACCCTGCTCGGTACGCGTCCGAGCAATACAGTTTTCTTTTTTTTCCTTTTCAATTTTCTAGACATTTTTAAGCATCTGATAAAAATCGACAGTACAGCCTTGGCCCTGAGCCGGTTATATTTTTTGAAAATATATATATATATACACATCTTAGTTTACATAAAAGTAAAATTAAAAAAAGAATAGTTCAGTAATTATACCATCGAAGTTTTGTTTAGAGACTGTAAAAAAAAAATTCTAAGAATAAAAACCAAAAAAACTGACACTGCTTCCTGCTAGGCATGGAGCAGCGCCGGCTCTGCACCTTGTAATACAGGACACATGTTCTGCGTTACATGGTGCGGTGCAGCAACATTTCTCAAAAAAAATTACCGTTGACTAGGCCCTGTGCAATCGGACCTTCACCATCCCCGAGCCACTATTAAAGTAGGCGGGCCGGCTCAGACTCGCCTAATCCTGATCCGTTTACACCCTCCAATCGGGTTGTCCAAAAGAGTCCGCCAATCTGGTCATCCCATACCCCATTGTGATTTGGCACCTTTTGTGACAACATAAGGGTTTCGTCGGCGCCCAACGGCTGTGCGGTAACACGGTGCATAGCAAACACGAGTGGTGAAGCAATACTTATAAGGGGCGCTTAGTTATGGTTGTACGTGGGGGTGCGGTGGATGCCAAATGCTTTGCGTCACTTTGATTGGAAAATAAGAGAAGAATAAAGGCGAATAAGAATATAATAAGTTTAATTTTATTTTGACAAACGGAATAACTTATACTGTGTAGAATAAGATATTCGGAGAATAAGTCATCTTACTTTAGACCCAATAATTGCTTATTTTTCGTATTCCGTCTGCAGGTCCTACAAAAGTAGTAAACCGAAACATCTCTTATTCTAGTATATACTATTCCGTCAGTAAATTCTACGTAATAACTTATTCTGCAAACAAAGTGAGATTAATGCTAAAATTTAACTAGCCATTGTGTTGAAAACTTAGAACCGTTTGCATTGCCATCTTTTTGTTGTCGTTAATGTTCAATAAACAAAGATGCCATTCATATCAACAAACAAAGGTAGTAGGGACAGTAACAGGTAAACGATAACACGGAGTAAGGGTACAGCATCGCGAAGATCATAGTACGAGCACAACCCATACTTCGCCAAAATAGGATACACCCAAAGTGGCGAGTAAGCTCCACAACAGGATAAGAAATAAAATATAAGAGATTAGATAAATTAAATAAAATATTAAAAATTTGATGAAAGAAGTGTTATTAATACTTATTATCTATACCATAAAGCACGAGTACAGGAATATTCTCTCCCGATTCCATCAATCTAGGGAAAATATCAACCTTTGGTTCATCTATAAAAATCTCAACCATTAAAATCTTTCGTTATTTCTTAAAACTTATACAATAATTCATTGTAAAGGACATAACCCTCCTGTCATCTTTGCTAAACCATTTGTCTCGCCTTCTCTTATTCTTCAACCGCTGTCTACTCTTCTCTAATTTATCACTTTAGACTGTTGCAGTTCCTAACATTACACTCTTTTATGAATTCACTTCCTTACCTTCTTAGGATAACACCCATGAATGACCGTTAGATTGGACATAGATGATCGCAACCATATGTTTTTTTTTCTATGAATTCCATACATTTTTACACATTCATTCCTTAATTTAGTTCATTACATTGAGGAGAGTAACATAGGAAGATGCATATGAAGACCGACAGCAGCAGCAATAGCATCACGATGGGCAGGCTTCTTCTAAGACAAGCCATGGATGGTCCATGCAATGCATGTGTTGCCTTGGTTGTAGATGTTTTTAAAATACTTGGTTAAGGGTTTCGTTCCTATTTTTGTTTGTCTTGTTGGTCTTTTACTGGGAGGAACATGTTCTATTATTTTCTTTTACCCTCTGACCTTGTTTTTGGATGTGAGTCAACATTATCATGTATGTGTTTATTATTAGCAAAGCGATATCTATTTTTTACTATATTTGTTGCATTCAAGAGAGATCTTGGTGTTACTCACGATTGGTATAATTTGGGATGTATGTTATGATATTCTATGCTGATATGGAAATCTTTATTTTAAATTTGTTATTCTGACGCACATAATAATTGTTTAGTAAATCTATGATAAATGAATAGAATATTATAATAAAATAAATATTTGAACCTATATTAACAATGATGATTGTTAAGATCATTGGTTGGGACAAGCTTCCTCGTGAGACTATTCATTCTTGTACTATTGAGTTATTAGTTAGAAACTAGTTGCAATCTCTTAAGATGCACGGCGAGTTAACAAAAAATATAATTAATATAAGTGAAGCTAATCATACACTTTATGAAGCAATGAGTAAAAAAAAAAAAAAAGTATGTATAATCAGAAATATTAACATTTTTTTATATAAATATTAGGTTAATTATTTGTTAAACATTAAAAATTCAGAATCATTTTATCTTCTTGAAATATGGATTGAAAGAAAAATGAGAGAGAGACTGCTCTCGCTAATAACGAAATTAGTTATTATTATTATTATTACGTAAGACTATCCCAATAATGATAATAAATATTAAAATTTATTATTATAATCTCAAAAGACTCCCAATAATAATAATAATAACAACAACAAAAAAAATAAAAATAATAATATGAGTGAGAAAAATGAGAATGAGACTGGCCTCATTAATAATATTAATAATAATTTTAAAAATAAAAATAATAGCATCAAAATTAATTATTATTATCTCATTAAGCTATCTCAATAATAATAATAATGATGATGATGATGTCAAAATTATTATCCCAAGAGATTGCAGCAATAACAACAACAATAATAATAAATGATAGAAAATAGGAGATGAAAATATTAATAGAAAAAGAGAAAAATATGAAAGAGGAGAAAGAGAGATAATAATAATAATAATAATAATAATAATATCAAAATTAATTATCATTATCTCATGAGACTACTATTTTGATATTGATTTTTTAATAATAATAATGTTATCAAAACTAGTTATTATTATCTCATGAAACTACTATAATAATAATAATATCAAAATTAGTTATTATTATCTCATAAAACTATCATAATAATAATAATATCAAAATTAGTTATTATTATCTCATGAAACAATCATAATAATAATAATGTTAAAATTAGTTATTATTATCTCAATATATTATAGTAGCAACAACAACAATAATAATAATAAGGGACATGCAAAATAGGAGATAGAAATATTAATAAGGAGAGAAAAAAATGTGAAAGAGGAGAAAAATAGATGTTGATAATAATAATTGTAAAGATTGAGGTTTCGGATCCGGTTATCGGGTCAGTTTTCGGAGTCGGATCCCTTAGGTTGAGTCCTAGTGGGGTTGAGATTTAGTTTCCTTTGGTTTAAACGGCGTCCATTAATGTAGACGTGTTTTAAGCTGTGCCATGTGGGCGTCACGTGGGCTGGCTTTGGAGCGTGAGAGTACGGCTCCGGTCTTATCGTCTGAATGGCGTCTTGTATGGACGACGCCATTTAGAGTACAACCCTACTTTGTCAGAGTACAGTACGATCTTGTTATCTGAATAACGTCGGACTTGGACGACGCGTTTTTCCCAACTTCTATTTGACCCCGCGACATCTCTCTCCTTTCCCTCATTCTCTATTTTCTCACTCTCTCCTCTCCTCCCTCCAACCTCCGGCAAATCACTTCCCCCTCTCCTTTCTTTCCTCCTTCTATTTCTTCTTTCCCTCCACCCCATCAACCTCCTAACTCCCACCACTACCACCACCATCTCATTCGCGGCGTTTTTCTCTCCAGACGGCGGCCGATGTTCCTGTGAAGTAACGGCGTCTACGACGGTACTGGCGGCGGCGAGTGGCGAGGCGGGTTAGCGGCTTGGAACTAGGAGGAGTTCGAGAAACCGGTAGGATGACGATCCCCGTTGTATTTCGTTTAAAAACTATGTTTTTCCTGCTTTTGAGCATGTTTAGAGATTTTCTCGGGGTGAAAATACTAATTACATGTAATGAGAATTTGGGTGTTTTAATGGGTATTTAGGTTATTCTCCACCTTTTTAGTGTTTTTACACTATTTGGGAGAGGAAATCCACTCAATGGATTGGGAGATAGCGGAGGAATAACCTGTCTATGAGGGTTAAATGGCGTCGGGGGATAGCGACGCCTTTTAAAAAGGTGACTTCAACCCGCGACGCGATTTAGTTCAAATAACAGACTCTGTCTCTGGACTGATGAGCGTCCAAGGACAGTGACGCCTTTTGAACGGCGACTTTAATGCTCGACGCGTTTTAAAGTAAAATCACCCCGAGGTCTGTCTCTGTTTCTGTCGTTATCATGCGACTAGGACAGCGACGCCTTTCAAAAGGCGGCTACATATGACGACGCGTTTTAGGCCACCTTTCGAGGCCAATTTTTTTATATGAATCAATTTAGCAACCTTGAATGACGTCGGCCTTAGGCGACGCGATTCAAGTCAGAATTCTATTAATCCTTACATTTAACACGTATTTACATTGTTATATAGTTTAGTTAATTGCATGCTTAAAAATATACTCAATGACGATAAATTTTATGTGATCGGATCGCACCGTATTGTGTTTTGTGTGATCGTGGGCCTAAAGTGACAATTGTTAGCATTTAGGCATCCTGTGTCGGTGTGGGAGTGACACGGCACCGGTGTGGGAGTGGCGGGGTGACGCCTAGAGAGAGGGTCACCTGGTGTACCTCGGGATATAGTTAGTATCGGTGTGGGAGTGGTACATTCGGAGTGTCACTCGTGTTGGGGGAAGCAGAACTACCTGGAGCCTGTCAAGTCGGAGTAGCCAGCGCGTTTTCCAAGGGGTTGCTGTTTGGTCTCAGCGGATCGGTGTTTTCCGCGTTCGGCCTTGTGGTTGGCGTGTTTTGCCGAGACGCTGGTTGTGGGCTCCATGGTATAATAGTTTCAGAATTGTACATGTGTTTTATACCGAAATATATAAATTATGTTTACTGCTTTACTTGTTTAGATCATCTATATTTGTGTTGCTGCACTTGTGGGTGCGTGAGTGGGCGGTGGAGATTGAATGATCTCTACTGAGTCTTTTCTATGAAACTCATCCCTGCGATTTTCAGGTGATGGTTCCAGACAGACGTAGCGAAGAGAGTGTTGCTTTGGGTCGCGCGCCAGTAGTTGTTGTTTCACGGTATGCCCCGATGTAGTTATTATTTTATTTTCTGGCATGTATGTTTAATTATTTCCTTTCAGTTGGAGTATGTAATTATTTGCTGAGTCGAGTCGCATTGTAATAATTTTTAATTCTTACACTTCCTTTTTCAATGCGATGTGAATGTTTAGCTTAGTTTATTATTTATTTCTCAAACTTATCAAGATCCTGATTTGACTCTAAATTAATGATTCGGTACTCATTTAGTAATCAGATATCCGATTATAAAGTAGTGGGTCGTTACAATAATAATAATAATACTCAGGCAGAGAGAAGTGGGTGAGAGATAATTAAGAGAGGGGAGAGAGAATTAATGAGAGAGGGGGAGAGAGATAGTGAGAGTGACAGAATTAATGAGAAAGATGGGAGAGAGCGACTAAATATGGGACATATATATTCTTAGGGAAGAGAGAGAACAATAAATTTTAGGCAAAAAGTATAGAATTATAGTATTGACACATGACATTATGAAACTTTATTTTATGCACATAAATGACTTTTTTAGATAAATGAATAGAATGTTATAATAAAATAAATATTTGAACCTATATAAACAATGTTGACTGTTAAGATCATTGGTTGGAACTGACTTACTCATGACACTATTTGTTCTTGTACTACACCGAGTTATTAGTTAGAAATAAAAAATATCCACAAGGACGCGGATAATGTTCACAAATGAGTCAATAAGCATCAATACAATATTTCATTTTCATATAAATTTGAGAGATATTGATCAACATATCTTTCGGTAGTTCAAATTTCCTATTGTTTGTCAATCAATGTGAAATAAACTTTCACCCTAAAAACAATATGTGGTCTTTTATTTAAATTGTGCGCTTCCTTCAAATTAAAATATGCAAAACTTTTACGTCATATAGTTACAATTCCTTAAACCACATGAAAATATCATTATTGTCAAATAACTCAGGCAAATGGCAATAGTGCAATTTTTATTTTTATGTATTTTAAGCAAGTTTCGTCAACTTGAGGATCCATATTGGATTGTATCTTCTTAGGTACGAGTCAGATCTAATCCGATTTGGATTGACTATATTTGGCTCACGCGAGTCAAGCCAGTGAATTTTTAAAGTAATGAATTTTAGCCATATCTTAGAAAAAATGTATCTTATTTTTTTGAGAAGTAGAAAAATGTATTATGTTAATTGATATAAAAATGTAATTTTACTTGTCAAGTGGAAAGAAACTCAATTTAAAGGATCCATCATATATGTATGAGTCGATACGATCTTGACTTGTACGAGTAGACACGTTCTAGTACGATATGAGAAATTATGATTTTAAAGTACAATGTTATAATAGAATTTTTTTACAATAAGATCTAAATTTTGAAATAAAAATGATGTATTAAATAGATACCACTTTCTAACTTTTACCCCCCATTCCCCGTACTCATCCCACTTCTAAATGCAAATGCATGCTCCTGAGTGTGTGGGATTGAAATGTATTAAGAGTTTTATTTTGATTATAAAAGGAATTATATTAAATTATAAGTATTTTTTAATAAATAATTATTAAATATTAAAAATTGTGTTATTAACATGAAACATTTTTTTTTTTTGAACAAGAAAGTGATGCCTTTCATTTAACAAGAGTAATAGGTCCAAAAGAGACCAGGTACAATAGAGAGGGAAACCAAAAGTAAAGAAAAATAGTACAGGGCATGGAGGGCAGATTACCCATATGAGTTGGTCGAACCCGGTACAACAACACAGGGTAAAACCCAATGGACACATGAAATTTTGAGTACGAACATTGAACCAAAACATGATAGACAATAGCTTTCCACAAAGGGCATAATACCATGTCGAGTAGAGACCATTGTCGCCGGAGAAGATGGAGCTGCAGCGAGGTCTTCCTTGGAGAAAACAAGGTCACCGTCTTCTTGGGTTTAGTGGAGGAGGATCCCATTTTGCAAACAGCAAGGGATGAAACGACACTAACATTATAGTCAAAGAACAGAGGGAGAGAACATGCCTCTGAGGTGGGCATGTGAGGGTGTACAAGGCAACGAGCATCTCAAGAGAGCGAACCTGCTGGCTTCAAACAATGATGGTGATCTTGTCGACGGACCCAGCAAGGGGGCTCAAGAAAGAAGATTATTGTCGTTGCCTGTAGCATGCTGGAGATGATCTGTGCTGTAAAGTGCCATTTTGATTAGAGAATATGAAAACAATAAGAACGAATAAGAAGAGAATAAACTTAATTTTAATTTGACAAGCAGAATGATTTATACCATATTCGGAAAATAAAGGAATAAGTCATCCCACCTAAGAATTATTTATTCTTAGGACCCCATAAAACTATCCAAGCTGACTAAGTCAATGTGCGCTCCTGTATTATTTTTCCTACCTTTAATATGGCACGAAATATGATAATTTTATTGTAACTTTATACGGACATATGTAATATGCATATTTAATTAAATGTAATTGTCATAAAAATCATGCAGTTATATCTTGCTATCTCACGGACTGAGAAAAGTAAAAAGCATTCCAGTTAGTATTTATTAAAAATAACTCATATCTTCCCTGTGATAATTTGTAAAGCCTCCAAACAATAATTTATACTCCCTTTTCCTTTGGATAATTGCCTCCAAATAATAAGTCCATATAAATTCACACTTATATTATCTTCATTTAGTTTTTGAATTATTATTTATTTTTAACCTTTTAAGTTTATATTCAATTCTAACATTTTCTATATTTTAATTTAACGTGCATTTGCACATGTATTTTAACTAGTAGATAGAATAAACGGATACAGTATTTTTGCTCGAATTACTTATTCTCTTTATTTTGATATAAATTAATATGATCCTATGTAAGAAATCCACGCAATTATAGCAAAACAAGATGAATAAATAGAATAAGATATCCTTATTCTCTTATCAACCCGGAGCCATAAGGTGCATTGCTCCAAGATCCTTCATCGTGCAGGTGCGAATTATCCTGCCCTACTATTGTCCTCTCCACCCACATGGTCGTGTTCTTTTTTGTTTCCCTACAATTATACTTGATGGATGGGAGGTAGTTTCAGGTGTCACAAGGCTCAATTATATTAAGTTTAAAATGAATCCTAAAAAATTAAGTCGAAGAATCGGCACGAATCAGATTTTTTTAGGAACGTACCGGGAGGGAATTTGATTTGATTAGACAATGTGTGGTTGGTAAGCAAGGGTCGGTGCATCTCCGATGACGAAAGTCCAGTAGTCGAAAACATCACTAACTTACGTTTTGACCCAAGTAGCTCTGACCGAGGAGAACAAGCGATTCGACAGGGCGATTCTAAAATTGCAGAGGCTTGATCAGTCAAACTGCTAAGTATTGGAAACAAGCTATAGTGCTTACTCCAGATAATTATATTGAAGCACCTAATTGGTTGAAGATAACGGGACGATTCGAATAAGACCACTCCCCCTTGCAAGATTAAACCGTGACTGCAATTTTAGAGAGACATAAAAGTACAAGCCTATGTGATCGTTTCTGCAACTGGATAATCAGCACCGAAAATCGATCACCTTAATAGAAGATTAGAGAGAAATTATTGTCACTTTTTCTCACGCATCATGCGTCTTGAGGAGTCCTTCAAACTATTTGCAAATCAGTTTGCTTTCCCTTCTCTCTGATTGCTCTGATTGTCTGAGGCGAACATTATATTATTGTGTTTAACACTGCTCTTCTATTATTGTTGAATTTTTAAGAGAATGTTGTGTTTAGGCAACTAATTATTATTATTTTATTTTTAGGTAAGTATTGTATCAGTATAATATTGAGATCATATTTAAACAAAATACAACTCTAAACACAATGATACCACATTTGTCTGAACAGGATAATGTAATACTCGCTTGGCAAAATTAGTAAATATAGAAAAGTATTTAAGCCCAAAAAATGGAGGCCTGCCAAGTACAGAGGTGGCAGAAGGAGCTCTTGCCAAACTCCCATTGACGTGATCTAAAAGCTTTGATTTGGGAACATAATAACCCTAGAATAAAGAGTGGAAGATGATCCAATCTAAAAAAGTTAAAATCTCAAATTGATAATCTGGAATAGAATATTTCCAAATTCTACTTAATTTGGAGTAAGGACTATAATTTGCATTCTAGAAAATTATAGGAATACGGATTACAGTCTTCATGCATCCTTGCTTGACTAAGACATTCACGGTAAGTTAGCCATTTATGTTAATTTTATTCAGTTTTTATCCCAAGCAAATTTAATTATAGAACAATAAAAGCGTTTAATCATGATAAAATAACATTTGATCTACCAAATTTAGATTAAAACAAAAAATAAATATATAGCTTACGTTGAATATGTACTTCTATTCTCACTTTTTTCGTTTTGTTGCCAATCATGAGTTAAGGCTCTATTTGATAACGATTCTACCTCAAATTCGATAGGAATCTAAAAAGTGTACATTGGTTTTAAAACGATAAAAATATAGGTGGATTTGTTTCATATTTAAAAAATATATATTTTTGATTCATGACGAATCTTTTGAAAATGGGATAGAATAGTAATATGAGAATTTTAAAAAGTAACATCCTCTTTTTACATTCTTAAAGTTTCTAGAACGGAGTAATATGAAGATAAAAGTGTCTTTCGATGTATTTTCAAATTTAAATTATTACGGTATTTTTAAATAAGATTTTAAAAAATAAATAACTTCTCATAATTTGAATTCAAGAGATGATGACGTAGCTCTTTTTATAACATGAATTGGGATTTTTGCAAATAACCTCCTAAAAGATGCAATATCTATAGATAGCCCCTACATGATTCATATTTGCATATAACCCTTTTAACTATGTAATTTGTTTTGAATTTATCCGAGTTAAAATATGCTTACTCCACATAAAAATAGAAATAGTTTTTTTTATGTTAAATATATACAACAAACTTATGAATATATGTTTATGTGATTCTTCTTGTGAGATATATGTATTTTAATTGAAGATATTATTAATATATTTTTTAATAGTTTTCACATATTATATATAGGTAATAATATTGTAACATAAGTGAAATTCAAAGTAAACCAACATAATTGAGGATATTATATAGAAATGACACCATAGTTAAGGGGTTATATGCAAATACAAATCTATAGGGGGTTATCTACAAATATGATATTCTTTAGGGGGCTATTTGCAAAATCCCTCATATAGAAATATGACATTCTTTAGAGGGTTATCTACAAATCCGTTACGAAATGAAGCTTAAAAAAGGTTCAAGTAATACTTGTTGCAGTGCTCCCATAATTACAATGGAGCCATTGTAGTGGGTAAAGCAAAAAATTGTTTTTTATTTTTATTGTTTTTAGGTTGACCTTTAGGTCTTTTACTAGGATGTACAAGCAACCAAAAAAATTGAAAAAATAAAAAATCAACCCAATGAACAGTGAAAAATGTCTCTTAACGGGCCGAACTTATTAACATTTTTTGATTTTTCAGATTTTTTTAGTCGTCAGATCAAATATTATATTCTACAGTTAAATAAGAGACCTCCGGACCCACCTAAAATATATATATATATTTTTTTACCCACTGCAATATCTCTATTGCAGCAAGTATTATTCATTCACGGCTGGGGCGGGCTCTGTGCAACCGGGCCTCGTTCGTGCCGAACCCTGGCATCAAAGGAGGCGGGCCGTCTTGGGCTCCCCTTGTCCCGGCCAAGTCGTCCAACAGGGTTCCGCCAATCTGGTCATCCCAAACCCCATCGCGATTCGCCGCGTTCCGCGACGTCAACAAAAGGTTTTTGCCGAAGCCCGGCAGCCGTTGCAGCGGCGCGGTGCGTGGCGAATGCGAGGGTGGTGAAGGGAGAGGGGGCTACAGCTGTAAGCGGCGCTTCGCTATACTCGTGCGGGGAAGTGCGGCGGACATCATCCCCGTTTAGCTCCGAGGCGGCCCGCTTCCAGCCCAGCGGGCGTCGCTTGCTTCCATCTGCTGCCAACCGGCGAAGCATTCGTATCCCGGCGACCTTGAAGGCGCCCCCTGCGACGCGAACGAGCCTCCCAATGTGCTCCAGTTGGCACAGCAACAACTGGCCATTTCTGCAAAAACAGGCGTTCGGGGCGGTTGCCTTTTCAAGCGGGATCACAGTTTAGATCATTCTTCTCCTGTGTCGTAGGGAGCTAACTGTGAGTTCTCTTCCTCCTTCAATCCTTACTGTTCGCTGACTCTTTCTAGTTTCTAGCTACGTGTTTGTGTTTTTTATTTCCTTTTCTATGCTACAAAAAGCCGATAAATGGGAAAATACATAACATTGTTCACACCATTTTATTTATCTGTAGTTTTGGTCGAGATTACACATCCTCCTGATTGCAACGGGACGGTTCCCACAAGTACCAACAGGAAGAGGTAGCAGTCTCCTTAACCCTCACGTCCGTGGCGGTGTGATGGCATTCACATCCCGCTTGTTTTCCCGATCCAGAAAGGTGATTTTTTTCCCCTATGGTTCTGATGTGTCCAACTCTTTGCAGAGAACGTACCTAATTTTTTGGATAAGTATAATTGTTGTTATGCATATTTATGCCTTCTCACGAGGATGCAAGGGAACACTTTAGGTGGCTTTCCATCTGGTAGGGGTGTCAATTGGGCGGGCCAGCCCGTGGCCCAGCCCAGCTCACATTATAGTACATTGGGTTGACCCAAATTATCTAAATTGGGTTGGGTTAAATTTAGGTTGAAATTAGTCATATTTGGGCTGGATTGGGCCAAAAACGGGCTGGCCCGGTTTGATCCATTGACTTTTAAATTATTTCATACAAAAGGTAGAATATTTTTAACAAACTAACTATAAATAGGGCCAGTCCAACCCAACCCAACCTTAATCCACTGTTGAATTTGGGTTGAATCTGGGCTGACTTTGGGTTGAATTTGGACTAAAATTGGGCCAGATTGAGATTGGGCTGGACTATTTTGAATTTAGGTTAAATGCAAATTACCACATAACCCAGCCCAGCCTGCCCAGATTACATCCCTACCATCTGGCATCCTCTTTGTTTGATCCTGTTGACTCCTGGGCGATCCTTCTGTTTAGATAGTCCTGACGACTTCTAATGGTTAATTTGTTATTTACATTGGACATGTTGTCCATTTCTTTTTTCACGGAAACATCAAAGGCAAAGAATGTTGCACTGTTTCTCCGATTCTCTGGTTCTTGATTTGCTTAGTCATATTAGTAGATGCAAATGGCATCAAACCTTCTTTTTACCTTATATTGTAGTTTATATTTAAGAAAGCAAAAAAAAAGAAAAAAAAAAGGGAATGTGTGAGTGGCTGGAATTTTTCTTCTTTTCCCATCCCAGCTAAGTGGATATGTGATGAAGTGTATTTGTGATGACCTATGATTTGTGGTACACAAACATAGACATCGAATGCTGACATGGACACATGTTAGACATGGTATAGTATTAGAAACAAGAAATGTGGACATGAGAGATGTAGATGTTGAGATATTCTTTTGTACTTATACGTGCATGTAATAAATAAAATATTAATGATATTGTGGAACCTTAACATTCAAAGATGGACTAGAAGGATTGCTGGAGTTATCATTTAGAAATTGTAAATCAAGTGTCATCACAGATTTCTTAACATTCAAAGGTCTGGAAAGATTGCTGGGTTTCTCATTAGAAATTGTAGATGGAGTGTCATCACACATTTCAGTGTTGTGTTATATCTGTCTGACACCACTTACCTACACAAATAAAAGACTCCTCCAGGTTGTAGTTTCTTGTGGAGAATGAGAAGGCTCACATTTCCACTAGCTACCGGAAGGGGACCGGTGTCTCTGCTGACTTTCGTGTGGCATTGGCTGGATGGTGGAGGAAATTAGGGTACCATGTGTAGTTTTCTATGTGCAACATAGAGGGATGAGATCAACCATTTTTTTGATTTTTTCTTGAAAATGGAACATAATTTTGACAGTTACACTAAGAATTTCATACTTGCACGAGGTAGATTGTACAGTCAGAAGGTATTTTCTGTTTCTAACTTATGGGGCTTTTAACATTAATAGTCTTGCCTACTGTGATCTTGATTTGGAACCTGGTGCAATTTTCACTCTATCTAGCTGGGCTAGATTGATGGGACTAGTCTTAGGACAATGATGAGGGCCTCCAGTGCCCATGTATATATCATTTTTTTTTTTCAGGAATTAGGCCATCGTATGACTATTTATTAGTATGGAAAATCAAATTTATTAATTGAGTACCACACACCTCCTAATTTCTTATCTTTTGGGACTTCTTACATACCCCTAACGGATCTCTTATTGTGAAAAGGCATCCTATGAACTTGTATATGTTTAAAATAAATAAATCCCAGAGTGATCATTGGATGTGATGCCAACCCTTAACATAGGTCAACTTTCCGTCCAATTAAGTGTTTCATTTGGGTGGGGGGGGTGTTGACATGATATATTAGCAGTTTTTTATTCATATATATGTCATTCAATGGGGTTTTATGCAGTAACAGTAAGTCTCTTTCACTGGAAGTCCCATTCACTAGCAATTTGAAAATTCTGATGTCTCTGTTGTGCAGCGAAAGAGTGTACTCTCTTAGTCTTATGTTTATTCTTTCTTGGTTATCTTTGATCTATGATCTTGGTACTCCATTGACTGTCTTTTCTTTGTTTTCTATGGTCGGATAGCTTTACAGAGCTCAAGTCATACAACACAAGCATGGAATTGTACATTTCTTTGTCAAAGAAGTTGCAACAACAACTTGTCCCACTATTAAAGGAGATGGTAAGTAGATGGATGTGATACTCTTTGAACGTCACTTCTAACTTCTAAGTCAATGGTTGTCTTTTTATTCAATTGGATTATCACATAAATACCAAGACAACTCATTTACTCATAGAGTTTCAATTCAAAAGAATATGGAACAAAGAAAATGAGACATTTTTTGAGAAATTTTGAGGGAGATCGAGGGGAGAAGACTTACCAAAGGGGTGTCTACACTGCTTCTAGGAGATCGAGGGGAGATTTTGAGGGAGATCGAGGGGAGAAGACTTACCAAAGGGGTGTCTACACTGCTTCTAGGAGATTTGAGGGTATCATGGTTCTCTGGAATGAGTTTATGAGTATAGAGAAGGAAGAATTTTAGAGGGTGGGGAGATTTGCAGTCTCTAATACTTTTTGGAATATGGATGATGGCTTCATGTGGGGCTTTATGGGGGTTTCTACGTCTCAAGGCAAGGATGAGAAGGGGGATCTATGGGAGGAGTTGTTAGAGATGAATTGTAGCTCGGCTTGACCTTAGTGCTTGGACAGTGATCTCAATGCTATTACTTCCTTAGCAAAGAGATTTGGGGACTCCACTTCTATAGTTGACATGGAGGATTTTTAGGCCTTCATGCATGATGCAGCTTTGGTCGATATCAACATGTTGGGTCTTTCATGTGGTTCAGCTTTTCCCATGTTTCAGCCCACAAATGCCCTCAGTCTTTGAGCATTGCAACAGTACTTGCTTATATGGACTTAACCAAGCGCATTGCATGCACCAACTGGAACATGAAGGGAACTGCACTTTCGGCTAACTTGAACAATTTTGCACCCCAAGTTTAGCATCTTTGAACACACAAACTGTCCCTCGACACACCTTGGGAGGTTACACATCTATCGCCAAGGTCAAGGTGGTCAGATTCTTTGCCCAATTGGCCATATTTGCCTCCCTTGAGTGCCTTCTTGTCTTGCAAGCTTCGATGAACATGTCCCTTTGATTGTTGATTTGACCATGCTTCACATGCTGAACAAGGACTTGCTAAGTCCAAGTTGGTCTTCAACACGGGCAAAACTGGTTCAGCCATCACCAACCGACCAGCACACCCCACTCTACATCGCCCGAGCAACATGTGAGAGTGCTCTGATACCAACTGTCATGGCATAACTTTGGAAAGCCCAAGTTATTGGCGATGCCATGCGGCGCCCCGGTGGCGGAAGCAGACACCGAGACCAGCCTTCAAATTTTTCGCTTCATATCAGAGTTCCGCAACGCCCAAGTGCTCAGCCCGAAGGCTTCGCACAAATCTTTCTGAGGAGGTTCGCCACACTAAACCCCGAGCACTTGCGCAGGTTGTGCATACGCGGGATGGTCGTCGCTCGGGTCCGGCCGGCATATGTTCCCATACACATTGCCCTAGGCGCCCTTGCCGCATGACCACGACCTCTGCACTTGCCATCGGCTCCGTGCCCATACACTTTGCCTAGGCGCTCGTGCGTTGGTCGAGCGGACCTTCGCTCGGGGCCTGCCGACTCTGCGCACCGCGCCTCATCTACGCTCCCTCGCCCGGTCGGGTGGGTCTTCGCTTGGGCCTGACGGTTGCGCGTATATTGTCTCATCTAGGCACCCCGCTACAACCATGCGGACTTGCGCTCGGGGCCTGTCGGTTCCGCGCCTCGCGTCTTCACCTAGGCAACCATCGCAACTGCAATGCACCTTCGTTCGGGGCTTGTCGGCTATGCGCATCGCGCCTTCGCCTAGGTTCCCTCACTTAGGTCCATCCCAGGTTAGCCGACCCTCAGCCCACTGGCCTTGCAGGAAGGTGAACCGCATAGCCCGGGATCCGCCTAGCTAGTTACAAACAAAGGCCTTCACTTGGCCAAACACTTAGCCGCCAACATCCCCGCCTCAGCGAGATTGCGTCGGTGCACCATGCCACCGCCGCCCTTCACACACGAATTTGCATGCCGGGTCCTTCGCCTTTGCACATGTCATGCTTCAATGGTTGCTCCGGAGTTCAAGGCCTCTGCCGCCTTACGGGACTTAGCTTCGCACGAACGAGTCTCCCTTGATGCACAACTTGCTTTATGGGCCACTCGGTGTTCAAGGCCACCGCCGCCTTGCGGGAGATGCGCACGGACAAGCAGCACTAACTTCCTGCCTTCATAGAAGCATACAAGGCATGCGTCTAGCCCTGCGCATACTAAGAGAGGAGACGACCATCTGCGGGACTTGCCTCGGCTAGCTCGCGCGACATAGCCTATGGCAAAGCAACCCTAGGGGACAACCTCCTCCAAAGAATCCCCTCACACTTAGCACGGTCCTCAGCCAATACTAAGCCCGGCTCTTTCCACGAAGGAACTCACCGGCACGCTAGGTCACACCTACACGCGGCGGCCACATAACCAAAGTGTGGCTGATGGGGTGCGGACGGGCGAGGCCGCAACCTTACCACCCGCGCTCTGTTATCAACCCGCAATTTAAAGACTTCACCAACCATGCCGCCCCTCCCGGCACCCCCGAGTAGTCAAGGCTTAGCAAAAAGCCTAAGTCCGATTTTTGGTTGTGACACTGAGCACAAAAACTGACTGAAGACTGAGTACAAAGGCATCCTAAGAAGAGACTTATTGGCAACAACGGTCTAGGGAGGGATAGATTAAAGATGGGAACAAAGATATGACATATTTCAAGAGAGTGGTTCTAGTAAGCATCAAGATGGGGGATATAGTCCTTTATGTGGAAGTGGACATCCAACATCATGCAAGAGCTTTATGTTCTGCCCTCTTCACAGAGGAGGACAACTAGAGACCAACAATTTTGGAAGGCTACTCTCGATGATTTCCCAAGTAGAGCAAAGAGAGATATTTAAGCCTTCTTCTAAGGAGGAGGTTAAAGGTGCGGTCTTTGCCTTTGATGGAAACAAAGCTCCAAGCCCTGATGACTTTCCTTTGTTTTTCTATTAGCATTATCGGGGAATTGTTAAGGAAGACTTATTGCAAGCTATATAGGAATTCCAAGAAGGAAGCGCCCATTTGGTCATGATCAATAGCACCCTTCTTGTTTTGATCCTCAAAAGGGAGGGAGCTACGAGTCTTCAAGATTTTTTAGACACATTAGCCTCTTGAGTCGTGTCTACAAGATTATTACTGAGGTTGTTTGGAGCTTGCCGTAGATAGGCTGGTTAGTGGCGATGATGGTGTGTTCATCAAAGGCAGAGATATCCAAGATAATTTTTTGATTGCTCATAAATGCTTGCATGTTATAAAGATCCAACGGAGGAAACGTATGGTCATCAAACTTGACTTTGAGAAGGCCTATGATCGGGTTAGTTGGGGATCTCTACTTCACACTTAGTTAGTTTGTTTATTATGGGGTTTGGAGACAATTGGGTTAGATGGATCTATGTTTGTGCTTTTTTAGCAAAGTTCTTTATCTTGGTGAATGGAGAGGCTTCCCTTCCTTCTTTATTGGGGCGCACAGTCTTAGGCAAGGCGACCCATATCACCCCATATCACCTCTTCTGTTCATCTTGTTGGCATACCTTTTAGGTCACTTCTAGTTGAGGGCCGAGGAAATGTGTACTCTGTCGAGCTTTATAGCTCATGGTTTTGGGAGGCATATTACTCCCTTGAAATATACTGATGATACCACCTCTTTGCATTGCCTTCTGTATGACAGGTGTGTACAATCAAACTGATGTTCAAATTCTTGAGGATGTTAGTGGGCTTAAGGTTAATTTTAAGAAGAGCCTTCTGGTTGGCATTAATATGTAGCGTGAGCCTCTCCTCATGGCGGTAAAGCTTTTGGGCTGCTCTATTGGGCAATGCTCTATCACCTATATGGGCCTCCGCTTCTCCCTAGGTGTTATTCTCAACTTAGATTGGAGTTAAATCCTTTAGAGGTTTGAACCTAGACTATCCGAGTGGAAGGGAAGACTCCTTTCCTTTGGTGGGCATCTTGTTCTCTACCATGTAGTGTTGGAAAGTCTCCCAATCTACTACCTCTCACTCTTCAAGTCCCCAAGACTATAGTGAGGAAGCTTGAAGGTATCTGGTGTAGTTCTTTTGGAATGGTAGTAGAGACAAAATGAGAAGTTGGCATGACATTGACATCAGCTGGCAGAAAGTTTGCATGGAAAAAGATGCGGGCGACCTTGCCATTAAACACATCCATGACTTCAACTTAGCTCTCTTGGGTAAATGGCTTTGAAAGCTACAATTGGAGGAGGGAGGTTTGTGGGTGGAGGTAATCAAGCATAAATACCATAGTTGTCAATCCCGTCCCGTCCCGGCCTGCCCCAGCCGGGACGTCCCGTCCCAGTGAGAAAACGGGATGGGACAATTTCTGGTCTGTCCCAGTACCTGTCCCGGTTTGTCTCGGCCTGTCTCGGCCTGTCCCAATCTGTCTCAGCCCGTCCCGGCCTGTCCCGGCCTTTCCCAAGCAGAATTTGTATTTTTACATGAGATTTTCTTAAGTACTTAAGCTCATTTTAAACTTATTTTGGGGGGTTCATTTGATGAATATACTCATCTATAAACCCATAAATCTGTCCTTAATGCTTCTATTGCATTAATTTTGTGTTATTTATATATTTATATGTTTATTTTCATATTATTTATTGTATACGCATGTCTTATATTTGTTGACATGTATGGAACAGATTCTGAGATGGGACACCAGAATTGTCTGGGACATTGGAACGTCCCATTCCAATAGAAAAACGGGACAAGGACCGGGACGGGATTGACAATGATGATAAATACTATAGACATGCAAGAATGTAGCTCATTCCATCCACCTTGCATGATCTCTCCTACTTGTGGAAGGGTATCCTCCAAGCCATTGATATGGTATGGGCTGGGACACAAGTCACACAACTAATTCTCGGCAATGGACAGGAGTAGCTGTTTTGGGAAGATAAGTGGTGCGGCTCGATCTATGAGGAAGAGATTTCCTGTATTCCATATAGCTTGCTCCCCTTTGGCAGTGGCTGCTCAGATATAGGATTTGGGAGTTTGGCTTCCTACCTTCAGAAGTGACCTTTGAGATGAGAAGCTCTAGATGTTGATGGACCTGTTGCTTTTTCTTCAGGGATTCTCCATTGATCAGTACATAACAGATTCTTGGAAGTGGAGATGGGAAGCAAATGGACGGTACTTGGTTAAATCAGCTTATAGTTGGATTCATGATGGCGGCCTGTGGTTTCCTTTGTTCCAGCTTGTTTGGGGGACTAGAAGCCCCTTAAAGGTGCAAATACTACTTTGGAGGATCACACAAGAGGAACTTCCTATGTGTGAACTATTGGCAACCTTTTTGGATGGTGTTTAGGCTACCTGTCCTTTTTGTGGTCATGCTGATGAGAGCTTGGGCCACCTCTTTCTGCTTTGCCCCTTTTCCATGGAGGGTTCGAAGCTTGTCATAGATATGACCTGATGTGTTCATTCCTTACCTTCTTTGGTAGATGCCCTGCTCTGAGGTTGGGGGAAAAGATGGACCAGTAAACGTGATGGCAAGATTTGGTGACTGATCCTTCATGCTACTCTTTGGGCACTCTGGGGCAAGGAATTTCGGATCGGATCGGGTCCCCGAATCGGGACCCGCCGATCCCGATCCGACTCGGATCGGATCGGCCGAGTCGGCCGATCCAGATGAAGTCTGGCCAGTCCGACTCGGCCAGATTAAAAAATAATAAAAAATTAAAAAAAATCAGAAAAAATCAGAAAAAAATAAAAATAAAATCAGAAAAAATTACATATATATTATTCAATTGATGTACAATAAGAATGAATGCAATTCATGTACATCCATAAAAAACCATAAACCCTAAAACCCTAAAACCCTAAAACCCTAAACCCTAAACCCTAAAACCCTAAAACCCTAAAACCCTAAAACCCTAAACCCTAAAACCCTAAAACCCTAAACCCTAAACCCTAAACCCTAAACCCTAAAACCTTAAAACCCTAAACCCTAAACCCTAAACCCTAAACCCTAAACCCTTAACCCTTAACCCTTAACCCTTAACCCTTAACCCTTAAACCCTTAAACCCTTAAACCCTAAAACCCTAAAACCCTAAAACCTTAAACCCTAAACCCTAAACCCTTAACCCTTAACCCTTAACCCTTAACCCTTAACCCTTAACCCTAAAACCTAAACCCTAAACCCTAAAACCTAAACCCTAAACCCTAAACCCTTAACCATAAAACCTAAACCCTAAACCCTAAACCCTAAACCCTAAACCCTAAAACCCTAAACCCCTAAACCCTTAAACCTTAAGGGGGGGACCGAAATCGGCCCGAACCGGACCAGATCGGGTCCGGACCGGCCGATCTGGTCCGGTTCAGGCCGATTTCGGCCGTTTTTTTTTTTTTTTTTCAAATCGGTGGGGGGGAACAGTGAAATCTCCCCCGAATCGGATCGGAACCCGCCGATCCCGATCCGAATCGGCCGATTCGGATCGGAATCGGGCGATTCCGCAATCCATGCTCTAGGGTGAATGCAATGCAAGTATTTTCAACAGGGAGTCCATGAATGAGGAGGCTCTTGTTTCTTTTATTTGTGGAAAGTCCAGGAAGTGGGGGACACTTCTTATGTAATGTTAGTCCCTCACAGTCCCCTCTTTTGTCTTTATTGGGGGGGGGGTAATTCTGTCCACACCTCCTTCGTGCTTCTTCTTACAAGGGATTTTTGAGAGCTCGCATCTCTTATACTCTTGTAAATTTCCTTTTTCTGTAATACATTTTGTGGAACCATCCACTTTCAATAAATGAGTAAGAAAATGAGACAATTATAATAAAAAAGAAGCAGGAAACGAACAATGAACAGCTACCAATTCAGCAGAGCTAGGAGTGCTGGAAAACATGCATTGATGGCAGTTAGAAAAAGGTGGAAAACCCAATCCTAATACCAGTCATTGAAGAGATAATTGGCAGGGAAGATGAAATCACTAGAAGATGGATATAATTATGCATCTATGACCAAGAGTACATTTCATCTGCTGGAGAGGGGAGCTTATCAATGGTTAACATGCTATATGGCGGGGCATTCTCTATAAGGCAAGGAATAAAAATTTGAACTGGATTGGCCGACACAGGTTGGACATTGGCCTCCTGACCCAATCATGTTGGACCCCATATTCCCTCTTATGCAGCTTGAATTGCCCTTCCCAAGCCTGAGTGGTGCTGAATCGTCTGATATTGAATGGATTCATTGGACTCACATTGTTATGTTTGTGGGGAACAAATAATGCCCAAATCTGATTAACCTCCTGTATGAGAAATTTGAAGATTCCGTTGGTTCTGTTTTTAAGGCTTTTTTTGGCATAACCTACTTGCTTGATGATTCTGGTTCAGAAAGTGGTTTTATATTCTATGATTTGAATGCGGTTGTTTTGGGGAAATCCTATATTGCATATATGACAATGAGCATGGTGCACTTTCCTGTGTTAAAACTCTAGCCTTTGGATTGTGCTCTATGAAATTGTTTGGGAACAATTACTGAAAAGGCACAACAACTTTCAAAACATAAGTTCAAAATACTTAAAAGGAGCACACTTTCTAAACTTTACATTTGAATCGGGAACAAGTCATAATACTACGCAAAATACCCTCACTTGTTTTCCAAAGAATTGTCCTAATCCAAATCTATGTAATATGACTTTGATACCCTTGATAAATATCTAAATGAGACCCTTGGATATTAATTGCTAAAAAGGACACTAATATTAGAAAATATCAAGAAAAGTCATTCCTTTTAAATTTAAAATTTAGAAATGGTTTCTAATTTTTTGTAATTAATAAAATGATGGATATGCCAAAATAATAAGCAATAATATTACGTTTGAATTTTGTTCACAAGAATGTATAAAATAAGCATAGTTATACTAGCAATTAACTTTTGGTCGTTACTTTGAGATATATAATTTTTATAATTAGTAAAAGTTAGGACAATCCATTTGTAAAATGATTGAGGGAATTTTGGGTAGTATGATAGAGGAAATATGACTTATGCCCCACATAGAACCTATAGTGCGCTTTGGATATTTTGGAAGTTTTTGTGTCCTTTTCAGTAATTTTCCATTTTTTTAAATGTATTGAGCAAACACTTTTACACTTTTATGAACTTCCGTTGATACAAATGGAGCCATTGGTTAATATGAATGCTACATGAACTATTTTAAAAAAAGGTTGTATGTACACATTTTTCCGGTACCTTCAATTATGTCAAAGTTTAATGTTTTGATGCCTAGGTTCCTTTCGAGGCTAGATCTATAACAGGCTCACTTTTCACCAACGTTTTGGCCTAGGAAATTTATAAAATTTTGTCATCCTGATGCTTTTAGTGAGAATGACTCTTAGTATGTGTTGTATCGATTTCATGGTTTGCCAACTTGGAATGGCTCATGTGAGTTGAATCAGTTTTATGGGTTTCCGAGCCTTGAGTTGATCAATATGATACATAAGGAGACTTTTACACAAATTATTAAGATACATAAGGAGACTTTTACAAGTCCTTATTAGTTGGTCCGAGTTGTACTAGATAACATTTTTTTCAGCGTTCCGGGTCATACTGCTATATTGATATGGTCAACCTTGTTTTGTTGTAGTCCTAGCAGTTCAGGACGAGGAAAAACCCATAGTTGGTTCAAGTTTCAACTAATATTAGTGAGATAAAAAAATTGTGCTCAAAATTTCAAATTAATAAAATTTCACAGATTCAGTTTCCCTGCTGGCTATCTTTCAGAAGCAGAGTTTGTAGGCATAGAGTTTCACTCCCATGAAAACACAATGAAATCAAACAAGCAAGGGTATGCAAGGAGAATATGTGATCGCCACCAAACTACTAAAATCATAAGGAAATGAACCCTATAATCTAATTAACTTAAAAAAGAAATGTATACCTCATTTATGTGAGATTGTGAATACACCTTCCTCACTATCGGCCTGCCAACAACCTAGAGCTCCCTCCAAGCTCTTCAGCCTTCCCCTACAAGAAGCACAAACAACAAACAATGAAAGAGGGATCAGAATATAGAAGTGTCATAGTCATGTTCAAAAGATGCATGCTAAACCACAATTGATGTTGAAACAGACCTGCGGTGGTTTTTTTGTGTTTAACCCCTCTTTAGGGAAGGTACATTGGGTGGTTTTGTGCATGCTTTGATTGAAAACGTGGAAAAGAAATCTAAATGATGCTATAATGCTGATTAAGCTAAAAGAAAGAGGATGCGAAGAGGAATGGAATCTCCATTGAAGAACAAGCCGGTAAGAAGGCTCCTACAAGGAAGAGGGGTACCTCCCTCCTCCAAGGCTCTAGCAGATGTATGGACATGGTAGGATGAGCTCCAGCAGCCTCAAGCGAAGTGGATGAGATCCTTTTGACAAGGGTTTTCCTCTAGGATCTTATAGGGTTACACTCTTAATTCCTGAAATAGGGTTACACTCTTAATTCCTGAAATTAAGAGATAAACTTCCAAAAAATATTGCGATTAAACTCTCCCATAATTATCTCTAAAGGCTAGAGACCTTTAGAGATAAAGATCATGCAATTTTGCACACTTAGCATAAGTGCAAACCACTCATGAAGTTAATCTGCTGAAAACCCTATTTTTTGGATAAATCTTGACAAAACATCTAGTCGAGTGGACGTCTATCTCAGTGGGTGTCCATCCTCTGAGACATGTAACTCTAAAATTCAAGAAACCCTAATTCTTTAAAAGTTGATAAAGGCGTCCACCCCCTAGATATCTGCTGCTCCGGGCGTCCAATGGGCTATACATTTTTCCCCTTTAAGCCAGAAATGATGACAAATCTATAAAAATTCCAAAAATGGCAATGAAAGCGAGACATTATCATTAAAAACATAATAAATGTCTTCACAATGATGTCAAAAGTGTGTGTCTACAGAGTTAAGAAGAATGGAGTATTGGTAGCCTCAAAAATCAAGTGGGGTGGCAGTTGGGCTCACTACTTGGTTTGCTCCCAAGGTCTTGCATTTGGATTCCCACCTCGTTTAGTGAATATTCATCATTGGCATCTTTTGTGTTTATAGCCTAGTGACTGCATGCCTACATGGTGCAGGGGTCAGAATGGATAGCTTTGTTATATAGTATGTTTTATTGGCTTGTCAGAAAATTGAGATTTGACATCTAGATGATGGATCAACATTTGTTCTTGAATGTTTATGTATATTTTGTTTCCTCTTATTAGAAATTTCAGGCCTAGCATCTAGGCGAACAATGTACAATTCGTCTCCCATACTTTCTGCTCTTCTGTGGAAAACAAAAAACAATTGTCTTGGACAGAAGCATCATATTCACAGGTAATGTACATCTGCTTCCTTTAGATCTCTGTTTATTTGTCATTCTTGCACTGTAACAGGGTACTATTAACCTTTCATGGAAGAATAGGTAGATTTTAGCCTGTTTCCAATTTATTGCATATCTGCTCTTGATCTTTATCCTCATTGCTAATGGGCTTGAGATGTTTCTAAAGCAAGTTGCATATTTCAGAAGGTTTAATCCTCATTTTAAAATCTTGGGGCTGTGGGAATGAATCAATAGAAGGCCTACAGTTCACCTTAAGAGGGTAAAACAAATTGAATCTAATGGTGATACCAGAATTTGATTTTAACAGTTTTCAACATTCTAATAGAATAAATAAATATTTCAGTGACTTATAATTATGGAAGTTCCTGATGAGAATGAATTGTGTACCATCTTTCACAACCTTTTCCATCAATTGTTGAGAGTATCTAGTCACAATTTTAATTTGCACTGTATTTAATAAGCCTCATGAAGCTGATCAAATCTACTTAATTTTTTTTTTTCATTATCTCTTCTTCTTTCAGTAATGCAATGCACCATAGCCCATGTTGGCATTCAATATTTTATATTTTTATTTACTGCTCATCAATAAGTTCAACTCTATTTTACAAAATTTTAATATTTGCTCCTATATTTTACAAAATGTAGTTTGATTGTCGGAATGTTGCACATTTCTTCATGGTAACATGGCAATAAATTGTTTTTTGCAGTGCATGTGAGTACTGACATTCCTAATTGCCAGCTGAAGTTACATTAACTGTTGGGTTTGTTTGTCGGTTCCATGTTAATATGTTACATTGCCATTCAAAGTTCTGTTTTGCTGATCAGTCTTCAGGACTAGCCTTATTGTTGCACTTCTCATCCAAACACAATAACCAAATTATTGTACTAGCCCAGGAGAGGATCTTGACATCTGTACAAATTCATTAATTTTAGAGGTTTTCAACTTCAATGTTGTCATTTGTTTTTTAGTCAGTGTCATTAAATTTCATGTTCCCTATCCTCAGGCAGCGATAGTTGTTTGTTAATAACTGTTTCTCCAGTGTTAGTGAACTGGTCTGTCGTTAGTCAGTGGTGTGAATGTGTGATGCATTCTGTTAAAGTTTGAGATTCAGATTGAAATCTGTCTCAAGATTAGCACCTTCTGGGGTTCTCCATTCCACTTAAAACAAATTGATAAAATTCATGGTCACTTCCATTGGCCGTTGGGATTCAGGTTCATCTCACTTGCAAATGAAGAATTAGCCACTGGCCTATGGCAAGGTTTTCAGATTCTGGAGTAAATATACCAACTTGCGCTAATAAAGCACAAAAAGATGTCATTAAAAAATATGGTTTTCAGGAACTTGTTATAGCGTCGTCATCTTCTATTATACCATTTTAGATCTGGCTTCAAGGTGTTAACTCCCTATTTCTCGTTAATGCCAGCTTTACATGGTAAAACTGCAGATGTTTGCTAATCAATGACCTATTTATTTATGAAAGAATGAAGGAAAAAAATTGATAGGCTTGTTTATTCAGTACAGCTTGGTAATCATGTACCCATATAGACATATGACCTTGTTGGGTACCTATTTTCTGAGATATCTATAATGCTTCCTTGTGGCTTTTCTGCAAATTTTCAATAATCTTTCTTGGGAGATATGTTTGTTTTTACCTTTTCCTTCATTTTCTTTCCAGTCTGTTTGAGCCATAACTACACTGAATTCTAATATGCCTGTAACAGTTGACTTTCAGATTCTCAATGATGTCAGATACATCTGATGATTTGGTTACGGTGGAAGACTTTTTTCACTTCATTAGGTCAGCCCTTGATAAGCATAAAGGTATTTCATCTAAATCTTGAATGAGTTCCTAGAAATGTCAGTCAAAATTGAGCCACTGTCATTCTTTTTCTGGGAGTTAATTGCCTGTGTTACTGGCTTGTTAGATGATGATCCTCTACTAAATAGTTGTCTCATAGATATATGCAGTTTCAGTGTTTGATAGGTAAAGCATTTGGGTAAGCAACTCATATGAGCGGCATCTGCAGGAGGGCTCTCCTGTCTAGGGGAAGAACTGCTCTGGCACCCATATCCTTCCCTCTGTTGCTGCCACTGCACCAGGGAAGCAGGTCACTGGCTGCCAGTGGAGGGAGTGGAGTATGCATGCTATTGGCTGAGCAGGGCTGACCACATTCCAAGGAATCCCATTATTTCGCTCCTTGGAAGCATCACACCCAACCCAACATACCTGCAACAAATCAGTCTGTTGACATATGGGTGAAGATGTATTGTGATGGATCAAGAAGGAGCAGGAAACCAGGAAAATCTTAAGCTCAAGCAGTGGAAGGGGCGGAAGCAGAGGTTGGGAAGGAAAAGGGCAATCAAATAGCCTGACACCTGTGTTATAACAAAGAGTTGTGGCTGATGGTGCTTGATCCACTGCATGAGAAAGTGTGTGGCTGGGCACATGCCTGAAAGCTCAATGGTTATTAGAGAACAGGAAGGGGGAGAGCATTAAACATGAGTAAGCTAGGAGGTGGGGGAGGGCAAACTAGGAGGTCGTCTTGTCACTGGCAGGTGGCTATATCCTTGTGTGGCCAACAAAGCTTGATTGCCAAGTCTTCAATGGTGGGATACTACCAGTTAGGGGGGAAGCCTTCTTGGTATCTTATGGTGGATGTTGCAGATGGCCACATATATGGACCCTGTCATGGTGATGTGCTGCATAACATGCATCGAGGTCCCAATAATGCTGTATAATACTTCCTGTCGTCCTTGAAGATCCCCAGGGGTATCTCAAAGAAGCTGAACTCAATTCAGGCTAGGTTCTTTTGGCATGGCCGCGGGAAGCCTAAGAAGTGAGGATATGCAGTCAGTTGGGCCAGAGTTTGTAGAAGGAAGGAACATGGAGGTCTGGGACTCAAAAATATCCATTTCTTCAACTTGGCCTTGCTTTCCAAATGGTTATGGAAACTTGTCACTGCTGAGTCAGGGCTTTGGTGGCCGGTGGGAGGTTATAAAGCAGAAATATTATGTTAATGTCATTCCCGGGGACGTGATTCCAAGTACCCCCTTTAATGTCTCATGGATGTGGAGAGCCATTCTTCAAGCTGTGGAACTTTTTTATTCCTGGTTCTCGGATCAAGGTGGGAGATGACATCTCCACCAAATTTTGGCTGGACGTTTGATGTGCTCATCAGCCCCTATGTTCATTGCTCCTGAGCTTCTTTGCTATTGCCTCTGATCCGCTTGCCTTAGTTAGCCAACTGTATGACAGGGAGACATCTATTCCTTGCTGGAGGCCTACTTTCAGAAGGAACACGACTGAGGAGGAGGAGGAGCTGCTGCTTTTGTTGGAGTTGATTGAACCTTTGCAACTGGACATCTCTAGCAAGGATCGGTTGATATGGAGGGGGGATTCAAAGGAAACTTTCTTGGTTAAATCGGCATATGCACTCTAGTAGATATCCTTTCTTCACTGCTGTTTGGAAGACTAAAACCCTACTAAGGTGCATGTGTTGATGTGGGGGATTTATCTGAATAGGTTCCCCACTTTTGACCAATTGATTCGCTTTGTGTTTGGTCTTACTAATATTGTAGTCTTTGTGTGGTGGTAGAGGAATCGGCTGACCACATTTTTCTCAAGTGCTCTTTCTCGTGTGAACTTTGGGAAGTGCTGGGTCAAAGGATGTATTGTTATTGAAATCAGTGGGCCTCCGTGGAGCTTCTACTCCATAAATGGAACACACCCTGGCCATGCAAAGGGGATCGGGTTCTTTGGTGGCTGATCCTGCAGGCTACAATTTGGGCGATCTGGTTAGAGCATAACAATAGGGTTTTTAGGAGGAAGGCTCATTCCACTGAGCATGTATTTTCTTTCATTTGTGACCATGTGAAGGTGTGGGCTTTGAACCTATGTAAAGTGGACTCTTCTTATTCCACTATTTTTGGTCTTCTTGGAGAGAGTTGAGGGTTTGCACCCACTTGGGGCTTTTACTCTTGGGAAATTTTTGTTGTGTATTCTCTCCACCTTTGTAGTGCTTCTTTTCTTTATAATATACGTGGTATTACCAACTTTCAAAAATAATGCTGTATAATGTGTGAAATCAATGGTGGAGACATGCACAACTTTTATTGGAGCAGCCAAATGCTTCAGGGGCATGGCACTCGTCTCAAAGCCGAGCTTCCCTGTGAACTGAATAATGTCCAAGATGTCCCAGAAGCCCTAGAAATCCTGTTGGGCAGAAAGATGTTCCTGGTGCATGTGATAGTTGGATATTGTCAAAACTTCCTTACAGCAATGGACGGAGGTCTAGGGCAACACTTGTAGATGAGGTCAAACAATCAAAGGCAAGGGACAAACACTAAGGCATGTGTGGATGAGTGCTTATCCTCAATGGTGAGCACGACATGGACATTGCTTTGTTGGTAGAGCTCTTCCCACGCCTCTTTTACCATATCTTCTACTTCAGATGCAGTGATAGCTGAAATTTTATGATCTTCTCATAGACTCATGCTGCTACAGCACAACATGATCACCCAGGACATCGAGGGCAGAATGGTATGGACATGGAAAAGAGATTGAGTGTTCATGTTGAAGTCCACATGCAGGATGATTGCAGATGGAGGGATTAGGATGCCCTTATTTTAGCAGGTTTTAGGCACCTGTGGTCCACTGAAGGTGAAATTCTTAATCTGGAGGATTTCTCATGGTCGACTTCCTACATGTTACAGGCACTAGCTCACTTTTTGAATGATATTAGATGCACATGTTCCTACATCTTAATGCTTTGCTGAAGGACTGGTTCGGAGCTTGGAGTTCATGAATGGATTGGCATGTTCAGTGGTTTGTCTTGCATGCTACTATTTGGGTGTTATGTGGGGGAAAGGAACCACTGGTTGTTCCAAAACAAAAGTAGGATAGTGAAGCAGCTCGCTACTTTCATTTGTGATCATATTTGCTGGTTGCCAATTGTCTTTTATGGGGGGAGGGGGGAGAGACCTAGCTGGTTCTAGCATCCTGAGTTTCTTATATAGTTAATTTATTACACACCATCTAGGTGTGGAGCATGTAAAGCTATTTTCCATCTGGATGCTTCTTTTGTAAGTGGAGCTTTTGGGTGGGGAAGTAGTTTTGTTCATGGTGGGGCATTTTTGGGGCTGGTTTTCTTTCCCTATCCTTCAGGAATTGAATTTCTCTTTCCAATTTAATACATATGTTGACACTATTCACACTTCCCAAAAAAAGTGCCCCCCTCCCCCACAAAAAAGGGGGATTTGGTAATGATAGGGTGCAATCTTGTGGCCAGACTGCTGCCCAACCTATTACTCATGGACTTGGTAGGGGATGGCCTTGATGGTTGTAGAGTGTGATCGAGTTTGCCCCTGCTTTTTCTTGATCCATGGCGGCTTGATCAACCATCATAGAGGAGGAGGCAAAGGATACACTGAATGTGGTTGAAGATACCGAAGGCTAAAAGAAATGAACCAAGTCAGTCAAAGCCGTACCATCAGGAGACACCTTAGTAGAGAAGAAGAGTCTTGGATGTTCATTACTAAACTAGAACTTTAAAGCCTCTTGCACATGCAACCATGTCCATGTGGGGTCATTGTCATCAATTGGCGATTAATCAGGTGTGCCTCCTTGAAGCAAGAAGGAGTAACTAATGTAGGTACTTTATGGACGGTGGGAAGTGTTTGACTAAACTTTTTTTTTGAAAGTGGATAGTACCACAATTGTATTAACCAAAAAGGAGGATTACAAAAAGTTTGGGGGATGTACAAGTATGCTACCAATCAGACCTAACAAAAGAAGAGAAACAGGTATGGGCGTGTAAAGCTCACATAAGACCTATACAAAGTACACTAAGAAGGTGTGACATCCACTAGCTCCCTAAGGCAGCCAGGACGGTGGAATGGGCATGAGCACAACACAAAAGCTTGCTCCATTCCGACACTCTAGTACTAATAAAAGAAACTAAGCTGTCCAAAGACTTAGATTCCTTCATGAATATCCTGGAATTGCGTTCCCCCCAGATAGACCACACCGTAGCATGAAGAACCAGCCACCAAACTCTGCGATCAGCCTTATCCATCCAACTTCTTTGCCATCCCCTGAAAAGGTCCTCAATAGACATAGGGATGGAGTGGGCGCATCTGATTTGCTCAAAAACTCGCTTCCAAACCTCCACAATAGAGGGGCATCCCAAGAATAGATGTTCTAGTGACTCATCATAGCGGCCACATAGTGAGCAAGTAATGGTAACCCCTTGCAGGATAGCAGCAAGCTTATCACATGTGGGAAGTCTACCATGAATGATCCTCCACATCAAAATCTGCACCTTCTAAGGACTTTTAGTTTTCTAGACCTCCCTAAAGAAAGGAAAACAAACACCTGAATCATGAATCTGCCTGTAGGTTGATTTCACAGAATATGAGTTAGAGCTATCCCATTTCCACATCCACATGTCCTCATCATTGGGGTGAATGGAGAAGTCTTGGAGCAGGAGTAGATCAGGCAGCTGAATAAATTCCTCCTCCCGTAGGTTTCTACAGAAAGTAGGGCGCCATCCTCCTGGGTCCCACATTTGGGGCACAATTGTGTTTAGATTCGTAGTGATCCTATAGATGAGTGGGAATGTCTCCCGGAGAGGAATACGCTTGGAACTTAATAAGCAAACATGTGAGAAAACAATTAAGTAAAAGCTCATAGTGAGCCTTGAGCAAATTGACCAAAGAGTGACACAATTTTAAGATGAACAAATAAAAATAATGTTCCAACAACAGCTTAACCCCCCCTCCCTCAAGCCAAAAAAAAAAAGGAGAAAGAAAGAAAAACTTACATAGAGTACTGACCTCTTGGAGGTATACTTGTAATTTCCTTTTCATTTAATGAAATTGTGGTACTGTAAAAAAAAACAACAGCTTACATAGACCACAGGCCAGGGTGATGCCTTGGGCCCTAACTAATAGCCCTTAGTAATACGCCAATCCTAGTGAGTAGTGTGGATGTGTTTGTTATTTATGACCTATTGACAGATATGAGAGAACCAAAGTTGCGCATCAATGGCAGATGATATCAGTGATTAACTTCATATATGTTTTAAGCTTTTAGCAGTATGGGTACAGTGGTTGGTCCTCTTTTTTCATCTTAGCCACTATCCTTTCCCTGTCATTTGTCAAAGTACTTGCATCTGCATTTTATTTCAGAAGCAGTTTTATATTTCTAGGTTACTTGCAGGTCCTAATTATTGTTGGCTAAATAAAAATGGCAAAAACAAGGAGCTATTGGAAAAACATGGGCCATATCTAGTCCTTGTGGGCGTATTCTTTGAAGATGCTATGCTGAATTGCCGCCGTGAACATATCATTATGTTTGAGAGAGTGAAGTCACTTCAGCAGAGGTAGTTTAATGAATGCACGCCTTATGTCATGTTGACATGATGGTGGTTCTTAATTAATACATGTCATTGCAGATATCCGTTACTCCAAGTACTTGGTTTTCAGCCTGGCAGTGCAGTTCATTCTCTTGCTTCTCAAAGTATGATAATCAAGATGATCATGGAAGAGAATATCACATTTCCCATCTTATTGTCAGAAAAGGAGTTTATTGAGGTGAGGCATGTATTTTGTGTATCTTGATATTTTTGACCTAAGAATTGTCTGGAGACTCTTCTGATTTTTTCTCTCTCCATTTAAGCAAGGTTAACCATCTTGGATCTCAGTCCCATCTTGATGGTCAGAGAACAGAGATCCTGGGGAGACGAGTAATGTTTAGTACTCTCCCTCTGCCTCCTCCTCATTCCCCTACCCCCCTTCTCCTCCTCGTTCTTTTTTATCATTTTCTTTGTCTTCTTCTGTTATATTTCTGCCTTCTATTTCTCCTCCCTTTCTACTTCTGCTTGTTGTTCTCCTTCTTCCTACTCCTCGGAAAGAGATGGCAATTCATGCATGGATGGGTATTAACACTGAAATTTTGATCTAGGAAGTAATGTCTAGGGTGGAAGTGTTTTTGAAAATTTTCTCTGCACAGTTTTTCTGGTCTTTGAATGTGGATTCATCAATGTAACAGCTGGATCATTGAAGAAAACAATAGTCTTTGTATGCGGTTTATTTTAATATTTGAGCTTTGCAAGGTTTGCCATCTTGGATCTAGGCTTCATCTTTTGGGGGGTGGGGGGAGGAGGGTCGGAGAGAAAAGATCTCAAGGAGATCCCTGTAAAATCTCGTGAGATTGGGACAAAATCTGGGGAATATATGTATAATAACAGCATTATATATACACGTACATGTACACGTGTACATGTATATCATATCACATCAAGTATGGTAGTACCGGTACCGGTATCGGTGGGTACCGGTACCGGTACGTACCGGCCAATACCGGCCCAGTACCGGTACGTATCGGCCGATACCGGCCCAGTACCGGTCCGGTACCGGCCGATACCCTTTAAATCAAGGGTATCGGTGCCGGCCGATACTGCCAACCATGTATCACATGCGTGTGTGTGTGCGTGCGCATACGCATATGTACATATATGGCATGTATATCATATATATGATACTGATACACATACATATACATAAAATTTACTTGAGAAAAGCTTGAGAATGTCCAAGATATTGCAAGATTGCTGAAGATTGCTGTTTGTAAGTGGTTTCAGAAGCTCGCCTAAACTGAGAATCTTATGAATCTTATGAGATTGCATTCCATCTATCTATGGCAATATCCCCTTAGACCAAAGACGTGGCAATTTGGCAAAATAGCATGCCAACTGTTAAAATCCTTCCAATGAGCTTGCTGAATCTCTGAGCTGTCTTTGGTTCTTGTGAATACCTTGAGAGTGTGAGGAGCTTTCTCCATTTCAGACTGCAGTAGTCTGCTGAAGGGAGTAGAAATTGTAGATATAAATAAGGAGCTCATGTTGTTATCTTTAGCTATTGGTTTTCCTTGCTATTTTTTATTTGTTATCTTTAGCTATTGGTTTTCCTTGCTATTTTTTAATCATACTGTGTAGTATACTATGTTGATACTTGCATCCCCTTTTAAGGTTTCATTGCCCACCAATGGGTACATGTAGTTTTCATTGCACTAGGCCTTTATTCTCTTGTGTTCTTTCGGCTGTTTTTGGCATGATGCCAAAATTCCATCTCTTAAATGTGAGCTCCATATTTTTAACTGCTTCAATACTACATTGCTATCTTTTCCCACTATAATACTCATGATGTGCATATCATGTCCATGGACGGTCTTTGAATACCATCAGGTATCAATTGAGCCATGCTATTTGCTATCTAAGGATTTTAAAGCTTCTCTTATTCGTCATGGGTGGGATACTGAGCTTGAAGTACTTGCTAAAGGTATGAATCAAACGTTGCCTTATTCTTCTCCCAATCCCCACTCATATTGTGACATTTTCCTTATTCTATCCCCAACCCAATCCAGCTCAACCAGTTCAGCTGGTTTTCAACTAATAATGTATAGATTCTAAGCAGATACTGTTTTCTAGCGTCTATAAAATAATTCATAAATAAAAGTTTATCAGCTTACTGACAGTATTATATGAAATGACTTTGCAAAACCCTTTCTAAATTTCTTCTACTAAAGGCATTTTGTTGCATACATGCATATCATTTGCTTTCTAGTAATGGTATCTGAAATGCAACGTTATGTTCTTTCTGTGTTTCTTCTTGCCTCCAACTTGTAGATCTAGAGGAATTCAATCTCCCATGCGCTGGAGATGCTGATACTATCAAGGAGTTGAGTAATGCCAAAGCAAATCCCACTGAAGTCATCGAGGAGCCATGTGATTGTTCTCCATTCAGGCATCTGCTTTTATATTATCCAAGTAAACCTGCTAACTTTTGTTATTGAGTTCGCTATCCTTAGCATTCTGTCATATTTTCTAACATTTAATGGACTTTTGTGCTCTAGGGGAATGTCTTCATATTATATATTTCACATATTCTTTGTTTTGATGGTAACCCAATTTCGATCTAACTAACATATTATAAGTGATTCGAGGGTGAAGCCGGGGTGTGGGGAGTGGGCTAGGAGAGTGCCTAAGAAAAATGATAACTTCAGTATTATAAGATTTGGAGTTTAGCCCCATCTGAGAGCAGTATTGCATACAAACTTATAATATGGTCTTCTTAATAAAGACCCTTGTGCATGGATTTTTATGTTTTTCAACCCAACTCTGAAGCATTTTTTTTTGAAGGTGACATGATGTCACAATTCACTGAAATAGAAGCAGAAAACAACAAAGTCACTGGGGAAGACACCCTAAGCAGAGCACACAAAATACAAAAACAGCTCAACCTAAGACAAAGGGCAGAGCTCAAAACAGAAAAAGAAGCAGAATACAAGGGATGAGACTATTCTACTGAGCTACTAACGCAGGAGTGATCCTAAAAGAAACAACTCTGAAGCATTTGTTATTTAATAGTGAAGTGTTTTTATAGCCTAAGAAGAAGAAAACTTCTAGATCTATTACCACATTTCTTCAGCAGCTCTACACACTGAAGTGAAGAAAATTTGCATATTTCCAACAATAATTGGTTAGACATAGATGATATCTACATGCAGAAGGCATAAAATGGGTAAAAGAAACAAAAGTATGTTAAATATACAATAACTATGGCAGGAGCTATTGTAACTGCAAGTAAGCACTGTAGTATAAAACACATCTGAGCATGAGTGAACCAGCGAGCATTTGAGAGGGAGGTAGGCTGGTAGGGAGGGAGAGAAGGGCTAGATCTATAACTTTGTAGATCTTGGACTACGCCTTTTTTCCCACATATTTCTATCTTTGGCTGCATCAAATGGTAAGTTTGCTCTTTCAAGTCAGCTTCAGTAAATTCAGTCGAACTTGGGTCTTCCTCTTTTCCAATTGCTGTTAACGTCTATGGCAGTTCTTCTTGGTTGGGTGTGGTGTTTGATTACGGCCATCTGTTCAAATTGCATCTAGAATACACACGACTTGCTCATCATCATCGTAATTTGTAATAACAAAAGCCTTATCCTTAAGCTTTATCTCATCAGCGTAAGATTTGGAAATCCTACTAACAGAACAGTATCTACTACATTTATTGGTTCACTGTTGAATAATATTGTTCTTGTTAAATCACAGAGGGCTTACTTCAGTAAAGGAAATTGTGCAGCAAAGGCATGACAAGAATTCCATGCTCATCCCTAGCCTTAAAGTCACTACTTAAATATCTTACGTATGTGAGGGCAGGCCATAGGTGTAACGGTCCAGATCATCATGGAATCTCTTGAATATGGTACTTGGGTCAAAACTATTCCTATCTCATTACCGTTGTTGTAGGAAACTGTGCATGGAGGAGATTAATCTGCAACTGTAGGGCTTTGAGCCTTTGACCAATTAGAACAGTAATGATCTGGAATTTAGGAAAGTATAGTTGCCTGGTGATATCTCAATTGGTATATCCGAGGAATGATTCAGCAATATACCTCTTCCTTTATAATAAACATGGTACTATCCACTTAGAGAGAGAGAGAGAGAGAGAGAGAGAGAGAGAGTATGCAAGTTATCCTTATTCCATTTTCTATTTTTCTAAAATGACATGGTGATAATGGCAAGTAATTTTGGATATAAAATGTTTCAACTGAGTTCATTAAGGTTAAGAGCTTTGCCATTGCAATGCATGCCAAATTTTTATTTTTAGAGGTGTATCATTTTGCATTCAATGGATACTTATAATTGTTCAAAGTCAACATAGGGTCTAGTGATCAACAAATAACTGAAGTTGCCTTACCAGATCTTGATGTTGAAGTTTTTTGCATACAAGGATGGCAGTACCAATATAGGTACTGGTATTAGAGGGTACTGATACCGATATATACTGGTATCATATCGGGCAGTATCAACCAGTATCAGCCGGTACTGGGTCCAAAATGGACCCAGTACCGGTTTTGGAGCCAGTACCGGGCCAGTACCGGGCCAGTATCGGCCGGTACCGGTACACTCAGTATGGTATCAGTACCCACCGATACCGATACGTATCGGTATTGGCGGATACTGCCAACCATGTTTGCATAAAATTTTGAACTGTATTAAAATATATAAGCATCACATTTTGCAAGTGACAAAAGCCTTCAGAAGCACTAAAACTGATTTTTATTCTCCAATATGTGATAAAGACATTTTTTTTTTAATGCGGATGGTAGCACTTGTATTATAAAAGAAAAGAGAACATGGACCAGTAATAAGGGGAAAACAACAAAATTCCCCCTATACAAAAGCCCAAAAAGGTCTACATCAGCTCTCCCGAATAAGACAAAATAACGATGAGTTACAATGATCAACGTTACAAGAGACACTAGTCCACTTCCCCACTCTATTTCAAACAAAAGAGAGGACTCTATGGACAGTCGAGGTCTCGCTTTTAAAGGTTCTTCTATTGCGTTCTGACCAGAGGGTCCAAATGGTTGCATGAGGGATCAGCTACCAAATAACATGGTCCTTCTTCTTGGTCCAATGTCTTCCCCAAGAAAGCAGGATGTTATACACTGATACCCACTGAGTGACGGCCACCTTAAAATATAAATTGCTTGAATAACAACTGCCACACCTCCTCCTCCGAGGAGCAAGATGTGAAAAGATGATACACCATCTCCTCATCAGCCCCACAAAGGGGGCACCTATTCTGCAAGTCCGAGATAAAGTTCACCAATCTATTGCAGGTGGGGAGCCTATTCATCAACGTACACCATAGAAGAATCTGCACCTTGACTGGACTCTTGGCTTCCCAAACTGCCAAGTAAAATCAGGATCTAGTTCCTCCATCAGCAAGAATGGAGCATACAGACTTAACAGAGAAGCTGCCGTTTCCATCCCATCTCCATCTCCTTACATTCTTATATGTTACAAAGTTAGAATTCTTTATTTCCATGCATTGCAAAATCTTTAAAGATAGTTGAGTAGTGATTCTTACAATTTAATACATTAAAACCTACCATATTAACTAAATTCATGTTCAAGCAAGTTGATAAGATCTGTCAGTTGCTCTGGTTAACTCCACATCACAATAAGTATTTTTATCCATGTTCCTTATCCAGGTTGACAACCATTGTTTTTTGTTTTTTGAAAGTGGATGGTACCACAAATTGTATTAAAAGAAAAGAGATAATTTACAAGTATAGGAGTGAACTGCTCACAAAAAATCCCCTGTACAAAAAGCACACCAAGAAGGTGTGATCAAACTTCCCCTCCCAAAAGATTCAAAAAAGAAGTTGAGGGAGACATATTTAGGAGAATTTTCTTGTAGCACATGCATGTGAAGATAGACCTCGACCTACCCTTGTGGAAGGTGTATTACCCAAGCTCACCCAGGAGGAGGGTGCAGAGCTGTCTAAGCCTTTTTATAAAGAAGAACTCAAGGGTGTAGTGTTTGGACTGGCAGGCAACAAAGCACCGGGACCTGATGTATTTCCTCCGTGTTTCTACAAACAGTGCTGGGATATTGTTAAGTAGGACCTTTTGCAAGCAATTGTGGAATTTCTAGAGGGGAAGGTTCATTTGGGTGGCATCAATAAGACTCCCTTAAATGCTGATTCCTAAGAAGGAAGGAGTAGAAAGGCTTTAGGACGTTAGACCTCTTAGTCTTCTAAATAGGATCTACAAGATCATCACCAAATTGCTTACTTCCAGATTAGAGATAGTGGTAGACATGATGGTAAGTGGAAATCAAGGATCTTTTATCAAAGGAAGACATATTCAGGGGAATTTTCTTGTAGCACATGAATGTCTGCATGCAATGAAGACACAGAAGAGACAAGGCTTAGTCATCAGGCTTGATTTTGAAGAGGCCTATGACCGAGTCAATTGGAGCTGCCTATTGCACATGCTGAGCATCGTGGGCTTTGGAGACAAATGGGTGAGGTGGATCTCAGCCTGCCTATCCTCAGCCAAGATGGTTGTATTGGTCAATTGTGAGGCCTCTTCCTACTTCCACAGTGCCCAAGGCCTTAGGTAGGGTGACCCCATGTCGTTTTTCTTTTTGTTATTGTGGCACATCTTTTGAGCTGTATGTGGTGTAAGGCTGAGGAGTTGGGGTTCCTTTCTGGTTTTAGGGTTCACCCCTCTGGTAGATAGATTACCCATTTGCAGTATGCCGATGATACTATTCTATTTGCAGCTTCCTCAGTCCAACAACTGTGTGTGATTAGACAGATGTTACTGATCATTGAGGATGTTAGTGGCTTGAAGGTGAATTTTGAGAAAAGTCTTATGGTTGGAATTAATGTGGAATCAGGACCGCTTCTAAGGGATGCAAAGTTATTGGGTTGTCCTGTGGGACAATTTCCTATTTCCTATCTTGGTCTCCCTCTCTCTTGTAGTGCTTCTAGATGTACCGATTGGAGAAAGATCATTCAAAGGTTTGAATCTAGATTGGCAGGTTGGAAGGGCAGGATCCTCTCATAAAGGGGGCGTCTTGTGCTGTGCTGGTCAGTTTTGGACGGTCTTCCCATTTACTACCTATCCCTGTTCCGCATACCAAAGACCGTGGCCAAGAAGCTTGAAGCTATCCGGTGTAGTTTTTTCTGGCATGATACCAGTGAAAGGTGCAGAGGATGGCATGACATTAGCTGGCAGATAATTTGCCTGGCTAAAGAGGGTGGAGGCTAGGCATAAAAGATATCATAGATTTTAATTTAGCTCTCGGGCAAATGGCTGTGGAAGTTCAGAGCAGATGACAGAGGACTTTGGGTGGAGGTGATCAAATAGAAGTACTATAGACACTCCAAGGCGCGGGATTTATCACACGTGCCTTCCTACAATATCTCTCATTTGCGGAAGGGGATATTGCAAGCTTCAGACTTGGTGCTGAGTGATACTCAACAATTGCTAGGAAATGGTCAATCCTGGCTCTTCTGGGAGGACACTTGGTGTGGTATTAGGCCTCTTAGAGAGAGGTTCCTGTTGCTGTTCAATGTAGCTTGTTGTCCTTCAGCGGTGGTTGCGGACATGTGGGAGTTGGATGGATGGCTCCCTACTTTTAGGAGGAATGTATGGGATGAGGAGCTTAACCAACTATTGGAGCTTTTGCAATCCATCCAGGATTTCTTTATTCATAACGATGGAGAAGACTAATGTGAATGGAAATGGGAGGCCAATAAATCCTATTCGGTTAAGTCAGCGTATTATTTTATTCGTGATGGCGGTCTGCGATATCCTTATTTTAGGCTTGTGTGGAAGACAAGCAGCCCTTTGAAAGTCAAAATCCTTGTATGGAGAATTACTCAAGGGAGATTACCCACTTGTAATCTTTTGGCAGAATTTATGGATGTTTGCAGGCTAATTGCTCACTTTGTGGTCTAGCAGAGGAGAGCTTGGATCATCTTTTCTCACTTTGCCCCTTTACCAAGGTGGTGTGGGAGCTTGTCCTTCAGAAGGTCCAATGTACCTTTACCAAGGTGGTGTGCGAACTTGTCCTTTAGAAGGTCCAATGTACTCGCATATTGCCGGCGACGGTTGAAGCGATGCTTAGGGGATGGGAGAGGAAATGGGCTTCCAAGGGGGATGACAAGACTTGGTGGTTGATCTTGCATGCTACACTTTGGTCCATTTGGGGATGCAATTCTAGGATTTTTGAGAAAGTCTCCAAGTTGGAGGATAGACTAGTCTCTTTTATTTGTGATGTATCATGTATCTAAGGAGTTGGTTGGGGGGGGGGCAGCATCTTGGCAACATCAATCCCTCGACAACCATTGCGAAGCATGCCGATTTTCCTTTGGCTTCTTTATGGTCACAATGTGTTTCTCTAAGATATTTCAGATATTTTCTTTGAAACTATAGTTTTCTGTGTACGTATTTGTTTATCAAGTGTTTAACATGTTTACTTACAGAATCCTGAAATCTGGAGATTCCAGTCATTGAATCTTTTTGAAATTGTAGGTTGCATTCCATTAAATTTGTATTACCTGGTCTATCTTAGGAGCATATGTAGTCTTACCTTTTGGTCATTGTTTCTCCATATCTAACACAGATGTTTACTTTCCTTTCAGATGTTCTTTTATAATGCTAAATTACTGGGAACTTTGTCTAATAGCTCAGAAAACCGTGACTACATACTTTTCTTTTTACAGGCTGCATATCGGCAGATGATCGTGGGAACCGGCTATTCCTCTCTGATACCAATCATCACCGAATCATTGTGACAAATGGTGATGGGGAGATTGTTGATTGTGTATGTGCCTTAGATGCCAACAACTGCTTATGAATGATTAATGCATTATTGCAGGCTTTATTAAATAAATTTTTTCAGTTTTTTAACTAGGAATCCCGTTTATAGTCCTCTTGATACAAATGGAAAGGAAACCACTCAATGAATGGTTTACATAATTCTCTCCCAGAACCAAGAACTATTTTTCCGCCTTTGTTTAATCCATGTCATGCCCCTTCCCCCCCACCACTTTCGATCACACTTATTGTTTATGGCCATTGAATGGGCTGTGCCTTTTGTGCGATGATAGGTAAAAAAAAAACTGATAAGACTTTATTTTTTAGATTGGTTCTTCGCCAGGTTTTGAGGACGGTGAGTTTGATTCTGCTAAATTGCTGCGGCCTGCCGGTTCTGTTTACGATGCTGGTAAAGATTGCTTATATTTTGTTGACTCGGAGGTATGCTTTAATATATTTAATTTGATGGGCTCACATAATATGCTAAATTCTTTCAAGATTTTATGATTATGAATTCTTTTTGTTTTTTATTGTAGGAAATTATATTCCTTAAGAAATTTTCATTTGCTTGTGTTATATTAGGGCTGTAAACGGGTATGATACGGATATGAAACATGTGTTTCCGTTTTCCGATTCTGATAACGATAACCTATTTCCGTTTCTGATTACGATAAGATCGGAAAGTGCACTTTCCGTTTTCGATAAAATTGGAAAGTCCATTTTCTGTTTCCGATTTGTTTCCGATTTCGATATCGGAATTGGATATTATTTCCGATAATTACCGAAAACTGCTAATTTCTTAATTTATTTGTTTAGAACATGTAGAATGAGACCTAAATATAACCAATACGCCTTAGTATGTTAGATAATGATCAATAAGATTAAAACACAATGAGTGTAATCATGTATCCATAAAGTTACATTTAAAATCTTTAATAATAATCGGAATCGGAAATCGGAAAGCGGATACGGAAAGGTGTTTCCGTTTCCGATTCCGATAGCTTATCGGAAATATCCGTTTCTGATTCCGATAACTATTGGGCGGATATTTTTTTATCGAAAATTGATAATTTTTTTTTCCGGTAACGGATCGAAAAATTGGATAAGCGGGTTTCCGTTGATGGCCCTATGTTATATCAACTTTTTTTTTTTTCAAAAGGAAGGTGGACTGTACCACCAATTTTATTGCAAATTGCAAAATAAGTAGAGGCAGTACAGTCAAAACAGGTCAGGACTCAGGAGAGGTTCCTAACCTCAGAAAAATTCAAAATACAGACAGGGACTTATTCTAATCATCACTAGAAAGCTCTCAAATATGCCTAGACCCATTACATCAACTAGAGGTAGTCGATGCAAGGTTTCACTGTATATTCAGGTTTTAGAACAAGGGCAATGAAAATCAAAGCTTTAATTGTAGACAGACTTTTGGCAGTCACAGGCAGGACAAAGAAAACTTTCCAGTAAAGTTTTAAAACTTAACAATGATAGTTATGCAAATAATAGATGCAACAAATTGCAGTTGCAATAGGCGTTGCAGAATTCTCTGAAGAGAAAAGGGGCAGGTGGGGGTGTGAAGATTGGTAAGAGAGAAGTCAATTTTGTACATCAAAATGAGATTGTTTACTCTCTTAGGCCTAAGAAGCAGGGGGGTGTTAAGTTGTTAAAATGAATTTATGTTCTTGGAATATAAGGGGTCTTAGTGGGGAAGTGAAGCAAAGGGCAGTGAAAGATCTTGTGAGGAACTTCAAGCTTGACTGTGTCTGTCTACAAGCGACTAATGGATGTTGGGGATGGACATCTCATTAAACAAATTGGGGGTTCTATTTTGAAAAAAAGGCCATGTTTTCTGGCACAAGGGTCCAGTGGTGGACAGCTTTTTCTGTGAAGTGGCAACAGTTTCAAAGGGGTGGTTTGTGATATGGGTATCTTCAGCATATTGGTCAGCTTCTCAGTTGCTGGTGGTATGGATTCATGGGTCATCACCTCAGTATATGGCCCACATACACAACATGAAAGGGAGGTATTCTGGCAAGAATTGGACAGACTATCTGTGACGTTCCAGGGAGGATGGTGTATACTTGGGTATTTTATTTGTGTGAGATATCCTTGGGAGAGAACCGGTAACCATAAATGGAATAAAGATATGAATAGATTTGGCTTGTGGATCTCCGGCAATGGCCTCATGGACCTTGAAATCCCTAATAGGAGATATACCTGGTCTAATCTTCAGCACAATGGTGTTCATTCTAGAATTGATAGAGTGTTGGTATCCTCTTCTTGGTTCAATAGCTTTCCTCTTTCACATGTGAAGGGTTTAAACAGGACTGTTTCAGATCATATCCCTTTGTTACTAAGAATTAAGGAGGAGGAGAAGAAGCATAGATTGTTCAGGTATGAATTGGTGTGGCATTCACATGAGGATTTTAAGGATCTCGTGATCCGATGGTGGAAAGAGGTGGCATCTTCTGATCAGCCTTCTGTTTCCTTCTCCAAGAAGCTGAAGAGGGTGAAGCAAGGAATCAAGAAATGGAGCACACATACTTTTGGGAAAGCTTCAATTTTCAGGCAGTAAACTCTTCAGAAAATTGATGAATTGGAAGCGAAAGCTGAGCTGAATGAATTATCTGAGGTTGAAAATAAGGAACTGGTTGAGTAGAAGAAGGCATATAATAATTGGATGTTAAGGGAGGAGATTAAATGGAAGCAAAGGGCTAAGGAACTCTGGCTCAAAAAGGGAGATAAGAATACTAGATTCTTCCATGTAGTTGCAAGTGCAAAGAGGAGAGCACTAGAAATTGAACATCTAAAAATGACAATCAGGTTCTGGAATCAGAGGAAGAGATCAAGAAAGCTTTTGTCACATTTTATGAGAGCTTGTTCAAAGAAGATGAATGGTGGAGGCCTCGTGTTTAGGATGGTGTTTTGCCCAAAATTATAGAAAGCCAAGCTATTAAGCTTTGCGAGACTTTCATAGAAGAGGAAGTCAAATTGGCAGTGTTCAGCATAGATGCCAACAAGTCACCTGGACCAGATGGATTTTCAATGGGATTTATCAGTTCTTTTGGGACACCATTAAAGCTGACCTTATGGAAGTGATGAGAGGGTTGCAAGAAAGGCTGATTTCTATTAAGATATTCAACTCTACGTTTATTGTTCTATTACCCAAAAGGGAAGGGGCTGATAATGTGTCTGATTTTAGGCCCATCAGCCTACTGAATGGCTGCTATAATGTTATCACTAAGGTGATGGCCAACCGGTTGAAAATTGTGCTGAAGGATGTTATTAGTCATAATCAGGTAGCTTTCTTGAGGGCAAATACATTCTGGATAACTTCTTGTCTACCCATGAAGCAATATATTCTCAAAAGAGCAATAGAAAGGAAGGGGTGCTTGTGAAATTGGATTTTGAAAAAGCTTATGATAAGGTGAGCTGGTTGTGTATACAAAAAAAAAAACGCTTGGAGTGATGGGGTTCAAACAAAAATGGATAGCTTGGGTTATGAGCTGCATCTCAACTTCTAAATTTTACATTTTCCTGAATGGAAAGCCTTGTGGATATTTTAAAAGCTCCAGGGGTTTGAGGCAAGGGGACCCTATATCACCACTTATTTTTATTATGATTGGACAGGTTATGAGCTCACTCTGGGAAAGGGCTGCTACACAAGCCCTTATGGATGGTTTTTCGGTGGAAAGAGATGGATTCTTGTTGTCACACCTACAATTTGCGGATGATACATTGTTGTTCTCTTCAGGAAATGATGCTATGCTGTGCAATATGAAGACATTATTGATGTTAACAGAAGCTGTCACTGGTTTGTCTATCAATTTTGGAAAGTCAGATGTGGTTGGAATAAATTTGTCGCAGGATAGAACACAGGAAATTGCAGGAAAATTCTCATGTAAGGTATCTTCTTTTCCAATAAGTTATTTGGGGCTTCTACTTTCTGATGTTCCTTGTAAAGTTAGAGAGTGGGATGACCTTATTAGAAGGTTTGAACAGATGATGGAAAGATGGAAGGCAGGGTTTTTATCAGCTGGTGGCAGATGGGTGCTTTCTAAATCTGTCCTTTCTTCTTTGGCAACTTACTATCTTTCAGTTCTTAAAATCCCTAAGAAGGTGGAAAGCATTATTGAGTTCAAAAGAAGTTTGTTTTTCTGGGAGGGAGGTAAAAGAGATAAAAGAGCCTTGCATTTAGTGGCTTGGGACAAGGTGTGCAGAAGTAAGGATCAAGGAGGTGTAGGTTTGATTAAAGTAGGTACCTTTAATTAGGCCTTATTATCTAAGTGGATTTGGAGAATGGGAGAGGAAGATGCAATGTGGATTAAGATAATTAGGGGGAGATATTATCCAAATGCTTCAAAATGGATATTCAGCCTACTTCATCGTCATATGTCTCCTGTTGGGAGGAAAATCAATGAAATGATTGACCTGATAAGGCATGCCATATCTTATCAAGTTGGTGCTGGCTGTTTACTAAGGTTATGGGAAGATAAATGGCTTTCTGCTCAGCCTCTGGCTATGCCCAACAACTGTACCAAATATCAAATGATAAGGGCAAAACATTGGCTCAGATGTATTCTCAAGATCAGTCTAACCCATGGAACTTCTCATTTGGAAGAGATTTTACAGATCTGGAGATTCAACAAATGGTGAAACTGTTGAGTATTACTCAGAATTTTGTGCTGTCTAGACATTGTGAGGATAAAAGGTTATGGGCTTGGAGTTCTAATGGCATAGTTACTGTAAATGCAATTTCAAGACTTATCAGTGATGGTGGTACCAGAGTTTCCTAGAAGGGGATAGTTTGGTCTAATCTTCTGCCCATCAAGATTAATTTATTTTTGTGGAAGATGGCTCTGGGAAGACTTCCCACTATGGATAGACTCAAAATGCTTTTCCCTGTTCATAAGTTTACTTGTATATTTTTTGGTTGCTTTGATGAGGATGCAGATCACATATTCTGCCACTGCAGAATTACCACTGTCCTATGGATATCTTGCTGCAGATCTCTTCACATTTCCTGGGAGGAGCCTCCAACTCTGATTAAGCTGATGGATTGGTGGGATAATGTCTGCCCTGTTCAGTCTGAAAGAAAGTTGTGGTCTATTATTCTGCCAGCATTTCTGAGGGGAGCAAGGTTCAAAAACTCGGCTTGGATCGGCACGGATCGCCTGAGTTGGACCGGTTTTGGGCCGTCCGTGCCGATCTCGAGTAACCTGGCCGAGTCCAGGACTCAGATCGTCCGATCCGAGCCGGATCGGGTGATCCGAGAGTGGATCGGGCCGGGTCGGCTCGGATCGGCCCGACCCGGCCCCCAACGGCTAGTTTGACTAGCCGTTGGGGGTCAACCTAGCCGTTGCTGGCCGTTTTAAACGGCCAGCAACGGCTAGTTTGGGCCTTGGGGGTCTATTTAAACCCCCCCAAGGCCCTCCTAAGGCTCCACAAATTTCCTTTGAGCCTCCTAACATTCTTGCTCTCTCTCCCACTCTCTCGATCATAGAATTCTCTCTCTATCTCTCCTACGAGGTCACTTCTAGTCTACTACAAGCTCCGCGATCTCTCATCTTCTTGTGCTGTGAAGGAATGGCATCTCAAGGTGCTGCTGAGCGGTCATCTGGGAATCCTCCTAGCGCTGATCCTGCTTGGGGTCATTGCACACCGATGGACATGGGCCAGAGAAAGGTACAATGCAAATATTGCAACCGGGTCGTCTCTGGCGGGGTCTACTGATTCAAACAACATCTTGTTGGAATAAAAGGTGAAGTTGCAGCATGTGTTCGAGTTCCTTCAGAGGTTAGGATCCAATTTCGAACTTATATGAAGGAAAAGGAATCAAGCAAAGCAAATATTGCCAGAAGAAGACAGGAAATTCGAGAGGAATTGTTTGAACCAGCGCGAAGGTCTGATGCTGGAGTCCGGCTTGGTGGAAGTAATCAACCTATAAATGTTGATGATTGGGATACAAGTAAGTTTCTTATTTAACTTATTTTCATGTTCTTCATTTAACGTTTTCAGACAAATAGTTATAGTAGATTAAATTTTTTTCTCTTACATTTAAAGCTAAATTGCGACGTGCAATGGAAGCAAGCCGGCGGTCTTTTGCAGATGAGGACTTATTTCGGCAAACTGGAAGATATGAAGGACAAGGAAGTGGCTCCACACCTTCTGCACAAGAGGGCACTAGTGCCGGCATGAGCACTAATGTATGCGAGGAGCTGCCTCAGGAGTTCACTAGAGCTGGAGATCCTAGAGTAGGTCCAATAGATCCCTTCCTCACAAAGAAGAAGGATAAACAACCTTCTATTAGTGCTGCATTCAAGAACTTAAAACTTTGTAAGGAGAAGATAGGGAGAGCTACATCTAGGTGGTTTTTCTATAACAGTATCCCTGCTAATGCTGCCAAAGGGCCATATTATGAATCCATGATCGAGATCATACAAGTTGGCAAAGGGGTTGAGGGACCTTCCCAATATGAGATATACAACAAGTACTTGGATATGGAAGTTGATGACATCCGAATATACATTAAATCATTTGAAAGGATCTGAGATGAGTATGGATGCACTTTAATGTGCGATGGATGGACATGTACATAAATCTTATCTTCAGTTTCTTATCTTATCTTCATTTTTTCTTAATCAAAATGGGTCTCTTTCTGATTTCTTATCACGTTTGGAACTTTACAGGGATAACAAGATGAAGTATGATCAACTTCTTAATTTACTACAAAGTCGGAACCGTATTTTGAAAGTCCATTGATGTATCTGGAAAAATAAAGAATGCCCAATACCTATATGAATTAATGGATCAAATGGTGGAAGAAGTGGGCGAAAAAAGATTGTCCAAGTGGTTACGGACAATGCAGCGACGTTCAAGTTAGCTGCACAAATGTTGATGCAGAAGAGAGAACATCTATACTGAGTTCTTTGTTCTGCTCATTGTATTGACTTGATGTTGGAAGACATTTGCTCTGATCCGATGGTAGATAGAGTGGTCAAGAGTGGTCGATTTATCACCACATTCATCTACAACCACAACAACATTCTGGATATCATGCGCACACATACTCATGGAAGAGAGTTGCTTCGTTCGGGAGCCACCAGGTTTGCATCTCAATATATCTCTCTAGATAGTTTAAGTCAACAAAAGAACAACTTGATTAGGATGGTGGCATCGGAAGATTGGGAGAATCACATATTGCGGCATGTACCAACTAAGGTCAGAGAGAAAGGTAAGAAATTGGCTGATCTAATTCAGTCTAGACCCTTCTTGAGGGAGGTGCAAGCGGTGTTAAATATTGTAGAACCGCTTGTCCGTGTCTTGCGATCTTGTGATGGAGAAAGAAGATCGGATATTGGATATTTATATGAAGCTATGGACAGAGCTAAGGAGCTCATTCAACTTAACAATCCAACAACCTATGTGAAGTGGTGGGACATAATAGACAGACGTTGGGAATACACTTTACATCACGATCTTCATGCAGCTGGTAAGCTACTAACTTTTTATATATATTATTTGTATACACATTTCTCTTAAGTAATCACTAACTTCGATTTATTTATTTAGGTTATTTTTTCAACTCTCAGTACATGTTTAGAACCGATGGGAAGAAGGATAACTATGATAGTTGCTCGGAAGTGTTGATGGGGGCTAAGTCTGTTATTAAGTGCATGCTTGCAGATGAGGACAGAGCAATAATGGCATGCAAGCAAATGCATGATTACATAATGATGTTATACCACTTTGGGACAAGTGTTGCTCAAAGAGTTGCCAAAATTTTGAGTCCAGGTTTGAAAATTATTAACTAGATGTTCTACTTAATTTTTAATTATAGTTTGCACATTGTTGACATGGCCAATTTTCTATTTACAGCTGACTGGTGGCTACATCATGGAAAAGTATATGGGTATGAATATCTAGCCTATATCGCAATTCGGGTCTTAAGTCAAACAACCTCTTCATCAGGTTGTGAGAGAAACTGGAGCACCTTTGGCTTGATTCACACCAAGCAAATGAATAGATTGAAGTCGAGCCGTCTAGAGAAGCTAGTATTATGTCATTATAACATGAGGTTGAAGCTAAAAAATCTGGAGCTCATAAGAACCTTCAAAGGCAGGAGAAAGAGAGAATTTCCGGACAAGCCACGGAGACGACACATGCAGAAGAACCCATAGACTTGGATGAGCTGTTCGAGGAGCAACATCTACTAAATGCATGGGTTGATGCAAGCACCTCAAATGAGCCTGAATTCAACCCAAATGATCGGGAATGGGCGGAAGGTGAGTTAGATAATGTTCCATTACTTATTGATTTTCAACCTCCTTCTCCAAAACGTCAGAAGAAGAGCAAAAAACAAGCACCAAGCAAAAGGAAGAGTGGTACTGAAATTCATATTGCTGATCTGGAGACTATCGAGGAAGATGATGAAACGCCAGAACCAAGTGATGAGGTTCAATATCAAACATCAAATGACTCGACATCAAAGACGAGCTCCGACAGTTCTGAGGATGGCGGAGATACTACCAGTGCCCCAGCCCCACCTCCACCAATTCAATTCACTGGAGAAGAAGAATACACACATGCTACCCAAGATGAACATCATGGTAGCAGAGCAGGACGTGAAGAATCTTCCATTCAAACATTCAGCAGATCAAGGAGGAAGGACAAAGGTAAAGCTCCTCAGTGTGCAGAGGCCAAAGAAGAACTTATGAGGGAGAGAGAATATCAGGAGCAATTATCAGATGCATCGTCATATTCTCCATACGAAGGGTATAGTCAGCCTACTGGATATGTAGTTTACCCTCCTCAACATTCTGATACATCCGACTATTTAGGGGGTTGTCTAGAATATCCACAATTGTCAGTCATTTATACCAATACGGATGACTATAGCCGGTATGTGATGCAATATGAACAATACTACCAAAGCTATATGTCATGGACTGAGTATGTAAGCCATATGTTCATTCAGTATAATGTACGTTTGGAATAAATGTAAGTTCATAATCATATATGTAAGTTTATTCAAGGATTTTTTGTCCAACAACATCTTATGTATTTCAAATCAATGTATTTCAACACAATTATGCATTAGACTTGTGTTTTATATTTTTTTCACATTTTTTCATATTTTTTTTCTATTTTTTTCTGCTATTTGAACCAGTCAAGCCTGACTCAGCCAGGATCGGCCGGGATCGGGCTGACTCGGATCGGAATCGGCCGATCCGATTGGTTATGGACCGGCCGATCCGGGACCCGATCCCGGGTTTCTTAACCTTGGAGGGGAGTATGGATAGAAAGGAATTCCGGAAGATTTAGACAAGAATTTAATGGCATTCAGAGTATTGTGAGAAGAATTCTGGTCTGGGTATTAGATTGGGGAAAAGCTGCAAGGAATTTGGAATCGGACATGAGATCCGTCGTTCTAATATCCAAATTGCAGCAGTGGCAAAGAATGACTTTTTGATTTTGTTTTTGCTTCCTCCTTCTGTAATCATTATCATCTTATTACCTTGGTAAGATATATTTGGGGTGTAGTTCAGTAGGGGGATTGCAAGTGTGCAAGGGGTAGAATGGGCTTAGTCTCTATAACTCTCTCACTGATGTACTGGTTTTTTTCCTTTGCTTCTAATGAAAGTGTGGCCTAATTGGTCACCTTCCAAAAAAATGGAAGTATAACTTCACTTGGTGGTGTAAGAGAAAAAAGGACATGTACTGAAAGTAGTCCCGTATAAACTTTTTATATGTGACTCCAATTTTTACCTTTCCACTTTCAAAAGAAAGTTTGAACTAATAACTATTGCTTCTTGTCATCTGTATGATTGGAGCAGTATCTGCAAATTTGTATTAGGATTAAGTGAAATGAAGAATGTAGACTTTTGCTATAATAAACCATATGGAAGTCTCAACATGTAACATAATTATGTGATAAACCTAAGAAAAGTTATATTATATGAATTTCTAGAGCACTTTTCTGGGAAATGCTGGTAAAAATATTTACTATACATACTATTTTTTCTCTTTGGTTGTAGAACAACCATTATGGCTGAGAAAGGGGAGGGTTTTAAAACATGCTTGTTTAACATACATACATAATTTACTTCCAGGCTTTTATGTTTCTACATGTCCTGATTACTTTTTGCTTGGGTTCTAGTAGCTTTTACATATGCTATTGGATGTTTAGTTCATGCCACTTTTCGTAATTGCTGTTCATTTTATTTTGTAAAGAATCAAGCAATAAGGAGAGCTCATATGGGAAACCGAGTGTTGGAGACGTTATACCCTGTAAATGATAAAAAGATTCCAGGCATATGGAGCTGGATTTTGGATAAACTCGGAGTAGGAAGTCAGTCCTATACTGACTCTGGTGAACTTGAAAAGGACTCGTTTTTGTATCCTTGGCACCTGCTGATGTCTGGGGAGGATGATCTTCTTGTTCTCAGTCGTAGGTAGCAATCCATTTCTGTGTTATTCTTTTTATCTTATTTGTCAAGTGCACATATTTTTCGTCCATCTGAAATTGCCTGTGTTGGTTGCAAGCTTTTGATTGATTCTCTCATTGAATGTGGCTCAAAATTGATGTTACGTATAAGAGGATGACTGACTGCATTACTTGGATATTACTCTATGTCTCAGTGCAAGAAGTAGGGTCCCATTCTTGCATTTGTTTCTGGTTTTTCACAAAAGACTTTAAAATACAAAGCAAAATGACATCAGGTTATGTATATTCAGCTGGCATTTTGTCTTGCTTAAACATTCAATTTCGCACTTGGCCAGGAGGTGGTGACCAAGCATGAGCATTTCTAAATGTCACCAGGCTTTTCATAAATCCCTTGAGGTTGATTCCCATTGGCTTCTAATGCAGACTCTCAAATCCTATCAAAGATTGCGGAACATCTCAGGAAAGTCTGTCCCACCTATAAATTTTTTCCGGCTCTGCTTTGGACTATTTGGTGTGAAAGAAATAGGAGGAAATTCAGTGATCAATTTAGTAGTGCTCTTGAATTGTTTAAGATCACATTCAATTGGGTGGAGGAGTGGGGTCAAGCAGCAAATATTTTCAATGAGGACAGTTCCGGTTTATTGAGAAAGGCTCGGCACTGGAGGAGTTTGTTGTGTTGAGGTCTTAGTGTTAGTTGTCTGTTTTATTTTCTTGATAAATCAGACCCGTTGTATCTGAGTTCTATTTTTATTTTTCTATTGTGTTCATGACTTGGTTAGAGGCTTGTTCTACCAAGTCTGACCTGTGTTCTCTGGGTTCCCTTGTACTTCCTTTTCTGGTTATCAATTGAATTGTGACTTTTAGTCACCTTCTAAAAAAGATCATTCCCAAATGACATCTCGTTTTGTCACAAATGTGTGAGAAAATAACTAAAATTCCCTAGATATTTTCCAAGTTCTCTGTTGTCTTTTTTTAATAATAAATTTCCTTTGTTTTCTATTTGATGTAGGCATTGCAACATCCCTTCGCTCATTTAACCCAAGGCAATTTCCACTACGATAAGGAAAATAAAGAGGCAATTGAATGTTTAATTACTTGTCTTAAGTTCATGTGCCACTGATTGGTGCACATCCAAGTCCGAGGAAGCATCTGTAAATATAGGTTTCTGTTCAAAATATCTTTCATTGATTATGGGGAAAGCTTTTACTGCCAGAACCTCTATGAATTGGTGCAAAATTATTTCCAAGATGTCTTTTTCCTCGTACATTTGTGAACAGATCTTTGAAGACCAGTTTGGAGGTTGGGAAGAAAACCCTTGCTTCTTGTAATTTAAGGCGTTGTGAATACCTAGCAACCTTCGTGGATTCCTTTGGGCATGTAAATATTCATGAAGACAATGTTTTGGATAGGGGACCTATAAAATGATTACATTGTATGCTTTATGAAGTGGCCTATCATATTTTTCCAAGTTCAAGTTGCTTCAACATAGCTTTGCTTTTTGTTCACCGACCAGTTTCCTTTCATTATTATTCATACCAACTAACTTACACTATGATGTAAATATTGGTAAATTGTACAATAAAATAATTTGTTGTTACCAAGAAAGGATTAAAACGTGTGCTTTCACATGCTGATGGTGCAAGTATTTAGAATTTTAGAGAGTGTCTCTTTAGTGCAATCCTGACCCTGATTGGGGTACCATCAGGATGCAAATGACTGTTTGTTATTTGGGAAAATTACTCCTATACCCCTGAAATCTTTATAAATAACCCCTATACCCCTTCCATTACAAAAACTCCCCATACACCCCCATAATCGTTAACTAATGGTCTTCACGCCCTGCTGGTTTGTAGACATCGTTAGAGTAAGAATATTCCCCACTTGATTCCGTAACCTAGCAAACAGCAACACCAAGTTACAAAAATACCCCTTTGTTAAGAAGTCGTCCTCTCTTAATAACCTTACCTTTCTCCCATTCCTACTGTGTGTTGTGTGGCAGTTGCGGAGCTACAAGGGAAGGGCTTGGAGGGCTCTAGTGAGGACAATAGGCGGCAGTGGTGTGGAGGTCGCTGGCAGCTTGGTGGCGCTGGTGAGAACAGCAGGGGGCGGTGGTGTGGATGGCGCCAGCGGCTTGCTGGTGTTGGTAAAGACAGCAGGTGGTGGTGGTGTGGGGCTAGGTTGTGTGCAGTCCGGTGTGGGGCTGGGTTGTGTGCAGTCCAGTTGGGTTGTGTGAGGACGACACCGAGCAGTCGGGGATCTGTGCAGTCCAGTGTGGTGCTTGCGGCACTGGCCATTGAGGACGGCACTGACCAATAGTGGAACTGGGCTGTCTACGGTTGCTTGTGGGGGTGGCTGGTGAGGACGAACCGAGCAACCTTCTACAACTGCCCAAATGATACTTACAAAAACCTTAAACATTGTTAATAAAGACTTTATATGCCTAGCAATACCTAGCATATATTGGAAGATGGGAAAAATAAAGATACAAGGATTTGTTGATGTTTTGTGACTGGCTGTGCCGCTCTGTACCTGTTTTGGGATAATGATGGCCATCCTCCAAAACGAGCTCCCAATGTTTCTGCAAAATTCTGCATATCTACCTCAACTACATCCACCTGAGACATGATGTACTTGTGCAGAATTGCAGATGAACCCAGAGTTCGGATATTTTGTTTGGATGAACAGTACACACCCTCATATTGGCAAATCTTCCACCTGATCAATGACTCCAATTCCCCTTGTTTTAACACTTGGGAAGAGGCTTTGGACCGGCTTACCATGGATGGCTGTCACCCACCAGATTGGATCCTCCTGCCAATCACCTGGACAAGGAAGATGAAAGAATGGTGGAAAACTTTGCTCAACCATCTTCTGATTTCTACTCCCCCCAGAGAGAGAGAGAGAGAGAGAGAGAGAGAGAGAGAGAGAGAGAGAGAGAGAGAGAGAGAGAGAGAGATGCCCCCACGGGATAGACTTGAGCGCCGCCAGTGCTCACCGTTGCTACACAGAGATGGCTCCATGGGACATACTTGAGCGCGGTCGATGCTCACTATTGCTGCAGTGGCCGCCAGTGCCTATTGCAACTGTGGCCGCTGGTGCTAGTTGCTGATACCCGCCGGTGCTGGTTGTTGCTGCTGTGACCACCGCTGCTGCTCTTTGTGCGGTTAGTGTTGTTTTGCTGCTGTGAAGATACCAGAGGCACCGTCCGATTTCGCCCAGATTACGTCTACGGCCGTCGGAGAACCGCTCCAATTTCTCTTTGGCTCGGAAATGATCCAGAGCCCATTTGAGGTAGAGAGACATTTTATTTGATTTTTATGTGGCCCGTTTGTGGCCCAATATGTGGTTTACTATTTTTCTAGGATTTTAGGTGCGATTTGCACACTAATTATTAGGGATAGTGGATAGAAACGGATTTGGAGATAGGAGATAGAATTGGATTGCTTGTTTGAGTTTGGGTAGGATTCTATAGAGTCTATATGTACTCTTGTAGATTTTATTTCAGAATTTTAATGCTATGAATATTGGTGAAATTTACCTGAGTTTCCCACAATCGGATCTCTGCGACGGAGACTTCCCCCCTTCCTTGGTGCGACGCTGAGGATCCTCTACCCTTTTTTGTGTGACGTTGGAGAGGTCCTGCCTGCCGGTGCGACGTGGACATGAATCTTCCCACTCCGTCCCTTTCTCCTTCCTCTGATCTCTCTTTATCTCCCTCTCGGTTCCCACGAACAGAACAAGAAGAGGAAGAGTAGAAGAGGAGAAAAAATGGGGGGAGGGGTGAGAAGAGGATGCCGATGCCTGATGGCATTGTTGCCGCCATCGCTGCCCCGCCGGAGCCGGGGCCACCACCATCAACCCCCGCTGCCGCTGCGAGCTCCTGCTGCGGTTGCCGGCTGTGGTTGCTGCTGCTACTGCCGCCGCCGCTGCCGCCAGCATCTTCCGCCGGTGCCGCCGGCACCATCGCCGCCTTCCATCAGCACCGCCGGTGCCATCCGCTTGCCCTGCTGCCGTCATCACCCTTCCCCTCTCTTTCTATCTCTCTGTTAGGGTTTGCAGAGGAGAGAGGTGGAGAAGGAAGAAGAGAAGGGCCCATGCCCTTTAAGTTCAGCCAGGTCAAACTGGGTTGACCCGGTCCCCCTAGCCACTTGCTACGCACCTGCTTCGAGCCAAGTAAACTGTGGTCCGGACCAGTCTCCTCTTAAGGGTCCAAGCCACTTGGTTCTTCTAGTTTAGCCCATATTTGTCACCTGGTTCATCCTTAATTTGAGTCAAGGTTCAACCAGGCCTGAACCAGATCTAAATCCGGTCTGTAGCTGTGCACAAGCGGTGCAACAAGAGCCGTTAGTGCACCACCCTCATTCTGTGCCCGTCTGAGCTTCGATTCACACATCGTCTGCGTCGTTGGTTTCATCTTGATGAGGCCGACCCAGATCCAACGTGGTGTTGCCCCGATAATATCTCATTTGAGGCATCTTCTCAATGGAGTACGATCCTTTGTGGCTCATCAACTGTCGTGAATACCATCCCAGATTTCTTTTATTGCTTATTTGTAGTTTTTTACCTCCTTGCGAGGAGTGGACTTTATTTTATTGTACTTTGAGGGTGGTACATGCACACTAGGTGGTCTTCTCCCACGCAACGACGTGGAGGTACGCACTAATCCCTTCTTCTACAGTTTTGCTTTTCTAGTATTTGCTTTCATTTGCCACCGACTTGTGAGGTAGGATACCTAGCCCGTGATACATCATCATTGCTGGCTTGAGAGTGCGCTATATTTATCCCAAGTTCCATCAGAACTTTGAGGTGGTTCTAATTCCCTAGATTTGCGGTAGTTTCTGAATTGTCAACGGTCCCACGTTTCCTCATCGCGAGATGGATGATTACTCAACTAACTTCTGTTATTTGGCGTAGTTATCAAACTCTACAATTGTGTGATTAGGTTGCATTTACTAATGGTTAATATTATATTACTTACTACTGATGTCTACCTCCGTTAGTGAGTTCGTTAGTTCCATTAGCTGTCCCGCATCAGAGGAGGAGAGAAGGAACAAGAAGGAATAGGGTGGGGGTCAGTTCCTCCAAAAATCGACTAATGGGGTGGGGCCATATTTGTGAGCAAAGTACGCATCCTCTGTGGCTCGTCAACTGCCGTGAATACTACCCCAGACTTCTTTTATTGCTTATTTGTAACCTTTTACCTCCCTGCGAGGAGTGAACTTTATTTTATTGTATTTTGAGCACACACACCGGGTGGTCTTCTCCCATTCACTAGCATAGAGGTACAGACTAATTCCTTCCGCTACAGCTTTGCTTTTATAATATTTGTTTTTATTTACCGCCGACTTGTAAGGTAGGATACCTAACCCGTGATACATCATCACTGTTGACTTAAGAGCGCGTTACACCTATCCTGAGTTCCATCAGGACTTTGGGGTGGTCCTAATTCTCTAGACTTGAGGTAATTCCTCAACTGTCAACGGTCCCACATTTTCTCATTGCGAGAGGGACGGTTACTCAGCTGACTTATGTTATTTGGTATGGTTATCCAACTCTACAATTGTGTGATTAGGCTACGTTTACTAATTATGATATTGCTTGCTGCTTATCTCTACCTCTGTTAGTGAGTCTGTTAGTTCTATTAACCGTCCCGCATCAGAGGAGGAGAAGAGAAGGAACAAGAAGGAATAAGGTGGGGGCCAATTTCTCCAAAAACCAACTAATGGGGTGGGGGCAAGTTAGACAACTCTCATTTTTAACCCAACATTAACCAAACTTTGGTTAAACTCTGTGAATGGTGTTGACGGTGGGGGTATGGTGGTGGAATAGGAGGTTATTCGGCCATTCTTGTTAAAATACCATTTGGCAACTAGAATATTCAGGGGGTCAAATATTCCGTTAGAGGGCATAATAACCCAATGATTTCTATTCGGGGTCCCACCCCGAATAAAAGAAAAGGGGTGGAATGTCCTACCCTCCTATTAAAAAAAAATATTTATTCTCTCCATTTTTTGCCAAACAGAAAATTGACAAATGAAAGAATAACCTATGCGTGACAGAATATTCTTCCCCAGATTTATTCCGTTGCCAAACATGGGCTTAAAGATTCTTGGGGTATGTAAGGAGTTTTTGTAAAGGTAGGGATATAGGGATAATTTATAAAGATTTCAGGGGGTATAAGGGTAATTTTCCCTTATTTTTATTTGAAATGTACCATCATTATAAACTGAGCAATCAGTGTAGTTCTCATTCATAGGACAACCTGTTACTGAAGGCATTAAAGTGAGTAGGATGGAAGAGGAGGTTACTTACCTCCAATATGCAGATGACACAATCTTATTTTCATCTGCCAGGGCGGTCAATGTTGTTAATTTGAAAATCTTGCTGAAAATTCTTGAAGCTGTTACTGGGCTGAAGATAAATTTTGCCAAGAGTGAGCTGGTTGGTTTCAGTGTCTCAAATGAAAAGAAGGCTGAAATCACACAGATTCTGAATGTACAGTGGGTTTCTTTTCTGATTACATATTTGGGACTGCCTCTATCTGGGAAGAGTCTGGATGTTCAGATTGGAATGCTTTGGTGAGGAAGTTTGAAAATAGGCTTGAAAGGCTGGGAAGGCAAAGCTTCTATCAGCTGGGGGGGGGGGGAGATGGGTGTTGTCCAAGACAGTGCTCCCCTGCGTTGCTGTCTGTTATCTATCAATCTTTTGCTATCCCTAAGACTATTTGTAAGAAACTGGAATCTATTAGAGTAGCTTTTTTTGGAAAGGTAAGAGGCCGGATGTTAGGGGAGGACATCATATAGCTTGGAAGAATGTTTGTAGAAGTAAGGAAGGAGGGGCAGGTTTAACACCCATTCATAGTTTTAACAAGGCTCTTTTGATCAAGTTTGGATTTAGAGGGTGGAAAAGGAACAACAAAACTTGTGGGAATGTATTGTCAAGTAAATATTTCTGTCAAATGAGTCATGGATTAGGAACTTTCAAGTCAACAGAACAATGTCAAATGTTTGGTGGAGCATAATTCTCAACATGGATTTTTTTACTGTTCAAGTCACATTAAAGTTCACAATGGACAACGGACCAGATTCTGGGAAGATGCATGGCTGGATGGCTGCACTCTTAAGGATTCTTTCCTATGTTACTAAAGACAATCACCTCGCTTGCGCATGCGAAGAAGTAGGTTGAGGCGAGCCAAATGCCTCGCCTCGCCTCGCCTCATGTTCGCCTTGCTCACCTAGGCACTTGCCTATAATATTTATGTCGAATGTTTGTTTCTTTTTTAATTTTGTGGTATTGCTTCTTCTTATTCTTAATTATTCCAAAGTGATTGATGCTTCTTTTAACAATGTCTAGTATCCCTTTTGTCTTACATGCTGCCACTTTTTTTTTCTCCTTATTTTTGATGATTCCTAAGACCATCCACCACGCATGAGTAGTAGGTCTTATGACATCATTACATGTTGGACAAGACCAATGCTTCTCATATGACAACATATGATTATCTTGGATGTTTTCTTTATTTTGCTTATATTGTCATTTTCTTCCTTCATGATGCTTTATGAGCGACTGCATCTCCTCAAATGCCTAGGCGATAACTTAGGCATTTGAGGCTGAGGCAAATCCCTAGTCGCATCTCTCGCCTCTTGCCTCTGACTGCATAGATACTTTCCCGAGGCTGTTCAACATTACTCTTTCCACTATCAAATGCATTAGTGAAATTAAATCTGATTCAGGTCAGGAACTTTCGTTGGATTTGAGATTCTGCAGAAATTTCTTTCAAGAGGAAGAGATGGAGTTTCTTCAACCTAATAATATATATAACCTTCAAATTTCTAATGAGAGGACTGATGTTCGACTTTGGAGATGGGACCCAGGAGGGAAGTTTTTAGTTAGCTCGGCTGCTTCCATTCTTAATTCAGGAGGAGTGAAGTTAATTTGGACTTCATGTATGGATCAAACAACTGCCCATCAAAATCAGAATTTTCTTGTGGAAGGTAGCCTGGGGAAGATTGCCGATGGGGAACAGGCTTATAAGGTTCTTAAATGCAGACAGAGCTAGATGCAGTTTCTCTGGTATGTTTTTAGAGACTGTGGACCACCTATTTCTCACCTCTGGAATTGTTGATGTTATCTGGAAGATTTTTTTCAGATCTGTGGGGATTATAGCAAAACAATTTAACTCTGTGCTTGATATCATGAAGGATTGTCAGCTTTTCTGTCCGCATGAACAGGTAGGAGATCTGTGGAAGATTGTGCTTCCAGCTATGTTATGGGCTACCTGAAGAGAGAGGAAGCTGAGAATCTTTAGGAACCAGGTGGCATCTCCAGCGGAGATTATTGGAAGCGTATTCATTTCATTAAGGAATGGGAATCCTGAAGATCAGGGGATAACAATCTTGAGTCTGTTATTATTTCCAACCTTGCTAAGTGGGGGATTTTTTTGTATTAACTTCAGAGGGTGATTTGTTGGTGATTTTTTTTTTTTTTTTGGGGGGGGGGGGTGTAATCTCTACCTTCTTGGTAGATTTACTTAGCACTCTTGTATTTTTCTTCTTTCTTCTGTACAGTTTTTTTTTTTTTCTGTGCTTATCAATAGAAGTTGCTTTTCTGCTGCGCCCCCCCCCCCCCCCCCCCCCCCCCCCCCCCCAAAAAAAAAAAAAAGAAAAAAAAAAGAAAAAGAAAAAGAAAAAGAAAAAAAAAGAACTGTTAAACAAGTGGAAATCCAGGTCAATGCCCCCATAATAGAATCCCCATCGAAATGCCTCTGAAAGCTGTTGCCCGGTAGTGCGGAAGCCTACTATGTCTCTCACAAAGACAAGGAGGTCCTTGAACACCCTACAGGAAACATCTTCATTTCATATACCATGTGTTGAAGGCTTGTGAATTTTTCGGTGCCATCCCTACAATATTTATCATTTGATTCTTGTTTCTACAATGTTTAACTTGCGCATTTCTGTGAGACATTCTATTGGTGATAGTCTTGTCCACTGCCTATCTGCAGTTTTGAAACCTTATGGGTCATGAGCATGGCTACTGGGGAGGTCAAAGAAGTCTGCAAAGGTTTGTGTGTTTTTTGTCTTTCTTCATTTAATTGGCAATGCTTTGTATGTAATAACCATTAACTTATTGAGCTTTAAAAGGGCTACCAAATATCATGGAGATGTATGGGCAGATTATTACAGAGAGAGCATCCCTTCTTGAGGAGATTTCCACACATGTACTGCACCAACGAATTGATTCTAATTTTTCACTACAGAAGCTTTCATATGCTGGTCTGATGTCATCAATAGCTAATCTCCAGGACAACGTGATATTTTGTGATCCAGGTAGCTAAACATAAGTGGTTTTATTGTCTTTCTTTGATCAGTCTCTAGTTTGATTGTACAATAACTCTACTAATTTTGGTTCTGCTGCCTTTATGTATAATCCTACCAAGTGGGACAAAGAGTTTTCAAATGTCAGAGGGGATCTGGAGACGTGACAAGGATTCAATTTACAAATCTGGACCTCCTTGGTTTGCCATATTGGATGACCTGCCGACTTGAAAATGTGGTTTTTAGGTTTGTCTACCAATTGACGCTAAAATTCTATACATTTTGATTCATGCTCACACACTTTAGCAAGTTAGTAAGTGCTTTCATGCTGCACATAATCATGGATGCTTGTTATTTCATCCACAATTTGAGATTCTAACAGCCATCTTTTACATTATGTGAACTAACAGTGGAAATTCATATGGAGGGCAAATAAACTATCATCTTCAGTGCTTTAATGTACTGCCAGGTATTTATCTGTAACACAAAAAAATTACTTCAGGCAGGATGCGGCTACCCGAAATAGGATTCTCTCTTTTGTTTGTGAGAAGGTCAAAGAATGGGCTAAAATTTCTTGTAATATGGATACATGTAACTCCTTCTTGTTTTGTCTTATGGAGGAGAGTTGAGTGAGAGTTTCAGCATCTCGTTGTTTTGTATAGAAAGGGACTTTTGTTGTTTTCCCTTCTCAATTGTAAATTTTATTTCTTCTCTTCTTAATACAAGTGGTACTATCCACATTAAAAATTAACACGATAAAATTGGAGCAATGGTAGAGATTCCTGAGAGAAGTTAATAAATCTGTTTTCATATGGAGAAGCATTGCATTGTTAGTTTGAAATAATGCAAATAACCTGACAATCATGAAAAGTATTTGCAGTGATATTCATAACCTCTTAAAGCAAGTTAATGGAAGTCTTGTACAATCATGAAAAACTGGCCAGTGCATCTGACAGTGATGCTTCAAGAAGGTTGCATTCTATTACTACTCATGTTAGCTTAATATACGCATGATATTATGTGCTGTATAATAACATCTATTGATTTATGATATTTTCATCACAAATTGTCTCAGTTTGGTCATCAAGCGTAAAAATAAGTATTGGAATATTACATCATGTAGCGGAGGCCCTTTGTTTTGATTACCATTGCCATTCCAATCCCCGGTAGAACCAGAATTTAATGTGGAGCTAAGTGATATAGTAGATCAGAATTTTGACTTCCCTTTCCAATGATGCGTAAAAAGAGCCGCCCAGCATCATGAGGCTGCAGCCCACTGGGTTCTGGGGAGGGTCAATTGTCTGCAGCTGTTTCCCTGCCTTTTGCAAGAATGTCACTCAAGGCTGTTTCCTCTCTGATGATGGTTGTTGAAGCTAAAAAGGAGGTGCACACGTATTTGATGGTAACTGTTAGAATTGTCCCACATCGGATAAGGGAGAAAAGAAACAAAGTTTAAATACATGGTGCCTACTCCACTCAATGCCGTAAGGTTTTGAGTTGGATGGTCCAGTAACTTTAACATGGTATCAAAGCCCCTGGTTACGAATTGGGTCGCGCACCCCTTATTTGTGGTTAAGTCAGCCTGCACGTGAGGGGGAGCGTTAGAATAGTCGCACATCGGATAAGGGACAAAAGAAACAAAGTTTAAATACATGGTACCTATTCCACTCAATGCCTTAAGGTTTTGAGTTGGATGACCCAATAACTTTAACAGTAACCAACCGCCCTCACCCCTACCCACACTGCACTGGTTTCCCTTCCTCTCAATGCCTTAAGGTTTTGAGTTGGATGGCCCAATAACTCTTAACAGTAACCAACCGCCCCCACCCCCACCCCTACCCACACTGCACTGGTTTCCCTTCCTCACTCCCAAGCGGAAGGAACACTTTCTTGTACCTTGATGTTCTTTTTAGGCTTGTGTGGGGGAGAGGGTGCCTGTCTCTACATTATGCCATGTGCTATCTAGTATCTATTTATTTTGATAACATTTTGATTTAGTAAAATTTGTGCTACCTCCGGAATATTTCCACTCTGTTTCTTCCAAGTGTTACAGCTGTGTGGTTCTTATTTTGGTGATCTAATTCCAAAACAAGCTCGAGAAGCTTTTATGCTACAAACACGAACAAAATTTTTTCCTCAGAAATTGCAAGGTTTATTTCTAGCGTCTAATCATTCAATGTTATGAATGCTTTCATAACCCCCAGTTTCAGGTAGGTGTGACGTTAAAGTTGAACCTACATATCCAACAGTACACTACCAGCAAAGTTTTTCCCAGTGGATACTGGTTCTTCCTATTGATATGTCTGTGTGATTCTTATTTTAACAATTTAAGTCCTAACATGAGCTTGAGAATCTTTTATGCTCCAAAAATGAACAAAATATTTTCCTCTGAAATGTCTAATTCTTTTTCGCTCAATGCCTAATATGCTTTCACGGTCCGGTATTCAGGCAAGTGTGACATAAGGGTGAATGTACGTATCCCAGAATATACTGTCCTTGCAGCACCATTGGGTGAAGATTGTATCTGGCGCCAGGCCAGAGGAGCTGCTGCTGAAATCTCCTCACCAGAGGTGGCAGCTGCATCAGTCGACAAGGTCTATGCCTTCAATTTTTTTTATTTTGTTCAAATTTGGACCTTTAATTTGTTGGTAATTTCAGAAATTCTTGGGTTTGTAGGTTGGGGTTGCTCAAAAATGGTTTGATGAGTTGGATAACCTTGCCTTTTCACACTCTCCAGTGGATTCAAACATGCAAGATGAAGGGAAATACACAATTCTTGATGCAAACGTGGTGCACATAGATTGTGCTGTCAATATCAGTCCCGGGACAAGTGAGGTATTATCATCCTCTTCCCTCTGATTATGCATTTTGGTTTTGGTAATTGTTAATGATTTTATTTAATAAATATGGTGATGCATTGTAACTGAAATGAAGGAAAGATTCTGCTCTCCTGGTGGATAGGACTTTGCCAAGAACACATCTTTTGTTTGGAGAAATGATGGGATTGTATGTTTTAACACAATTAGAAGACTAAGTTCAAAACTGGCAAAGTAAGACTAAGTTCAAAACTGGCAAAGGACTTCTCTACATCTAAATGAAGCTTATTGATTTCACAACATCCTTCTGATAGCATCTCTTTTCATTAACTAGAGGATTTCATCTTTGTTTTTCTTTTTTTTTTGCTTTCATCTTGAGATGCGAGGATAATTCTTAAATCATAATATTTTATTTCACTCTCCTTTCAAGGAAACTGTGCCATGTTTTTCCCCTCTCTTCAGTTTCCTAGAGTTGACTTTGCATCATTTTTTTTTCAATTCAGGTTGTTATATCTGCAGTGCTCTATTTGAAGCTTCATAAAACAGGTGATGCTGTTGGAAATCAGATAAGAGAAAATGTGAAAAAACTACTAGATCTGCAAGGAAATTTGCGGGATGATGCGTGCCTTAAGCTATTGTTAGAAACATGCAAGGATGTAAGAGAGATTGTGTTCATGAAACCCTTGCATTTGAGAATAAGATTGGACTGTGGAGACCATCCTGCAGCCAAAACATCTAAAGAGGTCATACCCACTGATTCTATCTTGGATGTCAATGTTACTCTTGATTAGCCCTGTTTTATTTATAGATACCTGATTATTTTCTTATCTTTGGCAAATTTGAGCCCGGTATTGTCATAAAAAGTCGAGATGTTTCGGAAAAGTGATTGCTTTAATCCAATGCCTATCACTTAATCCTAGTTACCAGGTCATATATAGGTGGCCACCACGTAATTGCTTCAACTGAGGCCCTGACTTATCCATCCTTCCGTGGTGCCTACGATGGGTGTTTAAGAGAAGTTGTTATCTATAAGTTATGCTGGGTTCAGATATCTGTGCTATCGTACCTGGCGTGTGCACATGTTGTAATTTAGTATGTGTTCTATTGCAAAAACTATACGTAGAGGTTCCTCGGTGTTCTCTGGTGAACGAGTCCTATCTAAACGCTGCTTTCCATGTCCTCCGTCTTGCCGTGTTGAAAAGCTAGAATAATGGTTAGCATCCTTTATTTATAAAATTATATAGGTTGTGTTTATGTATGTTGTAACAGACACGTTTGATGATATTGATCTCACATCATTGTAAAATTATCAGAAACAAGCTAGTTCCATCAACCAAACATAGACCAGGAAGTAATAGGGGCTAAACCGAAGGTGCGCACGGGTGCCGGCCACAAGAACAAGAACTAAAGACTAGGAATGAAGTTGTAACGAATAGAATAAAAAACTTTAAAAGCTATGACGATGATAGTGTCTTTAACTTTCTCTTTCTTCTTTGGTTCCTCATTCCGTATTCCCTTAATATTAATTTTAATATTAATATTATAGACCTCAAAGATATTAATGTTAAAATTAATAGCATATCTAAACTAATGCATCAACCAAACACGCATGGCATAAGAATCAAATTGGACGATGAGGTCACGAGACCGAAAGGTAGACGCATGAATTAAATTGGACCACGAGGAACCGGTCGATTGTCTTCTACAGTATAAGTTGATGAAAATATAGAAACAGGACGTCTATGACTTCAAATTACTCGGTACAGAAGGGTCCACCTAGAAATAAACCACGATCGATAAGGGGTTCGCTGCCTCCGAGGTAACATTTAGGACGTGTTTGGCGTAGTTTTCATTTGGAAATATTTTTGTATTTTTATTTAGTTATTTTTTATGAAAATTATTGGATTTTGAAAGCCGCCATTTATGTGGTATTTTATTTGTGTTTTGATTTTTAATCAAAAGTTACAAGAAAAGAGAGCTTCCAAGACTAGAAAAAAAGTGAGATTATTATGAAAGAGTTGACTTTTGTAGCAAATCAAAATTAGTTATAACTTTTCTCTCTCAACTTGTTCTATGTAGGAAGTGGAAGCTAAAAATAACTTTCAAGTAAAAACTTTACCAAACACGCTCTTAAGGACGGAAAACTTTTGTCAAAAGGGTCCGCATCCCAAACTGCTGTATCGCAGTACATGGAGTTGACTTCCTTTCAATACACTTATAAAGGGAAGGAACTTGGACGGTACTGAGAGGAACATTTGCATGAAATTGCTTCTCGTAATTTTTATGTAAATATTCGACAGTTTTCTCTCAATACTGACCGAGTTCCGTCAGTAGACGTAGTAGTCAGAGGCACCCAACTCCACTACACCATAACGCACTAAAGGGAACCTACGAGCATCAAGATACAGATTATGCGTCGTGGGGAAACACAGACCACCTGATGAAGCAAATACTGATGCAAAATGGATAGGTTGAGTTAGGTTACGATTAACTTAGTGCATCTCAAAATTAAACTGGCCTAAAGTCCAAACTTAATAGTCCAACACCAATTTGGACCAACAGATCTAATTTAAGTAAAATGAAAATAAAGTCTAACCTAATTTACACCAAACAAGTCCAATTTAGTTCTAGTTAGATTAGGTTCTCAGCTATCCATTCAAATTTTTTGCCCCCTCTGCCCATTAGAAGTAGAGAAGACATCTTACGGCCACTTGTCGTACATCCGACGGCTAATCTGCTCAGGATGTACGGTTATCGTTGCTCCTCGCCGTGCATAGATCCTCCTCCATTCGTCCCGCTCTCTTTCTGCTCTTCATCTTTCTTATCACCCGTTCCCAGTTTAGTTAGCTAATCCGAGCACAAATGTCGGCGGCGGCTCCGTTCCTGCCCCCGCCCGCCCCATCTGCCCACGGCGTCCGAACCAAGTGTGGCAGCGCAGCCACATTCACTCCGCCGGGTTTCACGAGCTGCCGGTCTCGCCAGGGACGCCCATCTTCTATTCCGACATCCGCACCACCACCCGCGGCCCCCGGCGCCGCAGCCGTGAAGGCAAGAGGCGGCGGCGATGGGAAGGAGGTCGGAGGGACGGCCGTGGCGTCGTCCGGCGGCGGCGCAGCCTACAGGACGGCCGGCGAGGTCAAAGCTTCACTGCTCCAATCGCTGCAAGGTGTGGGGATTTTTAATGCTTTCGCTTTGCATCACATATTCAGATCACCTCTTGCTTGGCTCTTCTTCTAGGGGTGTTTTATATATATGTATATATATGACTTTTTTCGGTAATTGTAAAGAGAGAATTTGCAAGTGAGGTGGATGGTTGTATTGCTGCAAGGCATCAACAGGGGCATATTTGGAGTCCAGTCGCAGAAGAGAAGCGAGATCGAGGCACTGGTGCAGCTGCTGGAGTTGCAGAACCCGACGCCCCACCCCACCGACAATCTCCACCAGGTAGCCCAACCCCCGCGGGAGATCTACCAAATGCTTTCGCCATTAATTTCTAGTATCGGCGTGCCTATACGTGTGTATGAATGTACATTGATATGAGAAGGGGTGGAAAGTGGTACCAGTCGTCAAGTAACATATATCCATTAGAGAAAGTTCAGGTAGATGGATGCTGGAAGCTGCTGTACAGCACGGTCACCATACTCGGCTCCAAGCGCACGAAGCTGGGACTCCGGGACTTCGTCTCCCTCGGCGAACTATTCCAAAAGATCGATGTTGCTCAGGTGCTCTCTTTCTCTCTCTCACAGACACATTTAAATTATGATCATCTATTATACTTTTACTAAAGCATTTTAACATGAGTGCAGATTGTCTACGGTCCTCGGTGGACTGTAGACGATCAGTAAAGTTGGGAGGGGGGGTGTGGAGGCAAAAACTCCCAAGATCCCATACAGTCCGCCGATGACCGTAGATGATCTGCGTTCTTTTAACATTCAACTGAGCATGCCCACTGATGAGAGTAAGTGCAGAGAAATAGAGAAATATTTTTATAAAAATCTTTCGCGCAGAATCAAATAAGTTTTGCGTGAAAGATGGCCTATTAGTTCACTTATAAAAATAAACTATTGTACTTTTACTAAAGCATTTTACCATAGAACTGAGCAAGCCTACTGACGAGAGTCAATAAGTGCAGAGAAGGAGAAGAATATTTGTATAAAAATCTTTCACGTAGAATCAAATAAGTTCCGTGTGAAAGATAACCTATTGTACTTTTACTAAAGCATTTTACCATAGAATTGAGCATGCGCACCGATGAGAGTCAGTAAGTGAAAAGAAGTAGATGAATATTGTATAAAAATCTTTCACACGGAATCAAATAAGTTCCGCGTGAAAGATAACCTATTAGTTCACTTATAAAAATAAACTATTGTACTTTTACTAAAGCATTTTACCATAGAACTGAGCATGCCCACCGATGAGAGGCAGTAAGTGCAGAGAAGTAGAGGAATATTTGTATAAAAATCTTTCACGCGGAATCAAATAAGTTTTGTGTGAAGGATAACCTATTAGTTCAGTTATAAAATTTTATGTTAATAAGTGAGATGTAAATATCGTAATACATAGATTAATAGATTTAAGTAAAATATAATTCATAAGAAACAAAATAAAATAGATGATCTCAATCCCCGACTCACACACAAACACAATGTTGACAGTTCGACCAGTACTATTGAGATAAACTCGGGCTCCATTAAACACAGATAAAATTCTCTTTATTTCAATGCGCCATCACTTATATGGAATGAGAGATAAATTTGATGCTTTCTTTATTTTCACATAACAAATGACTAACTACACTTACCCACATGTGCATGGAGAGATGAGGAAACGTAAGGCAGAGAATCCATGTACATGATCAGGGAAACACGGATAAAATTCTGTGTGTGGAGTGTTGCCAATTCAATGAGTTTTTTGAGCACCAATTTAGTTGGGTCTTTTTGTTGCAACTTAAACAAAAAGAGACAATGAGAGGTTTTTTAATTAGTAACTGGAAAATGTTACGGGAACGGGAAATGTTCCTCATTTTGTTTGCCTGGCTGACGTGGGTGCACCGAATAGGTTCCCATCATTAACCCATTCCCCTTTTGATGAGGCAGAATCCGATTCGGCCCATTGAAGCATGCCCAACCCCATTCGGCCCAACAGCAGCAGTACCAGGCCCTCCGGCGGCCTTCGGCCCGTCAGCGGCCCAGCAGCCTACGGCCCATAAGCGGCACCGTCGCTCCCGGCCCAACAGGTTTCAGCCCGTCAGCGGCCCACCAGCCTACGGCCCGGGAGCAGCGCGGCAGCCCAGGGCCTAACAGGCTTCGGCCCGTCAGCGGCCCAACCCCCTTCGGCCCGGTAGCCGATTCCGACCCACTCCGGTGGCGGATCGGGCGCTATGGCGGTTTATCAGTAAACCTTCAATTAGTCATATATCGGCTGCCACCGTTAACCATCCGCTATCCTCTGCTATAAATATCCCGCTGTTCGTGGCCAAGAAGGTGGTGGGAAAAACGGATGCCTCCCCAAGCTTCCGAAACCCCTTAAAGGACTTCTGTCCGAATAGCATTATAGCTGCTCTTTCTTGCCTTCTGAATCGAATCTTCTTCACGAGCTAACTTGACCGTCGGAGGGGGTTCCCCAGGGCTGACGCCCGGGACTCCTGCTGACCGGTTCTTCTTCTTCTTTCCTTCCTGCAGGGGCTCGGTTCGAATCATCGCCGACCTCCCCGAGTCGGTCTCGGCCGCCGACCTCGGATTCCTCTCCCTGGTCTCGACGCCGAACGCCGGCCGCCCCAAGCCAGGAGACTCGGTCTCGCGCTGAAGGAGCCTTCGGGCTCGCTGTCCAAGGGCAAGCCCGCCGGCTGCCCCACGCCAGGAGGCTCGGCCTCGCGCTGAAGGAGCTTTCGGCCTTACTGTCGGAGAGCGAGCCGTCCCCCCGTCCGATCTCGGACTTTCCGGCTTCTGCTCCGATGCTCGCCGACCGCTCGGCCGAGAGAAGCTCCTGCTCGCGCCGCGCCTCCGTCCGCCGAAGGAGCAGCGGCTCACTATCCAAGAGCAGCTCCGGCGGCCGATCGCGTCCCCCGCGGACGGATCCGGGCCATCCCGAGAAGCCCCGTCTTCGCCCCGTTGCGGATCCCCGTCGGGTCCCCTTCCATCGTTCGGTCCGGACCGGCTCCGGATCCTCTTTTCCGGATTCCGTCCGCGGGATCCGGTCGTGATAGATCCAGTCTACATCACGTGGCGCCGTCTGTGGGAAACCAACAAAACAAGTCATGTCTCAGCGACCTGTGACCCGACGATCCGGACAAAGCGAAGCAGAAGCGCGGGAGGCCTCGGCACAGATGCTGCCTTCCGAAGGCGCACCGTCTGCCCCGCCGAACCCGCCTCTGCCGACCATACCGGAGTCTTTCGGGTCGGAAGACCGAGTGGGGGTACTCCAGCAGCAAGTGGCCACGCTGGCCGCTGCCGTCACGTCCCAAGCGCCTCTTCAGGAGATGGTGTCCGCCATCGCCCAGCGCATGGGACTGACGGGGCAGCATCCCCAGCAGGCGCCGCTCCCCCCACTCTACTCAGTACAAGACGCCCGGTTCCGACCGGTGCCTGCGCCAGTCTCTCTCAACGAGACCGCGGCGGCGCGCAGCGAGCCCTCGGCGTTGCCTGCCCGAGCTCCCCGCGCCGATCGTCTGACGGAGCAGGATTATGCTTCGTCGGAGTACCGTCCGGCCTGGACCGGAGGACAATCCGTCGCCACCTCGGCCGCCCCGGACCTGGACCGGCGGCTGACGGCGATGCGCAAGGAGATGCAGCAGATGGTGTCCCGGCCTCACGGGGCGCCCCTCGCCAGCAACATCCTGGAGCAGACCCCGTTCACGGCGGAGCTCCTAGCCACCGAGGTGCCCCCCGACTTCAAGCTGCCGAAGGGCCCTCTCTATGACGGGATGACAGATCCGGTCTGTCATTTCCAGAGGTTCAACACCTACCTCCGGGTCCGGGGGATCTCCGAGGCAGTCCGCTGCCGTCTCTTCCCCCTCACCCTTGAAAAAATCGCCCTCACCTGGTTCGAGACATTGGCCCCCGACTCCATCCACTCCCTAGTCCAGTTGGGCCAATTGTTCATCGACCAGTTTTATGATGCCACCCGGCAGAGCAAGACCTCCGCCAGCCTGCTGGCTATCCGGCAAGGTCCTGCCGAGACTCTCCAGGATTACTTCACCAGGTTCCGGACCGAGGCCGCCCAGATCCCGAACCTCGACAGCTCGATCGCGGTTTCGGCCGTGATCAGCGGGTGCCGGGACGAGGGGCTCTTCGGTTCCATTGGGAAGCGCCATCCCCCGACCTTCCAGGACCTCGTGGCCCGGGCCCACAAGTACATCAACCGGGAGGCCCTGATGCTGTCCAGAGGAAGAGGCGCAGCCGAAGCCATCTCGGCACCTGCTCCCCAGGTGGTCCGACCTCGGCCGGAGAACCAAGAGCTCCCCCGGAAGCGCTATCGTGGGGAGGATTGGGACAGGGAAAGGCGACGGGACCCGCAGCCGCGGTACCTACCCTTACCTGCTCCTCCTTCCCGAATGCTCATGGAGGTGAAAGGCATGCTCCGGCGGCCTGATCGCATCAAGACCGATCCTCGCCGAAGGGATCCCGGCAGGTACTGTGAATACCACCGGGAGATCGGCCACACAACGGATGAGTGCCGACAGCTCCGGGAGGAGATCGACCGCATCATCCAGGAGGGAAGACTGCCGCAGTACCGCCGGGAGCAGCCGCCGCAGCAGAGCCGGGACGTCCCTGCAGCGCCCAGGCAACAGCAGCCCCTGGCCATAGAAGCCGCTCCTCCGCCAAAAGCCACCTCGGCCCCGGTAGAATCGTCCCATCAAAGACCCAGTTCTAGGTCTATTATGATGATATCCGGAGGGCCGGGGGAAGGGTCCAGGCCGCGGCAGCGCAACACAGTGGTAGCAGTTGAAGGCGAACCGAAGAAGCCTCGTCTGGAAGACATCACCTTCGGCGCCGAGGACCTGACTGATGTTCAGGTCCCTCATGACGACGCTCTCGTCGTTAATGCTGTAATAAACAACTATGATGTACATAGGATCTTTGTGGATAATGGAAGTGCCCCAAACATCTTGTTTTATAACTGTTTTGAAAAATTGGGATTGAGTGAGGCTAATATGAAGCCTCACCGGGGCCCCCTCTACGGCTTTAACGGCTCGCCTTGCCGAGTAGAGGGCATTGTCCGGCTTCCTGTAACCTTAGGCTCCGCTCCCCGGCAATTAACCGTTGAGACGGACTTTGCCGTTGTAAAGATCGAGTCAGCCTACAACGCCATATTCGGCCGAAGGCTCATCGGCGGAATCGGAGCCGTGCCTTCATCCTTCCATCAGAAACTGAAATTTTATACCAGCCATGGAATAGGCGAAGCCAAAGGGAACCAGGAAGCGGCCCGGCAGTGCTACATGATTTCGGTCAAAGGGAAGAACGCAGCTGAAACCCTAACGATCGAGTCATCGGCCGAGGCATCTCCGGGAGAAGCACTTCTCTCCGTCCCTGTTCCAGGAGGCGAAGGACGAGTCCTGATGATAGGCTCCGGCCTGGAGAAAGGTGAAGCAGAAAAGCTTACCGAGTTCTTGAAAAAGAATCTCGACGTCTTCGCCTGGTCTCCGGCAGACATGCCCGGGGTTGACCCGGAGGTAGCAGAGCACCGACTCCATACCGATCCCGACCAGCCTCCGGTAAAGCAGAAGCGGCGCACCTTCAATCAGGAAAGGAGGGCCGCCATTCAAGCTGAAGTACAGAAGGGACTGGACGCCGGACACCTCCGAGAGGTGCACCATCCGGACTGGATCGCCAACGTGGTCATGGTGCCAAAGAAAGATGGCAAATGGCGTATGTGCGTGGACTTCACCAACCTCAACAAGGCCTGTCCAATGGACAGCTTTCCGCTGCTTCGGATAGACCAGGTGGTGGACGCGACTTCCGGCCATGAGCTTTTAAGCTTCCTTGACGCCTATTCAGGCTACCACCAGATCCGGATGCATCCGGACGATGAAAGCAAGACCAGCTTCACCACCGATTTGGGCCTGTACTGCTACACCCGAATGCCCTTCGGTCTGAAGAACGCCGGCGCGACATATCAGCGGCTGGTCAACAAAGTATTCGCCACACAGCTCGGCCGAAACATGGAGGTCTATATAGACGACATGTTGGTCAAGAGCCGCGTTGCTGCGGAGCACCTGGCCGACCTGGCCGAGACTTTCTCCGCCCTTAGGCGGTACAAGATGAAGCTGAACCCGGCCAAGTGCGCCTTCGGGGTAGCCTCCGGCAAGTTCCTCGGCTACATGGTCACACACCGAGGGGTGGAGGCTAATCCCGAGAAGGTTTCGGCCATCATGAAGATGCGCCCCCCGGCAAACCTCCGAGAGGTACAGAAGCTGAACGGGAGGATCGCAGCTCTCAGCCGCTTCATGTCGAGGGCGGCCGACTACTGTTTTCCCTTCTTCAAGCTGCTGAAGAAGGCCAACAACTTCGACTGGACGGAAGAGTGCCAAACAACCTTCAATCAGCTGAAGGCCTACCTCTCCAAAGTCCCCATCCTGTCCAAACCGATTCCCGGGGTGCCTCTGAGCTTATACCTTGCAGTCTCCGAGACGGCCCTCAGCACCGTCCTCGTCCGAGAGCAGGAAGGCGTTCAGAAGCCCGTTTATTACACCAGCCGAGCCCTTCAGGGAGCGGAACTCCGGTACCTTGCCTTGGAAAAGTTGGCTCTGGCCCTCGTCTCGTCTGCAAGGAGGCTTCGGCCGTATTTTCTGGCCCATTCCGTAAAAGTCCTCACCAACCAGCCGTTGAGGCAGATTCTTTCCCGGCCGGAGGTGTCCGGCATGCTGGCAAAGTGGGCGATTGAGCTAGGGGAGTTCGACATCTCCTACGCCCCTCGGGTAGCAATAAAAGCCCAGGCGTTGACGGACTTCATCGCCGAACTTACCCCCGGCGCCTCCGCGACACCACAGCCAGAACCCGAAGTGGTCGAAGCCGAGGCTACTTCGGCACCTGCACCACCAGACGAATGGCGACTCTTCGTGGACGGCTCCGCATGCTCCACGGGCAGTGGCGCCGGATGGATCCTGGCGTCACCCGAAGGGGTCGTCACGGAGTACGCCCTGCGTTTCTCCTTTCCAGCGACTAACAACGCCGCCGAGTACGAAGCCCTCATCTCCGGCCTCAGGGCCGCGAAGAAGCTCGGCGCCCGGAACCTGAAAGCCTTCAGCGATTCCCAGTTGATCGCCGGCCACATCTCCGGGGAGTATGAGGCTCGGGACGCAGTGATGGCGTCTTATCTCCAGGTAACTCGCAAGATCCTCACTCAATTCGATTCTTGTGAAATCGTGAGGATCCCGAGAGCCGAGAATACCCGGGCCGATGCCCTTTCCCGGCTGGCGTCAACCCAAGACGGGGGCGGAGGCCGAATGATCCTCGTCGAGGAGCTCGCCGAACCCAGCCTTGGCGAAACCGAAGCCATGCAAGTTGCTGAAGCCGAGGCCGAGACGTGGATGACCCCCCTCGTCGCTTTCCTTCTCCAAGGAGAAGTCCCGCCAGATCCGAAGGAGGCGAAGCGCATTCGGCAGCGCTCATCCCACTTTCTCCTTTTGGACGGGGTGTTGTACAAGAAATCTTTCGGCCGACCACTGCTACGGTGCCTCGGCCCGGCTGAAGCCGACTATGCCGTAAGAGAAATCCATGAAGGGGTATGCGGGGCGCATGCGGGAGGAAGAGCCCTGGCTCACAAGCTCCTGAGGCAAGGCTACTGGTGGCCAACACTCCGAGAGGACGCTCTAGCCCTCGTACGGCGCTGCGACCAGTGCCAGAGGTTCAGCTCCCTCATTCACCAGGCAGCCACCCTTCTGACCCCCTTATCTGATCCCTGGCCTTTCGCCCAATGGGGGATCGACCTCCTGGGACCTTTTCCCGTCGCCACCGGCCAAAGGAAATTCCTCATAGTGGCGGTCGATTACTTCACCAAATAGGTCGAAGCCGAACCCCTCGCGTCAATAACCGACAACAATGCTTGGAACTTCGTGTGGAAGTCCATCATTTGCCGGTTCGGCATCCCTCGGGCCATCATCTCTGACAATGGAAAGCAGTTCGATAGCCGGCGGTTCGGTGACAACTGCGCCAACTTCGGCATACTCCACAAATTCACTTCGGTAGCGCATCCTCAAGCGAACGGCCAAGCCGAAGTTACTAACCGAAGCCTCCTGCAGGGATTGAAAATCCGCCTCGGCGAAGCTAAGGGCCGATGGGTGGAAGAGCTGCCGAGCGTCCTGTGGGCCTATCGGACGACAAGCCGAACCCCCACCGGCGAAACTCCCTTCTGCATGGCCTATGGGATAGAGGCCGTTATTCCGGTAGAAATCGGCCTCCCTTCTCCCAGGGTCGTTGCTTACAATCCGGAGGTCAACGAAGAAGGTTTGAAAGACCACTTGGACCTCATTGAAGAAGTCCGAGATAAAGCTCGTATCCGGCTGGCGGCTTATCAACAGCGCATGGCCAAGTACCACAACACTCGAGTAAAGCCCCGGAACTTCGAAGTGGGGAGTCTCGTGTTGAGGAATGCTCATGCTTCCAAGCCGGCCGAAGCCTCAGGAAAGCTTGCCCCCAACTGGGAGGGGCCCTACCGGATCAGGGAGGTAATCAGACGAGGAGCTTACCGGTTGGAAACCCTTTCGGGCCAACCCCTTCCTCGCACATGGAATGTAGAGCGCCTTCGGCGTTATTATATGTAAGTCACCTCTCCCCAGGCTTTCAGCCGGAGGCTATAAGTAAAGAACTCTTTTGTTCAGGAAAACTTGTTGTGGTTTTCTCTAAGTCCGTGTAAACCGTATCGGGAGTGGCTTCGGCCATGCAAACCGTACCGGGAGCGGCATGGTTCTCTTAAAGTCCGTAAGTCCTTCGATCCGACGAATGGCTTCGGCCATGTAATCCGGATCAGGACACGGCGTGGTTTTCTCTAAGTCCGTGTAAACCGTATCGGGAGTGGCTTCGGCCATGCAAACCGTACCGGGAGCGGCATGGTTCTCTTAAAGTCCGTAAGTCCTTCGATCCGACGAATGGCTTCGGCCATGTAATCCGGATCAGGACACGGCATGGTTTTCTCTAAGTCCGTGTAAACCGTATCGGGAGTGGCTTCGGCCATGCAAACCGTACCGGGAGCGGCATGGTTCTCTTAAAGTCCGTAAGTCCTTCGATCCGACGAATGGCTTCGGCCATGTAATCCGGATCAGGACACGGCGTGGTTTTCTCTAAGTCCGTGTAAACCGTATCGGGAGTGGCTTCGGCCATGCAAACCGTACCGGGAGCGGCATGGTTCTCTTAAAGTCCGTAAGTCCTTCGATCCGACGAATGGCTTCGGCCATGTAATCCGGATCAGGACACGGCGTGGTTTTCTCTAAGTCCGTGTAAACCGTATCGGGAGTGGCTTCGGCCATGCAAACCGTACCGGGAGCGGCATGGTTCTCTTAAAGTCCGTAAGTCCTTCGATCCGACGAATGGCTTCGGCCATGTAATCCGGATCAGGACACGGCGTGGTTTTCTCTAAGTCCGTGTAAACCGTATCGGGAGTGGCTTCGGCCATGCAAACCGTACCGGGAGCGGCATGGTTCTCTTAAAGTCCGTAAGTCCTTCGATCCGACGAATGGCTTCGGCCATGTAATCCGGATCAGGACACGGCGTGGTTTTCTCTAAGTCCGTGTAAACCGTATCGGGAGTGGCTTCGGCCATGCAAACCGTACCGGGAGCGGCATGGTTCTCTTAAAGTCCGTAAGTCCTTCGATCCGACGAATGGCTTCGGCCATGTAATCCGGATCAGGACACGGCGTGGTTTTCTCTAAGTCCGTGTAAACCGTATCGGGAGTGGCTTCGGCCATGCAAACCGTACCGGGAGCGGCATGGTTCTCTTAAAGTCCGTAAGTCCTTCGATCCGACGAATGGCTTCGGCCATGTAATCCGGATCAGGACACGGCATGGTTTTCTCTAAGTCTGTGTAAACCGTATCGGGAGTGGCTTCGGCCATGCAAACCGTACCGGGAGCGGCATGGTTCTCTTAAAGTCCGTAAGTCCTTCGATCCGACGAATGGCTTCGGCCATGTAATCCGGATCAGGACACGGCGTGGTTTTCTCTAAGTCCGTGTAAACCGTATCGGGAGTGGCTTCGGCTATGCAAACCGTACCGGGAGCGGCATGGTTCTCTTAAAGTCCTTAAGTCCTTCGATCCGACGAATGGCTTCGGCCATGTAATCCGGATCAGGACACGACGTGGTTTTCTTTAAGTCCGTGTAAACCGTATCGGGAGTGGCTTCGGCCATGCAAACCGTACCGGGAGCGGCATGGTTCTCTTAAAGTCCGTAAGTCCTTCGATCCGACGTATGGCTTCGGCCATGTAATCCGGATCAGGACACGGCGTGGTTTTCTCTAAGTCCTTGTAAACCGTATCGGGAGTGGCTTCGGCCATGCAAACCGTACCGGGAGCGGCATGGTTCTCTTAAAGTCCGTAAGTCCTTCGATCCGACGAATGGCTTCGGCCATGTAATCCTGATCAGGACACGGCATGGTTTTCTCTAAGTCCATAAGTCCTTCGATCCGACGAATGGCTTCAGCCATGTAATCCGGGTCGGGACGCGGCGGGCTATTTTCTAAGTCTGCGTGGGACAAAGCGAGAGCGGCTTCAGCTACAGAAGCCGAATCTGAAACAGCTTGATCTGCTGACGTGATACCATCGACGACCTATCCGAACCTACGTTAGGTCTCGGCTTCGCAGGCTATAGCGGACGACGAAAGGATCTCAGATTTCGGAAAGACTAGGTCCACTCGTCATGCAAGAAACGATAAGGTAAAGCCCAAAAAACGTTCCTTGTATTCTTGAACAGAAGGAAGTACAAGCTCGGCCATATACCTGGCCGGAGGCTTACAAAGGTGAAAAGGCAAAAATCGAGGGGAACCCTCGTATCAGTCCTCGACGGCCCTCTCCTCCTCCGCCTCGATGACATTTCGGCCAGGGGAGGGAGAGGGGGAGTCAACAATCTGCACCGATTCAGGAGCAGCAGCCTCGGCGGGAGCCTCCTCTGCGGGAGCTTCCTCTGCGGAAGCCTCCTCGGCGGTCTCGACTTCACCCTCAGCATCTGGAGGCAAGGCCCTCTCAGCCATGAGGCCCTTCCACCAGGATAGGAGCTCCCTTGCTTCCTCGCCCCTCGGCAGAGCTTCCCCGGTCAGATCGACGTCCGGGCAGGCCCTCTGGGCGACGGCCAGTCCGAGGTCGAAGACCGAAGAAGACGCCAGCAGCTGGGCTCGGAGGATCTCTTGGGCGTATTCACGCCCGGCTTTGAAATCGGCTATGGCCGATTCCGCCGCCTCCTCCAGTTCCCGCTTTAGGGCCGAGATCTCCTCGGCGAGGCGGCGCTTATCCGAAGCCCACCGGGACTCCTTGTCCTGGATCTGGGCCTTAAGCACCCGGTTCTCATCCCGAGCCGCAGCGAGCGCGCCCTCGGCTTTCTCTTTGGCCTCGACGGCAGCGCGGGCTTTTGCTGCCCTCTCCTCTAGCTGCGCCCGCACCCGATCGCTTGCAGTAGTGAGCCTGTCAACTAAGGGCTCGATGCGGGGCGCCGCCGAGGTACCTTCACCAGAACCGGCCGGACCCACCTCGGCCTCCAGAAGTTTGAGGCGGAGTAGCTCCTGTTGATGCATCAGGACGCTGCCCGTCATCGCAGCCTGCGAGCCGAGAGCAGACAAGGGTTAGAAAACCCAGAGCCAGTGGAGGACATGTTGAAAAGTTTTCGGACTTCTTACCTGAACCGAAAACCGAGCGCTCATCGCCGCCAGGTCGGTAATCGAATGCTCCCTCAGCTCTTCGAAAGCTGACGGGAGAGTAAAGCTGCTGAGCAGACGAAGGCACGTCTGCGGGTCCTGCATACTTTCGTCTTTATACACCCCCGACACGGGGTGCCACCATTCACGCTGCGCCCGGGGCACCTGCGACCCCGAGCCTCCGTCACCGGCCCCTGCCGAAACTGCCGAAGGGGAGTCGCCCCTCGACGCCTCGGGAGGCGCCAGCCTTGCGGCCCTTCGGGTCCCGGTGCTCCTCCGGATCAACGGAGCCATCTCCACCTCTTCGGCCTCCTCCTCCCGGGGGCGCTTCGACGTTCGGCCGCCCCTTCGAGCGGCGAACTTTGTCTTCTGCTCCCTCTCGAGAGCAACCGTGGCAGCACGACCCTCGGCGGAGGCCGCAGTCCTTGGGACCCCGCCTCGGGTCCTCGGAACTCCAGCGCCTCGGCCAGACCTGCCTGCTGCTTGCGGGACCGGCGCCCGGCCTGAATCGCGTTGGTCGGATATCAGGTCGAGGAGGTCATCAAGACCGGCCATTGCTGCAAGCAAAAGTGGCGCGTTAGTAACGAGACAGTGGTCAAATACTAATACAAAGCCGACTTACCCTCGGTCGAAACTTCATCAGCCTCGTTAGCCGGAGGAGCGGCAGTCCTTCCCCCGCGGCCCCGCGGAGTCTCCCCGGGAGGAAGGTAAGGAAAGGCCCGCTCCGGATCAAACTTAGGGTCCGGCCAAACCCCGGCGTTTATCAGCCGCTCCGCGTCGGTGAGAAGCTCCGAGACGCCGTATGGGGCCTTAACCTGGACGTGGCCCACGATAGTGCTCTGAACAGGGGTCAGAGCAGGAGGGCCCGAGAGGCCTGCAGCCAGCGGCGCCCATTCGGTGGGAAAGGGCCACACGCCCTTCTCGTTCTCCGGCAAAGAGACGAAGATGAACTTCCTCTTCCAGCCGTGGATAGACGAGGGCTTCCCGGAGAAGATGCTTCGGCCAACCCGAGGGAGGAAGCAGTACCACTCGGACTTCCCCTGCGTTTGGATTTTGAAGAGATAGCGGAAGACATTGATGGAGGGGCGGATTTTTATATGAGCGAAGACGCTCAGAAATCCGTACACAGTACGCCAAGAATTGGGGAAAAACTGAGACGGGGCCAGCCCGTAGAAGCTAAGGAGATTAATGACGAAGGTGGGGAGAGGGAGACGGAAGCCCGCCTCGAAGCTATCAACATAGATGGAAAAGGAGCCCGGGAGAACAGTATTTGCCCTGGTGGCAGAATCGGGCCGATGGGGGGTCGTCCAAGAAGGGAGCTGGAAGTAAGAAACTAGGTTCTTCACCTCTACGTCCGAGAGGGCGCAGGATGCTCCCGAAACAGTGTCCGGAGGACGGCGCCCTGAGGTGGAAGCCTGGCCTGGGTCCCGGACTTCCTGGGTAGCCTCGGCTTCGGGAGCCTCGGCACCAGAAGCTTCGGCCTCAGAAGCCTCGGCACCCGAAGCCTCGGTCCCAGAAGTCTCGACCTCGGAGACCTCCGCTCCAGAGGTCTCGGACCCCTCAGTCCCGGAGTTTTCAGACTCCCTAGACATTGCGGAAGTAAGGGATCCCGAGGCAAGAGGATATGACAGGGAAGACTTAGGAGAATGGGGGGGAGTATACTCCTCGTCCGAAGGAGTAATCTCGCTGGAAGAGCTCCGGACCATAAAGTCGCGAAGGGGAAAAAGGAGGTCAAAGCTTACTCGCGGAGAGGGGGAGGAAGTCTCTCTTGAGCCAAATGCAACCTCAAACCTCCTAGCTCCACCGGCGATGCACTCTGAGGGACGAAGAACCTCCCACGGTAGCCGACGAGCTCGGACGAAGCCTTCAGGAAGCTGGCCTTTCGCTGGAGAAGGAAGGAGAACTCGGATGGTTGCAAGGGAAACGCAAGCGCAGCACCAAGAAGAAGAACAGTGCCCTGCGGAGGGCCTGTATTTATAAGCCCGTTCGAAACACCTCCCGCCGAAGCCAGCGGCCGAGATCATCCCGCTCGTCCCCTCGCTCCTCCCGGATGACCGCCACGTGCGCCGTCCTTCGGCAATGATGACGGGCCGGCTCCGGGACTTGAAGCAGAGCGATCAACGGCCGAGAGCGCTCCGACCCTTCGGCTGATCGCTCGGATGCCTGCCACGTGTCCCGATCCGCGTAGGACGAAGGGAACGGCGGCGATCCGAGTGGAGCCTCGGGCAGGGAGCCGAGGCGATCCGCGACCAGCGGGCGGTCAGGATCCGTTTGTGTTTTTAACAGAGCGGCTGGATGCGCGACGCGTGTCTCGTGCTTCCTCGCGAGGCGACGCGCCATCCCGTCCATTTAATGAAGCCTGACACGAGTCAGATGGCTCAGCCCTTCGGCTTCTGAGCTCTGAGCTTTCGTCGCCACTCCGAGTAAAGACGGAGCAACCGCGTAGCCCTCGGCCGACCGAGGGCACCCCCTTCCCAGCGACGAGAAAGAGAAGCGGACCTTCGGGTAAAGCGTCTGTCACAAAACTTCTTCTGACAAGCTTCGGACTATACTCTCGCCATCTCAGAACTGAGGAAGACAAGAGTGGGGGGCTATGTGATGAGGCAGAATCCGATTCGGCCCATTGAAGCAGGCCCAACCCCATTCGGCCCAACAACAGCAGTACCAGGCCCTCCGGCGGCCTTCGGTCCGTCAGCGGCCCAGCAGCCTACGGCCCATAAGCGGCACCGTCGCTCCCGGCCCAACATGTTTCAGCCCGTCAGCGGCCCACCAGCCTATGGCCCGGGAGCAGCGCGGCAGCCCAGGGCCCAACAGGCTTCGGCCCGTCAGCGGCCCAACCCCCTTCGGTCCGGTAGCCGATTCCGGCCCACTCCGGTGGCGGATCGGGCGCTATGGCGGTTTATCAGTAAACCTTCAATTAGTCCTATATCGGCTGCCACCGTTAACCATCCGCTATCATCTGCTATAAATATCCCGCTGTTCGTGGCCAAGAAGGTGGTGGGAAAAACGGATGCCTCCCCAAGCTTCCGAAACCCCTTAAAGGACTTCTGTCCGAATAGCATTATAGCTGCTCTTTCTTGCCTTCTGAATCGAATCTTCTTCAGGAGCTAACTTGACCGTCGGAGGGGGTTCCCCAGGGCTGACGCCCGGGACTCCTGCTGACCGGTTCTTCTTCTTCTTTTCTTCCTGCAGGGGCTCGGTTCGAATCATCGCCGACCTCCCCGAGTCGGTCTCTGCCGCCGACCTCGGATTCCTCTCCCTGGTCTCGACGCCGAACGCCGGCCGCCCCAAGCCAGGAGACTCGGTCTCGCGCTGAAGGAGCCTTCGGGCTCGCTGTCCAAGGGCAAGCCCGCCGGCTGCCCCACGCCAGGAGGCTCGGCCTCGCGCTGAAGGAGCTTTCGGCCTTACTGTCGGAGAGCGAGCCGTCCCCCCGTCCGATCTCGGACTTTCCGGTTTCTGCTCCGACGCTCGCTGACCGCTCGGCCGAGAGAAGCTCCTGCTCGCGCCGCGCCTCCGTCCGCCGAAGGAGCAGCGGCTCACTATCCAAGAGCAGCTCCGGCGGCCGATCGCGCCCCCCGCGGGCGGATCCGGGCCATCCCGAGAAGCCCCGTCTTCGCCCCGTTGCGGATCCCCGTCGGGTCCCCTTCCATCGTTCGGTCCGGACCGGCTCCGGATCCTCTTTTCCGGATTCCGTCCGCGGGATCCGGTCGTGATAGATCCAGTCTACATCACCTTTAATTTTGCAAAGAAACCCTTAACCCGTGTTCTTCTGTTGAGGGGGTAAAAAAAATAGGTAAAATTTCCGTCATGGTAGCATTACTCTTAGTATTTTGTGAAGGAATAGACACTGAGAAGGCTTTTAATTATTAATTGGTCAGGGAAAAGCAATCAATGAGATCAAGTTCAGCGTGAGTGGATTAAAGATGCTCTCGGGGCAGCTGACCATTGTGGCCTCCTTTAGGGTTGCATCCAAAACTGTGAGTATCTTTTCACATTCTTTCTCATAAAAATTCTATGTAGTCGCAATTTCCTACTTAGTAACAAACATTGCACGTTGCATCCGAAGACTCAGTACGTTTTCTATCATTCTTTTTCTGAACGTAACCTGTCTTTAAAATATGACATGTCATAATAACCATTCAAATCTGAGCTGCAAAGTGCTATGTAAGCTTTCCTTGGGTTGTGACTTGTGACCGTGCAGAGAGTAGACATCAAATTTGAGAGTTCGGACATCTCTCCTGAGCAGGTAATCTTCACACTTGCGCGCGTGCCGCATGTGTCCCAATGCTATTTCCCTTTCTATACGATCTTATATTACAGGCATGCTTGATCAATGCAGCTGATGAATCTGTTCCAGAAGAACTATGATATCCTACTTGCAATTTTCAACCCAGAGGGTTGGCTCGAGATCACGTATCCTTTTACGTGCTTTATGAATAACACGGTAATACCATTAACCCAAGAGTAGCAATTTATGGCACTGCGGTGCAGGGCCGCAGGATTGCACCTGCTACAATTTGAGCCGTCAGATCACATAGGATACAATCTCCTTTTTTTTTGAAATTTTTTTACCCATTCAATCAAAGAACAGTACATATGGTTTCCTTAAAGTTCTCATCCTTCTGAATTTTTAGAAAAGAAAGAAAAAACTTTGCTCCCAACATGGCAGTGCTCATATTTCGAAAGCGGATCAGCTATGTACTTGGGTGATTCACTAACATCTACACCTCCACATGGTCATGCTTCATACCTCTATTCTAGAGGTAAATGTTAGCCAATTTTATGAGGATACTCAATAAACAGAGGTCATGTCATTACTCAGCAATTTTTACTGGTCACCTTATCGACTACTCCATCTTTTTTACACTATTGGTGTTCTACTTCATCTTATTGGTTCAGTTATTGTGGTGGGAGAAAAGTGGAGTCTAAAAAAGAGAAAAGATTTTACTTTTTAAAGATTCTAGACCAATCAAAATGAGTGGAGTACAGGTGATGTAAAAAAAATGGAATAGACGATCTCAATCCGTGCACAGGTGATTCGCTCCCCATTGTTCAGACAGGAGTGGACAAACTCTTTATCAGCTCTAACTAGTTTAATTATATCTTCCGATTGGGTAAAATATAGCATGATTCCTTTACCATCCAACTGATGATTCTTAATCTGAGGCAGATATCTTGATGAGTCGATCCGAATAGGGAGGGACGACAAAGGCAACGTATTCATTTTGGAGAGAACAAGGGACGAAGAGGCTTCATGAGCGTTGTTAATGCTCCGAGATGGCTGAATAGCCTCCTATGCTTCTTGGCATCAAAACGTTACTCGGTGCTCAAATACGATTGTGAATAAAGAGAGATCAATTCTTCATGATCCCGTGCCAAAATCTTTTCCGTTGCTATGTAATTTTCTTCCCAGTTTATTTTACCTTTGTGCGAAGATGGTTCTTCCTGCCAGTGCCCATGGCTTCATAGAAAAATGAAACTTGAATAGTATATAAAATAGCCCCATCTGAGATGCAGTATTGCATACAAGGTTCTGTATTGGTCTTCTTAATATACAAGGCTTTTTATGTTCTTCAACCCTACTCAGAAGCTTTTTTTTCTTCTTTTATGGTGATATGATGTCATAATTCACTGAAATAGAAGCAGAAAACGTAAAAGGTCATTGGGGAAGGCACCCTAAGCAGAGCCATGGTTTGCCGTACTGGATTGACTCGTGCCGACTCAAACGACTCGTACCATATTAAGATGAATTTGAGTTGGTGCGACTCGATCGAGTCTGTGCGATTTAAAAGAATTTTTTCATGCGACTTGGTCGAGTCGGCGCGAGTCGACCCGACTCATATTAGATCATGGAAGATCTGAGTCAATCCGACTCTTCGAGTCGGCAAACCTTGAGCAGAGCACATAATACACAAACAGCTCAACCTAACACAAAGGGAACAGTGCAAAACAGAGAAAGAAGCAGAGTACGAAGGATAAGACTATTCTACTGAGCTAGTAAAACAGGAACTATCCTAAAAGAAACACCTCTGAAGCATTTGTTATTTAATAGTGGAGTATTTTTATAGACTACCCAAAAGAAAACTTATAGATCTATTGCCACACTTCTTCAGCAGCTCTACATGCTGAAGTGAAGAAAATTTGCATCTTCCCAACAATCCTTGGTTAGAGAAAGATGATATCTACATGCGGAAGGCGCAAAACGTGTAAAAGGAACAAAAATGCGTTAAATATATCAATAACTAAAGTAGGAACTATCGAGTTTGCAAGTAAGCACTGAAGTATAGAACACATTCTGAGCATAAGTGAACCAGCCAGCATTTAAGAGGGAGGTAGGGAGGGCTAAATTTATAAATTTGTAGATCTTGGATTTGACAGCTCTTTTTCTTACGTATTTTTATCTTGGCTGCATCAAATAGTAAGTTTACTCTTTCAAGTCAGCTTTAGTAAATTCAGTCCAAGTTGTTTTGGGACTACTCCTTCTCCAATTGCTGTTAACCTATATTGCACATGACTTGCTCATCATCATCGTAATCATAAAAGCTTTACCCTTAAGCTTTATCCCATCAAGTTATGTTTCAACATAAGATTTGGAAATTCTATAACAGAATCAGTATCTACTACATTAAGGATCCGTTTGGTTATACATAAAATATAATCCGATGACAATGATTTTCTAAAGAAATGTATTTATAAGAAAAATGAAAACAAAATTGTCATTTCGTGCTCATGAAAATATTCTTAGTTCTTTTGGAAAAGAGCATTTAATCTTATCTTATGGATGCCAAAATTAGGAAAAGAACGAGAGAACGAATTAAGTTTTTCATTGACTTAAGTTTTACGGATATCCAAATAAGTGTTATAATATATTTTTGAAATTTTTTTTTTTCTGTGATCCATTTTACGTGAAAACAAACGGACCTGTTGCATGATTTATTCTTATTAGACCACAGAGGGCTTACTTCAGTAAAGGAGATGAAATTGTGCAGTGGAACATGGCAACAATTTCATCTTCATCTCTCGCTAGTTCAATATCTTACCTATGTGAGGGTAGGTCATAGGTAAAAGTCCTCACGTGAAGGGTGATTAAGAATGCTGCCTACTGCCCTCACTAGCTTTGAATTCTATATTTTAATGTGATCTAATATTTTGCTTATTCCTTTCAGTTTTAGGACTTCTGAAATTTTACCAGTTCAAATTCGTTTCCCACATCAATCTAAACAGGAAGTTAATTTGATTTCGATTGCCGTGGTTGTTTAAGTTGATAGATATAAGCGTCCTCTAAGTCAATCATTAGACACCTATTTCAATTTGGTTCACTAATTAATGTCATTAAATTTATTATATAAATTGTAAATTGGCATATATATAATTACGCATAATGAAGTTCATGAATATGTGCAATAGTCATCAGATTATGATGAGATCATAATAATGAGACTAATGACTTATAAACACATTCTCAATTGTTCCTAGTCGTATGATGTTATGATGTTTGAAAAGGACATCAAACATCCGGTAAGACTAGTACAAGTTATTCCAGCTCATATGATGAGGGTGACTGATCTCGTTAGTTACTTGTGTGGAGACACAATGGTAACTCTGTAGGTGCTCATTGGGAAATGAGTTCACTGAACTGATCCGACATGAATCGCCGAATGATAATTTACCTGACTGCCAATAGGCTTGATTCATCGTCACAGTGGCGTGGTTGATCCTTGGATTTGAGACATCAAAGACACCTTGTCGGTGGACTTCTGGACTTTGATCTTGACCTACGAATCTCTATCTACGGAATCTTTAATAGTCAAGGATCGGGTCCAGCGGAAGACCTTCGAAGGTGATTGTGTGTTCAATAAAGGATCCTTCGGTCTCAGGTAACTGGAGAGAGAATGCTCTAGAATATGTCCGCAGGAGTCTCTAGGGTTTGACAATTGACTATATCCTAGGTTAACTCGAGAGCATTGTGCGAACGAAGGATTATAGCCATGCGACAACTGTGGACGGACATGTTCCATGAGTGGGTTGCTAAATCCTATTACCTTCCGGGATCATGCGGTGTTGCTTGGCACCCAACTTGATCGGAAGTCCGACCGAATTTACATGAGATGTTAATTCAGTTAAGTAATTAGTTAATATCTAAATATTAATTAATTGCAATAAGTCAATAACTAGTTATTGGACTTAATGGGCTGAAAACCGGACTGGTTAATAGACCTAGAAGGTCACACACAATAAGATTATCAGTCGGTGGTATTTTAGTGGGATTTTTATTAACTCGGGGACTTTTATTAAAAGTCGCGCCGACTTAATATATATACGCGCTGTTGAGAAATCATGGGCCAAACTCCAGGATTTTTCCATGCTAGCCGTCATCCCCCCTTTCTCTCTCCTCCTCTGGGCGCCCCGTTCGAGGCGCCGGGACTGTCTCCGTCTCTGCCGCGCGCGATTCCCGAATGTCGGGAATTTATGTCCGCGGGTTTTGAACATCGTCGCGGCAACGGATCTTCAGCGAGTGAGCTGATACAGACGACGGAGCGAGGACGAACCACCGCGGAGGATCGCGTGGATACCGCTGGAGGCCGAACGCTTGTGCGGCTCGCAGCATCGCCTCGACGGAACCGAGACGGAAGCGGATTCGAATCCGCGCACAGTAATAGGATTACTTCCCGTTAGTTTTCGATTTTAGTTTTTCGTTCCGAATCCGATCAGCGGGTATCGGATGGGATAAAATTTTGTTCGTCGTTTCCTCTGCGTTCTTCATGTCCCGCCTAGATTCCAACATAAGTAATATCAGAGTAACAAACAACCGACTAGTGATTCCTCTATCTCAACACAAATGATATGCTAAATTTTTATCACCCGCATGTGGGTTGGATGATATAGAATGACCTTGTCGAAGTAGGAGATCACACGTTCAAAGGTTGTTGGATGAATAAAAATACTCGTTCACACGGTACATGCAGTCTATGAAATTTCTTCCCTAGAAATATGTCTAGACCCAAAATATTCACCCGATTAAGACGAAAAAACTTGAACCCTGCCTACTTGAAAGCCCTCATACATAGTGAAATTTTCCCCTTACTAGACTTTGATATCGCATACATGGAAAAAGATTAAAAGTTAATTATATACTTATCTTTCTATAATATTCAATCATAAGATACTCCACTAGAATTATAATTGTTTCCATACCTTACTTGAAGCATGCCATAACTTTTCATAATAATCATGTTAAATTTAAGTCTCAATTCTCAATATGCTCTGCTGTCGAATCTTCGCCTCACTTTGTTTGCAGAATAAGTTTTTACGTGGGGCCCACTGACGGAATGGCGTATACCAGAATAAGAGATGTTTCGGTTTGATAGTTTTGTGGGGCCCGCTAATGGAATAAGAAGAATAAGTGATTCTTGGATCTAAGGTGGGATGGCTTATTCTCCTTATTCTCCGAATACGTTATTCTGCACCGGTATAAGCCATTCTGCTTGTCAAAGCAAAATTAAGTTTATTCTCCCCTTATTCTCCCTTATTCTTCTCCTATTCTCCAATCAAAGTGGCTTACAACCATCCTTAGTGTTAAGTCGTAAGTTTTAATCGTATGCTTAAGACGTTAGTCTTAAGTCTTAATTACATGATTAATAAGATAAATATTTTTATGATATTTGAATAGAATGCAATAATACTTGATTAGTAATATGATTTTTTTTCTTGCCAAAAAGGATATAAAGGGCTTGTTTGGTTTTACATAAAATGTTGTAAATGTAAAACATCATGCTTTTGCCCTCATGAAAATACGGCCCTTTACAATATCTTACGATATTTTAAGTAAGACTAAAACTTAAAGTATTTTTGCATAAAAATACTTTGAAAATGGAATATCTTGAAAACCTAATTATTGTTTCAGTATATGTATAGCCTTTGTTACACATTAGAAATTCCTAAAGTTATATATCCAAAAGTTTATACTTAAACTAAAGGTTAAAAATATTTTTTGTATTATTGTTTTTATTCGAAAATTTTAATGTGGGCCAAGCTTCAGCTGTACGCGTCTCGGCCTAAGAACCAGTGGGCTGGCCCAACTCTGAGAAGCTTAAAATTGAAACCAGTTTACCAAAACCTGAGGTATAAAACTTGGGTTATCTTTGTGTTCTAGAGTTTTCAAGGATGTAAAATTCCTCACGTGAAGGGTGAGTAAGAATGCTGCCTACTGCCCTCACTAGCTTGGAGTTCTATATTTTAATGTGATCTAATACTTTGCTTATTCCTTTCAGTTAGGTGAAGTCTTTGTAGTGCCCTCAAGGCCACGAAGCCTGACTTTGGGAAGCTCCCCATAATTGGCAGTCAAGGTGGTCTGGTCGAACAAAAGATTCATCCGATCATAGATTTGTATGCTTGTCAAATTTCTGGTAGCTTGTCATACGAGAAAATTGATCAGTTTTATTCTAAACATTCACATTGTTGGATTGCTAATAAAATGGCAAAATGCTTTTATTATAATATAACATATTTTCATAAATATGTTATATTATAATAACAATCTCCTTTTCCCTATCCTAAATAAAGAGGGTAAAGATAACATCCTTATCCTTAAATTGATATGATATTTTGAATTATCTTTTTCTGTTTTCATCCGTATTTGCCGATATTACTTTAAAGAGAAGCGTCAACGTAAGAGGCTGAAATGCTCTTATGATAGAGAGCTATGACTTCTAAGTCGATGCAGCAAACAGTAGAGCATAGTTGTTAAGAAATCGGATAATTTCATATTAACCACTCTTATATGTTTACTTTTAAAAATGTCATATTTATTTACACATTATCTTGTATGTCCTTACAAAATAACTATCTATCACATATCCTATTTCAGTGACATATATGAACACTCACAGAAATCAAATTTGCTATTGAAAGGGTAATGGTGAAACATTATATATATACTAGAATAGTATGTAAGATGATATGAAAATAAGCATGTTATTTTTGAAATTTTACATACTAGTGTGCTTAGTATGAAATTATCCCTAACGAATATCACATCATTGTGGATTGGTAATAAACTCTCCACTACTAGGAATGATACAAGTGGACGGATGGTGAAGTGGATCAATGATAAAAGAACTGTTTGATTTGACATAAATATTATAAAAAATATATACATTTATATTATTTTCAAACAACGATAAAGTGCCCTTGAATCTTAGCACCGTTGTTATTCTTCTGCTTACAATACTATTTTCTTTCAATCACCGGACGACATCTTTAGTGTGGCTACGTGTCCACCTTTCAAGCAATAAACTCTTTCCCCTTTTTGGAGCCCAATTTGTCGTAGATCCAAGGATTTCGAGACTACCCACATGAATACGTTGGTCCCAAAAACTCCCCTTTCCTGCAATATTGCTTCTTCGGCTTGGCTCACATGTTGTGAATTAAAAGCCGGTGCACTTTAATGGCTAGCGCACGGTTCACAGCAGACGTTTTATTAATGGTTCACGGACGAACATTGAATAGCCGATCCGGGGAGGGACCAGAAGGCCAAACCGGGTCGCAGGAACCAACTGGCGCCGGCCGGCCCAAGTTCGACATGTCTCGAGCACGATGCCATCCGCCTGCGTGGGTTTGCGTATTTTGAGGGCTCTGCTTCAACTCACCAGTCACATCAGGTTGGGCATCCAGGAGCTATCGATTGGGCTAAGAAATCAGGGCCTCTTTTTATCAACGAATGAGATTGTCTGGATCATTTTTTTTCTAAATCACTATACGTCTTTAGACCCAACAATAGGAGGGTGAATAATTAAAGATCATTTAGACTATCTAGTTTAAATGAGGTTTATTCGTAACTAGAGATGTAAATTGGACGAACTGGATTAAGTTATGTGATAATTTGAGTCTAACTCAAATTTAAAATAATCCAACTCAATTTTGGTCCAATCCATATTCAACATAAATTTAACCTACATTCAACTCAAATTCAGTCCCAATTCAAGAATAAGTGAGTTGAGTTAATCTTTTATAATTAATATAAGTGAAGTTAGTCTTTTATCATTTTTGAAGGAATGAATAAAATAATTATTGAATAATATATATTCAGAAATACTAATATTTTTTCCATGAATATTAGATTAATTGTTTGGTAAACATTAAAACTTCGGAAACATTGTATTCAATTGAAATATGGATTGAGAGAGAAAACTAAAAAGTGAACTAAAGGTTATTATTATTATTGAATGAGATTATCTCAATAAATGTTGTGTTAAAATATTAATTAGGAGAAAAATGAGGGATAGGCTGATCTTGTTAATAATGAAATTAGTTATTATTATCCCATGAGACTATCACAATAATGTTAATAAATATCAAAGTTTATTATTATTATCATGACTACCATAATAATAATAATAATAATAACAATAACAACAATACCAATAACAATAATAATAATAATAACATGAGTGATAAAAGTAAGAGAGAGACTATCTCATTAATAATAATAATAATAATTTTAAAATAATAATAATATCAAAATTCATTATTGTTATCTCATGGGACTATCCTAATAATAATAATAATAACGATGATATTAATGTTAAAATTAATTATTATTATCTCAAGAGATTGCAAAACAACAACAACAATAATAATAGGAAATAGAAAAAATTAGAAATAACAATATTAATGGGGAGAGAAAAATTTGAAAGAAGTGAAAGAAAGATAATAATAATAATAATAATAATATCAAAATTAATTATTATTATTCTATAAAAATATAATAATAATAATTTAAAATTAATTATTATTAACTCAAGAGATTGCAAAACAACAACAACAATAATAATAATAATAGGGGACAGGAAAATTAGAGATAAAAATATTAACAGGGAGAGAAAAAATTGAAAGAAGAGAAAGAGAGATAATAATAATAATAAATTAATTATCGTTATTCCATTAGACTATCATTTTGATATTAATTTTTAATAATAATAATAATAATATCAAAATTAGTTATTATTATTTCATAAAAATATAATAATAATAATAATTTAAAATTAGTTATTATTATCTCAAGAGATTGCAACAACAATAATAATAATATAATAATAGGGACAAAAAAATAGAAGATAGAATTATTAATAGGGAGAGAGAAAAATATGAAAGAGAATAATAATAATAATAATAGGCAAAGAGAGAGGGAAGAGGGAGAGAATTAATGAGAGAGAGGGGGAGATGAAGAATTAATTCTCACGAAAAAAAGATGGGCAATAATTAGATTATTAGATTTGAAACGAGCTAATAAAAGCATCCTTGTTCTCACCCAAAATTACATGGACGTGAATTATATCTTTATCCATAGCCCAAGACTTGAAGATTTTGTATTCTTATATATCCTTGCTATATATGAGATTAAAAACAGACAGATAACGAATATTGTCCCGGGACCATTTACATCCCCACCCGAACCTGATTAGACCGAACCGGGCCCAGAGAGAGAAGACGCCGGACCGGGCAACCGGACCGGTTAGGGCAGCCAAACCCTGGTCCCAGGCACCTGTGACCATCCGCTACTGGCTTAAGATGGGGCCGCCATTACCATCCCCTACTCCATTATTTCCAGGCAACTCTGCCCCTCCCACTGCCCAGTTAAGCTCTAACAACAGTGGCTTCCCGGTACTCTTTTATCCACGTCCCTCCAGATCGGCCATTCCCACGTCAAGATGGGGACTCTGGAATAATACAGCAGGGAGTCCAGAGTCTTTGAGAATACATAGTAGGCAACCCCAAAAGCCACCAGCTTCCAATAATGAAAGGCAAACGTGAAGGACACCAAGTCCTTTTTACAAAATAGTGGCTTGCACTAGGGATCCTTTGAACAGGAGCTCCGTAATCTTTATCATGGTGTGAAGCACCTAAATTTAATACATGTCTGATTAGCTATCCTATCATAATATATATGGTCTGTAAAGCCACATGCAACAGGTTGTTCGAGGATAAAGCTGCTCCATGTCGAAAGAGATGTAAAAATAGAAGGGAATTTTGCACGTATTCCTTTGTAAATTTGCATATTTGTATCTATATACAAAACCCTCATATATTATGAGAAATGTGTCCTTGAAAACTTTTTAAATATTGCGACTATATCCCTCCATCAAAATGCTGTCAACTCGAACGAAATATGCCAAAAGGTCTACATATATCTTTACATATGTACCATTGAGTTATTTACTAGAATCTTACATATGTGTCTCTAATCATATCAACATTTACGAAATTTTTTTGACATATTTAATTGGAGTTAGTAGTATTTTAATAGAGGGGCATAGCTGCTACATTTCGGAGGTACCCGGGCGCCATTTCATACAATATACGGGGGTTAGAGGTATAGATATAAGTATGCTAACTTCCAAGAGCAAAAAACTCCAAAATCATTTAATGAGAAACAAATCTTAGAAAGGCAACGTAGGCACAAGTAGGTGCCAAAGGAGAATCGCATAGGAGAGGTGATCAACACTAATATTTAAGATGAACAAAAAGAGAGACAATAATTAGATTATTAGACCCGAACTAGCTAATAAACGCATCCTTTTCTCTCCCAAAATTAAAAGTACGTGAATAATATCATTATCCGTAGCCCAAGACTTGAAAATTTTGTATTCTTATCCTTGCTATGAGGTGAAGAACGGACAGAGAAGGCAATGTCCCGGGACTATTTAATTACAACGTCCCCACCCGGGTCTTAATAGACCGAGGCGGGAGCAAAGAGACAAGACGCCGGACCGGCCAACCGGACTCGTTAGGGCAACCAAACCCTGGTCCCAGCCACTTATTGTGATCATCCGGTACTACTAGACAGATGGAGCCGCCAGCCAGTACACCATACCCTCCTCCGGCCATTATTTCCAGGCAAGTCTGCTCCCCCACTGCACAGTTGAGCTCCAACAATAGATGCTTCCCGGTACTCTTTTATCCACGTCCCTCCATATTAGCCGATTTTAGGGCTGGCAATGAGTTGAGTCTGAGTCGAACCGAATTTGGGATGATTCATGCTCGGCTCGGGTCAAAGAAGGTTGGCTCGAGTTCGAGTTTGAATTCGGCTTGTCCTGTTTTTGTTAGGCTTGAGTTTGACTCGATTCGGTTCGAACTTGAACTACTCAAATCTAGACAGTCACACTCACACGGAATGAGATATTCACTTTCATCTGACCTAATTTAAGAAATTAAAAAATAAATAAATATATTGAGTCAACTCACGAGTCTACGAGCCGAATTACAGCAAACTTGAGTTCGGCTCATTACGTCAATCGAACTTTAACGTAGACTTCAACTTGACTCATTTAAGATTTTAAGTAGAGTCGAACCGAATAAAAATTGAGACGAGTCCGAAGGAGTCACGAGCAACTTGACTCATTGCCAGCCCTATTGGCCATCCCCACATCAAGACGGGGATGTGGTGTGCCCATGCCAGTGGAATAATACAGCAGGGAGTCCACACAGCCGGGCCCTCCTTGTTCTGGCATGGGGTACCAATTAATTAATATGAGTTCTTGCTGCAGCGAGTGTCACGTGCCTCTCTCCCCTCTTTAGTTCCAAGGGGGAAGGAGGGTGGGGAATCATGAACAAATATATATGTGGATAGATGCATATGGCCAGATGGATTCCATTGGAGCTGCAATCATATGGCAGCATGGTGCGGAGCATAATTTGCTTCATGCCATTCATATTGGCCAGATTTTGACCAGTGCAGAGGGGGCCGCTTTGATGTACATATATCATACCTGGGGCATTCTCAAGTGTCTTTGGTGATAGGATAGCTAATCAGACATGCATTATATAAAAATAAAGGTGTTTCACACCGTGATAAAGATTGCTGCGCTCCTGTACAAATTATCATATATATATATATATATATATATAATTAATGGACTTGGTGTCCTTTACGTTTGGAAGCTGGTGGTTTTTGGGGCTGCATACTATTCTGAAGACAAACTGTGTTTTGAGTCATCAGGCTCTGACTGCGGTACATGCCTACGATAGTTAGAGGTGGAAATGAATCGAGTTGCTCACCAATTATTCGAGTTTGACTCATTTGATTAAACGAGATGAGTTCTAGTTTGAATATAAACTTATTTGATCAAACGAGCCGAACTCGAATATTACTAAGCTCGATTCGATTGGCTCACGAACAAGGTCAAAATCAAATATATATTTAGTATTATATTATCTTTAATAAATTTTAATAAAATATTAATGAAAACTCAGCCTAATTGCTCAGCCCGGGCCCATATATCCCAGTACAGTCCAAAGTGTGAACTGAGTTCGAGTCGAGTACTACCAAGCTCGGCTCGATTGGCTCGCGAACAAGTTTAAAATCAAATATATATTTAATATTATATTATTTTAAATAAATTTTAACAAAATATTAATGAAAACTCAGCCCAATTGCTCAGTCCGAGCCCATATCCCAGTCCAGCCCCAAGTGCAAACCGAGTTCAAGTCGAGTTTAAGCTACACGAATATCTTTTCGTGCCGAACTCAAGCGTATGAAATAAGCTTGAGATGAGTTTGCGCTTAAATCGAGCCGAGCTTGAACAAGGGAAAGCTTGCCTCTACTCGGTTGGTTTGCACCCCTCGGGTCCATGGAGAGATTCAAATCTCGTAAGTCTTCCTATTATGTTGAGATGTGTCGTGCCTCAGATTTGGAGCAGTGGAAAACCTCCCTTGGTAGGCTTGGGTGTAACTTCCTCTCTCTCTCTCTCTTGTTTGCTTGTGATTGCTTGATTGATGTGCATATCTGATCCGATTGATGAGATGCGAGAGAATGATTCTATGCAAAAAATGCGAATAATTTTGCATTGGACTTGAACATTTTACCTATTAAGCCATAATTTCATGCCAACTCTACCACTAAAAGATTTTTATGGCCCACATCTAAATATACAAGGCACAAATGTTAGGTGAGAGTTGAACTTTTCACCTCCCTAAATAGCACGATTACGAGATACTAATTTAGACCCAATTGATGGATAACATTATTCGATGAGATAATGTTAGAAATAGCTAATCGTCACCACCCAAAGTGACATGATCTTACCACTAGCGTAACCACATAAACCTCCAAACGTGAGGCGCAACAAATAACGATCCAACATGCATGGTTTGCCGCCTTCTCTTGATTTGCTATACTCGTTGGAAATCATTTTAGTTATTTAACTGAATAATTTTGGTTGAAGTTAACTTTAACATAATTTTTATTACAATTAATGTATTTAATGAGAACTCTTTAATTAAATAATCAGTTCACAATAAATGTAATAAAGAAGGAGAAAAAAAAGTGGCACAATAATTTTTCTTTTTTATTCCTCTATCCGTGCTCACTGAGGCCATTTCTACTAGATACTTTAAAACAATCAAACGGCCAAACGGGTTGTGGATTCCAATCCAATCCATTGAAACAATTTGTTTTCTCACTTAATGCAATTTTTTCTTCTCACGGTTTTTTATTTGCTTTATATATTTTTGCTATTTTATTAGAAAGGAACGTGAGAACACCATAGTCCATTCAAACACGTGTCCATTTTTTAACTAAAATTTTTAAAATCAAACTTTTAATAAATCCAAAAACTTTAGGGTTGTTCATATCTATTAGTTCTCACTTAACAACAAATTAGCGTAATTCCACTTACGCTTTCGCTTTATATAAGTCACGGACAGTTTGAAGTCAAAAACTGCAGCAAATGCATCCAAACTACTAGAGAAAAAAATCAAGAGAGATACTTGCTGTACCACTCTTCTGCAATACAATTGTTCGTACGATTTCTAGATCAAAGGATATGCAAGTTCAAAACCTATTTAACCTGTTGAAGGATGATGTCGAGATCAAGTACCATCTGATCTGCTGATCATAATGCAGTAACATCACAACCCTCAAAGACATTGTGACAGGTAGGGATGTAAATTGGACGGCTTGGGCGGGCTGTGATAATTTGGGTCTAACCCAAATTTAAAATAGTTCAGTCTAATTTTAGTCCAGTTCAAATTCAATCCAAATTTAACTCAAATTCAGTCCCAATTTAATAGTGAGTGAGTTGGATTGAGTTAAGTTGGACTAGTCCTGTTTATAAATAATTTGTCAGAAGTATTTTGATTTTTGTACGAGTTATTGTAAAAGTTAATAGTTTAAACTGAGCCAACCCATTTTCAGCTCAACTCAGTCTAGATTTAACTAATGTCAACTTAAATTTAGTTCAACCTAATTTATATAACTTGAGCCAACCTAATTTCTTTTTTATGAGATTTTTTGAGCTGAACTACGGTCTGATCCGCCCGATTGACACTCGTAGTGATAGGCATTTCTCAACTAACCATCTCATCGAGGCCATAGCTCTAATGCTGAAGAATCTTCTCTGTGTGGCCCAAAAGAATCAACTAGCATAGTGGTGCCTCCACCACTTTTCTTTTTTTTCTTCCGCAAGCAACGAAGAGTGGACAAGATCAGTCGCTTACAAGGGTAGCTACCTTCTACAACGATGCGATCGGTCCACCTAAAAGGAATAATTAACTTGTAGAACACCTGTATAGAACGTCCCCAAGTACCATGGGGTTTATGTATTTTTTAACTCTAACTAAAGGCTTAAATCGAGGTTTGTTAACTGGGGAATACGTGAAATTGTTGAATTATAACCACTCAAAATCAACTATATTATTAATTTCAATAAGAAGGTCAAGAATAATTCTTAATTAAAAATTTCGTCAAATATATCAACATTATAAGTGAAAAAGGCTGACATTCGTATACAAGAAAAGCTGTGAATGACAGTTGCTGGAGGGATAATATATATATATATATATATATATATATATATATATACTTTTCATATCTTCATGTTACAGTTTATAATAGTCCACAGACTTGTTCGTGATCTCCAAGCCAAAACTACAGCCCGATCATATACGGGATTGGTTGTGCTTCATAAGATTCATGTAGAAAAAAATACTTTCTGCGCACGTGGAAATATAAAATATCAACTTTTATTCGCCATTTTTAAGTCAATTTACAACACTGTCATGTTTTTTGTTTTTTTGGAGGACTCTAAATGTTAAACAATACTATAACATTATTTAAACATTCTAAGAAAAAAGAGATAACATAAGATTTTTTTTACGGTGATTTGTTGTACACTAGAACCTTATCAAAGATAAAAATCACCATATCAAAGATAAAAATTATGTAAATATTTAACTACTATACTACTTGATCAAAATAATTAAAGCAATTACACAGCCTCCGCTTTGTTGGCCAAAGTTCCATATTAAACGAGGACATTGCACAGATGAGATCCTTCTCGCTTACTTGGAGATTGGGTTTAAAAAAGTCATTTCTCACTCACATAGGCGGAATAATAACCCATCTACTATCCATCTCTAATCTCATATGACTGAAGGCACATTTAAATGTAGAAAATTAACTCAGAGTTGCACACTGAAGTTGAGGGATGCAAAAGGATTAAATTCAGTATGGATCCAACTTAGATCTATAACTGTATCTGTTTTATTATCGGTCTAGAAAGACTATTTATTAAATATCTTATAAGTTAATAATGAATTAGATAATTGGATCTATACATATCATACATATTTGGTCATAAAAAAATTATATCTACTATCTTATCCCTATATATTTAAATTTAAAAGAAACTTATCTATTAATTGACTTATAAGCTGGTGAATTATTTGACTTATCTATTATCATTTGCATCCCTATTGCAGCCTAGGAGGTGCAGCCTTGGCAACATCATCTGACAAGTAATGGCCATTTATTTCACTTTTAAAAGGCTACCAATGCAGCAGCCAACAACAAGCAACTTTGAAGAGTCCTTTGCTGCAGAGGTTCCGCTTTATCGGTTGCGGTGTTCCCTCTTTCCCACGGCTTTTCCTCCCCTCAAAAAACTGGCTTTTACTCCAACTAAAAAAACCAGTGAAGTCCCGAGTCTTCTTTTGAAACTTTTTACAAGTTTGTACGTTGCTGTGGCCGTGCAGATACTTGTCCAATTGCTATAGTGTAAAAGGGTGGCAAGCTGCTCATGACAAAATGAGATGGATTAATAAGCAGATGACACCCTTCTTCGAAGCAAATTATTGGATTTTGTGTAGTAAATATGGTGAAAAGGGGAGAGAAATATAATTTGTTTCACGAAACAGAAGGAAAAATAATAGCCATTTTTTTCTTTTGACAAGAAAGTTATTTTCTTCATCAAAATTTATAGTGTAAAGACATAAAAACGGTAAATCGTTTTAATTTTATATCAGATGTTGTAAAAATAGATGCGTGTTTATAAACATAACTTCTCTTCCCAACAAAGATCAAAACTTTACCTTCTCTTTGGAGACAATACCTTAGATAAGACATACAGAATTTCACGCATCTAACTGAACAAAAAAAGTCATTAACTTGTCCGAGTATCCGTACATATGTAAATTTTCACGCATATACATACAGTATTTTCAGCTTTTTAACATTCATCTCAAACTAAACTTCAGCAATAATCCACCACCCTATTTTATCAGTCTATTTCTCTCTTTCTACACAAAATCAACATAAGATAATGGGAGCTAAAATGAATATTTTAATAATCAAAATTTGTTTTGCTCATATTCCCAAGTAAACAGTTAAAAACTTTGGGTCCACAATTAAGAGGCCATCTAGTAAAAAGGTATCATTTCGGACAAGAGATGGAAGAGGGCCACGGGCTTCACAGCCCCTGTCCATGTGACTTATCTGACCTTCCCACGCGACAGGCTTTCTTACGACAGCACGAAATAAAATATCAGAAAAAACAACTCCATCCCATAACGCTACCAGTGACGTTTTTTCTTTATTTTTATTTTTGTTCCTTTTGTTTGGAGAGAAGAAAGGAAGAGAGATCAGATGAGAGAAGAAACCGTTCTTCCCCATTCCCAGTTCTTCTGGGTTGCTCTGTTCTCTCCGCCTTCGTCTTCTTCCTCTATGATCTCGTGTTGCAGGCAGAGGCAGGTCGCTTCGTCTCCACTCGATGTCCGGCCACCCACCACCAATAGCACCTGCTGACCCACCGCCCACTGCCTCCCTTTTAAGGCCATGCCGCCGGATGCGCAGCGCCCGGGCAGGCCTCTCTTCCACCCCCACCGCACCACCGCCGTCGCCATGAAGCCAGTCCACAGGAAGGCTCACCAGGTCCCTTACAACGACAGGGGCCTCCTCCTTCCCAGGAGATACTTCCGATGGGTCGTCTGGCTCTTCCTCTCCATGTGCATCTTCTTCTCCTGCTCTTCTGTGCTGCCGGCTGCGCTCTTCCGCCCTCACAAGCCCAGCTCCCTCCGCAAGCCCACCTCCTTCCCCGTCCGGGCGCTGATCGAGGCCACCACAAAGGAGAACATTAGAGTTGCCGGCACCGGCGTGCCGGACCCCATGTCCCTCCGCGTCTACGTCTACGACCTGCCCTCCCGCTACAACCGCGACTGGCTCGTCAACCCCCGCTGCGAGACCCACCTCTTCGCTGCCGAGGTGGCCCTCCACCGGGCGCTGCTCGAGAGCCCCGTCCGGACGCTGGACCCGGACGACGCGGACTTCTTCTTCGTGCCCGTCTACGTCTCCTGCAACTTCAGCACTCCCAACGGCTTCCCGTCGCTCGGGCACGCCCGGGGACTTCTCTCCTCTGCCGTGGACCTGGTCTCCTCCCGCTACCCCTTTTGGAACCGCAGCGGAGGCGCCGACCACGTCTTCGTGGCCTCCCATGACTACGGCGCCTGCTTCCACGCCATGGTCAGCCAACCTTCCCTCACCAAACCCCATGCTTGAACTGCTCAAAAAAAAGAAAAAAGAAAAAAAAGGCCCTCCGTTTCCGTAATCTTCGTCCATTTTACTTGTAGAATCTTTACCAGTTTTCTTCTTCCCCACTGTGTAACAGGAGGACGTAGCGGTGGCGCACGGGATACCTCCCTTCCTGAAGCGCTCGATCATTCTGCAGACCTTCGGGGTGGACCGTCCTCACGCGTGCCAGGACGTGGAGCATGTACTGATCCCTCCCTACGTCCCCCCCGAGCTGGTGCGGAGGCCCTCCTTTCCATCCTCGCCGGAGGCGCCAGCATCCCGCGACATCTGGGCCTTCTTCCGCGGCAAGATGGAGGTCCACCCCAAGAACGTCAGCGGCCACATCTACAGCAAGTAAGCAGGAACCATCTCCTTAACCCCCCTCTCTCTCTCTCTCTCTCTCTCTCTCTCTCTAAGGCCTTCTTGTTCATGGCAGAGGGGTGAGGACGGAGATATGGCGGCTGTACGGGAGCAATCCAAGGTTCTACGTGAAGAGGAAGCGGTTCGAAGGGTTCCGGTCGGAGATAGCGCGGTCGGTGTTCTGCCTCTGCCCGCTGGGTTGGGCCCCATGGAGTCCCCGCCTGGTGGAGTCTGTCGCCCTTGGCTGCATCCCCGTCGTCATCGCGGACGGTATCCGGCAGCCGTACCCCGACGCCGTCCGGTGGTCCGACATCTCCCTCCGGCTGCCAGAGCGGGAAGTGGACAGCCTCGAGGCCCTGCTCCGCCACGTCGCTGCCACCAACCTCTCCGCCATCCAACGCAATCTGTGGGACCCGGCCGTCCGAGAGGCACTCCTTTTCAACCGTCGGATGAGACCCGGTGACGCGACGTGGCACGTCCTCAAGGCGCTTGCCTCCAAGATCGATCGGTCGCGGAGGACACGATCAGACGGTCGAAAATGACTGACACGTAGGTGTCTCTTTTCTGGCTGGCGTGGACGGCAGCCGGTGGAGGACAGCTGGCATGCCGCTGGCTTATCCTCCCTGTCACGTGACGGGAGGTCGGTCTGGTGGTTGTCCTGGACCATACCTCCGGAGAAGCTTGGCATGGACAGTGTTGCTGACCTGGCCGGCCTGGAATTTTCTGCTGGGCAGTGAGGTGGTGGGCCCACTCGAGAGCTGATAACCGAGAGAGATTAGCAGCCTAATCAGTAATCCCGTACCAGTCTGCGGATTACGGATCTAAATAATAACCTTTTATTCATAGGAAAATGGGGAGGGGAGGAGGATTAGTGACGTTGCTACTTGTATATTGCGGACATTTTCTGTAAAAAACACCAGTTATTTTTGCCACTAAAGGAGGTATCCATCAAATCGGAAATTTTAATTTTCTTGCCAAGAAATGGCCAGATTTATATAAATTTAGAATTCTCACGGTCCCAGCAGCCTACTTGCAGATCTCTTGCATGTTACGGACTGGATTCGCTGGAACGGGCGCGCCTTCCGACACGTTTCCGTCTGCATGTGGACATTATTGTTCATCACGCACCTCGAGGTTCTAGTTTCCGTGTCCCACTTGTTGGCTGGTTGGGCATCTTTTCTTCGAAGCAAATGCTATTTATTATAATATTCTTGATTCTTCGTTAACATTAGAGTTGATGCCAAAAAAAAAAAAGGGTATTCGTGAATCACTCGTTAACAGGAAAGACCACATATCGTTCTCATTTTTTAATATAAGAATTAAGACAGCACCAGAGACTAGAGAGTAGAGGCGTAAAGACCAGCCCAGCAATTAATAAAGCTGAGAAGTAATATTTGTTACAATGCCACGTGGCTGTGCTGTGCACGTAAAGAAAAAAAAAATTTCTTAAGGTTGAGTCTGTATATTATGTCTCACATATCTTGATAATTTGATCTTTTTTTAGACTACACAAGACAAAATTAAGAAATAAAAAATTTTATTTCCATGAACAACAAAAAAGAACTTCTTAACGAGTCAAGTGCAATAACAAGTATTACTTAGAACTGAGATATTGTAATGAATTGTCTATGTGATATTGCCTAAGAACTTTGATGTTGTGTATTGACGGATGTAAAAATTTTGTCTAGTGGGATCACTCGATCAGGTCATAAGTATGGTTGGGTTAGTAGGATCCTAGATTAGGTCATATGGGATTCCTAGTTGGTCTAGTGGGGTTCTGAGGTGGGTCAGTGGAGTCCCGAACTAGACTGTTTTATATTGGGTCAAGAAATTTGATAAATCTTTGAGATCTCAAGATTCCACTGAAAAAATACTGGATCCACCATTGGCTATGTATAATTCTTGCCACTCAAACCGAATATTAGTTAAAAAAGGGGTAGAGAAAACAGGAAATATCCATGTGATACTTTGGAAATACATATGATATAGTGGTGACGATCGACGGCTTACCGAATGATGGGGATATGAAGTTGCTGTGTAGATGATAAATAATTCTTGGTGCAGTTCCCATCATGAAGTATATGAAAGGTGGGTGGGGAGGTCACCATGCTACGTGGGGCTCACACGGGGGAGGTGACACCCAACCGGGAGATTACTGACTCCACAAGTTAGGGTTTGGTCGAGTTTTCAGGCCAATTAAAGAAAGGATAAGTTGGAGAAGTGTGCCACTGGCACTTGGAACGGATTAGTTAGCTTCGAAATTAACTTGAATACATTACAAATAGTCTAACGTCATCATCTTTTGAGTTGTCATCACCTATATATTATACTAATTAGAATTTAAAATTAATTTATAAAATAATTTATTAGCTAACTCAGAACATTAATAATCTAACTGCACTTACTTGTTTCGAAGCTCAATTCTAGTCGTGTGCCCCTTCAAGCGAATAATGAGTAAGGAGGTCACGGTACTCCCAAACCACATAAATTAACTCACCCTAGTTTGCTATGGGAGACTCTTCGTGCACATTCGCGCGTGCGCACACCGCGCATTGATAGGTCAGCACGAGTGGATCCACTCGTGCTCAACTATTGCGCACAAGCGCACGGTGGGCGCGCACACTGGCCCGCGGCTGTACGCCAAGCCGAACTCTTTGGCTATTTTACTGGTTCTCACTTCTTGGTTCTAAGAACACATCTTCTACGTACGTAAGTGGTGCATGGGTTTTGTGGGGACCAAGAAAAGGCTTAAATAGTAATGAAAATATCTTAATTCAGATGGGATTGAAACTAGGGTATTTTTTAATGTCAGTTTTTCAGAGAAATTATGCTTCAAAAGTTTAATTCGTGTTCTTCACAAGATATGAGAATAAATATAACTTGAAAATTAGAGTTTACTAGAGGTAGCTAGTTGAAAAGTCTTATTTCATGTCATGTATCAAAAGCATTGTCCTTTGAAGCTACCATTTCCATGATCAACACCAACACATGTAAAAACACTGTATTTACTACTTTTTCCCCTTGCAAATCACAACACAATATTTAAAATTTCCACTTATAATTTTATCAAATTAAAATCCACAACATTTTTACTAATAGTCCGTCACCTCTATAAGGACAAGATCACGGTTTGAAGGGAGTGGTTGGAATCATTTATTTGTTCGATGATACTCGGTGCCGATAGAACTAGTCAATACATATCACATAGATGTTTGAGAGTGTTGCAAATCGCCAACACAAACACACAGAGGAGGTTACTGTGTATGTGTGCGCAGACCCTCGTCACCGTCGAGCGGAAGCCCGATGAAGAGTCGTTATCACAGTGGAGGCGGTGTAGCTCGAAGACCTCCCTCGTCGGTACAGTGCAGCTATTAGAATCACTCGCAGAATCCATGCCTCAAGTCTCGAAGACCGCCGGTGATTCTTCCAAGAGAGAGAGAGATTGAGAGGAAAGAGAGAAAGGGTGGAGAGATCACGTACACATATTTATCTCTCAATGACATATTGTCTTATTTATAATACTCTATAAGAGTATTGTCTCCTCAAGAGTTCACATCAACATAGAACTCTTCAACCTAATCCAATGTGGATGTAAATCCATATACGTGACCCTGGTCACGGTATTACAGAGAGAATGGGTTTGAAACCACCAAGAACCTCTCTCCTATTCTAGGGTCAAGCTGACGTTTTAAGAGAAAAAATCATGAATGAATTCACATTAATGTGTGTCTTTGAATTAATCGTAATTTGTCATGATGCATTAGGGCCTTACATAAACGTATGTGATAATGGGGAAAGATACCTTTTGAAAAATAATAGTGCTATAATTGATACAGTAGAATTTTAATCCTTAGACTTATTATGGAAATAGCTAGAAAATGAAGCATTTGGCACAAAGCATAATCGAAACCTATTTTTAACTTTTACCTTCAACGTAAATAATATAACAAGAGTGATTGCACGGATCAAGCTTTCCTAAGAAACTAAAATTTCCCTAGTCTAAGAGTCAAAATTCGATGGGTTCTCTTGGAAGCTAAAAAGCAACTAAGAAAGTATGCAAATGATTTTTAAGACTTAATGTTCTCCTCTCAAAATAGCTATACTAAAATTTGTAAAAGCTCAAAAGCACCTCCAATTAGAAGTTACATCAAGCATGATCAAAAGTGTTTCAAGTTGCAAAATTTCAAAAGGCACAACGCAGGGGAAAATGATCTCGATGCTCCACGCAATATGAAAACAAGCCAAAGGAAATCAGAGAAGGATGGAAATGGAAAGGAATGTTAATAAGCAGTGGCGATCCATCATTCATCTAGTGGGGTCCCAAGATCTTACTAGATTTTGTCAAACCCATTAGTCCAGTTCAAAACAGTCTAGTCCAAAATTACCTGATCCAATCCAAGATCACACTAGTTCAACCCAAGACCGCATATGACCTATCCCAAAATCCCACTGATCCAATCATGCTTATGACCTAATACCCGAATGACCCCACTGCTAGTAAGCTCATAAAGGTATCCGTAGTGTATGTTTGATGGAACTCTTATTTACAAGCCAACTTTAATTTCCACTTCTAATCTGAAAATTATTGCCCTTAAATGGATCTAACCAAGTTAAAATCGTTTAGCTCATATCTAAATTGGAAGTACCTTTGCACTTCTACATCTTCTAATCCAAGCATTTCCAGCAAACGATAATACACTTTGAAGCCAATTGTGCAGTTTTTAACTCTTTTTTTGCCTTCTAACTAACAGCTTCAAATTGAAACTTTCCAATTGTGATAAAATTTAGGTTGCTAGAAAAAAAATTAGTTAATTCCTCCCTAATAATACTTTCAAGTGAAAGCGAGGCCAGATACACCTTTATTTTGAATAAAGCTAAAAAGCAAAATAAAGAGCTAACCCCAGCAAGAGGTAAGTGGAAACCACCTTCGCACTAAATTGTTTAATGCTAAGATGGAGGACTGCTTTAATATTAGTCAACATGTATCTTTAAAACTTCTTCCCAGTCTCCCTACCAAGCAGTGGTGAAAATTTCATTGGTAGTTTAAATATTTTTTTATCGAAATATGTTGAGAGGTAGGAGATTCTTATCTATGTTGTTTTTCTTTTCCAATTTAGCACCTTAACCACCCCAATATACAAGATCAGAGTTTGGTTTTAACATCACCAGAAAAATTAATAGAACCCCTGAATTTTGAAATCGCTGCCAAAACAGTGGAAATAATTTGTATTTTACTTTCTAGAGGTTTTTTTTAATGAAAACAAAATCAGGGATTTCGTTCTGACATGGTTGAGAAGGGATGGATTTCGATTCTAATATTCTGCATCAAGCAAAACAGTAAAAATCTTAAGCTTTCAGTATTTTGCATCAATCTAAATAAAAATCTAAAAATTATAATATTTCACATAGGTCCTGAATGTAAGAAAACTCACTTCGTCAGCTATGGTCAAGCCACTTGGTGAGAATTTAAGGATACTTGGGACGTGTTTAGCAAAACTTCTACTTGAAAGTTACTTTTGGCTTCCACTTCTCACATATAATGAGTTGAAGGAGAGAGGTTATTATTAATTTTGGTTTGTTACAAAAGTCAACTATTTCATAACAACCTCACTTCTTCTCTAATAATCTTAGAAACTCCCCCCTTGTAACTTTTGGTTGGAAGCCAAAATATAAAAAAAATACCACATAAAGGACTTTCAAGATCCAATGACTTAGGCATCTAACACAGTGTGTAAAAGCTCTTGCAGGCTGGCTGTGAGCCAAAGGATCTGCGCCATTCAGATTAAGATCTAATTGTTAAAAAAAATCTTTAAATAAGAATTTCTCTGCCACCTCATTTTGAGACTATTTTGTGTTATATCTAATTTATTTTACTTCTATCAATTTTTATTCCAAATAAAATACCAACAAATCCGACTAATCTTATGTCTTTAACTATGTCGAGATAAATTCAACTATTGACAAATTTAGTTAACTAGATCAGACTTTGAAATTTATCGACACATTAAATCAAAGTGTAGAATGTTCCAATGTAGAATGTTAACACATTTGATATGACCCTTCTCCAAACCTTTTTATTCCATGCATTCATCATAAGAAAGCACAAAGGAACGATTCTCAGAAAAAATACATCTTATTACCTGTAAGATCATTTTGGAGGAATCGGCATGGAATAAGAACCTTCCCACCCTTTGAGAGCTATACACCACCAGTGTATTCTTTTTCACATTTTGCTTCACCTGTTGGCCGAAGGAGCCAAGACAGGTTTTTTGCAAATGTTAAACATCGTATGTGTGAAAGTGTGCACAAGCATTAGGTCAATTTTTACAACATAGTTACATGAGCAGCAGTGGGCAGCAAGGAACATACAAAAGAGACTGTACATGAACTGCCACGAGCCTTGTCATTTCTAAAGGTTAGGTAACAGAAGTCCCCCCAAGATGCCCTCATCAATATCATTCCCAACCCATTAACATCTTCAGTACTCCCTCTTCAATTTTGCTCTTGGTTGCAGAATTTGTATAGCTATCATCGAGGAGGACTCTGTAGACCTCCCACTCCCTATCACCGATCATATGCCTCCCAATCTCTGCCTGAAAAATATAAAAGACAACAACAGCCTTGTTACGAGGGAGGATCAAATGGGTTGCTAAGGATAACTTTCTATATTGCAAATATAAAGAGAATGCAACCGAATGAATGATTAATCATTGGAAAGGTAATCATGCCTAAAATTGGAGAAAACAAATTGTAAATGCTCATATACTAGAAAGGTGTAATCATGCAAAGGAGATGATGAGGAGACAGAAGTTACCAAGAAGATGCATGTGTTGAGCATTTTAAGAGCCAGAGTAATATCATAAAAAACAAGAGGCCGGCCCTTCCCTGACAATTCAACAGGGTTGGCAACCAAAAGCTCTGTCTCAGGTCCACGGTTCAGAACAGTGACACGGAGTGGACAGAAAAGCTCCATTCTCAAGCGGGAACATAGAGACTTTTGCTTGTTTGGGTCGACAATTTTCTTCCCATCCGCTTGCATCACAAATAGGTCAAGCTCACAGCATCCGTACTGGTTCGCATAAAAACGTCCATATGAAATCTGCCAGGCAAACATTACAAATAGGTCAAGTTCACAGCATCCTTAGTGGTTAGCATGCAAGTGTCCAGAAGAATATCTGACAGGCGCGCGTGCACGCGCACGTGCACGTACATGCGCACGCAACAGAGAGAACTTGCAAATGTAGTCTTAATCAACATGTCTCAGACCACCGAACATTCATATTGTGTATGAGAAAGTGTTCACTATTGAGCTATAAATGTGACAGCGTGCATATCCATGAAGAATAACCATTAAGAGGATCCAGTGGCTGCAGTGACTATAGTTGCAATTTTGGTCATTTCTTAATCATTCTTTAGTGACAAAGTCCAGGCTGTTACCAACTCAGTAAAGCTTATCATTCCTATGAAAGAGGATAGTATACATTATAAAAATAAAGGCAAAGGTAGCAAGGTCATAAGCTGATTGAAGACTGCAATGTACATCTTTATATTTGAAGGCTGCAAATGTTTTATATAACCAGCAGTTGAGTTTTATAACTAATTATAAAAAAGCATCGATGGTTATATGCATATTTACATATCACCAGCATGACAAACTTTGAACACTGAATACATTAGGAGAATGAAGAATCAAGAAGAATATTCCTCTCCCAAGGAAAACAATCTAGACTTGAAACATTCGAATTGCAGACATGCAAAGGTCTGCAAACTGGAGAAAGGAAATATGGCTAAAAGGCAAAGAACAGCCTTTTCCTTTCCAGAAATCTTATCCCGTTAATTACCTGGATATTGTAGTCCTTCAAGGTTCTCATGATATCATAAAGGAGGCCTTTGTGATCTCGGCAGAGAATTTGAATAAGTGTGTGAGAAGGGCTCAGAGAGTTGTCCATTGTGACGGAGATAATGTTTGGTGTGAGGGAGGATCCCTTTGGTGATTCTTCAGGTAGCTCCAATGTGAAAGCTTCCTCTGTGATTGCACGGGGCAGAGAAGATGATGGTTGCAATGATAATGTTATTTCTGTGCTTGGTAACTCGATCTCACATTTAACCATCGTCTCCCCCAGAACAGCTTTCAATTGTTCATATGTCTCATCCTTTCTTGTTTTCGTATGCAGGAGCTCTCTGTATCAAACACATGACAAAAATACTCAGAAAATTAGGCCAGAGGATCATCAACATTAATTAACACAAGAAAAATGATGTGAAATGAAACAAGACTCAATATCAAAATCTTGCAAAGTGAGAAACATTTAGCATATCTGCCTAACACTGAGTTTAGATAATTTGAGCTGGTAAAAAAAGATATGCCTATGGGAAGACCAGTGGCCTAAAATTTACACAATACTCGCTGGGAATCTGACATGCGATTGCAGTTTGAAACTTGTCCTAAATAATATAAAGGTTATAAATGTTATGTGTAGGAATTCAAGGATTAAACAAGATTTGAAGGAATAATCTATCAGCTCAGTTAAAACCTGTTTTGCAATGCAATGAACGCACCAGACCAGGCAAGGAAGCATACATTCACAACAGAAATAAAATGTTTGGCAATAAGATAACCTTAACAAATAGCATCCATATACGGTTTAAACAACTGCAAAAATCCACCCTGGACCACTGTCTCTTCTCTACTTTATACAAAGAATTTGGATGATTTTTCCCATTCGAATCATAAAAATCTCAGATCATGATCCTTCCATGTTCCACTAATGAAAATACACTATACAGGCTTTATAGTAAAGATACAATGGTATACAGAAAATTGATACCTTTATAATCTCTTCAGAGACAACAAATGACATCACGACAATGTTCACCTTTTGTTTAGATATTGTAGGAAAATCACAAGCCAAAATGGAGAAAAATGCCATTTCTTTTAGATTTTATCTTTGCCATGAACATTTCATGCATAGCAATGGTTGTTGCATGCAAAGAAGGGACTAGAAGGACATACAAATGAACTAAATGGATAGGAAGGACCTGGTGTCAGTGACGAAGAAGAGGTCTACAACCTTCCCGTCAGGAGTAGTGGAAACCTTCACTCTACGTATTGTAAGTTCCAGATCACAGAGCACCTGTGTCACATCTGCCACACACCATACAAATCAGCAGGCGTGTAAAAGAACATGCTGCCCAAGCATGCACCTAAAAATCATGAAATAGATCAGAATCCTAACTTACTGGTCGTCCAAAAGTTACAAAAAAGATCTATACAAGTTAGGGTCGGCAAATAAGCAAAATGAGGAGCTAACTATGCACCTAAATAGCTTGGAAATTTGGAATATATCAGAAGTACAGAATCCTAAGCCACTGAAACTCCAGAATGAAAAACAAAATAGTCGAAAAAAGAGAGATCAAATCTAGATATGCAAACCCCAGAGAAAGAAAGAATTCCAAATATGGAATCCTAAAAAGGGTCATCTCCTCCACCTACCACCAAACAGCCATCTAAACACCAAAAGTTCTACTTACAGAGGTACTTAAATTATATCAGGGGTAATGAAGTGACTCGCTGAAAGCACATAATCCAAATAGGTTTCTTTCAGAAAGTAAGCAAAACGCATTGACTAAACTATTTGTCCTAATCTTATGTTCTGATATCAAGTATGTACATCCTTCTTCGTTGTGGATAATTTTTCGAGAAATCTCGGCATCCATTGAGAAATCTAAGGAACACAAAAATAGATGAAAACGTATGCATAAAAATTAAAGGAAGAAACATGGCAATAACAAAATATTAGAAATTTAAAAAAAAGGGGAAGTTAAAACCCAACGCATACCGTGCAATAGGCCAAGCCGGTCATTGCACCAGAACTTGAGGAGGAAGACCTGCGGCTGCCTGGGCGCCTCCTCCGCCTGCCCGAAGCAGTAGCTGTAGATCCCCTCGGCCGCCGATGGGCACGCCCCCAGCAGCCGATTCTTGAGCAGCCCCCACCGCGTCGCGCCCCTCCCCACCACCCAGAACACTATGTAGCACCACTTTCCATCCGTACTCATATCTACCGAGCAACGCGACCAAAAATGGCAGGTTGGCAACACCTTTTTCCAAGCAGAAAACGAGCAAGCGAGGCGAAAACAGATGGAACAGAAGAAGAAGAAATCGACCCAAGAACCAAAATCGGATCTTTAGGGAGATTCCGCAAGCAAAGAAGATGGAGAAACCAAACTGCAAAACCATACCTCCCCTCACAATGCTGAGCCCGAAGAAGAGGATGATGCGGCAGAGGTCGCAGCCGAGGCCGGTCTTGTCGGGGCAGTTGATGGTGATGACGCTGGGGTCCCCGGGCTTCTCCGGCTGCCTGATAACCACCGTGTCGTCCCAGTAGGACGTCTCCCCCAGCTGCTGCTCCTTCTGGACTCTACCCATCTCCCGCTACACCCTTCTCTCTCTTCTCTGCCCTCTCCTTCTTCGTTACACTGTAAGCAACTCCACCTATATATCTCTTCTTCCCCTGTCCCCCCCCCCAGCCAACCTCACCTGGCAACAAGAAGAAGAAGGGGCGCCTCGAACCAAAGCAGCAGCTTACTTGGTACCGCCCAGCATCCTTGGATCCTCCGCGAGCAAAGGACGTCCATGGCTGGTAGACTCTGGAGTCTGGGCAGATATAGAAGAGCAGGCGAAGAGCGTAGAGAGAGAGAGAGAGACCTCAGCGATGTTCTGAGGAGAGTAGGCTCCGTTGGCTCCCCGGTTCACGGACCTGGGTCGTCTTCGCGAATATGGGGAGCAAAACTTGACAGAAATCCACGAGGATCGCCCTCCGCACGGTGCGGCCGAAAGAACACCACCACACGATGGACTCTTCCGGTTGGACAGCTGGCAATGAGACCATCTTAAGATCCGCAATCAGACGACTGGGTGCTGATCAACGACAAAAAGCCAGAGAGTGGAGGAGCATTTACTAGGGAAACTCAAATTTGATGTTATAAAGGTTGAATGTGGTGAAATTAAAATCGGTGTCCCAAGACTTTAATGTTCCTCATGTGACTAGCGCTCAACTTATTTATACCCATTTATTTTCATAATAAAGGGTGCTATGTAAGGAAGTTAATCGATATATATGGTGTAAAGATTAAATCAATTTTTTCGCGTATGCCAAATCAGGTACTTGTATGCAGATTCACTCAATCCACTGGTATATGTTTGTATTATGTGTTACATGTGCAAAGGATATCTGCACAATTACGTTCTTCTAATATATTTTAAAATAAAAACAAGATTAAGGTTATCTGTGCAATTAACCAGGTTCTCAAACCAAATGATATTAAATTTATCTCAAATTTATCTCCTTAACAAGTTACCAAATTGAATAATAAAACGTTTCCATCAGCGGGATCACGGCGATCTTCTCGGGAAAATTAGATCCCGGATAACACCGAGCCGCCATCACGTGGAGCCATCACGTGGAGGCGGCTCTTTTTATATATTTTCTCCACCAGTCCCGCTCACGTGCTCTTTTCTTAACGGCAGATTCAAGAAAATAGAAGATGACACCTCGCTTTCGTTCCCATTTTTGCTTGACAATTCCAAATCCATGCTCTTGGTCTTCTAACTTTTGAGTTCCGGTGTCACAAAAGTCCAGCCTCCTTAGTCCTTCCTTTAGAAAAAAAAAATGTAAGTATATGAGATGTAGAAATAATAGGACACACAAAATATTCACCCTTGCCTAATGCTTTGAAGAAAGAAACAAATATAAAGGAAGTGGATAAAGATATCAACTTTGTTCCAATACAGATATAAGTTCGAAGAAAGGGATAAAGATGTAAGTTTGTTGCCCCTATTCTATGTAGGATAAAGAAGAGTAATACATGAGGTACAGCAAGTTGCTATATCGTATGGAGTGTAATTTAATTTTCTATTTTTTAAGAAAAATTAAGGTTTGATTCGTAATACTTAACATTCCCGTATAATTTGATTTTTGATCGGATAATCTAAAAAATTAAAACTAAATCTTTTTTATATCGGATTCTACCCATCAAGGATGTTTTTTCACTGTTCATAGAAGTTCGATTTTTTATTTTTTAAAAAAAAATTAGTCATCCAATCAAAAACAAATTATATAGACATTTGAGACATGATACACTCAACCTTTAAAAATTTTAAAAAATAGACAAATAGACTGCACCCCATATTGCTGCACCACTCGATAAAGAAAGATGAGTTCTACGATTATAAAATTTATTTATGACGTGTGAATTGCATTTGCTTTATGTTATACTTCATAAGCTTGCTCCTTTTCTTTGATCTTTCATGCTGTACTTCTTATGTACATTAATATGGCTGACAGCCTATAATGCTGTGTCATGCATATTATCTTTTGGGATACGAGTTTTTTGGAGGATACATGTGATAATTTAGCCTTTATATATCCGATTCATGATTTTTTGAAGGGAAAAGTACAAATATGTAAAGGATAATGATAAGGAAATAATTCTCTTTTACATATAGGGGGAAGGATACAGCTATTACTGAACCTAGTAGGTAAAAGACACTGCCACATTACCATAGAAGAATTATTTTATTTTACAAAAAGAATTATTTATATATTATTGGAGCTCGAAAGTTTTAGATAAGTAAAACAAGTTCTCATGATTTGACAGTCTGCAGAAAAAAAAAAAAAAAGGAACTTGGCGTCATATCATTTTGATTTTTTTACTTACTAGAAAGAAAAGTTTTGTTCTTAATTACAAACAAAATAAACATAAGTTGACAGTTTGAATTTCTTCACTTTTGAGTCCATGACTGACAGTATGGGAAACAAAAGAAAGCACAAGCTTGGACCTTCCAAGCCATGTTTCTTATAAAATGCTTATATGAAAACAACTTTCTTGAATGATCCATCTGTGGAAACTTCTTCAAAGAAATTGCTTCCCTTAACAGTCTCGGTTGCTACTTAGCAAATCAGTAGTTAAATCTTCTCTGATCTACCTTGCCCTTGGAAAACCCTTTCTGCAGATCTTGCTCTCACCCACCCCTCACCAATCCCCATTAAGTTATATTATTTTGGCAGGACTAGGGCTGGACCTTGCCCCATGTAGAAGGTTTCAACTTGAAGGATCAAAAGAGTTGCTGAAGAGTGATACTGATGAGGAGTACTGACAAAGAGACACATCCACAGACATATGTTGCTATGCATATTGGAAATCCAAAGGCTCACCTGGTGGGCTTTTTAATTTGAGGAGAAGGTGCTGCATTATGGGGCCATGGTGCAATTTCCACACGAAGAAAGGCTCCAATGGGACCCTACCCTCCAACTTATTTATTTATTTGGATCTTCCTTTGGTTTGGACAGACCTTGCTCAGTTACCAAGAAAAGGTGACCCTCCCCTACAATAGTAGGGTGTTTGTGAAGGTAATTAGACCATCCACAACTTTCCGGAAGTCGCTAGTAGTGATCTTGGGATACACACTGTTTTAAATTGGTTGTGGATTCGTTTCAAGGTGACTAGTAGTAAGAGAGAAATTTCCATTTTTAAGTAACTAGAATGTGTGAATACGCAAATATAAATAAAGCAAAAGGAGCTTCTAAATGAGTGTTAAGGCCAAGTTTCGTGCAACTTCTAATTAGAAGTATTTTTATATTTTTATTCAGTTATTTTAAGAGAGAAAAGATAATTGTTAAAAGGTGTTTAGATAATATTTTTAACGTCTTTTAACTTTCAATCAAAACTTTTAAATTGGAACTTCTTAAATTAGAGAACAAATAAGATTACCAGGAAGAATTGTTGGTCTCGCCGCAACAGCTTCACCTTCTTCCCGTAATTACTTTACTACTATAAAGAGTAACAATCAAAACTTTTAAATTGGAACTTCTTAAATTGGAGAACAAATAAGATTACCAGGAAGAATTTAACTTGTATGACTATCCAAAATTGTTGGTCTTGCCGCAACAGCTTCGCCTTCTTCCCGTAATTACTTTACAACTATAAAGAGTAACAATCAAAACTTTTAAATTGAAGCTTATTAAATTAGAGAAAAACATAAGATTACCAGGAAAGATTTAACTTGTATGACTATCCAACATTGTTGGTCTTGCCACCCTTCTTCTCGCAATTACTTTACTACATAAAGAGTAACAATCAAAACTTTTAAATTGAAGTTTCTTAAATTAGAGAAAAAAATAAGATTAACAGGAAGAATTTAACTTGTATGACTATCCAAAATTGGAGCGGGCGCGGGGGAACAGGCGAACGAGCGCAGCGGAACTTCAGGTTCGTCGTTCCTTGGGGGGGAGGGGTTTCTTCCCTTCTTCTGTTAGGGAGATCGGCCCCCTCCCCCCCCCCCTTTTTTTTAGGGAGGATCTCATCTCCCTCTGTTGGAGGTTTGTTTTCTCCCTCGTGGAGAGTTTTGTTCTCTTCTCTTGTGGAAGTTTTTGCTTAGGAGAGTCTTACTCTTCTAGATTTGTCTCCTTCGGAAGGTTCCTACTCCTTCCTCGGCTGCGACGTCTCCTACTCTCCACCCTCTCGTCCTGTCGTCTTCTCTTAGTTTTCATCTTCCTAGACCCGTTTGTGTACCTGTTAGTTACCTTCCTTTGATCTTCTCATTCTCCTCAGCAAATACCCTTTTCATTGTGTGCTGGTTATTACGTTAGCCAACGGGTGCAGATATCTCCTTCTCCGGTTGAAGACTTGGCTGTTGATGCTTTCTTTATAGGTTGTGTGGTTTCTGCCTACCAACTGTTTGACAAAATGTCGAACTCAAGACGGAGGCTTGAGTTTGTGTGCGTCATCCTCTACTCCGTTGTCATGAGTAGGCCCATCGAACTCTCCTGTTCTTTAGACAAGCTGCTTGCTCTTTTGCAGCTCCCATTTCATGTGTTGCAGTCGTCTCTGGTTCGTTTGCTTCCGCATCTCACCGACATATTGGGTTGGCTTTTCTGGCTCCCAGAAGCTACCTTTGTTCTTTACTGTCTGTATTTGCTATGTCTTATCTCTGTTTTTCATGTTCTGATTGGGCTTGGTCCTAACTACTCTGGTATCTTAGGTTTACTAGTTTGCTCGGAAGGTGTTTGTATTTATGACTGTTTCTTGTACTGCTACGGGTTCTATGAATGAATGAAAACTCCTTCTTTGTTCAAAAAAAAAAAAAGACTATCCAAAATTGTTGGTCTCGCCGGAACAGCTTCGCGTTCTTCTAGCAATTACTTTACTACTATAAAGAGTAATAATTTATTCCTAAACTCTATCACTTACGATTAAGTACTTATGAACTCCCATAAACTTGTGAGACAAATTCAGACAAAACCTTTTTTTTTTTTGAGTTAAAATACCTCTAATCATATATAACAAGTAGCAAGAAAGACACATGGAGTCATGTCCAGTTTTATTAGTCAAAGCGTTGACGTGTTGTGCGGGATCCGCGGCTGAGAGAGCGCCTTCAGACAGCCCAAAGTGTGAACCCTCACGGCACCGGAGGCGGGCGCGTGCGCGCGTGGGCCGGCGAAAGTTTAAGATTTGGTGCCGTGGTGGACGCATCACGGTTGGCGTTGGTCTATGGCTGCCGTTGGATCATCCCTAGAGAGAAGCTGTCGGCTTCTTCTTCTTCCTCCACCTAGTCCGTAAAGGTTTTGTTATGGGGTCTAACTTAAATGTTCAACTTAAAGTCTAGGTGTTGAATTAAAAGAGTCATATTATTATATAAATAAGTAATTTTATAAAATTTTCGATGTGAACTATTTCTAACACATCTTCCTACATGCAGGCCCACATTAGGTACTCACACGTAAGTATTAAGCATCATGATCAAGCGTGTGTTATTCAGGACGTAAAATACACTCAGATATAGTGTAAAAATTTTGTTATTAGGTCCTTCCAATGTTGAATTCAAAATCTAGACATTGACTTGAAAAGAAACTATATCATTATAGCATGAATTTGTAATGCTTGTTACACTGATAGTCAGTGTAATAGTGGCGGATCTAACGTTTATTCAGTAGTCCTGCGACTCACTAAATTTTGTCAAACTCATTGATCCAATCGAAAGCAGTCTAATATGTGACTTCACTAATCCAATAAAGAATCCCACTAACTCAACCCAAGATCCCAGTGAGCTAACCATGTTTATGGTCTATTTGTCCGAATGACTTTACTGGACAAATTTTCTGCGTCCGTCACTGAGTGTAGTAAGTTGAGTCATCTTGCAATGTAAGATACTATTAGTCTACGTAGATAAGTCGCACACAGATTGAATAATTTTCTTTACAGATAGATCAGACATGCATTAAATGCAAGTACATAGTTTTCAAGATGGACCAATGATATCTTACATTACAAGATGAATGACTTTACTGGACAAATTTTCTGCGTCCGTCACTGAGTGTAGTAAGTTGAGTCATCTTGCAATGTAAGATACTATTAGTCTACGTAGATAAGTCGCACACATTGAATAATTTTCTTTAAAGATAGATCAGACATGCATTAAATGCAAGTACATAGTTTTCAAGATGGACCAATGATATCTTACATTACAAGATGACTCAACTTGCTATATTGAGAGTCAATACAACAAACATTGTATTACTCTGAGTTTATATATTATACACACATACATATGTGAAGGGATTGTTTGCAGTGGTGCAAAATGCCAAGGCTAATCCCATAAATTTTGAAAGATTTATATAGTCTTTTGAATTGATGTAAAATATGTGAGCATATATATGAAGTTGATGTGGCACTTAATTACCTAGGGTTTTTTTTTTCCATTTTATGCTTTTTTGGCGGTCCAAACAAACTCTAATTCGCTTGTGAAACATAGCATTTATGCGGGGGAGGATCCCATTTGGACCCATAAACTACCATCTAAGTATTTACCCGTTTACCCATTAAGAACGCTGTTGTGACATATGGCACAAATTTGTGAACAAATTCCTAAGAATATGAGCTTGAAATTAAGCCCAGTTATATGGTGGATTATAATTTAAGTTAAATAAATTCTGTACAAAGTTCATTTTCCTCTCAACATCAAATAAATAAAAAGTAGACCTAAGATCCAACCGGTTTACTTATTTATTTATTAAGTTCATTGGGTCTAATTCGGGTCTGGATTTACTCCTTTTGAGTCTAGGTCTACCTAGACCTGGATCATTCACAGCCCTAATTTTAGGTGTTACATTTTTTTATTTATTTAAAATTCGGAATAGAAGTTTGACTGCAAGCGGCAAGCCAATAGCAAAAAATGGTGAAAGTTTCAGCGTTTTCTACAAATTCAAATTGTTATAATTTTTTAATAATACATTATTCTATAGGAAATTATAGTAAAAATTCCAAAAACAAATTATTTTGTAAGGTTTAATAATTTGAGTCAATATTGGAGTCTATAAAATATAAATGCAATGGTCACTTTTCTGGTAGGGAGTGCCGTATCCTTACCTTGATTTCTGTATTTTTCTGCAGGACTTAGCTCGTATTCAGAACCCAAGTCGACAAAAATATAAGGAATAATTTCAGAACAAAATCTAGATGCTAATTCTTTGCCCAACTGAGATTTTACGATGAGCATTGTATTTGTTGATTTTCTAAAACTACCTTTGTCGATTTAACTTGAGCGGCTGCACTGTCTGGCTTAGGGAAAAAAAAGTTTATGTCTCATATGTTCATATAAGTTGATCTCCAACCATATGATACTAAAACATAAAAAATTGATCCTAATGGAGATTAAAAAATATCTTTAATAAGTTGAGTCCAATAACTATTTTTTATTTTTTAAATTTTTGGATCATCCTATCAGAGATCGGCATATACGAACATGTGGAATATGTTGAGATCGACCTAAAAATAATTAAGAAAAATTCAATTCTCACTTTTAGTACTCCATATTCTCCCATAACCTAAGATTTTTTAGATACGACATCTAATGTGATAGATTAGTTAATGCAGAAGTAACTACGCAACCACATGAGAAGTCGCCTATTGTCTTGCAGATGGGTGATAGATTAATGCAGAAGTAACTAGGCGACCACATAACAAGCCATCTATTGCAGCATAGATGGGTAACTACGATGTTATTATCACAATTTTGGGCATACAGCTCTATTTATGCATAATAGGATTGATAAGCCATGCATATACATGCAGTTATACATGTATAGTTCTAGAACACTTTCAAGGGAGAGATTAAAAGTACCATTTTTCAGCATCCTTGAGAAAAATTGGAGCTATTTTGTTTTGTTCGCTGTTGGGGTAGTCACTTTAACCGAACCCCAAGAGTTTCCACTAAGTTTTCACACCATCTTAGCATGACATGATACTTGCCTTAATTCTTCTTCAGATACCTCTCTCAATACAAACAAACTTTTCACTCATTCACAATTCATATTTAAAGTGCCCGGATAACATAACATTTTAATTTTACATCAACACTATCATGATAAATTAAAGGGGAAAAAAAAATCTAAGTATACATCCTGCAATTTATTATATTCGACTCAAATAATGATCAAGATTCCATCTTCTGATACTTAGTTCTCCCCGACATTAATGTTTCCTCAAGTGATATATGTGGAGCTGAATGCGGAATCCAGTGGACCCCGGATGGGATAGTTTAGATTTGTACGTGTCTGAAACCAAGTTGAGTGTGTAGGAAGATGACCCAAGATGCAACAAGTGGGGGACTACAAAATATCCCACAAATGATGCATTATGAAACTTTCGGTGATACGCTCCTTTTCAAGCTCGAATGTTGGAAGCTGGGCCACAACACTTCAATCCAAACGAATAAAACTTTGTCTGCTCACTGCATGCACTCTCTTATGGGATGGGTTTATGTTCAGCTAGTTGATGCCTTGACGGGGACCAGGCACACTCCCTCAGCAGGCAAGTTGGATTAAGATATTTAATTACACACATTTATCGACTTTTTTGAACGAGTGGCCCAGTGGTCTAGGTACTTGAACTCCTGGCCGAGTGATCAGGGTCCGAGTCACCTGAGATACTAGAATTCTTCCTGAATTGGGAGATAGATAAGTTCATACTGTTTCACCTCCGAAGGGATGAGAGATCCGTACTAAGGCACAAAGTTTCCACGGGATATCGATCCCACGAGCTCTCCCGTACAGGAGACTTGGTGTCCGCCACGGCACCACTACGCCACGGCCTTGGACTACATCTATGCTCTTAAGTTTGTGAAACAATGAACAAAGGAATCATCATAATTCTCAGAAAGGAGAAAGAGTTAGCCATCGCTTTAGTTTCCATGCATGCTTTTATAATTTTGTTCATCGTATCAATAATTGGGCCTGGAATCTATGTTTGAAGAGCCAACTGTTTTAATTAATTCCTTTATCTAATGAGTTTGGACACGGGAGTAGTTAAGCCTTTACTAGAGGCAGCAATGTTTTCCTCTGTGTTTCGCATAAGGTTCCCGGGATGCAGGAACGAATTTCCCTCAACCACTTGACCACCGAAGACCGATAGGAGCTCAGGAACACATTATAGTCTTAGGTTTATTTTGTTTGCAGAATAATTTAAATCAGAATAAGATTTTAGAGATTTTTTAAACCAGAATAAGAAGTATTTTAATATGGTAAGTCGTTGGTATTCCACCCAGAATAAGAAAAATTACACTGCGTTATTTCAAGTGATTTGGTAGAAATAAGGAGAATAAGGAGTGAAATAAATGGTAAAATTGAGAGAACGGAAGAATTAGATATTCTAAGTAGAGTTTGAAAAATCGCCACTTTGATTGGAGAATAAGAGAAGAATAAAACCTCTTATTCTTCGAATAAGGTTAATTCTAGTTTGATGGACGGAATGACTTATACCGTGTTAGAATTGCTTATACTAGAATAAGGAGAATAAGCAATTCGATCCTAGACCTAAGAATTACTTATCTTTCCTATTCCGCCAGTGGGTCTCACGGAACTATCAAAACTAAGCACCCCTTATTCTAGTATACGCTATTCCGGATAAGTAATTCTGGATAGAATCGGGAGAATTAAGTATCCCTGCAACCAAACTAGAATAAGACCTTTATACATGTTATTCCGACCATATTTCACAAACAAAATGAACCTTAGTCCTGGCCCACCAATGACTACCCGAAGGACACATGTCTAACCTGTATGTTCCCTCTAGAAGGCACATACCTCATGTTTGGCAGAGAGGTCCATATAAAAGTTCTTAACCCTGCGCCATGTAGAGGGTGCATGCTCTATCCAACCTAAGTCCTACTAAGCTTCTTTCTTCTTCAAGTGTTGAGCCATTTATTTGTACATATAAGGATCAACGAAGAGGAGGAAGAACACAGCGGAAATAACATACAAAAATTGGACGCCGGCCCCTCATCCTATTACGCCAGCCCCCCACCTCGTCACTTGGGGAGGGCGGGGTTCGAATCCCTCATGTTGCCAACGCGGATAACCAGAACAGAGGTGAGGCTTGTCTGTCTTTGATGGGAACGATCGTCCTGAATGGTAGAAAATGGGAGCATAATTAATTCTCCTACTTTGGGGGGTGTCTTTGGATTTCAATCCCAGATGTGAGTGTAATTAATTATCATACATACGTGATCATCTAACTACTGTACTACATGACAAAAAAGAACTCGCAACTTGACAAAATTTTATTTAAACAAATTTATAATTAAGTAAATACTTCAAAAGATGAGTCAAAACCCATAATCAACTTAAAATAGCATGTAAGTCTCTTAATTTCTTATTACAAAGGAAACATAGAATTTGTTGAAGTTATTGAACCATCCAACTCAAAACTTTAAGATTACGAGTGAAGTAGACACCATCCATTAAATATTCTTTGATTTTGTCCTTTGTCTCTTGTAAGACTATTCTAACAGAATTCAGGTATACATCAATGAGTAAGGCTAAGAAAGACTGGGCAGAGCTTGGCCCCAGCCTTGCTCTGGCTAACGAGGTTCTGCACACGAAACCTTGTGTCCCACACGGGCTAACAAGTCATTTGAATATACATATATATAATAAGAGCATATAGAAATGGAGCTCTATCATGTGTCTCATTGAACTTAAATCCGCAAAATTTTGTTAATATACTATTCCTTATTAAGTACCTAATATATCAGACAATACCAAGTGGGGCGTATTAAATTACTCTATTCACCTAACATTATAAATTACCTACACCCTATGATGCATATTGTTGAAGTTATTGGGCCATCCAACTTAAAACCTTAAGACAATGAGTGGAGTAGGCACTATCTATTAAATTTTTTTTTATTTTATCTTTTTTCCAATATAAGATTATTCTAACACGCCCCCTCACGTGCAGGCCGATTTTAAGCTCTGTCACGTGGATCACAAATACATGGTGCGTGGCCTAATTTGTAACCATAGGCTCTGATACCATGTTGAAGTTATTGGACCATCCAACTCAAAACCTTAAGACAATGAGTGGAGTAGGCACCATTTATTAAATATTTTTTCCAATATAAGACTATTCTAACACATGCCGCAAAACTTTGGCATATTTTTTTGTAGAAGTATAAAAATGACAAATCGCTTTAGTTTTATATCGGATATTGTAAAAATAGATGTTGACTTATAAGTAGAATGCAACATCTCTTCTTAACAATGGTCCTTTTTTGAAGAAAATGACGAAATTTCACTTTCACTCCGAGAACATTATTTCGGATAAGGCACGTAAATTTTTACACATCCACAATAACATCTGCAAATTTTCACGCATCCATACTTTCTTATCTCAATTTATTTTTTAATCGTTTCATGTGAGGTAGACATAAACAAAAGCTCACGATGACCCTTTGAGTACGTACCAAAGGTTGCATGCGCCCGAAGGCGCAGACAATTTGATTCTCCCAATCCTTCGATAGTTTATTAGAAATGGAAGTTTTTTACTTTTTTATATAAAAAAATGAGGAAAAGCGATTATAATTAATATTAATTAACTATAAAATTAAACTATTTTCTAACAATCTTATCTTTTTTCTGATTTTGGAGGTTTCAATTTGTAGCTTTAATTGTAAGTTAAAATATGATTAAAATACTATATAAATAACTTTTAAAATTTAACTTTTTTTCTCAAAATAACTAATTAAAAAGTACAGAGTACTTCCACTTAAGAACTGCCTCCTCAAACATAACTTTAGTTTTTTATGCATTAAGCTATTGAATAATCTCACTCATTTATAAATCTGTAGACGACTATGCCCGTATCCAAAAGTTCGTAAGTAGCTCCAATCACAACTTAATGGCGGTGCCTCCGTGACAGCGAGGTGAACCTAACACTGCCCGGCGGCTCGACGGTGGAGAACCCACCACGCGTTAGGCGCCCACTGGTCCACCTGTAAGGCCCACGTCCCTGCATCTACCTGTGCCATCCTTATTAGAGTTCCTTTTTTTTTTTTTTTTTTTGCCTACGTGCGTCTAATAAGATGATTTCAAAGTCAAATGATTTTTTTTTTTCTTCTACGTATATCTAAGGGTACAAAAATATATAAAAAATTTAAAAGTTTTTTACGTATAAATTTATATAATCTTGTAATATTATAAATAAATCTTCTTAATCCGACTATTTACAAATAAATTCTCATAATCGTAACTTTTTTACAAATAAGTCATTTTAGGAATGTATTTATAATACTCTCAAAGATTTATTTGTATGCTTCATGAGCTTTTCACTAATTTACGATAGATTATGAGAGTTTATTTATAAATAGTCATATTAAGAAGATTTATTTGTAAAATCACAAAATTATAAAGACTTATATACAAAAAATCTAAAAGTTAAAAAGACATTATTTCCCAAACATGCAAATAGTCCTACTCCAGCCACGAGTCACAATGATGAGAACAGCAGCATCACGTAAGCAGGGAAGGCCGAGGCCGAGGCATTCGAGGCCCACAAAGGAGAAGAGAACATTATGCGGTATTATGTGGGACGCCTTCTTACAAGTTTCCAGGAGTGCGAGTGCAACCAAACATGGGCCCATCACCGAGGTACAAAAATATCATCGCTTTCCACATATAATTTGCGGACTAACGTATGTCAACTCTTGGTTGGTGGGCAGTGGCGGATCCAGTATTCATTCAGTGGGTCTTAAGATTTCACTAGATTTTGTCAAATTTATTAGTCTAAATCAAAACAATATAGTTCAGAACTCTACTGACCTAGTGTAGGATCTCATTGGCTCGATTCAGAACTCCATATAACTTAATTCAAAATCCTATTGATCCTACTATGTTTATGACCTAATGTCCGAGTCACCTCACTAGACAAAATTTCTACGTCCACTACTGTTGGTGAGTAATGTTCAAAAAGATGCCAATAATGGGTGTACGTCTCTTTGCATCTGTTTGCAGATACAATGTGTAGAGAGATTACATTGTCACATGTACTATCGTAATAAATTATTTTATTTTACTACTATCCTTATGGTTCTGTAAATGCAGGGTTTTGAAAGAGCATACGTGAGAACAAAGACTTTAGGTAAAGCTACCAAGCCTATTCGGGGCGCCGCCATGCCCGAAATCGATTAGTGTGAAAGAGTTAAACGAAACAGGTTAGTTTGTTTCCTTTCCCTTAACCCTCTTAAAATTAAGGCAAAAAATAAGACAAATGTCGAAATATTGTATATATATATATAGGGATAATTACATATATAATTTCCTTACATGACTAATTACACTTTTGCCCCTGAAATTTTCACTCGATTATTAATAATCCTACTAAATGAAAATTATGTCAAAAATGTCCCTGCTATTGCCATTCGTTAGCATTCTATTAAATATTTCTTATTTAATCCTACTTAATCTTTGATCAAATTAAAAAATATCTAAAATATTTCTTTGTTCAACTCTCTTTCCATCTCTCTCTCTCTCTCTTTGGCACAATGTGCTAATGAAAAAATTATCTTTTTATAAGGGCATTTTTGTCTAAATATTAAATTTAATGATTAAAAATAAAATCTTTAACGGAAGTTAACCACATGGGCATTTTGACATAATTTTTTTTTAGTGGGATTATTAATAATACGGAAAAAATGAATGGCAAAAGCATTAGCTATGTAAGAGGATTATATATATATATATATATATATATATATATATATATATATCGAGAGAGAGAGAGAGAGAGAGAAAGAGGTTATCATGCGGTTCAACCAAGATTTAAAACCTTTAATTAATATTCAAATTTAAAACTCCAATAAGTGGAAACAATCCTATGGATAATTAGTTTACTTTTATTTTTATTATTTTTTTAATTTTTATGATGTCTGATCATGGAAATCAATCGGAGCACTCAATTAGATAGCTACAATTAAATTTCATCATCAGCCAATGTGTGTATGTGACAATATAAAGATTATGAGATATAGGATAAAATAGAATAGATTCTGGGGATAAATGTACTTATCCATTCTATTTTATTACTTTAATAAAAGAAAGGATAATTACATATGTATAGTTTCTCATATTTTACTATACACTATCATATTTGTTCCCTCATCATGTATAAGCTCATAATAAGTAATATTATTTTGTTCTGACCAAAAGAAAAGTAATATTATTTTAATTATATCCTTCTAGTTTTAGGCTCATAGAGCTAATAGAATATTCCATTGAAAATGTAACTAATTGGTAACATACAAAGTTTCTTTTGGAGGGAGGGTACGCAGTGCGATATGGAAGATTACGCAATCATTTCGATTATGTGACAAGGTTGAACAAGCATAAGCCTACTTGTTTTCCTCTCTAAACTCACCTAAGATTAAGACACATAAATGGTAGATGACAATAAGGTTATGAATGATGGAATAGGGTTTATTTTTATAGAAATATATATATGCCCATATATGGAATTTGAAGACATACAGTAGAATGAAATAGATTTGGGAGTATGTAAGATTTTTAAAAAAAAATACTTGACTATATTTCTATCTTTCACTGACATTCTGATTTCTAAATATTCTACCTGCCAACTAATTTCTTAAAAGTTAACTTCTATTCCAACCAGTTACTTGGTTGCCTAATGTAATCCGAGTCTTAAGTTAGCCCAAGAATTAGATATAAAGTGAATTTTTAGCATTATTTTACCTGCTTCAATCTTATCAAGGGGATACAAAAGTTGAACCAAAAGTATCAGAACAAACAGACACGAATTCGGATCATAATTACATATAAAGCTGAGAGGGTTTTTTTTTTTTAATAACAAAAGAGAGAACCTTGAGCCCACACTATGCCACTTGCCTTTTCACGTGTGAAACCGCATGATGCACACGGGCCAGAGGATGCTAATAGTAGTGCCTAGCCGCATTTTCCATAGTGTAAAGTTACGTTCCTGTGTATAAATAGCATTTTCCATAGTGTAAAGTTACGTTGCTAAGTTGTAAAAGCAGCCCCATCACCGTTGAAGAGATAGCACGAAGTACTCTGTTGTAGCTAGCCTGTTGTGAAGTTTCCAGTTTCCCGAGCACAACGACTGGCTTCGATCTCTACAAGAACCAGTTTAGCTTCTTTCGTTGCAATGCTAAGATATGTACGGTAAGTATGGCTGAAGCATGGTCCCTTGTGACCCAATTATGGGAGAGCATGTCGTCCTGTAAGCCTGTTGTGCAAGTAGACTTTTCAAAGCTTCATATCTAGCTTTAGGAGGTCTTGGACTTTGTACGTCTCGTATGTGGGAAATCTCCCTCGAAACCTTTGTACTGTAACGGTTGATGAATGCACTTTTTATTGTTCAAAAAAAAAAAGTGTATAAATAGCATTCTTATATACAAGTAATAGGTTTTAGATAGCATTCTTAAATAAAAAGTAATAGGTGTACTTCGATGTACGCTTAATGCAATGACAAATACACACCATACCCAGTGGCGGATCCAGGGGGTTTCAGTGGGGTCCTAGGACCCCACTGGAATTTTAGAATTTTATTATAGGGGTCTTAATTTAATATGATAAGTTTTAAATTTAGGTATAAAATGACCCCACTAAATTTTTTAGATGGACCCCACTAAAATTTTAGAATTTTATTATAAGGGTCTTAATTTAATAAGGTAAATTTTAAATTTAGGTATAAGGTGATCCTACTGGACTTTTTAGATGACCCACATGACCTAATCTCATTTGGAGCTCAATTCTACTAGATTTTTTACATACTATTATGATTTATATTTATGATTTAATAAAAAATTCGTTGAGTTCTAGAAAAAAAAATCCTTGTAACAAAGTATATCATTTTTATTAACGTATATCATTTTTATAATGATTAAAAAAAAAATATTTATTTATTTTAATATTTTTAATATAATAAAAATAAAATATTAATATATTTAATGATGATCCGAGTGACCCCACTGGATAAAGTTTCTGGGTCCGCCACTGACCATACCTAGTCTTTTGTGTTGTTTGGTGGCATTTGTAAAGCTGACTTTGCCCTGAAGGGAATAAAATATAATTTACCACAGTGAAATTTTCTTCTTATTACCAGTGAATCGTTGATGAAAAATGAAATTGTTGGATTATTTTAATTAAAACCTGCGACCATAAAAATTAAAGGTTTGGTATGTGATTTGATCACTCGAGACTTGCTCTTTTTAACGAAAATGCTTTTGCCTTTTTGTGATTTTTTGTACGTTGTATTTTTTGTCTCCTCTTCTAATTTCATATATATTAAGAGGTGAGAAAAAGTTTCCTCAGAATCTTCTCTTCTCCCTTAAAACCGCTCAAGAAGTGTACATGCATCATGCATGTACAAACCGCCCCAAAGTTGAAAGTCTAATTATTTGATCTCATAAATCAGTTAATCGGCACAATCCTTTTTTTTTTGCATATAAAGCATCTTTAAACGTGAATTGGCAAAAAAATCATCCTTAGAAGTATTAGCACACACGGCACTATTTTTAACGAAATGTTAGAAAAATATCATATAGAAGTTAACCACTATGGCATTTTTGCAACATTTTCGTTAAGAGTAATAATATATGTGCTAATAGAGATTACATTTTTGTAACATTTCGTTAAAAGTAACGATATGTGCGCTAGTATGTTCTCATGAATGATTTTTTTTGTCAATTCACTTTTAAGGATAATTTATATGTAAAAAAAAAACCTATTATTTACTTGATATAATTTTATCACGTTTTCATGGGCCTGGGTCTGTTAAATCCTCTCAGCTATACCACTCAGCGCAGCCCACTTTCTCAGGCCTGACCCACGGCTCATGATGTAAGTATCATCTGACGGTGATAACTCTCTCTTCCAAATCTTACAAGAAGGATAAAAAGGTCATTTGCTAACTCGGATAGGAATGTGTTATCCCCTTCATTTCCGGATAAGGAAAAAAATTATAATTATGAACCAAAATATCCTAACATAACCTCATAGTTGACGAACCAATATTATGCACTGTGGTCTTCTATAATCCCAACTCCAAAATGTTTCAAGAAAACCCTATTGCTAATGCTTCTACATCTTCATTCGCTTGCAGCCTGCCTCCTTATTGTCCTATTATCAGCTTTCTCCTCGCTGTGTTTATATACTCATCACTTATTTTGAACTTTATTTTTGCAAATTTATATGATCAAAACTTTGTAATTAAAAGGAGTATTAAAATTTGAACAACCATCACAAATATTAGATTTGAAATCAAACTCGATTAAAATTAATTAAATTAGATTTGAACAGGATAAAATTCAGTTCAACTCGGCTAATTTACACTTCTAGTCCGGTGATTCTAAAATTAAACAAATACTTATAAATAAAAAGTTATATTATTACATTACTTCATACAATAACATTACAATCTACGACAAAGTGAAATACAATGGGAATTTTTACTTTTCAGTCTTTATAATCTTTCAATGTTTTTTATAAATTTTTATAATCTTCATATATAAAAACTCTCCGCAATCTTTATACCATCCTTAAAAAGCCTCTGCAAAGAAATTATTCAGAAATGGTTGAGAGACATTTTAAGAATCACTTTAAATAATTATAAGAACTAATAAGAAATAAAAAGATTACAAAAATTTATAAAGAATATGAGAAGATGTGGAGAATAAAAGTTGAAAATCCCTACAATAACCTTGCTTACGTGCATCCCTAGTCGGACGAAGCAACCGCTTTCTTCGTCCTGTTTGACACCGCTCACGAGCCACGACGTCCTCGGCACCCCGACCGGCCGTGCATGAAGGCGGCACGTAGGCGCTCACGCGCCCCCCCACGCGTCCACCTCTACGCGACGTGCTAAGCTGCATGCCATCCTCTTCCAATCCTACCCTCGCTTAAACGTGGAATTACGAAAGCATGCTATAGGCACATCTCTAACAGTGGCATATGAGTAATGTTATTCCAACACCAAGGGTAATAATGTAACCGCCATCGATATTTCACCTTGCACCTCCCACCGCAGAGGAGAGCCCACCTTCCCCTTTCCCTTTCGCCCCCCTCCGGCAACAGCAGACGAGGAACCAGAAGCCATGGCAGCAAGGAACGGAGGAGCCATGGGACTCCCCTCCTCCGCGGCCGTGGCCGCCGCCTTCGCCTTGGTGGCTCTCCTGGTCGGAGCAGCGCTCGGACGCGGCGGCGGAGACGGCCCGGCCGGGATACTGCAGGTGACGGAGCGCCGGGAGGACGAGCGGGTGGGGTACCCGCGGAACGACTGGCTGGTGGGCTCCGCGGAGGAGGCGGCGTTCGTGGCCTTCGCGAGGAGGTACAACAAGGAGTACGCCAGCCGGGAGGAGTACCTCCACCGCCTCGGCGTCTTCGCCAGGAACGCCGTGAGGGCGGCGGAGCACCAGGTGCTGGACCCCACCGCGGTGCATGGGGTAACGCCCTTCTCCGACCTCACGGAGGAGGAGTTCCAGCGGCACTACACGGGGCTGCAGGCGAGGGGGGAGGACGGCGGCGCCGGAGGGCGTTGCGCCGACGGGCGGGGTGGGAAGGAAGTGCACGCTGCGGCGGCGCCGGACCTGGACGTGAGGGGGCTCCCATCTAACTTCGACTGGCGAGAGAAGGGAGCGGTCACTGATGTTAAGATGCAGGTACGTGTCGGCTTCGGAGGGGCCTCTGCTGTGTATTTTGTTGGTGCTGTTCTTGATGGTTTAATACTTCAATTACTTGTCATTTTGTGCTAATTATGATGGGTACAGCATTAGCTAGGTTGTCGATCGCATACCACATTTCTTGTAAGTAAATATGGGCACAATCCTTCAACCCTAGTTGTCCCACTTTTCTTAACCCTAATCCACACGTATAATTAAAGAATCGGAATCGTCTCAGTACAAGTTTCAAGTTTAGACTGCACTCCCACTTCCATGTTGAGTGTGTTAAGTAGAAGCGTCATTTAAGGCGTGACTTTTTTCGTGTTATCGATTTCCCAGATTTACAATATACATCTCAATAATTATTTATATACATGCTTATTCACCTAGATACAACTTAGGCTACTGTATAAATTTATTTATTTAGATATATTAATTATGGTTGCAATGGCTGTATTTAAGTGTTCTGTTTTATATTAAAAATTTGAGAAAAATAACTTGGGTTGTATTCAAGTACATTGGGATGCATGGTTGTATTTATTGGGATGTAATTTGAATTATAGTTGTAATTTTGTGCTCTTGATTGTATTTAAATACTCTACGCCTTATAAACCGGTTACAAGAAAAAAAGTTTTCTGTTGCGATGAGATACGTTTTGAATGACATGTTTACCTTACACATGTCATCTTGTACTGAGATGATTAGGACTCATAATACCAATGATGATTACCCAACTCATTGAGATAAGATGGGGGCGGGGGCAGGGCATGCTAGTGAAACTATATGTACACTAAGAGGGATTACATGTACCGATGTATGTATAATCCCTCTTGAACTAGGTTATAAGTGGTCACACAGAGCAGATGGGTTGGTTATGGTGTAACCGTGGTTTTCACAATTAGTCTCCTTTTTAATCAAGTGTCTGTGAAGCAAGCCAATAGCAACTTCATGCATCAAACTGGAAAATAAGCAGCTCGAAGGAATGTGTCAAGTTTGTCTCAAGTTTCAACCCTCACATCATCCTCCACGACTTAAGCTGTACCGTAAACCTACATCTAACAGTCCCGACTTTTCTCTTTTGTAACGCTTGGAGCAGGGTGTGTGCGGATCGTGCTGGGCATTCAGCACAACAGGAGCAGTCGAAGGAGCCAACTTCATTGCCACGGGAAAACTCATCAGCCTCAGCGAGCAGCAGCTCATCGATTGCGATCACATGGTCTTCCTCACCTTCTTCAACCCATCGAGCCCTTCTTCCTCTTGCCAGCTTCTGTGTATAGTTACGTCATATGTTGATGTCTTGCGTGTGTTTGTGTGTGCTTAATCCTGTCAAGTGTGACGCGGTGGAGAAAGATGCATGCGACAACGGGTGCAGCGGCGGCCTGATGACCAACGCCTACAAGTATCTGCTGGAGGCCGGTGGCCTGGAGGAGGAGAAGTCGTATCCTTACTCCGGGAGCGTCGGCGAGTGCAAGTTTGAGGAAGAGAAGGTGGCCGTGAGGGTCACAAACTTCACCAACGTCCCCCTCGACGAAAACCAGATTGCTGCTTATCTCGTCCAGCACGGCCCTCTTGCAGGTGCGCAAACTGCCGCATGCACCTCCATTTCACTGGTGCAGATCTCCTAAGTGCACTTATTAATAAGAGTGCGCAGAAGAGAGAGAGCCTATTAGTAAGTGCACTTAAGACATCTGCTTCATTTAACAGATCATCTTAGCGTGGGTTTAATACAAGTTCTTATGTAGGTTTTATACAAGTTCCTATATATGTGTTTTACGAGTTTGTCTTTCTCCCTTGGTTGCAGTGGGGTTGAATGCTGCGTTTATGCAGACGTACGTCCGGGGAGTGTCTTGCCCTCTGATCTGCATCAAGAAGTGGGTGAACCACGGTGTGCTGCTGGTGGGATATGGATCCAGGGGGTTCTCCTTCCTCAGGCTCAGCTACCAGCCGTACTGGGTCATCAAGAACTCCTGGGGGAAGCAGTGGGGGGAAGAAGGGTACTACCGCCTGTGCAGGGGCCACGGCACCTGCGGCATCAACACCATGGTCTCTGCGGTCACTGCGACGACGGTTTCGGGCTCTCCAGAGAGGCCAAAGTAGGCGCGGCCGAGGGATGAAGCCAGTTCTGTCGAAACTGCCTAATACTCCGTGCCTCTGCATGTTTTTTCTGTATTATAGTAAAAATCTTACGTACCTGCTAAAACTGATGCTATGTCTCTTTCCTAAAGTTGCAACAAGCACGCTATCTTGCTCCTACATGGCTCCAAGGTTTCTAACCAAAGACAGAGGACGTTAGCTAGTCATGTAGTCCTCTTTCAAGCTGAGTGGGCATAGTGTCTTCGGTGCTGTGGGAAACTTCTGATGGAACTCAAAAGAGGGGATGATGAACAGCGTGACCTGAAAATGGCCATCACAGTGCACAGCATGGAGTGCAGTTTAAGGACAAATAATAGCGAGTGTGATGATTGCATGCATCGTTGGTAGTATAGCGGTCTAAGTGGAACCGATACGTATGGGTATGGGCAGTGGCGGATCCAGGGGTTTCAGTGGGGTCTTAGGACCCCACTGAAATTTTAGAATTTTATTATAGGGGTCTTAATTTAATATGATAAATTTTAAATTTAGGTATAAAATGATCCCACTAAATTTTTTAGATGGACCCCACTAAAATTTTAGAATTTTATTATAAGGGTCTTAATTTAATAAGGTAAGTTTTAAATTTAGGTATAAGGTGATCCCACTGGACTTTTTAGATGACCCACAAGACAGTGGCGGATCCAGGGGGTTTCAGTGGCGTCCTAGGACCCCACTGAAATTTTAGAATTTTATTATAGGGGTCTTAATTTAATATGATAAATTTTAAATTTAGGTATAAAATGACCCCACTAAATTTTTTAGATGGACCCCACTAAAATTTTAGAATTTTATTATAAGGGTCTTAATTTAATAAGATAAGTTTTAAATTTAGGTATAAGATGATCCTACTGGACTTTTTAGATGACCCACAGGACCTAGTCTCATTTGGAGCTCAATTCTACTAGATTTTTTACATACTATTATGATTTATATTTATGATTTAATAAAAAATTCGTTGAGTACATCTAGAAGAAAAAATCCTCGTAACAAAGTATATCATTTTTATTGACGTATATTATTTTTATAATGATTAAAATATATATTTTTTTATTTTAATATTTTTAATATAATAAAAATAAAATATTAATATATTTAATGATGATCCGAATGACCCCACTGGATAAAGTTTCTGGGTCCGCCACTGGGTATGGGTGGGTACCGATATGATATCTAGAGATAATTTGATATCATCCATTTGCTATAAAAAAATTAAAAAAAAATTGTATTGGTCGGTATCGAGCCGATATGTTCGATACCTATATGTATGTAGCGGTATCCACCAGCCAGTACTGCCATCAATTATTACATGTCGTGATTTGAATTTTCCTATACTTGAAGATGAGAAGAGATCCTTTTATTACAAGTTTGGATTGGAGTCTAACAATCTTGAGAAGGAGAGAGTCTAGGTATTTGTCAATTTTAGAAATCATAGGAAGGGGTTTTTGTCAATTTTAGAAATGATGGGATAGTCCCATTACCTCTCTCTCCTCATGAGTTTAGAGGCACATAATGACCCATGGGGGGAGGTCCAGAGGATCTCCTTCCCATGTGTTACATGTTTATCATGGAATTATCAAGACTGTCGTTTCCCGTAACTACTCCAGTCACATACTCACCTTTGGGAGAATAGTTATGCCTCAGGCCAGTAGGATTATGCACAAAGCAGATAAGACCCTGGTATCCTGGTTGGTTAATTCAACTGAGACACTACCCATCTACGTTTGAAAAAACATTTTCCTAATATGTCGAGATTTTTGCAAAATAATTTAGAAGACCAAACGGGATGCTTTTGTAAACGCTTTTCTTGAGACAGATTTGTACGATCCGTTTTGAGTACAGTTCTTCTTAGTATATATAGGTTTAGACTAAACTGAATCAACACAGAGAGGGAAGGAGGGAGTTTTTCACAAAAGCTCCTCCTCGAGAACGAGAAATGCACTATATGAAGGATTTTTTTAAAACCTTTCGCCTCTCCGTAGCGACCGAGTTCAATCCAAATTTATACATAAATGCTAAAAAAGTGAAAACTAGAAGCAAAGGAAAAGCATCCCGATTTTCGTTTTTAACTGAAGTGCATCCATTGACGTAATAGCTGTTGGTGACAGCGGGTAGCAGGGGCCAGGGGCTACAAGGTTCGAGCCCAGCTGGGGTTCTTAGGGTGACTTTATTTGGGGAGTTTTTGTAGGAGATTATTTGGTGTTGGACCCCATTTTAGAGTAAAATTTGAGTTGAAAAAATTGCAAATAGTTTGTATTTGTTGGAATTTGATTCTTTGACTGTTGGGCCTCGTGTCCACAGAGCTCAACCACTGAGCTACAACAAAAAAAAAAAGAGACAGCTTCGTTGGTTTTCACATCGAGTGGGTGTGCTGTAAATGGACATTCTTCTGTCACCTCAATTGAGGGGTATACGAACGGCAATTGTGTCACGGGATCCAGGATTAGAGTAGGGATATCAATAGGCCGGAATAGGTTGGACTTAATAAAGCTCAAGGTCAAGTCCACCAAGAAAAGTGGGACCTAAACTCGGCCCAAGCTTACTACTCTACACCTAAGCCCAAGTCTAAACCAAGGTCCTCAAACTTCTTTATTTGAAATGTGTAGTCTATTAGGTTAACTAGAATTATTATCTATACGTAAGCTTTATCACCCAACTCAAAAAAATGAGACCTTCAATATCATCATATTCAATAACACATAAATAATAATAATAATAATAATTTTTATTTTGATCTTCCATTTTAACTTTAAAATAAAAAATTTTAAAGAACACATCTTTTATAAAATCAAAATCTAACTTAGCACCTAGATCTAATATTGATTAATTTACACTAGAAAACTATAATGATTCATGGTGCGCATGATTATTTTGAAAGTGACAAAGAGACATGAATTCTATAAAATAATTTTCACACATCTAATATTGTTAAGTAAGTGCATGCAAAGAGCACTCTCTTGAATTTGAGATAATTGGAACATTAATTCAATGTTTCATACTTGACATAAATTAATATATATGTGCAAATGAATGGCCTTGTCAATTCAAATATGCATTATATAAATTCAATTATTATTCCTTGTCAATTCAAATATACATTATATAAATTCAATTATTATTCTTTATATTTAATATTTATTGGGCTTTTAGACTCGGACTTGACAAAGTCCAAGACCAGCCCAATTTAGGAGTTGGACTTAAATCTAAAGTCCAAGCCAAATGCAACAATGAAATGGGCACAATTTAATACCCAAGCACATTTAATCGGGGCCGGGCCAGGCCAGGCTTTGCCTTTGGGACCCATTGACAGCCCTATTATTTTCTTACAGGTAATGGAGATCAAGTTTTTGTGAAAACTAATATTTGTTACAATGGCCTGCTGACTGTAGGTCATGGCATTGCAGCAAGTTAAAAAAATATATATCAACTTTTTTTAAGACCCACCCTCATATCTCCTTGTCACAGATGAGCCTATACCAACATGTGAGGCCTGTGGAGCTGACATTAAATAAATCAAAAAAAATATCTCTACAATGTCCCACACTACAGCAACGAAAGCATTGCAGCAATAGAAGTGCTCACTATTTGGTTCAAACTAAAAACAGCTTATTTAAAATTAGTTTTAGGATTATATAAAAAAATAAGTTTGCAAAAACCAAACCGAACAATAAATTTTAATTTGATTTGGTTTCTATTCCTCATAAATCAAACCAAACAGAAGAAACCAAATAATAAATTTATTGTAATTTTTAGTCGTTGTTGTGTACATTTAAATAAAATTATTAAAAATTATTAAATATAATAGAGTGATATGATCCTCTCTATTTAAATCAAAAACCTTGTTTAAATTAAAGTGTAAAGAGTAATATGATCTTCTATTAAAATGTTTTGATTTTCTTCGTAACTATAGGAAAATTTTCTTTTATACCTGTCTGAACATCTATTAGAAAGTTCATTAGAATAATTAAATAATATATTTAATCTTTACCTATAAAATAATTCGCTTATTATATAAATTGTTAAATTGTTGAAGATTTGTTTGAGAATTAAGGACTCATTACGACAACCGAACTAACCAAACTGAATTATTCCAATTCTGGTTTAGCAGTTTCTTTGGTTTGATTAAGTGCGGGTTTTCTAAAATTTCTTTACAACCAAACCAAATCAAATCAAATCATGAACCCCTAGCAACAAGTATTACCTTTTACCTCGAAGGCGCAGAACCGGGCCAGCTACGGAAATGGGAATAGTTAATTTAATTGACTTTTACTTATAGGTCGGTTCGTACACAATCTTTTCAAACCGATTTGTAATGTTAAGGTACTCGACATAAACAGTTTTCTAAATCGAATACATATGACAACTAATTTAATTATCGACTGATTATTAGCTTTACAAATTAATTAAAAGACAGTCTTTTTAAACTGTTGATACAGTACATAGGGTTACAAAAGCACCTTGGATCCTTCCCAAATCCAACTAGTTTGCATCCTTAGCCCATCCTTGCGACTTGCTAAAGAAAAAGAAAAAAATTTGAGGGGCATTCCGAATAGCTCAATTGCCTTCAAACCCTTAGCCTCCCTTTGGAAGGTCTCAAGGTCAAACCAGTTGGGACCTAAAAATTCCCACCGCATTTGGCCAAGATATGCCGAGGAATTATTTCTCTTAGTCCGTGATATTACTTCTACAAAGATAAATTCGTACCCAAAATCATCGCTTAATTAAGTGAAATTATTGATGCTGGCAGAATTATTCCCTTTTGAGAGAAAATATTGGGTTCTGTTGGGATCTCACCCTAATCTCCCGTATAAATAATGTGTACATATCTAATGGTGATTCAATTAACACATTGATGCAGGAAATCATTCAGTACGACCTACAAAGCACGTACATCCAGAGTATTCGGCACAATGTCCACAAGGAGCAACTTCAAAGGTAATATAACCGTCGCCAGCATCAGCAATGTGCTCTCCATCGGTACTTACAAGGTGCCATATATTCCCCATGTGTTTCATTCTTGCTTATCATTCTCCTGTGGAGATGGCCGCGCGGGGACCTCTGCCGAGTGATTCTTTGGGATTTCACCACCGCTCTGCAGAGATTTGATGAACGATTAAGCACGCATGATAAAGCATACCTGTGAAACAAAGCGCCATTCGGCTGAGGTTTGTGCAGTTCTATGGCAACATTAACAAGAAGAAACAGTCCAAGAGCATCCTTGCGGGTTATACCATTGTTCACAACATCAAGAATGCAGAAAGCAAAAGCGCTGAAAGATGAGCATATAAAAAAAATTAGATACGAACTCCACGAGAACGGCGATTCTTTGAGGTGCACCGCTCTCAAGAGAAACACGCACAGTCCTGGTTTATTTCTTGCTACTGACAATCTCTGACCAATCAAATGGCATATGGTTGCCAAAAAAAAAATGGCCATCCAAAGAGGTGAAACTTTTACCCACAGTGACCGAATATAGCTTCAGATACACACAGCAGCAGCGGTCCTCCGCTTAAATCAATGTGGTCCTCCGCTAAATCAAACTCCTTACTAGATCAAACTACAGATGATGATAGCGACTTATTCATACCCAAGCCTTTTCAATTAACATAAATTGAGGTCACACCAACTCTTAAACAGAAGGTACCAGAATGAAGCTTCAGTATAACTACTATAGTCAATTTCAGGTTCCACCTGGGGAAAACATATGTCAAGCTATTATCCACTGAAACTCAGCAAAATGTGGATGTGATTCAGAGAAAAGGGCAGTTTGCAACATTGTCCTCTCCTGTATAATCGTGACCCTGGACAAGAAAGCTTACCTTGCCAGAAGCATGCCACCAGGCTGACGGCTGACCTACATCAGAGCAAAGTTGTCAAATCCTGGTTGTGCACTTATGCAGGAAGTGCAAAGTAGGCGCACCACACCTCGGCCCCTTACTGACAGATGTTTATGGGCTGTCCCAGCATGGTGCACAAGGGGCAGAATCGATTCCATGACCTTGGCCTTGGGCCCTTCACTAGTGCCTTTGGTATCTTCTTTATCATCACATTGCCATGACTAAGATACTAACAATGTTTAGCAATAACTTATACCCCCTTTCTGTAAATACATTATGGCAACACTCAGAAGATTGACACCACTACTTGTAGAAAAGATGGTAGAATGAAGCTTCAAGTTCAAGTAGAAAAAGGCATTGGGAGAGGAGAGGGGTAGAGAAAGCCTAGGGCTGTAACCCAGTCAGGTTGGCCCATGTTTTGAAGGACTCGAACTCAACCCACTGAAGAAGGATCCTGAACTTGGCCCAACACAATCTCAACTTGATTTTCTTCAGCCTGAGCCGAATCCATGTAGACCTTTATCCTGACTCAAAAGTCAAAACCCCTTAACACAACCCTAACTTGAACAATTACATTATACAACCTATTTACATTTTATATACTAATACTATTTCAAAGATAGATGTTTATTAAGGCCAAGTTGACCCAAAGGCCTAATCTGACCCAATCCAAGTTAAGGCTTGCGTAGAGCACATGCTCAACAATGCAATTCATTAGGATTTAGACCCAATCCAACCCAGCTTTTGGATATGCCCAAGTATGTTATGGTTGACCCGCCAAACTCGCAGCCTTGCATAAGACTATCGAATAAGAAAACATCTTTACAAAGAAATCACCATGGTTCATGTGAAAAGAGGAAAAAATATTATATGCCATCAAGAGAGTCAATTTGATTGGTGTCAATTATAAAGCAGACACAAATGGTTAAAATCTTAAAGATAAATATGCATTCCATGACAAGTCAAACCAGGTTACCATAAATTGGCTATTCTAAAAATAGACTTGTCGATGATAAACCTAGCTGACACCTTAGAACCCAGGAAGATAGGGCACGAACAACCCCACCCCCCAAACCCTATCTCAGACCTGGGATTGGCTGGTGACCTCTGGTTCCCGTAGACAAAAGAACAGGATGACAGAAGAAGTGCCTCTTGAGGATTATAAAGGGTTGGATAATGTCGATTTAAGCTTCTGAATCATTTAGAAGATTTGTATAAATGAAGAATAATTATCTCCAAACTCTTTCATATTTTACTATATACCCTCATATTCCATGTACTGTCATGCATATAATATTGTCTCAGTTATACCCTTCCAGTCCCAGTTTCATCAGAAGTCAGAACCGAAGGAATATTCAGTTGAAAATGTAACTGAGGTGTAAAATCTAAGGTTTGATGAATGCTCTTTTACCACACATTTTATCACCTTTACCACACTCCGTGAGTGCCATTTGATCGCTTGGTCAAGTAGTACTTGTTAAAGTTATTTTTTACACAACTTTTTTGGCAATTAGTACGTTTGATAAAGGCTCTATGATCAAGCGATGAATGGCTCCCAATGAGTGTGGGAAAGAGGGTGGTAAAAGTGTGGTATAATAGGATTCCTCACAAGGTTTTGAAGGGGCACACAGGAGAATATGAAAGATTTTAGGGGCATGTATGTCATCATTTAATTTATGCGAAACATAGGGATGTTGATCTTTTTTTCTCTTTAACCTACCTAAAAGTACACAAAACCAAATGATGGAAGAGCTACAAATGATGGAATATGGTTTATTATGGGGGCATACATGATATAGAACACGAGGTACAGTAGAATTCAATAAATTATGGGGGTATAAATGCAGTTATCTCTAAATGAAATGCGAACGGAGATAAAAGGTCACTAAAGTACAAGAGATGTCTACTTATGTGCGTTGTATCAAATGTTCATGTGATTGGGAATCCTAAAGCCAATGTGATGACATAACAAGATTTCCTATAGGATAACAAAAAGGTGGATACCAACCATTTATGTAGGCCAGTCGCTCGAGAGATATATAGAAGGCAAACACAGGAATTTTTAAAAAAAAAAGTAATAGAGGGGGGTGATTTGCTTATTTTCACCATATTAAACACATGTTTAATACAGAATTCTGGAATCACATTATATCTGAAGAACTAGATAAGTCAAGCAAAGGACACTATGGGAAACAAACCTCAATATGCATACTTAGAATGATAGAATGGAGAATGGCCATTCAATTAATGAGTGTGTCCATTATCAGAAGAAATACTCAAGACATCACCAACCTCCCTAAGGAGTGTGACATGATTTAAACCAGTTCACGACCTAAACTAATGCAAGACCAATTGTCGGCTGAACGTCTGGTCAGGCTAGGTTGGATTCAGACAAGAGAATTCCTCCCCTAATTAAAAACAGTTTGGAGGGTTAACCACAGCTATCATGCTGCCCCAGTTTCCAGTCATAATGATGGCTTATAAACTATAGAGTTAATATCACTCTAAATCTGGGCCAGCCAGCTGGCCTGATGTCATGTAATGATGGAACATAATCCTGATGAGTTGTTAACTTTGACCTTTAGAATCCATCAGAATTAGCAATACGAAGCGATTTTCCAGGCAGGGAGACAGGACAACAAAGATACATGATGAGATTGCCAGAGGGACAACAGATAGGATATTTGGAGATGGAAGTGGGAGAGCAATGTCGTATTCCTAGTGAAGTCTATTTATAAGCTCATAGCAGATGGGAACATGGTTTTCATATAAGGAAACACATAGCATGTCCATGTTTCCCATTGAAGGTGATTTTTTTTCACATAAATGTATCTCAGATTCTCAATCAAGCTCCAATGTGAGACACAGCTTGGATGATCCCAGAAGATCAGCACCTCTGAAAAAGTCCTTAACAGCTGCACATGCAATTCAAGCGAATGACGATGATGTAATATGTTTGGTGACACAAGGGACCATATCTTCACAACCTGCCCCAGCTCATAGACCACTTGGGAGAAGGGTTTTTCAGAAAGTGGGCCTTCAAGGACTGTATGCTTAACAGAAGGTGGAGAGCAGAAAGTGATATGAAAGTTCAGTAGCTGCTTTGCACGTTAGATTGTGGATCATTTGTGGGGAGCTCCAATTTGGAGCTTTTGGTTGGGAGCCAAGAAACTACATAAAATAGCTTTCAACCCTCAAAATAACTACTTTTGGAAGCCCAAAAGAGCTTTCAAGAGGAAGCTGCACCAAACATGGCCTTTTCAAAAAAAACAACTACCGTTATTTGGATCTGCCTCTTACTGGGGACATACGATTATTGATTGGGCCATTTTCTTATTCAAGAGCATCATTTACTCTTGTAAACAATACCATGCTACTCCAAATATTATGCCGTAATATTGTATTCTTAAATACTGCATACAATAAATGTGACAATACATAATTCTAACTGAAACTTTATGCCTTTTATTTCAACCCAAAAATAGATCCGAGTTGAAAATATCCCCAATTTAAAAAAAAAAAGTGTGAATTATGCAGTTTCAGCAAACATAGCATATATGTCATTCTCAAAGCCAAAAAGGTACAAACTCAAATCCTGAGCTAGTTAGAGGAAGCTTGGTGAAATGAACATAGAAGAAGGATGTGTCAGACTTCCATTTAAAAAAACAAATTTACCTCATTATTATTCTTGGCAGCAGGCTTATATGGACAAGCCGGTGGAACCCTCTCTGGTTTCCTGTATTCCCATCCAAGAAGTCTGTAAATCTTACTCTGTAGATAAACGAGAAATAGTTAATTAGTAAAACAATTAAAGTGTTCCAGTTGTCAAAACTCCAGAAGCCATTTCTTTTTCCTTTTACGCATGCATCCGCATGAGAACACATTGAGAGCAATTCTGCTCCATTTATACCAAAAAGAGAAGCAACATGATCAAAGTTCATGACATTCTTACAACATACAAAGATAGATGCAAACATATGTAAGCATACGGAGGAAGCTAGGTGATATTTGACTTTGTTACAGGATGTTATATTATTGATAGCAGCTCTAACAACATCAAAAATTTCTGTACCAAAATGGTTACACAAGAAGGGGATAAAATGGCCTATTTACAGAAACCCCAACTTCCATCAGTAGCAACCTGCTTAAGGATTGATTTAGTAATTTCATAGCATGATTAAACTCATCTTTCAAAGAATAAACATTAACAAGTTCTAGAAGGCTACGTGTACAGGTGTGGTGTGTTTTTTCCTCTATCTGGCAGAAGCGGAAGATGGAATCAATGTCTTGCATTGGATTACACAATTCGTTTATTAGAGAATTCAATATATTTTTCTTTTACCTCAAAAACAATTGTTATTCTTTTTTGTACTTCACTCACCTATTTCTGAGGGGGAGCCTCGGTGGAATAGTAAGGTTGCTCTGTAGTAATCTGGATGGAGGTAATAGGTTCAAATCCGGAAATAGCCTCTTTGCAGAAGACAAATGTAAGGCGTGCAAGACCCTCCCTAGACTGCAGTGGGGGAAGTCTCTTGGCAGTGGACTGTCTTTTTTTAAGCTCTTTGAACCTATTTCTAACCTGCTTATTTGCCACGTTCCAGGGTTGGGTTCATAGACTAAAGCCTGGAATAGTTGTCCTGTTCATGCATGAACAGGCTGTTTCAAACTGGATTGTAACCATAATAAGTTGGGGATTGTCAAAACTCAAAAGATCATAATATAGTCGGTTACACATTTCTAACAAATGCGCTAACTAGTTGGTTAGAAATGTAGCCAACTACATTATGATCTATTGACAACCCCCAACTTATTATGGTTATAATCAAGTTCAAAACAGCCTGTTCATACATGAACAGGACAGCTATTCCAGGCTTGAATCTATGAACTTATCCCTGGAACGTGACAAGTAAGCGGGTGAAGGGCATAAACCAGCCAGTTTTTACCAGTCTCAACTGGTCTTATCCCAAGCCTATTTGAGCTTTTACTTATTTTGTTACGTTGACCCATTTGGCCTGATGTCAAACTCAACTCGGCTGCTTCTGGCCAGTTTATGCAGGTGGTGGGAGGCTGGTCTTCATCTCTACCATTTAACCTTTGCTGTTGACTATGTTCTTCAACATTCCCATTTGGACTCCACTCCACAGTGTTGCTTTCTCATTTTTTTCTTTTTTACTGCTTCATTATTTTTTTCGATCGTTCCTGTTTGTACTTTCCAATGCTTAAGAAACATTTTATTCCACTGACCAAAAATCCCCATTTGGATGCCGCTTGAAGAAACGATGAATCCTCTCTCACAACCTATTGTCTCCAACAACCTTTTCTACAAGCAGATACGTGAAATGGTTTCTGATCCCCATTCCATAACCCAAAAAATACATACAATGGTGAAAACTTCAGGAATGTCGAAATTGATACCCACAAAGATGAAGGAAGAGTGGGGGATCTCATGAAGATGTGCTTCAGTTTTTCACTGCTAGACACTCATGAACAGAGGGCTTTCTTTAACTCACCATCAGTATCAGTTGAAGCTGGGCCAAAGCAAAAACCAGCAGCTATGAAGATTTAGTGATTTACATACAATTATCCTGCATGCCATGATGCTACTGTAGACTGAAAGCCAACGTAAGAAACAAAATTATATGCACAAGAATTTGAAGAATATCATTGCAGATTTCTCCAAACCCGAGCCGATTTTGCGTTCTGACTCAAGGAAACCAATGCAACTTCATAACCAGTTATTCTTAAATTGACACATGCTCATGGCTAGTCAAGAAATTAGATAGCAAGTTTATAACATCTCCGGTACTTGGGAAGATTCTGGTTCCATGAAAAGGTGCTCATTTAGCGCCGCCGCGCCCCCCCCCCCCCCCCCCCCCAACCTGGCAAAAGAAAAAACAGTACTAGAAAATACTGGGAAAAAGTAAGATTATTCCACAGATGTTCATTATTAAGTGAACCGAACATGATTCAGACCTACAAGACCGTTAAAAGCAAAGAGATGACAAAAAGTCCCAAATTAACCCTTTCTGTTGACCGAAAACACACAGAATCCAGGGCACAGATCTTTGGCAGAACATAAACGCCAACAGATAATTCTAGTGGTGACGGTGATGACGAACTTAAGAACCACTGTGAGAGAAGCACAGAGATCCATACCGCAAAGCGCTAATAATTTCTTGACGAACAAGAAGCAGTAAAGTGCAGAAGAGAACCCCTTCTCGATCAAGAAACCGATACTAAATTAAGACGAAACAGCACCAAAATTTCTCGAAACAAAACAAAAACAGATAGAAAGGAAGCCATGGATCGATGGCTATGGCGAAGGCAACCAAATCGAAAACCCAAACCCACAGGAAATTAAACCCTACTTTGAAGGGATCAACAAAGCTTACAACAATGAAGTGGAAGAGTAACGGTAGGGCGTTGACCACCGGGATGAGGAAGAGAGGCAGCAAGCACGCCAGGCACACCTGCAAACGCGGAGAACGCGGTTTGATCACGATACCTGTTCTAATCCATCGGGCAACTCTCCAGATCGGCCAAGAACATGCCGCAGTCCAAAACGGGCGACGTGAATGAGACGAGGAAGGGAGAAAAATTGATGAAGAACAAACCAAGATCTGGTGCTCACCATTTTCTCGTCTGGTTGCGTTTTGTCGGAGCAGGAATTTGCCGGAGATCACCGCACGGAGTTGACGTAATGGATGACGCCCGGTCTTGGGCCATTAACTTTTATAGGGGCTGCTGCTGAGTAATTGTGTGGCGACCCCTTCTATCTCGGAACTATTGCACACATGCCCCCTCCAATGGGCGGGCGTACTGTGAGGTAAGCTGAACGGAACGATTAATCTTTCCAAACTTCTAATATTACAAATAATTCTTTTTAATTTAACTATTTATAAATAAGTTTTTACAATCTCAATTTAAAAAAAAAAAAAAACTATCGAAAGACTTTTTTTTAACACTCTTAAGAGAATTTTTATTTATACCTTCTCCCAATTCAGGGGGAGTTGTGAGGATTTATAAATAAATAGTTGAATTAAAGAAATTTTCTATATATATTATATTTTAAGGAGTTAAAACATAATTATTTCTTAAGAAATACTTGAGGCAAAATAGGTGAGTTGGAATGAGCCCTCCTATTCGCTCGTGCTACTTAAAAGTGCGCACAACTCTTGTCACTTGCCTTAAATGCACGTCGACATTAGCAGTGCATCAGTGCACACGGGGAAGCCAGATTAAAAATAATAATAATAAATTATATCTATTAAACTACTTTTTGAAAGCATTAGAAAGTTCTTGAGAGCATCATGAGACTCTAAAGAGCATCAGGATCTTCTTGAGCTTAAGAGTTTCGGGATGCTCTCCAAAGTACTCTAAAGGGTAAATTTTATTTTTTATTTTTTTAATCTATGTGCTCCCATGTGCATTGATGCGCAACGGATGTCAATACACATTTAAGGCGCAGGACAAGGGCCATGTGTGCTTTATAGGTGGCGCAAGTAGATAGAAGGACTCATTCCAACTCACCTGTTCCTCCTTGTAAAGCAAGTGTTCCTCTTATTTCTTTATCATTACCAAATCTGTTTGGTTCTGTAGTAGGAAAAGTTCATGGGAGCTAGCACTCACGTAGTGCAATGGCATCCCTAGGGGTGTAAACGAGCCGAGTCGAGTCGAGTTCAAGCATGACTCATTTAGATATTAAACGAGCTCAAGTCGAGTATCGAGCAGTTCATGAGCCTAATGAATCTATGGTAGATTTTAATCTAAAATCTTTTAAATTTAAATTTATGAACTCAGGTCAACCATGATGGATATGAAGTTGTTTGCACCTTCAGGTATTTGATAAAAAATACTTAAGAAATTAAATATATATTTAAAATAAGTCTTAATGAGTACTTATATGAGTTCTTAACGAGTATTAAAATGAGTTCTTAACTAATACTTAAACGAACTTATTCACGAACATAATTGAGTCATGCTCACATGTGTTTAAACTTGGCTCATTTAATGAACCGAACTAAAATTTTTATTCAAATTTATTTATTTAACTTAATAAACAAGTCGAGTCGAACTATTATCGAATAGTCTTACGAGTTATTTGTCAAGCATATTGGCTTGTTTACACCTCCAGGCCACATCTCTCCCGCCTGGAGTGGGAGGGTGGGCGTTCAAGACCACGTTGCTGGGCGGGTCTCTTGGTTTTTCCACTTGCGGGCAATTGGTATTTGCCCCTCGTGAGCTAGATGGGGGGTACGTGCGTGCTAGTGTTTGGCGTCCGTTTGGCCCTTGATTGGGGTTTGTTTGACCTCCTGTGCTACCTCCAAGGTTTGAACTTTGGTGGGCTGGGATTGTGTATAGCGTGGGTCTTATTCCTAGCCACTTAGCTAAGAGAACCAAAAAGAAAAGTATAAAGGAAAGTTCACAAAAAGTTGTTAGCATGAAATCATTTGGTATTAATGTGCAGTGTCAAATTCTATAAAATTATAACTTTATATATACTTTACCCAAATTTGGATAATTATAATGAGGGTCTATTGGCATAGCATAAAGTTGAACAGGTTAAAAAATTCGAGTTGTACATAATTATCCTTTCTAAAATGAACATTGTTGATAAAATACTCTAGTTCATTTCTGGATGAACTTCCACTCTATCCCGAGGTGCGGGTGTTGGGTTCTCGAGTTTATCCGGATCGTTCATGCAGCGGAAAATAAAATATTAAAATAGCGATCCGTTCCCGTTTTGAATACCAAAAATCAATTATCGGATAATCAAAGTCTTACCGTGTGCGGATTCGAATCCGCAACCGTTCCGTTCCGTCGGTGTGACACCGCAAGCCGCGCAAACGTCCGGCCTCTAGCGGAGTCCACGCGATTCTCCTCGCGACGGATATCCTCACGTTCCTCGTTCTTCATAACTCACGAAGTCTCTGCCATTCGCCGCAACAATCGCCGCAACGCGCGGACGATTTCCCGTCGGACGAGAGTCGGAGAAGCGGCGGAACAGATCCGGAGATCCGAATATGTCTGGGACGCCAGAGAGAGAGAGAAACAGAGGAGGGGGCTGCTAGGGTTAGCAACAGTTTGGCCTGCTCAGCCCGTTCGCTATATTTTATACTAACCGCGCGGTTTTTCATAAAAACCCCCAGTTTATATAAAACCCACTTATTTATCCATCGCCTTGAAAATCATTTGTGTGTGATCCTCTAGGCCCAATTACCAATCCGGTTAATAGCCCAATAAACCTAGTGACTCCTTACTGGCTTTATTAATCAATTAGTAACTCTTTATTAATTAATTAATTAATCAAATTGATGTCGCACATCGAATTCAACCGGACCTCCGATCACATTGGGTGCCAACCAACACCGCATGAATTCGGAAGATATCGGGGTTAAGTAACCCACTCTTGGAACCTTTCCGCCGACAGTTACCGCGTGACTATAATCATTCATTCGTACAATACTCTCAAATCAACTCAGTGTTGGGATCCGGGCGGGACACGAAGAACGCAGCGGAAACGAAGAACAAAATGATCCCGTCCGATGCCCGCTGATCCGATTCGGAACGAAAGACGCAAACCGAAAAACCGGGTTGGAATCTAATTACCGTGCGCGGATTCGAATCCGCTTCTGTTTCGGTTCCGTCGAGGCGATGCCGCGAGCCGCACAAGCGTCCGGCCTCCAGCGGTATCCACACAATCCTCCGCGGTGGTTCGTCATCGATCCCTCATCCGTTTCAACTCGCTCGCTGAAGATCCGTCGCCGCAACGGTTGCTGAAATCCCGCCGACGGGAATTCCCGACTTTCGGGAATCACACGCGACGGAGACGGAAGCTGTTCTGGCGCCTCAAACGGGACGCCCAGAGGAGGAGAGAGAAAGGAGGGGATGACGGCCAGCAAGGGAAATCCTGGAGCTTGGCCCAGGGTTTCCCAACAGCGTGTGTATATATATATACATTAAGTCGGCGCGACTTTTCACAAAAGTCTCCGAGTTAATATAAATCTCACTTATATACCACTGACTGAGAATATTATTGCGTGTGACCCTCTAGACCCATTTACCAGTTCGGTTTTCAACCCGTTAAGTCCAATAACTAGTTATTGACTTATTGTAATTAATTAATATCTAGATATTAACTAATTACTCAACCGAATTATCATCGCATGTAAATTCGGTCGGACTTCTAATCAAGTTGGGTGCCAAGCAACACCGCATGATCCCGGAAAGTAATGGGGTTCAGCAACCTGCTCATGGAACATGTCCGTCCACAGTTGCCGCGTGGCTATAATCCTTCGTTCGCACAATGTTCTCGAGTTAACCTAGGGTATGGTCAACTGTCAAATCCTAGATGGTCAACTCACTTGAATCAGACTCCGCTGTACAATATCCGAAAATCAATTTTCTGATATTGTTTTTGCTCTGGCCAGAGACTCCTGCGGATCTACTCTAGAGCATTCTCTCTCCAGTTACCTGAGAGCGAACGATCCTTTATTGAACACACAATTACCTTCGAAGGTCTTCCGCTGGACCCGATCATTGACTATTAGAGATCCCGTGGATAAGAATTCGTAGGTCAAGGTCAAAGTCCAGAAGTCCACCGACAATGTGTCTTTGGTGTCTCAAGTCCAAAGATCAACCACGCTACTGTGACGATGAATCAAGCCGATTGACAGTCAGGTAAATTACCATTCGGCGATTCATGTCGGATCAGTTCAGTGAACTCATTCTCCAATGAGCACCTACAGGTTTACCATTGTGTCTTCACACTAGTAACTAACGAGATCAGTCACCCTCATCATATGAGCTGGAATAACATGTACTAGTCTAACCGGATGTTTGATGTCCTTCTCAAACATCCTACAACTAGGAACAATTGAGAATATGTGTTTATAAGTCATCAGTCTCATTATTATGATCTCATCATAATCTGATGATTATTGCACATATTCATGGACTTCATTATGCGCAATTATAAATATGCCAATTTACATAATGAATTTAATGTCATTTATTAGTGAACCAGATTGAAATAGGTGCCTTATGATTGGCTTAGAGGACACCTATATCTATCACTCAGGGTATGGCGTGCTGTCAAACTCTAACCGGTCGACTCACTTGGATCGGATGTTATCGTATAATATCGGAAAACTCCTTTCCCAATATTATCGTTCGTCCTGGCCAAGGACTTTCGCGCATCCTTCCTAGAGCATTCTCTCTCATCGTACCGAGAGCGAATATTTTCTTATTGACACTCAATTCCCTTCGACGATATTTCGTTGTACCCGATCCTTGGCTGTTTAGAATCCCGTGGTTAGAGATTCATAAACCAAGGTCAAAGCACAGAAATCCACCGATAAGGTGTTCTTGGTGTCTCAGGTCCGAGGACCATTCACGCAACTGCGACAATAGAATCAAGCTGGTTGATAGTAAGGTACAATACCATACAGCGATTCAGTCGGATCAGTTCAGTGAACTCATTCTCCAACCAGCATCTATATATTCGCTTTAGTGTCTCCACACAAGTGACTTATGAGATCAGTCACCCTCATCATATGAGCATGAGTAATCTGTAGTAGTCTAACTGGATATCCGATGTCCTTCTCGGATATCCTCTGACTATGAACGATTAAGAATATGTGTGTTTAAGTAATCAGTCTCACTAGTATGATCTCATCATAATATGATCACTATCGCACATATTCACGGACTTCATTATGAGACGATAATTAATACGATTTACACACAATAAATATTATGTCATTATATTAATAAATATGAACGATATTACAAAGTCATATTGACGTGTAGGCTACCTAAGACAAACAACGGGATCGAATGTGACCTTTTCAAGTCATATAAGAAAGTCATCATCTACATATTGATATAAACATGTAGGAAACATGGTTGTTCTATAGCTAAAGATCAAGTATTTAGGTTTTACTGATGATTTCTTTTGAATTTCATTAAGCAAACACAGTGAAACTAAGGATGGAGCACAACAGCAACAAGAATGGGAAGCTTGGCACCACACTAGGAATTCTAATTGTTATTTATTTATATTTATACATTGTATTATTTTCTTGTTCGAAAATTCTTATTAATTATTAATTATTGTGACATTATGATTTTGAATTAGGTATCTAGTCAAAAGGATGTTTATAGAAGGTTATAAATTTACATTAAATAATTTATAACTTGTACATGGAATTTTTGAGAAAAAAATGACATACTTTGATGAGTAATACTTGTTGCAACGCCCAGGGCATTATCGTCTGAATCAGTGAATCGGACGGATAAAATCATGGACGATGATATGTACCACCATCGCGGTTTAGAGTTGGATGAAATTTAGACTCCCCGATTCTACGGAATAACCAAAACCTTAACCTTATTTGTCTAGGTGCTCTAGTAGTTTATGTGTTTGTCCCTTATATCCTAGTTAGATGCATGTTAGATATAGAACTTGGCACATGTTAAGTAAGATTTAAATCTACTTAGATCTCTAATAAGCTATTGAATCATGATTATATCATTTTAATGTGAATCTTGATCAATGTGTAGGACCATATTCCTTGAATTTTATCTTATGTCCCTCATTCATGAATCTTGCTTTGAAATTGGAACACATGATCTTCTCGTTTAGTAAATTTAGAATATGGATCTTTTAAGTTGTTCGCTTGCTGTTAGCTACGTACTTATACCATATATTATATGACATGTGTATCCCTTTGTGTTGGAGGAGCCTCCCTATGTGTTGGAAGATTTGTGTGATGTGTTTATGCTAATAGATAGACAAGTGAGATCTTGAATTTGTTCTAGAATTATGCTATATATGAAAAGAGATGTAAATGATGTCACTGTTGTTCATGAATATTAGTCTTACACCCTAGATCTTAAGTCCATTAATTTGTTAATAGGTTAAGGTTAATTAATCCGATTAGATTTAAATAAGTTTAATTAAGTCAATTAATGGGCTAAAATAATTTAAACATATTTAATATTTATTTAATAAGATAATAATAGTTTTAAAATAGATAAGTTATTAGTCAAGTCCAGTGAGATTCAATAAGCCTATTAGTGATGTAATTAGGAAATTAGTTAGTTTTTAATACTTAGTCAAATTTCGGGCTCTATAACCTATGTGACAACAGTCTATTGGAGATGCGATAACTTCACGCGCAAAACTCCAAAATTCGCATAGTAGATATGGCTGGGAGGAGATACACATAACTATAAATTTATCTAAAGGGCTTTTAACTAATTCAATCGTTAAATGAATTAAAATTGAGGAGTTTTAACTAAGGAAATCCATTGCGTGCAAAATTTGAGTTCCTAATTATAAATAGACTCACTTTACTTGTTGATTAAGACTCAATCTGTAATCTAATCATGTAAAAAAGGAGTATTCATTTGGGTAGTATTAGGAAGGGGAAGATCTATAAATAAAACCTTAAAGTTGTGCAAAGCTCTCTTGCACATAGCCTCAAATACTTTAGCGCCACTTTAATTGGAGAATAAGAGAAGAATAAGGACAAATAAGGGGAGAATAAGCTTAATTTAACTTTGACAAGCGGAATGGCTTATACCGGTACAGAATAGCTTATTCGGAGAATAAAGATAATAAATCATCCCACCTTAGACCCAAGAATTGTTTATTCTTCTTATTCTGTCAGCGGCTCTACGAAACTATCAAACCGAAACACCCCTTATTCTAGTATACGCTATTCCGTCAGTGGGCCCTACGTAATAACCTTTTCCCCAAACAAAGTGAGGCTTAGAAAATACTCATTAACCAATGTGTTTGAGTCGAAGATGTAGATAGAGTTCGATATTAGTTTGAACTCTTTCCATCCACATTGGTTGTGGATGATGTTGGCCTGGATAGAGACTTGAAGGAGTTCCTCTTCCAGTCAGAAGAGAAGTTCAAGTTATTCTATATATACATAAATATCTTGGAAGGGAAAGAGTATCTTCGTGCTACTCCTCTCTCCCCCAATCTTCTACTCTCTCTCTCTCTCCCCCCTCCTTTGGAATACCACCTCGAGACCCTGAGAATTTGTTGCATGGATATTTGTGGAGAACTCTGGTAGTCTCTCCACTTTGATGAGGACAATCCTCAACTTCTACTACTACGCAAAGATCTTCCTCTCCGTGAAGTTTGTATATTTTTTCTATCCCCAACATACCAACAATGTTTATACCTCCAACTCCCACATATTGTATGAAATACCTCTGAAACCTAAGAAGTAATTGGGGTCATACCTCTCCATCAAAAATGTCGTTAACTCCAACTGATATGCCAAAAAAGATTTCAGACAACAACATTTTGACGGAGGGATGTGACTGCAATGTTTTTGAAGTTTTCAAGAACATTTTGTATAATATATGGGAGTTTGGAGTATAGATGCAAATATGATAGTTTTTAAGGATATATAAAAATATCTTAATTTTAAAATGAGACACTTAATCAAATGATGAAATGATTTTCGATAAGTGGGATAAAGAGAATGATAAAAAATGCTTCCACCGTAAAATAGTCACTAATAAACATACAATAAAAACAAAGAAGAATATATGTTTGTCTGAATCTCAATAAAGTTCAATGTCAATAAGAAACATGATATGGTCATAGAGGAAAGATGATCTGGTTGTATTATTCCAACCTTGGTATGGATTTGATCGAAATAAAGAGAGAGTAAAAGCTAAGTCTACGGCCTCTCTTTGGAAGGATGGAAGCGGAACTGACGTTAGTTTGGTAAACTCTTGTCAATTACCTTACAGTCGATGATAGACATATAGTTAGTTGGCCACTCAAGTCTTCCTCTAATCTCATATAAAATTGTAAATAATATATTTTTACTTTTTTTAGTGTAAGAAGGAGATATATAGACTTCAATTCTGGTAGATCTTTCAAAAAAAAATTCACTTAATTTTGGAGACATCTTCACTATTTATTCATAGCAAGATAATACAAAATACGAGTATAAGTATAAAAGAAAAATACTTTCCCATCAGATAAAAAATACTGAAAATAGACTAAAATTGAAGTTTAAAAAATCTTATTCCGAAAGCTAATTGCATTGTAAAAAAGCTCAACCTAGGGATGAATTAATCAACGCACTTACTTCGATAGTCAGTTAAATGACACTTTACTTCGATGAGCACATCATACCACTTGTTATCGTATACAAATAGGTTACATATATTATATTGACCTATATATACTTCTACTCTCTTGTATTGTATCAATACTCTTAAAATTTCAAAAATATTATAGTTATACCCTTCCACTAAAATGCCGTTAAATCATATATAAAGATTTTACATATTTACTCTTAAGTTCACTAACATATATACCTCTTAAATTCACTAAAATTTTACGTATGTACTTTAGATGTTATCCAGATTTTCAGAATTTTTTTGACATATTCTGTTGGAGTTTACGTTATTTTGACAGAAGAGCCTAACCACACTATTTCAGAGATATTATTGATAAAAGAAAACTTTTACCCTTTTGGGGGGCCCCACCCTTCTCCGGCAGTAGAAAGTAGGAACAGGTGTTGGTCGTTGGCTGCGACGGAGACTTCCCCTCCCCGGTGCCCACCCCAGTCCCCCCACGCCGCCCCCCTCTCTCTCTCTCTCTCGGCATCATCGCCCCCCTGCCCTCGTCGCCCATCGTTACCTTCAAAGATCCCACCCCGCATAAAAGCCGGAGCTTTTAAAGGGGAATGCTCCTGATACGAGCTCCCCATTCCCCTCTCTTTCTCTCTCTCTCTCTCTCTCTCGCCCTCTCTGCTGCTATAATTTCTTCTGTTTCGCTTTCTGGCTCGCCTACGACTAGATCTGTGTTGGCATCTTCCCCCTCGTCGCCACCCATCTCCGATTGTTGGCTCGTTATTGTTGTAAGGGGTCGGAATGGCCAATGCTTCGGGGTTCATCTCCCCGCCGTCGCCCTGCTTCAGATCGAGGGATTTGGCTCCGTCGGGCGTTTTGGGGTCTGGGTTTTGCTCCTTCTACAGAAATCCCAGGAGGGTGCTCCGGATACGGTGCGGCGCGTCTGTGGAGGATACCGCCGTGGGATCCTCTCATTCCAGGCCTCGGCCTCCTAGGTACTCTCTCTGTCTCTCTCTCTGTGGGGGGGGGGGGTTCTCTTTCTTCTTGGTTTCTTATTGTGCATTCCTTCTCATACGCTCCGGGATCTGAGAGTGTTTAAGCATGGACCATGATGCTAGTAGAAAGGAAGTTCTTGAAGTCTTGGTAGGGAGCACATGCATGATGCGGTTTCTTCCAATGTTCTTCAATTCAGATGACCAGGATGAGTTTAGTCTCTCTTTTGTTTCTCTCTCTCTCTCTCTCTCAAGTTTTTGGTTGGGGTGTGTGTTCGCTGAGTTATAATATAAAATCTACGTGAAGATGATGCCTTTCCATTTTTGTTGTTATTTTCCGTTATTCGAGTATCCTAGATTGGATGTTATATGTGTGTATTGTGTCACCGAAGTCTGTTAAGGGCTGGAATGCAGTTGGCAACTGGCAGGGTATTTCACAACTTTAAATCTAGTTCCTTGTGTTGTGGCAACAGTTCTGGCTTATGGGTGCATAAGCTCCTAGCAGACGTGTTATGGTTTTGGGTTTTTAACAGTGATCTGAATGACAAAACCAATACTCAGTCCTTTTTTATTTGGAAAGGAAGTGTGGATTCTACCACCAAGTTTATTAGAAAATAAATAGAGGGAGTACAATCATTGGGGAGGATGAGAGGTTCCTCCTGCCCTAGATAAATGAAACATCAAATGGAAGTTGGAAGTTTGGCTGAATTACTGCAATCTGAAACTGACAAATTAATCCAAAGACAAACACTCTCAATGTAAATTGTACTTCCCCAAGACAGGTTGTCATTTCTGTCCTTCTATTTACTTCAGCAGATGGCATGAAGAATCAACATGAAAAGTTTCTTGTTGCCTTTACGTAGCCAAGTTCTCTGCCTTTGATAGTAGGTCCTCATGTCCTCAATAGAATTAAAAGCAAAATGAGATACTGTGACTGTACTGATTATCCTCCATACTTACTTGCTGAGATAATGAGATCACATTGACTTAACAAATAATGTATATCTTCATTTCCTCTTCTACATAAACCACATGTTGTATCCTCTCTCATTACCTTGCTGCCTTTGCTTTTTCTTGCGGTACTCTGACTTCATTAAAATCTTCAATCACTCACCAAGTTAACTTCAAATTTTCTTGACATGTTGACAATTCTTCCCACATAAGTAGTCTGTCCTCGCTAATGCAAGGACCATAAATTGATAGCTTCCCACCTTTACTGCAAATACTATTGATTAACTTGACTAATGCCAAATATTCTCTAATATTTACCATCTTCTCATTCCATAAGCGCAACTGCCATGCTAGTAAAGTACCCGATATACTTAATGAAAGTTTTGATTGTCCATCAATATTTTATACAGAAAGCAAAGAGTTGCTTTCAAGGTATTCTTGTCTTTGCTTTTTCACAAATCTTAGCTATGCACTTGACCTCTTTTACATCCCCAAGAGAAGTTCATGGCTACCGGAAAATTGTGAAAGTTATTTTCTTTATCCAGCTCTTTTCTTGGTACTGATGCCCAATTTTTTTGGCATGTGTTAGTAAATATCTGCTTTTCATGTCTTTGCCAAATATGTTCTCTATAGAGCGCTTCCCCTATCTTCTGCAATCCACTCTTTGACTTAAGAAAGTGGACACATTAGAGATTAACACCAACATAATCCAAAGTACAATAAGAAAGAAGTTCTAATTCCTCTTCCTTTTGTCTTCGGGGGTTGGGGGGGGGGTTGGTTGATGGGGTGTCACACTGTATAGGGGGGCTCTCGTTGTCTGTCCTCTTATTACTTGTATATGCTTCATTTTCTTTCTATAACACAAGTGGTACCTTCCACATTCAAAAAAGAAAAAAAAAGAAAAAGCTTATGTATCATCAAGGGGGAAAAAGAACATGATGCCAAGATATTTGTTCAAATCACAAAATTTCAAGCATGCATTTATATTAAGCAACTCATAATCAAATCAATTGGATTAGCTAGTGCCGGTGTTGATCTTGATCTGACCCATAGGCATAAATCAGCATGAATGGCTGAGCTCATGGAATGCAAAATCGGCTGATCCCGATCCAGATCGGCCAATTCGGATCGGGATCGGCCATAGCCGACCCAATTTTGGAGGGGAATTGACCGGAATCGGTTGGGATCAGCTGATCCCAGTTGATCCCAAGCCGATCCCGAGTATTTCCCCCTTTTTTGGGTGGCCGATCCCGGCCGACCGGATCGGGATTGCTGGGGTCCGTTTCAGACCCCCGACCTGATCTAGAATTCCATGGAGCATGAGTTAGGAGGAAAACATTTGAATGAATAAAAAATGTGCAAGTAGTCAATCCCCGCCAACCCCTCACCCCCACTTATTTTTTTTAGTGCCAATGCTCATCCAAATCAGCCATTTGAATTGGAACCACCTAATTATGCAATCCAACTTCTACAATTTTCATTTATCAATTAACATGCTTAACTCGAGGGAGAGCTCTGGTGCAATGATAAAGTTGCTCCCTTGTGTCCTGGTGGTAGTGAGTTCCAGACCAGAAAAAGCCTCTCTATGAAGAATACTAAGGCTGTGTATAAAAGGGCCGTCTGCCTTGGGGCTCACATTTGGGCCTTTCTTCTTCTGGTGCTTAGAACTAACAAGAGGTTGTCCATCTTGGCTCAACAAATACTTGGAGTAGTCTGAGGTAGATCTCCATAGCAGCAGATATGATGGGAAAGAGTGTAACAGCCCTCAAGTATAGTTAAGTTGTATCTCCAAATATCAAGTCGCTTTTTCGAGTATTGGCTCGGTTCTTGTAAAGAACTTTGTAGTTAAGTGTACTTAGACGGGAATAGTACCGGGATGGATGGCCATATGGAAGTCCCCACTCTGAAGCCAATTACTTCTAAAAAAAGGATAAAACCATGAGGCCCTTAGACTAAAGCAGATAATACGTTGATGGTTTGAGTACAATGCGTTACAAAGAGTAACCTGTAACACAACCAAGAGGTCAGGGTCCCCCGATATGAACTAAGGGGAAACTACTTTGATGCCCAAACTCATGCAGAGATCAAGGAGGGTCAAACAGGAATATAGATCTAGAGAATGTTCATAGGGTTCAAAGAGTCAAAATCATACACATTAGGTCGTTTTTGTAGGAGTAATGTGGAGGTAGGCTTCTCCGATGTGAGACTATTCTTCAAAATGACATGGCTGCCTATCAATGGCTAGATTTATTCTAGAGCTTTTTCTGGAGATCAGTGGTCTGCCTATCAATTTTCATAAGAGTCAAGTGGTCAGGGTCAATGTGGATGACAGGAGGATGCACACTTTAGCTTTTATTTTAGGTTGTCAGATTGGCTGCTTCCCTATTTCCTACCTTGGGCTTCCTCTTACACTTAGTAAGTTACTGTGCAGAGATTGGCACAGAATAGTTCAGAAGTTTCAGTCCAGGCTGGCGGGATGGAAAGGGAGACTCCTATCTCATGGAGGGAGATTAGTTATTTGCAGATCTATGTTTGACAGCCTTCCTATTTACTATCTTTCAATTTTCCGGCTGCCTAAAGCAGTGAAGAGTCGGTTGGAGGCGATTAGATCCAGGTTCTTCTAGAAAGGTAATGGAGAACATTCTGGGAAGGGTGGTCATGACATTGCTCGGGGAAGAGTGTGCGAAAGTAAAGAAATAGGAGGATTGGGAATCAAGAAACTAGATGAATTCAACCTTGCACTTGTTTCTAAGTGGCTTTGGAAATTGGGCACTACAGATTCAGCATTTTGGTTGGAACTCATTTGTGAGAAATACTACAGCAGAGATAGAGCTTGGGACTTAATTCCTTCATCTATGTACAGAGTTTCTTCTCTTTGGAAAGGTATCTTGCAGAGTGCAGACATTATTAGGGCTGTTGTTCATATATCCCTTAGGTGATGGGAGTAGGTGTCAGTTCTGGTTGGATAAATGGTGCAGTGCCACACCATTAGCCTCTTTGTTTCCATCTTTATTCTATACTGCATCCCATCTAAGGTTTGCCATCTCCGATCACGGCTTCATCTCGGGGGGGGGGGGAATCTCGAGAGATAGGGACAAAAACTCAGGACATAAATGTATGATATATATATATATATACACACACACACACACACTTAAGCAAGGAATGTATAATGGATCTCAACATCATCTAGAATGGCCAAAGAGAAGAGATCTCGGAGAGATAAAGAATGACCGCTAGGTTATGATCATCTTATACTTTTCAAAGTAAAAAAAAAAAGGCCTTTAAACTTTATGTACATAGACACAATAATAACAAGAAGAATGTAAAAACACATCCACATATACAAGGATTGCTTTCTTGAATCTCAATGCAATCTAAATGCGTTGGAGAGCTCCTTATTAGTTGTCATCTTGTCCCCTCCTCTATCAGTGTTCTCATCTCCTCCTTCCTCTCTTATCCTCCTCTTCCTTCTTTATTCTACTCCTTTCTATTACTCTTTCCCTCTTATTCTTGATCTTGGTCGAGCTTCGTTTCGGGACCCCTGGAGGGACAGGGATTCTCGAGAGATCTCGGACATCTCGGAAGAGATGGCAAACCATGATCCCATCCATTAGCTCGGGTTGAGCAAATCTTTGATAATACCCCGAGGGGGGGAGGATGGAGTCCTTCCTTTAGGAGACAATTGAGGGATGAGGAAATTCTGGAACTTGGGAAGCTAGTATCTATTTTACAAAACTTTCAGGTGGTTCAGTCTAAAAAGGATTCTTGGGTTTGGAATTGGGATCCTTCTGGATCTTTTTCTGTGCGATCAGCATATAAAGTAGTGGCTGATGGTGGTCTTCGCCACCCCTTTTTTAAGCAAGTGTGGCATCCGAAGAGCCCCCTTAAGGTTAAGGTTCTTATATGGAAGATCTCTCATCGTAAACTTCCTACTAGAGATCAATTGGCCCGCTTCATGGAGAACATTTCCACGATGTGCCCTTTATGTCTTGTTGAGGAGGAAACTATTGATCACCTTTTTTGGAATGTGAGTTCTCTCGGGAGGTTTGGTTGCTCCTGTTCAGCAAGCTTCAATCTCAGATGATCCTGTTGGGTCTATGAAGTCGGTGGATACTCTACTTCTCTTGTGGGGTATGAGACATCTCTGTAAGGAAGACATGAAGATTTGGTGGCTGGAGCTGCATGCAACCCTTTGGGCTAGCTGGGGGCAGCGAAACAAGAGGATATTTTCAACTGACAAGCTGATGTGCTGGAAAGAATTGTTTCTCTTGTTTCTTTTTCAATCTAGGGGTGAGCAAATGCTTTTTGTAAAGTGAATGATAATACTTCTGTTCTTTTTGGTTTTTCGGGGAATTGATTAGCACCATTTCGGTAACTTTTGCGTAGTAGACATCCTTGAGGGTTTATTCCTCCTTTTGTATACCTTGCTTTTTACTTTATACAATACGTGGTACCATCCACTTTTCAAAAAAAAAAAGAGAGGAAAGAAATGACATGGTTGCCTCTAAGAGGTCGGCTGAGAGCACTGCGCCAAGTTGAGCTGACACATTTGCTTCTGATGGTCCCTAATAGGGCATGAAGAGGTCGCCCTAGGCCCACTCAGCAAATCTTCCAAAGTAGCCAGCATGAAATTGAATTGGAATCTCAGCTGACATGTGGCAACAGGCTGACTCTGGAATTTGTCCACGTCAAGGTTGCAAAACCCGGGATCGGGTCCCAGATCGTCGGCCCAAACTGCTCGGATCAGCCGATCCCGATCCGATCTAGGCCGATCCTGGCTGAGCTAGGGTTGGCTGGATCGGGCAGCAGAAAAAAAAGGAATAAAATAATTAAAAATATTGAAATAAAGTCCAATACATAGCTATGTTGAATTTCATTGATTTAAAGTACATGAGATGCTATTGGACCAAAAAAAAAATAAACTTAAATAAACTTACATTTATTTTAGACGTACATTATATTGACTGAACATATGGTTTACGTGGTCAGACCATGACATATAATTCTGGTAGTATTGCTCATATTGCATCACATACCAAATACTGTCTTCTGTATTGGTATAGATGACTGTAAGTGGTATATACCCATGGATATCTGGCACTTGATATGAGTTATGTGATTGATGGGATTAGGAGGATGGCTCTGAAATTTGTGAATATTGTAGATAACCCCCTAAGTAGTCGGATGTATTAGAGTGTTGAGGGTAAACTACATATCCAATAAGATAACTATACCCTTTGTATGGAGCATAGGATGATGCATCTGATAGTTGCTCATGATATTCTCTCTCCCTCCTGAGTTCTATACACTGAGGAGCTTTTCCTTTTCCCTTCTTCTTTCATTTGTTGAATCTTTGAATTTCAGTTTCTTCTCGCCTTGCTCTGCTATTATGATGTTCATCTTGAGTAGTATGTGCAAAATCTTGTTCTTCAGTTAATACAATTGGTGGGTCACTGGTAGCATCTTTATGGTCAGAACTATCAGTGCTCGTTTTTTATGTCAAGCCATTTGAAGTTTGATATTGTGCCTCATCACTTGGTTTTAGTGTTTCATCCTCCTCCTTAATAGTGTCCAGATCAGCAATATCAATTCTACTAGCACTCTTCTTTTTACTTGGTCCTTATTTTTTGCTCTTCTTCTGACGTTTTGGAAGATGAGGTTGAAAATCATGAAGTAGTGGCACACTATCTAACTCACTTTCCGCTCATTCCCGATCATTTGGGTTGAATTCAGGTTCAATTGAAGTGCATCAACCCATGAATTTAATGAATGTTGCTTCTCGAACACCTCATCTAAGTCCATAGGTTTACACTGAGCCCTCTAAACATTGCCCAAAAATTCTCTCCTTCTCCTGCCTCTGAAGGTTTCGTATAAGTTCGAAATTTTTTAGCTTCAACCTTATATTATAATGACAGAAGACTAGTTTTTCTAGACGGCTCGACTTCAATCGCTTCTTTTGCTCGGTGTGAATCAAGCCAAAAGTGCTCCAGTTTCTCTCAATACCTGATGTAGAGGTTATTTGACTTAGGACCCGAATTGCTACATAGGCTAGATCTTCATAACCATATGTTTTCCATGATCCAGTCACCAGTCAGTTATAAATAGAAAATTTTACATGTCAACAATATGCAAACTACAATTAAAACTTAAGTAGAATATTTAGTTAATAATTTTCAAACCTGGATTCAAAATCTTTGTAACTATTTGAACAGTACTTGTCCCGAAGTGGTATAACATGAGTCTATAGTCATGCGTTTGCTTGCATGCCATTATTACTTTGTCCTTGTCTTCAAGTATGCACTTAATAGTATTCTTAGTTCAAATCAATACTTCTGAGATGTTGTCATAGTTATCATTCTTCCTATCAATTCTATACATGTACTGAGGATTGAAAACATAATTTAAATAGAGAAGTGAAAGTTAGTTATTATTTATGATAAATTGATAAATGTGTATACAAATTTATAAATGCATAAAGCTACTTGCTTACTAGTTGCATGAAGATCATGGTGTAAAGTGTGTTCCCAACGTTTGTCTATTATCTCCCACCGCTTCACATAGGTTGTTGGGTTGTTAAGTTGAATGAGCTCCTTGGCTCTGTCCACAGCCTCAGATAAATATCTCATATCCAATCTTCTTTCTCCATCACAAACTCGCAAGATACGGACAAGTGGCCCTATAATATTTAACACCGCCTGCGGTCCGCTCTAGAAAGGTCTTGACTAAATTAGATTAGCCACTTTTTCATCCTTCTCTCTGACCTTGGTTGGTGCATGTCGCCACATGTGATTCTCCCAATCTTCTGATGACACCATCCTAATCAAGTTGTTCTTTTATTGACTTAAACTATCTAGAGAGATATATTGAAATGCAAACTTGGTGGCTCCCGGACGAAGCAACTGTCTTCCATAAGTATGTTTGCGCATGATATCCAAAATTTTGTTATAGTTGTAGATGAATGTGATGATAAATCGACGCTCTTGACCACTCCATCTACCATCGGGTCAGATTGTCAGAGCAAATGTCTTCTAACATCAAGTCAATACAATGAGCAGAATATGTAACTCAATATAGATGTTGTCTCTTCTCCATTAACATTTGTCCAACTAACTTAAACGCCGCTGCATTGTCAGTGACCACATGGACAATGATTTTTTCCCCCACCTCTTCCACCATTTGATCTATCAATTGGAATAAGTACTTGGCATTCTTCACATTTCCATATGCATCAACAAACTTCCAAAACACAGTTCTGACTTTGCAATAAATTAAAAAGTTAGTCATACTTCTTGTTATCCCTGTGAAGTTCCACAAGTGATAAGAAATCAGAAAGATATGCATTCATACTTAAAAATTAGAAGTAAGAAGAAGATGAGAATTACATACCTCTCCATCCATTGCATATTAAAGTGCAACCATGCTCGTCCCATATCCTTTCAAAAGATGTAATATATGTTCGGATGTCGTCAACTTCTAGGTCTAAGTACTTGTTGTAGATCTCGTACAAGGCAAACATCTCAACCCTTTTGCCAACTTCCTGGAGAGTTTCAATCATTGAATCATAATATGGCCCCTTGGCAGTGTTAGCAGGGATACTGTTATAGAAAAACCACCTAAATGTAGTTTTTTCTATTTTCTCCTTGCAAAGCTTCAAGTTCTTGAATGCAACAATAACAAAAGGTTGTTTATCCTTTTTTTTGGTGAGGAAGGGATCTATTGGACCTACTCTAGGATCTCCATCTCTAGTGACCTCTTCATATAGAGTGTCGCATACATTGGTGCTCATATCGACACTAGTGCTCTCTTGTCCAAAAGATGTAGAGCCATTTCCTTGTCCTGCATATCTTTTAGTTTGTCGAAATAAGTCATCATCTGCAAAGGACTGTCGGCTTGTCTCCATTGCACGTCGCATTTTTAAATGTAAAAGAAAAAGTTAATCTATTATAATTTTTGTTTGAAAGCGTTAATTGAAGGACATGAAAATAAGTTAAATTACAAACTTACTTGAATCCCAATCATCCACATTTATAGATTGACTGTTTTCACCAACCGAACTCCAGCATTGGACATTCGCGCTGGTTCAGACAACTCCTTTCGAATTTTCCTCTTTCTTCTGGCAGTACTTACTTTACTTGATTCTTTCTCCTTCATGTAGTTTCGAAACTGGATCTGAACCTCTGAAGGAACTTGAGCACATGATGCAACTTCATCTTTTATTCCAGCAAGATGTTGTTTGAATCGTCAAACCCCGCCAAAGACAATCCGGTTGCAATATTTGCATTGTACCTTTCTCTGACCTATATTCATCGATATGCAATGAGCCTAAGCAGGATCAACGTTAGGAGGGTTTCTAGGGGATTGCTCAGCAGCACCTTGAGATGCCATTCTTTAGGTAGTTGAGCAGTTTACAGCACATCAACTGTCAAAGGGCAAGATATGTTAAGAACAATAATATAAAAAGAAAAAATTTGATAAAGAAAAGTACAAGAGTTTAGAAGAAGATGAGAGAAAGAGAGAGAGACGTGCAATATAAAGTCTTGTAGAGATCGCTGAGCTTGTAGTGGTTGAAGAGACCGAGAGAGAATTCCACGATCGAAAAAGTGTGAGAGACAACAGAAGTGTGCAAGAGTTATAGAGTGAGAGAGGCATTTGTGGAGGCGTAGGAGTGCCTGGGGGGGTGTTTAAATAGACCCCCAAGGCCCAAACTAGCCGTTGCTGGCTAGTTTGAAACCCAATGGCTAGTGTCCGGATCAGCCGATCCAGCACCTAGACTTGGCTGGGTTATCCGGGATCGGCACGGTCGGCAGATCCGGGCCGAGTTTTCAAACCTTGGTCCACGTCACTAACTTGACAATCACCTCCATCACATTCGCTCCTCAATCACATGTTCAAAGCCCATTGGTGATACCCGATGTGCTTAGTCTTGTCCAAATGGTTGTACCAGTGTACCTTGCATACTCGACCTCATTTTTTAAGCATGCTAAGTGTTCCTCGTAAAAAAATAGTGTAAGGCCTTATAGGTCTGTGATTCAAAATAATTTTAACCAATCTATCCGTTGAGTTGTTACCCTCCTTATCGTCTCAATGCATGTATTATAGGTTCCACACATAACCTAGATTTGCGGATTCCGTGAAGCTTACCACTTGTTTCATTACTTTTTCCTTTAAATTGAAAAACATGAAATTTGTAGTCTAAATTGGAAAAAAAAAAAGTCCCTAGTCTTTTTTATGCAATTTCTCCATATTATTATGAAGATGACATTCAGATTGGAAGTTCATATAAACCACCCATGTTTATTGGTTTATTGTTCTTGACCAGCTCGAGTGCCTGTTGTGAAGTTGGTCACTGACCATCACGTTGCGCTAAAGGAATGCATATAACTTTACTCTCTTTTTACTTGTTTTCTAATTGATGTATCCGATTCATCGTCAGTCTTCACTACCAAAATGATATAACCTTTCATTTTCTAATATCTTCTCTATAGATGTTCTCTGAATTTTGGCATGCATGTGTAGACTTGTTGGAATGGGATCAAAGCTGGTAGGTTGTGGTTCAGCTGTGCCAAAGCTTCAAATTTCTAATGATGATCTTTCAAAAATTGTCGAGACTACAGATGAATGGATTTCTGTTCGCACGGGGATTCGGAATCGCCGAGTTCTTTCAGGTACCACAAAGTCGCCATTTCTTAGTTCTGCAGCTCTCATCAAATTACCAAATGAAATTATGTGGATGATAAATTATCAACCAGTAGTCCATCCATGTGCATCTCTATTTCCCATTTCCCTCAGTTATTTTATTGATACAACTAGGGTGATAAAGCTCTTATCCTATGTCACACTTTGATGCCTTACACCTGTTTTGTATTCTTTTAATCACACTTTGGCAGGAGGTGAAACATTGTCTGGTTTGGCCACTGAAGCTGCAAAGGGGGCACTTAGCATGGCTCAAGTGTCACCTGAGGATGTTGACCTAGTTCTAATGTGTACATCCACTCCAGAGAATCTTTTTGGTGATGCTGCTCGGGTATGTCTGGGAAAACATCTTCTCCGGATGAAGAGTCTTTATAGACGAACAAAATAACTGATGCAATTATATGAGTTTCGTGCATGGGTTATCAATGTGACACCTTTTTCCACTATATTGTACCTTTGACTTGCACTTCATCTGTTGCCCCTTGCCTCAGTTTTACTTATCTTGATTCAGCTAAACCCTATGCTACGTTCCTTCTCCTTTCACCCTCATTCTTCTCAGTATTAGACACTTAGGCCTTTCTATGGTTCTATTAGCCTACTAGCAACTTTTAGTAGCTGTATTTTAACTTAAGATTTACTTTTGCGTTTCATCCATCACCGTGTCATATTAACCATTCAGTGTCTCAGATGTTTCATAGAGATAGAGTTAGTATTTCTCTTACTTAGACCGAATATGGTGAGAACTGTATCTACGTTACTGAAGAATTCAGTGCTAGGATCTGAAAATTTTGGGTCATCCACACAATCATGGTGTCCTTCTCTCTCCTTTGATCCCCTATAATTTGAGTATGCATGCAGTTCCTTTGCAAGTTGTCGTGTAGAGTAGTGTTGAAGGGCCCAGGAGCTTATTTTCTTTAGAAAATAAGATAGTCCTGATTTCTGACAAATTGATTTCACCTGGACAACATATAAACTGATTATACGAAAGAGTTTCAGTTTATACATTTGGCATCCTGCAGTTGGAAAAATCTACTAGTCAGGCAACTGGAGTTTGCCAATGTGGGATTTAGTTATCCTAAACATTAACTCAAGGGCACAAGTTCCTAGAATAGAACAGGCAGAAGCCTCTCCATTCATTCATGACACAATCCTGCCATTCTCTTGGGGAGCATCCAGGATAGAACAATCAGAAGTCTGTATTTGTACTGCCGTTCATGACACATAATCCTGCCATTCTCTTGGTGGTATGTCCGTTTATGATATGGTAACCTCTTCTCATCTAGCAAAAATTTGTCAGGTTGTAACTGTCTTCAAAGAACATGACATCTTGTGCATACTGCATATGTGATTTGTCCTTCCTGCTTTAATGGGTTAAGGGGCTTGTATGACCTTACTGTATTCCATCAATGACTTGAGTAAAGATGCTTGAAGTCTCTGACAAGGCATCCTCGTTGCATGAATAAGCCAAGGATGTTGAGCTTGAGACTTGCAACATTGCCAAGTATTAATGTAAATGGCTTATCAGTGGCAAGTGAACAAATACCTTTTCAATAGAGCCTAAGCGTCCCTCGTGGTCCGCATACTTTTTCCAGTACCCATAGCACTAGGGAAATTCAGCTAAAAATGCATCATAGACTTTTTGGATTTTTTGGATGTTACTCTGCAAACAGCAAAGAAGAGAAATGCATTATATGCTGCCCACCAGTTGCATAAAGGGTTCCTTTCAACAGAATAACAAAAACACAATCATCTTAACAAAAACACTAAAAAGTTTGAACCAGAAGATTTGTATTATTCAGGTCCTAGAGGTATCTGGAACTGAACCTGCTGAACATCTGACAAGACTCGGACCTTGTACTTCCAAGCATAGTTATCAAGCCAATAAGGTGACGCAAGGTGTACTCGGGGTCCCTGAGCGCCTAAGCTCTTTAAGCACAGAGGCAGCACCTTCACAATCAGGTGATTTGTGTGTGAGTGGGTGTGTTTTTTTTTTTTTTTTGGGGGGGGGGGGGTGGTTGATACTCAAAGATAGGGAGATAAACAACACTTGTACGGAAGAAGAAGAGAGGACAGGGACACATGCAACCCAAGAAGGGTGAGAGGATAAAGAGAGGAACTCAACCTATACTTCATACTTGCCAAAAAGACTGTGCTTCATTGTCTCAAATGACTCATTGCTGGGGTCATTTGAGAGGATGTAAAGGGTCATGAGGAGTTCAGCATTCGTGCATTTGATTAGTGGGACTCGTTGCCTCATCATGGCCATTGTAGGGAGAGGAGATTATTGTGTCCTCAGGAACTAGGGCTCAGTCATCTCTACAACCCTATTTTATATCAGGACTGGATCCTGATGGACCCAATTTGCCCAGCCCAAAGTAGGGCCTAGTCATCCACACAACCCTATTTTACAATAGGGTTAAATCCCAATGGACCCAATTTGACCCGCCCATGAACCAGCCTAGGCATTGCCTAAGCATACTAGTTGCTAGGCTCACCTTGGCACTGCTTAAATAGGCATGCTTAAGCAGTGCCTAGGCCTGCTTTTTCAAGGCCCAAAATGGCATTCAGCCACCTAAGCCTAGGAAAAAAAAAGCCTTGTGACGCGGGACGACTACCGAAACGGGTCCGAACTAGTGTCACGATCCGAAACCAGCAAATGCAACGTACAGGTACGGCAAATACTCATCGAGAGTCCATGTTTTCATGAAGATAACCACGCAACGCAAATCACACGCAACTCGAGTATCGTCCGCTCATAGTGATAAAATAACAGGACCGGCGTAGTAAGGACTACCGCTAGGCTAGGACAACATCAAACGCAATCAATATGCTCAATTTAATGCCTAGGAACGGATCTTACACTCACAAAGCGGCAGCAAATATCAAATATATATGGCTAGGAATCCTAACTCACTGTCACGGGAGCATTCATGTTCATATAATAAACGAGCAGATCAAAAGGGGACAAAGACCACTCCGAACTAACCGGCCCACTGTCAAGTGGGGTTCCGAATGTGTATGGCGTAGTCGGCGAGCTCGTCAGCATCCACATAACATGTCACGGCTCTGGACGCTAGGAGGGTTGATCGCCTGGATTGCTCTTGGGCTCACAGAGACCTCACCCTCAGATCGGGTTCGGGTCGCGGGTTGCAGGGAAGGGAACCGATGTGGACAGCCCCGTGTGATGGCCGTCAGGCCTGGGTGCAGCAGCCGGTGGCGGCTGGTCCGGTGAGCTGCTGAACCGCAGGGAGGAGAGCTCGCGGAGGCGGGGTCTCCGGAACCTGTGTGCGTTGGCGGAGACGCAGGGAGGATTCTCCGGGGCCTGGCGTGTGGTGAAGCCGGCGGAGGGGAAAGAAACTCGCGGGAGGAGGGGCCTCCGTGGCCTGCGGCGACGGCGGAGCCGCAGGGGTGGTACTCCGGGGGTCTGCGAGCGGTGGAAGTCAGCGGAAGGGGAAGGAAGCTCGCGGGAAGAGGGGCCTCTGGGCCTACGTGCGACGGCGGAGCCGCAGGGATGGTCCTCCGGGCCTGCGAGCGGTGGAAGCCGGCGGAAAGGGGAGGAAGCTCGCGGGAAGAGGGGCCTCTGGGCCTGCGTGCGACGGCGGAGCCGCAGGGATGGTCCTCCGGGCCTGCGAGCGGTGGAAGCCGGCGGAAAGGGGAGGAAGCTCGCGGGAAGAGGGGCCTCTGGGCCTGCGTGCGACGGCGGAGCCGCAGGGATGGTCCTCCGGACCTGCGAGCGGTGGAAGCCGGCGGGAGGGAGGAAACTCGCGGGAGGAGGGGCCTCCGTGGCCTGCGGCGACGGCGGAGCCGCATGGGTGGTCCTCCGGGGCCTGCGAGCGTTGGAAGCCGGCGGGAGGATCCCAGGTAGGCTCCGTCAGGGCTGCGGGAAGGCGTGGGAGCCGTGCGGTTGGCTTCCAGGGGGCGACTCCTCGCTGGGATAGCCGACGGCAGCGCAGAGAGGGAGAGAAGGAAGGCTGTCGTGGAGGGGGAATCACGCAGAGAGGGAGAGGGAGGGAGAAGGAAGACGAGGAGGAAGACAGGAAGGAGATAGCTGCAGGGGGGGAAGATTGGGTCTTCACGCCCATGCACACGCACACATGGCGGCTGCAAACAAATTTCGTCTTTCAAAAATTCTTCAATGCCTCGAAACGAGGTTTACAAGAATATAAATAGAAAAGTTAGCCCTAATGAAGCCCTAATAACCTCAGTGACAAAATTGCCCCTCCCACTACAAAACACTCAAAATTCAAACAGAAAATGCAGAGTAAGTAAATGATGGATAACTGGGCCTCATAATGGGCCTTACAACAGTGTCTAATGCTCCTCAATATAACAAACACATGCCAACACTAGGGAGACCCATCGTCGAGCCACAGAGATGCTGGGTAGGCTGCAGTCGTCCTCCTCCGACGGTACACGCGAGTCGGGTCGAACCGGGTCCTGGCGCGGGTGTCCTCACCACCTTGTCAACTAGGGGATCCTTGGCAATAAGCCTGCCAAGTATTTTGCAGACCACTGACCCCAACAATCAACAACCGTTAGGAAAAAGAAAAAAACTCACACTAAAATGACTAGTCCTGTAGTCCAAAAAAATGCAATCATTCACAAAATCACCACCATTGACTTCGTGTACAACAGAAACAAAAGCAAACTGTGACAATTAAAGTACACCAGTGTCCTCGAGATCTGACTTTGAACAGCATCTAGCCCAATGAATGTACCCTTGATGGCTTGATCATCTCCATATACAACCTTAGAAGCAAGATTCACTCATTTTACTACTCATTCCACTCTCAAAGGCACTCCCACTCACCATTCCAACTCCTGCTCCCAAAGGATTTTTTTTTTAAATTCCCTCTAGCCTTTCTTCTTTTCTTTTTCTGTTCATAACAACCGGAAGGTTTACTCCATGAACACCCTTCTTCACACAATAGTCTCTACAGCTTTCTATACTAACCCACATAGTAAGTAATATACCTGAGAATTGCTACTCCGAACCAACACATCATCTAAGAGATCATCAAGATAGTCAGCTGTCAGCACCCCAACTATCCACCCCTATACACAGGTAAGGAAAAAAAATCTGAATAATCAAACTAGACAAGTTACACAAGATTGGGAGAGGATCAGCCATCTTGCGGCACCCCTCAAGGTAGGATGTAGGTGAACTGGAGCACTCAATGAAAAGCTCACAAGTGGGCTCAACAAAAGCCTCCTCCAGTTGATCAAATTAAGAAACCAGGCGTGAACAAAACCACAAGCTCCATTGATGAACAAGCTGAACAAGCTCCATTAAAGTCTGATTATATTCGTTTGGACAGAATGTAACAACAGGATATTCAGAAAGGGGGCGAAGATGCCTGACAGGGTCTTCTCTTTTGTTAGTGTCAGGGTTAGGGTGTGGGCAAGGACCTTAGTAGAGTGGACAGTTGTAACTCCTTGTTTTGTGTTCTGGAGGAGTCATGTTAAAGTCACACCATCTTGGTATTTTGTATAGGAGGGTCTTTTGTTGTTTGCCCGCTTATTTGTTGTACATGCCCATCTTTATCTTATTTTTCTAATACAAGTGGTATATATATATATCTACATATATATATTTGATTGAAAATTTTTGTTTGCTAGTTCATTCATGTTTGTTTAACAGCTCACTTAAACTCAGTTATATCCTACTTCATAACTAGATTAAATTTTCTTGGCTTGTTTAATAGCTCAAACAAGCTCGTAAACAGCTTTTTATTAATTGCGGTATAGTGGATGTAATATGGAGGGCTTTTTTCAGAGTCTTAGGCAATCATCGAAGCAGCTACAATTCGGTAGGAAGCCTTATGGCAAACTGGAATCGGATGTGTCCCTACCAGCAGGAATTACGTTTATGGGAAACCCTTCTGCTAGCAATGCTATGGGCCATTTGGAGAGAAAGAAATCTCAGAATCTTTAGCAACCAGTTCTCTTGCCCAACAGGGATTTTCGGACATTGTATCCACTTCATACAAGAATGGTCTTTTAGAAGATTTGGGCACAAGATCTCAGATTCTGCAACTTTATCAAAATTTGCTCAATGGAAAAATGTCTTTCTTTGAGGGTTCTGGTGTAAGTTGTAATGGGTTATATTTTCTGGGAAGGGTTTTCTGTTGTTCCTGGGTTTCTTGTATTGTCTACTGTCTTGGTAGACAATTTCTTTGTTTTCCTTCCCCTCTCTTTTACCCTTGTAATCTCTTCTTGATTATCTCAATGAATGAATGCGGCTGTTGCTGCCTTCCAAAAAAAAAAAGTGAACAAATACCAGAGAAGAAGAAAACAACAGTTTTCTTGCTCATTGGGAGCATTTCTCTTTTCTGAACCAGCAGACTTTAACTGCTCATTGGGAGCATTTGTCTTTGCTGAACCAACAGACTTCACAATGATTTCATGCCCATATTGGTGCTATAATATGATGGTGATCAGGGTACCGGACGGCATGTCCACACATGCCAAGGGCATCATGGTTGTACACCACCAGATGAGCAAATGAACCTGTGACTCGATGAGAATGACAAATTCATTTGTCATTTTTGCTATTTTCTTTATTTATGTCATAATCGGAGTATTTTATTTGAGCCAATTTGCTAAATTTAGTAGTTTGAGTCCTATTTGAGACTTTGAGTTAGGATTTTAGTCCTTTCAGTTTAAGCTTTGACTTGGATTTGTTCAATTCTTTTTGGAGTCTGATTCAAGTATGTGATTTTCAGTTCTACTTTGAGCCCAATTGCGAATGTATTATGGGTCTTTATACAAGATGAATTGATAGAGGAGTTGACTTTTTTGGCCAAAATTGAGAAGAGATTGGTTTGGGAATCATTGTGGGTTTACCTCTCTGCAGGGTGTGAAGCCCCATGTGCTCCCGCTTCCCCACACCCTGCATGTCGTGTCATCGCTTTACTCATCTTGTTATTTCTCTGTTTCTTCCTCCGTCTACCTGCACACTCATCAGGGAGTCTGCATGCTACAGTCATTGCAACCTTGCTGGGCATTTTCTGAAGTGGTTCTCCGGGTGTTGCTGTGGCACAGCAACACACTGTCCTCAGTACTTCTTGCCTCTGATTGAACACTGCCAACGGCCGAGCATCCACGTGGAATTATATCAGCCGCTGATAATGCTGCCTTCTGTTTGTTTCTGCCTTCACCCATGTGATATATTTGCAGAATACCTGCACCCAACAGACTTGTGTGTCTCCTCCCCCCCCACGTCTTCTACCAACCATCACACTCATCAACAACTTGCCTCCCATACAAGGACCATGACTTTCTGATTATCCTAAACTAACACCATCCAACCACGTTAACTCTTTGTTCTTGTTTAGTCATGCCTGCTGACTAACTACCCAAACACAATCTGTTTGAAACTTCAAATATTCATCTTATCCACATTAGAATTAGGGAAGCTGGAAATGCATTTGAAGTAGATAAATCTTAAAATCCTCCCATAGCCCCATAATACAAGAATTTCTGTGATAATTTTTCAGGTCCTAAACTGCTTCATTTCTTGACACGGTGTTGAGAACTCCAAGCTGCAATTCGATTACTGTAGATAAACATAAATCACAAATGTTAGTTTGGGCATATTTCCATGAAATAAATGAAAGCAAGAGTGCACGTGAATATTTGTAATAGTAATAGCACATTGCTAGTTTTAATTTTCCACAAACTTCCATCTTTATAACATAACAAATCGTCCATTCATGACTCATCCTGCATCATAATGTCCAACATATTCTGGCGTTTTACTATTCTTTTATAATTTTCTGGGTAAGGAAGGAAGAATATTTCTTACACTGCAGTTATATATCTTCTTACCCCATGGATAGTTTCTTCCTCTTTGTTCAAAACATTTCTTGGATAAATGCTGATCTACTATGTTTGTTCATTCAGGTCCAGAGGGACATAGGGTGTAAAAGTGCTTGGGCTTTTGACATTACAGCAGCTTGTAGTGGGTTTGTTGTAGGATTAGTGACAGCCTCCCGCTTTATTAAAGGTAATATAATGTGGTGTACAGTTTGACTTTGAAGAGCAATTCTGTAATCCTTAACGTTATTGAAAATTTTTCCCACTTTATTTAAGGTAATATAATCTGGAGTACAGTTTTACTTTGAAGAGCAATTCTGTAATCCTTAACGTTATTGAAATTTTTTCTGCAACCACAGGTGGTGGCTATCAGAATGTCCTTGTAATTGGTGCAGATGCTCTTTCACAATATGTAGATTGGACTGATAGAGGGACATGCATTCTCTTTGGTGATGCGGCTGGTGCTGTCTTGGTACAGGTAGTTCTCCTTCATGCCACACTTTGTTTTTAAAATGAGCTACTTGTAACTGTAAGTTTCTATGTTTTCTTGGCAAAAGAAAACTGGCTTGACAAGTAATCTACTTCTGAATGAGCAAGTAATTAGAATGTTTTCTCTTGGTGGTAAGAAGTCGAAACTTACATAAAATTTCTAGATACTTTCTTGATCTCAATCGCGAGTTTCATGACACCACATAAAGGTCGGGCCTGTACCAAACCCAAATACATTTATTTGGCTGGGATCAGTCCTGACGTACTTCTAAAATCCCCAGATCCCGAGCACAGTCCAGCAGGCTGCTCCTTTTTTCTTGTCCTTTTATTTTAATGTCAGCACTGCTGGGCACTGCAGGAGAAAATAATAGGCCCATTATGGTGCTAGAGGATTAACAAGGGCACTTTTATCAAGTAGATTTGAATGGTAGTTTTTTTTTTTTCCGATAGCAGCTTGTTACGATCCTGTCTAAGAATAAACACCATAATATATTTCAATAAAAGTAGAGCCTATATGTTGTTGCAAGGGGATTTTGTGCACCTAGCAACACTCCATAGTTTGATTTGGGCTTCCTTAGGACTTGGGACCTTTATGATAAGGTTGAAGGAAAATTAGCACCTTTGGATAACTAGGGAGGTGTATCAAGCATGCCATGCAAGCTGTTGGGATTAGAAAGTGTGCGACAACAGGATCTTTTAGGCAGCAAAAATGAAGGCCTGTATGCAGTTTCAAACTTGGTCCAAATTTTTGGGGTATGGACAAAGAAAGTTCTTATATATTCATGGTAAGTGGGCCCAAGCTTTTGTTAAATGATCCAACTGTATTGTGCTACTCTGTTGGACAGACTAGGGCTCACTAGTTCCAATTGGAGCTTCGCAGGGATTGTATGTCAGCCAAGGCGTTAGACCGGAGCGCGTCCCTGCAGGTGCAGGTGAATCTTTCAGGTCCAAGTCTAGCTCGTGAAAGTCGAAAACACTCGGTGAATTCGGTGAATAAGGCTTCCCAAGCGACTGAAGATTCGAGCCAAAGTAGGTAACACAAGGGATGGTGAGGGATTGTTTTTTGCTTGCTTTTTCTAATACCTATTCTTATTATAACTATAATGTCATCCACCTAAAATCAGTTACCTGGACAGTTTTGAAGTTTCATTTCCATTATGCATAATAACATTTATTCCAATATTTAGGGCTGCCCACAGTTCGGTTCGATTTTGGAGCAAAATTTTTCAAACCAAACCAAACCAGCATCACATATGAAACCAAACCGAATGGTTTGGTTAAAACCAAAACTTTACTTTTATGTATCATATTAAATGTATATACATCTTTTAGAATTGAAATAAAAATAAAAATATACGTGTTTATATAAAAGTATGTATATGACATAAATATTTATATGTAAATACATATGACACTAAAATATTATGTGTGTATAATACTAATATAAACATATATTTATATCAAATTTGATTTATTCGGCTTTTGGTTCGTTTTTATTAAACCAAACCAGACCGCTATCTGAACCAAACTGAATCACTGGGTTCAGTTCAGTTTTTCGGTTTGAACCAACTTATGCACAGCCCTACCAATATTTATTGGCAATCCATCTCCACTGTCCTAAAATTTCTATCCACTTATATTGCTAATTATTTTCTTAGAGTTTATTCCTGACGTTACATAGTGATGCTATTTCTGTATGGGAGCTCCCCCTCCTCTCCCCCCCCCCCCCAACAAAAAAAAGAAAAGAAGGGACATCTTTAACTTCCTGGTTACACTAGAGAGGGGCAATATAATGAGTAGAGAATGAAATGCCACCTAAATCCTGCCACCTTTATCCTCACATCTTTCAATCATAATTGTCAAGGTTTGCACCTAGGCGATGCCTAGGCACCAGTTAGGCGACGAGGCTTATTTTCAAGGTCTAGGCAATTAAACACCTTGTTGGGCCTCAAAAAAGCACGCCTAGGCACCACTTAGGCACGCTTAGGAGCACCTAGACGCCTAAGCTAGTTCATGGGCCAATCAAATCGGGTCCATTGAGACCCAATCCTAATATAAATAAGGTTATGTGGATGATTGGACCCTAGTTTTGATAGCCCTTCATCTTGTTTTCTTCTTTGTTTCATCTTCCTCATCCTTTTTGGCATTGTCCTTCCTCGGAGAACAAATATCAACATCAACGATGAGGCACCCCTATGCGTTCTCTTACTATGATGGTCACGATGAGACAACAAGCCCCACTTGCCTATGTCCACAGACTTGGAACCCCTCATGGCCGTTAGCATCCTTTCATCCTTCCTAAGTTTTCTATATGCCCATCCTTTCTTCTCTCTTCTCTTCAAGTGTTTGTCTCTTTGTACGTAGCCCCTCGATTATGAAGGTGCTGCCTAGGCGCTGCTTAGGCAGGCGCCTAAGCGCTTAAGCGCTTAGGGACCTCAAGTACGCCTTGGGTTGCCTTGCCGCCTTGACAACTATGCTTTTAATGATCGACTTTTGAAGTTATCTGTTTGTCATGCTGGTGATAATCTAAGCAATAAAAATCACATGTTTGATTTTGTTTTTCCCAGATTCCCATTATAGTCATGTTCCCAAGATTGACAATAAATAGCTCATACTTGGCCGCTTGGATAAGCTTTTGGTCAAGTGATTTGGTTGATCCTGGCCAGTTCTGGTTGATTTCAGTTGATTCTGGGCTGTATGGACTGGAACTTGGCTAATCATGGTATTTGGGCCTCAGCAAATCCAAATTCCAAGCTTGTGAACCCTGTTTTTAACCTTGTTTTACAATTTACCAAAGGCTTCTTTCTGGATGTTGGAGCATCAAGCCCAAAACAGGAAACTGGAAAATACTAACATAGCCAGCTAAACTTTCTGTTTCCAAATATCTAGAGAAGGCCTAAACTTATGTCCTGGAATATCCGTAGACAAATTATACAACGTCTAGCATTCTCTAGCACACTATTTATTTATTTATTCTGAGTTGCTATTCATTCCTCTCATGAAAATAGAACAAAATGTTTCTTTTGTGAGAGTGGAACAAAATATTTCTCTTTTGAAAATGGGCAGTTTGCTTGGACATGTTACTTATATTGCTTGGAGCTATAAAAGACTTTTACTGGTTTATTAAAATTATTTTAGGGATAAAAATTTAAACAAAATTTATTTTGTTCCTCTCAGAACTGAAATCTTGAAAATGTAAATTGAAAGTTTAGAGCGTTCAACTGAAAATAAGAAAGTCTTGTCACCCCCTCAGTAATCTTCCCCATGAAGCTGTGTTTTATAATGGATGTCACCAGAATTGCCACACTTTAAGCTGTGTTGTTGGACATTGTCACTGGGAGAATGGAACAGAGAAGAGGATACCGTCTTGGCAACTGAAGAGTGAAGATGATATTGTCTTGGCAACTGTGGGTTTGAGACCAACATGAGAAAGAGAGAGGAAGGGTTGAGTTGGTCTTATGGAAAATAAGAGGGGAAAATCAAGTAGTCAAATAATCACAGATGCCATGCAATAGAGGAGGACCTGTTTTGAGGAATACAAATGGGCATCTGAGCTTGTTGAACATTCCCAGGGGTTGTAAGTGCACAATAACCATGAAAACTGAGCTATGAGAAAGAAAATTAAATAGATTGACGAAAGAAATAGAGAGAAGAAGGAATCTCAAAGACGGGTGAGTTGTGTGGTGGCTGGTCCTTCATGCAACACTGTGAGCTATTGGGTGGGTGAGGACTAAAGACTCTTCAAAAGGGGGTCTTAGGTTCCTGAGAGAGTAGCTAGCGATAATTTGTGAAAGAGTAAGGGAATGGGCTACAGTTCTTTGTAAAGTGGACGCCCTTAGTTCTTCAATTTTTGCCTTGTTAGGGGGTTAGAGTGTCACACAGAATTTTGGTATGCTTCTTGTATATGGTAGGGGGTTTTGATGGCTGATTTTTTCCTATACTTGTTTGTTTCCTTCTTTTCTTTTAGTAAAACCATTGTTCTGTTCACTTAAAAGAATGAAAGAAAGAGAGAAGTCATGTATTAAAATATTGTGTTAGTGAGGTTATTGATGGGTTCTTGTTGCTTGGATTGGCCCAAAAAGATATCATCTAAACCACAGGAAATGTGGGTCTTATTTCAATTTTCTTGTATGCGGTTGATCATCCTACCCTTAAATGCTGCATAAAGTTGTATGACTTCATATCTCTGATCATGGTCCAAAGGCTCGTTTGAGGCAGGTCTACATGCGAATGTAGTAGAAAGGCTCATTTGAATGACAATGTCATCCTCCTTATTTGTATCTAATCTCTAACTTATCAAACTTGCAGTACTGTCCCCCTTAAAAAAAAATTTAGGCACACATATTATAATTTCCTAATGAACGTATAGCAGACATGTTTAACATGCTTTGTGCTTGCATGAGGAGGGATCTTTTCATGGTTCCATAACAATGATGATGGTACAACAGTTTGACACTTTGACATTTTCAGTGCTTTAAGCTTGCATTATTTAAACATGTTTTGAGATAAATCTGCAGTGCTGTATTTTTGTATTACTTAAATGTTTTTGAAAATGCATCTGCAGTGCTACAAGCTTGCATTATTTAAATGTTGAAATCTTTATTGCCGCCATCATTAAAAGGGAGTTGCAGGCTCATGGCATCTTATGTTGAAGTTGATTGGATTATCCATTCTTGGTGTGTTCATTCAATTTTTGGTTTTCTGAGGAAGGTTGTACCTTAAGCAGCTTTTTTAGTGGGAATGATTGGTAATGGAAGCAAGATGAGAGTGAGGGAGGAAGGAATATTTTCTACTTTACAGTTCAGTTTCTTTAGGAATGGGAGGCAGGAATGGGTAATGGGAGCAAGATGAGAGTGAGGGAGGAAGGAGTATTTTTTAGTTTACAGTTCAGTTTCTTTAGGAATGGGAGGCACGAATGGGTAGCGGGAGCACTTTTGGGAGGGGATGTGATGACAAAAATGAGTGAATCATATCTCTAACTTCGAGACAACGCTTTTAAACACATTGGCCAAAATTAACTTACTTACCGATATGTTTAAATGAATTTTCTTAGCAAGGTATTTTGCCCTTTCCTATGTGACTCATCTTTCTAGTATAATATCTTAGATTTCCTGTATCTTCACAAAATGAGCATTATATATCCTTGCACATTAAGTGATTCAGTAAGTTTCTGTCAATGCTGCTGAAGCAATATCCACTGTTAGATTGTGAATGTTATCCCACTTTTTTCTGCATAAATGTTCACAGGCGTGTACTGGAAACGAGGATGGTTTTCTTGGATTTGACTTGCAAAGTGATGGACAGGGCGAAAGGTAATCCATGACTTAGAGGATTGGGAAAACTTGCCTAGCTGCTGCAATTTTTTATTATTACTTTTAAGTCATTAGATGACCTTGCCAATGCAGACACCTAAATGCTATTATAAAGGATGAGGCTGAGGACCTCTCAAATACAAATGGTGCACCATCATTTCCTCCAAGAAAGCCCTCATATTCTTGCTTACAGATGAATGGCAAGGAAGTTTTTCGTTTTGCTGTCCGGTGTGTGCCGCAGTCTATTGAGGTTGCACTAGATGAGGCTGGCCTTTCATCTTCCAGCATCGATTGGCTTTTGCTGCATCAAGTATGTAATTCTTAATGCAGTTTATTATAAGATTATTATAATGCTCAATCTAACAATGAGTCAATTTGAATTCAGGCAAACCAGAGGATTATAGATGCAGTTGCAAATCGTTTGCAGATCCCATCTCACAAGGTTATTTCAAACTTGGCTAAATACGGGAATACAAGTGCTGCATCCATACCTTTGGCTTTAGATGAAGCCGTTCGAAGTGGCATGGTCCAGGCTGGCAACATCATTGCAACAGCAGGTTTTGGAGCTGGTCTTACATGGGGTTCAGCAATTCTGAGATGGGGATAAAACTTCCACAGATGGCAGTGTGGGTTAAAAATAAAAAAGTATGCTTATTGCCCTTGGGAATCATTTCCCTCTTCACCATCTGCTGGTATACCTAAGGGAATTGCATTGTTCAGGTCTGTTGCTGCATTTTTGTCGGCCTCTATGTTTCTTTTCTTATAATGAAATTTTAGGTAAGTTGGGCAAAAAATCTTCTTTTCCTTTATTCAAGTTATAATGGGAGCACCACCAATCTTTACTGCCCAGGCCTCCTTGTAGCCCTTGTATCTTGATGGTCTGTTGTGAGGAGTTTTCAATTAACAGGTTTAGTTGAGTTTTGCTCAAGTGACAAGGTTTGTAATCAATAATAGGGAGGCAGGAAACTGCCGAAAAGTTTGACGTCTGTTTCAGTACAACTTTTTCAGTGTTGCCTCGGTTGGTTCCATTCATCACATTACAATTCATTTGTTCCCGTCTCCAGAGTTTCCGAAGTAGTGGTGCTTCTTTGCCCAATGTATGCAAATTAAGCCAGCATTTCGATTTCTGACGTCTGGCTTTCTTAGATTTTACAACAGGACGTGTACTTGAAACGAGGGGTATCCAGGCGACTAGATCTTTGAAGCCATGATCTTAAACCACAGAAATTGCTCTCTTTCAGAGACGAATATGTATATAACGTGGGAGGTTTAATTGCCGCAAATTGAAATGTAATTGCTCGAGAAATGTTTACTCTCATACCATGACTCAGTGTTTGGCCAGCTTCCACGAATGATCCAAGGATGTGAGACATGTCGAATTTGGCAGACAAAAATAGATCATTGTATGATGTCTTAATCTTATGGCTCTACATTCTTTTCTCCAACCAAGTTTTTCACCTCGGTGTATGGTACATGTCATGCTCTTGATTCGCTCCAGAGACACCGACTCGTTTCAGTAAATACAGCATCTGGCGGTGGGAACAACTGAAAGCACGCACATAGTGTTGCACATGAAAGAACTATAAGTGAAAAGCCATTAGCATCCGCAGTGAAATTAAATTATTTAAATTTAAAACCATACAAAGTTCAACAGACCGAATAAATTTGTTTAATAACATCTCTTAGATCATCTATTGCATCAATTTCTCAGGACTTTGCTGCATCTGTAGTAAAATTGAAACTGGGAATATATACTACTGGAGAGTGACTCGGTATAGACTCCATACTTCAAAACTCCTGAATCGCTCGAAAAAGTCTACAATAAAGTGAATCCTGTGATACAAATGATATATGCATCTAACTCGTCTGACAAATGATTGCAGAGAAGAGTTAGAAAAGGTGATGTAGTTACCATCCTTCACCTGTCTCTCAGCATCAATGATGCTGCTCTGTGTGTGTGCGTGTGTGTGTGTTTTGTGTGCCTCGTCTCTTTTTTTTTTTGTGGAACTAATTGGCTAGCTATTTACAATGACTTCTAAGTAGACAAAATTCAAATCTCATAAGACTCTGATATTCTCTTAATTTGGGATAGATTCCATCCGCAGACAATCTTTCCACCTTATTCAGATGAATAATCCAGATTTGGAATCATCCATCACTAGGGAAAAATCTCATAAACTACACATACCACGTAAAAAGATTTTTTACGCAGTCAATGTTCTTCAACCCCGTGACCTCCCACTTGGAGAGGTCATTCTTTACCATCTAACCTACAGTCCAATGGTGATGGTGTTTTGTGTGCCTCTAAGATAACCATTTAGAAGGTGCCAAAAAAGTGACCTTTAAAAGCATGTGTAGATACATTTCTTGTAAGTTGCTTTCAGTTTAGATATTTGCATTTTATTTACAGAATTGACAATTGTTTTCATATTATGTTAATAATTTCATTTCAACACAATACTTGTAAAAAAGTCTCTACAGTTAACCTCCGTTCAAGATGCTGCGAACACATGTTATCTTTATTATTTGGACAAAAATACGTGGAAAAGAAAGTCTTTTGCTAGTGTTTTGTGTTAACTAGAGCGACATAGAGTTAAGTAGAGAGACAGATAAATAGAAAAAGAGAGAAACGAGAGTTGAGGAAAGAATAGGAGTGTTTTGAACTTTCGCAATATTGATGAAAAGTTTACCTAAAGTTAGATAAGATATTTTAACAGAATCCTAATGGATAGTGACGACAGTGGTGTTTTGATGCAGTGAGGTTACTAAAAAAAATACAAAAATAAGATCATTAATTCAACAAATAAAATTTTACATAGTATATTTACAAACATCGGTTCAGTTTCTGCTAGACATATTTTGCACAAGTTTAATTAGAAATATTTTTGAACCACCATAAGTTTCAATCCACTTATTCTACGTGGAGGACGTTAAGTAGATTTGACCGACTTTGATAGTCACATTAGTCAACCCCTATCTGACAATCTTATTATTTCTCAAATGTACAAATTTCCAAGAGTCTTTGAATGGAAACCAAAGGAACAAAGTATGACTTCCCAAAACATGCTTTATCTCCGAATGCATAACAAGACTTTTGAAATGAGCATTCAAGCTTCTTTGATATCTACAATCCAAAATATATGAATTTTAAGAGATTAAAAGACTTCTTAAAAAGTCCCCCGTTTGAGTGATTTAAAACGTTGCAAAATTCGTCACATTCTAAACACTAGAATTCGTAAACACCGATTGGAAAGAACCATTCTCACCCATTTTATGGAGAAAGTATTTCTATTTTACTCTCATCTTCAAAACAAAAGAACAAAATCACCCAACTTTCAGATGGTAAGAAATCCAGAAAACTATTCTATTTGTAAATGAGTAATACTTACGCAACGCCCCCAGTACTACACTGCAGAACATTGCAGCAAATATTAAAAAATAATATATATTTTTTAAGTTAGACGTCTGCATGTTCCACTCATTCATACAATCCAAGAAAATCTAAAAAATCAAAAACCAAGTCCTAATGAACAGTAAAAATGCCCCAAGCACAAACAATTTTTTACTTAAAAAATGGATTGTCCTATAAGAAGTTGAATTGTATAGACCTAATATATACTTGGCTTCAAGCTCGCTACTTCAAATGAGCAAAGCTCAAACTTCACCCAGCTCGGCTTGATTGGCTTGCGACCCGACTCGGTATAAAATATATTAATAAAGTTTATATTTAATTATAAATTCTCTAATCAAAATAATCACGATCCAATGGTTCACATACCAAAAGCACCATGCGTCAACTTTAAAAAGTTTGAATGTTGTGACTATAAATGATCTAAAAACCATTTTGACTTTTCGATAAAGGACTAGTGCTGTAGGGCATGGACAATAAGAGACTTTAGTCGCACATCCGATTCTCCATTTTTTATCCCCTCCGCTCCATTTGTTAAATAAGTTGTAGTTTTCTTTCTTTGCCAATCTTGGCCAGACAAAGCAAATAGACCCTACCTTAAAAACTGAACTCTTTTTTGGATAAATAGACCCATCCAAACGACAGAGGTAAGATCTATCTAGACAAACGAGACTTGGCCATGACTCATGGGGCTAAGCTCTATCTAAGCAAAGCAAATAGGCCTTAAGATGTTAAGCTTCACCCAATCATGCTGGCCTAATCACAGCCGCGAAGACACAGCAAACCAGAGATGACACAATCACGTCTAAACTAACTAAATAAAAGAACAAAAAGTTAACAGCATGTAGCCTACCATCATCCGCGTCCACATCTAAGCTGGAAAACTTGACAAGAACCAGAAATCTTACAAGGCAAATAAAAAAGATAACGACCTGTACAGACGTCAATTCAAATCCTCTCACCAAGAGGACCTCTGTTTGTCTCCTCTTATCCTCGCTCCTGACTGTCTTCGAATTTTGCCCAATTTCTCCTTTGGTTACCGTGGGCGTTGCCTTCACAAAATCCATGACAGACATGGCCACATGAGGAAGATGAAATCGAAGGAAAACGTATGCCACACAACACAAAGGGGCTGGTGTTGGTGTCTCTAAGCACCATTCCCTATAGTATGTTCAAGGGAAATTGGTAAATGGCCATGTCCAGAATCAGTTAGGAAACCTGAAATCCCAGAGTCAACAACCAAAGACAGCTCTTGCAAGCTTCCAGTGGTTTCAGGGCTTCTGTATGATGTCTTCCTGTGAATGCTGTCCAACTTTGCAGGCAATCTCTCTTCATTTTTTCCTTTAAGAGAGCTTTCAGCTGACGCACATTCCACTGCTCCAACCAGATCATAGCTGGATGCCTTTTTGTCTTCGTCAACGGCCCTTGGCAACAGCCTACCTGAAATAACATGATCTTCAGTGTTTGCAATCGGTTTAGCAGTTCGAGCAGTGCAGGACTTTGACAACAATCCTCCTGTTCCCACAACTTCTACAGCCTCATTCAAGGGTCTTTTTCCACACAATGTTAGTGTCATGCCTGCAGTAGATTCATCAGTGGGAATAATGTAGGGATTGGATCGCAATCCTGCAGTGTCGCACAATGTTAGTGTCATGCCCGCAGCAGATTCATCAGTGGGAATAATGTAGGGATTGGATCGCAATCCTGCAGTTTCAATGCCTCCTGCACTCCTAGCCAGGCATCCAGGTGATGCCTTCTTGTCATTGCCGTCAAATATTGTGTTTCTTTCTGCACCAATCTTTTCTTCTTCAGTGTCTCTAGATGCTTCTGTGGAATAAAGAATGCAGGTGCCAGATGACGGCTGTCCTACTCCCACAACAGTCCTAAAGAGATTCGTTGGTGAATCATTGGTAATTTCACCACAAGATTCTGTGAAATGTACCTTCACACTAGGATTTTCTTCATTGCTAACCAGGTTGCTTTGTGAATCCTTGGTGTTTTTGCAATCAAGTTCTGCAAAATGCATCCTTGCACTAATATTATCTTCTTGATTGTTCTCGGTAGCTTCATCATGAGTTCGACATTGATTAGATGATAACTCTCCCAGTTTGATTTCATGAGCAGCACTCACCGAAGCTGGACAAACATGTCTCCTGGATAACTCTTCAGAGTTGCAACAGCAGCTTCTGCACTCTCCCGAATACTTTGCTTTATGCCTTCTCTCACTTCCACTGCCATTTCTATGTAATGCATCACCATGACCAATTTTAACAAACAATGAACCTCCATGGAAATGTTCAGATGAGCTCTGCATATCTGGAAACTTGTATTTCTCTCCAGAAGTAATATTAATAATATCAGTTTTGGTATTATCAATGTGTGGTGCACGTGACAAGTTTTCCATTTCCACTTCTTTGCATCCACCAGCATTACATTCATCACCTCCACTGTTGTTGATATCAGCAACAACGAGAGGACCTCCATGGAGATTTTGAGATGATTCTAGCATGTTTAGCAATTTGCCTTTGCCCTCAATGAAAATAGTACCCTCAGAGTTTAATTTCATTGGTTTAGCAACATTACTCTCTGATGCAGGTGATGCTCTCACATTTCCCCTATCTTCACTAACAGTAACTTGCACTGTCTCCATATGTTGCTCCTGGGATGCCCCATGAGCAATATGACTTATGGCGGCTGCATATGTCGCATTCCCAACCCCAACTGCTGTGTCCACACCATCATTAGATTCACCATCATTACCTTTAAGGAATGGCTCTTGAGTTGCTCCCAGCACATGTTGGGCTTCATCAATTTTATTGGACACATGTTCTTCACCAAAAGATGGCCTTAACAACTTCTTTCTCTTGTGCTTAACCAAGGACACCTCACTGTCTCTAACCTCAACCGAGTTGCTTGTTTCTGTTCCACAAGCTACCCTTTGGGCTTCACTCCTCCTCTTGAAATTTAAAAAGGGGAGAATACTGCAATTTTCGGTCCCTTCCTCATTGCATGACTGTTTTCTCTTACACAGGACAGCAGCTTGCGAGTTCAACTGGTCTACATTTTCCACTTGTTTGTCAAAATCCAACATGACCAATTGATCAGAAACTTTGTTCACATTTTTTAAGGATGGAACCAGTTTCATCTTTTTAAAATCAGGAACCTTTGTTCGTTTTTTAAAGTTCGGAATCTCTGCCATCTTGGGCCAATACTTTCGCCTACTTGAGAGGTCTCTGATGAGTTTATCAAGTATGTCCAAGTCTGGCTTGTAAGTCTCTTTTTCTGCACGAGGCTTTTGTATTCCAGACAAACGCAAGAACACACTAGTTCTTCTTTCATGGTTCTCTGAATGAAACTTAGAGCTTATGGCAACAGAGTCATATTCATCATCCCCACTGAAACAATAAGAGCTTGTGGCTTCATCCTGATATTCAGGAGGACCACTGCCATATAGAATTCGTGACGAAGCCTTATGTGGACTGCTACAGAAGGATGATTCTATTATCTCCAAATTGCTTGGTCCATATTCTGAACAGGGAATAATTTCATGAGGTTCAAGTCGGAAATATCTAGGTCCCCTCGAATTGTCATCAGATTGACAAGTTGTAGCACAATGACCATAACCAAGAAGCTCAGTGCCAGCTGAGTTGTGCACAGATGTGGTTACATCAAAATGCAATGTTCTATAGTTCCCCTGATTTGGGGAAGAAATATCAGGAGTATAATGATCATTAAATCCAGGAGATGATCGGTGATAAGAATTTTGGAGATTAGTGATATTCACTCTATTTCGAAGATTCCTAATAGTAGTAGAATCCTGGAGATTAACGATGCCCACTCTCTCTCTATTATCCTCAGATGCTAGGATAGGTAAGCTACAATTAGACTCGTAAACAGGGTAAAATGCATCTTGAGGATTAGAAGAAATGCCCACATTTTGGTAAGCAATTGACATGCTCGGAATGTCTTGATTTGGGTGAGAATGATAACACTGATATCTAGAGAAAGGGTGATTGTCAAAAGAACCACTAAAATAAGAAGCAGGTTCTTTCGTAGGAACATTATCCATGCCTGGGCTTATAAAGGAATTTTTCAGGTGCAAGCCAGGAACCAGTTGATAGAAAGAATTTTCTTCAGAACTGACACGAATATTTCCATTGAAAGCATGCGCACTACGAGAAGTCGAATTAAAAACATCCAGAGGTGCTGGTTGTTCCAAAGGAGAAACTCTTGGGTGTAATGCAGCTTCCATGCTCATGATGGTGCTGTCTGCATTCTGAAGTGATCTCTTATGGTACGGAAACTGATCTAGGTTAGTACCAGGTAAATCAGGATGCATGTTTAAATCTGTATTATTTTCTTTGTTAGGTTTGTATTTTGCAGACCTTAACTTCTGATATTTTTTGTCACCATTCTTCCAGGGATGCCCAGACTCTGGTTTAAATTTACAGCCTTTACTGAAGCTCAGCTTGGAAACAAACAACTGTAATAGCTTGAAGACCTATGATCAAAGGCAAGTGCAGCATATTCAGTAGCTAAGCATCAATAAATATGTAAGCAACTGTTTCCCAGGTGTTACTATAACAGAAAATAAGTTCCAGACCTGTATTTCTGATAGATGGAAGTGGAACTTGTTACGTGCATAGTAATTCTCCTTGATTGCATCATGAAATTCAGCTTCAGTTAAGGGGCGGCAACGCCACATAATCCTGAAACAAACCTGGATCCAGGAGGCATTTCAAAAAAAAATTATCATGATTTTTAATGGATTGATAAACCAAAAACTACACCCTGCAAAACTGGTGAAGTAAATGATAAATCAAAACTGCACCATGCAAAACTGGTGAAGGCACTTTACCTGAGCAGAGAACAGCTTTCCTGATGAGATGAAAGCTGTAGGAATAATATTCATGGCACCATCAGAACTTGCTTCAAACACTCCATACAGCTTTCTTTCCTCATACTCGAATAGAAATAAAATCATCCCAGCTTTAATTTTCTTTACAAACTCTGCCTGAAAAGAAGGTAGACCAAAAAGCTTCCGGCTGAAACATTCTTCCTTTGTTGCACGGTTCGACATGAAAATTGCACCCGTAAGAAAGGAACCATCTCCAAGCAAGATGTTGCTTTTATCAGGCCCCATGAAGGTCCTTGAAACAAACATTAAAACAAAATGATGATATTCAGGACTTAAACGTTGACAAACATACGAGAATAAAGGACGACAATATTCTTTGTAGCAATTCTGATTAGATCCAGGAATACTAACCAAGTTTAAAATTAAGAAAAAAAAAGATGCTTCAGAAAATATACCACAAAAGACCTGCTTGGCATTCCTAATCCCCCAACACAAACTTGGCTTGCAAATAACTTTATATAGTAGCAGAGAGATAAAGACGGCAGTATATGACAAGGAATTGGAATCTTAAGCAATATGGTAAATCTGTGTAAACACCAAATGGCATTGTCTTTTCCATTCACTTTGAAAATCACCTGCAGCTCCCACAATATGCCATTGCCATTAAGATGCACAATATAGGGCCTAGAACTCCAAAAGACTAATATTTTCTCTAATCACAAAGATTCACATGCAAAGCACTGATATGCCTGAAAGACTTCTATAAAACAACTAGCTAACCAACTGATTTTTGGCAGGTGATTAGGAAAGATAACAATAGGGAATTCAAAAGATATGGACAAACTGATTAAAACATAATTTACTATATCATTCTTGAAGTGGGGTGTTAGATATGTCTAGCTTATGGTGATGCATAAACTGCGAACTTGCCATGTTAGTAAATAAAATTAACTTATCCCTCACATATACGAAAAGAAATTCCAGCTTCTATCTTGCTCTCTCCTGTCATTAAGTGCAACTATGTATCTGAGACACGTAGCAACAACATATCACCAACATTATCCCCCATCGACATTCATACAGGCATCACTACAAAACGAAATAACCCTGTCATGGCATCTGGCATCAAGCTATTCCAACAAGGGAGGTGTTGTTTGGGTTGTGTGGGTGCATTGGAGGAGAAAATTCAGGCCCACCAAGGGAACATCATCCAAGTTTGTTTGGCCAATGTTGATCTCCTTAGTACTTTGCCGATTAAAAAGGTTTACTGGGAGAGGGGGGTTAGCCATGAGATCACGCATTTATCAAGATCATGAATTTACTGATGATTGCATTGCCGAACCAGAGGGCAGCCACCAAGATGTGTCTTCGAAGACAGGCACAGGTTCATGAAGGCATCATCCACAATTGCGATCTAATGGGAGGCAATTCCTGTGGTCAAACCTGTCAGACATGAGTGAACAGGGATGAGCTAGAACTAAAAGTGGACCAATTGACCACAATCAGACATTGGGAATATGAATTCATAACTTGGGTTGAAATGCTAGAATATGATAACAAAGACAAGAAACAAAGGGGAATATTTCCTGGTATGTAACAAGGATTGTTAAACTGTGCCAGGTATAAATTGACCAACATGATCAATTTGAATTGGATGTAATAAGACAATTCAAACGAGTCTGGTAGATTTCAAATTGGGTCATAAAATGTTTTAAATGTTAAGAATAACAAAAAAATACAGCAAAATAAGTCATCTAACACGTATCATGCAAGTAAATAGTTCCCATGTTTTGGCAGTTTAACAATACACTATAGTGCCTCAGAAAAGCAGCATAGTCTTAAACCTTTTTTCCTTTGAGATAAGGGTGAAACATAGATTGAGGCAAGCTTCAAAATCCCTTGGATGCTTGCTGAAACAGGACAGTGCAAAGTACATGAAAAGATTGCCCACAAGATCAAGGATGCAGAGGGCAGCAGTGCAAAGGCACCAACCTTGGTACCTCTACACTTACAAAGGAAAAAAAAGGTTTGAATGCACCAGTCACAATTGAAGCAGCCAATAGCAGCAGCACACAGGCACCCACTCTTGAATCTTGATACATCCACACCTAAAAAGTGAAAGAGGAAGGTCTGAATACCCCAGTAGATGACAGCAGGAAGCAGAGGACAGAAGCACACACGTACCTACTCTTGATACCTCTACACTTTAGAAACGAAAGAGGAAGGGTTAAAATTTCCCAGCCAATAACAGACCAAATGATTTGATCTGCGTCAAGCTAGTCAATTCATAGAAAAATGATTCACCCATTTTGTCAATGAACCCGAAAAGTGTTCCTACTCCACATTCCAATTCTCATTGCCCAAAACATGCTCGCAAGAAAATATTTTTTTTCCTGTGGGCTTCTATTTTTAAAATGGCTCATATTTCAGGTAGATGCTTCTAATCACCAAGCAAGGCCAATCATCATGGCAACAAATAGCAAGGTCAAAAATGAATCAATATGGTTGGGCATAAGTAGGGGTGTTCACGGTTTGGTTTGGTTTGGTTTGATTTAGTTTTAGAGAAATTTTAGAGAACCCAAATAAAACCAAACAAACTTTCAAACCAAACCAAACACTTTTGGAACCAAACCGAAATTGGTTCGGTTTCGTTTGGTTTAGCCATCATAATGAGACCTTATCTTTCAAATAAGTCTTCAACAATTTAACAATTTATACAATAAATGAATCATTCTTATAAATAAAGAATCAATATACTATTTGGTTATTCTAATTAACTTCTAATAATTGGTTTATTAGATAATGATGAAAGAAATTAAATTATTTTAAAACAAAAGGTCATATCACTCTTTACACTTCAATTAAAAAAAATAATACATTCTCTACATATAATAGAGGAAGATGTTCTTAATTTAAATAGAAAGGATCATAGTGCTCCATTATACTGCATACTTTTTCAATGATTTTAGTTTAGTATATACAACAACTACTAAATATTTACACTAAATTTATGCCCTTATAAGTAATTCAGTTTGTTCAGTTTGGTTTGATTTATGAAAACAAATTAAACCAAATTTTCTTGTTCGGTTTGGTTTCAACCAAAGCCAAAAAAAATTAGACTTCAAACCGAACCAAACCAAACCGAATGAATAGTTCGGTTTGGTTTTTCAGTTTGAACAAACAGTGAACACCCCTAGGCATAAGAACATATTCAAATTAGAAATGTGAATTTATATTTAAATTCACACATGAATTATATAAATAGCCCATGTATTTTTAGGATTAGGGGCAGTCTTAATGAATCAAATGATTAGAAATTGGCAGCAAGTGTAGAATCAAAGACTAATAAGACGATTCTACTAGAATCTACATGAGACCATCATTATCATCATCATCAAATCCTTATCCCATTTATTTGGGTTGGCTACATGAATTTTGTCCCGCCATTACCATTTTAATCTTATCCAAGGCCATATTTGAGGTTAAACTTAGGAAAATCAAGTCCTTTTTTTTTAGAAGGTGACATAAAGTCACAATTCATTAATTAGTAAGAGAAAATTACATGGAGAAAACCCAAGAAGGCTACACAACCTGAATGGGACATTCCCCCATCCAAGTCCCCATCTCAGCTCAACAAAAATTACATATATTCTGTTTTATCAAAGAAATAAAACAGAAATACAAGGTAAAGGCAACATCAAAGAATCAATCCTCTCCACAGTCCGGTCTTCTCAAAAATAACATCGCACTTCCCATTTAGAATATTAGCAGCTCTTCCCCATTCTTCCACCCATCTAAACGAACTCTTCAGTAGTTCATTAACGCTACTAAATTGGTCACTGAATTTTCTCCTATTTCTCTCACACCAAATTGACCACATCAGAGCCGGACAAATGAGAAACCACACTTGTTTAAGGTCTGTAAATGGACAGACAGCAGCCCAACAGTTTAGAAGATCCAACACCGAAGACTGCTCCACCTAGTTCAGTCCAAACAATCTGCAGAGCGTCTTCCATTGATTAATAATAATGTCACAGCCACAAAATAAATGTTTTTGGTCCTCCTCAAAGACAGCACAAAAAACACATAAAGAACTCCCGGAGAAATGAAACTTCTTGGCCCTCTTTCCCGTAAGAATTATGGACCAAGCAAGCTTCCACAAAAACACCTTAATCTTGTTTGGAAGATAATTGGACCAAATTGAATCCTTCCACCAAACCCTGCAGCCACCATCATCTAACATTCAAACAATGGACTTAACCGAAAACAGCCCATTATTAGTCCACCTCCAAACTCTCTTATCAAGCACCTGTCCAGAAATCCTAACTTCACTGATAAGATTAAACAAAGATAAGAGTTCCTCTGTTTCCACTTCCGTAAGATCCCTTCTCATCATCAAATTAATCTGTCCTGCAGCATTATAAGGTAAAACTTCCTCAACCGAAGCCTCTTTATTATGAGTTATGTTGAACAGATTGCTAAATTGAGAAGACATAATCAGACTAGAACACCATCTATCAATCCAAAATCTTGTATCCCAACCATTACCCACATGGATATCAAAGGAAATGGCCATGAAATCAGCACTCTTAACTATATTCTTCCAAATGGGAGACAAGTTGTAGCTGGTTGAAGGGTAGAGACTCCATTTATTCTCAACATAAAAGTACAAATCGTTTACAATAACAGCCCAGAGAGTACCCGAACAATCCCCCCTTCTCTACAGCCATTTAGCTAACAAGGCTTTATTAAAGATGGCGATTCCACTGAGACCAATACCACCTTGCTCTTTGCTCTTACACACATTTCTCCAATTAATCAAATGAAGTCCTCTCTTCTCCCTTTTTCCTCCAGACCAAAAAAAAGAACTTCTAGTTGATTCAATTATATTTTCAACCGTCCTTGGGATCTTAAAAATAGAAGCATAATAAGTAGCCAATGAAGAGAGAACCGTTTTGGATAAAATCAATCTCCCTCCTCCTGAGAGAAAGCTACCTTTCCACCCTTCCAGCCTACTCTCAAATTTCTTGATTAGGCCATCCCAATCCCTTACCCTAATTGCACCATTCGATAGGGGCAGACCCAGGTATTTGATGGGAAAGTTACCAACTCTGCACTTCAAATAGCTTGCAATTTTCTGTAGTCTTGGCTGTGGCACATTCAATCCAACAATTTCTGACTTCTCAAAATTGATTCTTAGTCCAGTGATAACTTCCACCAACACCAGCAAACTTTTGATATTCCGAATATCCTCATTACTTCCAGCTGTAAACAACAAAGTATCATCTGCAAACTGAAGATGAGATAGATGAATATTGCTTCTACCAATTCTGAATCCCTCAATCAAACCCGTTGAGCTGCGCTATCCCAAAGAGAACTCAAAATCTGACCAACCACCAAAAAAAGAAGAGGTGACATAGGATCACCCCAAGTCCTCTAGAGCTGTTGAAATAACCACACAGCTCTCTATTTATCAACACAAAAAATCTAGAGGAACATATACAGCTCATCACCCATCTTATCCATCTTTCATTAAAACCCACGAGTTCCATAGATTTTTTAAGACAATTCCAATTGATTGTGTCATAGGCCTTCTCAAAATCTAGCTTTAACAAAACCCCTTGCTTTTTTCTATTCTTGTAATGGTAGATTGCTTCATAGGCTGCCATATAGTTATCCAGTATAAATCTTCCTTGCATAAATGCTAACTGATTAATACCTACTAACTTGTGAATCACCTTCTTGAGCCTGGAAGCCAAAATCTTGGTTATGATTTCATAACACCCGTTAAGAACGCTAATAGGACGGAATTCAGTCATTCTTTCAGCACCTTCTTCTTTCGGTATAAGGACAATGTATGTGGAGTTAACAATTTTTATCCTTTCCGAATTGTCATAAAATTCTTGAACAAGATTAACCAAATCTTCTTTAATAGTATCCCAAAAAAATTGGTAAAACCCATCGGGTACCGGGGCTTTATTAGGATCCATGCTAAACACTGCCACTTTAACTTCTTCCTCCAAAAAAGGTACACACAACTCTTCAGCTTCTGAATTTTCAAGCTTAGGGAGTAAGTCAGTTTGAAGATGGGGTCTCAACAAGTAATCTTCTGAGAAAAGATTCTTATAAAAAGCAACAAAACTGCTCTTAATCTCATTAGGATCTTCAATCACAGTCCCATTTTCTCTAATATGGTCAATAGACAAGAATCTTTTCTTAGCACTAGCCACGGCATGGAAAAAAGAAGTATTCTTATCCCCTTCCTTTAACCAATGTTCCTTAGCTCTCTGTCTCCAACGAATTTCCTCTTTTAACAGCTCATCATTGTAAGTCTTCTTAAATTCCTTCAAATAATGCAATTCTTGAGTGGATAAATCAAAGGCCTCACTTTTCAGCTCCAGCTCCTATATGTTAAACTTCAATTTCTGCCTCTCTTCTATTTCCCTCCCAAATTTCTGCTTAGCCCATTGTCTCAAGCATTTCCCGATCCATTTCAGCTTGCCCTGGAAATTATGCACTGCTGAAACCTCCACCGGTGCTTGTTGCCACCAATTACTTACCAAATCTTTGAATCCATCTTCCCTCTGCCACTTGAATTCATATCTGAAAATTATGGGCTTCTTCCTCTTATCATCCACCATGAGTAACAAGGGAATACGTTCAGAAACAGACCTGCAAAGTCCTTTAACCTGTGACAAAGGGAATCTCTTGAACCATTCAACTAAAATCAATAATCTATCAATCCTGGATTGTATGCTGTCCTGCTGAATATTAGACCATGTGTTTTTTCTGTTTGGAATTTCAAGATCCATAAGCTTAACATCCCTAATCCACTGATTAAATGTTTCCATCTCTTTGCTCCATTTCTGTCTACCAAACCTCTCCCAAGGATACCTAACACAGTTAAAATCCCCCAAAACACATCAAGCATCAAGAAATAGAGTGGACAGCCTATAAAGTTCTTGGAAAAAACTTTCCCTCTGCTGATCAGTCACATCAGTGTGAGGACCATATACAGATGTAATGACCCAACATGCAGTGAAGGCCCTTCTATTCTTACAATTAAAGGAAACCGAAATACTGAACTTGCCCACATCACACACCTTGCCGTCAAACTTATTCCCATTCCATAGCACCATCTACCCTCCTCTAACTCCATCTGCAAGATGGATAGCAGCCTCATTAAACACAGTCCCTCTCAATCTTTTTAAAGAGCCACTATCTAAACTGTTCATCTTGGTCTCCTACAAACATATACAGTCTAAGCGAAGGGATCGCACCAAATCTTTCACAGCTCGGGCCTTGAAGTCCCCATTGAGCCCCCTGATATTCCATGAGATTAGTTTCATGATGAACCAGAATGCGTCCCCACTTCCTTAATCTTCTTTCCTCTTAGACTGTCCACAACTTCATTGTTTTTCACAAAATTAGCTTCTCGCTTCCCAATCTTAATTCCTCCACCCGTGCCCTTCCTCTTCATTGAATGTTGCAAGGCGTCATTCCTCCTCAACTTCTTCAGGAAACTTAGAACCATGACCTCCCTTCCAACAAAGGATACTCCAATGCGCTGTCCAAACTGAATAATTTCATTTGTCCAAACCTCTTCGTCAACAAATTGTTTTACTGCCAAAGGCACTTCACTTTCTTCATAAGGCACAATCTGGGCACACTGAGGATCACCCTGTAGTTTGTTCGAACCCTCTCCTACCATAACATGTTGAGTTCCAGCCAGATTAAGTACCACATCTTCATCTTGCAAATTTCCTTTCATGCTTTCATAGATCCCTTCATCCCCTACAAAAGTGATGAGCAACTCCGACTGACCACCACTCAACCCCGGATGCCTATCCACAGTCCCCAGCAGCTCTCGAGCCTCCTGACCATCCACAGAACAAGGGCCATTACAGACCTAAGCCCAAGAGGAAGGATTCCGCCTTCCGCAGATCGAGGAAAAATCCGATTCCGGTACTCTGTTTTCCTGAATTAGAGACGTATCCAGGCTTAGGAGGAGGAAGACGACGGCGCGGTCCCGGTTCAACGACAGACATTTTTTACTACCTCTAACCACATCATTTTAGGTTCTCCCTTAGTTATTCTACCCTCCTTTACTTTAATTTGATCACACATCCTAACCTGTGCTGAACTTGGATGGTGAAGTACATGATCAAACCATCTTAGCATATTTTTCCTAAGCTTATGTCAATTGGAGCTACATCTAAATCACTATGTATATGTTCATTTCAAATTTTATCTTTTCTAAATCACTGTTAGGAAAACTCCATTAAAGATTAGGATGGAAGAGAGTGAGAGAGCGAGAGGAAAAGCGCAGGACCTTAGAGAGCTGTGTCTGGGAGAGGATGGAGGTTGGGAGACTGTCCGTGGTAGAAGGTCTCGAGGTTTGGCCTCAAGATTGCCTCCCACCCCAAGCAGACCTGTGGGGAAGGATGTTTGCATCCGTTGCTTGGAGAAAGGCCACCAGGCTGTTGTCCGTAGGCAAGCTGTTAGATTGTATCCTCTGCAGAGGAGTGGGGCATAGAAGATGGGCTTGCCCTTCCATACCTCATTCCTATTGGAGGAGGGAGTAGGTGACTACTAAGATGGAGAGGTCATTGACGCAGATCCCTTCTGTTGAAAAATCATCCAACCTTGGATGTCTTCTAGGCTAGTGGAGATTATGTGGTCGCCGAAAATTAGAGCAATCAGAGATTCCTTGGATCATTGTGTGGTGGTCTCCTTTGATGTCTTTATGACCAAGAAGCTGGCCTCTGTTGATGGCAAGGAGTTGGTAATGAATATTTTGCAGTCCCATTGGCCAGAAGAGAGCAAGTGGTAGAGCCGTTTGATTGGAAGTGTAACGACTCAACTTACAGACCTCCAGTAAGTGCAACAAAGTAAAAATAAAATAATAAGGGACATAAATAAAAAGAATAATAGGTAGATCATGTCCATCATACAACAGAAATATAAATAACATATCCCAAATAATTACATAAACTAGCTATACCCCGATAGTTTTTCTTTTATGAATTGGAACCATCTTTTCTTTTACTGCATCTTCCGGTGCTAATCTCAGAAAAATATGTTAAATAACTTTTATGAGAATCTATAAATTAAGCTCTCAGTAGGGATTATTTACATCCCTACTGATATCCCGCACTCACCAACCCATTCACTCTTCCTCGCATATGCATGTCATGCAGTTTGCCTTATTGTTAATAGACACAAGTGACAGATAAAAGGGGAACAGTGGATTTAATATGATTTCCTATCTTAAATTCATGATTTAACTCCGACCAAATTTTCATATCTTATTTTTCCCATTTAAACCTTTTTGTTTCACCCTATATCAGTTTTGAGATGTATGTGGCCCTTATGGACTAATGCTTGAACTGATATGAAATGCATGCATCGTGAAACGGCGTGAACCTAATGCGAAAACATTCAACAGAGTAATAACAATCACACATTTTCTTAAATTCTTTCTTTTCAGTGGTAATTTATACTAACATAAAAAATATATAAAAATACTCATTTAAGTCATCATCCTAGGGTCTCAGAATTGAGTCGTTCATTCATTAATCTTTCACCTGATCGGTCGTTTTCTCATAATCTTAACCCGATCAGTCGTAAAATCATAATCTTTTTGAAGTCGTGAGTTTGTAAGACAACTCATCCTTTAACCAGAAGTGACAGGGATAACCCTAACAGACCGTAATGGTGAGTAGGCCATCGCCTGATGCACCTACCACCCCACAGCCTACCTTGCCCAGTCAATCTTCAGAAACCTACCGAAGAGGCTGGAAAAACTAAGTCGGGTCTGCAGTATACTCACTCACTCCTACTGCAACATTCATGCCCCAGCCTATCAACGCATTCAAGAAGAATCTTCGTCCTCTGTCCGCCGAGGTCCTGAATGGACTCTGGTACCTTAACCAAAGGTGGAATGCTCCATGCCTTGGACATATCTATTAAGGAGGTCCCAAACCTAAGATGCTCCATGCCTCGGACATATCTATTAGGGAGCTTTAATCTACTGAGGTCCTAAACCTGGGATGCTCCATGCCTTGAACATATTTATTAGGGTAATCCACCGAGGTCCCAAATATGGGATGCTCCATGCCTCAGACAAATTTATTAGAGAGCTTTTCGTACGCTTCCTTAACCTCGGGAAATGTAACATTGTCTTGCTAGCAATGATGTCTTTCTTTTCTTATAAAAAGACAAATCATCGTAGAAACTATCGGTCACTAATAAGAATTCATCATCATTATAAAAGACCTCCACACCTTTGTTTCATATTCAACATCATAATAGGCTTCCATTTATTTTCATCATCATAAAGGTTTCCATGCCTTCTTTTGTTTCTTTCCATAACATTATTTCTATTCCCCTCCCATGAGGCCATTATTATCGTGAAATTATTTCATAATCATTATTCCTCATTTTTAGTGTCATCATAACCTTGAAGTCTTCCTTAATCTTTATTTTCTATAATATTCTATATTATGTACATACATATATATGTTCATCATATATTATAACTTTAAATAGCTTTCAAGTCTTTTCTTCCTTCATAGCTCACAAGAGCTTAGATGGACTCGATCCATGTTCTTGTTCATTATTTTCCTTAATAAGAATTTTCCACATGTTGTGTCATAATTGAATGCATAAACATCTTGGGTTCATTATACCTTGCAATTCTCATGTCAAACATTGAACATGCATGCTTTTAACAGTAAATTATCAAAATTACAAACTAAACCATGCAGGAAACCATGCTTGAAATTCATGCCATGATATATATAAACATACAGTCTTATACTATAATAATTCTTTTATGGCCATCTTTTATTAAGTGTTTAATCCGACGAAATTTCCTAATAGAAACATATAATTTCCCCTTTATTCAAACTTTTAGAAAACCCAAAATAAAGAGACACAGTAGGTTCTTAGGAGAGAAATCCAATCGCCGAACTGCCGCCAAACCGCCTCCGGTTGCCGCCAAGCCGCCACCGGATCCACGTCGGCCGCCGCCACTAGCCCCTCTTCTCTTCTTCTTTCACTCTCTCTCTCTCTCTCTCTCTCTCTCTCCCTCCCTAACCTGCCCCCCTTACCCTCCTTTTATAGAAGGAGAAGGGCAGTGGGAGGGTTCTAGGGAGAGGAAGAGTGTGGTGGTGGTGGTGACATGTGGCAAGAGGAGGAAGAAGAGGATGTGGTAGAAGGGGTGAGGTAGAAAGGGGGGAAAAGGAGTGGTGGAGAGAGGGGATAAGTGGAGGGGAAAGAAGGGAGGAGAAGGTTGTGAGAGAGGGCGAGGTGGCGCCCTCATCATTACTTTAAGATGAAACATAATGACGAGGGGTTTCCTAATGGTTAAGAAATCTTTATTCCGCCCTTTCTTTTAAAACAATTATATATATACCCATACTTATAACTTTTTGAAGCTTTAAAATCCTCTTTTCGACGAAGGGTACTTTTTGGGAACTTGACAAATTTCACTTTAAGACCCTATAAAAATAATCAATCGCAGTATAAATCCTAAACTTTTAATAATTGTATTTATATTTTTTAGGCATTTATAATTATGTCTTTAAATTTTTGTAGGGTCTTACATCCTTCTCTCCTTATAAAAATTTCATCTTCGAAATTTCACGTCAATCATAAAATTACAATCTTAAAGCATACAATGAAATCGATCTTCGTCTCATCTTCCTAATTCCATGTGGCTCTGTTGATGGTACAATGCTGCCAGTCCACTTTTACAAAGGAGATCATATTGTTTTTCAAAATTTATCCTCCACGATCCACCGTGCTTCTACTGTGCTACTCTGAAACATATATTTTTATCTTTGAGATTTATCTTTTCATATATCAGTTTCATAAAAAATCTTGCTTCTTTAGATGTCATGCAACAAAATGATGTCATTATTCAATCCACAAATGCGAATGACAGTGAATTCAACAGAAATCCGTTTTGTAAATCCATCGGTAGGCAGGACTCAAAATGTTGTCTCAGTTTGTAATCCCGGCCGTACTTACTTAGCACAACAAGTCTTATCATTGCCAAAAATGCCGGCACGTCGCCCTTATGGCTGCTATAGAGGATTTGACTACATGGTGTGGCAGCACCGTACACCAAACCTTTCAATCGTATCATTTGGGTTTCATGCAAAACATGCAATTTGAGAGACGAATAGGAATTCTACTGCTACTGTGCTGGCCACACCATGTAGTCTTAACTTTCAGGTGGAATGGATCCTATTGCTATTATCCCAATTGTTCCTTACATCAGTCCATTGTCAGTGAGCTTTTCAGTTGAGGAGGAGACATGGTCTGAAGAAATCTTACAATTTGGGAGACGAATAGGAGTTTCCTTCCAAGGGCAGGAGGACGTGGTGATCAATTTATTTAAGAGACTGAGAAGGAATGATGCCCTTCACAACTCTGCAAAAGGGTTGGGAGAAGGGATTAAAACTGGGAAAAGGGAGGCTAATTTTGTGAAAAATAATGAAGTTATCATGAATCTTTCACCTGGAATGTTAGAGGGCCTAGTGGGGAGATCAAAATGAGAGCTGTTAAGGATTTGGTTCTTTCTTTGCATGTGGATTGCATATGTTTGCAGGAGACCAAAATGAAAAATATAGATGATCAAACTCTGAGAAGATTGGGTGGTTTCATTCTTAACAAGGCTGCAGTCTTTTTCTGCTGACAGGTTGAAGGGTGGTCAGATGATACTTTGGAATGATCAGAAATTTAAGGTGCTATCAGTGATGAGGGACTTTTTACAATTTCGGTTACCTTCTCTTCTAGATACAAGTCCTCCAATTCCAACTGGGTAGTTATTTCAGTCTATGGGCCACATATTGAACAGCAAAGAGAGTTCTTCTTCCAAGAATTATACAGACTTCATGATAAGTTCTCTGGTGCTTAGTGCGTTGTGGGTGACTTTAACTGTGTTAGATACCCGTGGGAAAGATCAGGAGTGCAGAAATGGGGAAGGGAGATGGAAGGGCTTAACCAGTGGATTAGGGAAATCCCTAACAGAAAGTACACGTGGTCAAATTTACAGCACTTCAGTATCCAATCAAGAATTGATAGAATTTTAATTTCGTTAGATTGGTTCTTGCGGCATCCTTATACGCATATTAAGGGTCTGAACAGATTGGTCTCAGACCATATCCCATTGCATAGGATGTTGGAAGACATGAAGAATAAGATTCAAATGTCCAGATATGAGTTAGCTTGGCAGAAAATAGCTGGATTTAAGGATATGATTAGTAAATGGTGGATTAAAGCACAAACAGTTGATTTTAAATCTGCATCTTATATGTTTTAGTCAAAACTAAAATGGATCGGAAGATGTTTGAAGCAATGTGCAAAGCAATCTTTTGGGAGGGGCAAGGAGGGCAGACAGGCCTTGAGACAGAAGATTAAGGAGCTGGAAATCAAAAGTGAGAATAGTATTTTATCATCTCAAGAGGAGCAGGCCTTAAAAGACTACAAGAAGTTGTATAATGAGGGGCTATTGCAAGCTGAAATCAATGGAGGCAAAGAGACAAGGAACATTGGCTGAAAGAGGGTGACAAGAATTCTTTCTTTTTCCATGTTGTGGCCTGTGCTAAGAGGAGAGTTATGACAATAGAGCATATCCAGGAAGATGATGGTTTGATTGAGGATCTGAATGAAGTCAAGGTCAAGTTTGTCACTTTCTATGAGCAGTTGTTCAAAGAGGATAGCAGTTGATGGCTTTAGCACTGGGAGAAGATGTATTCACCTCTCACATCTTCAATTTGCTGATGACACACTACTGTTTTCTTCAGGAAGGGAGGATGCTATTTAGAACATTCAGGAGCTGTTCATGTTTGTGGAAATAATTACTGCTTTGAAAATAAATTATGAAAAGACAGAGGCTGTGTGGATTAATGTGACACAGGACAGGCTGAGGGGGTTTGCTAGGAATTTTCAGTGTAAGTACTCTGAATTCCCTATTAAATATCTTGGACTACCCTTGACTGATGGGACAATCAGGATAAGAGATTGGGACGTTTTGATCAGAAAGTTTGAAAACAGATTGGAAGGGTGGAAGGTGAAATTTCTCTCAGCCGGGGGGAGATGGGTCCTCTCTAGATCTGTTCTAGCCTCTTTAGCAATCTATATGTTTCCATTTTTTAGATTCCGAAGGTAGTGGAAAGAATCACTGAAGAAACTAGAAGCTTATTTTTCTGGTTGGGAGGGAGAAGGGGGAAAAAAAGCTTTCATCTCACCAAATGGGAGAATGTGTGTAAGGCAATGGAGCAAGGAGGAGTTGGTCTACCAAGATTGCTACTTTCAATAAAGCCATGCTAGCTAAATGGCTTTGGAGGTTGGGCGAAGCCTCAGAAGCCTTGTGGGCTGCACTGGTTAAGGAAAAATACTTCTCTCACTGCACCAATTGGAGTCTTTCTCCTTCATCTATGTACAACATGTCACCTATTTGCAAGAGCATTGTGAAGACTGCAGATATCCTAGCTATATCCTCTGAATATCAGTTGAGAAATGGTTGTAGTATTCTGTTTTGGAAGGACAAATGGTATTCCAATACACCCTTGGCCTTGGAATTTAGTAATCTGTTCTCCATTCTTGTCAACCAGGATGATTCAGTGGCAGAGGTTTTATCTTCTACAGCACAGGACAGGTGCATATTACCCTAAGAAGGGATCCTACTAAGGTGGAATTTGAGGAGCTCATTGCCTTATTTGCTTTACTTGATAGATGTAAGATTACTAGTGTAGAGCATGATAAAAGGATTTGGAGATGGAACAGTAAAGGAACATTTTCTGTTAACTCCCTAGTGAAATTTATAGATGATGTGGGCTGTAGAGTGTGGTGGAAGGATTTAGTATGGTCCAAGGTGCTTTCCAACAAGATCAAGTTGTTTCTCTGGAAGATTGCTTGGTGTAGACTACTTACAGGACAGAGGATCAAGAGGATGCATATTGCTGTTTATACAAAATGCTGCTTTTGTGCTCTGTTTGAGGAAGATCAGAATCACTTATTTTATGACTGTGGAATATTTAAAATTCAGTGGAAGGTGCTCTGTACTTTGTTTGGTATTTCATGGGAGGATCATTCTTCAGTAATGGATATGATCAGATGGTGTGTTTAGTATGCCCTTTCCCGGGTAATAAAAAACTTTGGTTTTTGTTTTGTCCTGCACTTTCATGGGCAGTCTGGTGTGAAAGAAACAGAAGAAGATTCAGTGAAAGTTACAGCAGTGTTTGTGATCTTCTGTAGAGTGCACTCAGATGGGCTGAAGATTGGGCCAGAGCAGCTGATTTACTGAATGAGGAAAGCATACAGTTATTAGAGGCTGTTAGACCATGGAGGATTTTTTTTTCTTTGAGTTTTGATTACATTGTTTTATCAGTGTGGGCTTGTATTTACTCAATTCTGCCGCACTAGGCCTTACAATGGAGGATGTGTTCCCGTGAAGGCTGCGTTTTCTTTCTCTGTACTCCTCTATCCTTCATGAATGAATTGTGATTAATGTCACCTTTAAAAAAAAAAAAAAAAAAAACTTTCTACACATCCATCTCAAAATCCTTATCTCTACAATGCACAGTTTTTGTCATATTCTTTTCTCACAACCCAAGATCATAAAGGACTCCAAATGTACTTCTCCACTTCACCAACCTGACTTTAGTATGTGCAACATCCTATTAGATCTCTCCATTGTCTTGAATAATAGATCCTAAATATCAAACATTGCAACTTTTAAAATAACTTGATCCTCAATTATAATCAAATCCTCTGGGTCAAACCTCGCATTAGTGAAATTATATTTTATATAGTCTGACATAATTCGACTAATTCTAAAACATTTAGATTCCAAAGCATCCCTCTACCATTTTGACTTATCATTTAGACTCTCATCACTCTCATCAATTAGAACAATACCATATGCAAATGATATACACCAAGAGACACCCTCATGCAAATGTCTAGTCACTTCAACTATAGTCTATAACTAAAGTAAATGGATAAAGATTTAGTGTCAACTCTTCTTATAATTATATAATAATAGTAACAGGAGACTCAAATGTCTCTCTAGCAATAGTCCCCATGCTACTAAAAGCCCTTTCATGCATTCACTTAAACCACATCAATATATCCTTTAGAGACTGATTTATTATCTAAAAGTGGCTTCCAACTAAAAGTTTTGCCAACCATGCCCTAAGTCTTTCCACATCATCAAGCGTACAAGCCATTTTAATAAACTCGGAGATAATAGATCTGTGATAGAGGCAAATTGCCTGGAAACATAGGATTTTCTTCCACATTATCCACTCCATCAATAGCCATCTAGACTAATCAAGAAATTTCTCTGGTGCATAAATCTTTTCTTCCTTTCTCTTTCCTCTTTTTCCCCACGTTGGTAAAGGAAGAAATAGCAATTTAGCTACCAAATGATAAGTACAATAGAACACATCATTTATCAACTTCGAAATGTATTGAAAAAAATCTCCATCAACACCATAATAAGATCAGACCTGGGGCACTCACTGCGAAATGAAAGTTAAATCTTCATGTTAATAAATGCCCATGCGCGCTTGCCCACTTGTGATCCCTTCGCCAGCTTCATGGAGAGCATTAGAACCGCATGCTACATATGTAATGAGAAGAAAGAAAGCCTTGATAACTTATTGCCTATTCTCAGTCGATCTGGAGTTTACTCTTCCAAAGAACAGGATTTGCATGGAACACTCCAGCTAGCATAGTGGGTTTGCCTGTGGAGTGGAGAAGAATGAGGACTCCCGGAAGGGACAAGTGACTATGGTTCGTGGTGCTTTAGGCTAGCCTCCACGTGCTTTGTTAGGGGAGAAGAACTTTTACATTTTGGACAGCAGAGTGGCGTGTGTCAATTGTGGGGGATCACGTTTGGAAATGAACCAAGATGTTGGGAGAGGATGCTAATAGTTCTACTACTTTGTCTAGCCTTCATGGATAACTTAGCCACACCAACTTGGTGTAGGTATTGTATATCATGGCCCCTTTTCTGGTTTACTTTGTAATTGGTGGGGAACTTATGTATTTGTTGGGGGGAAATTTTTGGCAGAGTATACATACTTGGTGCAACCTTCTTTGGGTTTGTTTTGTAATTTCAAGGGCTTGTTTGGGACCGGCATACCTTTTCTTTTCACACACATAAATTTTCCTTCTGCTTTTAATGAACACATGGTACCCAACAATTTCAGAAAGCAAAAGTCCCACGATAAGATCAAAAGAGATTGCTACTACTTTAAAATATTAGAAAAACATAATTTTAGAAGTTAAAAAAGTCCTCTGAAAACACAGCATCTGGAACACACTTCTTTAACAGTATTTGTGTTTAAGAAGGAGGCATGCTGTAGTTTCCCCTAAAGTGGAAGTACGCTGTTCAAAGTTAGCATGCTGTAGTTTCCCCTAAAGAGGAAGTACGCTGTTCAAAGTTAGCAGCAAACAAGTAACATAATAATCATCACTTTGGACAATACAAAACGAAAGTATGTAAAACAATGTGCTCATGACCATGTCATTCATAGATTTAACAACTTCATTAGTACTTGATGCGCCAAGAGATGACCAGAATTTCTTATCTATTTCATGACTTATATCCGTCTATGCCAACTAAATTCTAAGTGGTTAAAAAATTTATTGCTCCTCTAAAATAGGTTACTCGGCTCATCAAAAACAACCGTATTAGCCTTCTCCTCTTTGGAATGGCAAGTAAGAGTCAATAACCACTTGCGCATGTCCTTGCAATATCCGACCGCACACCAAAAATACGCATGTAGCAGAAACGATCTCATCTCGACAAATATTTATCCATCGAGGGAACACCCGGTATATAATTTACACGTGCAAGGACACACAAAAGTCAGGATCAAAACAATCAAAATAAATGGCTGGAGAACCAAGCAATGGACGACAAGATGAAGTGAACAGGAAAAGCCCCCTTCTCGGATCGTGAAGCCGTAATGTCCCTTCTGTTGTTTCGGAATCACTGCCTACTTGCCTAGTGCATGCATCCCAACAAACAAAAAAGAAAGGAACCAAAAAAAACCTAACCGATCAAAACCATCTTCCCGTTCATCCAGTTCAAACAACGCACAACCATTAAAAACCGGGAAAAAAAATAGAAGAATAACACAAACGAGGGGATAAAAAAAGAAAAAGTGAACACAAACCACGATGGCACTCTCATCCGATCGCAGGCGGTTGAAACCCCACAAAAAGAAAAGAATACGAGCAACAACAACCATGTACCACCACCATGCGATAAACGGAAACTTCACAGCACCAAACACTTGTTCGACGCGCTCTGCACATGAAGCAGAAGCAGAAGCAGAAGAGGAAGAAGAAGATACCAGAGAGAAGCGGCGCGGCCTCCGCGAGCGTGGATATGGCGAAGGATGGAGAAGGAGGAGAAGACGAACGGCTTCGGCAAACGCTTGTCACTCTCTCGGAGATATATTACAAGGATGCCATCCAGGGATGACTTTGATCGGAGAATAGGAGAAAAATAAGAAAGAATAAAGGAAGAATAAGTTTAATTTAATTTTGACAAGCGGAATGATTTATACCGGTGCAGAATAGTTTATTCGGAAAATAAATAGAATAAGTAATTCGACTTTAGACTCAAGAATTGTTTATCCTTCTTATTCTGTTAGTGGGTTCCACAGAATTATCAAAGCTAAGCACCCCTTATTCTAGTATACGTTATTCCGGATAAATAATTTCAGAGTAATCTATTCTGCAATCAAATTGAGGATATGGAACGGGCGGTGATCGTACCGGCGTCGCTGGCATAGGTGGCGCCACTTTTTGAGGTTTGCATACTCGAAAAGTCGGATTGACTCGAATCTCTCATGATCCGATACAAGTCAGGTCGAATTGTGTCGACTCGGCCGAGTAGCATATAAAAGTTCTTCTAAATTGTACATGCTCGGTCGAGTTGCACCAAATATGGTTTGCCGTACAGGATCGTCTCGTGCCGACTCAGACGACTCGTACCGTATCAAGATGAATCTGAGTCAATGCGACTCGATCAAATATGTGCGATTTAGAAGAACTTTTCCATGCGACTCGGCAAAGTCGACACGAGCCGATCCGACTCGTACCAATCATGGGAGATCCAAATCAATCTGACTCTTCGAGTCAAACTTTGGAAGACTTAGGCCACATATTTTGGTGCCGTGTGGCGGTAAGTGGAAAGAGTCTGATAGATTTAAATCCAAATTAACAGTTCCTCCAAGTCTAATAATATAACGCGGACAAAATAATACCAAATAAAAAATAATAATAGAAGTGTGTTCCTCTTTTTTAGCATGTGTCAATTCAAAAATAATGTTACCTATTCCAATGTGGTATTGCAGTAAGCACAAGGAAAAAATTAAAAAAATAAGTTGGCTCTTACATGTCATGCATGGTCGCATAACTCGATCTCTTATCTGATGACCTAAAAAGTTCTAAAAAATACAAATTTGAGACCTAGTGAACATTAAAAAATATCTTTAATGGGTCAAATCCAATAAGAACTTTTGAATTTTTTTTAGATTTTTTTTGGGTTGTTGGATCAGTGATATGAGTGCTATGTAAGACATGTGGAAGCCGACTTAAAAAAACTTCAAAAAAGAAATTTTGTTCTTTTGCCTAATACAATGCCCATTACATTAAAAGAAAACATTGCAACAAATATTACTTGTCCATTCGTTGATATGACGTACGAAAACTTGAATTGAATGGTCTCAAACTCGATAATTTTTTTTATCTATTGTAGATGATTGAACGACAACGATTGGCATTGAAACACTCTCAAAATGTTCCTGTTGAGATTTAGGCTCGAGAAATGAATCCATTGTCTTAAGCTCTGTGGATATAATCCAGTTGAACTCAAATTTATGGAATGTTTTGAAGTTTTTGTCTAGCATATGAAGAAGGAATACTGTATCTTAAAAGTTATTTATATAACTTTTGATTTTCTAAATACTCTAAATTAGCATTTTCTAGATCTATCAGAAAAATGACACTACAAGTGAAGAATTGATTAATGGAGTCATTTAAACTTACTTTGATTTTCTCATACTTAAATACTTTTTGTGTTGTTGTGAAATCTATACGAGTAATTTACAAATATTTTCATAAGATGTGTCAAACTCACTTTCCCCACTAGGCAAGTTCTATACTGAAAGTTAGCCGTACAGTATACAGTTAATAGAAGACTAGGAGTAACAGTAACATGCGGCCTTAACATATGTAACTTCTAAAAGGCAAACAAAAATGAATGAGTTCTTCGAGAAAACTAGGATATAGAGTGCACAAGAAAATCTTGGATCATTATTTTACTATTTTTCTTGCACTTTTGAGTTTTGATGATAGATTGCTTTATTTACTTTGCTTTCTACTTGTATAATTGAGAAATTAAAGCAAAAAGTTATACCGATAGGGTCGTCTCACACCGTGTGGCGTCGTGGACACCGCTCCACTCTAATGGAGCCACCCGGGTTCGACCCCCCACGGGGGTCTTTTTCGGGAGCGGGTACTTTCTTCACCCTGCACTTTCCTCCACTCGTAGCACCGAGTTTGAACATGGGTCTCTCAGTTGGGTATCCCCCCCTATTACCTCATAGTTACGTCAACCTTCTAAAAAAATAAAAATAATGGAGTCGCAAAAGTTTGACTTGCATGTACAGTAGCTATCATAATTTTAAATGATTTCAGACACATGACATAGTACATTGTGATGTTTTCTTATGTTACATAATTTTGCAAATGCAACCACTCTTTAGGCTCGTGTTAAATTCAGTTTTTCTCTGCAATAGGATTATAGTATTAGACCAAAAGATGTAATTGGCTAATTTAGCCATCTTTTTAGACCTTGAATAACTTTCCATTTGTTCGCAAAGGGAAGAATATGGCCCCATATTGTTAGAATAAAGTCAATTCTGATTTGATCGGAAGAATTGATTATTTCATGTCAAAAATATTTATTATTAAAATTAGGTAAATAAATAATTATATTCTACACCAAAAAAAGTTGGTATTATGTATTAGATTCCGCCCCTTATCAAAGTGAAATCTTCAGTATTGTAGAATAAACAATTCAAATCATAACCCATACTCCTATCAAAGCTGGGATCATGATTGCTTCCATACTGCCTCAGTAATAATTTCACACATTCTTTGAAGCAATCACATAAAACATTCATATTTTGAATGTCACACTCTATGCCCGTGATTCAGTCATATTTAATGAGCCTATTCCAAATAAAAAAATCACGAAATTGTTTTTCATTGTGATAGTCAATTTATTAATCCAAGTTGCTTGTTTCATTGTGCCTTTTTCTCATCCCTCCAGACTGATCTATCTCTAAACATCCCTCTGATTAAGTTCTCAACTCTATCATCTGATCCACGTTGGGTTGTTCACTATTTAGTTTGATTTGATTTTATGAAAATTTTATTAAACCAAACCAACTCAAGGTACACTTGAAAAACTAACCAAAGTCAAAATTATTTTCAAATCATATTAGGTCAAAACAAGCAACAGGACTTCAGGTTATCTTGTTTTGTAATTTAATTTGGGTTTTCTTTTAGATGCCTAAACTATGTGGATCCATTTTCCAAACATAGACTTATGATCTGCACATTAGCAGTTAGCACACGTATTGAAACAGCCTCAGTCATTGAAACACGGCGTATTAATATTTAGGTTATAATACTTTTAGTATATTAAATTAATTAAGAGGAATAATTTTAGATTTGATTGTTCCCACATGAGAATGCCATTGCAAACACACGCACTCTTTTTTTTCTGAGTTATTTTTTATAAACACATATTTTTCCTTCTAACACTCTATTTTTTCTCATTTTTCGCATTTTTCAGCAGTGTAATATAAATGTACTATTTTTTCAAAAAGTCACGATGCAATCACTCTTTTTCATCTTAATGCATTTTTTCATGAACAAATCTGATTTATTGAAGGAAACTTTAAAATCTTCATAAATCTAAAAAGTAGCGATTTAATTATATATTATTTTCAAGAAAATTATACCTTTCTAAAGAAAACTTGCTCATTTTTATAATATCTATATTTAAAATATTATATTATATTTAATATATTAAAAATTAATATATTTTTATTTATTTCATGATGTTTTTTTTTCGACTTAAATTTTTTTCCCGGAGTCCATTTTTTCCCCGACTCGATGTCAGGAAAAAAAAAATCTTGTTCCTGTGACGAAACGGAATCGGCTCTATCATCAGTTTGTCCCCCATAACGGTTCTACCCCCTCGCCACCGAGTCACCGACACAGGTTTGTACCGTTACGTCATCTGGGTCTCCGCTCCCCACCGAAAGCCCTAAAAGGGCGCCAGAGAGAGAGAGAGAGAGTGTGGTCTTCTCCCCCCTTTGGCCATCGTCAATGGCGTCCACCATTGTGGAGGTGGACCTCTACGTCGACGTCCCAGAAGAAGTCGAGGAATTGGAGTACGAGGAAGAAGGAAACGACGAGGAATCCCAGGGCGAAGAGGAGGAAGAAGAGGAAGAGGAGGAGGAAGACGGCGACGAAGACTACGTTCCTCCGGGCCCCGATGATGCGAATGCCCGTTCACCAATTGTGGTCTCGCTCGGTGGGCGTACGCAGGCGGGAGTGGCGGAGGCGGGAGGTGCGTCGGAAAGGGCGGGGGGCGAAGCCCCGAGTGTCGCGGAGGAGCCAGAGACCGAGCGGCGGCGAGCGGGGACTGGAGAGGGCGGAAGAGGGGAGGAGGGCGCGTCGGTGCGCGGCGACACGGACATGTCCACCCCCAATTGCCCTATCTGTATGGAGCGGTGGACGTGCCAAGGTGTTCATCGCGTCTGGTGAGTGTTTCTTTCCTTATGGGTGTAGATTTCTCGACGTATAGACAATGAGGAGCGAAGAATAGCGCCCAGTATGTTATTTCTTAGAGAACAGTCTCCTTTAAATTCGATTGTGAAATGTGGATTTCGTTTGGCGCGAAATACCTTAAGATAAAGGTTTTGAAATGACCAGTTATGAAACCGGGAAAGCAAAATCTCTGGTTTTCAAATAATCGGTTATGGTTTTCAGTAGTTTTAGACTGAACCTAAATTTGGATAAAAGAGTACCATACAAGCCAATATGATTTTAAAAGCCCAGCAATTCATGGCACTGCAAATGCAGGGAGAACACCGTGAAACAATCCATGGCATCCCAAATATAAGGAAAACGCTGTTTTACAGTATTTTTGCCACATTTTGTGGCATTTTATGGCACACCAAATGGCCCCTTAGGGAGATTGGAATAGTATTGATGAAGCTGCTCGACTGATGTTTCAAGGAAAGGATTGTATAGGGCTTACACGCTACGTAGGATTCTAGGAGACAGGAAAAACATAAGAAGAGGTCCTCAGTAAGAATCCAATCACAAATCATCATGGCCTCATGGAAATACATGAAAAAATTGCTTGAAATCTACAGTTAGCCTTGCTAATTGCTACCCTGCAAGCCCAAGGATGATGACTATGGTAACGATGAAGAATCACGGGATAGTTTAGAAGTTCTTGTTTACAGTCTGAGAGTTGCCACTGCCAAGCCACATATTTAGGGTTCTATGTGTTATTCCTAATTTCAGTTGTCTCTTCAAAAAAAAAAAGAAAAAGAAAGAAAAAAAGAGACTTGGGATGGCCTATATATAAATGATGCATTTTTATTATCATTAGGAAAGTCTATCAATATTCCTCAAACGACTAGTATTATGGCTCTTTTGAAGCTTTGATACGTAAAGTTGGAGCTAAAATCAGTGCTTTTGAAATGCAGCTGTCTTCCTTGCGGGCATGTGTATGGCAGATCATGCTTGGAGAGTTGGTTTCGACGATGTGGGAATACTTTTGCGAAGGTGAGCATTTATTTTACTAAGGATGCTAGTTCTATACCAATATGTTCTGGAAATTATAAGAACTGGCACGACAGTTCCATGATGCCATTTGGGTTTTATTCATAACAATTTTATATGACAGGTTTTCTCATAGATGTTTGCGTTTGATGGGCAATATTGCATACTTCGAATTTTTAACAAAATGTGGCACCATCCACATTCAAAGAAAAGGGAAAAAGGGCATAATGCAACTATATATTTACAACACAATATTGCATATGTTAGGTACTTGCTCCATATGGATTCCGTCCACTTTCAAAAAAGTATTCCATTTGGCTACGTAAGTTTACAATAGATGTATTACTGTGTAACACCCAAATTACAGGTTGGGAAATCTTATTACCACATTATGCAAAAATGGGGAAATGACATTGGGCTCATTTTCATGATTGAACATCTTTACCATACCATGGTCATTGATGAGAGTATAAAAACATACATCAATGAATGATAAGGATGACAGAACTGCTTTTCAGGGTTGTTGATCAGATCCATCCACATATGCCAACTTTGTTTTGCGGTTGTGGATTCCAGTAGTTGGTTGGACCTGTTTCCCACAAAAGGTTGTAACAACCTCTAGTGTACTCAGCTCGCTCTTGTGCTGAAACAACAATCAGGTGCTAGTGGAAGAGAGTCAGCTAGAAATTGTTTGTCCTGCGTTGTTTTTTCAAATTTCCATGTTGAGATGTAACAGAATTGTTTTCCTTAAAGAAGACCTTGCGTAGAAATGATTCTAGTAGGTCTAAAGGTTGTAAAGTTTCTGGAATTTAATTGATCTTGAATTCATCGTGCAAGGTTTCTTTAGTTTCCAAAGGTACCTTTGAAGTGAATATGTCTCACTGATTATAAAAACGTACACATAGATGGAAAGGTAGACTGGTCTTGTTAAACTGAATCATGTCTTGTGGCCTTGTAATGCAATGAGAAAGGTATCATTTACAATGAGAAAGGTTGACTAAATGATATTCAACCAAAGGGAAATTGCTTATGTATTCCTTAACTTTGGTATTTGTTATTTCACTGTTTTCTTATCTTCTTTCCTCCAGCATTGGCAAACAAGTATCTCATTCATTTTCTCAAGTCTCTTCCCTGTCTTTCATGAGTCCTCAAATTTGCTTTTGTGCACAAGAAAGAGTTAAAGAGTCAGTTCGTGATTAAACCTAATGAACCATAAGGACCAATGCATTTGCATTCCTCATAACATGCTTGGTTAGATATGCCCTTGTCGGTAGCGTTTCTATGACTAGAGGATCACCAAAGGATTACCATATGCACTGAAATCTAATGAAACCCAAGGAATTGATGCTTTTGCAATCCTTATGACTTGCCTGATTGGAGGTGTCATTGTCAGGGTTCCTACTACATCTGCCTTCTTAATATTGCATCTTATAATTTATATTTGAAATATTTCCATGGCCAAGTCATTCATAGCAACTACACCTCCATTGATATCGGTCAATATTGAATTGCTTATATAATTATCTCTTTGGTTATTTTGATAGTCGTTTATATTGGATATTGCTGTTCTCTTTTGCAGTGCCCTCAGTGTAAGAGGAGGTTCAAAATAAAGGACATTATAAATCTTTATGCACCACAAATCACTGTTGTGAATGACGATCTAGAGAAGGTCATCTTTGAGTTAGTATTATTTATATTTGTTTCTGGGACATTTTTTTAGCAGTCAGTTTGATTTACGGGTTTATGTTTTGCAGGAAGTGAGCATTCTTCGAGAAAAGAATGAAATTCTGAGTATGGAAGTAAGTCCTTCCATGAGATACATTATTGATGAATAGTTCTTCCATGAGATGCTTTTCACTTCTTTTGGGCTTCAGGACTTGGTTGGAATTTATTAATAAACTGCCATCCTGGTTTAACATTGTTTGATAATATCCTTACCCAGATCAAAATAAGGCTGAACATATTGTGGAACTTGAATTCAAAAAACAGAAAGGAAGTAAAAAGCAACATTGAAATTGCGGGTAAAAGTGGCTTATTTTCCATATTATCTGGTGATTCTTCTGCTAATTTGTTGATTTTGCACATGACCAGCTGTTTTATAGTTTTTCTTCATGCTTTTGGTTACCGACACAGCTGCTCCCAAGCTTTATCAATTCAAGAAGTGTTGATTATTGATGCTTTTCTTGTTGTTTGCCCTCTTTCTTTTGTACATGCCCACCTTTCTTTCTATTAATAATACAAATGGTACTATCCACGTTCAAAAAAAGAAGAAGAAGAGATGATTATTGATGCTTTTCAGTTGTAAAAGATAGGGGAGGGGAGTTGTAAGACTGGTTTACATGGGCAAACTATTTAAAAAAAAAAAAACTGTACTTTTCCCGAGGAACTGCTGTCTAAATATATAGTTGAGCAAAAGTTGTTGTTCACATATATCAGATGTTATTTCTTCCTTGGTTACATGAACTAAATATTAAATTCCACCATCCTTCCACTAAAAAAAAAGGGTGCAAATAACCCCCTAAAAGATGTCATATTTGTAGATAACCCCCTGCATGATTCATATTTGTGTATAACCCCCTTAACTTCGGTGGTATTTGCATATAACCTCCTTGACTATGTGATTTATTTTGAATTTCACTTGAGTTAAAATATTTTTACTCCATGTAAAAATAGAAATATTTTTTTTTGATGTTAAATATATAGAACAAGCTTATGAATATATGTTTATGTGATTTTTCTTGTGAGATGTATATATTTTAATTGAAGATATTATTAATACTTTCATTTAATAACTTTCACATATTCTATGTAAGTAATAATATTTTAATTTTAGTGAAATTCAAAGTAAACCTACATAGTTGAGGGGGTTATATGCAAACAATACCATAGTTAAGGGGGTTATGCAAATACGAATCATACAGGGGGTTATCTTACAACATCGTTTAGGGGGTTATTTGCAAAACCCCCCAAAAAAGTTCCCTTATCCGTGAATTTAACACTTGATTAACTGTTTTTGTTCCCCTATCTGTTCCCTCATCTGTTCACTGCTATCCATGGCATGTTCACTGCAAAAAATAACAGAACATGCCACACTGGACAGGGAAAAAAATATTGCTTTTGTTAAGACCAGTTTCTACCTAGAATGTTTGTTACTTATTCAGTTATGTATCTGTTGAACAAATTTTATTTCAAAAAAAAAAGAAGAAGAAGAAGAAGAAAAAAAGAGGAGGGCATGTAAATAAAAAAAGAGAAAGAAGCGGGAAAAGAAAAAAAGAAGAGAGGGAGAGAGAGGAGCCACGAACGGCTCCCCCCCCCCCCCCCACCAACCGATGGGGGTGCCACCGCACCCCCTATTCCTCTCTTTTTCTCATCTCTCTCTCTCTCTTCACTCTATAAATAGCCCTAGGGGGTGGCTGCTGCAGGGGGGTCCAAGGAGAAGGTTTTGGGGAGACTCTGGAGGATTTTGGAGAGCCTTTTTTTCTGAAGAAAAGAATGAGAAAACACTCAAGCTCTGCCTATGGACAAATTCAAAGCTCCGACACCGTGCATGAAAAATTAATACACATACTTTGTACAATAAAAAAGAAGAAGATATTGATGGTCTATTCTTATTGTTAGAACGGCCATGAGTTTAATAAGATGGTGGTTCATCCTATTGCTGGAATGGCCATTAAGTTTGTGGTTCACTCTTATTGGTAGAGTGACCAATAATAGTTTTTAGTAGTTCATTCCTATTGGTAGAATGGCCATAAAGTTTGTGGTTCATTCTAATTGATAGAGTGACCAAAATCATTTTAATGGTTCATTCCTATTGGTGGAATGACCAAAATTCATGTGGTTCACTCTTAATTGGTAGAATGATCAAATTTTTAATGGTTCATTCCTATTGGTGGAATGACCAAAATTCATGTGGACCAAATCTTTAATGATTCATTCCTATTGGTGGAATGATCAAAATTGATGTAACTTGATATGTACACAAAGTGGACTTAAATAAAATTTTGCATGTGGTTGATGCATATCCAATTTCATTTGTTTGATGCATGTTCAATTTCATTTGATAAGTAGTGGATGTGTTGACCAAGTTAAATATATTTAACTTAAAAAAATCAAAATAAGTTAGTTTCGGTCCATCCATATTGGTTGAATGGCCGATAAAGTTTAGTTCCTTCATATTGGTTGGAGGATCATTAAGTTTTAAAATGACATTTTTAGTTATGTAGTGGCCATTACACCCCATTAACTAAGTCTTTTCCTTGCAAATTCATAAAAAAAAGCAAAAGGAGGGAGAAGATGCTACCCAAATCCATCTAATCTTAAGGATTTCCTTAATGATTTCTCATGGATCTCTAAAATGATACTTAAATGACACTGTCAAATCCTTTAATGTCCTCTTAAGGGTTTTGATCAGGATTTTGCTCAAAAGCATATTCTCTTAACACCTTTTAGAGTTCATAAGCTCACATGCGTTCATGTGAGTCTAAAGTCTTCTAAGTATTCTTTAAGATATCCTTTAAGATTTCTAAAGGAATTCCAAAAAAATGGATACCGAGTTCACAAATTCCATGCAAATGTCTAGCTTTCTTGTCGTGTATTTTATTTCAAAGACATCAACAGACAGTTAATCAATGGTTGCCAATCGGTGATTGACATAATTAACACTGATCGAGGTCAGTAGGGAGAGGTCAAATTCACGGATCTATTCGTCTTATCCAAAACCCTAGATTCCCTGAAGGCCAATCCTAAGTTCTCAAAGTCTACACTTAAAACAAAAAAAGAGGATTCTTTTGAAAACCAAAATCTTTTAAGTTCTTTTCAAAAGAAAAGCTTGATTTCAAAAAAATCAAGTCTCACTGTATCTTATGCGCTCAAGGTGTTACGAATTTTGTAACTTATGCTGCACAAAACATAAGAAATCCTTGATACTAGGGTTCTAGTCAAATTGCTGAAACCTTTTGGTAATGTGCTGTCACAAATCTCCTCCCTCCAAGGGGAAGCATTGAACTAAAATCCACCATTTGCAGGAATTGCTTGTGCTTTAGGACTGTGACTGGGTCATCTTAGGTGTTGTTTGTGTTTGCTGCAAGATGCTGATAAAGTCACCAGTCCTAAAATTGGTGAACTCTTTTGTTATAAAACTGGGAGTCCTTTGTCTGGATAGCTGCAAGTTGCCCACATAAAAAACCAAAACTGGGTTTTGGTTTCTGGTAGTTTTTTTGTGGAACTTGGAGAAGGGGTGCCACATGGGCTGACAGGATTTTCAAACACAACAATTTACAGCACTCCACGCATGTTGGCTTTATCGGCCGATACCCATACATATCGGTATTGGTGGGTACCAATACCATACTGAGTGGACCGGTACCGGGCCTACTGGCCGATACTGGCCCGGTACTGGCCGATACCGATACCGGTACATATCGGTACCGACACTGCCATCCTTGACTCCAGGTGTAAGAAAAATGCTGTAGAATTGTGTTCTACAATATTTTACAGCTCACCGAACAACTCCTTAGTAAAACCATGCTCAATTATCTTGGTTTACATCATTTGTGCTCTTTTATCTTAAGACTTTTTCTGTCATGCCAGCGCAGCACGTCCTCTGTTTGAATTAATACAACCATATTATCAGAAATTGCACGTGCATAGGATGTCCAGTGACTTTCTAAGAACGCATACTTTTTCCCCTACTGATTATGCTTGTGTCAATTGTCAAAAGGTAGAGCATTCCTTAGGGGCATGGATGGCAGTACCGGCTGATACCGGTACCCGATACATGTAAAGGGTATTGGCCGATACCGGCCGATACTGGGCCGGTACGTACCGGTACCGGTACCCACCGATACGGGTACCGGTACCGGTACTGCCATCCTTGCTTAAGGGCATATATTTGTCTTAGGGGCTCTTTAATCTCTACTAAAATTCTAAGTAATCTTTAGTCGCTAGTGGTGATAATTTTACTTTAATGATGGTTAGGATATATATATATTTTTTTCTCTTTTCTTCATTATCATTCATGCTAACCATATAATCACCTAAATTTGTTTTGCAGCGAAAAAAATTGCTTGAAGAAGTACGCAAGTTAAAGGTATTGGTACTCTTCCATATGTTTTTAAGTATTTAGTTTCAGATTGAACTCTGAGACTCCCTCTTCCTCTCCCTCTCTCTTGACATTGCTCCGCCATGATTATAATTTTTTCTTCAGCCACAAAGATAAATAGGATGAGGCATGTTTTATGAATCTGTACATTAAGTCGAAGTAAGTCATTGTTTTTGTGTGTAAGATTCTCTTCATATGGAAGATCCCCTTTTTATTAGTGAACACATGAGAGAAGGAGCTGCAAATGGAATAGCCACTCTAGATTTTGTATATCCATCCTATTATCTTGAGCCAAAGCTCTGATCTTGTAGTTTATGATGCATGTATCTATGTGAAACAATGAGCAGTTAAATCTGTCCACCCAAAAATGCAAACCCTCATTGTCGAGTAAGAAAGTGCTAATTTGTCATTGGCTTACAGTTGTTAATCTTTTTCAGGAAGATGACACAGGTGACGGAGATTTCACAAAATTGGTAGGGTGTTACTTGAGCTTTTCTCTTCTTATTTGTATGTGGTCCACTAGATTATTGCATGGTGAAACGTATTGTGATCTTCAGAGTTCCTTGTTATGATTTTTTTTTTCTCTGTGTAGAAAAAGCCTTGTCTACGTCAAGTTTTTCCAGGGGCAACTCACATGAGGTCCTCAAACTTAATAGATGACTCACAGGTCCATCCTGGGCGAGTGTTTTTGGGTAACTTCCTTGTACATTGGTCTGTTCCTTTATATCATTACAGGGCTGATCATATCCACGTTTCACTCTTTACTTGTGTCATTGTTGACTGAAGAATCTTTTCATGTGATCATTACAAACTTTTCCTCTGGTTATCTTTATGGTATCTCACCAAATGATTGTGTTATTGCTTTTGGTCCAAATGGCACTTATTGATATTGGAATTTGTGAATACAGGGCCGAACCTCGCCTCTCAGCATTCTGGCCAAGGGGCTTCTTCCTCCAGTGCTTTTGTTTTACAGGTCTGATACTCTGCCTTTTTTTGGGGGAAAAACTAGTGCTATTTATCTACAACTATGTGACTCATTCCTTGGGATATAATGGAGAGATGAATAAGTAATTAGCAGAGATGAATAAGTAATTAGCGTTAGTTCCACTTTCATCTTTGTGCAACGCTCATTGTAATCTTATTCCCAAGAAACCTGTCAATAGTGGATTGGCAAGAAAGTGCTGTGATATGGACTAATATTCAAGCTCTACCTGTTTTGTTGATAATGGCATTGTCTGGAGTATAGAACTCATCTTTAGGATTGTTAGAGTTTTGCGTTCTTCCTTTTAAGGTCATTCATCCTCTAAATACTTGATTTCGTAATTTATTTGTGATCAGGATACAGTAGCTATAAAGTGACCTTATTTAATCCCCTCTATATATGGTATCCTATGCATCTCTTGGTAAAAAAATGTGGACAATTTGGTAAGAATATGTGAGTTTATCTAAAGGGTAGATGGTATCTTGGACTTCATACTTTTGTGACAAACTACTACTAGATACCACATTCAAGGTGACCTTTCCTGCTCTCTGGACGATGTTCACTATCATCAGTTTACAATTTTACTGTCTGCAGGCTGAGTTAGAGTTAGACGGGGCCAGAGTTTTGGATATTGATGCTTCTAGTCAAATTTTGCTCGTCTCAGGAAAGTCATCTGGGTGGAGAGGAGGGCAAGTTCTGAATAAAGTATTTGATTTTTTGCCAAATCTGCTAAAACATTACTCATTCTACCTGTTGAAAATCTCTTTATGGAATCTGGCAAGAAGTTTTTTTTTTTGTCTATTTTCTGTGCAGGTTAGTTTTTTATGTCCACATGCCTTGCAAAATATTCAGCTTCCTGATGACACTGGCACTGTTAGGGACATGCATTTCGCACCTGTTAACACAGTTCTTCCTGGTAGGCTTGCGCTCTTGGCATCTTTGGGAAAGAAATTATCTGTTTTCAGGTGCACTTTTTATCCTCTGTTTATCAATTTTGGTTTGCTGGACGTGCATATGAGAGGTAATTGATCAACCGTGGCTGGTTTTCAGCATGGAAAGCAACAACGTCGTTCTGAAGTATAACTTGCCGGTAAATGTTTCAGCCTAGTGTTTCTTCAGTTATCAGCTCAAAGCTCAAACTACCATATGTAATCTTGTTCTTTTTCATCAATTCTTAGTTGAATGTGCGATTTTCTGAATTCTATGTTTGAAGACATTGCTAAAGTATAAAGCCTTGCAACCCTGCCTAGCTTGGATGTGCATGATGCTTCTGACACATTCTTCCTTGTTAGGTTTAGAGTATACCCTAGAGCAACACTCAGACTCTCTGTCTTGGCTTGCAATGTCTAGGTTTTGATGATGGGTTTGCTGCAGTGATGCATTAGTAGAATTCTGGTATTATCCAACAGACACAAGAATGAAATGGTATTGCATCCATGTATTCATGCTTTCTGTCACCTTATGGATGGAAAATACAATATGTTTGGGCATGTACTACCAAAGAAAAAAGTTTGTGCACATTATCTGTTGTTCTTTCTAGTGTTATCAAATACAATTTCAAACATCTGAATCTGACTTTGAGGTCAGAAACGGATAAGAATATCAGAGGTGGGAATGCTGTTTTCAACCCTATAATCCATTAGACATCATTCTGATCTAGGCGCTGGCACCATTGAAGGTTGTCTGAGATTGGCTGATGCCTTTGTGAACTGGCTTATCTTGGCTGACTTGTATCAGACTGAGCTGACCTGTTCTGCTTCTATTCATGAAAAGGGGATTTAATGGTTTAACCCCTCACCCTTCTGAAAGTGACCAGCAGCAGCAGCAGTCGGCTGTCACTGCTGTTGGTTGCTTGCTGCTGCTGATAGATCCTGCTATTCTTCGTCGCCGTTAACCACCATGAAAAGCATTTACCAGGCCCTGCTGCTGAGTTGGTGCAGTCTATTATCATTGCCATCGATTACCATGCTGATGCCATTGACTGGCCCCTCCCCTCTTCCTTTTTTTTTTTTTATAAATTTATTCGACAGTTGGGAACTGCAGGATTAGGGGTTGGCAGTAAAAATGGGTGAGATTTAGGGAATCAAACATATATCTACAATTATAAGTTTTTGTGGTTACAAATGGTTTTTCTTTATAGAAGTACATTTTTATTTGTATACATTCTTTTATTAACTTTTTTAACACAATTGGATCGGCTCCATCTGATTTGCCATCAGGCTGATCCTATCTGATCCGGATTGGGCAATACCCAATCTGGTTGCCCAATATGATCTTTACAATCCTTGCCACCATTGTCACACTATGCCCATTGTTACCATAATGATTCTTTTCCCATGGAGGTAGGATCAGCTAGAATCTGTAGTATCTATGATTTGGTGAAGTTTTTTTACCAGCCTTGACATTATGGTGGTACCAAGTACTGGTGCTAGTCAAGATAAAGTTTAAGAGATCCAGTATTTTCCATCCGTCAGTTTAGCCTCATGCAATGAGAGAGTAAGGTAACCTGCGGAAGTTGTGATAGGCTTCAGAAAGTCTAGACAGAGTGTATGGGGCAAGTCTGATAAGTTGTGATCTTCGCCAGGTTGGCTATCAGCTATAGATTGGATTAGAACCCAAACTGTCACTGGTATTGATTTGTGATTTTCACCATGGTGACTATCAGCCACAGACTGGACCGCTGGTAGAGTAAGAAAAATCTTTAGAATACGTTGGTCTATTTTCTTTTGTATTACATTGTATCAGATCATTTCATGCATCCATGATCATGTTTATAACTTCTTTGAAGGACATTCTGACCAGTTAACTTTCTCTTGCTTCAGGGACCTTCATGGTCATGTTCATGGGACGCAGGTGCTTCATATCATGTTTATGCTGGTTTACAGGTCCGTTTCGTAACTCTGCTTGATTTTTAATTTGCAAGTGGCGTATGCTTAGAATGTTTCATGGGAACTGTTTTTTTTCCTGATGGTGTGCAGCAGTGCCCTTAACTGTTCCTTGAATAAGAGGAAACAATGAATAAACAACATTTGTACTGCAGCCTGTACCAGCAAACAGAGAACTTGTGTACCACTTGGGCAATTTAACTGTGCAAAGTAGAGCCTGTAGGATCAGTGTTAATCACCAACTTGAGACCACATGGTTACTGATTTTGGGTATTTCCTTCTCATAGGATGGCACCTTATTGATGTTTGATGTTCGTCAAACTGCAAAGCCCTTGGATTCAAGAGCTGGTCTGAGCCGCCACCCTGTGCATACAATTCATTCTGTTGTACCAAATGAACTACAAAGTAGTCGGACACTCCTTACTGCTTCTTCAGTGGGGCCATGTTTATGGAATTTTGGTTATAATGAAACCGGGTAAGTGCAGGGAACAAGATGTTTTAATGATTGAAATCACGTGGGTCTTATTTCTCTTCTGTTTACTAGAGATCACATTTCCTTTACCAGTCTTATCAAGGTCGGGGGCATATTTACTTAGATTGTAGATCAAGTTTGTTGATGATGATGTTCCTTTGTCAACTAAATGCAGCCCACTGTTGGTGCCTGAGACACAGAATCAAGGTGTTTGCATATCACTTGCCTGTGGCAGTTCAGGTGGCGACATTGTGGCTTCCTTTCGCCCTAAGGTTGAGACCAATAGTGATGCTGCAGGGTCTCAGCCTCCACAGTCACCGTCACCCATCACTGGACAAGTGAGGCTTGGCACCCATGTTTTCTTGAAAAGGGTTGATGGTAACAATTTTCAGAAGCGTGATGTTTCTTCTGGCAATGTTAGTGAAGTGAGACTGTCCCGGTCAGTGATCATACCAGTGGAAGGAAGTGATCCACTTTTTGTCTACGCTGATGAAGCATTTCATGGCTTGTGTGTATGGAACTTGACATCATTTCAGGTTGTTCATCGTCTTAAACCACATGAGCAGCCCATATTTGACATCAAGTACTCAAACTCCGCGGGACATGGTCTACTTGGTTGCGTTAGCGAGAACAAGCTCCAAGTTTTTAGCGTGTTCTGAATTTTGACGCTGCCCAGTGTTTATTCTCTTTTGATCTTCACATTATGTCTCCTCACTTGGGCTTCCCTAGTGTGTATATTTTTTTGAAATAGTTACAAATTACAACAGTTTTCTGTGCATAATTTTATCCCAGATATTTATATCATACTTCGCTAACATCAGCTTTGCTTCAGATCTCTCTAGCTTAATCAATTTCTGTTCCTCTTTGTTTCCTTATCCACTGTCTTGGTCGGGTGACATTGTCCAGCATATATGCTGATAGAGAAGGCCACAAAGTTCTTTGCTACCGAGTGTTGGGCACAAACATCGAATCAACAACACCCCAATGTGCTCCACGCTGGTAAGGATCGCGCGGCTACACCTTAAGGTCCTCAACGGCCAAACCAAAATATGAAGCCCAAATAAAGTAATCCGCAGAAGCATATTATTTTAACAGGGATCTGATTTGCTCGGCATTGAGGATCTGTAAGGTACCACGTAAAATCTATCATATGAATGCACAGATCTCTGAGTAAAGTTGATTGTAATACGAATGTCGGAATTCCGATCTGAAGATAATTAGCAAATAAAATTTTTAGATTATTTGAAGCTTTTGATTTGTCAAATAATTCATATGATTAAGATGAACCAGTTGCCTAAGACAGTTGGTTCACCATTTGCCTCCCAATTAAGAGGTCTCATGTTAAAAACTCCCTAGTCATGCAGTCTAATGCCGTTGGGATCTTTATTCTTTGATCCGTGGGATCATTTTTCCAGAAAATGAGGCGGACGTGGAACGTAAATTAAGTGGAATTTTCGGCGCAGAATTATCTCCAACTTTGGAAGACAATTCGGGTTCGTTCTCTGGTCGTTTGTAAATATCTGTACATATCTAGCCATTGTGCCATTGAACAAAAAAATAAAAATCATATGATTAAAATTTTCGAAAAATCTATACACAGCAGATTTTAGACTATACTAAAATGCACCTTAGTTAACACAATCCCACCTGAGTTTGTTAGTTTCGGGAAAAAGAGAGTGTTTATTAGATTTCACTTTTCTCGTAGACTCACCAACTGTGGCGGTGTTGGGTTCTTCATTAAAAACAAATGAGGAGGGGGGGTAGACTCATCATTAAAAAAATTTGATAGGGTGTAGGCGCTGGGTTTCAACTCAACCTAGGTTAGGCAGACAGGCTGCTAGGGCTGAGGCCCCATCGGGCCGCCTTTGGCCCAACTCCACGAGGCGCAAGTGGCCCAGTTGCCGACACCGACACGCGTTGGAGCCCTTGGCGCTGAGCTGTTGTGCGTGGAAACCGTTTCGGCCACATTCCATTGTGCTATGGAGCTGACGTGGCTGCACGGGATAATTATCTTTCTTCACTGCTATGATGGTTATTACACTATGAAATTGTTGTAAAAAGACCTTGAATATCTGATTCTCCATTAGGTGGGTCTAAAAATGAGTATAATTTGCTGCACTGTTACCGTTTTCTAATATACATCTGCATATATATTGAATTCTTTTAGGTGGATCTTATTATGTCTTACGTGTCTGTACAATTTAATCTACGACAATCTAAAATAATTTAAAAAATAAAAAATAAAAATTTAGTTGTAAATTTATAAGAAAAGTGTTCTTTTATTGTTTGGTATGACTTGATTTTTGATTTTTCAGTTTTTTTACTACTCATTACGACTCAATTTTTTATTTTTCTATTTTTTTTGAGATTCATCTAATAGAAGATCAGATTGAACTGACATGTAGACTGGGTTGGGGCCTATCTAAAAGAATTTATTTTTTTGATTTAAATTTTAAAAATGGTGGAAAAATTTCCAGTCATAGTAGTGCTTCTCTTTTCTGATTGCTGACTGTTCAATTCTATTCTTTGCCTGACATTACTGTTCGCCTCCTTTTGTTAATGATCATTTAAATTCTTTACAAAATTTAAATTTCATCTGTGATCTTTTTTGTCGTGTCGTAATTATATCAGACTAACGCTTTAACATAATAATGCAGCAATGTATTAGCATATTAAGCATTAATAAATTAATACATAATATATATTAAATTTACCCGTTTATCTTACCCTCCTCAAAGGGGATTACTTCATTCTTTCTGCATTATTGGTTCATTCATTGAGGCAATGAAAAAGTGGGCCCAAAAAGTAAAAACTTTCCCATTTTTTAAAGATCTTGAGCCAATCAAGTTGAATGTAGTACAAATAACTTACGTAAAGTGACCTAGATGATCTAAATCCCTAAAAAAAGGCAAATATTTATGTCTGTTTTATAAATTTATCATAAGCAATTAATGAGATGTTTAGGACGGGAGCCTATCAAGTGAGGCCACGTCAACCGGATAAACAAAATGAGGAAGAATTCTCGTCACAGTAGCATTATCCTTGTTCATAATGTTAGCACGTTGGCGGCTGTTGTGAGCAGTTAACGAAAAGGGGAGAAACTGATGTACAATAAGCGTGAGACAAGAGCCAGCAAAAAGTTGACAGGGAGAAAAAATAATAACAAGCTTCTGATAGAGATATTTAATTAATTTTTTCAGATGATTAAGTCAAATATGTACAAGTTTTTTCTAATTGGAAAAATTTAAATCTAAATTACTCTCAACAACTGTCTATAACCATTGCGTTCTTTTGAACATGAAAATCGTGTACCCATTGGTTGGTATACTTTTTTAGGTTAGTTAAACTTTAACCCCTAAAAATATACCTATTTACAAAAAAACTCCTGTATTATAATTATTTACAAATAAGTCTTCACAATCCCCCGTTAATTGGTGCAAGACCCCTAAGTATCACAAAAAATATTGTTAAAGGTCCTCTTCAAGTGTTACAAAAGGTAATTAGAGGACTTTTTTGTAAGAAAGTTGAGATTATGAAGGCTTTTTTGTAAATAATCAGATTAGAGGGAGTTATCTGTAATATCAAAAATTTCTTAGAGCTGACAATCGAAAAGCCCTTTTTAATTTCTGAATAGCTCAAGTCAAGTATTTACATATCCCTTTTAACAGAAAGAGTTTATATTTTTTAGCTAGTTTTTTATATAACCATAATAATTGCATTTCTTTCAAGTGAATATTTTAAATACGAAAATCTGATCATACGAAGGAATATGCACTCTTCGTACCCTATCATCCGAGGAGAGCACATAGAGAGACATTTGCGAACTCGTGAGATAATTCCTTTTTTTTTTTTTTTTTTCCACACACCGCAAGAATTATATACAACAGTGGTATAGGTTACTGGGCCAGAGAAATCCATACATAAATCTCATTTGTTTTTCAATAAGAATATATAGGACTAGCAATAATCTAAGTCACGGGACATCCACATTTTCAGCTCTACCAAATCGGTGGGAATGGGATACTTGTTCATTCCCAAAGCAACACGAGTTAACACATATATTATAATATTAACGTTTTCGCAATTTCCTTGAATTTTGTAGGCTCGAACTTGAAGTTGGTTGAACTTGAGCTGAAGTTAGATTCGATTTATTATGTATAGATATGGATGGTTTACTTATTTTAATTATAAATTAAGAAATTTGAAGAATGAAAGCAAATCTCACTTGTATTGAGAAAGTAATTAGGTTGTTTCAACGAGTAATCCAATTTGAACTTGATCCACAAAGTCTAATGAAGTTACTTGTATGGCTTTTCCCTATTATAGCTCAACAATTGATGTCCTTATTTGAATTTTACTTGTATGAATTGTTCCTGTTATAGTTCAAAAATTGATGTCCTTATTTGAATTTAGTTAGAGACTGGAGTTTGATCTACAGGCACATAGATATTGCATACCGGGGTAAGACAACCCATTGCGTCTCTCCTTGGACACACGTAGTATCTCTCAAGTTTTAAAACCTTTGAATACAATTCTGAAAAATACTTTCATCTCCTTACAACTTAGTTGTGGATAGATAGAGATGTAATTTGGGCGGGCTGGACTGGATTCTGTGCTAATTTGGGTCTAATTCGAATTCAAAATAACTCAACCCAAATTTAGTTCAAATTTAACTCAACTTCAACTTAAATTCAACCCAAATTCAATACTGAGTGGGTTGAGTTGCGTTGGCCCTATTGATAAATAGTTTGTTAGAAGTGTCTTATTTTTTGTATGAATTATAGTAAAAGTCAATAGATTAGACTGGATTGGACTAAGCCACATTGACCCGCCCGGTTGACACCCTTAGTCAAGGATAATATATTTCTAGTTTTAAAAGCTTTCGATGCAGTTCTGCAGATTATCTTCATCATGTTTAAAATTTCTGGCGACACCTAAGGTCCAATGATACATTAAAATGCAAGCAGTTTAGAATTCTTTTTTTTAGTTCTTGCATTTCTCTAATTAACTTTTTGTAAAAAAAAATGATAAAAAAGTAACCAAAGTTCGGTGTGAGCTCCAGTACGGTTCGACCCAATCTGCAGTTGCCTCAATCCACACAAGAGCAAATAATTAATATGTCAATTACGCACTTTGATCCATGTTGCTTTTGCTGGAACAAACCGTTTAATTCAATCTAAGTAAAAGGATAAATGCCATAATACTAGATTTTTTTATCAACTTATTTCTCACACTCAATTCTAAAGTGTGATATACTGACATTAAGGGGGTGTTTGTGTTGTCTAAATTTTTCTCGGGAAATATTTTCCAACTAATTTCACAAATTTTGCAAACTCTGGTAAAATTAGTTGGGAAAATAATCCCACATTTTTAGAATATTCCCTTTTTTGGCGTTTACTTCTCAGCTTCCCCTGGGGAAATTTACCGTGATTCTCTATTTCTCAATCTAGGATAGTGTCTCCATTAAACGCTCTTTTTTTGGTCAGAAGTATTTACAAAGCGTGCACAATGGAGTGAGTATACAAATCAACATTTTAAACTAATGTTTCCTTATAAATAGGAGATTTTTCCACGCTGCCACGATCGTTTCATTTAGTTCAGGCGATAACTCAGAAATCCTATCACATGAAGAAATATGCTTCTCATGGGCCCACTCTTACACAACTGTTGAAGGTGAGATTTGAACCTATGAAAGTCTAATACCATCTAGCCTAAGGGCCACGGGTGTCTCGGTCAAACTATCAGATCCTACCATCGTTTCTAGATCAAATTAATGCGACAATCCAATCCAATCCAACCCAATTGCAATCCTTTATTCCTTATCTTAAGAGAGCGCCTCGCCCATTCACTATCTTCAAACGATTGGATGAAGAATGGAAGATAACCTTGAAATAGTGAGACCAAGGATTCGTTAGTTTTAACGTAAAACAATATAATTTAAAATAATTATTTTATTTTATGATGTTTGCAATTATTTGGAATGATGTAGAATGTAAATTTTATTTAGATCTTGTCTGCCCACTTGACAGTCTAATTTTCTTACAGCAAAAATCATTTGTAAATCAAAATAAGAAGATTGAAGTATGTTTCTTATTTTGTTTTAAAGAGAATTAAGCAAATATTTTCTGATTCTAAAATAAGAAAACTTCACTCATTTTAAAACCGATAATTTTAAAGTATGTGATTTACAAAATTTTAAACTAAAACAAACAACTCCTAAGTCTCATTCTAACATCAACGTAGATGTTGATGCACACTGAACAGAATAGGTGATCCGTAGCAGACCGTCTACCAGTCGCATCCGAGGGTGGCGGGCAAGATCCCTAAAAAGAGATCTTTTCCAATAGTCCTCGCCGGGTTGTACGCATTTCCCTGTGGAAGCAGTGCTCCTGCTGAGACGCCGGGCAGAAGGGGCCAAAAAGGCTGAGTGGGAGATAAAGAGGGAAAGGGAGAGGTCGGAGAGCCTTCGGAACCATCCGCCACTCCAAAGATCCGTATATGCAGTCTTGTTGATTATTATATTTGTATTTGTATTATTGAGTCTAACATATTGTTATAAAATCTCAGCCATACCTGTGGTTATATTATTTCCATCAATTTGCCACGAATTCTAAAATTCACTAAATTTATATATCAAAGAAATCTAGATATTTTTACATATATAATATATTTCTAATTTCACCATAACTTTACACACATACATCTCACTTGACTAGAACTCACATAATATTTTGAGCATATTCCGTTGAAGTTCACAACATTTTGATAGGAGAATATAGTTGTAATCTTTCTGAAAATGTCAAGGATACTTATAACAAGATGTGAGAATCAAGAGTATATATATATATAGTTTTTAGGAATACACAAAAAAAAAATCTATCAAATATTTCAAAAGGAAGCTATGGAATATACAAATCCTTTTTTTTTTTTTTTGAAGATCAACATGTCAATATCATTCACCCACTAAAGAAGGGATACATCAGTACATTTGTAGTACACCCCCCATTACATGATAAGTATTGACCACTAACTCAAGCATAGTGTTCCCTGGAGCACAAATCCCTTCACTTGGGAAAAACTCCCATTGTAGAGATTGAAGCATACAATAAACCTCACATCGACATCAACATAATACATAAGATAAAATCGAAGAACGAACGAAACTGCAACACCGTGCCGAAAGCTTCCTCTTCGATGTTTGGATAACTGCAACTTTGCAACTAGTTACTTGAGCTAAAACGAGGAGGACTCGGAGGACATGCTTCAACTAGGAAGCATGTAGGTAGAGCGGCGAATACTTGAGCCTTCTAAATTGCCGATGATGACCCCATAGCGACTGCTCTAAGCATTAAACATCTGAACTTCGCAACTTCCCGAAGATATAGCACAAGAGCCGTAAGAAGCATATGATGAAATACACACCCAAGAAGACATGTCTAAATGATTCGGGGAGGAAGTCAAAGGAATGATAATACCGAACAAACAGATGGGTCAAGAAAAAGTAACACTAAGTTGTCGAGGTAAAAGTAAGAGGCAGAGGCTACAAATATCTTTGAACAAAATATGTGATGAAATTAGAGTGACCAAACTAGAATAGATACTACACAAACAAATGAAAGAAAATTTTACAACCCTAATACAAACCGATCTAGATAAGTCTAAAGACTTACCTAAATAAAGTCTTCCAAAGGAGATTTAGTCTTCCAACTAAGAGAGTTTTCCTCCCAAATAAGAGAAGGGAGGGGGGTTCTACTTAGAGAACACGCCCGTCCCCCAACGCAGCTGAAGAGGGAAGAGGGAGTAGGTAGGAGCGGAAGACGTCTGCAAGAAAGTTGGGTGCGTGTTCTCTAGAGGTCAATATACAGATTCTTCTTCCCTCAAAGAATCAAAGAAGTGGTAACTTTAAATAAACTTTCACATTTCTAGGCTTCCTAATTCCCAATATAAAAAGGTACAGAGAATTGAAGGTCACCTTATCAACTCTCTCTCTCTCTTCCTGACTGGCTGTGATGTGAACGTTTGGGAAGGGAGACAGAGTGGGATTGGGCGAGCTTGTCGTTCCATGGAGGGAATTATTGGTGAGGCAGAGCAAGCTTTTCCAGGGGTGATGCCAGGTCGAACTGTCGAAAAGTGCCCACATGAGAACAGAGGACAACTAGGCTCAGAGTGTCCAAACGCGGAAGGGTTTTGGAGCACTTGGAAGTTGCTTGCTGAGCAGATCTCCTAGTTAAAATTAGTTTCCGAAGGAGTGATGCGTATCAGCGTATGTGGGGAATGGCATTGCAGCCCTGCAGAGCACCTGGAATTGCCAGACATAACGAGCACTTCCTCGCACAGTGGTGCTGGCCCTTGGGACACCGCAACTTGGACAAACACGGTTCGGTTTAACACGCTCACACAGAAGAGAAAATCCCATATTTCATACTGGATTGTTCGCATCTTGACCATCTCTAATGGACTCCAGATCAAAGGCGAGCTGAGCCAAGAGTATTTTGCGAGTTGGGTCTGTCATAAAGTTCCGTTTTACGCAAAATATAATATGTTCGATGATGGATTCTTGAGGAAGTTTTTTGATGTGTTGGGATCAGGAATAAGGAGCTGATGAGTTGGATTAATTCTCGACTTTGGTAAGGGGTTCATGCATCCCTGATTCCCTGTTTCAGGTACGAGCTCACAGACGTGAGATTTTACATACCAATCAATGTCCTTCGTACCATCAGTGCCTTATACTATTTATCTGGGTCAGACTTCTTGAATCTTTATAGAATGACTTAGTGCGCTGCACATAGCTAAGTTGGAATGACGCAACCGTATATAGTTCATGTGTCCCACATTAAGTGCGTCTTAACGTCAGTAAATTTTTTTTTTCTTATGCTCTTGAGAGTATTAAAAAACTCAATCGAGAATATTAGGAAGTTCTCGAGAGCATCAAAAAGTTTTTGAGAGCATCCGAACAATTAGATGCTCTTGAAAACATCAAAAAGCTCTTAAGAGCATCCTAATGTTCTCTCTCTTGAGAGCATAAAATGTTTTTGAGAGCATCACGAAGCTCTCGAGAGCATCTTGACACTCTCAAGAGTATAATTTTATTTTTTAATTTTTTAATTTTTTCTTTTATTGACGTCAAGATGCAATTAATACGGGACGTAAGATTAGGTACGGCTATACACGTGGCGGAGAGAGATAGGGTGGCCCTTTATAGCTCAGCCATGTACATTACAACATGTTATTCTATTTAATTAATGTATATTTATACTTTAATCCAAAAACTTTAAATCCTTTTTCACTGGAGTAATACTTGCTGCAATGCCCAGGGCATTGCAATGTGCATTGTTGTGATCGGATGCCTGTCCTGCTTGGTAGCAAACGTGTTTGTCTTAATTTTTTTTTTCTTTTCAGATTTTTTAATTTTTTTTAAGAAATCCGATCAAAAATCCGACGGTACCGTCAGAGAATTCGGATCGACTCTGAGTTGATTGTATATTTTCAAAAAAAAAATTTTTTTTATGCACATAAAATGAGGTGTATTTCAAAAGTTTTTTTTTAAAAAAAATATAGTCATCTCAAAGCCGACCCGAACTCGCTGTCTGTACTGTCGGATTTTTTATCGGACTTCTCAAAAAAAAATTAAAAAATAAAAAGATAAAACAACCAGCTCAACGTCCTACAAGTGTTACCCTTTTCACTGCATCCAGTTCATTTTAGGAACATCAATCCGCAGTATGTATAAATATAAAAATGTTGACAAGATTAACGAGTATCAAAAGATTAGTAATTTGTTTTCTCACCTTTCATTGAAATATCTTCTTTAATTCTCATTAAACGAGATTCCTCGTGTTAAGCTATCTATCTTGCGGTATGCCGGCCCATTGTTCAAGTAAAAAAAGAAGCAATAACAAAGGTAAGTTTCACCTCTTGCTTCTCAATTGGAAAGTTTTATGTTTTATTCTTGCATTGGAGCCTAAAAATTCTCTTGGAATACTTATCTTCCGTCTGTGTGATTACTTGCTCGAATGATCAGGTGGATTTGAATGTCTCAACTAATTAGGCAAAATTATTGACTAGTTCGAAATTATCTCTAACTCTGAAAGATCTCTCAAACTTTGTCTCTAGTCATATGTAAATATGTAAATAGTTGTACCGGTTTAAAAATATAAAAAAAAAACAAAGGCAGTTTTTTGATAATCTTAAGTGAGGTGGACCTTTATGTGTCCGTACTTACATGCAATGGATGAAAACATGTCATTTACTTTTAAAAGATGAGAAAGTACACGATTCACTTCATCTCTTTGTGAGTAGAGATATAGGAAGGTTCAAAGAAGGAGGCCTAGATGATCTAATCTTATCTTAAGATCGTCTTTAATGTAATGTTTCTTTCTTTGTATTGTATTTGCTTTTATTCAATGCAATTTATCATCACTTTTAAAATAATAATAATTAAAAGTTATTCTTTATTTTTTCTTGTAACATAAAAGATAATGGATTGAAATGATTATAATTATAAGTTGTTATAAAAGTCAAATATCTTCTGATAATTATAATTATTTTTCTATAATTTAGGAAACTATAATTTAAAGAACGTAAAAAAAATAGCTTAAACATCATGTAAGTGGCTTGTAACATTCATCTTTTTTTCATAAAATAACTAGATAAAAGTCTAACACGCAACATTCTCCGTGGTCAAAACACGCCACATTCTCCTGTTACAAGGAGGTTGGGTAAACGGTATTACACATTTCACATTGTGACACATATTAATGGGTCTAGGAGCCACTTTCGTTAGTTTTAATAATTAAATATCTCCTCTTCCTAAGTACCCTACAAATTCTGATTAAAAATCTAGCTATGTGCCTCTGATGACCTCTCCGGATGATGTCTTGGGATCTTAACAAATATGTGTATAAGGGTGGAGTAAATTTTAAAAAGGATCTTTACAAATATGTGTATAAGGGTGGAATAAATTTTAAAAAGGATCTTTACAAATATGTGTATAAGGGTACGTTTGTCTTGGGATTTTTCTATAAATTTTATTACACACGTGCACTCATATACTGTAACTGTCATGACCTTTCTTTGCAAATATACCGTTGTTTTTTTTTAAAAATTAATGTCCTTTGTGGAATCTTTCTAGTATATTTTTTCGAATTCATAGTACTCTGACGGAAATATATAATGTGCAAACTTTTTTTGGAATGTAGGTTTTTTTGAAAAATATGACAGATTGCGGGAGTGTTCAGAGGTGCACAATAAGGCAGACAAAGTTTTTAAGGGTATATGTAATTACGTTAAATTATTTAGGAGGAAAAACAAGTTAGTCTCTTTTAATTTTAGCCCACACAAGATTAAGAAAAATAAATGGCAGGTGATGGCAGGACTACAAATGATGGATTAGTGTAATTTATTATGAAAGTACACACATTAATATAAGATATATGCGAATATATACCGAAATAAGATAGGTTCTGGGAGTATATATATCATTATCCCTAAATTTTCAATCAAAAGCTTTACCTGGTCATGAGAAAATTTGAAACCAACGGTAATAACAATTATAAAAGCCTGCATGTTAGAGGCATGAAAATGATAGATCACTTTAGTTCTACATCGGATATTATAAAAATAAATGTGTACTTATAAATAGAGCGCAATCTCTCTCTCTAACGAGAATTTTTTTACAAGGAAAATAACAAAATTCTACTTCCGTTCAAAAGATAATATCTCGGGGGAGACACAAATTTTGACGCGTCTCCATTCAACGGCTCAAAAAAGTCCGCACATACCTAACACGCCTAATTTCGTGCATCCATAGGATGGTTTATGAAACACTTTGCATTGTTGGACTCCTAGACAGACTTTACACGTGTAGATGGCTTAGGTAGAATCGTCACCATTATGAGCACACGTGAGAATTATGTTTGGTAAAATTTCGCAAAAGACAACTAACATCGTATTAACATGTTTGTTTTCTGTGACAAAAGAAAACTTTGCATTGAAGCACTTGAGACGATTTTTTTCTACTCTACATTGCAGGTTGGGAATCAACATCATGATATATATTATCATCATGAGTGTCTTTTCTATCGAATTTGAGGTTGGTTTAGGTTATGAAATACGAAGTTAGTTTCTAGCTACTTGATGGGTGCTTTGTTGGAGGAAAGAGTGGATGCCATTTCAAGTTGTTACTTGCTTGGGTAGAATCAAGTTAGAAAATAAACAATTATGGATGATATAGAATTCAAAAATATATAATAATCAGGATAAAATAAAAAGGAGAAAATAAAGAGGAGTGAAGAAGGGAAAAGGAAATTAAATTTAAAAAGTGACAATTCAAAATAAAAAGAATGTAAAGAGACAATCAAAGATCAAAATAAACACATATTACCCTTGTCTTCAAGGGTAGCCACGTCAAAGAGTGCTTTAGTGTCCTCATGACATGACATCCATCCCCCCACATAAATGGTACCATTCTCCACCAAAGCCCCTCTCCTTATTTTTTTTTTGAATGTGGCCCAGAGTGACCAGGTATGTACAACTATTTACAAGCGACCGAGATTTCAATGCGGAACCCGAGATTTTCCTACAGAATTGGAGATAATTTCGGTCGGGTTGATGGATCCGTCTAATTAGGTGACAATTCTAAGTCCGTCTGATTTTTGGGAAAGTAATCCCACAGACCAGGAGAAAAAGATTCAAACAACACCAAGGCTGCATGACTGAGGAGTTTTTAGACTACAATCAGATTCGAATATGAGACCTCCCATTTGAAAAGGAGGTGATGAACCAACCGCCCCAGGCAGCTGGTTCAAGCCCCTCTCCTTATTGTCTCTTGCTTGAAAAGCAGATTCTTATGAGCCCTTTAGGTGAGCTGCTGGAATTTGACCATAATATGATGTTATCTTCTATGGGAGGACCACTGGAGAGTGCTCTTATTATTGCAAACTTAAGAACTGAAACAAAAGTAAGTGCCACCCATTGTCGTTACATTTCGCTTACTTTTGACAATGGAGTGACTTGTAAGGATATCTATTTTAAGGAATGAGTATCTTCTGGATCTTTTGAAATGATGAAAAAAATACAGGTATACCTTATTCTAACGTGTCTGAAAACATACAAAAATCAACAAAAAAAAATCTAGAGAACCTCATTCCCTAATTTGATCAGCGTTCAGCTGTTCCATACCACCGTTGAATGAGTCAGGCTTGGTGTGAACTTGCACGGACGGGTGTATGCGCACACCGCACGGCGATAAGTCAGTGAGAGTGGTCGCGCGGGTGTGCACTGAGAGTTTCATTGTATTTTTTTTACTTCAATTTTTAGAAGAATTAATGAAGATAAAAATAAAAGTAATTATTTTTATTTTTATTTTCGGTTCACTTATTGAGATGTTGTCTTCATAGTCATCAAATAGTCTGCTTCATCCAATATTAGGTCTCCTATGTTGCCTATTTATACTTTCGGATGTGAATTTCAGATTTTCACTTCCTTTATTGCGATGTTGTCTTCATAGTTATCAAATAGTTTGCTTCATTCGATATTAGGTTTCCTATGTTACCTATTTATACTTCGGATGTGAATTTCAGATTTCAACCTTAAATCAAACGTAATCAGTTCATTAAGAGGCTAGAACATGTTCTGTTGTTATTACTAGACTCCCTTTGCAGTTTGCCACTGCCTTTCCCCACCACCTCCCTTCCCTCCTCTCCCCCTTCTTTCCTCAAATAACTCAGACATTTAAAATTCAGGAAATATAGTGGATGGCAACATAGGACCGGTCCAACCATGCGGTCCATTCAACCTCCCTGATAAAAGGATATGATGACATAAAGTAAAATAAATGTTTTTCGTAGGACCATCTAAAAATAATCGAGGTGTTTGTAGACACGCTAATTTTGACGTCATTTTGAGTAAATTTCATATCATATAATAATGCCTCATAATGGTCTGATAATTAATTACTAATTAATTTTTATTGATCTTTTAAGTGTCGGGTTTAACAGACATGTTTAAGTTAATCAATTGAATTGATTTTAGCTCAAATTTCAGTTAAAATATGAAGAATCCTAAAAGGCGTCTACCCATGTGGACGCGATTTAGAGTTTATTCCTATTTTAGCGTTTAAATTTGAATTTTAATTAATTGATTTATTAACTAAAAGGCGTCTGTGAAGGTCGACGCGTTTTAGGTTTCCTAAGCTGTTTTAACTTCTCTTCCGGATGTTTATCCTTATCTTAATTAGTGTAAAAGACGTCTACACAGGTGGACGCGTTTTAGCTAATAAAGATAAAGATAAGTTTTCCCGGATATTTATCCTTATCTTAATTAATCTTAAAGGCGTCAGCCATGGTGGACGCGTTTTAGATAATTACAGATAAAGATGAATTAATCAGTGATTATCTGTCGATTAAGGTGGATAAATCCTAGATTTTTCTATGTTAATCGCGAACGCAGAAAATGCCTATAAATACCTTGCCTATGTCAAGAGTTAAAAAAAAAAAAGAGAGAGAATTATTGAGCCTCAGCGTTATAGCGATTTGGAGATCGAAGCAACCACGCCGGAGCGCTGCCATTTCCAGAAGTCGGCATCCTTATTCAAGATCTTCATCCTTCAAAGTTTCAACCAACTGGACTGGGCATAAGTTTTTCATATTTGAATTTCATTTTTATTCTTTAGTTTCATTCTCTCATACTCACTTCATGCAACACACACCACATCATTAATTTTCCAAAACCCATCTGTTCTAAAGGGGTTTCAAAGTCATTTAAGACAAGTGAGTTGCTGTTTAAATATGTTTCCAATCATGGTTAACTTTGATATTTCTATTTAGATCCTCATCACTGTTTCTTCTTTATTTTTCTGTCTCTCTGTCTGTTGCATTCAACAACAACAACAAGAAATCAACAAGAGGGAAATCAAGCACGAAGCCAGGAGAACTTCTGGACGATCCTCAACATTCAACAGCAAGAACAAAAGAACAAGAAGAGGCTCTCTTTCTTCAGCCGGCTGAAGGAGGGGAACCAAGGATTCAATCTTCCGCGTTTAAACAGGTAAGCGATCAAACCTCTTTTTGAAGCTTTTTAGTTAAAAGTTTCTGGCGATCACAGCACATTAGTTGCATTTTTTTAATAGGTTAATTTACCCTAAACAACATAGTTTTTCACATTAATCACATGAGCAAATTTTCAGCACCTACAGCTCTTTTGGCGATCACGGTGGGACTTGGTCTCGCCGTCTTTTAATTTCTTTTGTTCTTGCTATTATCATACCGGGCACCCACGGTGCACCACTTGTGTCTTTCGACACGTCCTCACCAATTGGTGAGTGTTTAGTTTGTTTAATTTCCCTCGTGCACCACGTGCACATCCCAGTGGCAAGATCTTGCCTCCCCTTGATTAGTTAAAAAGCTGTTTTTGGTGATAAAATGCTGTGTGATTGTGTGATTTCTTAGTTGTTTGGATAGTAAACCATCCTGTTTAAAATCTGAAACTAAAAATCTTTGCATGAGTCGATTATTTATTGCATTTTTCCCTGTTTAAGGAGGATTCGACCCAGAAAATCCTTCTGGAAATCTGTTTCTGCGAACTAAAAAGCGTCCATTAACAGCGACGCGTTTCAAAACCGCGTCAGTGCTCCTAGACGCCTTTTAGCTTCCAGATTCTCTCTGTCGTTTACATCTGTTTCTGTGAAATAATTAACTTCTGTGTTGAATAGCGTCGACCATCGTAGACGCGATTCAGACAGTTTTTAGTTATTTTCCAGGTTCTCTCTGCTGTTTGCATCTGTTCTCTGCGAAAGAATTAAGTTCTGTTCTGAATAGCGTCGACTATAATCGACGCGATTCAGACAGTTTCTTAATTATTTTTCAGTTTCCAGATTTCTGTGTTGAGTGCTAGCTACCCATTACTCCATTAAGCATTAGAGGCCATCCAGGTCGCAGGGCATACGCATTGAGGCTAAAACCCTCCTTTTCTTAGGAACACATTACTCGACGTTAGTAACTCTCTCTGATTGGGTTGGTCCCTTGATCAGACTAGAGAAGTTGACGTTGAGACCTCCTTAAGTCCCCAAAATCAAGGTATTCCTCCTTGATCATCGGGCTGGTTGTACCAATTGAAGTCCCGGCTAGATTCTGAAAGCGTTGTGAGAGAAAACCCTTAGAGAATAACGGTGGAAATCAAACTGAAACTAGGATCCTTCCCTGAGCGAAATTGTGGTTTAATCCAATTCAAATAACTCAACAAGGAATCCTGAAATCACGTTAAGCATCCACTTGTTTGATTAATCTCTGCACAACTTGTTTGATTAATTTTTTTTGAAAAGAGAATCTAATATAATGTTGCTGCGATCAGGCAGAGATTTGAGTATGGCCCAAGACGCCATTATCAACTACGAGGGAGATGCTAATGCCCCTCGCAATTCTGATTTCAACTACGAGAACGGGAGAGATGCTGATGCCTCTCGTAATTCTGTACCCATTCCAGTTCGGCATGACGGGAATGTCCGAACTCCTCTTTTTAATCCGCACGATCAATATCATGATCTTCCTCCGCATGAATATGCGATTCCTAATCCTGACTTTGAGGGGGACATGAATCAGCATGATCCCTCATCCTCCGATCCTACGGATATTGTCAATGCTCTGGGAGTTCTCGCCTCCCGACTGGACCCTCAGCAGTTCGAGGCGATCCAGTCCATTTTGAAGGGGAAGGCACCCATGCAGCCTGCTGAGCCGAACTCTGTGGCTCCCCCCGTTGTTCCTCAACAACCTCTTCCTCCTCCTCCTTATATCCAACAGGCCATGGAAGGCCTTCATCTTACCTCTCGGCCAACTGGGCCACAACTTTCTTCATCCAGGCAACCGGCTAGACCGCAGACGCCCATTTACCAAAATGCCCTCGGGCATGGCGGAAGCTCTGCCGGACCTCATCCTTATTACCCTCCTTGTCCAACGTACTCTAGGCAGCATGCCTATCAAGTACTTCCTCCTCCTCCTCCTCCCCAGGCAGATCTAACCACGCAGACGTTGTTGGCCAAGATGGAGCGCATGGACGAACAGTTCAACAATCTTCAGAAAATGATGGGGGTTAAAGCTGTGCCGGAAATCAATTTGCCGAGCCTGCCAGTATTCCATCTGCCACCCTCTGAAATGCCAGTGTATCGAAAGTATAACGGTACTGGTAACCCCTTCACGCACCTGAAGGAGTTCATGTACGAATCCTCCTTTTGGCAGAATGATAAGAGGTCATTAGCTTTCTTGTTCAGGAGATCCCTAGAGGGACCAGCCCTCGAGCGGTTCTTCTCTCTGGAACCCTCAGAAGTAGAGGATTATGGTATCGTATCACGCAAATTTATCCAACGATACCAGGACAGAGTTGCACCCTCCTTGTCTATCACGGATCTTATTGCAGAAAAGATGAAACCGGACGAGGAGTTTGTCAGTTTTGCTGATAGGTGGCGGGGCTTGGCTGAAAAAGTGAAAGATCACTTGTCCGAATCCGAACAAGTGAAAATGTTGATTTCTAACGCCACTCCCCAGTTCAAGCTAGTCCTCTCCTTGAACAACTTGACGAACATGGCAGAGCTCTATGAAAGGGCACGGTACTGCCAGAATGCTTTCAAAGACGCTACGTTCTCTAGCGTCTTTGATCCTCACAGACCTAACAGGCCTCCACCTCGGAAGCCTGCAGTGACAAATTCTCCTAGCTCAGGTCCAACTACTGAGGGCACGCTCTCTCACGAGCAGGTCAGTACTATGAACAATAACTCGCCCCAGTTTGTGAGGAATCAGCAGTACCAGAGGCCACCACAGCCGAGCCAGCAGGGGTACAGACAGCAGCAGAACCCCCATTACCAACAGCAGTACCAACGGCCCCAGCAGCCGAATCATAACCCGCAACAGCAACAGCCGCAACGGCAACAGCAGTATCAGCAGCCCCCTCAACAGCAGTATCAGCAGCCACATCAGCAGCAACAGCAACAGCCACAGTACCAGCCGCGTGCACCGCCGGCGTATCACAATGTCCCTCCTCCTGGTGACTACAACCAGCAGAGGAGACCTCCAGGCCCGAAAAGGGCAGAGTACCCGGCCCTCCCAGAATCCTTGGCGGATATTTTCAGCGCTTTAATGGCAGCCAATGCCTTAGCTTTGCCGAGAGAGAAGGCCGTCTGGCCTCAAAATGCCGATACGTCTAGGTATTGCTATTTCCACAGGCAACCTGGGCATACCATTGACACCTGCTTCCAATTCAGAGATTATATCCATGATCTCAACGAGCAGGGCGGCATTGACTGGGAGGAAATGAGAAAGTACATAACAGCCCTGAAGGCGAGGAGACCGCAGCAGCAGCAGCAGCAAGCAAGACCACCGGCACAAGCAGCAGCACCACCCAACATGGGAATAGTGCAGAATCCACTCCCGGAGCATCAGAACCAGAACCAGGTTGCTCCCATTCTGACGAACAGCCAGTCTGAGGCTAGTCGTGGGCAGCAGTGGAGGGTAGAGGACTCTTCCTCTCTTTGTTCAACGGGTCACGTTCAAAGTACCGCAGAGCGACCACCACGCCGCACCATCCACATACCAAGGCCACAACCCATTACCATTACCCCCATACCCACACCTACATACCACTCGCCCACACCCAATAACCCATTACCACTACCCACCTTCCTAAGACCCATTACGCCCCGCACCACTACGCCTCCATCATATAACCCCCCGCAAACCAATAACGCACCCCTCCTACCATCTAGGCCGCTACTACGCATACCATTTCCTACTTCACCCACTACCACCACCACTTACTCAGATATGCCTTTACCATCTAGACCGCTATTACGCGTACCATTCCCCGCTTCGCCAACCACTTACACATCCACCATCCAACCCTCTAGGCCTTTAATCCGCACCGCGCCATCACCACCTAACCCTACGTCATCACCTACATACCAACCTTCTACGCCATCCGCACCATCCAACTCTGCGGTACTTAAGGTGTCACCCGGATCCTCCACGGTTGAAGAACACGCACTCCGGAGTGGAAGGATTTTCAACAAGGTCTTTCCTCAGTCCACAGTCAGAGACGGCCCATTACAGCCGACTGAGGAAGCCCACAATGAAGAGAGTGCACCAGGCACTCAATACGACCTGTTGAAACACCTGGATCGGACACCGGCACGGATCACTATACTAGAATTAATCAAAAGATCTAAGAGTCACCAAGAAGCTTTAATGGAATATCTGCAGAAGGTGATGGTCAATGAAGACGTGCCGGTAGAGAAGATTGCAGCACTACTAGTTCCTCAGGGGGATCAGCCCTCTATAACATTCCATACATCGGAACTAGCACCGCCGGCAGCCAGAAGCATGGCCCTGAGTATTACGGTCAACATCTGTAAGAAGGCCGTTGATGCATGCCTGGTCGACACAGGGGCTTCGATCAATGTTCTACCTCCGAAGACCCTGGAGCTGTGCGGTGTGCCCAAAGAGAAATGGCTGCCCAGCCCCATCTCAGTAACAGCATATGACAATTCTACCCGTTCCCCTCTGGGAATGGTTTATTTAAAGGTGGAGCTGGGCCCTGTAAGTCATGCAGAGGTTGAATTTCACATCCTGGAAATCGACCCTTCCATAAATGCCATTTTAGGTCGTCCTTATATTAAAACTCTCGAGGCGATTCCTTCTACGAATCATCAATGCCTCAAATTTCCTTACAAAGGACGAATAATTAAAGTAACGAGCATGCCGATCCTTGCTGCTGCTCATTCCTTGAATATCAAGTCTGCTGTCTTACCTGGCCGACAACCTTTTCTGTCGGTATTACAGGTCTACCGTCCAGTGGCTGATCCTCTGAAAGCCGCTACTATTTCTCCATATCCATTAGATGCTATCAAAAGGGGGAAGTGCATGAGTACCCCAGGATGGAGGATCATGATGAAGAACGGCTACGAGCCTGGGAAAGGTCTGGGCACGCAATTGCAAGGCATGACCACTCATGTCAGAAATCATCGAGCGGCACCTGGAAGTGGTCTGGGCTATAGGCCAATAAAACTGAAACAAGATCTGGTCCAGAAAACAGAAATTAAAGAAGGCCCGAAGATCTGGAAGGCAATGTCTACACCACCTAAAGAAGGCCGAGATCCCCTAACATGGACCCTGTGTACGCACTTCGTGAAAGGGCCCATACTTAGCTATGATAATACGGTAGTCATTACTTCCTGTTTTGATTTCCATGATATTTATGGGAGGGATTTGGCCAGACATTGCTCTGAACTGCTTACGTACCAATCCTTGGAGGCTCTGCGGCCTATGAAAAGGAGGAAATTTGATGATCCTGAATATGAATGGTACAGGTGGTTTGATCTGAGGGACCTGTATATTGCACTGAACAGACTATTTCTTGATCCTGCAGAACCTAAGTGGCCGCCGCAGATTGATGAACTAATTGAAAGCCCTGGTGCTATATTTGACAAGCGGATACTGCTATCTGAAGAAACTGATGAAGGGGAGCCAGATGACCCCTATGAAGCTGGTTACACAACAGATCTGCTCTGGAGGGGGACATATCCTTCACATGTCTTCATGCTCCATACTCTTTTTCGTACATTGCTTTTGACCCCGACTTGGTCGCGGGTCATAATTGAAGATATTCCACGGGCTCCGCCCGTCATGATTACTCTGTCCCCTCGGGACATTATACCACAACCTCCTCTCGATCTAGAGAGGTTGTATAATCTGATCTGGGACATATTACTATATGATCCCCCTAATCCTTTGGCCTTGGTGCCCCTTTCTCCGTCTGATTCTCCTCCCATTTTTATTCATTCTTGCTTTATGATTAATTCTTTCATTTTCCAAAAAAAAACGCCAATTTGGCAACAAATTCTTCCCAAATCCTCATTGAGGAAACATCTTACTTGTCCGATTGCACCCCGCCACGCGGGTCCTTCGGTCAAGACTCTCTTTTAGATTTACTCTGTCCCTCCCCTCGGGAGGATTCTCTTGTATTTCCGCTTGTATCTCAGGATTTTCATCCTGCCTCGTCTTCGTTAGGTTATGATAGTGAAGTTAGGCAGTCTAGTCAGGTTAGGAAGTCTAGGAAGCCTAAGGGTAGGCAAATTCCAGATAGATACCTCCAGGACTTAGCTGATAAGTGCTCTTCTTGTTCTCTGATCCCTCAGTTTCTAGAAAATCCAATTCAGATGCCAGAAGATTGCATGGACGATGAGTCAGTCAATGATGGGTACGGGGTATATGAGTTGATACATGAAAAGGACCCCATTGTTGAAGAGGAAGATGACGAGGACGCGGCTGAGGCATATGCTAGTGGAGTAAAGAGATTTGATGAACCCTCAGCTGCCGTAGAAGAGCCCACCAAAGAAATTAATTTAGGGACTGAAGACGAACCTAAGGTTGTCCTCGTCAGTAAAAATCTTTCTACGGAGGATGAGAACGCAATGGTACAAGTGCTAAAGGACTATAAGGACACTTTCGCCTGGAGTTATGAGGATATGCCAGGGTTAGACTCAACTTTAGTTGAACACAGGTTGACATTAAAAGACGGAGTTAGCCCGGTCAAACAGAAATTAAGGCGATTCCACCCACAAATGGCTTTAAAGATGAAGGAAGAGGTCGATAAGTTGCATAAAGCTAAATTTATTAGAGTTGTCCTTTATCCACAATGGGTGGCCAACATAGTCCCGGTTATGAAGAAGGACGGGAAGGTCAGAATTTGCATTGACTTCCGTGATTTGAACCGGGCGTGTCCTAAAGATGATTTTCCATTGCCTCATATTGATGTACTCATCGATAACACTGCTGGCTATGAGACGTTATCATTTATGGACGGATTTTCAGGATATAATCAGATTAAGCTGGCAGAAGAGGATCAAGAGAAAACTTCATTCACCACACCTTGGGGAACATATTGTTATGTAGTCATGCCATTTGGGTTAAAGAATGCTGGAGCCACCTATCAAAGGGCTATGATGGCAATATTTCATGACATGATGCATATAGATTTGGAAGTGTATGTGGATGACTTATTAGTTAAATCGAAAACAAAGGCTGAGCACGCCAAAGTTTTGGCAAGGGTATTAGAGAGATCGAGAGAATATCAGTTAAAAATGAACCCCAAGAAATGTGTATTCGGGGTATCTTCAGGGAAATTGCTTGGATTCATTGTCAGTAAACGGGGAATTGAGATCGATCCTAACAAGGCGAAGGCTATTAGAGAAATGCCACCTCCTAAAAATTTGAAAGAGTTGAGAGGATTAATCGGAAGGTTGCAATTTATTCGCCGCTTTGTCTCCCAGCACTCACAAAGGTGTAAGCCGTTTTACGAGCTTACCAAGCCGGGAGTCAAATTCGATTGGGACGATAAGTGTCAGGAGGCATTCGATGGATTAAAGAACTATTTGGCAAGTCCTCCTGTTCTGAGACCACCATCTCCAGGAAAACCATTGATACTTTATATTTCAGTCCTGGATGATGCAGTGGGGGCTGTCTTAGCACAAGAAGATGAGGAAGGAAAAGAAAGGGCAGCCTACTATCTCTCTAAACTTCTCAACCCCGCTGAACAGAGATATACGGCGATGGAGAAAACATGTGCAGCATTGGTTTGGGTTGTGCAGAAATTGAAGCATTATTTTCTAGCCCATGAAGTCCATCTCATCGCTAGGATGAATCCGATCAAATTCCTTCTGGAGAAATCTGTTCTTACTGATAGGTTAGCGCGATGGCAAAGCTTTCTATCTCAATTTGACATCATCTATATCCAGCAGAAAGCGATCAAGGGCTATGCCATAGCAGAACATCTCGCTCATCATCCCCTTCCTCGATTTGATCCAGTCCGATCAGAGTTTCCGGATGAGGAACTGATGTCCGTAAATCAAATCAGAGATGATATGTGGACTCTGCATTTTGACGGAGCTCTGAATTCTCATGGAAAAGGGATCGGTATTGTTCTGTTATCACCTGAAGGTGTCACCATTCCACAAGCCTTTCAGCTTGATTTTCCAGTTACAAACAATATAGCTGAATACGAGGCACTCCTTGCTGGCCTCGAGGCTGCTCATTTCCATGGTGCTACCAAACTCAGAATCGTAGGTGATAGCCAATTAATTCTTCGCCAAGTGCTGACCAAGTATCGAACTCTCGATCCCAAGCTCAAGCCTTATCAGGAGCTTACTTCTGCTTACTCAAAGCTTTTCACGAAATTGATCTTTGTCCATGTCCCTAGGAATCAAAACATCTTAGCTGACGCTCTAGCTTCACTTGCATCTTCTCTTGATTTTCCAATCAGCAAACAATCTGAATCAATTATAGTTCATAGGCGTCTTTCACCCGCCGTGAAAGATCCTTCATTTCTTAGAACTAAAGAGAAATTGCTAAAGAAAGTCAGAGACGGAGATATCATTGAAAAGAGAGAAATTATGTTGATGGAGCTGTTAGAAGAGATGGATGATGAACAGAAGCCATGGTATTATGAAATTGCCAAATATTGTGAAGATCAATCATATCCTGAGGAAGCTACAACTGAAGAGAAGAGAGCTATCAGGAGAGTTGCTCAACGATACACCTTAGTTGGGGGAGCATTATATAAGAGAGGTTTTGATGGAGTTCTTCTGAGATGTCTAGACGAAGATGAGCTTTGGAAGGTTATGGAAGGAGCTCATAGTGGAGTTTGTGGTGGTCATGTCAATGGACAGATGTTAGCAAAGAAGATCCTTAGACAAGGATTTTATTGGCCAACCATGGAAGAAGATTGTGTAGGATATGTTCGTAGGTGTGCTAAGTGTCAACTTCATGCCGACAAAATTCATTCTCCTGCATCTTCACTCCATCCTGTTTCTTCCCCATGGCCTTTCTCCATGTGGGCTTTCGACATTATTGGACCTCTTGGTAATCCAGATTCCGGCATCAAGCAAAAATCTTTCATTCTCACGGCAACGGAATACTTCACCAAGTGGGCAGAAGCTGAAGCGTACGTGGAGATCAAAGCATCAACCGTCTGCAAATTCATCATGAAGAACATCATCACTCGATTTGGAATTCCAAGCACCATCGTCACCGACAATGGACCGCAGTTCGTGTCATAAGAATTGAAGGATCTCTGTAACAGGTATAAAATTGCATTGCATCATTCATCTCCTTATTATCCGCAAGGCAATGGCCAAGCAGAGGCAACAAATAAGACTTTGATAAAAATCATAAAAAAGACGTGTAAATCTAATAAATTCTCAGATTGGCCAGAAAAATTGGTTGAGGCTCTATGAGCCTACCGAACTTCAATCCGCACACCCACTGGGCAAACTCCTTATTCCTTAACATTTGGAATGGAGGCGGTAGTTCCATACGAGATCCTCATACCGTCATTAAGAGTACAATTGAATAAGGAATTTTCCATTGATGAACATCGTTCAGCACTCCTTGCTCAATTGGAACTCTTAGACGAGAAAAGATGGTCAGCTGCTAATCATGCAAAAGTTTATCAAAATAGATTAGCACGTTTTTATCAAAAGAAAGTCATTGAACGTAAGTTCAAAGTCGGTGAAATGGTTGTTAAAAGAATTTTTATAAAACCTGGTGGTCCGCGTTCTAAGCTCCAACCCAACTGGGAAGGACCTTATGTTGTATCGCACGCTTTTCCTGGTAATGCTTATCGTCTTGTTAATGCAGAAGGAGAAGAGCTAAAACATCCCTGGAATGGTTTACATCTTAAGAAATACTACCCTTAGGTTAAAAAGTTGATCAGTATGGTACAAAGACCAGTGGAATCAGAAAGTTTATAAACTCAAATTTCCTTATCAGTCTGAATAACTTAATTTCAAGCCCATTATTGCACACACTGACACGTTTTGATTCGTGAGTAACAAGAGATGACAAGTCCTAAAGAATATCGAAAGCTTGACCAAAAGTGTAAAGTACAAATCATTTTTTTGAAGCAAAATTCTGTTTTAAATTCGGCCCATGATGTCGGAACGAGACTTATAATAGACTACCAAGAATACCCGCCATCTTAGTAGGAGGCCGTCATAAAAAAATGGGGGAGATCCGTCCCGAAAGTAAAAAAAAAAAAAAAAAAAAGCAAAAGGCAAAAGCCAAATGTCAAATCGAAAGGCCATTACATTACAAACGTTACATGAAGGCCATGAAATGAAATAAAAGGGAACGCAAGGTCGATAAATACCCCGGAAAGAAATGACCGAACCCCAACGGATATTAGGGTAGGAAAGGGACATCTTTTTAAGTCTCCGGAACCTTCTTATGGGCTTTCTAAACTTATTCATCTTTTCTTTCTAAAGAGATGTACTCCAAACTTAAGGGATGACTTAGATTGACTAAGGGTCAAATCATCAAATGGGATCACGAATGGAAACACAAGTTCAAACACGATGGGTTTAAGTTGAGTTGTTAAAAAACAATTTGGAAATTAAGTTAATAAATGAATATGATCTTTTGATCTAAGTACCATGCTGATCTTTTAGTCAAAAATCCAAAAAAATTACATAAGTCAAAATTACAAAAAAAAATACATATATCAAAAACCCAAAAAAAATACATATATCAAAATCCAAAAAAAATACATAAGTCAAAAATCCAAAAAAATACATATGTTTCAAAAATTCAAAAAAAATACATATGTCAGAAATCCAAAAAAAAAAAAAAAAACATAAATTTCAAAAAAACCACAAACAAAAATGAATATTTCAAAACAACAAAAATATTTCAATTAGCATCTGCTTGTTGCATTTGATGTGTTTCATTCCTTTTATTTTCAGTGAGCATCTGTCTGCTTGTATGTTGTATTTTACTTAAAGTTTGATTATTCTCATTACCTTTGTTAATAAAGGCTATGCCCCTTGACCCTTCTATCAAGGATAGGATCAAGTAGTCGGTTACTTAACCAGGCAAGGGGCTAAGCCTAAATAGATACTTAACATGTTTGTTCAAGTTGTATACAGGACACAAGGCATTGATAGAGTTGGAATTCGAGTAGAGAACAAGCAGAAACCTGTTTCTAAAATTCAAGAAGGCCTAAATAAAGCTGGAAAATATCAAGAAGATCTCACTGTGGGAGTTCAAGAAGTCTAACCGTGGCTAAAAAGACGGTTATTTCTACCCTTGTACTATTTCATGTAATTATTTTGCATTCGCATTACTATATGATAAATATTTATTAGAGTATATCAGGGACCTTGTGTTTTGATGAAACTGGAATTTGAGTTCCCCTACAACAAAAACAGTGATAATTCCAGAGAATTCTTAATCACACGGATAGGCCGTTGGATTGTTAATTAGTGAGGACGATGGTTCCACTTTTGTGAAACGGTGCGTGGATAAACGAGCTTCGGCTTAGCACTGAATTACAAGAATTGGTATCTTGACTCATTAATGACAATTTAACAATATTATCCTTGATTATTTTATATTTTATTTGATTTTATATTTTTCTTTTAGCCCAGCATGCATCATGTAGGATTTTGAAATCATTGTGATAAGAATTAATTACTGATTAAGTTTCAAACCATAAATCAAATAACTCAAAACATGATATGAAATATTCTATTCTGAATTGAGTATCTTGATTATCTTTGAGGTTCGCTTGAAGATATCATTGGGATTCTATCCTTGATTGGACTCTTTATCCAATATTCTTGTTTTCTTTTAAGATCCATCATGGCTGCAGCACGTCCACATTGGCTGGCAAACGCTCCCCATGATGAAACCTACAGTGTCTATGACCTGGGGTACTTCCCACTCCGAGGAAGTTGATCGACTTTATTTTATTTCCTTGTCTACCTCATCCAGACAGGATTAATTCCATTGATTTCATTGAGCTATTTTCATTGATAATTTCGAGAAAAATTCCAATCATGTGATGTTAAGAGCGTGTCTCATCACACCTTGGCATCACCTTTTCAGTACATTACATTCCATTTCACTCCCTTGCAAAGACGATGCCAATGTGAGGCAGCTGTAGACACGCTAATTTTGACGTCATTTTGAGTAAATTTCATATCATATAATAATGCCTCATAATGGTCTGATAATTAATCACTAATTAATTTTTATTGATCTTTTAAGTGTCGGGTTTAACAGACATGTTTAAGTTAATCAATTGAATTGATTTTAGCTCAAATTTCAGTTAAAATATGAAGAATCCTAAAAGGCGTCTACCCATGTGGACGCGATTTAGAGTTTATTCATATTTTAGCGTTTAAATTTGAATTTTAATTAATTGATTTATTAACTAAAAGGCGTCTGTGAAGGTCGACGCGTTTTAGGTTTCCTAAGCTGTTTTAACTTCTCTTCCGGATGTTTATCCTTATCTTAATTAGTGTAAAAGACGTCTACACAGGTGGACGCGTTTTAGCTAATAAAGATAAAGATAAGTTTTCCCGGATATTTATCCTTATCTTAATTAATCTTAAAGGCGTCAGCCATGGTGGACGCGTTTTAGATAATTACAGATAAAGATGAATTAATCAGTGATTATCTGTCGATTAAGGTGGATAAATCCTAGATTTTTCTATGTTAATCGCGAACGCAGAAAATGCCTATAAATACCTTGCCTATGTCAAGAGTTAAAAAAAAAAGAGAGAGAGAATTATTGAGCCTCAGCGTTATAGCGATTTGGAGATCGAAGCAACCACGCCGGAGCGCTGCCATTTCCAGAAGTCGGCATCCTTATTCAAGATCTTCATCCTTCAAAGCTTCAACAAACTGGACTGGGCATAAGTTTTTCATATTTGAATTTCATTTTTATTCTATAGTTTCATTCTCTCATACTCACTTCATGCAACACACACCACATCATTAATTTTCCAAAACCCATCTGTTCTAAAGGGGTTTCAAAGTCATTTAAGACAAGTGAGTTGCTGTTTAAATATGTTTCCAATCATGGTTAACTTTGATATTTCTATTTAGATCCTCATCACTGTTTCTTCTTTATTTTTCTGTCTCTCTGTCTGTTGCATTCAACAACAACAACAAGAAATCAACAAGAGGGAAATCAAGCACGAAGCCAGGAGAACTTCTGGACGATCCTCAACATTCAACAGCAAGAACAAAAGAACAAGAAGAGGCTCTCTTTCTTCAGCCGGCTGAAGGAGGGGAACCAAGGATTCAATCTTCCGCGTTTAAACAGGTAAGCGATCAAACCTCTTTTTGAAGCTTTTTAGTTAAAAGTTTCTGGCGATCACAGCACATTAGTTGCATTTTTTTAATAGGTTAATTTACCCTAAACAACATAGTTTTTCACATTAATCATATGAGCAAATTTTCAGCACCTACAGTGTTCTTATAATTGAGATTGTCAAATCATTTTCACACAGTTGATCGCAGTTATCCAAACTCTCGTTAGTTTTAAATCTTAAGATTCTAAGAGTTTAGTTATTTCGGAACCAGTCATTCTCACTTAAGAAATCTGCATAATCCAAGAGATCATGAATCCAGAAGGTTAAGGCTGCATTTGTTAATGTTATATGTATTGTAGATTTTGACAAAGTGTCCCAATGCTCCTAGAATCTAACAAAAGTTAGATAGTAAAGAAATATGGATAAGGGAGTGAGAAGGCATGAGAAAATACCAAATGTCTATTACAGATTTTAAGGAACTTTCAATGTTAAAAAAAGTGTAATGATGATTCTAAAATCTCATTTATTAACACTGCTATTATTCCAGATTTTACATCCTTATTTCACCTTTTTTCCACATTTTCTTTAAATCTAAAACCAAGAATCTACCATCCCATGCTATCTTACTGTGCAATACATTGAACTCAAAAGACCAAGAATCTGGTAAGAAAAGACGAAGAATCTACTTCTTATTGACCATAAACCAAGAATCTACTTCATTTTGATGTTTTCCTACGGAAGACTTGAGATACAAGCAAGTTAAAAGTGAAGAACATGTGTTCTCTCTCTCGTGCCTTTTTTTTCACGGGAAATACTTAGATGATTAGATTTTTTCTCTATTTTTCCTATCCATCTATGTGACTGAATGGAATTAACTTTTCTTTTAAGTTTAGATTAATTGTTACCTATGATTTGTGAAAAAACCCTTACATTAGACCTTTCACCTATTAAAGATAAGAAAAGTGGGGAAGGAATTCAGTCATATTAGCAGCACTCTTTTTTCACTCAAAATAGAATTATAGACCTTCTGAAAACAACAAAACTTCTAGTATTCTGAAATTTAATGAGAAAGAGGATATTGTGATGCATTTCGGAATGTCACCTTATCCAAGTTACCTGATGTGGGTAACCATGTTTTTAATCTAAATTTACTGGTCTGACCATAGAACGGTAGGACAGACAAAATTAAAGGTAAGCTGAGGTGGGAGGATGGGCCGCCCTTGTCCGTCCTTCTCGACAGGAAAAACTGTACGTGTCAAGCATCGACTAGTCTCCAGTTTGGACCTTCCTCTCGATTTGTCGAATCAGTCCCTGTCCTTTGAAGACACATTTCATCAACCTCTAACAGTCTTACAGAAAAAGCTTAATTATTGAACACGAGTTGCAAAGGGTTTGCCAGCGCTAATCTGTACTTGGTGACTATAATTTGTGAGTCGTCGCTGTTACATCAGGTCCCTGTCCCTCCGGCATACAAAGAGACAAAGGGATGCTTAACAGGGAACAGTACCTGTCAAGTTAGAGCTTTCCTTGCATCAAAAGAGCAATCTCGCCCTATCACACCTTTGTTACATTTTTCTGTGATTCGAGAGCCCATCGATCTGAGACGAAAGGGCAGTATGACAGGAGGTGTTGTTACAGTATCATTTCTTGTGCAATGATCAGTTTACCATCGATTGCCAAACAAAGTGATCAATAGGAATCGGTAAGTAAGGTTTGCCGATTCGAAGAATCGGATCGACTAAGATTCTCATGATCTGCTACAAATTGAGTTGGCTCGTACAGATTCCGTTGAATTGTATAAAAAAGATTTCTTAAATCACACAGGCTCAGTCGAGTGGCATCAATTCATATTCATCCTGATACAGTACGAGTCGTCCGAATCGACACTGATCGATCCGGTATGGCAAACTATGTCGATTAGGTCAAATTTAATAAGAAAGAGATAAGATCTTTTAGATTTCTAAACTTCCGTGTGCCTTTGGCGGCAGAGACCAGAAATGAACCGATTGTTTTATAGGAAAAATAGACAAAATATCAAATTTATCATTGATTCTTAAGAGCGAACATATTACACATATTGATATATTCAAAAACACCTTTTTCCAAATAATTCCAGTCGTCCTTACACATATTCTTGTATGCAAATTAAACGCGAAAAATCCACAGCCTTTCTATTCTTATTTATTATTACCGACATACACAACACATCATTACATATATATATATTATATGTATTATTCACGTATTGTAATTAATATTACAGTGTGACAGTACAATACAGCAAGAATAGTGGAACGATGTGAACCGGGGACGCCTCAGCTACTAACAAGCGGCAACTGGCAGCAGAAGGGCAGCTTCGTTTCTTCTCTTTCTTGGTGGCAAAACAAAAACAAACAGCAATATATTCCGGAGCAAAGCAAACCTTGGAAAAATCATAAACCATGGCGATTGGCGAGCATTGGCCGTGTTGTTGGACTGTGGACTTTCTGATCCAATGGGCCCTTACGTGGGCCTTGGGCTGGCAGGGACATTGGATCGTTGGGCTAGCGGCGCCAGCACTCCGGGGTGAGGGAGCGGTCCCGGCGGGGATCGCGGCAGTAGTCGTAGACGAGGGAGTTTGCCTCGGCCCAGCGGAGGGCAGCGTACTGCTGGGAGCTGAGGCCGGAGCCGCCGGGGGAGGCGGCCACCGGGCGGCACCAGCCAGGGGCGTAGGCGGAGCAGCCGCCGACGGCGAAGCGGGTGAAGCGGGCCACGAACGGCTGGTAGTTGTAGTCGGCCTTGTACTTGCCGTCCTCGGTGGCCCACGACGAGGCGTCCCAGATGGAGCCGTACACCCACATCGGCCGCAGCGGGAAGGTGGCGTCACTCTTCCTCGGATACCTCCGGATGGGGATGTCGTCCACGAAGAACCTGCCCACCCCACAAACAGCGCCGGCCCACCAAATTAGCTAGCTCGATCACCACAGCTATATATTATTGAAGTGTACTTGTGGGTAATCCTATCTTACTCTCCTACCTTAATGTTGGCCTTTGTTGGTAACTTTAGTGTTAGAAGAGTTATCTCGATATGCTTACTAGTCTTGAGAGGATCGGACTCCAAAGGTTCTGATGATGTGTATAGACCTTTATTTGCAAAACCTCTTCAATTTGAGCAGTTCGTACGTATAGTTTATATCAAAAGTTAGCAGAATGCCAAGTAAAAGCTGGGTGACAGATGATAGATGTCGGGATATGAAAAGAACCATCTCCAAAGACTATTTAATAATGGAATTTTATCTAACTTTAGATAGTTAGGGAAGCTTCTCGCTGGGATCTGAGCATGCCCCGGAAGCTTGTCCAGTGGGGGAAATTTCCTCAATTAAGTATAATCAGCATCGTCAACTCCAGTTGTGGGTGGCACCACGTAATTACTAGGTCTCTATGGCCTTACGTACACACGTATAGAAAAAGAAATATATAGTAGTTGTAACGTAGGTAGAATCCGAATCTACAGGAAATATGTTTTCTTGATGGTGTCGGCTTTAACGTCTCAATTGTACGGTTAGTCTTCAAAAGTCCTTACATTCCGAAAATGTCCTTTTCATATCGAACTGTGGCTTCATACCCACTCTTACATAATAGAGACGCACAAAATAAGGGGAAATGTTCTCTGCGATGAGAGCGAGAGAGGGGTTAAAACTTAAAAGGTAAGATAGCAGATATTTATTAGGGAAAGTTTACCCTTAGGCTTTGACCGTGCTGCCAGTCTCCCCTGAACTTGAAGCACCCCTTTACTACAGGAGCAGGCCCATCGCTCCTGGACAGCGAAACCCAGTTTGGATCATTCTCGTCATATCCTTCAATAAAGAGGGGAGCTCAAGAACTGATCCAATTTTAGAAGGAGATCGTCTGAATCGGTTTGTCTGGATTTGGGTGCATCTCTAGACTCAATAAAAAGTGATGTATTTAGTATGTTTTATTATTTCAAATACAAATGATCTATTTGTCTTCTCTTTGTTGAGTAAGATGCATTGAAATCTAGATAAAACGATTTTGTTCCATCCAATTCCAACACTTGGCACTGTTCCTTCCTTGTTCATCATGTATCATGTAGGTGTAGTGCTAATGTCAGGGTCAGGGGGGAGGTGGACGAAAGAGATGTGTATATATATAGATTGATGTGCGAATAACTTTTGATAGAGATATCAATTAAGCTAGAGAGAGAAAGAAAGAATGTTGATAGGTAGAGCGGACATAGGACAACATAGACGGGAGAGCTGCAGTACGTGCCCTCCGTAGGAGCCTTCTCAAGTATGGGCCATAAATGTAGCCATTACGACCTGCATAGTGCTCTCCCGACAGAACCGTCGACGGAATTTTAAGAGCAGGGACGAACAGGCTACGCGGCATTTAATGTTACTGCAGCAATCATGGAAAGGGGAAAAGACCAGTTGGGTGGGGATTGGATTGGTTTGTATATATCAATCGAGGGAGCTCGTCATTTGAAGCCTACGTTCGTATCTTTCTCCATAAATTGCTATTGTCCTCTTCAGACTGCATACGTTTACCTCATAATTTGAGGAATAAACCATACTTTGCGTTCTTGTCCATACTGTGTGTGGTGGAGAGAGAGAGAGAGAGAGAGAGAGAGAGAGAGAGAGAGAGAGAGAGAGATGGGCATCGGCTTACACTATCTCGTCAGGGTTCCACAGGATGGCGTAGTTGTGGAATGCGGTGGTGGGGTCGAACCAGAGGTGGAACTTCATCTCCCTGCCGATTATCCTGCCGTCGCCGCTGCCGAGGACGTAGACGTTGGTCTGCAGAGTGTACGGCTTTCCGGGCGTCGTCCCCAGGAACTCGATGTCAATCTCGTCGTGGAACCCCGGGTGCGCCTGGTTGTTCGATAGCTGCAGCGTTGGAGGAGAACGATCGATCGATCAGCCGACACAGGCAGGTGGAGAGTACTGTAGGAGAGGCGAGGAAGAAGAGATTTTGCTTACATAGAAGGCAGTGATCACCCCAGCAGTGTAGCCGGGCTGGAGCTTGATGGAGGCGCTGAAGTAGCCATTCCTGAATGGTTTGACGGATTTGAAACCGCTCCCTGCAGGTTGCCAGCATCGAGAAGGTAGAAGCATTAGTGATTCTTCACAGAAACTATAGGTGGGCTAGAGAGACAAAAGTGTGTGTTGTGGGCAAAAAAGAGCAGCATCCAAGGTGGGAATGAGGAATGAAAGACCTGAGCTCCTGTCAAGCCAGACTGTTACTGTGTCCTGGGAAACTGATTGATGGTCTGGACCCCAGAGGTTGGAAAAGCCTTGGTAGAACCCTAGAACCCTGAACCTGGAGCTTGGCCAGTATCCAGGGGATGGCTGAGCATTGGCATGGGTGAACAGGAGACAGAGAAAGAGGGAAAGGAGGAGAGCCATGGAGTGCAGTGATAAGAGAGGAACAGAGAGGGGGGCAGTGGCTCAAGTGAATGACCAGCTTGGGCTTGTGGTATGGTGGGTGTGCAGAGAGGAACAGAGAGGAGAGAGAGGAAAGTGTGGTGAGAGAGAGCATAGCAGTACAGCTGATATAAATAGAAAGATTGAGAGGACCCATATAGAGAAAATGAGATAGGGGTTGATGGGAGCAGAAGAAGAAGACAAATCAATATATTTGCCTGGAAGAAAAAAGGAACTGAGGTTTGACAAGCTAGTAACTATGCACTAACCACAGCAAAGCTGTGCATTTCCTAAGCCACTGACACAAAATTCTGTTGCAAATGTTGACCAGTACAATATTATTGAAGACAAGTTTACTAACACAATTTGTGACATAACCAGTAACAACAGTATTGCAACTCTTACAAGTAAAGTTCAACTTGTAAAAGGAGTTTAACTTGTCAATGTGGTCTCTCTTTACTTGTTCTGTCACATGCTATGAAGAATTGGTGGTAGCAAACTCTGTTCCGTATTTCCAAGTACCCCCAAGCATCTTTGCATAGGCATGAAGCAGTGGCATTAAATGGGTTGCTTGCCGCTCCCTCCAATCCCCATCTGTGGTTTTATGGCCCTGAGGGCAGTATGGAGCAGAAGGCCCGAGAATTTTGAATCCCCATGTGTAATCCTGTTAAAATGGTCCTAGGTCGAAAAAGGACAAAATTAAAAAGTGTTTAATAGAGAGTGCTTATTCTACTCATGGTCTCAAGATTTTGAATTGGATGACTCAATAATTTTAACATGGTTTCAGAACTCATGGTTACAAATTGGGCAGTGTACGTCGTGTTTGTGATCTATGTGACGGAGTCTAAAATCAGCGTGGTGCACGTGAGAGGACATGTTAAAATAGTCCTACATCGAAAAAAAGGACAAAATCAAAAAACGTTTAATAGATGATGTCTATTTCACTCATGACTTTAAAGTTTTGAGTTGGATGATCCAATAACTTTAACAAATCAGTGCAAACACTTAAATGAGCTTTGGACAGTCCTGTAACGATAGTTCGCTTATCCTCTCTTTGCCCTACAAAGGCTCAAGGGTATCCCTTATTTGCCTTCCCTTTTGGGAGTTGTTCATGTGATTGGAGCCCAAGGCTCATCAGGAGTTGGCATGAAGAGAGATGGCCATTGGTGCCCAAGGAAGGCAAACAAACCAGTAAGGCATTCCAGACATAGCAGCACATGGTGGGGCCTTTCCTTAGCCCTGGTCTTGCAATGTGAGGCCTGCAGTGTAAGAGCTGTACGGCCTTGTGAAGTCTCATATCTTCTCTTCTCCCCTCTCCTTTCCCTTCCGTCCCTGTTTTCCTGACTAGTTTATTTGCATATGCTCAGATGTGGAATGGGGTTTGGGTTATCCTATTCGGTTTAACTGTATTCCCCTTTCTTGTAGGCTCCAAGAGGTAAGAAAGATGATCGATCAAATGATTGAAGGTGGTCCTGAATATTAAATACTTGAACACTAGGCAAGAGCCTCGTAATCACTGCCTTCATGCCCTCATCGGGTATTTAATTGGTTCTTAAAGAAGACGGCTCTTTCTGTTCTAATTTGCCCATCCTCTTGTTATATTGCACGATATAAAAGTTGACTTCGGCTCATCTATGGTTTCCTAAGTTGTTAACTGTTGATTGGTCTTTAGTCTTGATTTTTTGAAGAGTGAAGTTATTCTTATACCTCTTAAAGTGCTCTCTCCGTCGCCACCGTCAATTGAATGCATTTTGATCGTCACAACAGAGGTTCGCTCCAATCCATTCAGTTGAATGGTTGAGATCAGTTTAACAGTACATCAAGGGAGTGACTCAAGGGAGTAGCTCCTTGAGTACAAAAATCACTTGCCTTTTCTTAACTTCATGCCTACCAAAATGGCATCCTAATCTTATTGGTTGTGTAATGATCTTATTAATTACTCTCCCTTAATTAAGTACTTCTTGCGCATTTAATTTCGTCCGCTGTTAAGCGTGCTCAGATCATCTCGGGGGCATAGGGATGGATCACCCTAGGATAGCATTAGTAATTTTTCTTATCATCCACGAATAAGTCGTCTATATATCAAAGTAGACCTCAGAGAGTCTAACTCGCACATCCGACCCATGTGGATCCTTTAAAAAGCAGATTCACGTTAAGTAATATAGGATTGTTTTGACCTAACCTTTAAGCTAGGTTGAAATAAAATCAGAAAGTTTAATCTAAATCCACCTTAGTCGCCTTATCCTAACACATCTTAGTAAGGCAAAACATGGGACATATAGATCTGACTTCACGGAGGGTTAACTCGATCCGAATCAAGCAACTCACCATCAATCTTCGTTCATGACCTGATACAAACTTGATTTAACTAAATTCATTGGCAACTATGTAAGAGAACTTAAAAGATTAGACTTTTTATTTTTCTGTCAGTCTTTTTGAATCCTTACGATCATTATTTTTATTAAAACCTCTTACAATCTTTGAATCTTTCTTGAAATCAAGTCTCTCTGTTTAACAACTATATATAAAAAAGAAATATCTAAGAGTATCTGCAAGATACTCCTCTTATATTCTGGTCGAAGTATGGTATATGGGTCAAAGCAGGGTACGTGGAAGAAATATTCTGTGATTTTTTTTCGATGATTGCTAGCCGGAGGGACTTTCTTAGGAGAGTTAAAAGATTGTTCAAATTTTAAAATAAATATGAAAATTATAAGAATTAATACAGAATATTGAAAGATTTTAAAAACTGAAAAGTAATGTTAGAATAATTCTACACTAGATAAGAGACAAAGTTCGATATATATGTACAAAATGAAAGTACTCTATTCACTTAATATCAAAAAGTTGAGTTGGATGTCCCGATAACTAGTATCGGAAAAATATTTGTGACAATACTTTCTGTGTATTGCAATATAATTGATGCCCAATCATTTGAATCTGAATAGCATAATGTGCCATTTAAGACGTAGTGTACCACTTGCAGAGTAATGCAGGGACTCATTTAGTCTGATCCACTCGATGAAACCAAGATTTAACACATAGGCTATGCCAAGTCTTCGATCAAATCTTGGTTTGTGCAGTCTACTTCTTCTGCATGTTATTTTATAATAAGTTTTTACTGTTCATCACGACTAAGGTCATCCATTCATTAAAGTGCTGATGGGTCCACCTAATTAGACGATAATTTCAAGTCCGTCTGATTTCTGGAGAAGGAATCTCACAGAGCAGAAGATAAAGATTCCAACAACACCAGGGGACTACATGGCTGGAGGTTTTTAAGCTCAACCAGAATCGAACCTGAGACCTCCCTTTTGTAAGGGAGGTAGTGAACCAACTGCCCTAGGCAGCTGGTTCAAGCGCCTTCTGCATGTTGCCAAATTATTCTACATATGTGTAAATGTTTTCCAATTTATATAATGTTAAAACTGAAATTGCAAAACCTCTTAAAATTGTGATTATGGATAAACTACCATTACATTTTAATTGATGGATCTTTATGTATGTCTGCTTAAGAGCCATTGTATAACTTAATTTGTTTGAAGTGGGTCTCCCGAGTGCACGCACATGCCCTCCAATGTGCAGCTACATTGCATTGCAATCACTCCCCTCCCCAAACACGAATGAGAAGGGATGAATATTATTGTGGTGGGGGCATATAATGGCTTGCACAAGTACTCAACAAGGAATAGTCTAATTACGTAATTAAAACGTTAATAATTAGGATTTAGGAGGCACCGGGCTCTCACTGTTTTATAGGCAAATCTACATCAATTCACCAATCGCATCACGTTGATATGCATCAATCATCACCCCCATGCAAATCTACAAGCTACCAAATAACAAAACTATTTTCATATTTGCAAAATTGACCTGCAACGACAGCGATATGCCAACCTCTCTCTCTCTCTTCCTTTTTTTTCCACGAAGGAGCCGAGAATCCTAAACGTAAGCTATATCAACATACTACTGCATCTAATTATATATCAGCACCCAAGTCGTCCACTCCCATGCAGAGATCAGATTCCCCCTCAAACCAGGACACACATGTGTAGTCGTTAGAGAGCCACGTCCAGCGTAAGAGAGCTATTACGACGACAACAATAAATAATTGGTAACAGTGACAGGCATAGCATTAATTTGGCAGAGAAATATATATGCCGGGGATGCCATAAGATAACGCATGGATGAGCCCACAAATGAGCTCTTAGTCTATGCATCTTCACATCAATCTAACGTATCCGAGTTTGTACAGATGCGGGCGGTGGGTCGGCAGCAGCCTTCCGTGGCCGACAATGGATTTGAAGGCTCACAGGACGCTTACGTACGCCCTCAGCCGGGGGAATAAACAGAGCCCGGGAGGTCCCCCGTTTCCTTTGAATATGCCGGGGCCGGAGGCAGGTGGGACTGCGAGGCAGGTGATGGGCGGCCACCACCTCTTCTTTCACATACTGTAAGCGCTGGCGTTTCAAGGTGACTCTGGAACCAACCAATGAAGTAGCTCGATCTCGCATTTTTTTTATCTTTTTTCAGATGTCTCAAGTTTGATTAAGTTGTGATCGAGCCTAAACATTCTTCCGTTCGTGTGTGTGCATATCCAGCCAACCGAACCACCATATCAATAAAAAGTGATTTTGAGCTTCTTCCCGGCCGGTCTTCAAACATCAATGATTAGCTCCCTCCCCGCGCCGGCAATACATTAAAAATTAAGTATGATTAGTAATGTGTTTTGATGTTGAAAACAAGAACAATAGCCAATTCCCTAGTACTGTTCGAACTAAACTTTTTTACAAGAGTCCGGTGTGTAGGCGTTCCTTATTCCTTTTTGTCCGAAGCTGTGATTATTTCATCGTTTGCTGTCAGTCTTCTGGACTTCATGGAAGAGCTAGGTAGCTAGCCTTGTAGAAAAGAGTCCGATGAGTACTGTAAGTGATGATGGGATTGGATAAGTGTCGAGAGGAGGAAGCGAGTTTTTTTTCAAAAGAATCGCCCATGTAGAATGGCAAAAGTTTCACATGGAAGGTTTTTTAAGAAACATTCTCCTCTCCATATGTAGTCTCATCTTTTTTTTTTTTTGACAAAGAGAAGATTCATTCATATCAAAGAGATGAGGAAACAGAGGATAAGTCTGCAAATAAAGCAGAGGTGATACAGGGTGGAATATTGGACAGGTTCCAACTATTCCCAGATAAGGAACGAACAGCAAGTCTAGCAATAGCATGGGCCACACCATTACAAGAGCGAGGAACAAATCTAAGATTTACCAAATTACTAACTAGGAGCAATTGGCAGTTATGAATGATCGTCTTGGCTTTCCAAGGCGGGGCTCTAAGCTTTAAACACGCATGGATAATAATCTCAGCATCACCTTCAATCAAAATATGAGAGTTGAGGTTAGCCTGGTTTGCAAACTTCAAAGCTTCCCAAAGAGCCAATGCCTCAACTATAATAGGGTCCATAGAGTAAGAAATCTTTGAGGAGCAAGCAATGGGGTAACCCTGCCAATTTCTGATAACCAGGCCAGTAGCAGCACAATTACTGGATACAGCACCATCAAAATTAATCTTATAGGAACCGAAGCTCGGCAATTCCCAATTAAGGGAATTTGAAATGGGGATCCCAGGAGAAGTGGTACAACAAGAGGAAGACAACCAGAAATCCACATCCGCCAACGCTCTTCTGATAACAGTGATGGGGTTAACAATGATGCCATCAAAAACTCGCTTACACCTGCTCTTCCAAATATGCCAGGCAATAGAGAAACAAGTAGACATGAAAGACCTATCCTTCTTATCATAAGTGAAAGGGGGCTTACTCCACTCAAGGATTTTGATATCCAGTTGACAGAAATCTTCGGAGGAGTGGAAGTTTAAAGGAGAGCCAAGCCAAATAAGTCTAGCGAAATCACACTTAAAGAGCATATGATCCACAGTTTCAGCTTCCTTGCAGCAAATCTGACAGAGGCTGCTAACAAAAGGAATTCTCTTGGCAATACACTGATTAACTGGCATCGCTTCAACCAAACATTTCCAGATGAAGTGAAGGACTTTAGGGGGAACAATTCTTTTCAGTTGAGGATCCCACAGACACTTCCAAACCGGGTTGGGACTGGAGGCAGTCGGGGCAGGTGAAATATCAGAGAGATATCTATAAGATGACTTAATAGAGAAACAACCATCCTCAGTAAGTGGCCAGATGAACTGGTCCCCCGAACCCTCCAGGTAATGAGGGAGGACAATGGCTAAGATTGCTTTCGCAGATTCTTCAGAGAAAATAGAATAAATTAAGGAGGCATTCCAATTTCCATTACAGATCAATTGGAAAACCCACATAGGAGGAGGCCCCGAAAATTGATGCCTAACAATGGGGGGACCAAGGTGGTTAGGGATCCAATTATCTGCCCATATATTAGTAGATAAACCATCCTGGATTCTTTTGAAGCATAGATTATCCATAAGCTGTCTAACCTTGAGCATTGCTTTCCAGGGGGCAGAACCATCAGAAGAACTATTCACTTCCCAGAAGGAGCATGACCTCAGATATTTAGCTTTTACCAGTTTAGGCCAGACAGAGGTATTCTCATTAATGAATTTCCAAACTAGTTTCAAAACACAAGCCTTGTTTAGGGTCTCCAGATCTCTGATACCAAGACCACCAAAGTGTTGATGCTTTTTGAATACCTCCCAATTTCGGAAATGAATCTTCTTATGATCAGCTCTGTCACCCCACAGAAAGGAACATTGAATGGAGTTCAATTTAGCTAAAGTCTTCTTGGGAAGTAATCCCATACCCATGACATGTAGTGGAATGGCAGCCAAAACCGAATTTATAAGAGTGACTTTACCTGCCATGGAGAGAGTGTTTGCCTTCCAGAGCTTGAGCCTGGCAGTCAATTTACCTTCCAGGTAAGAGAACTGATCAACTCTACCCCGTTTGGGCCAGAAAGGCACGCCAAGATAAGTCTGCTCCCTAGCCATGATAGGAATTTGGAGCTGGTTAGATAAATAACTGCATAAATCCAGGGAGGTATTACAGCTGAAAGCCAAACCTGATTTTGATCTATTGATATATTGTCCAGACCACGCACCATAGATGCTGAAACACTCAAGGAATGAATTAATATTCGCCTCACTAGCTCTGCCAAATAAGACCACATCGTCCGCATACATTAAATGAGACACGGCAGGAGCATTCCTGCAAGGTTTAAAGGCACTAAGCCGGCCATCATTCACCCGAGAATTGATAAGCTGAGTCAACATTTCAGTACAGAGAATGTAGAGGTAGGGGGAGAGAGGGCAACCTTGCCTGATGCCCCTCGAGGGAACAATACACCCAACATTCTGTCCATTGATGTTAATAGAGTAGGAGGCAGTAGTAACACACAACATGAGGGCTTTGATCACAGGATCAGAAAATCCAAACTTTTCCAAGGTGTTCAAGATAAACTGCCATTCAAGTTTGTCATAAGCCTTAGCAATGTCCACTTTCATGCTGAAGATGCCATCTTTTCCATATGTAGTCTCATCGTCACCTGCACTTAAAAGATTCTGATTTACAGGGAAAACAGAGTTTATCCCCTTCCTAAGGAAGGCTCAAATACTGCTCGGCCGCATGTCCGTTGGTTCATCAACTCTATCCGGCAATCTGACAAAATGAATGGATTTCTATTTCTAGATATTCTAACTATCCTATATATATATATAGAACGTCAGGTCTTTTGTTTTAAATGAGTAACAGACATTAACAATAATTAAGCATCGTACTTCTCATCGATCGTAAGGCATCATATTACAAAGTAGTCAAATTCTTAGTGCCTCCATATATATTCCTTAGGTGCAATGCCCTACCAACGCAGAGGATGTCATTCCCATATGGAGAACTCTCAGTGCACGCCCGTGCGGACGGATGTGCGCGCACACCGAACGTTGATAGTCTCCACGTGCGAATGTGCACCAAGCCGCATTCTTCCCATAATATATATGGTGTTTACTTCATTCAGTGTCTTAAAATTTTGAGTTAAAAAGTTCAATAACTTTAATATGATATCAGAGTCATAGTTACGAATCGGGTTGCGCACTATATCTTTGTGGTCTACGTGACAGAATATAAGATTGACCTGTACATAAAAGGACGTGTTAGAATAGTCTCACATTAAAAAAAGAATAAAAAAAGCAATACTTAATATACAATGTTTCTTCTACTCAATATCTCAAGATTTTAAATTAGATGACTCAATAAACTTAATAGTCAACGATCGACCTCTAGGCTCTTAAGTGCTGCCTCCTAGTCCCTTCCTCCCCCTGTTTGTTTCCCTTCTTCGTGGTGTGCTGTTTTTACAGGTTGTAAACCTCTTACCGGGTATGTCATCCATCTCTATTATCGGAAAGCTTTGTGGCGGTTTGTTTGGCCAAGATCTCATCCCGTTTTGGGAGGGTGGAGTTTGGTGGTGGCGCTTGAGACTCGAGCATATTCCGCACATCTATGGCCAGCGTACGTCATCGAGCCCAACCTCATTGTGGTTGCTTTTGATGTTGCAGCTCTTCTCGGCTTCCATGGCCAACGATTCCGTGGAGATGACCCTTCACCCCCCTGCAGATTTTTGGTGCCTAGTTCGGTGACCATTGGTCTCTTTGTTATTTTTTTTGTTGTGTATTTTCTTGTGTGAACGCAGATCGTCTACGGTCCTTCTACGGTTCCACCCCGCCTAGACCCCCCATGCTCCCCCACTTTACTGATTGTCTACGGTCAACCGAGGACCGTAGACAATCTGCACTCTTCCTTGTACCCTCTGTTCCCATTGTTAGCTTTTGGCGCCATCAGCTGCCCCATGCCCTGTTGGCTACTCACTGTTACTCGTTTCTCCTTTGTATGCGTTTTCTGCTTTTCCCTGTGTCCTTTGTACTAGGTCCTACTTGTTTGAATTAATTGAAGAAGGCAGCTTTGATGTAAAAAAAAAAAAAAAAAAAAAGGATACAAGGTGTACGGTCCTATTTGCAACTTAGATTTTAATATCATATTAAAATTATTGAGTCATCTGACTTAAAATCTTAAGAAAATTAATAGCTAGACATCATCTATTAAACATAAGTTATTTTTGTCTCTTTTACATCCTGAGACTATTCCAACACAGACGATAACTTTCCGGCAGCGTTTAGGATCGGCAATCCACCATACGGAGAACTCAGTTCTCACGTCAAGCATGTGCAGTAGTGGTGCCTTTTAGTTAGTTTGCCTTTGAAGGAGTTTGAGATGTGAGGGCTGCTAGTTCACTTCAGGTGAGGAACTTGGGCCTGCATGGCCATAGTTTAGAGGCCAACCAAACCGTCCACACATCTAAAGGTTACAGGTATATGTATGAATACTTCACAGAAGCAAGAGCAAGAGAAGTCATAGTTTCGTACAGGACAGACTCTATCACGAGAGGACTGATGACAGTGAAGGGATACAAGGTGGATAGTGATTCCATGTGCACACAAGATATGTCTACACTGGGTACTCTTTGGTAGTTGAATTCACCGTGATTCCACAGGGGACTTACTTCTTACTCCTATTTAAAACATGGACACTTCCGTATCAGATAATTGATGCCCTTGTGTATGATGTTGCTGGTTACCTTCATAAGTCCCGGTTCGACTGGATATGTGCACAACTGTGATCTTCACATAGACTAGAGTCCTTCCTTTCATGGTATCCAAGTCCGTCCAAACACACCTCTACTTATTCTTGGATCTATGGACTTGTGTAAATTAACCTGGATTGACCAATGGAAAGGAGATTAAAGTGTACCTTGAGAAATTTGAGTCCAGTCCAGAAAATAACCAAGGACGTACTTCCTTGTTGTGGTTAACTATGGACACACTTTTTATCTTTTCGCTGTGGGATAGGGAATGAGAATGCTAAATGCGAGGAATCAAGATGAACTTGGGCTCTCATGTGCTTAATCAAGGTACATTTCTTGTTGAATTTTCTCGATCTTTCTCTTCATGGGATACAGGTTTGATGCAAAACGGAAAGACTGGTTAGTGTTGTGACAGATCATCTCGCGCTCACATCACCAACTGGATCTCTCACAGGCAACAAGTAAAAGTACAGTATAAACATAGGAGAGCTCTAACCAGAGGGAGGAGGAGAAGAATAAGAAGAAGAACAAGAATAAGAGGGCACACACATAGAGTTACTTAGTTCGACAATTGCCTCTATCCATGGAGCTCGTCCCATTTACCATTGCCTTAATTTAAATTATCATATCTAAGAACACAAATACAAGAGAGCAGCCCTAGAAGGAACCACCAGCTGCCTTCTGGTCTTTTTGCCCGTACTTTCTTAAGATACATATTATTCGACATTATAATCTATATAATCTTCCAAAACGAAGCTCTAAAACATCCCCAAATAGCTCCACGTCATTGGGTGGTGTCAACACTTCTAACCAAGGTATTAACACCTCGTATGACCTACCGTTGGATGTCACTCCAAATCTTTCATGTTGTCGACACCCTGATGCACGATGTCCACATCTGCTAGAACCTAATCTTCTAGGATGCATGCCAACACACCTGCTGCCAGCTGGGGTTACCTCTAGAACCTATCTTCTTGGATGCCAACACACCTGCTGCCAAGGGTTGCCTCTGGCTCAAAGGGTGTACCACAGTGGGGGGAGGGGGAAACCTATCAAAAGAAACGTTTTCTCTGATGTTCTTACTACAAAATTTGAGATACCTTTGAGGATGAGACACATGTCACACAGTCAGAGAATCTATCAAAGGAATGGTACTGTCTTGAAATGGATTCACTGTAGATTGCACAAACCCATGCTCCAATAATTAATGCAACCTACTGCATACCGTAACACACGGTCTCTTCCATTAATTTCTCCGATGTAATGGTCAAAAACATCGAGTCGTGGTGTTGTACTCTTGGTCCACATTAATTTTAGAGCGGTGTCCACGTTCAAAACTTGGAATTACCTAACGAAACAACGGCTCTGGACTGCTGCATGTATTATATTGGGAACTGCCAATTAAACGCATGGCAAAGGAGAACAGATGTGGAGCTACGCAACTGGTTATTTGCTTTCACGGTGGTGGTTGAAGGAAAATTAAAAAGTCTATCTTTTCAATGGATTTATCTCATTAAAGAGGAGGAAGAATGGGCTTCGAAGAATTCGTGGTCTGTCCGCTCGGTGTGGCCCAGTGGGCCCATGGGATGCCCTCCCTGGAGGAGAAGGTCCGGTGTTCAACCGCTCGCCCGAGTGGGTCGGGCGAGTTTCGGCGGGGTTGTTCCGCCAGGGTTGGACACGGTTGTGTTTACCTCCAGAGTCGATTTCTGGTGGACTAGTTGGTGGGGTTCGTCCCTTGCTGTTGCGTTATAGTTCAAAAAAAGAATAATTCGTGGTCTAATTAACCAATGTCTTTTATTTTTCCAGGGCACACTTTGGAACTCTAGTCTATAAAACTTGTTCCGTCCGCAAACACCCTACCAAATCAGGTCCCACACCATTTAGGGCATCTGCGACTGAAGAACCAACGAACACACGACTAATATATAGTCAAATATATTAATTAGGTCAGGAAACGAAAGAGGTAAATTAAAGGATGAAACTGCTTTCATATATCTAGAATAACTAGCTTCATGATGCACAGGATATATAACAAAATGGAAAGGTCGAATTCCAAATTGTTGTCACAATTGTACACGCATATATATAATTCTTTGCCATAGTGGTTTAATAGTGTACTTAACAGTTGCTACTGATAAATAGTCCCGTTTGTGGTTACTAGAATAGAGAATAGATCTTCTCAGTACAGTGTGTTGGACAGGAGTCTAATAGTACTGAGAGAAGGATGAGGCCAATCATTGTAAAAAAATTCTCACATGACTTAAAATTTTTAGAAATACTTGAACCCTCCCCCTCTCAGTATTGTTGGGCTCATGTCCAATATTATACTGAGAACATTTCTTCTCATTAAAATATTGTCACATTCGTGTGTGTCTTTTTCTTTCTCTCTCTCTCTATATATATATATGACTCTTTGTCTTATTTTCTGTGATGTATGTTTGGTGCAGATATGCTGATTGGCCTCACCCACAGACTCTTGAAACGTACGTGTCTTGGTTCATATCCTACTTAGGTCAGACTCATTTCCATCTCTAGGTCACTTCCATCTGAATTCCTCTGTCAGTCGATAAGACTCTAGCGTTTACATGACCGTGAAAGGTACTCTCTTGTCCTTACTCTTTCTTTCTTTTTGAAATTGTTTGTCCTCAATCTTTTTTTTTTTTTTTAAAAGGGGTCTAGAGGGCGATTATGTACAACTATTTACAAGCGACCGGAGTTCTAATCGGAAATCCGAGATAATCCTCTAAAGTTGGAGATAATTCCGGCTCGGTTGATGGATCCGTCTAATTAGGCGACAATTCTAAGTCTGTCTGATTTCTGGAGAAGTAATTCCATAGACCAGGAGATAAATATCCCAACAACACCTAGGAGGCTGTATGACTAGGGGTTTTTAGACCCAACCAGAATCGAACCTGAGACCTCCCTTTTACAAGGGAGGTGGGTGAACCAACTGCCGTAGGCAGCTGGTTCTTGTCCTCAATCTGTTATCACCGTACGTAGTTACCTTCCTTGATGAAGATAAGAATATGTAGGTGAAAAATGTGCTGTCTTTTCTTAGTTAGGAAACTGGCACATAATTGATCAAAAACAAATGATTAGGCATATGTCAAACTTGCTAATCCCTTGGAAATCATCAAGGAGGATCTACGCAGCCATGAATTATTAGATGAGAAATGATTCAATGAGCTCGACCTCGCTGCGAGGTCGAGTCTCACAGCCAAGGATATATTTCATTTTACTCTTTCAACCTTTCATGGAAGGAGAAAAGTAAAAAATATTCTTGACTGTGGAACTCGACTTCACGTTGAGGTCGAGTTTACTGAATCAAACCTCTTATTAGATCTTGATCAGTTTTGGCTGCATTAGGGGGCAATCGAACTAGTCACATATTTTTGCTGTCTATAACGTCAGTAGGTTCTAATCCGTTTACATGCAGTTAACACTGTCCCAACATTATCCCGAGTAGACAGAATAATCATGTATATATATATATATATATATATATATATATATATATATATATGAGTTATTAAATTGGTTGTTACTCAAATTCGAATTTGGAATAATTAATTGTACATACCCTGGTCCCTTGTGCTGCCTTACAAAAAGAGTTACTATTAATCACATGATTTTCTTTGCCTCTTTACTATAGTTCCTCATCAGTCATTACAGATCCAACATTTGCATTGCCTCCCCTTTGAGAGCAACCCAACAGGGTTCGTTCGCCTTGATTCACCAGTGTGTTGAGGGGATACTCCAACTCATCATCTTGCATGTGGAAGAATTAGCCCACTTCATTGAAAGGACAACGAAACCACCATACACATATAAATCACCCTTATTGTTAGATTAAGACATCATTTGAGAATAATTTTCAAACTTCTATTCATTACAATCTCTTGTTCTCTATAAGATTAGTTTCTCAAATTAATGATATTCCCTGACCTCTAATATTTCAATTGTCTGCTTTTATTAAATAAAAAAGATCGATGAACTATACGGCATCTAGTGCATGTCGTGGTCTTTAATCTTCCCAAAATTAGTAATTGGAATGTGGGTTTCTTGAGATGTCCAAGATGATTATATGAGAAACTAATTACGATGCGGACTATTCCAATGCTCCTTTGCTTCTCCGCTAGCTCAAAGCCTATATCTAAACCTATATTTAATAGAACGGAGATAAATTTGTAGCTAGACTCTACTAAATCCAATTAAACCCATTCCATGTACACTCTAAACTCCAGAAGAGATTTAAAGATTTGACATAATTATTCGAAGTTTTCTTCTTGTCAAACACATTTTTGAAATTATCTTTTTTAATCTGTATTTTTCAAAAACATTAATTTCTAAAAGCTACCCAAGTGATCTTAGAGGTATTTACGAAAAATGAAAGATGATTATGCCAGGAAGTCTTAAAAAAAGAAGGTTTTTCTCATCATTTTCTAGTCTTTAGTCTTTTTTTCGCTTTAATAGGAATCTCCCGTTGGATAAATTAACGAGCTCATTTCAGCCAAACCTTCGCTAGCAAGAAAGATTGATGTAATATTTACCAGAGAAAGGAGAAGATCAGGTGCAACGTACTTTTCTTGCACAGACAGACAACAGGAGGACTGGATCGTCATCAGTGTCTGGTAGTTAATTTTTGAAACGTACGTCCTGCCAAAACAAATTAATACTGGGGAAATGGCCCATGAACAATGCAGGAAACCTATCATTCCTTGCCACAAGAAAGATGTGCAAAACCGGACAATTGTAGCACCGGCTTAATCCTTGTTCACCCCTCTTTGACATTTTTTGACCAGAAACCTCTTGTAGGCCACATCTTTGAGCCCTACGTGTTGCCTAAATGCATCAAGTCAGAGAACCATCCAGCCCTACATGTGGGCATGCGAGCTCACATGCTGCTGAGCATCCAGCCCTGCTCAAATTATTGTGTCTGTGGGGAAGAACAATAAGGGAGAGATGCGTGTGGTGGGGAGGGAGGAGGCCCGGAGGTTGTAGGCCGCGGTCCCCGTGGGCTTTCTCGGATGAGCTGCCTTGTGGGGTTCTCTTTGTTTGTGTTCACTTCCGGCTAGTTTTGACGTCTCAACGCCGCCGAGGTGACTGCGTCCCACGTTTTTAGGGTTTTAGCAGGCCGTACCATGCTGATAGGGAAGGCGAGGAAGGGAAAGCCAACTACTTCCCTTCGTTAAATATGAGTGCGTACAGGTGGTCACCCTAGCATCGCATGTGGTTCGCTTTCTCCTAACGACGCTATCAACCGCCCTATGAGGCCACCATCTTATCCTGTTCCATTTTTCCGTAAGAACAAGGAATAGGCACCTTAAAGTGTTTTAGGCTCTACTTGTAAAAAGGGATAGTTCTGTTAACACTAGTGGTGTGGCCTTCCATCAGCTTGGGTAAAAAACTAGGGGTAATACTCACTGCACACTCACCCGCGCTAGTGTGCACGTAGATGATAAGCCAGCACATGTGGGGCTTCACACACTGGCCTATCAATGCACGGTGTACGTGTACACCCACGCACACGAGTGTGCAGCAAGCTTTTCTCAAAAACTAGATATGATCATGTAATCCGAGATCTTTTTTAAGACTCTTTTCATCTTCTTACATGGTTCTCTGTCTGTGTGGATCTATATGTATCTCCCCCCACCCTCCCACCCCCTCTCTCTCTCTCTCTCTCTCTCTTCAAAGTTTATGGTAATTATCTAACAAATTTCTAGAAGCTTTGGTAATATCTAGCAGTGAAAATATTTAGATGGACAGTCCATGTATTTATCTTTTTCCCGTTTTGCATCAATTGAAACTAGTGTTCAGAACATTGGTTGCGCATTAGATGCTTAGAAAGGTAGTGTTTTAGAAACCGTTTTCTAGGTAATGAGAATGCCAATGCCAATGCCAATGCCAATGACATTGCCATTTTCAACATGGGACCGGGAGAAAAAAACGATGCTGACTGCTGACACTCCTTTGACATGCCAACATGCATGACATATTCTTGCAAAGACTTTCTATTATAAATCTATGCATGCCGCAAGGAAGATGAAACTTTGCCCACTACATCTTGGTGAGAATTCAGATAAGTACATCAACGGCTACATGTCTTTCGGTGCATCTCATCAAATCAACCTTTCAGCAAGTGGCTATCAAGTCCCACATCTGCATGCATCAGCTAGTCCGTATCAAATGGCTGCAGGTTCATTGCCGACAATTGGCATCTTCAAGCATGCTATTTAGGTCTTAACAGTCCAAGTAGTTGCAATCGAAATTCCATTCAAAGGACACATGGAACAAAAAGAATTGGGAAGCATCCCCCACTTTCTACACACAGCCACTCAAACCCCCATCTGTACGGACGTAGAATTGGAGGGAGGGCAGAAGCCGTGTTATGTTATCTTGTCTTTCTTGTTCATTCATCTTGTAGGGGCATCCAATCTACGTTATTTTCATCCTGTCTTCTTCATCTAAGAAACGTCGTTTCGCCTAAACAAGTGGCTGTGGATTTCTATTTCTTTTTTAAGCTTTCCTCCTTCTCTTCTTTAATTGCTCTGGTCAGAAATGTCAAGTGCTACGTTGCTTCTCCAATATTGTCCGTGGACCACAAATACTGGCTGTGCGGCCTGATTCGTAATTTTAGACTTTGATATCATGTTGAAGTTATTGGGTCATCCAATTCAAAACCTTAAGGCAATGAGTGGAGTAGGCACCATCTATTAAACAATCTTTGATTTTGTCCTTTTTCCAATACATGACTATTCTAACACGCCCCCTCACGTGCAGGCCGATTTTAAGCTCTGTCACGTGGACCACAAATACGGAGTGTGTGGCGTAATCATGGGCTCTGATATCATGTTGAAGTTATTGGGCCATCCAACTCAAAACCTTAATGTTTGCAGAATAAGTTATTACGTGGGACCCACTGACGGAATGACGTATACCAGAATAAGAGATGTTTCGATTTGATAGTTTTGTGGGGCCCGCTAATGGAATAAGAAGAATAAGTAATTCTTGGGTCTAGGGTGGGATGGCTTATTCTCCGAATACGCTATTCTGCACCGGTATAAGCCATTCTGCTTGTCAAAGCAAAATTAAGCTTATTCTTCCCTTATTCTCCCTTATTCTTCTCTTATTCTCCAATCAAAGTGGCCCTAAGGCTATAAGTCACTACAACACATGTGATTTTTACTGGCAATTTAATAACGGCTATCCGTAAGAAGGCCGCTATTGATCGAAGAGAATTGTTATTCAAATAATTTATAGTGACATTTGTAGAAATCACCATTAAATCAAATCATTAATGGCAATTATAAGGATATTGCCGTTATATTCTCTTTCTCTTCCGTTAGAAGGGGTAGATCTTTCTGGCTACATCAAAACGTGAACCGAGGCACAATATGCCAGATCAATTTGCAACATGTATAGTTGAGGGTCTGATGTGCCATGGTGCATGCATGATGGGTTGTCTCCCTCCCACGCGCAGCATCCTGCGGAAGCCTCTTTCGTTAGTGGGCACACATCCTCTCTCTCTCTCTCACACACACAGTCCTAAAAGAGAAGGCAACTGCCGTGGACTCCATCCCTTGACTTGGACTCATCTTCCTGTCTCCATCGCTCTGTATCTCCCTCAAGCTTGTTAAAGGACGGTGGTCTCTATCTTTCTTTCTCTCACAAACCTACTAGAGGACGCGCGGTGGATGGAGGGTTTGGCATAGGTGTGGAAGGATAGACATTACAGGTGCAGACGACCCTCCCTCTCTCTCTCTTTCTCTCTATCCTTCTCTCTCTCTAATCTAATAAAGGATGGCTCGGTGTCTTCATCTCTCTCTCTAAACCTGGTAAAAGCTGGCGTGTTGAAAGCGGTGGGCTGCACATGTGTAGGCCTTCAACTTGACTAGGCTATTGATGGAGTAGAGCCATCACGAGCACAAATCTATATTGACACTCATAAATCACGAAAAGATGGAAGACCAATCGATGAAGACTCAGCACAAAGAGTTGTAAGTTCATGTGATTAACTTAGCAAAGTTTATTGAGAGATATTAGTTTAACAATTTTTGTATTATTTTATTTTAATAGTTATAAATGACAACAAAATACTTTTATTTATATATTTTTATTTTTTGTAGTAATACATGCAAAAATATAAATCTTTATTTTATATGAGTGCAGGAACTGATGAAGGAAATGTTGAATCAAGTTCCAAATTCAAATGATCAATCACAAAACAGTGTTGCTTGGGAAGGTGATGTATATTCTCAAGTAATGGGGCCAGAAAAAAGTGGACAAGTGCGTGGGTTGGGACTAGGTCCAACTCCTAGTGATTTATGGGATTCACTAACATCTCGTCAATTGGGAAAATCTTCTGAAGAGAATAGAACATCCAGTGAGAGGGTTTGTAACGTCGAGGAAGAAATAAAACTAATGGATGAGCGTCACAGTAATGAAATGAGGATGATGATAGAAAATCAAAAGAAGTTAGAGGCAGAAATTGCTCTAATGAAGTCTTATATAAATAGGAGGAATGATGAAGTTATGCCTTCTACATTGAGTGAAACTCTAATGGAACGGTACTTGTCTTTTAATGCTCAATTTATATGAGATGTTACATTATTTAACAATTATTATAATTTTATAGCTATTGTTTATGTTTTTAGTGTTGTTAACTTTTTAGGTCAAATGAATGATGGTATAATAGAGATTCACCAAGCTTCATTAGTTTGACAACTCATTGGAGGTGAGTTCCTTAATTATGCTAACCATGTAAACTTAGTTTTATCTTTCTCTTAGTTTTATTTCTTTCTATATAGTCTAAGTTTGCTTGAAGATTTTTCTCTTAATATTAATACCAATGTGATTATAGTTGCTAAGTATGAAATGTTTTCTTCTTACTTTCAGGTTATTGTTCAAGATGACGTCTTTGCTAGAAGCATAAAAAATATTCACTCAATCTTCAAGAAGATTTCTTTTTGAGAAAGTCTTTTGTCTTATGTGGCATCATGTATTAGACAAGAACATTTACTTTTCAATGATTTTATTTTGGATATTATGTATTGGAAAGACAATTTTTCTAGTTATGTTGAACTACTGTCATAATTAAATGAGTTGTTTTGATATGAATGTTAAATAGATTGTTTTGATATTTTGGTATGGAGCGTAGTATATGAAAAGAACAGTTCTTCTATTTTAATGATATATTTTTATTTTTAACGGCAATTGTTTGTAATTTTATAGGTGCACATGTAACGGCAAGTATGATTGCCGCAAAAAATATAATGTTTAGATATTAAATACTTTTATATAAATTTTTAGCGGTGATTATAATTGTCACTATAAGTACAATATTGTTGATGCTCTTGTCTTGTTGTGGCATTTATAAATGCTACTAAAAATAATAAGAGAATAGTTCAAAATAGACTGTCGTGGCATTTTAAATTGCCGCTATAAATGGCCGTTAAAAAAATAATTTTTGGCGGCAATTGACGCAACCTTTACCAGCAAAGCCCATAATTGCCGCGATAACTTTTAACGACGGTGGATCTAACGGCAATTGATGAATCGCCGATAAAGGTAATAGCGGCGATTATAATCACCGTTAAAGGTAAAAAAAATGACCATTAAAAGTATTTTCTGTTGTAGTGAGTGGAGTAGGCATCTTCTATTAAATATTTTTTTATTTTGTCCTTTTTCCAATGTAGGACTATTCTAATACGCCCCCTCACATGTTTGGACTCTGATATCATGTTGAAGTTATTGGACCATCCAACTCAAAACTTTAAGGCAATGAGTAAAGTAAGCACCATCTATTAAACAATCTTTTATTTTGTCCTTTTTTTTAATACAGGACTATTCTAATAATAGTATGAAGAATTGAATGGTGCATGGCTTTTTCTTTCTTTGCGGGCGAGAATAGATTCCTTCCATCCGCATCACATGAGCCTGTCGGCCGCATGCAACGTTATTCATATCTATTTGACATATATTTGAGCCGCCTTTCATATGTTCATCTACAATATTGCTTAGGAAACAGACTTGTGGAGATGGGACTAAACCTGAAGTTCTTATTTGGCCTCCATCTAACTGTACATGCTGTCATTGTGATGGCATGAGAACATTGTTAGCTTGGCCAACATTATCCAAAAGGGCGGCAGATTAAGCAGTATATATTTGAGTTCATAAATTTCAAAGGTTTGGCAACAGCCCCTTTTCTTGCATTTAATGTCTGGGACCTCAGTCCTCAAACTCGGCTGATTTGCCAAGTAGCTGACAGTGGCTGATATCTTGAAAATAGGCATAGGTCCACCTGAGAATGACAATTCCTGTTCTCATGTGGATGTTAACTTGATTTGGGGTAAGGATGGACATTGAAGATTAAGGGTGGGTTTTTGGCTGCAGGCTACTCTGCAGTCCAATCTAACCAAACTCAATTTTCAGGAAGAGAAATATTTGGTGTAGTGTCTCAAATATTCTGACGTGGATTGTAGCACCTAAACTTTGGAGAAGATCGGTTGGCACTAGCATAGTATACCAGTTTCCTTTTAAAGAAAAAAACAAGTGGGGAAACCACTCCTGCTCAGCATCCCTACCAAGTACTCTTAAAAGTTAGATGGTTAGAGGTTTCGATTATCAACTCCCAAAAACTTTTGATGCTATAGATAACTCCTCCTAATTTAACTATTTATAAAAAAGCTCCCACAATTTCAACTTTCTTATAAAAAGCCTTTAACAACAGTTTTTACGACACTTAGGGAGGGCCTTCAATAACAATTTTTGTGACAGTTAGGGAGGGCCTTTAACAATAATTTTTGTGACACTTTATGAGCCTTGTACCAATTCACGGGAAATTGTGTGAACTTATTCATAAATAGTTGTATTACTAGAGTTTTTTTTATAATTATGCTATATTTTTAGGAGTTAAAATTTAATCTGTATATATAAAAAAAAAGGTTCATGCTCTCACATAATTTAAACCATCGCATGGGAGTATGATCCTACAGGCTACAAATACACCCGGACAATGCAGTGTGCTGCAGCAACACCTACACGTGCAGTAAATATTTCCCTCCTAGAAATCAATCTGGCTGCATAGGATTAAATTGGGTCGGGCTTCCTAAAATTCGGCCGGCCCAAATTCAATTAGGTTGGGCCAATTTCAACCAATCCCCGCCCAAATTCACGTACAGTGAATCAAAAAGCCAAAAAGAAAGAATGGGTGGGGGAGGTGGAGATCTATCCAGCTAGAGAGGACTGAACAGTTCGCAACACATTGCCAACATAGATTCGGAATCATCGGATTCGTGGACTATGAAAAGGGATTTGGGCGGGATCATCCGATCTGTGGACTCTGAAAAAGATGATTTTGGGCTCCCAATCAATCATCTGCTTGGATCGAAGTGATCAGGCTTACAGAAGTAGGCACATCCCCTAACCAAATTGGAGATGTGAAGAGAAGAAAGAAGTAAATGTGGTGGTGCACATCCTGAGCGCACGAGAGAGAGAGAGAGAGATGTGCATTCTCTAACTAAATATTAATTAGTGGTGGAGCATGTTTTGGGGTTTTTAGTATATAGCTAGTTCCAGAGTTGTTTTACGGGCACATTCTGCCTAGCAGTAACAATTCTGGTTCCGTGATCTGGCCTTCACCATCTGTAATCCATGCATTGTATTGCGAAGTCCTGCCACTGGCACGAACTTCTTACCCAAGTAGAAGGAACCCCTGCTACCATCACTACTCCCTCATTTCTGTTAATTGCAAAGGGATGTCATTTGGGCGGGCCAACCTAGGACTGCAAATGAACCGAGCCAAGTTGAGTTTTCAACTATTCAAGCTCGGCTCGATCGTATACATTCGAGCTCAAACTCGAACTCATTTTATAGGCTTGAACTCTGTTCGAAAAAATATTCGTGCAGCTCGAGCTCGACTCGAGCTTGGCTCGGTATTGGAGGTGGGCTAGAATATGGGCCGGGTCAAATGATTGGGCTTTGTTTTTATTAATAATTTATTAAAAAATATTAAAGATAAATATAATATTTATATATTTTTATTTCGAGCTTGTTCGTGAGCTGATCGAGCTGAGTTTGGTAATACTCAAGCTCGGCTCGTTTGATTAAACGAACTTCTATTTGAGCTCGAACTCGACTCATTTAATCAAACGAGTCAAGCTTGACTTGAGCCGAGCTCAAATAACTCGTGAGCAGCTCGATTCATTTGCAGCCCTAGCCGAACCCATTTTCCAACCCAGCCAAGAACAAGGTCATGAAATTGGACTGACCCAAACATGTCTAAATTGGGTTGGGCCAAAGATGGGCCGGGCCTCATTTAATTTGGGCTAATTAAGCTGGGGCCGAAATTGTGCTGAGCCGAATTCACGCAAACCACGCCAACAAAGAACTGTTGCACACAGTCACGCTCCTTTATTAGTCACCATTTGCACTGGCTTCTGATGCTTGTTCTTGTTCGATTTCATGCTCCACCACAAAGTTTAATTTTAATGCCCCAGCCGGGGAGAAGTTCACGTGTAACCAACCACCTCTTGGAAATCTGCGTTTTGTTGCCAACAAAGCCCCAGCCGTTGTGCAGCATTTGCTGCCTCTCTCACACTTCGATCTTTATCTAACGGTGTAGCAAGTATTGCCAGTCACCTTCAAACTAAATGGGGAGGAGCCGAATGAAAATACACATTTTTGGGCCTGAGAATTTTGGTCCATGCACTCACGTTAGGCTGATCATGCACGCCAGCCCATTTCCATAGCACCTAACCTTATCATGTTGAAAAATGCTTGCTGCAATGCCACTGCAATTGCCACGTGCAGCCGATAGATTACATGTTTATGTGGTCTGACGAGTCAGATCTTGCGAGTGCATTATAATATATATATATATATATATATATATATATATATATATATATATATATATATATATATATATTTTAAACGGATGGTTAGCTGGAGTGGTTTCACTTTATGTTAGATTGCCATTCATTTTTACTTAACTCTATCCTTTTATGGTTCCTTCTATCCCTTATAATTATTTATGTTTGTGTGCTCTTGGATGCTAAAGCACATGATTGCAATCCTATTTAAACTATACAGGTTGATATATAGTGTCAACATAAATGGTATGTTGTCACTGTATAGCTAGATAGTAGAAGGGCATTAGTGCATCAATATCTGAGTTGTACATGAAATGGGCAGGGATGAAAAAGATTATATACATAATCTTCCATCTGTTGGTTGGATGGCTCCTAGGCACTCGAGTAGAATATTTTTGATGGTATTGTCTTGATGCTTTTGAAACAACCCCACTAGATGGAGTGAATGATTAGGGTACAAATGTTTTCTGAACCCATAGTAGCTTTGTAGTTAATCTTTGTTTGCTGGTTTCGAGATTGCTATCGTATGAAACTTTTTATGTGTTTGTGAATGTGTGGATGCAATGGTTTGTGCAATCATGTGGACATGGTGTGTATGCAACATTTATGCAACATTTTTGCACTTTTGTATGCATGATAAAAGATGGTGATGTTTATTTTACTATGAATCGCCATCTGCATTATTAATTTCTTTCTTGCAGCTCACTATTTTTGCTGTAAGGTTGGACGGATGGCCTTTTAAAAGGCAACCCTAATCTTATGAGCTCGAACAACCATCTACACTGTGCAGGTAAGCATAGAGGCAATGATGATCAGTCTTATCTTCCTTAGGAAGGATGGAGATGATTTTAAAACTACTCCATACATATATATATATATATATATATATATATATATATATATATATATATAAGGTTTCATGAGCCTCTTTCCTATCCAACCCACTCTCTTTTCCATGAGTTTGTTGTTTCGCCAGTAATGCAAGGAAGGATGGATGGTCTTTTGTGAGAAAGAAAACTCCTACCTTGTATAGTACCCTCATATCTATGGAAGGTGATGCCATTTCTCCCGTTGCTTCTGCTTGTGAAGGGAATCCACATGTTTCTGATTTCACATGGAAACCTTGCAGTACTTGTCTTTGGTTTCTTTCTTTTTGTAAGTGCATGCTTTTTATTACAGAGTTCTACCATTTCAGCTTATTGTCACCAACTTTTTGATGGTGATATTTCTTTGATTTCACTTGATAAATATTCATTATCTTCTAGTTGCTTTCTTTCCTTTTTCCAGTTATCCATAACTTGTGCCAATTCTCTGTACATAAGTTTGTTAATAACATAGTAATAAGAGTACTTGTCACACTAATGAGTAGGGGTTTGAAGATTTTGAACTTCTATTACTTGTGCTTAATTTTTTTTTTTCTTGATCTTGACCATGCATTGAGAATTTTCTTGTTTGACCTTAACTATTTTGGCTTGTCTTTGCTTTTGTTGAAGCCTAATTTCAAATGGTGATCTCCTATGCATTCTTATTTGGAGGTACTTGACTCTTCTGTTTTCTGTCCTACATAGCAAATTCCTTCATCAGCACCTTATGTAGTCAAACTTTTACTTTCTCATCGATTTTTTATGGTGATGTTTCTTTCAAGATTAAGCCCTGCCCATTTGTGGTTTCACATAGAAACCTTACCGTACTTGTCTTTGGTTTCTTTCTTTATCTAGGTATATGCTTATTATGTAGAGTTTTACCATTTCATGTATTCTAACTATCTTTTTGAATTATGTTTTCAGCATTATTATTATTGTACCTCATAGCTTAGCAAAGTATGTTGTGTGATATCTTCACTTTGTATCAGATCTGCATTGTTTGCATAGATAATTTTGTAAAATCTTCACATAGTTTTTCAACTATTTTCAGATGATGATATTTCTTTTAGGAGTAAGTCCTGCATGTAGAAAACCTTGCAATACTTGCCTTTGGTTTCTTTCTTTATCCAAGTGCAGGCCTTTTATTGCAGAGTTCTATCATTTCAGCTTATTCTCATCAACTTTTTGAGTCATGTTTCCAACGCTCTTATTATTGTACCTCATATAACTTAACAAAAGTATGTTGTATGATATCTTCACTTTGCATTAGAGCTGATTTGCTTGCAGAGATAAATTTTTAAAATGTTCACATATTTTCTCACCTATTTTCAGATGGTGATTATATTGATCGTAAAATTATAGGGCACTTTTATCCAATTGGTGTAGGTATGGGCTGGTCCACTCAGCTTAGGTAGGGTGGCTGTGGTTCTATAGAACAGGGGTTATGACTTTTGGTTGCTTTCTTTATGTAAGCGGAACTTATTTATTTGTATAAGATTATGCAGAGTTTTACCATTACCTGCACATAGGTTCTAATACACTTTTTTTTGTGCTTGTTGATAAACACTCATCTTGTAAAGGCTCTATCGACGGATACTATTTTTTTACTTTTTTCTCAAGCTATGTACATAACCTTATGTAGAATGTACATACCCTTGTGTATAGCGTACTGAACTTTTATTTATACAAGCAATCTGGCTGTGTACAGAAATTGTATTTTTGGCCTTATGCCATGTGACGATTGTAAATTTCTGTTTTATGAATACAAATGAGTTCACATTTTTAGAATGATTTGGGCTTAACTATGTTTGTTGGTGAATGTTGTAAAACTATGTGATGGGCTCTGTACAAATAGTTGGCATGATTATTTGGATACCTAACCAAATTGGTCCCCCTTCTACCTGACATGATCTTTCTCAACCTGTGTTCAGTTAATCAAGCATGGAAGATGGGATGAGTCCTTAATTAGGCACATTTTTAGGATCCCTCTGTTGAGAGGATACTCTCACAATTGAGCTTGTGCATCATGAATCTGCAGGTGACCATAATTTTGGTGGCCATTACAGAGGTGATATTGCAAAACTGCCAGTATTTCATGTCATGGCACCATATGAATATGAGGTATATTCCAAGTGCAATTTTGTTGCTCACACAGATGCCGGTTTGGGCTTATCGATTATAACATATGTGTACTGGCGCCCTGTTTCGCTCCCTACTTGTATCAGCATCAAAATGTGCAAATGCTACGGTTATTTCTCCTGTATGAATGAAGGTGGAAGACTTTTCACTGATCAAAAAAAAAAAGACATGTGATTCAATGCTACAAATATTTGAAATGTATTATATTAAAATAACTTTCACGTAATTTGACCCTTAGTCTTCACTTTTGAGCATCAACTATTTGCAGGATACATCAGATAGATTAATAATAAAATATATTCATTATTTTATTAGTAATAAAATATATTTATTTAAAACATGATCTGATAGTTGATCAAATATTAAATACACTATACATAGGAAAAATCATCCCAGATTATAGGTGAATTGCCTCCTTTAACAAACTGGAATTCTAAGGATTAATTATTCTTAGGAATAACCAGGGTAATGTTATCAATTTAGGTGCCTTTATTCCACACATTCCAACAAAATAAAAAATGAATAAGATTCCTCTATCCGTTATTTCCGCTAGAATACAAAGTCCACACCAAATACAACACTCACCTATTTCCGCATAAGAAATCCTGAATATTCCATCTGAAAATTAACCATCCAACAAACAAACCCCTTATATAAAAGTGAGCAGGCGAACAGGTATTCGCGTATCTTCGGAAAGGAAGTAGGAGGGACGGGGGTGACACACGGCACACGCGGTCTATACGACCGGGGAATGAGAAGGTGGGAGTTGGGTTGAGGCGCGTACGCATTGTCCAGGTGCAATGCACCTGGGCGCAGAAATGTTTCCCTGGCGTTTCTCCAGGTACGTCCCATCCGGGCGTGTGCTTCCACTTGGTCAGTGTGGTCTACCCGTTCTGGCAGCCGCCGCCGCCTTTTTCGATGCCCTAACGCTCTGCAATCGCCGCATTCAACAACTGCCGGCACTGCCACTGCGATTGCCACCTCCGCTTCCGCTCGCTGCCTCCTCCTCTTTCCGCACTCCTCGGCCGCCGCAGGATGGCCGCCATTGCCGCCTCCCCGCCTGCATCGGGGCAGCTCTTCTCCTCGTTCTTCTGGTCATCGTCCTCATCCTACGTCTTCCCTTCTTCGTCCTCCGCCTCCCCCTTCCTCGTCGTCTACTCTCGCAGGCGGCCCGCGCCGTGCCGGTCCTCCCTCGCCTCTTCTCCGATCGTCCTGGGCGACGGCAAGGTCGGGCGGCTCTCGTCGCAGGAGCGGACGGCCGTCCGCTTCGGCCTGCCCAGCAAGGGCCGCATGGCCGACGAAACCCTAGCGCTCCTCAAGGTGCTCTTTCGCCACAGGACGCGATTTGCCTTTTTTTTTCTTTCTCGGGGCTCTTCTCGTTGTCTGCGTCTCTAATTGGTGCCGTCTCTACAGAATTGCCAATTGGCGGTCAGGCATGTGAATCCCCGGCAGTACGTGGCCGACATTCCACAGGTAATTTCGTTAATATATAATTTTCTATTTTTCTGTTCCTCAAGGTGGATTCTAGAACTGAGATGGATGGGTGACTTTAATGTCTGTTTTTTGCTATTATTACTTGAGACTTGAGAGAAAGGTGCACTAACTGGCTATGTTGATGGAGGAAACGTTTATGTGTGTTAATAATTTAGATGTGGTTGGGGCAGGCAAAATTGTGTATTAGCTGCAAATAATCTGCTTAATTTTGGCCCAACAGAAAGATCAGAGTGCCGATAGGCTGGCTGGTATCATCTTAGATTTTTTACGATGTCAATGCAGTGAAAAATCTGAGATGCAACACACTAACACCACACGAAATAACCCAACATGGTAGAGATTTGATGCTTTGTTTCTTAAACATCTAATTTTTCAATTTGCGTGCTCTCCGTCTCTTAATTTTCTAATTTATCAACTTCAAGGAAAAGAATGAGAAGAAAGATGGTTAACCTGTCAAAAGCCATTGCAACTCCAAAAATTGTTTGGCCTTTCCTTTGATTATGAAGTGGGCATCTTCCCTCCCATTCCCAAATCTTACTCATGCCCTACCTATCAAACTTTCCAAAGACAATTACCTTCTTTGGAAAGCTCAGTTTACACCACTTCTGTTAAGCCAAGATCTAATGGGCTTTGTTGATGGCTCGTTGCCTTGCCCACCCCAGTTCGTTCCTTCCAGTTCTACTGAAAAAAGCCCCACTCTTAATCCTGCGTATTCTGACTGGCTGCGGCGGGACCAACTTGTCTTGAGTTGGATTTTCATATCTACGTCCATCGATGTGCTAACCCTCATTGCCCATCACACCTCTGCCAAACTTGCGTGGGATGCCCTTGCAGCCAATTTCTCCTCCCATGCCCAGGCTCGAGCGCTCCAGTTGCATTCAGAACTTCGCACGCTCACCAAAGGCACTCTGTCCATTACCGAATATCTGCAACGGGTCAAAACTATCAGTGACAACCTCGCTGCAATTGGGCAACGTGTTCCCGAACAAGAAATCATTCTTCATGTTCTCGGCGGCCTCGGGCCCTCTTACGAGTCTATTGTTGCCGCAACCTCCACCAGATATCCACCATTGACCCTTGAAGAACTTCATGGCCATCTTCTTGGACATGAAGGATGGCTTGCCCGACAAGGACCCCCGCAACTGGAGGCACCCGCTTTTCCTTCTGCCAACTCGGCCACTCACTCCAATCGTCGCTTCGGCGTCTCAGCACCACCTCTGCTTCCTACTCCATCAGAGCAACGCAACATCTCCTCACGTAGCCGTGGGGCTCGAGGCCGTGGTCGTGGACGTGGGCATGCCTGGTGTCAACTATGCTCGCAACCTGGTCATCGATCACCACTCTGTCCACAGCGGTTCAACCCATCCTTTTCTCCAATGGGGCAAGGTAACCCAAGTACTCACGGCTCTTCCTCGTCGTTTTCTGGTATGACATTTTGTGGCCCGGCATACTCTCCTGCACCAACGGCGCACTACGCTGCTCCACACCTCATAGATGGCGAACAGTCTCGTACCCTTTGGTATCCTGACTCTGGGGCCACTCACCATCTTACTGCTGACCTCCAAAATCTCACTCTAAGTCAACCCTATGGTGGCCATGAGCAAGTTCTAATGGGCAATGGCACAGGTGTGCGCATTCTAAACACTGGTTCATCCTCTTTTTCTGTAAATGGTACACCTCTCCATCTTAAACGCATTCTCCATGTTCCTCAAATCCGCAAGAACCTGTTATCAGTTCATCGATTCACCACTGACAACAATGTGTTCCTGGAATTCCATCCTCGTCATGTATATGTAAAGGATCGTTGCACGGGCAAAATACTTCACCAAGGCCGGAATAAGGATGGTCTTTATCAACTTCAAATGGTGCAGCCACCGGCGTCACTCACAGCTTGTCTTGGAGAACGTGCATCACCTGATGTTTGGCATGCTCGCCTCGGCCACCCGTCTCTCCGGATTGTTAATCAAGTTCTGTCACGTTTTGGTCTACCATTTATGTCTACAAATGATCCATATAAAGTTTGTGAGTCGTGTGCTCTGTCTAAGAGTCACAAGTTACCATTTCAATCTTCCAGGTCTGTGTCTTCAGGACCTTTGGATTTAATTTTTTCAGACGTTTGGGGTCCCGCACCAGTGGTTTCTCACAATGGCCATCGATATTATGTTCACTTTCTAGATGATTTTACCAAGTACACGTGGATATTTCCTATGGTTCATAAATCCGAAGTCTGTAATATTTTTGAATGTTTTCGGCGTCACGTGGAGAGATACTTTGGGCGTCCTATCAAGGCCCTGCACTCAGACTGGGGCGGGGAATACCGGTCACTTTCTCGTTATCTTAGTACGGCTGGCATTCTTCATCGACTTTCGTGCCCACACACTCCAGAGCAGAATGGTGCTGCTGAACGTAAGCACCGGCACATTATCGAGACGGCTCTCACATTACTCTCTACTGCTGGCGCTCCTAACTCTTATTGGGATGATGCTGTTCAAACAGCCGTGTACCTCATCAATCGCATGCCCACGCCGCTGCTGCAGCATAAGTGCCCATACGAGGTTCTATTTAACACACCACCAGACTATACTCTTCTCAAAATATTTGGTTGTGCATGTTTTCCATTACTTCGTCCATACACAAAGCACAAGCTACAACCCCGCTCTCAGTTGTGTGTATTTTTAGGATACAGCACCTCTCATCGGGGGTACAAATGCTTTCATCCTCCAACGGGACACACATATGTGGTTCGTCATGTCATATTTGATGAATCCCGATTCCCATTTTTGGAACAAAACACCTATACTTCACCATCAGCCACCTCCGAGGTACAACTTCCTTTTCCTAATCCCATTTTTGCATCTCCTAAGTACCCATACACAGTCTCTTCACCAAAAACATGTGCTGGAACTCCTTCACTCAATACACCAGTCCCTCCCCTACCAGCACACCCCTTGGCTGACCCACCAACAGAACACTCTTCTTTGCCGTCAAATGACCCAATCCTAATTCCACCGGCATCTACAGAACCATCTTCACCAACTAATTTTGATAATGGTCCCTCCACATCCATCCCAGCATCATCAATAGTACAACCTACAGATGACAACTCACATGTCCCTGCGGATGGTCCTTGCATGTCCAGCTATGCCCCTGCCTCCACCAACATCCATCCAATGACAACTCGCTCTAAGGATGGCACTCGCAAGGCTAAAGTCCTCCTTGCCACCAAGCATCCATTTCCAACAGCTCTCCTTCATGAGTGCATTGCCTCTGAACCTACCAACTTCACAGAAGCTTGCAAGCAACCGGCGTGGCGACGTGCTATGGCTGACGAATACACAGCTCTCCTACGGAATGGCACTTGGGAACTTGTTCCACGGCACCCTTCCATGCACGTCATCGATTCTAAATGGATCTTCAAACTCAAGCAACGTGCCGACGGAACCGTAGAACGGCACAAAGCACGTCTAGTGGCCAAGGGGTTCAAGCAACAGCCTGGAGTCGACTATCATGATACTTTTTCGCCAGTCGTTAAACATACTACTATTCGACTTGTGCTCACTATTGCTATCTCTTTCGGATGGTCCATTCGCCAACTTGATGTCTCCAACGCTTTTCTACATGGAGATTTGGAAGAACGTGTTTTCATGGAACAACCACAAGGATTCGTTGACCCATCTTTTCCTACTCATGTCTGTCGCCTTCGCAAATCGCTCTATGGTTTGAAACAGGCACCTCGTGCATGGTTTCGTCGTCTTAGCGATCGTTTGCATGAGTTAAATTTTCAAGCTTCAAAGACCGATGCCTCTCTTTTCATTTACAACAAAAATGGCATCATTATTTATATGTTGATCTACGTCGACGATATTCTTCTGACTGGCAACGACTCCTCAGCTTTGGCCATTCTTATCACGGTTCTTGGTAGAACATTTGCACTAAAGGATCTCGGGGACACCCACTTCTTCCTTGGCATGGAAACAATACGCACTCCGCAGGGTCTTTTTCTCAGTCAACGAAAGTATATCATCGACCTACTACAACGAACAGGATTTGATGGTGCTAAGCCGTGCAACACCCCTATGTCCTCAACTACAGTGCTTCACCAAGCTGTTGGCTCTCTTCTTACAGATCCTACCACCTATCGCAGCACCGTTGGCGCTCTCCAATACCTCACCCTCACGCGCCCCGACATTTGCTTCGCTGTCAATAAGGTATGTCAGTATCTACATGCGCCAACAGACATACACTGGGGAGCAGTCAAACGTATTCTCCGGTACCTCAAGGGTACAGCTAGTCATGGTCTCCTCCTCAGACATGTCACCACACCAGCTCTATATGCCTACAGCGATGCGGACTGGGCTGGGTCTGCTGACGATCGCAAGTCCACTGGAGGGTACGCTATCTACTTTGGGCCATCTCTAGTCTCATGGAGTGCTCGAAAACAGCGCACTGTTGCACGTTCTAGCACTGAAGCCGAATACAAGGCCCTTGCTGATGCCACAGCTGAAATCACCTGGCTGCAGTCCTTGTTGACTGAACTTCGTATACCACAACCACATACAGCAGTACTATGGTGTGATAACTTGGGGGCCACATACCTCACTGCCAATCCAGTCTTTCATGCTCGAACAAAGCACGTGGAAATTGACTACCACTTCGTTCGAGACAAAGTTGCCCGCCGCGACATGGAAGTCCGGTTCCTGCCTAGTCAAGATCAGCTTGCTGATGGATTAACAAAACCACTTCGCGGCCCTCGGTTCACATTCATTCGGCACAAACTGAACGTCCAACTTAGGCCGTTCAGTTTGAGGGGGGATGTTAAGCCTCCACAATAGAAGACGTGTAGTCATGCCTCCACAACATAAGACGTGTCTTCTGCAGTTGTAACTGTTATTGATTCCTATAACTGTGTCATGCCTCCACAACATAACACCTGTCTTGTGCAGTTGTAACTGTTGTTCCTGTAACTGTTGTACTTGTGTCTTATATAAACAAGGACTCTGTAGAACAGAGTATCTCACTTCAGCCCAATTACATATGTGTTTACGTGGCATGCATATTATTTCTGTGTCCAATCAACCAACTTTCATCAAAACTTGTATGTTCAAGGCATGTCGAAGGAAGCTACCAAATAACCATATAATATGCTTTTTAGAACTCAAGCTTCAGCAAAGACCTGCCGATTGCTTTGCTACCTGGAAGGAAATTATTTACGTCTATAACACCTCTCAAATGAGCTGACCTTTTATGAAGACCGATAGATGCTCTCAATCAGTTCTTTCATGATTTTGCTGGCTTGCAGCCTCTATGCCAACACTCTCCCTGGGAGTTTATAGGGACAAGCTACAGTGGTCTGTGGTTCTTGAATGAGCTGAAGAAATGTAAAGGATTATTTGTGCATTGTGAAACTTGATTTTTTTTTTAATCTTTTCTTTTTAAAATGATTTAAAAATTTAGATTTTCAAAAGAACCTCTTTTTTATTTTAACTGTAGACTTTGAGAACTTAGGATTAGTCCTCAGGGAGTCTAGGATTTTGGATCAAACAAGTGGATCCGTGAATTTGACTTCTCTCTACTGACCTCGATTAGTGTTCAATTACGCCAATCACCGATTGACAACCCTTGATTAACCGGTCCTTGAAATAAAATGCAAGATAAGAAAACTAGACATTGTATCACACACTATAAAGGAAACACATTTTGCTTTAGACATTTGCATAGAATTCGTGAGCTCCTGGTGTCCATTTTTTTAAATTCCTTTAGAAATCTTAAAAGATACTTTAAATAATATTTAGAGGACTTTAGACTTATTTGAAGGCATGAGTCTACGAACTTTAAAAGGAGAGAATATACTTTTTAGAAAAATCCTCATTAACATGTTTACAGGATGTTAAAGAATTTGACAGTGTCCTTTAGACATCTTTTTAGAAATTCTTAAGAAACTATTAAGAAATCATTAAGATTAGATGGATTTAGATAGCATCTTTTCTTTCTTTTTGTTCTTTTTTGAGGGATTTGCAAGGAGAAGACTCAATTAATGGGGTATAATGACCACCACATAACTAAGAATATTCTTTTAAAATTTAATAGTCCTCGAACCAATATGAAGGAACTAATAACTTTATCAGTCATTCAATTAATATGAATGGATCGAAACCAACTTATTTTGATTTTTTAAGTTAAACACATTTGACTTGGTCTACACATCTACTATTTGAACAAATAAAATTGAACATGTATCAACCACATGCAAAATTATATTTAAGTCCACTTTATGTACACATTAAATTACATCGATTTTGGTCATTCCACTAATATGAATGAATTATTAAAAATTTGGTCACTCTACTAATTAATAGTGAACCACAAATTGAAAGAGTGAACTACAAATTGAATGACCATTCTACAAATAAGAATGAGTCACTAACATGACTTTAGTCACTCTACCAATAAAAGTGAATAACAAATTTAATGGCCATTCTACCGATAAGAATGAACCGCTTAAAATGACTTTGGTCACTCTACCAATAAGAGCGAACTACAAACTTAATGGTCATTCCATCAATAGGAATGAACCACTTAATTGATTAATTGAAACTCCAGCCATTCAACTAATATGAATGGATCATTCTTTTAGTTAAACTTCGGCTATTCAAATAATATAAATAGACTGTTTACTTAATTAAAATGATTACAATGATACAAAATTAAGATGGTTTAAGGTTCTTCATGTGCTACGCACAGTGAGTCGTCGAGGTGTTGACGAACGGAGTTCGAATGACACTTCAATAGCTTGAATCTTCACCTAACAAGCTGATAACACTTCGTCAGGATCTCCCAAAAAATCCTTTTTGTAGTAGCCCCTTTATTGGGTATTTATAGGGGAGAGAAGAGGGAGAGGTGTGAGAAAAAAAGAGGAGAGGGGGGGTGCGGTGGCACCCCACCAGGACGCCATTAAGATGTCGCAATTTGCCCAAACCTCCTTAAGATTTTGGGAGTAAACCATTCTTTGTGATGTCGACCCACTAGAGTTTTACCCTTGTTTGGACTTTGCATAGTTTTGCTTCGATCATTCTGGTGGACCAAAGGCTCCCAACCAGACCTTAACTTGTGGTTTTCGAGTTAGACCTGATGAGCTTCTTTGGCAAATCCTGCCCTGGCTTTAGAATCTTAGGGTGTGGACAACCCCTCTTTTGGCGTCTTAGGGCTCCTTATGAAAGTGAGCTTAACTAGCCAAAGCTTTGACTTCGCCGAATCGAAATTTTTGGGTATGAATAGCCACCACCCATCTGGCGTTTTTGGGCGCATTGCGGAAGTGAGGAGCTTTGATCGTAATAAGTCGGCCTTTGGGTATGAATAACCTTGTTTTGGCATTTTAGGGCATATGGTGAAAAGTGATCATAACTGGCCGAAACTTTGACTGTAACGAGCCGATCTTGGGTATGAACAATCCTCTTTTTGGCATTGTAGGGAATATGGCGAACGTGACCCTAACTGGCTGAAGCTTTGGCTTCACTAAACTGCACTTTGGGTATGAACAAAACTCTTTTGGCATTTTAGGGCACGTAGTGAAAGTGACCCTAACTAGCCGAAGTTTTGACTTCAATAAGCCGAACTTTGGGTATGAATAACCCTCTCCTGGTCTTTTAGGGTACATATTGGCCGGCGCTTTGACTGTAATAAGCCAATTTTTAGGTATGAACAATCCCCTTATGGCATTTTAAGCACATTGTAGAAGTGACCCTAACTGGCCGGTGTTTTGACTGTAATAAGCCGATCTTTGGGTATAAATAATCCCTTTCTGGCATTTTAGGATACATGTGGAACTGACCATAACTGGCCGGAACTTTGACTACAATAAGCCGAACTTTGAGTATGACTAACCCCCTTATGATATTTTAGGGTATACGGTGGAAGTGACCCTAACTGGTCGGTACTTTAACTGCAATAAGTCGAACTTTGGGTATGAATAACTCCTTCCTAGCATTTTAGGGTACATGGTGAAAGTGACCCTAACTGGCCAACGCTTTAACTTCAATAAACCAAACTTTGGATGTGAACAACCCTCTTCTGACATTTTAGGGCACATTGTGAAAGTGGCCCCAATTGGCTGAAGCTTTGACTGTAATGAGCCGAATTTTGTAACTTTGCCATGATCCATAGGCCTTCATTTTGCTTCTTTGCCCTTCAAACTCTTGGTAGTAAATTGCTTTCGATTCTTTCTTTCCTTTTGCACTTAGTTTGCTTCTTTCCTCCTTTGTGCCGAGGCTAAGGCAGGAGGCCTGTCTTTGTTCTTTTTGGACGGCGTCCGATTTTTTTTGGATAAGTTTAGTATAACTTTAACTCGCTTCATTATTTGTTATCTTGGATTCATCGGATATCAAATACCACCTTTGGCTCCTCAGATGCATCTAATAGTACCCAGGACAACCTGACTCATAAACACGATGCTAGGTGTCTTCATAAGATTTGAACTTTGGCAGGTTCTTGTTGTAATTGTCGTCTTTCTGAAGTTGATTTTGATTTTGACTTCTTACAATGTTGTTTCCCTTCTCTTTGTGATTCGGCTAGCCCGATGACTTATCTTGGACAACGCATTCTTTGAGACTTAGTTATCCCGAGAGTCTGTCTTAGGTAGCACATTTATTTACTAGTGAAACATTGATTTCAAAGCATTCTACTATTATATGATTATTCATCCCTCTTTTTTTTTTTAATCTAACTCTAGCGTCCTTTCGATTTTTCGTCAGAATTAGCCCGCTCTTATTTTTTGCATGTACGCCCTTTCAAGTTTTCATGCAGTGGGGTTATCCATTTTTGCCTAAGACGCCTTTTTGGGTTTTCACCTTAGTTGGATTTTAGGACTTTTTTATGCTTAATTGTCCCCTACTTGATAGAATTGTTGCTTCCCTGTGGGCTACGCTTAGGTAGAGTTTTCGATTTTGTTCGGTAGGGAATTGTGGCTTCCCTGTCGGCTGGCTTTGGATAGAAGTCTTTAGTTAACAAAGGTTTTTAATGGTGGAAGATTTTGGATATTCTTTAAGGATACGAGAGTTCTAAGCCGTCACTATTTTGGGTGTCCCATGATACAAAAGCTCTGAGTACCCGTAAAGTTTGTGGGTTTTCTGGGGCACAATGATCCCGATGGGACTAGGATTTTGGGTTTTCAAGGGAATGAAAGCTCTAGATAGCGAAGGGATTTGGGTTTTGCTGGAGATATAACGGCTTATGGAGGCCAATGATTTTAGTAGATTTTGGGATACAATGGCTCCCAGGGCCTAGGGTTTTGGTGAACTTTTGGAAATACAACGACTCTTAGGGCCAAAGACTTTGGTACACGTTGGGATACAATGGCTTTCGAGGGCCGAAGATTTCAAGGATACAATGGCTCCCAGGGGCCAAGAACTTTGGTGCTTAAGACTTTAAGGATACAAAGGCTTCTAGGGGTTGTGGATTTCACGGATACAACGGCTCCTAGGGGCCAAGGATTTTTTGTGGATTTTGGGATACAACGGCTCCTGGGGCCAAGGATTTTTTGTGGATTTTGGGATACAACGACTCTCGGGGCCAATGGCTTTTTGTGGATTTTAGGATACAACGGCTCCCAGTGCCAAGGATTTTTTTGTAGATTTTGGGATACAACGGCTTTCGGGGCCTTGATTTTTTTTTCTTTTTTTGTGGATTTTGAAAATTATTGGGAGAATTTTTCCTATGGCTTGGCCCCTTTTTAGGTTAAAAATTAAAATTTTCACTTTCTTACCGAGTCGAGAAGACGTCGTCATTGTTGCCTCGGTTGTAGCCTTTTATTGAATGTTACCCTACCAATGTGAAGTGAACTAAGGGTTTCCTCGTTATTACCGACTCTGACATCCTCGCTGGGTAAAAATGTAGGAAAACTTGATCTCCACCCAAATTGGGTTGAGAGAGCTCACCCCCTCACCAGGGCATGACTCTTTTCTTCCCTTTTTTTTTTCTTTTTTTTGATGTGGCAGTGAAGATGGCATTCAAGAGTTATACCCTAGTAAGCTGTGTGATTCTTTTTTTTTTTCCTTCTTTGTAACTAACATCAGCGCCCTTGCGAGTTTTCGCCAAAGTTAGCCCATTCTTACTTTTGCATGTGCATCCTTACAAATTTTCATACAACAGGGATACTTATTTTTGCCTGAGGCGCCTTGTCGAGTTTTCGCCTCAGTCGGGTTTGAGACTTTTTTACTCTTAATAAGTCCATCTTCTTCTTTCTTATGTTTGGTGAGGAAACCAATTAAGTCCGTTGGGATATCTCATTTTTAAGCTCTTTTTTTTCTCTCTCTTTTTATTTTGAATTTATTGCTCTTATTGGCGATTTCGGACAAACTCCTGCTCCGGAGCATGATATAGCTTCATATGTTGGATGTTCAATGTACCTCTTTCGGGACAACCAATTTCGTCAAATTGGAGGGCAGGCACATGCTGGCATTTATCTCCTTGTTGATAGTATTCGCTTCCAGATTAATAACGGGTCTTTCGTGCTTGGATGGTTTTCGACCCGTAGGGGTAGCCTTCTAATGTCTGAACTTCGCAACTTTATCTTCATGGATGGTTATGCCACGTGTTTTGTCAGATGACTCTTCTATAGTTTGCTTTCCTTTGCCACAACTTTCACTCATGGCCAAGTCGGCGACATTATCAAAGTATAACTGGGCATCAACTAGTTGATAGTCATAAGTTTTGAATGGGTCCAAGTCGATGAATGTCCAATGTTGTTCGCCATCCTTGGTGTATTTAATGCACTTATATAGGGTAGATGGCACAACCCAATTTTTGTGCGGCCAAGGCCTCCTCAGAAGCGCATTAAAAGAAGTGTTTGAGTCCACTATAAGGAACGAGACGTGGGTCACCGAGTCATCTAAGGTTAGCTCCACATCTACTTGTTCTAGAACTTCTTCTGCATCTTTATTGAAGCCGAAGATTGTTACCCCTTGCACCTTTTTCATGTATAGGGGGTAAGATACATGGCTTGGAAGGTTTTGAAGGGCATGATGTTTACTGCTAACCCCGAATCTATCAAGATCCGGTCTACTCCTCGGCCCTTGATTTTACCTCGCATGTACAACGACCTATTATGGTAGGGTGATGGTAGTAACATATCTTTTTTGGTGAAGGTCACTATAGCTTCGTACACCGCATACACCTTAGCTTTAATTTCAGCCATATGGACCTCATATGTTTCCGGATCTTGGAGGACAGTAATCAATGCTTCCCTCAATTCTTTTACTTAAAGCGATTGCCTCCTAGATTTTGACAGTCACCGGCATTCTCCTCATTGTTTGCAGTACTTTTCTATCCGCCCTGGCACGAGTTTTCTCGATAGTCGGCATTATCTCGACAATACTTTCGAGAATCTCTTTCAGTGCTTTCTTTTGCTCTGACTCTCCTCGAGTTTCTTATGTTGGAATTTCCTTCTCCCGAGAATCGACTTTCAGGGCTTCACCAACTAGATTGGTTAGGGCATCTGCATCTTTTGCTGAGTCGAGCTGCACCGAAGGTCTTGCTTTTTCGGGATTTGCCATTGGGCCCACTTCTTCTGATGGCTGTACGGGATCTTCTCCATCAGAGGAGGGGTAGAAGTAAACATATTTCCTCACTTCTGGTTCAGAAACTGGCGTCGAAACTTCTCCCTTGAAATGTATTACTTTGTTTTGGTTTTGTGGTGTTTCTGCCTTTGCCTTGACCATAATCACGGCCTCGGCCTCTTCCTTGGTTTTGCGGATTAGCTCTTCTTTGACATGTTGCGAGGGGTCTCTTGGATTTAGATGAGACATTTGATCTTATTGTCTAGAGTGCCGCTTTCAACTTGAAATTGCACAGAGGCCATATTGCAGGAGAATGATTGGAACTGCCGTTTAAGCGTTTCCACAATCAGATCTTCTCCCCAGAATATGTGGCTTCATCATCTACGGTAGAGAAAGCTTCTTCACCTGAATAAGCATGTACTGTCGGAGTTGTAGCAACCAGCTCCTTAATCGAGATTTTCTCTCTATTTCTTCCCAGGGCATGTATTTGTCCAGTGACACATTTCTCATCGGACGCCCTCGCTGGTATTCCTTCAGTTCATTAATGATCTTCTGTAGCTTCTGAAGAAGTGTCTTTTCTTCTTTTGGCGCAGCCGCCGAGCTGGCCTGAGCTTCCTTTCTATTTTGCTTTCTCTTCTCATTTTTCTCTCTACTCTTCTCCTGGTACTTTTTCTTGGTTGCATCTCTAACGAGATGGGACTTTAGCTGCATCTTCAAGGGAGGAGCACTCTGGACTGCTGCCTTTTTCTTTTCAACCTTAGCTTTTGGAACTTGCGTAGGGATTGACTTCTTCTTCTGGACTTTGGTCCATTGATGTTCTAGCTGATTACAGTCGAAAATGGCCTAAATGGCTTGTTTGACCATTGCTTTAAGCAAGATATGATATTCCCTATATATCTTCTTTTCATCTTATTTGGAGGAATTAACTTTTGCTCTTTCTTCCTCCAAGGCTTCTTGCGTTACGCCTTAGCTCTTGCCTTTTCATGTACCTGGCGATCACTGCAACAATGTCAAATTTTGCCTTGGTCTTCAAGGTAAGGGGCCTATTCTAGGGCTACTTCTCCATACTGATGACGGGTTCCCTCTTCAGGTTGGGGCCTAAACATCTTATGGATTCAGACTTCCAAGAAACTTCTATCAACATAGTACTTATGCAACACATTCATGGTATAGGTGACCGCGTCCTGATCATGTGCTCGCTGAGGCTTTATTAGGTACTTGCTCATGTTGATCTTCTGGTTTTGAATTAACATTTCAACTTCATCCTTGAACGTAAAACAATGTTCAATTGGATGGCTGATGGAGCGGTGATAGGGGCAGTAATTGGGCACATCCGTCTTGTACATTTCTTCTCCTCTTTTTGGCCTAGGCAAGACAATTGCCTCTCTGCTCATACACAGTTTAAAGAGTTCTCGAGTTTTCTCTTTTGGAAAAGAATATGCCTTTTTAAGTTTCTCTCTCAGAGATTCGCAGCTCTTGAGGCTTATACCTGTTTTTGCATTGACGGCCTGTCTCTCGCGAGAGCCTTCGCCATCTAAAATGACGCTTTCCGGTTTATTGTTTCGATCATCATAACTCTTTCTTTTGGGGAATGTACATTCTTTGTGTTGTGCTTCAGGCGTTTCATTCAAGTCTATAACTTGTTTGGCCTTCTTTCCTTTGAGGGTGGTTACATTCCGGTCCCTTTCCTTCAAAGGATAGTGACTTGTTGACTTCCTTCTCCATTAAAACTTTAGCTAGCTATCTTGAAAGGCCTTCTACCACCTGGGTGAGATGTCCTAGACCCGCTTGGATTTCTTCTAGTGCTGCCATAATGGACCCTTTTAGAACAGGGGTTGCTGGAGTATGCGATGGTGTCACCTCTTGCTCAAAGAGAGGCTTTTATGCCTTCCTTTTCAGGCTCTTCCCCCAAGGAGCTTTCACTTACGTGAACAACGTTCACTGCAAATGTTTGCTTTGATTTTTAATGTGGCTGGGGTAGACTCACCAAGTATCAGCCCATTTCCACAACCCCTTCTTGAATGAGCGTTTCAATCTTGCCCTTGCAAAGATAATAATCTTCAATAATATGGCCCAACATGCGGCGATGGTTGCAATAATTGGGTTCATCGGATCTACTCACTTCACTGGGTTTCCTTAGTTTTAGCAGCGCTAAGCATAGTTGTCAAGGCGGTAAGGCGACCAAGGCGTGCTCGGGGTTCTAAACCGCCTAAGCGCTTAGGCGCCCGCCTAGGCGTCGCCTAGGCGTTAACTTCATAATATAATATTTTAATTTAGGATATATATATACATTTATATAATATATATATATATATATATGTACACACATATTACATACATACATTTAGATACATATATATATATACACATTTAGATTTACACACATATTACATACATACATTTAGATACATATATATATATACACATTTAGATTTACACACATATTACATACATACATTTAGATACATATATATATATATATATATATATATATATATATATATATATATATATACATTTAGATTTACACACATATATATACATACATACATATATATCTATGTATAAATGTATGTATGTAATATGTGTATATGTCTAACTATATAATATATACATACATATATATACACAAATATATTTAAATGTATGTATGTAATATGTATATGTATATAGATGTATATATATATATATATATACATATTTGTATATATATATATATATGCATATTTGTATATATATATATGCATATAATATTTTAATTTAAGATATATATATATATATATATAATATACATACATATATATACACAAATATATCTAAATGTATGTATGTAATATGTATATATATATATATACATACATACATTTAGATTTACACACATATATATACATACATACATATATATCTATGTATAAATGTATGTATGTAATATGTGTAAATGTCTAATTACATAATATATACATATATATACACAAATATATCTAAATGTATGTATGGATTATGGAATATGAATATGTATATATATATATATATATATATATATATATATATACACATTTTACATACATGATACATATATTTAGATGTATACATATACATATATATGCATGTTTGTATATATAAATCTAAATATATGTATGTAATATGTCTATATATATGTATTAGTATGTATTTATATAATTATATGTGTATATATATACATATATGTATATATATAAAAAAAAAGGGGCAAGAATCCCAAATTTCAAAAATCTGGGCGCCTTGGGCGCCTTTTCACATGTTGGAAAGGCGCCCAGCGCCTTGGTGCTTGTGAAAGCGCCTTGGCGCCTAGGCGACGCCTAGGCGGCGCCTAGGCGAGCGCCTTGACAACAGAGGCGCTAAGAGAGTTGCTCGCCTGCAGGCTTCAAATAGCTTCTTGGTATGATCCCTAGTAAAAGAGTAGGGTCTTTTTATTTTTTCACTAAGGGAGGAGGACGACCCTATTCCATCTCCCATTCTAGTGAATGTAGAGGTATTGGCATACCTTTTGCCCTCTATCTTCTCTATAGCAGAGGCGAAATCTACTGTTTTACCTTCTTTACATTAGCTATTCACTCGCTTGGAGCTTTTCCTTTGTTGAAGCCGATGGTTGGATTGTCACAAAGAAGATCTCAATCTCTGACACTATATTGTTGAGCTGGTCAAAGTTTTTCACATTCGTTCTTATCAGCTTCTCATTGATTTCCGACTTCAGGCCCCTCTTGCTTAATTTCAGCGCGTCATCGTAGACCGGCGGATTATCACACTTCATACTGAGATTTCGCCATTTCTTGATGTAATAGATGGCGGATTCGTTCTTGCCTTGCTTTAGGAGTCACCAATTCAGTGATGGTGGCCTTCCACTTTTGACACTTTGAAGCAGTCCGAGAATTTTTTCTACATTTCTTTCTAATTATTTATGAAATTGAGTTTTAGCTTCGAGTGCTATTGGAATGTCATACCCGTTAGTGAAGTAGAGAAATACTTCAATAGGTGTTCTTCATCTGTGGCTAACTCCCCCAAATCACTTATATAATGAGCGATGAGCTCTTAGGCAGATCCTTCTCTATCATATCTTGTAAATTTGGGGCATTTAGTGTGACTTGGCGGGAACTCTTGAACAAATGGCAGACTGGGAACAACACCTTATATAAGTCGAAGGCACTTATCCCCTCGCCCTGTTCAGCTATCTTCGCCTCCACAATTTATTCAATTAAGCACTTATGCGATATTGCAACATCCTCTGCTGAAGCATTGGATTGCTGAGCATTAAGATTTTGGTTCCTCACCCTACACCTCTTACACTTCATCGGGAACAAAGTCTACTTCAGCAGCCTGTGCCCTTATATCGCTGGCATAGGGACCATCCTCGCGGGAGGTACATTCACTTGTGGGATTTGAGAAGCCTTCTGTTGTTCTTCCCATTTTTGTATAAGGCCTTGAGCTGCTGATTTTTCTACCTAATCTCTTCCATGATCTAAGGCTGGGCTTGATCTTGCCTACTGATCTGATCATAGGTGAAATCCAATCCCCTCGCTTCGCGCCAGGCTTGGAAGCTATTTAACACTACGTGTCTTTGCTCCCTCCCTACGGCTTCTACTATTGCTTTGCAACAATCCCTAACTTTTTGGTTTCACTCACTACCAGAGACCAGGGGGTCATCTTGTTTCCTATTTTGGTTGTGGTAAGCCGGTTCCTACAATGTTGACTATTTTGATAGGAATGTTGTGGAGCGGCATCCGCGGAACTACGTGACCCGTCAGATGGGCATAATTTAGATAATGCCAGCTGCTCTAGATGCTGAGACGTGGGACTGCATGCTTCGAGAGGGGGAGGAGCCTGCTCTTTTTTCAACTGCAACTGGAAACTGGAAAATACCCTCTTTATGGCCTGATTTTGATTGCCAAAACTAAAATTTGAAGGACGCTAGAAAGCAAAACTTTATAAGAGTAGAATGGCAAGTAAGAAAATCCTCCAAGGGATTTCACACATCCGTCCATTCCTTGTCAATGGAAAACCATAATGGTTTTTAGTCGTTATTAAGCTTGGTATCCCTCTGCCCTGCTTCGAAAATTCCAGACCTTCCATCCAGGATTATGCCTTGGGCTTAGTTCACATGTTCTTGCTTAGTTCGTGACTTTCTGGCACCCGTGCCCGATTCCTTTTACTATTAGATATTGGATCTATGGCGAGCTGTAGAGCTTGCTTGAAACGTGAACTTTCCCTTTATCACTGGGATTATCAATCAAATTTCATCTTCCCAGACAGACTATATTGAATCAGTGGTTCTCGCCCCTCTTTCTTCCATACATTTCTTGCGACAATAAAAATAGTTTTTTTCAAGGTAAGCGCTTTCTTGAAAGTCAGCTGCTTGCTGCTCTTGAGCACTGTAAGCAGCACATAGAAATAGTCGAGTGATAGATGGCGTAATTGATCCCAAAGCAGTGTCAAAATTTGATTTATATAGTACGAGTTTGGCCCATGCTTCCAGATATCCTGATCCATTCATTCCATCTTCTCCAACTCTCTCGACAGTGTTGCCACTGCAATTTTGCGGCTACTCAACTTCCGGATTTCTTTGATTCAGCCAACAAATGGCCTTCTCCATCTAACGGGTCGTAGGCCCCTCGTGTTGTGCTAGATTAGCGATCTCCTGAGGATCATCTGGTAGTGAAGACTGTCAATTAGTGCTTGAGGCATAGCAGGTGTAGACCCGAATGCCATCCTTCGTCATCCTGGTGATTCTTCTTTTCTTTTGAGTCTAGTGTGAGAGTGCCCCCAATAGCTCAAAGACTAAAGTCCTCTGTTGGACTTGTCTTTTCGCCTTATAAGCGTCTTTTCTTTTTTGACCTCTTAGAGAATGTGGTCGAGTTGTTGAGTTATTGATTTGCCCCTCTGGCTCTGAGGGTTATTGGGGTGGCTGCTTCGCTAGGGTGGCCCTAGCCTGATGTATTCTATGTGTTCCTTGTTTATTACCCACATCTTCTTCAAGTGGAGGTTCATGTCTTCTATAGGATTGCCCCCATTTTGAGGCATAATTGGCTTCTTTTGATGTCTTTGCCTTTGTTGGACAGAGGCTTATGGAGTCTTTTTTTTTTAATGCCACTTTGTCTTGGCAAACCTTATGGAGTATCCCGAACCGATTATGTGTAGAGACTGTCGGGACAATTCTTTCTTTGGGGATGATGTGTGCTCCCCATCCAAGCAGATGCGAAGATTGCCCACCAATATGATTTTTCCCGTCTTGGACGGGCTTACTGTTAGAGTTTTCTTCTTTTGCCTCCTGTTGGACGAGGAGGCGGGCGAAATGTTAATAGTGTTGACAATGAAAGTCCGCTCGAGTCTTCCACCGGCATGGTCCTTCTTGGCACGAGACGCGCGCTGCTTATTCAATTCCATAGTTGACTCCGGTATTGGGATGATCCCCATAAAGTACGGAGATCCGACCACGGCTCGGAAATCACCGAAGTATGTCGGCATCGTCAGGTAACTGCACATGGCATGTGTGGCAACTACTAGAGGGCCGTAGGTAACTTTGGCTACCATTTTGATTTTGATGTGTGCGGTACTTGCGCCAAACTAGAAAAAATTAGTAGTGCGAAGTGAGGACATCATCGAATGGAGAGATGAAGGGAAGGAGAGGTCCCACCGCCCGTGCCAAACTGTGAGACTTGATTTTTCATCTTTCTTTGAAATGGATTTAAATTTTTTTTGGGAGATCCCAACGAAGTGTTGCCGCCTTGTTTGGTGAAGATTCAAGCTATTGAAGTACCATCCGAGCTCCGTTCGTCAATGCCTCGAAGACTTGCTGTGCGTGACATATGAAGGACCTTAAACCATCTTAATTTTGTATCATTGTAATCATTTTACTTAAGTAAATAGTCTATTTATATTGTTTGAATAGCTGAAGTTTAACTAAAGAATAGTCCATTCATATTGGTTGAATGACCGGAGTTTTAATTAATCAATTTAGTGTTTCATTCTTATTGGTGGAATGACCATTAAGTTTGTGGTTCACTCTTATTGGTAGAGTGACCAAAGTTATTTTAAGTAGTTCATTCATATTGGTGGAATGACCATTAAGTTTGTTGTTCACTCTTATTGGTAGAGTGACTAAAGTCATTTTAAGTGGTTCATTCCTAATGGTGGAATGGCCATTAAGTTTATGGTTCATTCTTATTGGTAGAGTGACCAAAATCATATTGGTGGTTCATTCCTATTTGTGGAATAGCCATTCAATTTGTGGTTCATTCTTAATTAGTAGAGTGATTAAATTTTTAATGATTTATTCCTATTAGTAAAATGACCAAAATCAATGTAATTTGACGTGTACACAAAGTGGATTTAAACAAAATTTTGCATTTGATTGATGCATGCTCAATTTCATTTGTTCAAATAGTGGTTGTGTTGACCAAGTCAAATGCGTTTCTAACTTAAAAAATCAAATAAGTTAGTTTCGGTTTATTCATATTAGTTGAATGACTGATGAAATTATTGGTACCTTCATATTGGTTGAAGGACCATTAAGTTTTAAAAGGATGCTCTTAGCTATATGGTGGTTATTATATCATATTAACCAAGTCTTCTCCTTCCAAATTACTAAAAAAAGAGCAAAAAGAAAGAGAAGATGCCACCCAAATCTATCTAATTTTAATGATTTCTTAATGGTTTCTCGAAGATTTCTAAAAAGATGTTTAAAGGACATTGTCAAATTCTTTAATATCCTTTAAGGATTTTAACGAGGATTTTGATCAAAAGTATATTCTCTTAACACTTTTTAAAGTTCGTAGGCTCACATAGCTTCACCCGAGTCTAAAATCCTCTAAGTATCATTTAGAGTATCCTTTAAGATTTCGAAAAAGATTCCAAAAAATGGACACCATGCTCACAGATTCTATGCAAATGCCTAAAGCAAAACTTGTTTTTTTTATAATGTTTGATGCAATATCTAGCTTTCTTGTCGTGCATTTTATTTCAAAGACATCAACCGACGATTAATCAAGGGTTGCTAATCGGTGATTGATGTAATTAACACTGATCGAGGTCAGTGGGAAGATGTCAAATTGACGGATCCACTTGTCTAATCTAAAATCCTAGACTCCTTGCGGGCTAATCTTAAGTTAGCAAAGTCTACACTTAAAATAAAAAAAGCGATTCTTTTGAAAATCTAAAATTTTAAATCCTTTTCAAAAGGAAAGATAAAAAAAAATCAGGTCTCACATGTATACACCTCCCACCCCAATTAAAAGAAGAGAACGCCTGTGGAATTTGAACATGATTGAGTTTTTATGGGGCTTTAGTGAACCAAACACAAGATTTGCGATGTAGACATGACTCTTACTAGGTTTAAGTGGTTCATTCCTATTGGTGGAATGGCCATTAAGTTTGTGTTCACTCTTATTGGTAGAGTGACTAAAGTCATTTTAAGTGGTTCATTCCTATTGGTGGAATGGTCATTAAGTTTATGGTTCATTCTTATTGATAGAGTGACCAAAGTCATGTTGGTGGTTCATTCCTATTTGTGGAATAACCATTCAATTTGTGGTTCATTCTTAATTAGTAGAGTGATTAAATTTTTAATAATTTATTCTTATTAGTGGAATGACCAAAATCAATGTAATTTGACGTGTACACAAAGTGGACTTAAACAAAATCTTGCATTTGATTGATGCATGTTCGATTTCATTTGTTCAAATGGTATATGTGTTGACCAAGTCAAATATGTTTTTAACTTAAAAAATCAAAATAAATTGGTTTCGGTCTATTCATATTAGTTGAATGGCCGATAAAATTACTGGTACCTTCATATTGGTTGAAGGACCATTAAGTTTTAAAATGATACTCTTTGCTATATAGTGGTCATTATGTCCTATTAACTAAGTCTTCTCCTTGCAAATTACTAAAGAAAGAGCAAAAAGAAAGAGAAGATGCTACCTAAATCCATCTAATCTTAATAATTTCTTAATGGTTTCTCGAGGATTTCTAAAAGGATGTTTAAAGGATATTGTCAAATTCTTTAATATCCTTTAAGAATTTTAGTGAGAATTTTGCTCAAAAGTATATTATCTAAACACTTTTTAAAGTTCGTAGGCTCACATGCCTTCACCCGAGTCTAAAATCCTCTAAAGATCATTTAGAGTATCCTTTAAGATTTTGAAAAGGATTCCAAAAAATGGACACCATGCTTACAGATTCTATGCAAATGCTTAAAGCAAAACTTGGTTCTTTTATAATATTTGATGCAATATCTAGTTTTCTTGTCGTGCATTTTATTTCAAGGACATCAACCGACGGTTAATCAAGGGTTGCTAATCGGTGATTGACGTAATTAACACTGATCGAGGTCAGTGGAGAGAGGTCAAATTGACGGATCCACTTGTCTGATCCAAAATCCTAGACCCCTTGAGGGCTAATCTTAAGTTAGCAAAGTTTACACTTAAAATAAAAAAGTGATTCTTTTGAAAATCTAAAATTTTAAATCCTTTTCAAAAGGAAAGATAAAAAAAATCAGGTCTCACATGTATATACCTCCCACCCCAATTAAAAGAAGAGAACGCCTGTGGAATTTGAACATGATTGAGTTTTTATGGGCCTTTAGTGAACCAAACACAGGATTTGCGATGTAGACATGACTCTTACTGGGTTTCGAGTATGACAAGAAATTGAAAATCCTCCAGAATATCTCCCTTCAATCAGTTCCCACTAGTACTGAACAAATGCAGTACTGAAATGGTCATTCTCCGGGGCCTTAATTGACAGCCATACTCTTAAAACTCTATGCACCTCCTAATGTAAAAAGGTCAATAATCATCCATACCATGTCCTCATCATGTGGCCTGGCTACTTCTTCAAGACTTTAACAATACTGCCATATTTTTTAGTTCATACCCCACCAATTTAGCAGTTGCCTAAGTGGGTCAGTGGCTGCAGCCAACAACAGCCATCCTCCACCTCTATGAAAGTAAGTACCAAATCGGATTAGGGACAGTTGATCCACCTGAAGGAACTAAAAGTCAGAAACTTAGGCCAGTCCATGCCTGTGCTGATCCAAGTTCCAGTTTGACCTAGGCACATTATTTTTACCTCATGGGTTTCCAAAAATAGTAATAATATGGATAAAAAGAAAGAAAAAAGAGGTAAAGTGTTAGATAGGGAAGAGAAACTGAATAATATGTCTGTTCTGGTCGTGTGTCTGGGCCAGCCAATTATATTCTGACCCCAAAACTAAGAATGGGTAGTAGCAGGTCCCTGCTGATTTTGAATTGCAATCTTCTGTGACCATTACAATCACATAAATTTACATTGCACTCTTACTCGTGCCTTTGTTCAGCATCATGAGGATCTATTAAACGCCACTTCGATTGGAACCCTCTTGCAATGCTCTTTAAAAGACTGCATGTTTGTTCGGGAGGATTTATTTTCAAAACCCTCCGTCGGGACCTGACCTAGACGTCTCTCCTATTCGGATTATTTAGGAAATCCATTTTTTTTGTTTATCTAGAGAAATATAGGTTGGTTTTATGTGTTATCATATTATGAGGGCTTGGGATTAGCCCTCAGGGAATCCGGGACTTCGAATCAAGCGAAGATTCGAGTATATGACCTCCCTCCACTGACCTCGGTCAGTGTTAATTACGCTGAGCAACTGCTCGGCAACCCTTGATTAACCGTTCGTATGATGTCCTTAATCATGCAACACTACTACTACAAGCAACGCATGCATATGAATATGAAGGTGTATTTTAGGTTGAGCCCTTAGCCTCACCCCGGCTTGAGATAGGTTTTATACGTTTTAGGGTTGATTCTAAGTTATTTGGATTGATTCCAAGTCATTTTAAACCCATAGGGATGTTTTTGCAATTGTACAATTTTTATGAATTATGGAGATATTATAGCTTATAAGCATATAAGGGTAGATTTTAAAGGTTTTAAAGCCTTATAAGATTTGTGAAATTAATTTTTAAGTGTATAAGGGTATTTTAGTAATTTTACCCTAGACCGGGTTTATTATGTTTAGAGTTTATTTTTCTATGACACTTTGATTATCTGGAAGGTATTTTGTTTATAGAATGGATTTTGGTATTTTTAGGGTTATATCTGATTTTTTATAGATTTTTTTATTATGTATGAGGGTATTTTTGCAATTTTATTAGGTCTTATGTACATCATTAATTATTTAAGAGATTTATGTTCTTTCAGATTTAATTCCCTGTTTTTACTGATTTTTTAATGATTTTATTTTATTAATTTTACTGATTTTTATGATTAATTAATTAATTAATTAATTAAGTATATGAGGGTTTTTGAGTCATTTTGGTTTCAATATGATTTTTAGGTTGTATTTCTGATTTTTCCTGATTTTTAAATAATTTCATAAATTTTTATTTAATTAGTTAATTATAGGTTATTTTGACTTAAGTATGATTTTATTAAGATTTCTGAACTTATTTTTAATTTATTTATGGGATGAGGTTAAGGTTAAGTTGAAGGTGTACACAGATTTTTAAGTTGTGAAATTAAGTATGTATATATATATATATATTAATTTCAAAACATGATGGTAATTATATAATTTAATGACACACAAGCACATAATTTCAGATATGGAAATATGAGTCTTTATTTCGACAGGGGTTCGCCTTATAATAAGGCATTTTTACAAGAGATATTCGACAGAGCTTCCCCTTAAGATTGAACCTTAGGAAGAAGAACTCTCCGAAACGAAAGAGAACTCCGAAAAGCGCAGCAAACCGGGACTAGAAAACCCGAATTTGGTCTTCAAGCAGCACCTTCCCTCTCAATTTCACACTTGTATGTGGCAATGTGTGAGAGCCTTGGTGTATATATGCTTGTGTCTTGGATTTGGGGGCCAAGGGGCCCTATTTATAGGCCCGAATTTAGGCCCGGTGGGGGGTGCCACCGGAATGGGCCAAGGTGGGGGGTGCCACCGGTTGCATTCTCTTCCCCTCCCTATATTTTTTTTTAATCCCAATGGCCAATGGGTGAGAGAGGGGAGTGAGAGAGAGCATTGAATAGAGAGAGGGGGGGAACCCGGTGGGCACCCCCCACCGGTTCCAACCAGTGGGGGGTGGCCACCGGCCATGGACCCCCCACCGGTTGGGAACCGGTGGGGGGAGGTTTCTCCTCCTTCATTTCCTTCACTTTTCCTTTTTTTAGGCTCTTAAATGAGCTTTGGTTTCAGGTTTGGGGGGGTTTGGCCAATGTGAAAAGGGTTTAAGAACCCATTAAATTCAGATTTGGCTGCAATGTGAAAGGGGTTTAGGATGGGATTTTAATGAGGGTTTACATGGAGTTCTTAACCCATGTGAATGGGGTTAAGAACCTCATTAATTCCCCTTTATTTTGATTAATCCCCCCCCCCCCCCCCCCCCCAATTTGAATTTAAAAAGAGAAAGGAGGGAGGGAATCCTCCTTCCCCCCCCCACCGGTTTCCTTCTTGGAACCGGTGGGGGGTTCCCAACCGGTGGGGGGTCCCCCCACCGGTTCCACCTCTCTCTCTCCTCCCTCCTCCTTTCCTATTTAAATAAAGGGGGAAAGAGAGAGGGGGTCCACTTGCTGTTTTTTTTCTATTTTTGGGCCTCTTTCCACTTTGGGAATTTTGGAGATTTCTTCTCCCCCTGGGTTGCAGATTTGGTGCCCCTGTGGGACTGATTTTTGGGCTCATTTGGGGTCCTTATTGGGCCTTCTATTAGGTCCCTCATTGGGCCACCTATTGGGCCTTTCATCCTTGCCATTGGACCTCCATTCGGGGCCATTTTGGGTAAGTTTTGGGACTGATTTCAACCCATTTCGGGACTGGTTTTGGCCCATTCCGGGACTGATCTTGGCCCTTATTTTGCAGCATTTGGCTCCTCTTTGTTGCTGCACTTAGGGTCTTTCTTTGGGCCTCACCATCAAGGGTTGCGAAGGAGGTTTAGGAGTTGATTTCGGAAGCCAAAGAGGGTGATTTGGGGCTGTCTTAGGCCTCCTTAAAAAAATCCGATCAAGGCCTTTTTGGCCTAGGTATGCCTCCTATTCCATTACCCTCATAATGTGAGCCCGTTGCTTTATGTGTTTTCCATATACACTCATATCATAGGTACATATTTTGTTTTGCATAACATAGTTCTTCGTGAACATGTCGTTATGCATATGTATATATACTTTTCTATGGTGAGCTCCCATCGATGTGAGTATATGCCATATGCATATGCATGCATACTCAAATGGCATAGGTTTGCATAAAAAAATTTCGGGTTCAACACTGCATCGAGTTTATGAGATTTTCTTGACATGGTTATGTAATTCTATTTTTTCATGCATCTCAGTATCTGTGCTACTTTCAGTGGCAACAGATTTTTTGTTTTAAATTTATCTATTTTCTATCTTTGTTTGTCACCTTTTCTTCAAGTAACAGGTGTGAGCAAGATAGTTGGAACCCATAGGCAGCCATAGGCAATTGTGGTCACCTGATAGCTTGCATAGGTAAATGGGGGTACTGCTTCATTCATGCATGTTTTCAGTTGTTTTCCAAATGGTTGGATAAAATCATAAGAAAACTATATAATAAATGATTATTCTAATGGCAGGGAATGTTAATGGTCTTCTGAGGTTTGTTGTGAGATAGCTGGACAAACATTCATATGGGCGGCCATTTGAAAACTAGGCAATAAGCGGCAAATAGAAAATATCCCTAGGCAGGGTTTGCTAACAATACACCTGTTTTTAGATGTCCAAGCGACCCACTAGGGAGTAGGGACCCCTTTGATATCTTGAACTTTCTAATTTCTGGATTATACTGATTGTCTAGTCATAATACATGCATTTAAACACCAGTTTGTGTTCTTGCATCCCAAATCCATACTTTTTGAAAGGAAAGGAGGACTCAAGATTGCGAGTTTAAAACCCCCCTTAGGTCACGTGTATATGGGTGCACATGAAGAGTGTATTTTCTGGTGTCAACCAAGAAAAAATTTGGATTACTGTGATGTTTGTGTCATACTTGTGTACACAGAAATGGGGATTTAGGTCCGCCCCGTGGGCTGAATTTAATTGTCCTCATTTCTGTAGACTATATTTTCTGTTTTTCTTTCAATTATTCCAGACTGTATAATACTATTTTCTTTAAAATGTCTTCGTATTAGTTCCATATGAAGGCTACCAGATCATCATCTAGGATATATCACACATATTCCATTTATGGCCATCAACCTGTATTTTCTCACTGTCTTTTGGATATTGGCATGAACTTTTATTTTCTGAACCATTTTGGAATACTGCCGGTGGCATTCGTAATAAATCCCATGTGGAATGAGCCACCTCCTCTAAGTCGGTTGGCACGTAACCCTGCATCATGAAGACTTTGTTGGTGAGTGTTTCTGGGTTTGTGAACATGAAAAAAGGGTGCACCATGCGCGATGGTGTGGTGGACTTCTTGTACCTGGAGTTTAACTGGCTACAGCTGTGGTTCCTCATTATCAAAAGTGTAATAAAGGAAAACAACATGGAACTTAGATTCAGGATACTGTGATTTCTGAGTCTGTGCTGGCAACCCAGAACCAGTAGCACGTCCTATACTTTCTTTCATTTGTAATGACTGAGTAAACATTATAAATTATTGCTGAAAATTATAGGCTTTGTGGTTCCCCATCATCAGAAAGGGGAGAAAAGATCTAAGATTTAGGATAGTGTGATAAATTGAATCTTTGCTGGGAGCAGCAGTAACACCTTTTGTTCTTTATTGTGTGTGAATGATGACAGGATACTTCATATATGCCTGCTGCAAGTTATCTGGCTAGTACAGATTTTCATGGGTATAATGCAAGTGGTATTGACATCAATGTTATGTGCTTATTTTGAGTTTGGTTTTTCCCTATTGTGTTTCTCCTGGATTTTTTCTGCTTATAAAAGCTGTTATCTTTCTCCATGGAAGACTTGAACTGGTTAATATTTGATGGAACTCATGCTGCTGTCCACCATTTTTCCTGATTTATACATTGTGTTACTACATAATCTGTGCCATGGCCTTGTCATGTTATTCTAATTGGATGTTGATTATTCTTGTCTCTTATGCAGCTCACAAACTTAGAGGTTTGGTTTCAGAGGCCTAAAGATATTGTTCGCAAGTTGGTTTCAGGTGATCTGGACCTTGGAATTGTGGGTCTTGATACTGTCAGTGAATACGGCCAGGTTTGCACGGAGGGTTTCTGATTCTGTAGGAACAGCATTGACATAAGTTTTATCATAGCTATTAATGAAGGAAAGGCTGGATGTGAGGTTGATATAATAAATATTAATGATGACTTTTGGAACAATACCTCCGCCCCCAAGACACACACACACACAAAAAAAAAAGCATAAACAAAAACACACACACAACCCATCCATTCTCACCCTTTCTTTGATAGGTCATTTGCCTTATGTGATATGCTGTTGTTTTTGTATCTCATTTTTTGGCAATTGAACCATGTGTTTGATTGATTAACATGTTTTCCAGAAAGCAAATTCAGGACCTGTTGAATAAAGTGGAGTCCTCCAAAAAAAAAAGAAAAGAAAAAAAGAGTGCGACCGCTCTGTCTTGATGACCTTTTCTTTTTCTTTTTCTTTTTTTGAGGGGGGGGGGGGAAGGGGGGTTCCTCTTGTCTTGTTCTTCTTCTGGCTCCTGGCCAGTTCTGTATCATTTCCTTTTTAGTAATGAATTGTGATTTTTGTCACCTTCAGAAAAAAAGAAGAAGTTGAATCCTCCTAGTAACATGAAATTATTAAATTTATGTAGGTCGAAGAACGGAAGAAGGAAGTCAAATTTACAAATATAATTTATAGACAAATAGACATCGCACTAATTATTTACATCTTTTTTTCCTGACGATTATGAGTCATGGTTTCAGTTGGCTAGACGTGGCATTCATGGGTGGCTATGGGACCATGTAGATAATCTGTCTTACCAATTGAATGAATTTGGTCATAAAATGGTCAACTTCTAATTATAGGTATTAAAGTGGAGAATTTTCATCCTTGTAGCTTCCACTACCATTAGGGGTGGGAAGAAATTTATTTCCTGGAGATTAGAGGTACTATGATTATTTGTAAAATTATTACTCCAGAGCAGCATGTGGAGTAATATGGGGAGTTGAGTAATGATAAAGCTTCTAGTTAAGATGTCGCACCATTTCTAAAATCTGTGACTAAAGTAGAATGACATGCTGTGGAAAGTATGACGTTAGTGTTTTTTTAAGCAGCTGTGAACATACAGGAGGGCTTGCCTAATAGATTGCCACTAATATTCATTTGGACAATGCTTATTAACACATAATATCTAGTGGAAGATGGTTTCACGGATGTTGCAACTTCTTTCTTTTCTAAGAGAAAGATGGCTAAAATGTAATATCAATGCATCTGCAAAAACTGTGAATGTTGGAAGTTTCCTAAATACCACTAGCTTTTATGCCCTGTGGCCTGGAGTCTGACCTGCTGTAAATGGTATCTATGCTATCCAACTATTGGTCTGGGATCTCATTTAGCATGCACCATGGTCCATTCCATCTTGGTACTTGGGCCTTTTACATAAGAGGGCTATCTCTATGCATACTCCTTTTTGGGATGGGTTCTTTTTGGGTTGATTGCATAGGGAGCTCTTTTCTGAGAGCTTTACAGGTCATACTTGTATACTTCTTTTTTACTTAATGAAATTTATGGTACTGTCCACTTCTTAAAAAAAGTCCCTCTTCTGAGATAGAGGCTTACTTGACGTTTCTAAATTATTAAAACTATACAAAGGTATATTACAGCCCTTGTATTTGTGTTGTAGTGCGAGTGATTTAAGCCCTGTATATTTACAGCCTTATTGCCCTTGTATTTGTGTTGTAGTGCAAGTGATTTAAGCATCGTATATTACAGCCCTTGTATTTGTGTTGTAGTGAGAATAATTTAAACACCATTTTTTGACTTATGGGACTCGTGTTCTCTTTCTTCATATTATATGTTGCTCAAAGTGAAAGCATTATTGTCAATTCTTTATGATCTTTTTCTGGCAGGGTGATGAAGATTTAGTCATAGTTCATGATGAACTAGAGTATGGAGATTGTCGGCTATCTATTGCTGTAAGGTTTTAGGAGCATGGTTACTTTTCCATCCTTTTTCTTCCATCACCAATGGTGACAATATCAATTGTAATTCAGATTTGTTGCCAATGATGTTAATGTTGATTTTGACCCAGATTCCTAAATATGGGATCTTTGAAAATATTAACTCCTTGGAAGAGCTAGCAAAGATGCCACAATGGACCCAAGAGAGGCCTCTACGAATCGCCACTGGCTTCACATATGTATGCAAACTTGAATTTTCTCTTTCATTTTGTAGTCTGTTTATAGTTTCTAAAGGAATACATGTGGTTTCTTTTCTAGATGGGACCTAAATTTGTGAAAGAGAAAGGTTTGAAGCATGTCAGTTTCTCGACTGCTGATGGAGCACTTGAGGCAGCCCCTGCGGTAAGGTGTCTAATTTTCCTTAATTAAACAAGTTGTGATTTATACAAGATCCTTTCTTTAAAGTTTTAAACCTCTTCCACGGAAGAGTGCATATTTGTTTTCTAATCTATATTTTTCTCTGGCCGCTCGGTTTTTTGCTGTTTTATATTATGCTGTACATGTATCAGGAGAGTTTGTTCTATCAGTGATATTTGCTATGTACGTTATTCTTCAATTTTAGCGTTGAAGAGCAATTATGCTTACTGATCAAGGCATCTGTTGTTGAAATTTGGATTATCCTCCAGTCTTAGGGTATAATAAGAATTACTAGCTGCAATTAGCTTCTGCAGCTAACATCCACATGTTGTTGAACCTTTAATGGGGAGATCAGCCTTGCTGCTGTACATACTCTTTTGAAGGATAACTTTGTCTTGTTGCTGTACATAATTTTTTGTTGGCCTTCTAAGAATGTGAAACAAAATTTTCATGACTGTTTTCAATGTTGGGTAGTGTTAAAGGGGCTAAACACTTTGAACATAGGAATCGCTTGTTTTCCCGCAGATCTCATGGGAGAGATTCAATGAGTTTGAAATGCTACTCATAAATTGGTTCCTATAGAATGCCTTTTAGCCAACTGTGTAAACCTGATCAGGGGCACTTATTTTCAGATATGTTTGCCTTGTCTAGGATAATAATGTCCAAAACATGATAGAAAACTGCAGATGGGATGTAGTAAACTCTGGGGACTTCCAGCGTAAAATACACAGGCATTTCTTTTAATTACAAGCATTTAAAAACATCAGATAGGAGCTTTTGATTCAAAAAAAAGGGGGAGAGAGAGAGAGAGAGAGAGAGAGAGAAGTCATCAACTTGGGATTAGGCTAATGATAGAATTGTCATGCTAAATTCAGTTCTATTACGCATCCCACAAACTACATGCTGATCTTTCTCTCATTGTATCCTCCCTGTAAGTCACTGTCAAGTATCCCAAATGGAAATAGAAGCTCTCCCAACTCCCTAATCTCTTCCTACTGCAGCTTCCTCTTGAACATTGGAATCCATCCTCTACCTTGTGTGTCTTTGTCAAAAACCTCAGCCATGGTGGTTATGTAGTTGGAAGCAAGGTTTGCAGAACCGGGATCGGAACTGTTCAAGGCTGGTTCAGGTTCAAAACTGGCCAGAACCGGCCGGTTCAAACTAGATCGGGAACTGCCGGTTCCAGTTTTAACCGGCTGGTTCTGCAAACCATAGTTAGAAGAGACACTAGATAGATGGGGAAGCCTCTCCTCTGCCCATTACCAAGACTAGCCATGACCCCAGCCTCAATGACATTACTGGCCTTAAGCATTCCACTCCACCAGTTGGATATGTTATTCACAGTACCCAGCTAAATTTCCTGTAGTCTAGACCTTCTGTAATAATTCTGCTTAATGACTTGGAGCCACAAAATCCTTTCTCCTTGGCTAGCTCAATAGCCACTTAGCAGTGCCAACTTGAAGCCTCCAATGATGTTCTTGATTCCTGAACTGCCATTTTCTTATTCTTGCAAGCTCTTTTCTTCTCGATGTCATGCCGTTCTCTACATTTACTTTTGCTACCATGTCAAAAGATCCTGCAATGGATGGTGCTAGCTTCCTATCCACTATCTTTGGAATTCTCAACAAAAATAGAAATTAGATCAGTGGGCTGGGCAATGCAGTCCAGCATAAGACAAGCCTTGCCCCCATATGACAGAAGCTTTCCTCCCCATCCTGCCAATCTGGCTCATCTAGGGAACAGAACGATAGGAAACTTTGGAATTTGAACAAGATTAGACTCTGCTTCTGTCGTTCATGCTAATGCTAGTGGTCCCGTATCTGATGTCGAATGTCTGGACCCTATAGGAAACCGTAAAATTCCTCATATCATCGTTTCCTGCTCGTTTTCTATCAAAAAAGATGTTCTCCATTGGTTTCATCCAGAATAGCTATTTATGTTATTTTTTTAATTTCGTTTACAATCAAGTTGATGTTCAAGTGTTTGTTTTTTGTCAAATGTAATGGATTTCATAGACCTCCTCTTCTCCCTTGTTGCCTCAGATGGGCATAGCTGATGCGATTTTAGACTTAGTGAGTAGTGGAACAACACTACGGGAAAACAATCTGAAAGAAATTGGAGGAGGAGTCGTGTTAGAAAGCCGGGTAAGTTTCATGCATTTTTCCTTCGATTATTCTTTCCTGCAATCGAGTCATAAAAAAGGAACAGCTAATCAGATGCAACATGTGGTTTTATTTGTCCAACTTTTGTCATTTTGTCTGTATTCCTTGTAATCCTTGCAGGCTGTGCTTGTTGCAAGTAAGAAGTCTCTGACACAGCGCAATGGTGTATTGGACATAACTCATGAAATTCTTGAAAGATTGGAGGCCCACCTTAGGGCCACTGGGCAATTTACGGTATTCCTAAGTTAGCTCTCTTTTTCTTTGCCATCCTATTGCGCCCCTTTCCCAGGGCAAGGATATCTTATTTTCATCAAGTAATTGCAGGTGACTGCAAACATGAGGGGTAACAGTGCACAAGAAGTGGCAGAGAGAGTTCTCAGTCAGTCATCCTTATCTGGACTGCAGGTAAGGTTCAAAGGTGAAGCAAATTAGAACCTTACCAGATTTAAATAAATACCTGCTAAAAAATTGGGCATGATGGATTATCTTTCAGAAAAATTGGACACAGTAGACTATATCACAAATGCTACAGTTCAGGTCTTGACATAATTGGAAGCCATTGTTGAGATACACATTTTTTATCTCTTTTAAATTTTAGATCTAGTACTCTGAATTTATTAGCTTATTTTTCTTAAAGTGGATAGTACCACAATTTTGCTAATAAAAAATACCTCTATATAAAAAGAAGGCACACATCAAGATGGTGTGTCAGCCTCTGCCCACCTGAAAGCCCAAAAGAAGTTGAGTTGAGCTTATCAACATGCTGAAGGAACTTACCCCATTCCTGGAAACTATCACAGAAAATCAAATGTTTCTATGATGTCTCCATTGTGGACTGATATAATCAAAGCTGGAAATCATTTTGTGAACCACATTTTTCACAAAGTAGGGAATGGGGAAAGCACATTCTTCTGGAAAGACAAATGGTTGGGGGAAAAGATGTTTTTTTTTTTGAAGGTGACATTAAGTCACAATTTCATAGAGTAAAAAAGAGGATTACAAGGAGAATGAATAGCCCAAGGGCCATCACCTTCAGGATCGGACAATCCCCGTCCTGAACCCCAACTACCTAAGAAAAGCTGAAATTTACAATGATGTTTTATCAAGCCAATAAAACAAAAACACACTAAGAGCTGCCCATCAGGAGATCATATCCTTCCACTTCCTGGCCTTTTCAAAAAAATCAGAACTCCCCTCCTTGAGGATACCAGCAGCCCGTCCCCAATCTTCCACCCATCTAAATGTACTCCTCAGCAGATCATTAGAGCTTCTACATTGATCATTGAATTTCCTTCTGTTTCTTTCACACCAGATGGCCCACAAAAGGGCCGGGCAAATCAAGAACCACAATTGTTTGAGATCTTTGTATGGACAATTAATGCTCCACCAATGAAGGAGATCCAACACAGAAGATTGCTCTACCCAATTGATTCCAAATAATCTACACATAATCTTCCACTGTATGATAATAATACCACAGCCACAGAATAGATGCTTCTGATCCTCCTCAAAAAGAGCACAATAAACACACGAGAAGCTCCCAGAGATGTGTAGTTTCTTGGCCCTCTTTCCCGTAAGAATTCTGCACCAAGCAAGCTTCCACAGGAAAATTTTGATCTTATTAGGAAGGTGATTAGACCAAACTAACTCTTTCCACCACACCCTAATTCCACCATCATTCAACATTTGAGCCATGGAATTGACCGAGAACTGTCCATTGTTGGTCCATCTCCAATTTCTTTTGTCTTGCACCTCACCAAAAATTCTGACTTCACTGATGGTGTTGATTAGCAATACTAGTTCTTCTGCTTCCTCATCCGTGGGATTCCTTCTCAAAGGCAAGCTGATCTGCCCTGCATCTATATTGCATAACACTTCCTCTACCGTAGCTTCTTGGAGAAGGGTTATATTGAAGATATTGCTGAAAAGCTTAGAAAAGGCCATATTGGAACACCATTTATCTCTCCAAAACTGTGTATCCCTCCCATTTCCCACCTGAATAGTACTCGAAATATCCATGAATTCAGCACATCTAACAATATTCTTCCAGATTGAAGACATATTGTAGCTGGTTGAAGGATAAAAATTCCATTTGTTCTCACCTTGAAAATAAAGATCCTTCACAATCACAGCCCAAAGTGCATTCAGATGTTCTCCCCTTCTCCACAACCATTTAGCTAGCATTGCTTTGTTGTAAGTAGCCACACCGCAGAGGCCAATTCCTCCTTGCTCCTTGCTTTTGCACACATTGCTCCATTTGATCAAATGTATACCTCTCTTTTCCCTTTTCCCTCCTGACCAAAAAAAGGAACTTCGAATTGCTTCAATGATTTTTTCCACTGCTCGAGGTATCTTAAATATAGAAGCATGGTAAATTGCCAAAGACGAAAGAACCGATTTTGACAATATCATTTTCCCTCCTCCTGAAAGAAAGTTGCCTTTCCACCCTTCCAATCTACTCTCAAATTTCTTAATTAAACCATCCCAATCTCTCACCCTTAAGTTTCCATCTGATAAGGGCAGACCCAAATATTTAATAGGGAACATATTCACTCTGCACTTTAAGGAATTTGCAATCTCCAAAAGACTAGGCTGCGGCACATTCAAACCCACTATTTCTGATTTCTCATAGTTGATCCTCAGTCCTGTGATAAGTTCTATCAAAATAAGCAAACTTTTGATATTCTGGATATCCTCCTTGCTTCCTGAAGAAAACAATAGCGTATCATCTGCAAATTGAAGATGAGAGAGGTGAATGTTGCTCCTGCCTATTCTGAATCCCTCAATAAGGCCAAGTTGAACAGCATTATCCCAAAGAGAGCTAAAAATCTGTCCAATAAGCAAAAACAGAAACGGAGACAATGGATCTCCCTGCCTAAGACCTCTTGAACTGCTGAAATATCCACACGGTTCTCTATTGATCAACACAAAAAACTTAGAGGATGAAATACAGCTCATTATCCATCTAACCCATCTTTCATTGAAACCCATGAGGATCATTGTTTTTTTGAGACAATTCCAGTTGATTCTATCATAAGCCTTCTCAAAGTCAAGCTTTAATAACACTCCTTGCTTATTTCTGATCTTGTAATGATGTATAACCTCATAAGCTGTCATAAAGTTATCCAGTATAAATCTGCCTTGCATAAATGCTGATTGATTAATGCCCACAAGTTTATGTATCACCTTCTTAATTCGGGTTGCTAGGATCTTGGCAATAACCTTATAGCATCCATTGAGTAAGCTAATGGGCCGAAAATCTGTCACTCTTTCTGCTCCTTCTGACTTAGGAATAAGAACAACATATGTAGCATTAACCGCTCTAATCCTTTCCGGCCTGTCATAAAACTCTTGCACAAGGTTAATCAAATCATCTTTAATAACATCCCAAAAGAATTGATAGAACCCCAGCGAAAATCCGTCGGGACCCGGAGCTTTATTAGGATCCATACTGAAAACAGCCATTCTAACTTCCTCCTCCACAAAGGGCTCACTCAACTTAACAGCTTCTGAATCAACTAACTTGGGAAGTAATCCATCTTGTATGTGGGGTCTCATCAGAAAATCTTCTGAGAAAAGATTTCTGAAGAAATCCACAAATCTGTTTTTGATCTCCTCGGGATCTTCAATGACACTATCTTCTTCTTTGACATGATCAATAGACAAGTATCTTCTTTTAGCACTAGCCATGGCATGGAAGAAAGAAGAGTTTTTATCACCTTCCTTTAGCCAATGCTCCTTAGCTCTTTGTTTCCAACCAATTTCTTCTTTCAAAAGTTCTTCATTGTAATTCTTCCGGAACTCCTTCAAAGAGTGAAGCTCTTTATTGGAAAGATCAGCAACCTCACTTTTCAATTCTAATTCTTCAATGTTGCCCATCAATTTCTGCCTTTTTTCCTTTTCCTTTCCAAAATTCTGGTTAGACCATTGTCTCAAACAATTCCTTATCCATTTCAGCTTGCCCATGAAATTAAGCACTGCAGAATTTGCCTTCGGTGCTTGCTGCCACCAATTACCAACCATTTCCTTGAATCCAACTTCCCTTTGCCATTTCAATTCATATCTGAAAATTCTGGAGCTCCTCCTCTTATCCTCCATCATAATGAGCAAGGGTATATGATCAGAGACAGACCTGAACAACCCTTTCACATGTGACAGGGGAAATTTTTTGAACCAATCTGGAGAGATCAAAACTCTGTCAATCTTAGACTGGATGCTATCCTGCTGTAAATTAGACCAGGTATAATTTCTGTTTGGGTCATCCACCTCTATTAATTGAACATCTCTGATCCACTGATTAAAATTATCCATACTATTGCTCCATCTCTGCCTACCAGTCCTTTCCCATGGAAACCTTACACAATTAAAATCTCCCAAGATACACCAGGTTTTCGGGAAAAGACTATGCAACCTGTATAGTTCTTGTACAAATTCCTCCCTCTGTTGATCGGTGTGGGGTCCATACACAGAAGTAATGACCCAACAGTCATTATTAGAGATTCTAATCTTGTGTTTAAAGGCAACCGAAATGCTGAATTTGCCTAAATCACAGACATTACCCTCGAACCTGTTTCCATCCCAAATCACTAATTGCCCTCCTTTACTTCCTTCTGCAGGAAAAATTGCCACCTCATTTAACTTGGACCCACATATTCTACTTAAGACAGATTTATCAATATTGGCCATCTTGGTTTCCTGTAAACAGATGCAGTCCAGATGCTGAGAATACACCAAATCTTTTACAGCTCTCCTCTTGAAGTCCCCATTGAGGCCCCTAATATTCCATGAGATCAAATTCATAGTGTAACAACCTGTTTCCCTTTATCCTTGGTCTTCTTCCCTCTCAAGCTGTCCAGGACTTCATTGTTACTCACAAAGCTTGCTTCTCTTTTTCCAATCTTCATTCCACCTCCCGTACCTTTCCTCTTAGCTGATTGCTGTAAGATAGCATTCCTTCTCAATTTCTTAAGAAAGTTCAGGACCATATCTTCCCTGCCTTCAAATGACACCCCTATACGCTATCCAAATTGCACAATTTCATTCCTCCAGACTTCTTCCTCATCACACAAATTTACTGCCAACGGAACCTCACTGCCTTGATATGTCGTAATCTGTTTGGCCTGAGTCTCTTCCTGCAACTCCCTGTCTCTGTTAACCTTTTCCGATCCTTCTTCTTCCAGTTTATCTTGCAAACTGTAGTTAACAATCGCTTCTAACTCTTCCTGAGACGACCCCTCCTTTCTGACACTGTTCCATCCCTTCCCTGAAAGCTTAAGAAGTTGGACCTCCGGAAGGCCAATATTATTCCCCATCCCCCTTCCATCAGTCCAGATAGGATCTATGTCACCCTGTCCACACCTCGAGTAAGATGCATCGTCTTGCTGTACCCACACTGCAGAAAATCTCTCTCCTCTGGCCGGAGCAATCTCCCTTCCGGTACTCTGTTCTTCGTGAAAAGCGATGAGAGCTCGGGGAAGACGACGGTTCGGGGGCGGATTAGGTTCAGACGACTGAACCGGACGAAACGATTCCCGGTTCAAGGTTAAGTCAGGATCCGATATGATAGATTCCTTACGTATCGGATCTCCTATCAAATCCGGAGCTCCCCGCGCCTGTTCATCTTCCTCGCCCGGAAGCCCAACACCCGAGCTCCCTTCAATACCATGTTCAACCTCCACCTCGGAACCACACCCCCGCTTATTAAAATAATTGGCACTCTTCCCCTGAACTGTTTGCTGCTCAAACGGGCCTCTCAAGGGATTTGGGAGAACCCCCATTATTCCTTTACTGTCAACTAGCCTTGGAACCCCGCAGTCTTGAATTCCCCTGTCTGCACCTACCAGCCTCTTCATCTCCTTCTGACTCGTCGCACCTGAGTGCGACTGATTAGAGACCTTTCTTGACTCAGTACCGGACTCGATCAAACCTGGGTGAACACCGAGTTCCGGCTGCCCTGTTTCAGCCCCGCCGTCTCTGTTTGTCTTGTATCTTCTATACTCCGCCACCACATCAGCCCACCGCCATTCCTGTTCAACTCCTGTATCCTTACCAACTTCTTCCATTGTGATGTGGACCCAGAAGATCCTTCCTCCTACCATGATCTTAATCCTTTCAAGAATATCTGACTTTCGCTCAACAGAAATTTTAACCCGCACAAAGGACAAATTGTCCCCCCTGAGTCCCTTGCTATCCACTTCTCTAAGCCTCCCAAACCTGGAGCAGATTGACTGGAATGTGTTGATGTTCCAAAGGTGAAGAGGCACCCCCTGGAACCTACACCACAGCTCGATTCCCTCCTCTGCAGGGAAAGTTCCCACTTCTGTCCTCCACTGAGAAAACTCCACAAAAAAGTCCTTCTTCACCTCTATCCTTCCAATGGAGCATGCAAGACCCTTCCACGATTGAGTTTCTGAGCTTACTAGGAAGGAATGGGATACCAATCTTCGAATGCTCCATCCTTTAACTTCCGGCCAAAACTTCAGCAGAATGGCTCTTACCTCCCCACAGTCCATTGCGATTCCATTGCTTTCCTTCCGGAATGAAACTACAATGCAGTTTTCCAATGAACGCTTAGCTGCAGCAACCTCTGGTGACCATGCTATGTCCACCACTCCATGAAAGACCTTCGGGGCAGGCTTGCTGTCCACTTTAAGATCTACACCAGAGTTCATCCTCCTACTACTCACCTCTGTTTTTCTGTCAATATATCGGAGAGAAGGACAAAGCCTTCTTCTGTGTCCAGCTCCATAGCAGTGGAGGCACCGGACTGCTTCTCTGCACCTGGCTGCATGATGACCCTTGCCCAAGCAGCGAATGCAGACATCGCGTCCCACAGGCAGAGCTTCCGCAGCCACTGTCCTCCGGTGACCAACTCTGCGAGACACCTTCCTCTGCACCGTACTCCACCCTTCCCCCTTACCAAGATGATGGACTCCTGAACAGCCTTCCTTCTCCGAAACACCCTCCGGAACATCCATCGCTCTCAAGCACAGTTTGATCCTTCTCTAGAGACGCTTAACAGCTTAACAGCTTCCCACATCACCAGCCTTCCACCCATGCTAAAGCAGCAGCAGCCCATGTGCATGCACAAGAGGGAGACTAAAAACCTCTGGCCAGTACCTCACATCACCAGCCTTCCACCCACGCTATAGCAGCGGCAGCAGCCCAAGTGCACCATGCATACACAATTTTGGGAAGGGGGTGAGGAGAGAGAGAGGGCGTGGTGGACATGGTGGAGAAAGAAAAGTTTCCCCTTGTAGATTGTTAGGCATGCTGAGAGATTGGGGGAAAAGATGTTGAAGGAGCAATACCCTAAACTGTATGCTATTGCTGAAGATCAGTGGACTTTGGTGAAATATTGCTATGAGAATGTGCAGAATCAGATTCAGTGGAATGTTTGGATGCATAGAAATCTGAAGGATGAGGAGATACAACAATTTTCATCTTTGTTGAAGGATTTATATGTTATTTCTATACATACAAATGAGGGGGATAAATTAGTATGGGCACCTACCAAAGGGACATTCACTGTGAAATCCTATTATGCCGTGCTGGTAGGTGATATGCCTAACTACTTGAAGAATGGTGACGTGTGGAAAATCAAATCACCTTTCAAAGTTAGAGCATTCATGTGGTTGATGTATGAAAAAAGGATAATTACTAAAGTCTATAGGAGGAAATGGTGCCAGGAAGATGATATTTTATGTGCACTTTGTGGCAGTGAACCGGAAGATGTTGACCACCTGCTTGTCAATTGTCATGTTAGCAAACAAGTTTGGACTACTATCGGGGAGCTCTTGCATTTTAAACCTTCTTTTCAAACAATTTGGGAGATGTGGACTTTCTTCAGACAATTGAAATCCAAATATAGTCACAGGAAGCATAGAAGTATTCTTAGGATTATTCCTCATGCAATCTGCTGGAGCATTTGGAAGGAAAGGAATGAGGCGATATTCAGAGGGAGTAAAATTTATGTGGAAAATATTGCTACTAGAAGCTTGTCATTTCTGTATAATTGGTCACGACATATTTCAGGATTCTCGGTTGATAATTGGGATAATGCATTTTAAATAGTTAATGCCATTGTAAGTTTTTCTTTTCTTTTGAAAGGGATAGGAATCTCTCCTGTCTGCTTTGTATTGTACTTCCTCTCTTTATCAATAAAATTGGTGGTACAATCCATGTTTTTCTCAAAAAAAAATCACAGATGAAGGTAAACATTCTGTCTGTTATCTTTCTTTCTCTCTTGAAAATTCTTCCATTCCTTTTGCCCATAATGCCCAAAGCAACAGTGCAGCCACTTCTATGTTCCATTTTTGGTGCCAACCCAACACTAGTTTCTCTACACTGTCTAGAAGCTGCTGTGCACAATGAATTCTGTTGAAAAATCTTCTGCCAAACCTCCTGAGGAAAGGAGCATTCAACAAAGAGGTGATCCAATGGTTCCTCTTCTTCCCACATGGGCAGCAAACTGTTGTTATATCTTCAAGTAAAAACGCCACCTGAGCACAAGTGGGTAATCTACCATGCGATATCCTCCAGATGAGAATCTTTATTCAGAGTAGATTCTTTTGGCATGAGAGTGGAGATTGTTGCAGGGGCTGGCATGATATCAACTAGGATAAGGTATGCTAGAGCAAAAGGCTGGAGGATTAGGTATTTAGGCATAAAAGGTTTTAGGGACTCATCAAGTTGGCTCCTATGGCTTTGAAAGCTTGGAATGGAGGAAAAAAGGCACGTGGATGGATATAATTCAACAGGAATACTACAGATGGTCTAAGGAATGGGATTTGGGTCTTGCTACTTGGAGTAGCATATCTCATTTTTTGAGTGGCATCCTTATGTCTACGGATGTGATGTGGGCAGGCATTTAAGTGAATCTCAGCAATGGGCTGTGGTGTCTCTCTTATGGAAGTATATCTAGTGTGGGAATTTCTTGTTAGAAGAGACCTTTCCCCTTCTTTATAGAATGTCCACTAACCCTTGGCGGTGGTCGTGGACTGGTATGATGACATACCAGTAGTAGATGGTGGGCTCCAGTATTCTGAAGAAAGTTGCAGAATGAGCAACTAGGCGAAATTCTTTTGCTACCGTGGAGCAGACCCTCCAAGCTAACAGGATAGATGCATGGTCATGGCAGTGGGAGTGTGTCAGGTCTGCTTATCACTTCAGATGATGGGACAAGACATCATTTGGTGATCCATGTCTGGCTTTCAAAGACTACTTATTAGTTATCATTGCTCCACATTACAATGTGTTACTAGTTATTTTCTTTTTATCTTTGAAGCGGTTGATAGTTGATACCACATTGCATCTGAATGAAGGAGAAAAGAACATACAAAGACTAGAAGAGCAACAGTAGAACAAACTGGCAGACCCGATAAAAATGGCTGCCCAGTACCATGGAGCTCTTCCCACTGCAGGGCCTGGGGAGGGTCAATTGTACATTTCCTTTGCTTTTCACACAGACAGTGTTTCCAGTTTTGAACTAACATTCGGTTTACAATGGAGCAACCCTTCCAATGCACGAAGGTCAAATAAGGTTTCCCCAAACCTTCACTTTAGGCTTGGTGTCAGTGAAAGGGGAAAATGTACATAAACAAACATTCTTCATGTCTTTTTGCTTCAACTATAGGAAAATCTCATTCTTCTCGACCAAGAGACCTAAGCAAGCTAAAAGAATCTGCTGTCCGTGCAACCATTGCCACCGGACATTGCCCACTCAGCCTCTTTACAGAGATAAGATATGCCTTAAAATAGTTATTCTTTCCTGCCTAGGTAGCCTTAGTTTAAGAAACAGATGCCTACACCTAGGCACGTAGGGCTGTGTATGTTTCTCTAATCAGTTTTTGTTTCATCACATACACCTAATGCCATACATGTGTATAGAATGGCACCGTGGGAATAAATGGCCAAAGGTGCCACATCACAACTAAAGGTAGCCTGTATGTACAAATATCTTACAAGAGTTGTCAGCAGATGGCAAGGTTGGTCGTATCATTTGATCGGTAGGACTCGAATTCTCTGAAAATCAAGTTGTATTGGTTCGACACTTCGACTTCATCTGACTCGTACGAGTTAGGCCGATTCAGATCTGACTCGTACATCTCGTAAACCCTTAAAACCAATATGACTCGTACGAGTCGGCAAACCATGGCAAATGGTTCAGCATAGCTTATTATAGAAGATCTGCCCTAATGGGAGTGGCAGTGTGCCATACATCTGTTGGCAGTGGATTCCCGGATGTACTCTCACAGTCTCAGGGCCTTTTCCTTGGTGCCAAATGGCTTGCAACAATTTTCCTAATGCAAGTTAGAGCCTTTTCCTCGGTGCCAAATGGCTTGCAACAAATTTCCAAATGAAAGTTAGCTTCCAATATGCTCCCGAGAATCTCAACTGCAAGTGTGATACTGAGGCGATTTATTTTTGCCTTTATAAGTTGGATTCATAAGCTTACATGTCAGAAACTCACTTCATAGAACAAAAACACCAATGTAACAACCCTTGTGAATTTTCCAATAGTTCTTGACCTTCTATATTGAAGAAGGAAAGAGAGCTTAATATCTCTTTCTTGTTTAACTTGGCCTAAGCAAGACACTGATTCTGAATTTATTCCAAGCCACAGGCTTTTTTAACCAAAAGGAAATTAACAAATGCTTGCAGTCATTGTTCCCAGTCTTGTTCTTTCTGACTAGTTACACATCACAGTCAATCTTTCCTTTTTTTTTTGAGATATATGGTGCCTTTATGTCTGGTTTGCTTCATTGGCATGGAAAATGGGCTTTTAACTAAAATGATTGCATTGATGTTTCCATTCTGACTGAAAACATTTACCTTGTTTTACTTCTTGGATTCAGTTGTCCACAACAATGTTGTAGTCCATCCATGGACATTGTCCACAGGAAAGCTCTAATTACCTTATTGATGTGAACAGAAGCTGAAGAATCAAGTTGCTACTACTTGCTTACATTGGCATTCATGATGTTTAATCCTCGATAGTTTAATCTGGTTACAATCTTTAGGTTTCCTGTTCCCTGCCCTTCATTACTTATATGTACCTTTATGAATGGCACCAGAAAACTTTATTAGGGTTGATTGGGTTTTGTTTTTTCTGCTAATGGTGATATGATTTAGATGAAGATTTTTTTCCTCACTGTACTTTCGTCTCCTTTGTAATAACAAATAATTCAATTTTTTTCTACAAGAATGAGTGCAAATCTAATTTTGGAATACATGATATTTGAACATTTCAACCATATGAGCTTCATTACTATGTTACTAGTGTACTTGCTGCTTACAAAATGCAGGGACCAACAGTAAGTCCTGTTTTCTGCAAGCGGGATGGGAAGGTGGAGGTGGACTACTATGCAATTGTAATATGTGTGCCCCAAAAGGCACTTTACAAATCAGTTCAGCAGCTAAGAGCTGTAAGATCTTGTTTCCCTTCCCTTCATGTTCCCCCTTCTTCTATAGCCCTGAATTATAGAATTCACAAACATGCCCGGACTTCAGGGTGTGAAAGTAGTGATCCAAAGTTTTTCCGACTTGCTCTTCCATACTGTTATACATGCCTGCACAACTTAATTAGGCATATGAGAAATATCTGCTGGGCATTGCAGCTGCGACCTCCATCTTATCCTGCACTTCCCCACAGAGCATGCTGCAGGCCTTGAAAGCCGCACGCCGTTTGATCCATCAATGTTGCAGCAAGTATCTCTCTAGGTCTATGTATTCATCCCTGACGTACGATGGTGTGAAAGCATAAAGCCTTATGTGCATACATATTCACATCTTGCCAGACCAGCAGTTAGGTTTTATTAACAATACTGGAAGTTGATGTTTTCCATGGACTGTTACATGGGATTCTCAATTCTGTGACATGTTGAGGGACATTGTTTACATACTAGAAGTGTGATTTGTACATATACATTACCCCTAAGATGGTTTTTGTGGTTACATGTGTGAAAATGCTAGGAACATGTGAAAAGCTATGGTTTCACGCACGTAGGCAACTGTCTCAAAATTTGTTTGGAGGTTTACCTGAAATGCTGTTCTCTGGTGCAGGTCGGTGGTAGCGGAGTTTTGGTTTCCAACCTCACCTACATATTTGAGGAAGAGACGCCCAGATGGCGCAATCTTCTCTCACTGCTTGGCCTCTGAGCTTGTGAATGCTTCATAGGCATCAGTTTCTGTGGCACACACCCCATGAACTCGGGTACCACCCAGCCCTTGGGCTTTGAGAACTTCCGGACTGAGCTGCGCGATGCAGAAAACCCTCAAGGATAGGCACTTGAAGTTGAGCAAGTTTTTATCTTGTTATTAAACCCTAACCTGTGTATTGATGCAATTTTTTAAGTGGGCTGCTGTTTCAATCCTTGGAGCACCGGGCAGAACAGCATTTCTCCTTTTTCGTTTGAAGAATAATCGGTTTGCTTACTTGTTTTTCCTTCTTTTTCTCTGTATTAGTGTGTTTCTTCTCTGCTACATCTCTTCTCCCGTTCCACCAGCCTGATGTGTATCATATTTTCTTCTTTCCAAGAGCCCACATGACAACGCTGACCGGACAATCTTGCCCGTTTGAATATGAAGATGTTTTGGACCTTTTTATGCTCCTTGCCACATGTGGATGAAGTATGACGTCAGTAAACGTCTGATACGTTGTCACATCTCATTCGCCACCGTCTACATGGTTGTTGAGTTGTCTGACCATACATGGCCAGACGTATGCCTCCAAAATCTTTAAAAATAGATTGTGAATCCTCACAGTCTAACCACCTTATTTGTAAAAAAAATGTATCTCTAAAAATCTGAACCGAATTGTTTCGGATAGTTCAACGTTTAAAATCCGTTATTATCAATGAAAAGATAAATTCTCTTAAATTACATGTTATTATCATGATATGACCTCTAGATTTATCGTTGTTATATCTGAATTGCCATGAAAAGCAGAAAGAATGCAAATGCTGTGTTAAAAATTGCGGAATGTTCTTCGCACACGTTCCAAGTGGTATATTCTGCCCAAACAAAATAGTGTGCTTGTAAACAATCATCGTTTTAACTTTTAAACAATGTTTTTCTCAATTAATAATTTATTTGTAACATATATAAAAAGCGTGACTTCTGTCTCGATGAATGTTGCTGGATTTCACTCTCTTTTAAAGTATTGAGACGAATTGAATTACACATTATTGTCATAACTTGATTATCACAGAATTTGAAAGAAAAAAATAAATCTTCAATAATGAAAATCTTCAATATACATGCAAGTACAGCAGTTGGCAGGGGTACATATATATAACGTTTTTAATTATATATATAATTTGAATTACTATTTTCTCTTAAATTCTCTCATTTTTGCACAATCCACCTCAAATTTGGTTACCAACATTTTTCTTTTCTCCTTCTCTTTTATAGTTGACCAGTTGCAGTTACTACTCATCGTGACTAGCGGGACACGAGTCAAAAAAGGATCAGCCACGTCCCAATTTATCTCATCCGTCCAACGCGCGTACCCTGTCTCTGGGGGCCTCTGGATGCTCGATTCCTTGCGAAATGTAAAGATCGTGTCCTCGGCTCAATTCCGGTCGCCGTCCGGCGGACGCGATCCCGGAAGGAACCCTCGCTTCCGTCTGCCTTCTTCCTCGTCGCACCCAACCGTTCCTTCCTTCCGGGCCAGTTCCCTCTATCGCCCCTCCCCTCTTCCAGTTGGGGCCTCCCCGGGAAGCATCGGCCGAGGGTGGCGAACATGGAGACTGTGAAGAGGCTGCTGAAGCCGAAGCCCAACCCGCAGGAGCTGCTGCGGGAGTGGCAGCGCCGCCTCCGCCAGGAGTGCCGCAACATCGAGCGCCAGATCCGAGGCAGGTTCCCCCCTTCCCCCCTCTCACCGCGTGAACCCCCGCTCGCGCTAATTCCGTTCGATCCCGCAGACATACAGAAGGAGGAGAAGAACGTCCAGAAGGCGATCAAGGAGGCAGCGAAGAGGAACGACATGGGTTCCGCCAAGGTACGCCTCGGAGTTCTCTCATCTTTTCTCTTCCTGTCTTACTTTTGATGTTGGGGAGATGCCTTGATGTCGTGATCTGTGGAACAAACGTCTTACGGTTGGAGTGAGGGGAGAGAGAATGTTGGATACAAGGATCTGGGAGTGTGATGATAGAACAGAAGCATAGCATAGTCGGTATTTGTTCTTTTCGAAGAATTGGCGTTTCTGAAATCCTCTCATGGTTGAGAAGGTGGGCTTAAGTTGATGAAGAGATGAACTGACAGTTGATTCAACAAATATTCCATAGATCAACGTTAATTTTTCTAGAACATGTGCTTTATGGGCAATTTATCTGTTTCTTTATGTGCAAATAAGGAGATAAGGAGTTATCTATTCAAATTAACCAATGATGGAGGCATGGACATCGTATGAAAGAGATCCTCCTGTTGCACTATGTTTCAGCACCTGGAAAACTCCTAAACCAAATGTACCTCAGGCAGGAGCCTCTTTCCTAGGTCTTTTTTCTTGCAGAAGGCATGTGGCGGCCTTCTCGCAGACTTTGGACTGAGTTGGCTGGCCTCATGTCTGATGTTTGAGATTTTCATATTGCCAAATTGTACTAGTATTTATTTATATCATTGAATGTCTGCCATAAAAACTGTCTGCTTTGCTGATTGATTCCATCAGAAGATTGGGAGAGAATCAGATTTCCCATGTTATGCATTCTGATCTTTTTAGTAGTTTCCTTGTCCTCGTCAACATTAATTGATGTGCATTTGCAAGTCAACTGTGGTTTAGTCATGTCGTCATCATCATCATCATCAAAGCCTTATCTCATCTATTTGGGGTCAACTACTTGAATCATGTTCCGTCATATTAATCTATTAAATGCCAAACTTGAGGTAACACGTAGCAATGTTATATCTTTTTTTAGCAACATCTAACTATCTTATCTTAGGTCTTCCTCGATGTCTTCTACCCTTCTCTACTTTAATTCTATCACACATCTTAACTGGTGTTAAACTTGGAAGACGATGTACATGACTAAATGACCACAACCTATTCTCCCTAAACTTAATGTCAATAGGAGCTACATCTAAATCCTTTGGTATATAGTCTTACCATACGTCCACCTTAACATCCTCATCTTAGCGATACATAACTTTTACACATGATCTTTTCTCGCAGTCCAACACTTGGAACCATATAACATAGCAGGTTTCACATATGTCCTATAAAATTTACCTTTAAGTTTTAAGGAGACCCGCCGATCACAAAGGACTCGAGATGCACTTCTCCACTTCAACCAACCTGCTTTGACTCTATGAGTGACATCTTCTTAGATCTCTCCATTATTTTGAATGCTAGATCTTAAATATCGAAAGTTGTTATTTTTAGGAATAACTTGACCTTCGATAGTGATTAAATCTATTTGATCAACATTTCTATTATTGAAATTACATTTCATGTATTTTGTCTTAGTTCGACTAATCCCAACGTCTTTGGATTCCAAAGCATACCTCTACTGTTCTAATTTATCATTCAAAATTTTAATATCCTCGTCAATCAGAATAATATCATCTGCAAATAACATACACCAAGAAATGTCATCATGTAAGTGTTTAGTAACTTCATCCACAACTAAAGTAAAGAGATAATGACTTAAAGCTGATCTTTGATGTAGTCTAATAGTAACAGGGAACTCAAATGTCTCTTCGGCAATAAACCTTACGTTAGTATAAGCCCTCTCATACATATCTCTAATCACATGGATATAATCTTTCGATACTCTCTTCTTCTCTAAAGTCTACCAAATTAGCTCCTTAGGTACAGAATTATAAACTTTCTCTAAATCAATAAAAATCATATATAAGTCTTTCCTCATCTCTCTATATTTCTCCATCAATTGTCTTAACAAAAAAATAACTTATGTGGTAGATCTATTGGGTATGAACCTAAATTGATTTTTTGAAGCACTAGTAACACTCTCGAGACGATTCTCTACTGCTCTCTCCCTAAGTTTCATAGTGTGACGCATAAGTTTAGTTCCACGATAATTATTGTAATTTTGAATATCCCTTTTATTTTTAAAGACGAGAACAATAATACTTTTTCTCCAATCATCCGACATTCTCGCTTCTTTTAAAATCTTATTGAAAAGTCTAGTTAGTCATTTAATATCTATATCACTTATACTTTTTCAAACTTCGATAGGTATCCCATCTAGTTTAAGGGCCTTACCTACTCTCATCATTTTGAGAGTATTTTCAACTTCTGAAGATCTAATCTGTCGAATGTAATGGTAATTAACTTGTCCCTGGAGTCATTAATTTCTTTACAAGGTAGCCTCTAAATTGATCATCATTTAATAACTTCTCAAAATAAGCACTCCATCTCTCCTTAATCTCACAATTCTTTACTACAACCCTACCATCCTTACTCTTAATACATCTAATATAATTAAGGTCTCTACTCTTTTTGTCTTTTAGTTTTGCAAGTCTAAAGATATATTTTTTTCACCTTCTCGAATTTTCAACTTATGATAAAGTTCCTCAAAAGTCTTAAACTTAGCTTTACTTACTATTTTCTTAGTGTTTGTTCTTGCAATTTTGTAATCTCTTAATGTTTGATCATTTTTACTCATTTGCCATGCTTTAAAGCATTCTCGCTCATTGTTAATGGACTTGTGAATTTTAGTATTCTATTACCATCTCTCTTTTTTAAGGATCTTTTTACCTTTAGATTCACTTAAGATTTCTTTAACTACTCTTTTTATATAATTAGCCATTCTATTGCATGTTATGTTAATTTCTCCCTCAAAATCTCATATATTTTCTTTTAATAGGCACCTTTTAAAGGCATCTAGATTCTCTCTTTTTAAGTTCTACTATTTAATTTTAGGGTAACTATTCACTACATCCTTTCTCTTCCACTTTTGAATATAAACATCCATCACTAAGATCCTATATTGAGGGGCCAGACTCTCCCTAGGTATGACTTTACAATCTTTACATAATGATCGACCAATTTTTTAATAAGAAAATAGTCAATTTGATTTTTATAGTGTTCCACTTATATAAGTTATTAAAATTTCATCTCTCTTTGTGAATAAGTATTTGCAACTATTAGATCATATGCAATGGCGAAGTTAAGAATAGCATCACCCATGTCATTTCTATCACCAAAGTGAAAGCCTCTATGAATCTTCTCGTAGTCACTACTATTCTTTCCTACATGGCCATTTAAGTCTCCCCCAACAAAAGTCCTTTCACCATTAGAGATATTTTGAATTATATTATTAAAATTCTCCCATAATTCTTTCTTAATACTCTCTTCTAATCCTACTTGAGATGCATAGGCACTAATTATAGTTAAAAGTTCTTTACCTACTACAAGTTTAATTAGTATGAGTCTATCTCCATCCCTTCTAACTTCTACAACTTTTAACTCTTTATCTATGATAATGGTTATATCATTTCTGTTATTACTCTTGCCAACATACCAAAGTTTGAAATCTTCAATTTCTTTAGTTTTAGAACTTTTCCACCTAATTTCTTGTAAACAAGTTATGTTGACCTTCCTATTTCTCATAAGTTTAACTAACTCTAAACTTTTACCGGTTAGGTGTCCTATGTTCCATGTAGCTAAACGAATTTTATTCTTATTCTTATTCTTATGGACTAACTTCTTTACTCGTGTTTGTCTAATACATGAAAATCCTTGCCTATTTGTCACCGCAATCGGGCGCCATTGCAGCGCGTCGCTTCTGAGAAACACCTTAGCAGCTCCTTGCTTATTTCTCATTACACCTGGGGCCCGATGTAATGCGTCGCTTCTGGGGAACGTCCTAGCAACCCCTTGCTCACGTCTCATTACACCCGGGAGCCGGTAACGCATTGCTTCCGGGGAACACCCTAGTACTAGCACAAAATATTGGTTTAGGATTCATGAATAGATTGTGACAAACTTTATTAAGTATTGGTTGTCAACCTAACGCACACCCTCCTCCTTTCTCATCCGGCTTGGAACCGGCCACGGATGTGGTTTAGTCATGTATTTGACAATTTGTAAGCAATGTAACTTTTATTTGAAATGTTTCATTACCTCCCCTGGTTGAATATCTAAATGGAGAGCAGTGTGCTGTTTTTCTGGATTAGATTTTGATGGAACAGTGGTTTATGCGATCTATCACATAGTAACTTCTAATTTTCATTGCGGCAAGGACCTCCAAAAAAAGTCCTAATTTTCATCATTTGCTTGTTTCCTAGATTGTTTGATCATAGATGTTTTAATGCCTTCTTTTTATACCCTCAAATGTTTTTAACTTTTTAGGTTACACAACATCTGTTATACTTTTCTAATCTTCTTGTCTATTTTTTCCTTTTCCCCTCAATCTAGTCGCTTGCTAAGGAGCTTGTGAGATCAAGACGAACTGTGAATCGCCTTTATGAGAACAAGGCACAACTGAATTCGGTTTCAATGCATCTTGGGGAAAGCGTTGGTATGCCTTTTTGACATGGACATTTTGAAGATAAATTACCAACTAATAGTTTTTATTTCTAAATGCAATAGTATTGTACTGGAGTTTATATATCAATTGTTTCCAAGACAAGTAGGATAGACGAGATTTCTAGTGTTAGGTTAATATAGGTGAATAAATGAGTCACTAGGAACAAAAATTTTGTTTGCTTTAAAATTGAAGGTTTGATGTATATATTAGCAAGAAAAAACTTTAATTACCTTCCAAAAAAAAAGAAAAAACTTTGATTTTTCCAAGTATTAGAGATAAATAAGAGTTAAATTTTTGTTAGCCACTTATGTAGGGTAAAATGAGTCTTGTGTGAGTGTACTGGTTTGATATGCGACCATATTCCATAGCACAGTATTCATATGCACAATTGCCATTGAATATATCCATTATTATGACTACCGATGTATCAAATTGGAGTTGGTTACTTCTGCTTACGGGTCAGCCAGGGATATGTAAACATTAGCTCATCCAGCATTTATAACAAGGTTGCAACCCAGATCTAGGAAACCTGTTGCTTTAATGGTGTAATGATTTGATGTGCTAGATTTATGGCCCTCCCATAGAAGATGGATGAGTTAAGAATATGGTCAGAAGTGAGTATTTTTGTTGTGCTTTGTTCACTCCCATTAAACCTTGAAATTGGTCCTCCTTATCCCTGATCATTCCCTCCATGACCTGGGGAAATCAACACCAGAGGTCATTTAACATTCCAATCAATATTATGTATTTAAAAGATTGAGATTCCAACATTTCCCTCCCAGAATCAGGTCTATGTGAAAAACTATTTCCACAAACTTGGACCACGTGCTGCCTTAGCTTGAAGGAAGTTTGGCATCTGATGTGTATCAGTTGCTGATATTGGAGTAGACATAGATGATAAGCTTGATTTTGTGGTTCGCTGAGGAGTTAGGAAAGAGGATGGTGGATCATTTGAGGTGGAACAATATGCAATGCACCATTTTTAGGAGGTCTTATAAGGAGAGACACCTATCCCCACCCCCTACCCCCAAACAGACCACCACCCTGAAGATAGGAGAACTGTGGGTATTGTGAAGAATTGTGTTGGACGAGTTGGATGCTGCAGCTAATTCCTGAATGAAGGAGCTGTGTGCCTGTGAGCTTGTTTCAAAATTCTAGGGTTTGCAACACACTTATTTAGGGCCCGAATGGATGTGTCTAGTTTGTGCCTTTGTGGATTGTTGTTTTGTCTTTTTGCTGTTTGACCATGGCTTGTGGTTCTTGGCATTAGGGTTCCCTAACTTTCCGCTTATCAGCCATAGTGGTATTTCACAATAGGGAGTCAAACACATGATAGTGAAAGGTTGCCTCAAATCTGGGAGATGTTAGACAGTTTGTTTTGTGTTGTTTGGGGCAGTGTCATGGATTATATTATGCTGATCCGGGTTGGTTCTTGGCTGACCAGTGCCATTCCCAACTTGCTTTTTCATTTCCTTGGTCCTGAGTGGCTGGATTGGACCAGATTGGATCCACTGATATCCCCGATTCTTCAATGACTAGTTTGATTAGATGTTGGAGAATAAAAATGGCCATTAGTACCATAAAGATGTATGGTCACTGCATGTCATGGATTGATTGTGTACAAGAGGTAGCATTTATAATGTAAGCCTGCAATAAAAGCAAGTCTTCAACTTTTGGATATTTCGAATTCATGTTTCTCATGCTCAATTTGGTGATTTTTAATTTTATCATTTTTTATTTTGCACATTTTTTTGAATTTTTTGAGTGCTAAATATAGGGCTGATTAAGCGCAAGACCCAGCTGGGCAGGATCAGCCTGGATTAGAATCTGGCCGATCCAATTAGTTTTCAGCTGACTAATTTGGGCCCCAATCCTATGCTTTCATCTTTGATGTTGTATTTCTTTTGTTCATGGGTGGAAGTTGGTGGAAGCCTATTTCATTCATTTCATTGTATTAGGGAGAGCGTTATTTGTATGTTGGGAGGGGGTGGAAATGTTGCATTTAAGGGTATAAATTGTATTTGTGTCCACTCCACCATGGGTCTAAGAGGTGCCTCAACTTTTCCAATGTTAGCCACCCCCCCAACCCCCAATTTGTTTTATGAATGAGACTAGTTCTATATAGTTATATACCCTCCTTTTTGTTTGAAAAACATTAATGCTGTGAAACCTTTAGTAAGATTTACTCAAAACACTTGTAGGAGATAACCTCTTAAATAGATTATAAGACTATAGTTGATGCGCGACAACGACAAGTGTATCAAATATTGTTTATTTTGGACAGACATATGGGTAGGACCAGTGCCTCTCTCCCAGGACTTCCCTAGACTGTTCAGTATTGCTGCAGACCAAGGAGCAGTGGTGGAGCAGATGGTGGAGGGGAATGGGGTCAACCGTCAACCCTGTACGGACCCCGCTGTTCAGCAGGAATCTCAAGGAGGATGAAATGATAGACTGTGTGGCACTCTTGGATACTCTGCAGGGGAACAGTTTGGTTGCAGATCGAGTTGATTCTATCCGTTGGTTGTGGAATGTGAATGGAGGGTTTTCTGTCAGGTCTGCTTATGCACACGTAGCGGATGGGGGGACTAGATCTCCTGTGGCTCATCATATCTGGGCTCCAAGGTCTCCGATGGAGGTGAAAGTTATGGTTTGAAGGATCTCTAATGGCAGGATGCCGGTAGCTGACAGATTGGTTCGGTTTGGATGTGACATCCCTTCTTTGTGCAGCCTTTGTGGGGAAGAGGATGAGGATATAGACCACCTCTTTGTCCGCTATACTTTCTCCTACGAAGTTTGGGATGGCTTATTCCAGAAGTTCCAGGTGGTTAGGCCTCTTGAGCATGAGGTGGGGGAGCTTATTAGATTTTGGTCTTGGCAGTTTCTCCTGAAGGGGACAGGGTGTTGTGGTGGCTGGTTCTCCATGTGACCCTTTGGAATATGGTTAGAGTGGAATAGGAGGAATTTTAGGAGGGAAGCTAATACCCCGGACAAGATTTTGTCTTTTGTGTATAACAGAGTGGATGAGAGTCCGATGTAAAGAATATTTACATAATTCTTCCCTTTTTTTGTACTTTTGGAAGAATAGTTGTGACCCACCATCTTGGTGTTTTGTAGAGTGAGAGGGAGTGCTTCTCTTTACACACATGTAACTTTTGTTTTTTAATTTTATACATACAGTGGTACTATCCACTTACAAAAAAAAGGTGTATCAAATATAGCAATCACACCAATAAACATTGGCAATGTCCCACCACATCAAAAGGTCCAAGAACGCAAGTATACCCGATCCAGATAGTGTGCAAGCCATGTGAGACATCCCGCTTAAGATCAAAGGGACGAATCGATGGTAGTTGAGGAACCATCGACATAGGTAGGGTACATGTAACCTGTCAAACATAGTAAAGTTAGAGAACGGGAATCGTGATCCTCATGCAATCACTAACCAATAGTGATTCACATATAATAATTAAAATAATGAGAATGATAACTCGTGCTTTAGGTGCAAGCAAATATCAAGTAAAGATTTGCAAGAATTTTTACAACAATCAAGTCAAACATGTTAATCAATGCATGTAAAGATCTCGGCCACTAGATGACGAACTATAGTAGACAACCCAGTATTAGCATGGAAGTTGAGGATGACGACGAAGTTGGTACAAAAATCGAGGCACCAATTGGCACACAAATCGAAGTCAAAGATAATGGTGCATAGAGGTCGAGAGTGCCAAAGAACATTAGTACGAAAGCCTAGGTGTTGCTGCATAACCCGAAAATTGAGTTCCATAGATGTTGGCATGTTTCCCAAGGCTGTCTATATAGAATCAAATAAGAAACTACCAAGAATCGCATGCACGCTGTCTCAAGAAGACTGTGTCTAGTGAGCACCCAAGGGGCTTGCCACATGTCAGGGCTCCTGTAGTTGTGAGGGGTGGCCCGCTAGCTCAAGGAGGGGTGGTCAGCTTCGATGTTCCTTTCTTCTAAGACATGGAGGAAACATATCACATGGAACGTTCTTAAGGTATTAACTCTAGGAATAAAATAGTCTCAAATCTCTCTTGAGGGTAGGACACACTAAAGAAAGGTGGGGAGAGTGGCGTAGTTTCCTTGAGGACTTTCTGGTCCTACATAGAGGAGAGGAGTATGGAGATGACGTAAAGGATAGTTGCATACAACAAGGTGGTCTCACTTCTCTCCTTGAAGGTATCAATGGTAGGCCATGATTTTTTAAGTAGCATATCCAATGCCTAAGGGTCAAAGAGAAAGGGTAGAGAAGTTCACATGGAGGCCATCATAAAAATATTAAAGAAAGAATGGAGGATGCGATATAGACAAAATGTTTAGGCTTCTAGAAGACCCTTCCCTACAAACCAGGTTGGGTACGGATGTCAGAGTGAGGAAGTGACAAATAAAATAATAAAATAAAAGAGGATGGGAGATAGAGTATGAAGAAGAAGAATAGAGGAAGAAGACATCCATAGGAGGGGAAGAAGACAGTGGCCCGATGATCGAGGCGACGATGGAGCTGATGACGGTGATGAGTAAGAGGTCTTTTACCCCAGCCTTCTCTCGGGACACTCCTCATGAGATCCCTACTTTTAGAGTTTCCTCAAAAAAAAACTTTCATTGACAAATTCGTGTTCGTTTATTTTAACTAAATTTTCGTGTACAGTCAGTCTAAGAAAAACAACGTAGACCACTTGCGTCATGTTTGTCTCACCCTGAGGAGAGACTCTATCCTTGATCTTGTGGACAGCCCTGGTTGTAGCTTTGTTCCACTCAATGGCTCCCTTATGAAGACAATCATTTAGAGTTGTAATCATGTTGAATCTTTAAATAAACCGACAGTAAAATGTTGCCAAGCCATGGAAACTACATACATGATAAATGTTTCATGGCTCAGGCCACTCTACTATCGCGCGGATCTTGCCGGGATTAATGGACACCCATCCTTGGAGATAATAAACCCGAGGAAGATAACTTGATCGGACACGAACTCTCACTTCTTCAAGTTGGCATAAAGACTCTTTTTCTTCAAGGTGAGACAAACCTGACACAAGTGATCTATGTGATCCTCCGTAAATGGACTATACACAAGGATATCGTTAAAGTAAACAACCATGAATTTGTCAATAAAAGTTCTTTCGTTGTGAAATGCTAAAAGTGGGAATCTCGTGAGAAGTGTCTTGGTAAAGTCATAGGGAAAAGACCTCTCACTATGCAGCTGTCATCAACTCCATCGTTCCCTCGATCATCGCGCCACTACCTTCTTACCCTTTAATGGTTGTCTTCTTCTTTGTACTAATCTCCCACCTTCCGCTATTTTATTGCTTTATTTGTTGCTGCCTTGTTTTATCATCTGTGCCCAACCTGATCTATAGGGAAGACCTTCTAGGAGCTTGAGACCTTTTCTTCACACCCTTATCCTTCCTTCTTTCTTTAATGTTTTCATGATGGTTCCTATATGAACCTCTTTGTCTTTTCTCTTTGACTTTTGGGTATTAGATATGCTACTTAGAAAACTGTGGCCTACCATTGATACCTCCAAGAGGAGAAATCAAGATCACCTTGTTTATGCACCCATCCTTTACGTCATCTCCTCTCCTCTTACTAGGATTGGAGAAGCCTTAAGGAAACTGTGTCACTCTCCCCTTTTCTTTGGTTTTCCTATCCTCAAGAGAGATAGGAGACTATTTTATACCTAGAATTAATGCCTTGGGTATCTATGATTAGGTTCCTTTCCCAATGGGTTGCCTATGATATGTCCCATCTATGGCTCTTGGAAGAAAAGAGCATCAAAGTTGACCCCCTCCTTGAGTTGGCAAGCCACCCCTTTCAACTACAAGAGCCTTCCCATGTGGCAGGCCCCTTAGGTGGTCTCTAGCCTCTTCAACGCCATTCGCAGTGCACAGGCTGAACTAGCAGGCACACGATTCTTGGTTGTTTCTTGTCTGATTCTATATGGATAACTTTGGGCAAAGTGCTAGCATATGTGAGTCTCGATTTACACATTATTCAACAACACCTCAACTTTTGTCCGATGTTATTTAGCACTCTCAATCTCTGTGCACCACTATCTCCAACTTTGATTTCCGTACGGCTGGTGGCTCGATTTTTGTGCCAGCTCCGTCATCCTCGTCTTTTGTGCTAGTGTCGGGTTGCTTTCCTTGCTTCGTTATCTGATGCCTGAGATCTTTACGTACATCAATTTGCACACCATTGTCTGACTTGATTCTCGTGGAAATTTTTGTGAATCTTTTGCTTGATATCTGTTTGCACTTAAAGAGTGAGTGCTCATTCTCATTATTTTAATTATCATGTGCGAATCACTATTTATTTATGATAGCGTAAGGACTCCGTTTCCCATTCCATGGCTTCGCCGTGTTTAATAGGTTGGACGTACCCTACTTATATTACTGGTTTCTCAACTACCATTGATCTATCGCTTTGATCTTGAGCGCAGGACGTATCACATGGCTTGCACTCTATTCGGATTGATTATACCTGTGATCCTAGATCTTTCAATGCGGTTGGACTTTGCCAACGTTTATCGGTTGGATTTGTGATTGCTATATTTGATACACTTGTTGTCCTACATCAGCTCAGAATTTTTCAATTGAATATGTTTATGGTTAATTATGTGAAGTAATTACATAAGATTGCAGATACTAATCAGTAAAATGAGCATTCTTAAGGGCAAAGAGTTACTTGTGAAATTTGGTGGAATTTGGGCTTTAACCAATAGGTTTTCTGACTATGCATGTTAAATGTAACAAGTGGAAGGCTTGTGTGTGGAATATCATGCAATAAAACCAACCTCAACTATCTGCCACTCTTGTAGGAGAGAATTTGAAACTCACCAAAGTGGGAAGTGGAGAACTGGGGATGGGAAATGGATTAAAGGAGTGTAAGGATGGGGAGCTGAGGCAATTCTGCCGATCCAGATTGGGCAATTCACCCGATTCAAGGCTACCAGGCCAATCTGGCTGATTTTCTTCTTTTTCTTGTGTATTTTACCCGCTAGAATTGGATTGCCCAGTGCCCGATCCCGAGAATCAGATTGCCTAGTGCCCGTTCCCAATCTGAATTGGCCGATTCTGATCCGGATTGGCCGATTCTGCATTCCATGGCTGAGATCCCCACTTTCTCTTCATCTCCTCTCTCTTGGGTTCTCCCAACTATCCCAGCTGCTCTCTCTCTCTTCTTTCCTTCTCGTTCTTCTCAACCTCTCTTCTTTTCTCAGCTGTCCTATAGGCTTGCAAGGCGAATGACATTAGGCTGCTGTTGTGTCTATTTTATACTCCTGTTTTGGATTCCGACTCCACATCTCTCCCACTAAAAGTTATGTGAGGAAAATTTTAAAAATGTAGTATAAATCAATAATGTCATTATGTGGGATGAAGGACCATTTTTAATTATATATTGTAATTCTTTTTATTATGCTTTGCTTGTTCACTATTCTTTTTTCTTATAGTTTGTTTAGGCTTTTATGTATAAAATAGCTGATCTCCAACTAGATTTCTGGTTCTTTGTTTTGTGCATTTCTTACTACTTTGAGATCATCATACTTTTGTTAGATCTCCATCTTTAGCATCCTTGCAGTGTCACTCCACGTTGCTGAGATGGTAGGTTTAGGTTCAAAACTTATGGTTGAATGAAGATTCTTATTTTACACAAGCCAGGTGTTAGATGTGTATCTGTTTCTAAACAGAAGCATGCATATCAGCAGACTTTGGTTTTATTCTTTTACAATCAATTTAAATATTATATTGCATTTGTGTGTTATGATTTTTTTTTTCCTTCACATTTCTTAGTCATCATAAAAAAGCCTTATTTGCTGAATAATTTACATGAATATGGGCACTGTGTCCTTCATAGCCCTAAGCCCAATGCTCTGGCTTCCATCCAGCAACAATTGAAAAGGGATGCCAAGGTTGCCTATAGGTTCTGTTTGGGCTCTATGTGAAACATGTATAATTGTGATGAAGCATGATGTTTCTGGAACATGCTTCTTTAGAACATAGATAGGGTTGTGTTTTCTCAATCCCATTACATATAGATTTGTGTTTTTTCATTCCTATTATCACCACGGTGATGTCCTATTCTCTCTTCAAATCTAATCCTTTGAGAACTGTACATCAGAGGAGTTTTGTTAGTTATTGACACATTGTTGATTGAACTGCCAGCAACTGCCCGAACTGTTGGACACTTGTCAAAGAGTGCTGACGTCATGAAGCTAGTGAATGGACTTATGAAAGCTCCAGAAGTTGCTGCTACAATGCAAGAATTTAGCAAAGAAATGACGAAGGTATTTCTTTGGAAGTTGGTTTCCCTTGGAGTATCTCCTTTCAGCAGTTTCTAGTAGCCTTTGGTACAAGGTCCCAAAGATTCATTGCAAAGGATTATTTGTAGTACTTTAAACTGTTGTTGATCTAGTGCTCTCCATTCTTCCCTTCAGAAGGAACTTGATCTAGCGTTGATTTGTCTATAGTAAATCTTTTTTTTCCCCCAAAAAAGCAGACTATCATAGTCACCATGAATGTCACTGTTGTTAAAACGATCTAAAATCTCCTTGTATTCCCTGTATGAAGAAATGCTAGGAACAATATTACCATTTTTCTTCACCTTCCAAAAAATATTATCATTTTTCTTGTAACACGCTAAAAAGTAGAACAAAGGATTTTTGGAGATTACATTCATTTAATTCAGGAAGATAAAATAGGTTAGATTTGTTCCTTTGGTGGGTTATTGTGGTTTTTTTATTCCTTAAGATATGTTATTCTTGAAAAGATTGTTGTCATTAGGAAAGCGATGTATTATGTTGAAATTATTTTGGCTTTGTTGCATTCAAAGTCAAATTTTATGTTATTGAAGTTCTAAAGGCTAGTATCTCTCATTTCCTTCTGATGGTATAGTTTTCTGAAATGGAGCCAAAAACTTCTCTTACACCAATTGTTGTGTACATATTTCTTCTGTCAAAATCAGAAGTGTACCCAGTTTAAAATTTCTTGCTGAGTAAATATAGGCAGACGAGGTTTCCTCTCTATTTTTTTTTCTTTCAGGCAATCTGACATTTCATGGAAGGCGGATGTCAGATTGATGGACTAAGGCTTATTTTAATCAAGGATTGATTGCAATCGAGGCTGGATTTTTTGTTTTCAATTAGAGGGAGGATGAAAGGCTCTCCTATTTATGGACAAATGACTTCGTAAGATGGTGAATGAACTTCAGCATGGTCAAAATTATGCTCAATTTTGAGACAGCTAGTAGGGCTTTCACCATTTTTTCAAGGGCTTGTGTTTCAGATCATCTGGTTCTTCTTCTCTGTTTCTATGTACTTCATTTTCCCCTGGTTTTGATAAGGTAGATTCTGAGTGAAATGTGTTAAAAGCTGTTTTACAATATTCCACTCTTCCGGAATTCCTCTTCTAGTATGGGTTTCAAGTCCCTGCATAGGTGTTCCTTGACGAAGTGATTTTCTTTTTTAGTGTTTGGCTTAATTTTTCACATCTGTCTGGCTAACCTATTTATTCTGTTTCAGTTTGGTTTCTGTACTTTTTTATGACTATCTCTTTCATTTGCAGGCAGGGGTAATTGAAGAAATGGTCAGTGATGCTGTTGATTCAGCACTTGATTCAGAAGATATAGAAGAGGAGATTGAGGAAGAAGTGGACAGGGTACTTGCTGATGTAGCTGGTGAAACAGTTTCACAACTCCCAGAAACTGTCAGGAGGGAGAGATTAAAACAACCTGCACAGCCAGCAGAAGCTGCTGAGGTATTTACTAAAGCTGAAACCTTTTCTACGGCTCTTTGATTGTGTGTCCTTGACAAGAAGGATTGAAGAAATATTGCAATCTTATGCTTTTGAATTGCATCAGGAAGCTATAGCTGAGAGTGTAGATGATGATGGAGAATTAGAGGAGATAAGGGCACGACTGGCAAGAGTGAGATCATAGCTATCACTCTGTGAGGTACATGTCCCAACATTCTTCGAAAATGACAAGTTTGTATACAGTTATTTATCTGTCAACAACTGACAAGATAGCCACCTTGTACCATCTGTACCACGAGTGTTTCTCCATGCTTTATATCGATAATGCTCTTGAAAGTACAAGATTTGCCTTCTTGGAGTCTGTAACTTAAAAAATCTGAAACATTGAGTTGCATTCCCGCGTGAAGTTGGGTAGTTTGATTCGGTCAGATCTTTTGGTGCAACGGTACATGGAAGAGGGGGTATGGACGAGAAAATAAAAATACTTGAGATTGATAGACATAATGGATTAGGGATAGTGAGATGCTTGAATTGGAAATCCCTAATAGGAAATTTACCTGCTCAAATCCTCAAGTTGAACAACGTCCAAATCTAGAATTGACAGATGCCTAGTTAGAGTAAATGGTTCAGTTTGTTCCCCCTATCTCACATCAGGAGTTTGAACAGGACGCTTTCAACATTCCTATCTAGCTGTCCGCGGGAAACAGATAACAAGAAGCAGAGAGTTTGATCACCTCCCCTAGGAGAGTTGGTTCACCACCTGCCTCCCATTCGGGAGGTGGCAGGTTCGAATCTGGTTGGAGTTTACCATCTCTTCAGTCATGCAGCCTTAGGTGCTGTTGGGATATTTATCTCTTGGTCCGTGGGATTACTTTCCCAGAAAATCAGTTCCACTTGGAATCCTCGCCTAATTAGGCGGAACTTTCGACCGTTTCGGAATTAACTCCAAATATTTGGAAGATCTGTCGGGTTCCATTCGGTTGGAGCTCTGGTCACTTGTAAATATTTATATACGTGGCCCTGCGCCACCCTTCAAAAAAAAAAAAAAAAGAAAGAAAGAAGCAGGGAGTTTTCATATGAGTTGGTCTTGCATTCACAAGTAAAGCCTTGTGCAGAAGATTAATGGCGAGGCATCGTGTCAGCGAAGGCTTGTGTCGGAGGATGCCCAAGAGAATGGCGAGCAGGGGTAGGACCAGCAAAGTTTTTATAGAACTTTCTTTTGAACTTTAAGGGGATTGGTCAATCATAAAAGACTTCAATTACTTTGCCATTTCAACCAATTCACCTTAATTTTATGCTTGATATCGCATTGGATCTGTCCATTATCTTGAAATATAAATCCTAGATATCAAAAATTATTATTTTTGTGAATTGTTTGGTTATTCATTATGGTCTACCCTCGTACTATTAACTTACATTTGATATTTTTAACTTGTTGGTTAATCTTGAAACTTTTAAACTTCAAAGTATCCTTCTACTGTGCTAGCTTATTTTATAAATTATATACAACTAAATAAGCTCTAACTTGTTTCATAAATTCTTAGTAACTAAAGCGCTTTTCATTTTTAAGATTAGATATATTGCTTTGAATTATCCTTTTAAACATCATATATTGAATTATAGAGTTATATAGTTGTTGAAAGAAATCAAGGAAAATCAGCAGGAAATATCTGGCTAAGAATTATTATTTTTTAGTCAAATGATAATAATGGCCTAGTATTTACACATCTTTCACAACAAGGGTAGATCAAATCCAAACATCCTCAATAATTTTATTAAATAAAGATTTTCTTGGCAGCTTTCCATCTATATTATTATCAAGATAATCTTTCTTCTTTTCAATGCCTGAAGTTTGTGCTGCGTGTTATTCTCTTGTATTGTTCGGTTGTTCTCAATAATATCTTTTTTCTCACTTATGGGCTACCCATTTGAGATATTTTCAAGTCCTTTCAGTTTTATAGGTTGTAATGTTATAGTCGCTTAGTAAACGGGTACTTAAACTATTTCAAAAATTATAAAGAATGAAATACTTCCTGGATTGGACTTTTCTGAATAAATGTTTTCAAGAATGCCCATAGGAGGTGGCACGTCAAGGAGTACCTCCCAACTTTGGAGTCTGGAGTTTAGGTTTGGTGCGTCATTTAGAAAAGAAATTTGCTTTGGGGTCATTTAAAAATATATATAATTGTAAACTAACGTGAGGGCATGTCGCTTGTACGACTTTAGAGTTAGTGTTTTATAGCGTTTATGCTAGAACCCTGTTTAAGCTGGATTTCAGAAAAGTGCGGCGTTATAGAAGTACCCGAGTTGGAAAGTGCAGAATCAGATAAATTCCAATCGCATAAGCGCATTTATTACACCCACCCAACATTAATTTGTGAAATTGTGAAAAAATTACAATCTAATCCCATTTTATCTCAACTTAATTCTCATAAATAAATCATGTTTTATTGAAAGAATCTTTTAAATCTTCATAAAATTTTAAAAGTCACAATTTAATCATGATTTAATCACATATTTTAAAATATCTTTAGAGTCAAAATACTGTGAATCTCTTTTCTGACTTTTGAAGATGTCAGAATATTTAATATAAAAAAAATTAGGATGCCTAAATCAGTAGGATTGCGTACATCTTTCTGGAGGATGATGGGTCCTTCATATAAGACTAGTAGGAGCCATTGAAAGATCTTTCAGCAACGGCCAGCTAGTGGCCCCATCATTTGGGCCCCTGATTGAGGGGATCGTGGAGCTCCAGACTGGAAGGCACGATCCACTCTCCTGATGAGAGGCTAGATCGTAGGGACATACCTTGAATGGGCAGTTGCCTAATGTGGAACTGAGATCTCTGTCCAAAGAAGGGCGAGAAGTTTGAATCTTTGCAGACTTCTCAAGAAATCGGCATCTCTGTCCAAGGGCCTTAAGAGGCTCCTCCTTGATTCTGCCACAAAGGCGTATTCGAGGATCTTGACTTCTCGAGAAGTTGGTTCTCAGGTCGAGATCTCGGCTGCATCTTGTTGGGCCACTATTTAGTGGCGCCTCCTGCCTCCGCCTTGGGGCCTTACCCTCTTCTTCTCGAGAAGTAGGTTCTTGGGAAGTCGAGATCTCGGCTCACTTTCTCAAGAAGTCGGGATCTCGGATGAGTGGTGCTATGGGCCCTCGTCTTTAGTTTGCTAACTTCTTCTCGGGAGGTCAGTTCTCAGAAAGTCAGTTCTGGGGAACCATTCCCTGCTAACTGGGCCATGCGATGTTCATTGTTGGGCCTTTCTAGGCCAAGGCCAACTTAGCCCTCTTCACTGGCCCCCTCACTCTCATGCTCATAGTTTGCGAGGGTGTGAATGACATGAAGGCACACGGCTCTAGGACCATTATTTGCCTTGTCTCTGAATATGACTTGAAACTCATAAGACTTAGAATCGCAATCAAGTGTTCTTCCCGAGTGCAAGCACATATGGTTTAAGAACCCTTCCCCAATATAGGCACTCAAAGGAGAACATATGACTTAAGAGCTTATCCCGAGTGTGAGCATTCAAAAGAGAACGTATGGTTTAAAAGCCCTTCCCGAGTATGAGCACTCAAGAGAAAACTTATGACTTAAAAGCCATTCCCGAGTATGGGCACTCAAGGGAGAACATATGAGTTAAGACCCCTTCCTAAGTGTGGGCACTTGAAGGAGAACTTATAGTTTAAAAGTCGTTCCCGAGTATGGGGACTCGAGAGAGAATGTATGGTTTAAGAATCCTTTCTGAGTGTGGGCACTCCAGGGAGAACGTATGGCTTAAGATTCCTTTCCGAGTGTGGGAATGCAAGGAACTTATGACTTAAGAGTCCTTCCCAAATACTCGAGGGAGAACATATGGAGAACATCGCATTAGAGAACTTATGGCTTGCAGTCGCCCTCCTCTCCTTGGGAGTGATACGCGGCCACCACCTCCTCACAGTCGGCGTGCTGGTGCACCAAGGTGATGAGCACGTTAAGGGTCTATGAAGCATGGAGGACGATCACCCTCCTAAGCACGTCATCCCAAGTGCCCTGTGTAAGGGCTGTGATAGTTGAGGACACCTCGAACTTGGGCACGCAGAGGGCTTCCACGTGAAAGCAGGCAATGTAGTCCCTAAGGGACTCTCCTCGCCACTACTTGATTGCCACCAGACTGGCAGATGATTTTTTTACAGTGGATGCCTGCAAAGTGGTCACAGAATAGCCTCCCGAACTATCAAAATGAATGGACGGTTCTGGGAGCGAGTGAGACTAACCATGGCAGCGTTGTCTCTATCATGGTGGTGGCGAAGGCATGGTAGCAAACAACGTCTGGGATCTGGTGCAACATCATATGTGACTATAAGTTGTTGAAGTGGCTATAGGTATTGAGGTTGTTGACAAGCAGCTTCTTCAACACGGAAACGTCAGGGATATCCTAGGAGAAAGGAGACAGATCCTTGTCTTTGTCGGTGGGAAAGGAAGAATGCCTCTCTCTCGAGGCACCTCTCTCGCCGCTCCAGTTGTTGCTCCCGTTCGTTGAGCCCCTCTCTAGCTCACAGATGAGTCAATCGATGGCCGGATCCACTTGAAAAAAGTGGGATTGAGCTGATGCATCAGAGTGGCAGCTTTAGCTCTTGTTGCCTCACGCCCCCTCCCCCCGGGAGAAGAGCGATTCGACTCGGCGACTCCTGAACTAGCAGGTCGGGGATTGCTGCGACAGATTGTTCTGTCGAGGATAGTGAAGCGTCCTTCTGCACTTCAGACTCCATGCTGCCCTCTGGAAGTGGCTTGTTGTGCCTAGGGGTGTAAACGAAGCAGAAACATCGTTTTTGTGTCCGTCCGTTTATAATAAACAGATAATCCGTATATGCTCCTTTACAAATCCGATATGGAGCGAACACCCTTAGGCAGATATTCTCCGGATTCGGAGCGAATACGGATAATATTCAGACATTTAAATAATTTTTTATATATTATAATATTTATTTAAAATTCATAAAATTGTAAAAAAAATTATAAAAATGTATAACTATTTGATAAAAAAATAATATTTTAAGTAATCATTAGTAATTACGACTTGGGGGTTTAGAGTTTCACTCACTCAAACATCTTATATGAAGCATACATACATCATTAGATCTTAGATCTAACAACTATAATGCACTCTCTATTCGGAGCGGATATTAGACGGAGCGGATATGAATCCCAGAATCGCTCCATTTATGATCTGGATCATAAACAGATATCTGCTTATGATCCGCCGGATATTAATTTTGGATAAATATCCGCAGATTCGGATACGAATCCAAAGCGGATCCGGATAATATCCGGATCCGTTTACAACCCTAGTTGTGCCGATGGTTGGGCTCTTTAGGGAGCGCCTGCAAGCGAAGGAGGTAGATGTTCCTGCATCAGGTTGATGAGGACGCTCAGCTACTGTGTCATAACTCCGAAAGGGTCATGGCGATTGCGTGACAGGGCCGATGATGCACTTTGGGGGGCGTAAGGGTGGCCACCATTGCATGGGCGTCCTGTTGGGACATGATTTCGGTGCAGCGACTATTCTTTGGATTTTCTTGAGTTGTGACCTTCTGTACATTTTCCACAGAAGACGCCAATTGTGTAACAGTCGAAAACTGGTCAAACAACGACGTCCGACCGATCCGGCCTTTGGTTGCGCGATAGAATTTGTTAGAATGAAAACGCCCAACGTAGAAACCCGTAAGAGGGAGAAGGCAGTCAGGGAGCCCCCGTCTAGGTGAGGGGAAAGACCCTCCAATGTCCAAGTCAAATCCTTGTGGGAGAAGGAGTCTGTAAGAGTAGGAGTTTCTCTAGGTGCATGATTACATACCTCTTTTTGGAGGGTGATGGATCCTTCATATAGGACCGGCATTGGAGGATCTTCCAGTAATGGCCAGCTGATGGCCCCATGATTCAGGCCTCCTAATTGAGGGGATCATGGAGCTCTATGCTTGAAGGCACAATCCACTCTTCTGATGAGAGGCAGAGATTGTGGGGACATGTCCTGAGTGGGCAGTTGCTCAATGTAGAACTAAGATTTCCACTCAAGGAGGGACAAGAAGTTTGAATCATCTCAGACTTCTTAGGAAGTCAGTGTCTTTGTCTAAGGGCCTTAAGAGGCTCTTCCTTGGTTTTGCTACAAAGGCGTATCCGAGTATCTTGACTTCTCGGAAAGTCGATTCTCGAGAAGTCAGGATCTCGGCTAAGTCTAGTTGGGCCACTGTTGAGTGGCGCCTCCACCCTCCACCCAATGGCCTCACCCTCTTCTTCTTGAAAAGTCGGTTCTTGAGAAGTCAAGATCTCAACTCACCTCCTTGAGAAGTCAAAATTTCGGATTAGTGTTCCGGACCCTCACTTGGGGGACTCGCCCTTGAGTGGCCTAGTTGGCTGACTTCTTTTTGAGAAGTCGGTTCTCGAAAACAATTCCTTGTAGGGTATTCATTGTTAGGCCTTTCTAGACCAAAGCCAATTTAGCCTTCTTCAACTATAATGGTGTGTAGTCACCTCATCGCCTTGCAGGGGTGTACAAAAATTTAGTATGCTATCTATACTGTACTAATAAAATAGGGTTTCTAACCCAGCTAATGTGACACTCTCATATTCTTTCCCACCAAAAAAAATATTAAACAATTCTTAGGAGAAGTCATTAATAGTCATAACTTTATTATGATTATTTTTTCCTCTTCTCACTCCCACTCACTTCAAAACAACTCATTAATGACCATAATTCTCACCCCCACATATTTCAAAACAACTCATTAATGACCATAATTCTCACCCCCACATATTTCAAAACAACTCATTAATGGTCATAACTCATTTAAAAACAACTCATTAATGATCATAACTTTCTCTCTCTCTCTCTCTCTCTCTCTCTCTCTAGGGTAGACACATAAGAACCGGGAGACATGGCCCCCCTCAAATTGAGGAACTTCTTTAGTAATAAAAATATTAATTTATTTAAAATAAAAACTTTAAATTATGTTAATATTAAATAGAAAATAATATTATTCCTAAATATATGTCTGAGTCTATTTTATTTAACTTATCTTATAAATTTATTTAACTAATATGTTATATACTTTTTGTCGTATATTATTCATATTTATTGTTTATTATGTTAATTTTTATATGTTAATAATTGACATATCATATAATATTTAACATTTATAGTTACATATAATATTTTTAATTATACTATATAAAATATTAATATTTTTAGGTATATTAATATAAACAGTAAACTACATGGCAAAAAAGACAACTCAAAATCCTAAAATTAAAAGCATACCTACTGTACCTTTACTTGAGGTCTGCCTTCATCGACAGCACTCTTCGTGAATGATCTATTTTTGAATAACAATATTGTTTAAATCTTTATTGCGTGAAAGTACCATGATCGTTCATTGTGCTCAAATAGTATTTTACTTAATTTACACGCTATTATGATTTCGTCGTAATCATCATACAAAATTATATTTATACTTAGTTATTTACTACTTCTTACTATTTTTTTTAACACTACTTTGGATCTCCTGAGATGTCTTTATTAAACTCACGTAACTAGCACTAATATAATTTAGCATGTGAACGAAATGCTTTCAAATTAGAATCCTTATTAAGTAAAATTAAAAGTTTAATATTTCTTATGTAAAAATGTCTTTATACTTGATTATTTACTTAAAATTAAAAATTTATTAAGATAAAATTATTTAAATTAATATGATATTTTTATCTTAAAATTAAATTTATTTTTAAAAATAATTTTATATAAATGTTGTGCATCGCACGAATTTAGAACTAGTCTGACTCTATAATCGATGGTGGTTACAACGACAATACCCTATTGCATCAAGTATTACTGAGTTCAAGAGTACGAAGGAGCCCATGTTAAGGTCTTGTAAGGGCAAGAAAACAAAATCTCGCCTTCTTAGGAATCACTCTCTTGTCCACTTGGACCGTCGTCAGATATTCGAAGATGAAATAATTGTGACGTAATTAGACCGGTTCACACGTTAGTCCTAACAATTAAGAAAAATACGCCATTCTCTTGTAAAAAAGTGACTGGATATTTCAAATAAACTTTATACACACATGTACATATACACACATTTTAATAAAAACCAAGTGATCTATCTTCATAAGAATTGGATAGTCTCCTCGGATTCTGGGGATATTTTGGCAACTATTTGCATTTGCATTTTCCTAAACAGAAACTAACATAATTACAATTATAAGAAATACATGTTTATACATACTCCTTTTCCTTTATATATGTAAAATTAAATCATGATAACAATCTATCATTTTATTTGTATAAAAAACAATTTATTAGAAGACTTTATATCAAAAATCTCTGATGCACTCTCCTTTCAACGTTGTCATTAATCAGCTAACTCGCTCGTGTCGGTGCCGACGCACATCGCGTAGCGGCGGAACAAGTTTTGCCGCCTCGATCTCCAACACGTCCGCATATTTGTCTCGTAGCACATGCACGTCTGGCTTTTTCTCTATATATTTCTTACAAAGTGAATTTTTCGTATATGCCTCTGTGAATTATTACATATATGTATCCCTGATTATGACATATTATTATAAATACTCTTGACATTTTTAAAAGTATTGCAGTTACACCCTTCCACCAAAATATCACTAATTCTAACTGAACATGTCAGAGAATTTTCGTAGATCATCGTAAATTCTGAGATATACAAAGTAAAATTATAATAAATTTAAAGACATATATGTAAAAAATATCTATTTTTTTTTAACATATTTAGTTAGAATTTACGCTGTGTTTAAAAAAAAGATATAACTACAAAATTTTTAAGAATGTCAGGAGGTTTTATAACAATATACGTTAATTAAGAGTAGACGTAGACATATCAAGTTTACAGAATATTATATATAAAAGAATCCCTAAAAAGTTTGACGCGGATTGCTTGCGGGACTGCGGCGCCTCTCTTTCTCATCGGCCACATCAGAGACGCGGAATCGGTGGATCCCATGAAAGCAGCGCCAATCAGCCGGACATTACGACTGATCGACGGTCGTGATCGCTTTTCGCTATTTGGTTGCTTCCCTTTTGATGTGATCACGTGAGTTCACGCACCGCGGTGTGCTCAGCTACGAAGAAGAATAACCAGTGCTATGCTACTTCCCACTTCCCACTCTGGAAGGGACGCTGGGGGGGCGAAACGGTTAGTTCTAACGGATCCCATGAAAAATTCCCATCTCCTCCCCTCGCGGCCTCCCAGCTTCGCTCTCTCTTCTCGCTCCCCTTCTGCTTCTGCTTCCAAATCCCTGCTCTTCTCTGTGGAGTAGGGTAGGGAGAAGCCGGGGCGGCGGCGATGGGGGGGAGCCGTGCGAGGGATGGGAGCGAGGGGTTCCAGCACTCCAGCGGAGTCACCAAGAGGTACCTGCCTCGCCACTTCATGGACAAGGCCAACCGGCTGCCAGATCGGCAGGGGCCGGCGCGGCACGGCATCTTTCGCGGCGCCGGCGGGGGAGGGCGGAGGGTGCTGGCGATCGTGCGGCTGGTGCTGCTGTGCTGTATGGCCGCCTGTGCCGTGGGGGGGTTCGTCCTGCTGGCCGTCTGGCTGCACAGGTCTGCGGGGGAGGGGGGAGTGGGGAAATGGGGAGCCGGCGGTGGGGGTGCGGGGAGAGGGAAGGGGGGCCGGGCCGGGCAAGTGTTGAGGTTCGTGCCCGCGGATCTGCTGCGGAGGTTTGAGGAGCAGGGAGGGATTGATAGGATCAGATTGGAACCAAGGTTTGGCGTCCGGCCTCCAAGGCTGGGGATCGTGAGTATCCCTTCTATCTATTTCTAGCTGTCATTATCTCTATCTCTATCTATCCATATATCTGTCTGTTTTCATGTGGTGTTTGTCCGATACGTTTCTCATGTCACATTCTTCGCGTTCTTGCTTATTTTCGAGCTGAACTGGAGAAGATCTCCCCCTTGATAAGCTAGTTTCTAACCGCTGTCACTGGGTGGGAAAAGGTTTAAAGAATTATGTGTGAATTGAGGAAAGTAGAAAAGGTTAGTTGAAACCACAACAGTGAAGGTTGAATAGAATCAACTAGATTCTTGCCATATTATGTTCACTCCCGAAGGAAGCGGGCATAAGTCGAATAATTTGTTTTCTTACAAGCGAAATTGTATAGAATGAAGACTGGGTAAGATACGTAGGGTTTAAATTATAAAGGAAATAAAAATAAGACCAATAAGAAAAAAAGTATCTAAATAAAAATAAGTACAATAAGAAAAAGGTATTTAAATAAAAATAAGAACAATAAGAAAAAATGTATTTAAAATTGCTAGATGTGTTGTATCAATTGGGATCCTGATAGATCTCATATTCATTTTAGTATAGTTATCTCTTCACTATTTAACAGCTAACAGTGTTTCAACTTTCAATAGTCCTAAGTAATGCCCAGACAGAGAGAGATTGGCCTTTTTGTTTCCAGTGAAGGAGGGCTGTCTGATTGAATATTGTTGTAAACTAAGAGATGATATGTTTTCTGAGAAGTGTTACTTCCTGTAGTTTTGACTCGACAAAAACCAAAAGAGATATAAGTAGGACACGAGCATCGTTTCCAAATCAACTAGTACTTCTAAAAGAACTTCATCTCACAATGATGCCTGATTTATGTTAGATACCCTTTTTTTGTCTGAAGTCAGTTGAAAGGCTACAATTCATACTTCAACAAGGAGTACAATATAAAGCAGAAAAACAAAAAAAAGTGGATCAACACTACCAATGTGATAGAAAACAATCCAAACTGGGCCAAGACCTATTACATATTTACATTCAGACCCAATTATACAACAAATTTCATCCAAGAGCCAAGCTTGTCTAGAGCATAAAAACCAGTGGACCTTGCATCCCAAGCTTCAGCAGACATATCACCTTTCTGTGGTGCGAAATAAAGTTTTGGAGGTTGCAAATGTATGGAATTCATCTTTCTGTGGTGTGAAATAAAGTTTTGGAGGCCACTGCAGCTGTCCACACACCTAGTGGACATTTGAAAATATTAAGTAACATCAACCTCCTCGGACACTTTAGTCCAAGCTGCAGCAGTCCAGAGGGGGTTCTATTCTTCTATCATCAATATGTTTAGGTCTTTTTATCAATATATAAAGAAATAACGGTAGGGTCCCTTGACATGATGTGAGACTTGATTTTTCATCTTTCTTTTGAAAATGATTTAAAAAAATTAGATTTTTAAAAGAATCTCTTTTTTTGTTTTAAGTATAGACTTTGAGAACTTAGAATTAGCATTCAGGGAGTCTAGAATTTTAGATCAGACAAATGGATCTGTGAATTTGACCTCTCTCAACTGGCATCAATCAGTGTTAATTACGCCAATCACCGATTGGCGATTTTTGATTAATCGTCCGTTGATGTCCTTGAAATAAAGTACACAACAAGAAAGCTAGACATTGCATCGCACACAGTAAAGGAAACGAGTCTTGCTTTAGACATTTGCATGAAATCTGTGAGTCGGTGTCCATTTTTTTTAATCCTTTTAGAAATATTCAAGGATACTCTAGAGGACACTCAGAGGACCTTAGACTCGCATGAGGCATGTGAGCCTACGAGCTTTAAAAGGTGTTAAGAGAATATGCTTTTGAGTAAAATCCTCATTACAACTCTTAAAGGACATTAAAGAAATTGACAGTGTCCTTTAGGTATCCTTTTAGAAATCTTTGAGAAACTATTAAGAAATCATTAAGATTAGATAGATTTGGGTAGCTTCTTCTCTTCTTTTTTGATCTTTTTTTAGGTATTTGCAAGGAAAAGACTTAACTAATAGGACATAATCATCACCACATAACTAAGAATATAAACTTAATGGTCCTCCAACCAATATGAAGGAACCAACAACTTTATTGGCCATTCAACCAATATGAATGGACCAAGACCAACTTATTTTGATTTTTAAGTTAAATACATTTAACTTAGTCAACACATCCATCATTTAAATAAATGAAATTGAACATGCATCAACCGCGTGTAAACTTTTGTTAAAGTCCACTTTGTGTACACATCCAGTTACATCAACTTGGTCATTCCACTAATAGGAATGAACCATTAAAAATTTGGTCACTCTACAAATTAAGAGTGAACCACATGAATTTTGGTCATTCCACTAATAGGAATGAACCATTTAAAAATGACTTTGGTTACTCTACCAATAAGAGTGAACCACAAACTTAATGGTCATTCCACCAATAGGAATGAACCACTAAAATGACTTTAGTCACTCTACCAATAAGAGTAAACTACAAAAATTAATGATCATTCCACCAATAGGAATGAATCACTAAAATGACTTTGGTCACTTTACCAATAAAAGTGAACCACAAAAATTAATGATCATTCCACCAATAGGAATGAACCACTAAAATGACTTTGGTCACTTTACCAATAAAAGTGAACCACAAAAATTAATGATCATTCCACCAATAAGAATAAACACCATTTTATTACACTTATGACCATTCCAACAATGAAAATGGACCAGCATTTTATTAAACTCATGGCCACTCTAACAATAAGAATGGACCATCATTTAGTATGTGTGTCAATCTTCCACGCACGGTGTCGGAGCTTCAAATCTGTCCACGGGTAAAAAAAGGCTCTTAAAAATCTTCCAGAGTCTCCCCAAAAGCCTCTCGTGGGACCTTCTGCAGCAGCACTGCCTAGGGGGTCTGTATAGGGTGAGAGAAGAGGGAGAAGTGTGAGAAAGAGAGAGAAGAGGGGGGTGCGGTGGCACCCCCACCGGTTGGGGTTGGGGGGAGCCACCGGTGGCTCCTCTCTCCCTCTCTCTTCTTCTTCTTTTTCTCTCCCCTTCTTTCTTTTTTTTATTTACATCCCCCCCCCCCCGGGGCTCCTCTCTCCCTCTATCTTCTTCTTCTTTTTCTTTCTCCCCTTCTTTCTCTTTTTTTATTTTCATCTCCCCCCCCCTCTTTCTTTTTTTTTTTTTTTCCTTCATAAAAAACTGTTCAACACATGACTATTTGTTGTTTGTGCTGCTTTGCAAAATATTTTCTCCTTTTGGATTCTTCTTCGTCAGTCCATGACATGACTTTATACCTTGTGAAATGCAATGCCTTGTGGTTTTGTTGTGTTTCTTCTTCATTCCAAATATTCTTTAGCATTTTTAAACATTATTATATTATTTTCCTTAGAAAGTGCTCATGCTTTCTTTTCTGTGATTTCAGGTGACCTTATTTTATTTTTTACGAGAATGAATGATTTGAATGTATCTTTGAACTTTTATTTATTTATGATGTCAGGTCCTAGGAACTATGCAAAAAGATTCATCATCTTTGTTGCTGCTAACTCTGGCTAGAAGCCTAAAAGAACTTGGCTACAATTTGACCGTAAGTCTTGTATGTTTGTTGAAATTTATAAGATCTCATTTACACAAAGTCCTCATTCCTAAGGAACCCCCACAAAGGAAAATAAGCAAAAAGAAAAAGAAGACATGTACACATGCAGAAACCTTCCCCATTTTTGTCCGACCTTGTCTTTTTCATGCTTACACATACAACATGTTATGCTCGTACTCTGACGTTGTGTTGTTTCATGCTTACATGCACAAGATGTTATGCTCATACTCAATACACTTAATCGCTTGGTTTGCTAGGTTGAAAAAATGTGTCAATTTTGTGTTTGGTAAGTTTGTAGAATGTCAGTTATTTTTTCGATAATGCTCTTTTACACATGCAGATTACTTCATGGATAGCAGGTATATGCATAAAAATGGGCCTGGGTCGGATGACCATGTTTCAAGCTTTTTCTGACTAGCTCCATCCTAATCTATTGGGAGCTCAGGCAGACTTGAGGTTGGATGTTGTTAATGTTGGTGTGACTTCAATGTGTAAGATGAAGAGTAATATGCAGTTTCCTTTGCAATTCAGTATGTGGAAACTGGAAGATGAAACAATTTCACAAAAGGAAGCGATTGAAGCTCCAAGAAAAGGATTTACTGGGAATTTCGCGTGGGGCAAAGTGGGCCCAGCTCACAATTGGATGAGATTTCAGGCTCAAACTGACAAAGAAAGCTAATGGACTATAGCGTTGGTAGATGGATTTTGAGTCTTTGGTTGACAAGATAGGATGGCTACACTGACTTTGACAAGCATAAATCTTGTTTCCATCATCCATATTCTCATCACATGGCCTGCCCACATGCTGCAAATATTTGGCATTTAAATACAAATATAGGAAGTGAAAGTTTAAAGAGTAAAAGTTTTTTTGGAAAAGTGACCTAAGTATTTGGCATTTAAATACAACTATAGAAAGTGAAAGTTTAAAAGGTAAAAGTTCTCAGCATCTAGGTTGTTGAGTTCTTTCTTGTTATAATTAATCCTCTCCGTTGTTATCGTAAAACCTATATTGTTTTTTCCAGCTATTACCTCTCACTACAGAAGAGAAACCAATGATTTTTTTTCTGTTTGTTCGGGCCATGGAGGAGAAATCAGTGAATATCTTCTTAGAAGATTATTTCTTTCTTGAAAGTGTATCTTCATAGAATACTATTCAAAAATCAAAATTGAATTTCTGTCCTGCTTTTGCTTGGATAGTTATGCAAATAAAAAATTTCTACAAAAGAGGGTTTCATGAATTATACTTTTGTTCTTGTTTTATTTTCTAGTTATATATGATCATTTTTTTCTTCAAGCAGGTTTTTGCTGTGAATGATGGAGAGGCTCATCCACATTGGGAAGCAATCGGAGGTCGAATTTATATGTTGGGTCATGACAGCTATATTGACTGGTCAATGTATGTTTCACTAAGAATGTGGATTGTGTTGCTTTCAAAAGAATGTGCATTATGTCTGTAGGCTGTGTCCCCTACAAAGATATTTCCTTTCTCTGCTACTGTGTTTACCTTACTAATGCTTGGCCACATTAGTCTTTCAGTTTAACTTAGAAACCAAACATTCCAAGCATGATAATTTTTTGCTATCATCTTGTGTCCTTCATGCTACTCTACCTTTCTATTTTCTTACAGCTTTGAAGGTGTTATTTTGAGCTCTCTTGAAGCTGGAGTAGCCATTTCAAGGTATGGATGTGAATGTTTTAATATTTTTTTGCAGGTTTTCCAGCTCTCTTTTTTTAGAGCAGGGCTTTTTGTATGTATGATTATCAGATCCTTTATCCCATTTATTTGGACTCAGCTGTATGTATATTCCCCTCCCCCCCCCCCCCCCCCGCACACACACACACAGTGCCATGTTGGTAGTTAAACTTATAGAAGTCATGTCCTTTCTTATTTTGTTGAACAAAATATGGCTGGGAAAGGTTTTCTGTTAAGAGAATAGCCTTTTAAGTCTCATGGCCTCTTTCATTGTGCACCAATATGTGCCATCCTTTCTATGGAAGTTAAGTTGCTGACTTGTCATATTGTGCATAGTCTCATGCAGGAACCTTTTGATTGTGTGCCACTAGTATGGATTATTCAAGAAGACACACTTGGAGAGCGCCTTTCATTATATACAGAGATGGGCTGGCAACTCATTATTTCTGAGTGGAGAAAAACTTTCAGTAGGGCTGATGTTGTCGTGTTTCCAGATTTCTCTCTTCCTGTTAGTATCATTTCCTCATTTCGCAATATATGTGAATGAAAAAAAGGTTGTCCTTGCTGAGAGGTTTTAAACTTTAATGACCTTTGCAATTGACTGTTCTTTTTTTCCCTGTCAGATGTTGTACACTGCACTCGATACTGGAAATTTCTTTGTGGTTTCTGGGTCCCCTATTGATGTGTGGGCAGCCAAGAGCTATGTGATGTCCCACTCCAAGATTCAGTTACGAAGAGAAAATGGATTCCATGACGATGATTTGGTGCTTGTACTTATTGGGAGCTCTTTCAGCTTTCATGAACTGCCATGGGAATATGTAGTGACCATGCATCTAATTGGACCTCGACTCATAGAATTTGCAAAAACAAGATACCTAGGAGAATCATTCAAACTTGTACTTTTGTCTGGAAATTCCACTGATGGCCATGGAAGTGTTTTTCAGGTACTGGTTCATGCACAAATTTTTCACGATTCCTTAGATAAAAGACAAAGCACATCCTAACATGGATGGCAGTACCGGCCGAGACCGGTACGTACCGGTATCGGCCGGTACCGGTACCCGATACATGTAAAGGGTATCGGCCGATACCAGCCTATACTGGGCCGGTACGTACCGGTACCGGTACCCACCGATACGGGTACCGGTACCGGTACTGCCATCCCTGCATCCTAAGACTTTGCCCATACAAGATATTGTTTGGATTACCTTATTAAGTGGGGCCCATACTGGTAGATTAAAGTTGCTCTGTTTCTACACTTTCTTTGGTAGTGTAGTTAAGTTGACAATTGTTGCCAAGTGTGCCCATTTTATATAAGGAAGAAGTATGCTTACTGAAGCCACAACCAAATTGGAAAAAAAAACTGAAACTCTTGTTTGACTCTGACTTCAGTTTCTGCTTCATGCCCTGGCATCCATCAAACCATTCACTGGGTGTTACCATGTCACACATGCAATATATTTGTCTTTTTTTTTAATACTGGATGCTTATGTGTCAACAATTGCTTGGAAGTGAAGCTTTAAGCCTTTAACTCTGCATAAAGTTTTCTTCCATGAATCTGGCTCATTGATCATTTATATTTTATTGATTGTCTACCTCTCTGATGACATTTGATGTGTCATGAGTGCATGCATGTATCAGCACCAAGACATACATGCATGGGAATTGACTGATTTGCATCAGGATCAGCAGTGCTGATTCAGAATCAGCAGGTGAAACCGTGAAAATGACACCGTAGGATATAAAACTGCAGCATTACTTATGCAGTCCGCAATCAGTGACTTGGCTGCCATGAAGTGAAGAGAAGGAAGGGAGCTGCATGACAAGGTTTAGTTATTTGCAATCAGATCCACTGGATCCAGCAGGGGAAGGGGAGGTGGAGGTGTCAAATCCTCTAGATCCACTTCCAAGATGAAGAAAAAGAGGAGGATGAGGAAGGAAAGGCAATGAAGGAAGAGGAGGGTGCAGGCAATCTGTTGTTTTTCTTCAATTTTAACTTTTTTACATTTCTATATTATTCATTTTCTCATTTTTTGTTAATTTTATTCTTTTCCCTCTTAAATTGACCAAATTCAATCAAATGCTGATTAAAATCTTCAAGCTGTTGGTCTGATTAGGGCTTGCACACCCACCTCCGAACCCAGAACTACATGCTTCCTATGAAATACCTTATTTATCCCACCAAAGAATACATCAAAGCGTCATTGTGATACATGTTGCGACACAGTAGTACCTATCTTGTGAAATCTGTCATTCTAGCCCCCTTATTTTTCATCCAGTTTGACGTTTTGGAATTTTGGTGGTGAACTCAGATTTTCCCCATTTCAAATTTTTGGTAAGAATTTCATTATTGAGCTAACGGAAATGTTAACTTACTTGTTATCAAGTGTATAACCTGCCGGACTATTATCATCTTCATTTCCAGAATGGTGGCCATGTTAATGTGACTGAGCTTACAAAGTTTACATTAGTAGTTGTATGTTAATGTGATTAAGCTTACAAACTTTACATTAGTAGTTGTATGTTAATGTGACTGAGCTTACAACTTTACATTAGTAGTTGTACTCAGTAGTAATGGTTACTCTGCTGCTACTGCTACTGCTGCTGCTGCTTACTAATACTACTACCACCACCACCACCACTATTACCCTCTCTTAAGTCACAAATTTAGAGTCTTAATGGTTATCAGCTTTAAAGCCTGCAGTGCGATTGTATTATCTTCATTTCCAGAATAGTGGGCATGTTAATGTAACTAAGCTTAAAGACTACCCCCACACCAGTACGCCACCCCCCCCTCCCAAAACAAAAAAAAAAAGGTTATTGAGCTTACAAATGCAAGTCAAATCTGTCACATGCATGCACACACACGCACTCATGCATGCACAAGCCTTTAAAACCTGCAGAGCAATTATGCTATCCTCATCTCTCCATCTCCAGTACAGTGGGCATGCTAATCAGAGCCTGCCCATGCGCCACCCAGAAACCACCCCCCCCCCCCCCCCCCAACCCCACCAGCATGTGCATGAATTTCAGGATTTTGTAGGATGAATCTTTTACATAAGTGATGTGTCTCACAGTATGCAAATGTATTGAGTAAAGAATTATTAAGAATTATCATTTGGGATCTGGCATCCATGAACACCGTTAACAGGCAGGAGGGACACAATGTGGATATTTTACGGTCATGATTTTTCTTGGCAAGTCTAAAGTTACCCACACTGACAATAAATAATAGATATGGTTATTTATTACTGAAATAATGACTCGTTTTGCTCATTGCAAAGGCTTTCTTATGTATCTTTTGGTCATATGCATGGTATTCATTTTGAGGCATTAGAGAGCACTGTAATGTGAGTCATTTTGTGGCAATTGGAATAATTGGATTGCCTTGTGGGACAAAATTTTGCTCAAAGCTTTTCTCATAATGTATCTTCTTTAAATTGTTGTCTTGCATCTTGTATCTTCCTTTTTCACTTAGATTAAGCAGCAATGACTGTGAAAATCCATTTTGATATGGTATGTTAGTTATATAAGATCATGAAAGTGGCATAAGGATTTTGAAGGCCCCTGTCCCTAATTTTAACTGATCAAGAATATCCACTATGCCTATGTTGGTACTGAACCTGCTTGCTATTGGCAACATGATTCTTGTACAAAGTTTTAAAGTTTATTTTTGCCTGTAATGCTTTTGTTTTTTGACTGGCTGCGTGAGGGTATAACTAGTTGTATGTTGCACCAGGACATCACTTCACAATTGGGATTTCCTGATGGTTGTATAAAACATTTCGGTTTGGATGGCGATGTTAACAAAGTGTTGCTCATGGCAGACATTGTTCTGTACGGATCCTTCCATGAGGAGCAGAGTTTTCCTCCTCTTTTAGTCCGAGCCATGTCCTTTGGAATCCCCATTATTGCTCCAGATTTGGCTATAATAAAGAAATATGTAAGCCGAATGCCAATTTATCTTCTGGTTGTACTGATAATGTTGGGATCAATTTCTGAATATTATGATGTCTAATAGATGTGTGATAATGCAGGTCACCAATGGGGTTGATGGTTTTATTTTTCAAGCTCGTGACCTCAAATCATTGAGTACTGCTTTCTCACTTGCAATGGCAGAGTTGAACCTGTCTGCATTAGATCGTACTATTGCTACTTCTGGGAAACTATTATCAGAAAATATGCTAGCGTGGGACTGTATTACTGCTTATGCAAAGCTTCTCGAAAATGTACTCCAGTTTCCATCAGATACGATTCTTCCTGGTTCTATTACTCAAATTCAGCAACACACATGGGAATGGAATTTGTTGGAAGAAGAAGCTGAAACAAAAAGAACTGAAATGCAACATCAGGTTCTCAGTGAACATGGTGCTTCCATGGGGACACCCAGCATCATCTATATGATTGAGGAAGAATTGGCTGATAAGAACACTTCAGAGAATTCTCTCATGCATCAAAATGAAACCCTTATATTTGATAATCCAAGTGAGCTAGACTGGGAGGATGTTAGGGAAATGGAATTTTCCGAAGATATTGAGAGGCAAGAGGTGCAAGAGGTAAGTCTATTTCTTCCCATAGGATGGCCATCTCTCTTATGCAGTAGCTTCCCTCAGAATTATTTTTACAATCTGTTGTAAATTGTAGCTTGCCGATAGAACAGAGGGACCTTCAGAGACATGGGAAGGCATATACAGTAAAACTCGAAAAGTTCTAAAGAAGAAGTTTGAAGCTAATGAGCGAGATGAAGAAGAATTAGAAAAAGTAGGTCAGCATGTATGCATTTATGAAATTTATAGTGGTGCTGGTGCTTGGCCAGTTTTGCACCATGGTGCTCTATACCGAGGGTTAAGCCTTGTGAGTTCTTCAAATTGTCTTTCATTAGTTTTAATCTTCCACTTACGTTTTTCTTGTTAATATCTAGAACAAATATGGTATGCATCATCCTTCATGCAGATCCTTCTTATCTAATATATTTGATTTTCCATGTGGATCTGTTACCATTTACTAATATATTTGCTTTTGGACCTGTTGGTTGCTAATTCATATCTAGCTTTTCTGGTTGCATATTTATTTTTAAGTGGACGTGTTTACATTTACTAAGCTGTATTTTTGCTTTTGTCAGTCACTTAGTTGTTAATTCAATGGCAGGATTATTCTGCCTTATTCTGCTCAACTTTGTAAGCAAAGGCATAGGCTCCACATTCCGCTTAGTGGCAGGATTCTTTTGCTATTGGTCTTGATCACGGTTTCATAAAAGATTCATCTCTGTTTGAGATGATTGATTGAGAGTTGGTGTAAATGCTACAGAAGTAAGACTGATAAGGCTTTTTTTTTAAGGTGACCAAAGGTCACATTTCATTAATGAAATAGAGAGGTTACACTTTGACCAAAGTCAAATACAAATCACTACTCAACTAACTGAGTCTATGGAGAAGTATTATCCAGAGGATAATAAAAGATAAATTATAGAAAAAGATTCTTATAATTCAAAACAACAAGGAGCAGAGAAGAATCTCCATGTTATACAAAAGCCTAGCAGCTTTCGCCCAGTTGTAAGTCCACATGACAGCTCTTGCCAAGATGTCATCTATCCGGTTGAGTGTTTGACTGAAAATTCTAGAATTCCTTTCAATCCAGATGGACCAAAGCATGGCTGGCATAAAAATAGACCAGATCTTGTGCTCGGATGGGATTGGATATATCCCATTCCAATTTTGGAGAAGGCTTGGTATATCCTGGAAGTCCATCCATTAAAAAGAGAGTAACAGTCCAATGGTTTTCCATAAAACATTGATGACCCTACAATGCATAAACAAATGCTCAGCATTTTCATCCAGAATTTCACAGAAAACACATTTAGAAATTTTGACATGGAGAATATACTTCAGTCTGTCCATAGTGGGGAGTCTGCCCAGAGCCATCTTCCAAAGAAAAATCTTAATTTTGGTGGGAAGAAGAGTAGACCACACAATTTGATGCCAATTGACTCTCAATCCTCTGTCACTAAGAATTTTGGTGAGAGCATTGACAGAAAAAACCCCTTTACAATTTCAAGTCCAATGTCCCGAGTCCTTCTGCAAATTATTGGGAAAAATCTGATGTATATAGTTGAGAATAAGCAAAAGTTGATCTATTTCAATGCCTATAGGCTCCCTTCTAAGATTGATATTCCAGTGGTTGCTTTCCTCTGGAGAGTAGATGTAATTAATTGTCTTTCCTTTGTCCTATGCAATACTATATATGTGTTGAAATTTGACTGCAAGTGGATTGTCCGTGCACCATCTGTCCTCCCAAAATCTGATCCAGTTCCCATCTCCCACAGTAAATGTGGTGGCTATATTAACAAGATCTACAAGCTTGTTGATGTTCCTCCATATGGGTGATATTATGGATTGAGAAGAGGGCTGAATAGTTCATTTGGAAGCTTGTGGATAGTATTTTTTTCTGATAATGTTGACCCATAGAGCATTATTATTATCACCCATCCTCCATAACTACTTAACCAGCAAGGCTATATTGAAGACCCTAATGCTGGTCAGTCTGACACCTCCCTGTGCTTTGCTAGTGCAGACTTTATCCCAAGCAACAAGATGAAGACCTCCATTATCTCTTCTCCCTCCCAAAAAAAAAAGAGCTCCTTATGCTTTCAATAATTCTTTCAATTGTTTTAGGAATTGAAAGAATGGAGAGATGATAAGTGCTCAACGAAGATAGGACATATTTGGAAAGAATCAATTTGCCTCCAACGGATAGAAATTTTGCTTTCCAACTTTCAAGGGCCTGTGCAAACTTTTTGATAAGAGGATCCCATTCTCTAATTTTGTTGCGAACATTGGATAGTGGGAGGCCAAGATACTTGATAGGAAATTGAGACTGTTTACATTCCAAATCAGCAGCAATCTGTTTGATTTTATCAAGCCCAGTGTTGATGCCAACAATTTCATATTTATCAAAGTTAATAGTTAATCCGGTGACAGCCTCCACCAACAACATAATTCTCTTGATATTTGTTAGCATAGGCTCTTTTGTGGATGAGAAAATCAATGTATCATCTGTAAATTGAAGGTGGGATAACTGATTTCGATTTCTACTGGTCAAGAAACCATCAACTAGCCCTTGTGAGGCAGCTTGATCCCAAAGTGAGCTAAGGACCTAGCTGACCATGATGAAAATGAGTGGAGAGATAGGGTCTCCATGTCTTAAACTTCTAGAACTAGCAAAGAAGCCACTAGATTCACCATTGATTAGAATAGAAAACCTAGTTGAGGTAACACAGCTCATATCCAATTGATCCACCTTTGTTTGAAACCCATAAGCAAAAGTACATTTTCAATGCAACTCCAACTCACTTTATCAAAAGCTTTCTCAAAATCTAGTTTTAAGACAACACCTTGTTTCTTAGAACATTTCTGTGAATGAATAGCTTCATGGGCTGTTAGGAAATTATCTAGGATATACCTTCCTTTCAAGAAAGCAGACTGATCGATGCTAATGACATTTTGCAAAGCCTGCTTAAGCCAATTTGCCATGATCTTAGTGATAATTTTGTAGCAACATTTAACAGACTAATGGGTCTAAAGTCAGCAGGCTTCTCAGCACCCTTCTTCTTTAGGATGAGAACTATAAAGGTAGAATTAAAGCATTTTAGAATGCAGTCTGTGCTGAAATTCCTTCAATGCATTCATTAAATGTTCACTAATGACTTCCCAAAAAATTGATAAAATCCCATTGAAAAACCATCGGATCTGGGCATTTGTTGGCATTCATGCTAAAAATAGCTTCCTTGACCTATTCTTCAAGAAATTCAGCACATAATTCTTCAGTTTGTGAATTGTCTATTTTCGGTAGAATACCTCCGTCAGAGTAGGTCTCCAATGCTCATTTTCTGTGAAAATTTCTTGGTAATAGGAAATGAAAGCACTTTTAATACCAATATCTGATTCAATAATCTGGTCATCTACCTTAATATGTTATATCTTGAGAGATCTCTTCTTAGCTCTTGCAACTGCATGAAAGAATCTAGTGTTATTATCCCCTTCTTTAAGCCAAAGTTTCTTAGCTCTTTGTCTCCATTTGATTTCTTCAAGACGAAGCCAATTATTAATTTAGCCTTGAGGGAACCTAGTTCAAAAAATTATTCGGATGACAAAGTTTGAGAATCTGCCTTTGCTTTTAGAACTTCAATTTGCTCATAAGCAACCTCCTAGTAGCAGCTTTTGACTCCATCTTTTGATAGCTCCATGATTTTAAGCAATTTCTAAGCCATTTGAGTTTATTAGAGAAAGTCTTACAAGCATAATCATAAGTGGCCCTCCTTCCACCAGTTAGTGACCAAATCTTTAAACCCCTCTTGAGTCTGCCAGGCTAATTCATATCTGAAGATCATGTTCTTGCTCTTGCCATCCAAAGGTTTAAGAAGTAAAGGGATATGATCTGAAACAGTTTTGTTGAGCCCTATAATGGATGATAGTGAAAATTGTTTGATCCATTGTGTGGAAACCAGAACTCTATCAATCATTAACTGTATATTAAAATTCTGTAGATTAGACATGTTTGGCCAGGTAAATTTTCTGTTAGGAAGCTCCAAGTCTATCAAGCCACTGCTAAAGCATTCACCTAAGAAGAATGGTCAAGGGGGTGGAGTGAAGATTGACAAAAGAGAATTGAACTTTGTTCAGAAGAATGAAGTGCTGGATAGTCTCAGAGAAAATAGGAAGGGGGGTAAGAAATTGTTTCATCAATGAAATTCCTCACCTGGAATATCAGAGGACTCAATGGGGTGGCTAAGATGAGAGCCATTAGAGATATCATCAAGATTCACAAACTAGACTGTATATGTATTCAGGAAACCAAGATGAGCTCAATTGATGATGATACTATCAAACAATTAGGAGGCCTGATTCTGACATATTGGCTCTCCGTACCAGCCATAGGATCCAGTGGAGGACTGCTAATTCTTTGGAATGGGAATAAAATGAAAGGCATCCTGTGTGATTCCGGCAAATTCAGCATCTCAGTTCATTTTTGCTCTTTGGATAACAGATTTCAGGGGTGCATTACTTCAGTGTATGGGCCTCATACTCATCAGCTTAGAGAGGAGTTTTTTCAGGAATTGTATAGGCTCCACAACATCTTTCAAGAATCGTGGTGTGTTTTAGGAGACTTCAATTGTATCAGATTTCCCTGGGAGAGAACAGGCCTTCAAAAACGGAGTAGAGACATGGAGAACTTCAGCTCTTGGATTAGGGACTGTGGTTTGTTGGACTTGGAAATTCCTAATAGAAGGTTTACCTGGTCAAACCTTCAACCATCTAGTGATAATGTCCAATCCAGAATTGATAGGGTATTTGTTTCTCCCAGTTGGCTTCTTCATTTTCCTCAATCCCATCTGAAAGGTATATGTAGGACAATTTTTGATCATATCCCCATCCTGCTGTCCACTGAAGATAACACTCATTCTCAGAGACTTTTCAAATATGAATTGGAATGGCACAGACATGAACACTTTAGTGACTTGGTCAGCAATTGGTGGAAAGAGGCCCCTGCAGCAGATTTTCCTTGCCAGTCCTTTGTCAAGAACTTAAAATGGGTAAGAGCAAGAATCAAGATTTGATCTTCTCAAACCTTTGGTAGAATTAACATTATTCGGCAAGAACTCATGCACTCTATTGATGATCTTGAAGTCAAGTCTGAAAATCATAACCTCTCGGAAGATGAAGCCCACTCTCTCAGAAGACTTAAAAATGATTACAATGAGTTGATTCTTAGAGAAGAGATCAAATGGAAACAAAGGGCTAAAGAACATTGGCTCATGGAGGGTGACAAGAATTCCAAATTTTTCCATACGGTGGCAAGCTCTAAGAAGAGATCCCTAAAGATTGATCAAATTAAGGTCGATGATCTTCTCATTGATTCTAAGGACATTCAAGACACTTTCATCTCTTTTTATATGAAGTTATTCAAAGAAGATCACTTGTGGAGACCCCACCTGCAAGGCAATATCCTCCCTAAGATAAATGAAAATCAGGCTGAAGATCTTTGTTTGCCAATTCTCGAAGAAGAGGTGAAACAAGCTATTTTCAGTATGAATGCCAGATGGTTTTTCAATAGGCTTCTACCAGTTTTTTTGGGATGTTATCAAGGAAGATCTCATGGGTGTGGTGAAAGAATTCCAAGACAATCCTCTTTGCGTTAAGGGCATTAATTCTACTCACATTGTTCTTATTCCTAAGACTGAAGGTGCTGAAAAAGTCAATGAATTCAGACCTATTAGTCTCCTTAACGGATGCTATAAGATCATCACTAAGATCCTAGCCAACAGACTGAAGTCAACATTGGGGGATATCATTAACATAAACCAATCAGCTTTTCTTGAAGGCAGATTCATTATTGACAATTTTCTGGCAGCCAGCGAAGTAATCCATAATCAGAAGATTACTAAGAGAGAAGCTGTTGTTATTAAGTTAGATTTTGAAAAGGCCTTTGACACTGTTAGCTGGGACTGTATCCATAAAGCCTTGGGACTCATGGGTTTCAAACAAAAGTGGATTAGTTGGGTTATAAGCTGCATCTCAACCCCTAGATTTTTCATCTTGTTTAATGGCTTTCATTGTGGCTTTTTCAATAGCTCTAGGGGTTTGAAACAAGGGGACCCTATTTCACCACTTCTTTTTCTTATTATTGGTCAGATCTTGAGCTCTCTCTGGGAAAAGGCAGCTAGTCAAGGATTGATAGATGGGTTCCATATTGGAAGAAACAATCTTCATCTCACACATCTTCAATTTGCAGATGATACCCTACTTTTTTCCTCAGCGCAACCTGGTATGATGAGAAATTTGAAGATTTTGTTGATTTTGACAGAATCTATAACTGGGCTTAGTATTAACTTCCAAAAATATGAGCTAGTAGGCATCAACATGGACTATGTCAAGTTGGAATGTATGGCTGATCTATTTAACTGCACAGTGTCCCATTTTCCAATCAAGTACTTGGGGCTTCCCTTATCCTGTGGTCCTATAAGCCTAAGGGATTGAGATGTGGTCATTAAGAAGTTTGATCATAAATTAGAAGGATGGAAAGCTAGATTTCTCTCAGATGGTGGAAGATGGATCCTCTCATTATCAGTTCTCTCCTCGCTAGCCACTTATCATCTTTCCATTTTTAAAGTTCCTAGAATTGTGGAAAAAATGATAGGAGGAGATCCTTCTTTTGGGGAGGAGGTAAGAGGGAAGGCAAAGGTCTTCATCTAATTGTTTGGGATAAAGTCTGTAGATCCAAGAATCAAGGTGGAGCTGGTCTGGTCAAAACTACTCACTTCAACAAGACCCTGCTTGCTAAATGGTTGTGGAGGCTAGGGGAAGATGATGATCACCTCTGGATTAAAATAGTTAGGGCTAAGTACTACCACAATTGTTCCAATTGGGATTTGAATCCTTCAAGATCCTACAATCTCTCTCATATTTGGAGGAACATTGCCCATCTCCAGGTTTTTGTTTTTCCTGTAATCAACTTCCTTTTGGGAAATGGAGAAAAAAATCAGTTTTTGGAAGGATAAATGGCTCAATAATGTGCCCCTCCGTGTTCAGGCTCCCAACATTTATCAGCTTGTACATAACAAAAATGCTTCAATTGCTCAAGTTCTTTTTCAAGACAATGTTGTGCAATGTAATCTTAACCTCCGAAGGAATCCAACATAATTTGAAATGGAGGAGCTACTCAGAATTCTATACCTAATTTCAGATGTCCAACTCACCAGGGAACAAGAAGATAAAAGAATTTGGATTTGGAATCCCAAAGGATCCTTTTTACCTAATATCCTAAGTAATATCATTCAAGATGGCGGTATTAGAGTGGGGTGGAATTCCCTAGTGTGGTCCAAGTTTATCCCAATCAAAATTAGAATGTTCCTTTGGAAGGTAGCTTTGAATAGGCTTCCTACTTTCCGAAGACTAAATAGTATCTTAAATTTCAAGAATTCTCTTTGTGTTTTCTGTGGACTGTTTAAAGAAGACCATAATCATCTTTTCTGCCATTGTGGGATCATCAATTTCCAGTAGAAAGTCTTATGCAAGGCTTTGGAAATTCAGTGGGTGGAACCTATTGACTCTCTTCATCTCATGCAAGGGTGGCCTGTTCTCTGTCCTACTCAGGCTGACAGGATTTTGTGGTCTTCATCCTTCCTGCTATGCTGTGGTCAATTTGGCTCGAAAGAAATACCAGAAGATTCAACCAAGAGTTAATAAATCCCTCCTATATTCTTCAAAGAGCCCTTAACTGGGTCAAGGATTGGGGAAGAGCAGCTGATCTCAAGACTGCTTCAGATGAATACTTCATTTCCAAGGCTTGTAGATGGAAAAATTTTATGTCATGAGGCATTTCTGTTTGCCTCTATTTTATTTTCTGAATAAAATAGAAGCCTAGGGTTGTCTCATTTTGTTTGATGTGGATTTGGGTGATGGCCTTCAGCAATGTTGTTTGGCCTTTGGCCTCCACTGTATTTACTTTTTCTTCAATGAAATGTGACTATATGTCACCTTCCAAAAAAAAGTCTGTCAAGCCACTCTAGCAATTAAACTTTTCCATATCAGCAGACCATTTTTTATTGCCAGATTTCTCCCAAGGGAATCTCACCACATTAAAGTCACCAAGAATGTACCAGCTGTCCGTAAACATATCTGCCAGTCTGTGTAGTTCTTGCAAGAAATTATCCTTATCCTGATCTTTGTTAGGCTATAAACAGAGGTAAGAACCCACTTCCTGTTGTTAATTGTTGAGAAGCAAACTGACAGACTGAACAATCCTTTGTCACATAAGGAACCATGAAGTTTCCTACCATTCTACATGATAATCTGTCCCCCACTGTTTCCCACTGTAGGAAAGAAAACCCATTCATAGAAAGAAGATCCATTGATCCTAGAAATGCATTGAGCCTCCACATTTTCCATTTTGGTTTCTTGAAGACAAAAACAATCAACTTTGTAACTATAAATGCAATCTCTCACTGCCCTTTGTTTGGAATCCGCATTCAGTCCTCTAATGTTCCAGGAGCAAATGTTCATTTCAAAAACAGATTCTTCCCTCCCATCTTTTTATCTCTTAAACCATCAAATAATTCATTGTTTTGGACGTATGAAATTTCCCTCTTGCCAATTTTCTTTCCTCCTTTATTTCCTTTGACTTTGGATGAGTTGTGCAATGCATCTGCTATTCTTAGCTTCTTAATGAAGCTAATAACCACCTCCTCCCTTCCCAGAAAAGATACTCCGATCCTTTCCCCAAACTGGACAGTATCCTCAACCCAAGGCTTCTCAACAGATAAGGGTTCGAGTGGTGGAAAAAAAGGAACAATGGCTCTTGAGTTACCGCCCTCATCAGCAAGGATGTCCAGTGCTAAACTATCACGGTTCAGCCCATTAGGAAGAGAAGAGCCACTCGGCACAATACTGTCAGCCTCTGAGTAGTTGACGATGGTGTCACTCGGCAACGCCGTTGATGAGCATACTGAGTGGAAAGCGACCTCAGGCATTGACTCAAACAGTGCGGCTATCGGTGAAGATGGGAGTAGTTCCGTTACACCAGGAAAGGAGACCTCAGCAGACCTGTTCGAGTTTCCGGTAGGTGCTGCAGAACTAACATATTCCATAGTAAGAATGAGAGGGTCGTATTGGGTCGCTCGGTCGGGCGAAGACGAAGGACCCAGAGCTAATAAGTCTGACCCGATACCTGGGTCCAAATACCCGGATGACTTGCCCACTACAGGGCTTTCGGAAGGACCCAAATGGAAAGTAGCTGGAACCCGATACTGTATATCTTCCTTATCCGGTACGAGATCCCCTGAACTGTCGAGCTCCCTGGACGAATCAGACTCCCCGTCTGAATTTCGGGAAATGTGCTGCTCAGAATTAAGGTGGATCTTCCCCAACACCACTGAGGCATCGAAGGCCACGATCACCATTAAAGCTCTCAAGGTTCTTGAGAGAATCACCCTTTCCAATATTCCCATCATAAACAACAGCCGAAAGAGGAACGGGCCTCGAGGGTCTCACAGGAGCCGTCTGTTCGTCTACCTGACTAGCTTTGGTGTAAGGTGGCCGAGTCTGACTCGGCACCCATCTCAAGATAGCCTTACTCTTCACTGGAGATGGAGCCAGCACCGGAACCTCTGTTTTAGAAGCAACGGGAACATATCTGTCTTTAAAACTTGTAAGCAGAAGCAACTTTTACCCAAGTCTAGTCTTTAATCGGAGTAGGACAATGAGGCTTCACTTCTCAGCGGGGAAGGGAAGATGAAGAAGGCTGCCCAAGGGAAATGGAGATCCATAAGTGACGGCTACCCAGCCTAATTTTCAATGTGGCTGGAATGCGCTCCAGTGAATCAACCTCCACCAAAAGCCTAGCATACAGAAGCATCTCCGAACGAAGAGACCTTTCATCAATCTTTCGGAGGCTGCCGAAAGCTTCAACCAGAGACTAGAATGTGGGAACATTCCAAATGTGAAGCGGCAGACCTTTCACCAAACACCAAACAAGATGCCCATCTGCAGCTGCCTTCGCTCCCTTCTCAATCTTCCACTGTGAGAAGCTGAATGAGTACCCCCTAAAGGATACTTGCTCTACAGAGAGAGCAGCATTCTTCCAACCTTGCATCGTGGAGTGGACGATGTATTCCTTCCCTGTAATCTTGCGGATTCTCCAAGAGTATTCCCCTGGCCATGCATGGGACAGAGCATCCCGGATTAATTGCACAGGGGAAGACACTGGATCCTCCCTAGAACGCTCAAGAGAGCGGAAGGAGACCATCAGACCTTCTTGCAGGAGATCCTGGGCACTAAGAACCTCAATGGACCAGGGAATGTCAACTGTTGGCGCAGGTTCAGTGTCGGATATCAGCTTCTTCTTGGAGTGACAAGAGTTGCTCTTGTGACCCTGCTGCCCACAGGTGATGCACCTCACCTTGTTAAGGCAATCCCTTGTCCAGTGACTCCAGTGGCCTCGCCGGAGCATCTAATGCAAACATCCTTGTCCACCGGAAGGTGAGGACTTTGCATACGAGCCTTCACGGAAGCTCTCTCTCCTACCAACTATCTGCCAACCTTCCCATCACCCAGGGAGAGGGGGAGCAGGTCGCAGGTCATCTCCTCAGCCTTCCCCATTGTTACTTCTTTAGACTTTTTTAGACTGATAAGGCTTGTTGATTGTCGCTTAAGATGCTTTTAGCTGGCAGCATTTAATATGCAATAAGCCTGAGCTTTTTATGGAGTATTAGGTGAATATAACCTATATCATTAGCATTACCCCTGGGTGTTTATAGCCACTTGATCTAAAAAATATTATAAAGAATGACATGAAATTATTTGTTCCAAATTCCATTTTCTAATCATTAGGCTCCCTTAGAAAGAAATCAGACCATAACAGCACATTGTTTGCTACTGGTAAATTCTTCAGAGAAAGTGCCGTGGTTTTGTTTTTCTTTTCTCTCTTTTTTTTGGTGGGAGTGTGGGTTGACCGCCAATTGTAGTTGCATTCTTCACTGCCTAAGCTTTTATTAGTAAATATCACCTGAAATCATGTTCTCTTTCGGATCCAGTGTACACAATGTGCATGGTTGTTATGTGGCTTGTATCCTTCCTACTTTGGGATTTCCACAAAATTGGGCATGTCGAAGTGTAGCAGAATGGACTTCCCACATTTCCTTTGGATTTTTTATTGACACAACCCTCTTCTAGTAATAATGTGGTATGAAAATACTGAAGATTAGGAAACACCAGTGTTTCTAAAGTAAAACTTGGATTTCTCCTCAGGAGAATTGGTCTTTGTGTTATTGCTGCATGTTTGATGATAAGTTTCTGTTCTCCATTCTCAATATCCTTGTTGCACTTTCTTCTTGATTTGGAGATAAAATCTGACATTCACAGATTATTAGAATCATCTGGGAGATGGCAGGCAGCATGGTTCCAGGGGAAATGCTTATATTATTCACCTCTAAAATGTACAAAGAAATTTCTTTCATATGATCCCTCAAGCTGCATGTTTGTTATTGAAGAATGAAAGATTGAACTAGCTAAAATGTTCTTTTCATCTCCCGTGTGCATATCTAGTCCTGAAACTGGAGTTCTGGTTATTCTTTCTCCTCCAACTCTCCTAGATGCATAAAATCCTAGTATTTTTATGGTGAAAAGCCAATTACATGCTATAGCCACTTTTCCTGTCACTATTTGAGAATTTTGGAAACAATAGTCATGTTTTATTTAGATGCTTATGCAGCTTTATGCCTCCAATTTTAAAATTTTACCAGGCTTTATGGTCTAAAGTGGCCCAAGGATCTCGAGTACATGATGTTGTTGCAGTTCACCGCTTGTCACTCTTAAACAACTCATATTATAAGGACCTTCTTTGTGAATATGGGGGCATGTTAGCTATTGCCAATAGGTCAGATGCCATTCATAAGACACCATGGATTGGTTTTCAGTCATGGCGTGCTGCAGGAAGAAAGGTATCTTATTCCAAGAGATTGATACTTTGTTATTCCTCTTTCTGAAAAAAGTTACTGCTCTTTATAATATATTTCGTTGCTTAACTGTTTTTAAAAGATCATGAAATTGTATGTCTCATGTCATTTTGTTTCTCATCAAAATGTGTTACTTTTTTTCATTTTTTTTTCATTCTGGATGTTGCAAACGGTTAAAGATGAAATATGTGGGGACTTAATTGAAGAAGAGTTTGGACCCTTAAGCCATCATTCTCATAAGACTGATATTAGTCACATTTTTTGAAAGAAGGAAAACCATTAATTCATTGCCAAACAGTAATATTATAACAATATCAGAAGTCCATCTTATTTAAGGTATCTTCATTTAAACAAATCTGACAAGACTATTGTTAACTTCGTTGGACACTTTATTGCCTTTTTGCCAAGCTGACTAATTGTTGTCCTCTAACTCGAAATTGTCCTTTTGCCAAGCTGACCCTTTGTTGAAAATTACATAGAAGTACGTGAAAGTTGCAAGAAATTTAAAGTTTTCATGGTCTCTTAGCCTATAAAAAAGGCATCTAAATTATGAAATAGCACCTAATATTGCAGAGTGACCATACTGACCATTGATTCCCTTTTTTTGTTTTATTTTCTGACATCCATCAAATATTGCACAGGCCATAACCGCCCGTCGACAGTCGAATTCCCACAGTCATGTTGCCCTAAATCCCTGATGGTCACTTCATGCTGCTCCATCAAACCCTAGGTCTGGTGACTCTGGCCAGGCGGCAGCAGCACTGGCATGCTGCCATCACCGTGTTCATTGTCTCATCCATTACCGATGATCTTGCAGTTGAGATCCCCATTGTCACTTGCTTGGATGGGGATTCTAAAGATCAACAAGTCCAAACTCTTAACAGCCACTAGCATATTCATCAGCAAACATCAACAGCAGTGCTCCATCACCATCTTTATCATCTCCTTGCCACCGGAGATTCTAGCCAAGATCCCCAGTTGTCGACGGCCTGTATGTGGATTCTGAAATCCAATACTTCCAGCCCACAAACAGCCGTGGGCATTGTAATCCTCACCGTCTTGGTTACCTCATCTGCCTCTTTATCCCTTCTTCTCCCCCATCTCCAAGTCCAACCTACAAACCAGAAATGCTTTTGTTACCATTTGCATTTGTGTGAGACTTGTGTTAATAATTTACATCATTTTTTTGCATTTAATGAAAAGTATTCTCTTTAAATGTATTGCTTCATGATTTAATTGTTGATGATTAAATTAATGCAATTTATCGATATATATCTTTATGTCATAATTTATTACCCATATCCATATCTTAGTTCCAATTTTTTGAAAGGTGAATGTATAATACACCATACTTATGGCATATCAAACCTTTGAAATAAGGGATTTTTTGACCCAATGTTTGATTGTGTTTTAAAAATTAATCCAAACTATACCCTAACATATTTTTTGCATATTATTCCCAAACTGTATTTAACTATGGGTAACATCCCTTTTTTGGTACATATACACCTGTTTCCTATTTAATAAGCATGTGTTACCATCCACTTTCTGAAAACAGAGGGCATAAATTTGGATCAGAAAGGCATTAGACTTCTCCTTTCTCTTCTACCATAATTTTTAACTGGGTGAAAGGACCTCATTTAATGCTAGGGGTGCAAGCTGACCCAAGCTTTCAGTTGTTTGAGCTCGACTTGATCACATGAGCTCGAGCTCAAACCCCACTTCGAGTTCATTTTATGGGTTCAAGTTTGACTCGAAATAAAATTTGTGTAATGCTAAAAGGTTTGTTGAGTATGGGCCAGGGATGCTGGGATGGGCAATTGGGTTGGGCTAGAATATGTGTTGGGTCTGGCACTTGGACTGTGCTTTCTCTGGTATTTTGTTAGAATTTATTAAAGATAAATATTAAAGATATATTTTATTTCAAGAGCCTTCGAGCTATAAGCTTGATAGTGCTCAAGATCGGCTCGCTTGATCAAATGAGCTTACACTCAAGCTCGAGCTCGGCTCGTCTAATCAAAGGAGTTGAGTTCAAATCGAGCTAAACACAAGTCAAGCTCAAGTAGCTCGCGAGCAGCAATGCATTATGACTCCTGTGATGATCCCAACCTCGGTCATACGGTGATGGCTTAGGTGGCCTGTAAAAGTCAATATGCATGTAGGAAGGTAAACTACCGTGTGATGGAACAGTGCATAGAAACTAAGTACACAACACACGCAAAACTCTACTTCGACTCCTAAATAAGCTTTGAATACACTAGTTACTGACTGGCTATTTGATAAATGGTCTTAAAACACTTGATTTTTTTTATATACTTAAAATAAGAAGACAAAGGATTAGTTAGAACATAGTCAATTTAACAGTCATTTGGGTTCCTTTTTTATCACATCTACTCCACTCTTGATTGGATCATTTAAATTTCACGCAGCTGGCTGTTGTGGAACTAGTACTACAAAGGGTCATCAAATTGTGGTCTATTTATTAATTTATTACGGAAGTGACCGAGTCTAAACCAACCCAAATACAACAGGGTTGCCAACACACTAGTCACAATTATCACCTCTCAGTGGAGAAGTTGTAGGCAACTCTACCAGGTCCTCGCCTATCGGTTGTAACAAACACTAGATGTCACAAAAGGGCAGACAAGTAAAGTAGGATTTGAACTCGACGACTAATGAAATCGTGAGGTCCAGGACACGATTACGTGTGTATATACGTGAGATTCTACTCACTATCGTAAGTCAAGAATGTTCAAGACTAGGCTTATGTCTCTATAGTCATAAGGGCTGTCTGAGGTCCTGGCAAACCTCCACAGACCGCATATGGGCTATTATCCCTAACTTCCACCCTATAGGAAGTCCCAGGTCACAAAGGAAAAATAACTAGTATGAGGGTGTCACTCTACTTAAAATTTAAGAGGTGTAAAGTACTCTTAATGGTCATGACTTACCTTGATACTCCCTCAAGAGTCAAGACATGTCATAACAACTACTAGTTGATTTTATGTACGATGGTCATCAAATTACGTGCATGGACACACACACACACAAAAAGTCCCTCTGACTTTCTATCCAACTCAACAGTCATATGTGGTTGGTAGGCTGACCCTCGTCACTTCCGGTCACCTTAACACCACCTACTTTTGAAGCATAATTTCCATTGGTTTTTTATTATCTATATGTCAAGCACATTTTATTTAAGGTTTATTATCTATATGTCAAGCACATTTTATTTAAGGCTGTAAGGCTGAATTGACATGACTCAATATGAATAATTATCTAATCTTTTATAGCTAGGATATCAAAAATTCATCCAACACCATTGAAGGAGGAAAATCTCACCCGACCCAGATGACCTGTAGGCCGGCCCAATTACTCAGGAAAGGCCCAGTCCCTGTCCACAGAAGCCTCACCGAAACATAGATAACTACGAGAGCCGGGAGTCCGAGTCCATCCCCCGACAAGATGCTCTAACTGACCCCTTACCTCGAGTAGGACTCAACCTGCATCGAAAAATCTATGCCTTCCCTAGAGCGAGTCCGTCCCCCAATAAGATGCTTTGACCGACCCCTACCTCAGGTAGGACTCAACCTGCATCGGAGAACCTCTGCCTTTCCTAGAGAGACCCCGGCTGAGTTGGGAACTTATCCTATTAAGGATACTACCCCATAAGTACCCCCTACTCCCGTTCGGATCAACACAAATCCAAGAATCTGTCTAAGATCCAGCTTCTTAAATCGATCCCCTCCGACTCGGGATCGACTCTAGGGGGGATCTTTTCGGATCCCGCTTCCCTTGTTGGGACTCTCATGCTCCACTGTATAAAGACCCATGGTCCAACCAATACAAATATGCTTCTTGGAGCTCAAGTTACCTTGGCTTTCTCGCATAATCTCCAGCCTTCTAACTTAGGCATCGGAGGGGGATCTCCCAGACCACTGTCGGGGGCCCTTTAACAGTGTTCTCTTTTGCAGGGGATCGCCGGACAACGCCCCTCCGGTCGGAGACGGAGGGCCCTGATCGTGGTGGACGAGATTTCGGCTTATCGACCATATTATGCATGCTGATCTATAATCCACACACTTCACACAAGGCCGTTTATGGTTATCATGAACTGCCTTTAGGTGAACATCCCCTTGACTAACTTGCATCAGAGGTCTACATGCAATAAGAATGATTTGATCTTTTCACTGAACATAAGCCACCCTATGCATGGCAGATTCATGAATGCACTTTACTCTTACTCCTAATTAGGCAGCCATGTATGAGATTTATGCCATGTCAAAGAAGCTGGACTAAGTCATCACTCCAAGCTTTAAATTGTGACATGCTACATGCATGTAGACAAATAATATGCTCCTAAATAACACGCAAAATATTGGACTGCTGACTTCAATTATGTTGAGAGAGTATACCACCAATCATCATCCTCATGACTTCACCGCGTGCATCATGTAATGAACAGCAGTCTTTTTTCAATTGAAATATCAAGTATGCAGTACCCTTCTAATCCTAGTTGATTAGACATCAAACAATTCTAACATGTTCCAAAAAATCCGGGGAGGCTTCTTCCCCAAATAAAGGGACACTCAGATCATCCAAAAGAGGAACAGGGGGAGGGTAAATAGTGAGAGTAGGGGTCAGGTCTCCTATAGACCCCTTCAGAAAATCTGCAGGTGAAGGCCTTCTTTTATCCTTGCTCCCTTTGCGAAGCTAGCTTGCAGGGAATTTATTTCTTAATTTTTGAGAGTTTTTGGCTATTTTCTTAATTTCTCTCTCTCTCTCTCTCTCTAGGATTTTTCTTTCTCTAAACCCTTTCCCCCAAGCTTTCTCTCTCTTACTCTCCCTTTGTTCCCCCTTATCTCTCTTCCTTCTCCTCTCCCTCTTGGAGATGGGAAGGAGACAACCCACCTTGTTTTATAAGGAGGTGGGGCAGACCCTTCAACTTCAAGAGGCCTGAACCACCACTCCCTTAATGGGCCTGCTAAGGCCCACTAATAGTGACCCAATTAGGGTACCCTTAATCTAGTGACCTATTAAGGGCCCACCTGGAGTCCGATTAGAAAAGTCCCAGTAAGCCTTCACAGCCCGTTAAAAACAGTCCATTAGGCCATTAAGGACCACTAGAAGTCCAATAAGCATCCATTTAATTTGTCAATAAGGATGTGTAAAATTTAAGATTAATCCCCATATTCTCTTTCATTCATAATCAAATCTCTAGCTATCCCCTCGTGGACTTTTAAGAGTTTTAAACATGGGGGACATGGGGATTTAAGGGGTTTGGGGGTAACTGTTCTAACGGATTTTGATGTGGGGTCTTAAGGGTATTAAGTTAAAGTTTAGGGGTATTACAGCTTCTGACCTATTTTAATTCTTCTACCTAAACAACTATATTTGAATCATTTTCTGTTTTCACAAGATGCCTAGCGAACTTCGCTCACATCCATCATCCATCTTCGTGGGTATGGACATTAATGAATTGCTTTAGTTGGAATTATTCTGCTCGGCACATCTTCTAGTTATTTAGCTGGAGCATGATACCCTTTCACCTTCAGAAATGTGCACTTCCCCCTCCATAATAAGGAAATTGTAAATGATTGCCCTCATCACTTTAATTTGAGTGTTTTGGAAGAAATGAACTTAACATCTTATTTTCAGTAGGTTTCTTTGTCTGATGAGGCTGAGAAGGCACTGGAGGAAGCTTTACGTACGGGAACAAGAGGAGATGTATTCTACTATTGGGTAACAGCAGATTTGGAGAGTAGGGATATGACGAAGGATAATATTCATGATTTTTGGACAATATGTGATATTTTGAATAATGGGCATTGCAGGTTTGTCCCTTGTGATTCCTTTCTTTCTGCATTTCAGCTTGAATCTAATCTATGCTACTATTGACTATTCTACATGTAGGACAGAATTTTAACCGTCCTGCAATTTGCTGGTGCGGGATACATGATGTTATGAACATTTGCAGCATCTATTTCTAATTATGACTTTTGAAAAAACAATTCTACTCAAAAGTATGAAAAAGGTCAACAGTACGAATGGATATGGATGTTCCTCACCCGTGCTGTGTGATAGTATCTTGATTTCACAAAAAATATTCTTCAACCTGATGGTGTTAGCATATTTGTGTTCTGAAAGTATCGTCTTATTAGTAAATCTCAACATTGCAACATTTTTTTTAATGATATCCATAAAGCTTTTTGCCATCTTGCTATTTCATTTTACTGATGCATTGACCCCATCAAAAAATGTGTTTGATATATCTGACAAGTGTTGCATTGCAAGGATGAATTATCAGTTGGTCCATCCATACATTTTCTCCAAACCATCCTCATTGTAGTTATTGTCTTAGACTTTATGATCCATGGACAAACACACTTAGGAAACACTGGATGATTTCATGTTTTGAACCCAAAAGATCCATCCAGATTTTCTTTTTATTTTTCCCTTCGCAACTTTGAATACATTTGCCAATTTATAAATGTTATTGCATTTGTTGGTAGTTTGACAGCTTTCAAAAGGTTTTCCTCTATGTTGATGCACAATTTTTGCCATTTGATTCACCAACAGGCAGATATCTCCTTCCTGATTTGAACTTTTTTATTTCAATGCAACACGTGCTTTAATGAAAATACTGCACAATGATAGATTTGGGGGGTGGAAGACAACATGGATGATTTTGTTTTCCAAAGTATATTATATTGCCAAGAAATTAGAGGTGATTTACAGAATGGGTAATCATTTAATGAGCATACTACATTTACTTTGATTAGACAGACTTCTGTTTCTAGGGGTGTCAACAGGCCCAGCCAGCTCGCATGCCTGATTTGTCCAGCCTGCTTCAAGCCAGGATTGAGCAAGACAAAAGGCCTGAAACTAAAAATCTGTCAGCCAGTCCAAGGCTCAAACAGGCCTAATCTGCAGTCCCAGATAAATTAAACCCCTGATACCCTGTTTCCTAAATGTTCTACTCATCAGCTCCAACTCCTCTCTGTGTGGGACAGTGTACCATCCTTCCCTGCCTCTTCAACCACCTCATCCCTCCTACCGCCATGCCTCATTCCCCTCCATATGCCACTCATTACGAACATTGGAAGGGTCTGTCCTTGGATGCAGTCACCAGCACCCTGAGCCGAAGGAGGCCTTATCAGAGTGGAGAGTGGTCACCATGGCTCAGATTCCCCCCCCCCCAAGCCAGGTTGACAATCCATTGATCCTCAGCATCTCATCTTCTTCTTGTTCTTCTCTTGCTGTTCAAACTTCAATCCCAACAACTGTCGGTGGTGGTGGGGTGTACGTGTTTGTGGGTTTTTTTCCTTTTTTTTTGTGTATGTGTGTGTTTTGGGGGGGGGTGTTTGTATGGGGGTTGTGCCAGGACATAGGAAGACAGGGAGGGTCGCGGGGCATGTGAGAGATGCAAGATGCAGAGAGGTTTCTCATATTGTTTGCCAGGGCCTGGGTTTTGATAGTCCTGGCCTGGGCCTATCCCATTGATACTCCCACCTGTTTCCAAAGTGTTCCTTTTAGGGGGATGCAGCATTCTCTAGGATTTCTATGGAATCCATGATAGCGAGACATGTGGAGAGGGGTGCCATGGTGAGTATCAGAATGTCAGATTAGGACATGTCTTCCAAAAGATTTCTAAACGACGAGCAAACATTCAAACGTGAGAATATGCTAAAAAGTTATTAGAAAAAGAACTGAGAAATTCTCCATATTTTTTTCTTGTCTCCTGTTGCTTCAGTTTAAATATCATATCATGACTTGATTACAGTCCTAGACCTCCTATGAACAATGCAGTATGCATAATGACACAGCATGCCTTAGAAGCCTTGTCAAACAAAGTTGAATAAAGATGCTGAAAGGTGGCTATTCTTCTCTCTTTGATAAGCACCAGTAAATCATGTTGTCGATCAATATTGGGGCACTTTACCTTCATATAGTTGCTGTCTCCATATTGTTCCCATACCAATTAATAACTCCTTGGGATGCCTCTGCACTTTGTTGTTTCTGTGCTATTTCATAAGTCTGCTCCAAGATCGGCTTTGTTTGTTTTCAAAGATGCAATTTTGATGAACATATTTCCACTCGGTTGCAGAGATATGTTTGAAGATGCATTTAGACTAATGTATGGCTTGCCAAATGATATTTCTGCATTGCCTCCGATGCCTGCAAATGGTTACTGGTCTGCACTGCACAGTTGGGTGATGCCAACGCCGTCTTTTTTAGAGTTCATCATGTTTTCAAGGTATATCTTCCTACCCTATAACTTCTCATGTTACAAAGTTCTTTGTGTTTTACTCGTCTCTTTTGTGTCACAGAATGTTCTTGGATTCATTGGATACCTTAAATGACAATTCTAGCATCCCGAATTCATGCCTTCTTGGATCATCAAAGCTGGAGGTTGGTACTTCATCTCATTAAGATCAAACTGCGGGGATATTCAAGTTTTTCTGTCTTCTTATTTTCTCTGTTAATGACTACAGAAACGGCACTGTTATTTATCTGTCTTCTTATTTTCTCTGTTAATAACTACAGAAAAGGCACTGTTATTGTCGGGTACTAGAGCTCCTGGTTAATGTTTGGGCTTACCACAGTGCAAGGAAGATGGTTTACCTGGACCCTGTATCTGGGGTTCTTAAAGAACAGCACCCTCTTGCACAACGAAAGGGACTAATGTGGGGAAAATTTTTCAATTTCACATTATTGAAGAGTATGGATGAAGATTTGGCAGAGGCGACCGCAGATCAACTCTATCCAAGAAAGAATTTTCTGTGGCCTTTAACTGGAGAGGTGTATTGTCAATTGATCCTGGAAAGGGAGAGAGAAAACAGGTATAGGCTGAAGATGGATAAGCGTAGAAAGGATAAAGAGAAGCAGATTGAGAGGAAGAGAGCTGGCCGGACTCAGAAACCTTTAGGATAGGATAATGTCAATAACATTGGACAGCCATACCCAGGCTTATTTTCTGGGGGTTCATCGAGAAGCCAAGGCAGATAGTTTGTAGTTGGAGGAACTATTTCTGAAGTTCGATCAGTGCCTGGGTAAGTCGTGGTGTAAATATATTTTTTGGGGTGGAATTGGTATTGTGGAGTGGAAGAAGCACATAAGAGGCCTGACGAACAAGAGAGAGTTCCCTCGTGGACCAACGGACTAGAGAGCAGCATCGTGCCATAGAAGTCTCTAATATCTAATTCATATTCTTTCCACTTTCAGGTGAAACAGCCTTGTGGAACTTTCACTTGTATTTGCTTCTAGAAGTTGTAAGCTGTACATTTTAAGATTCAAAAGGCAACTGTGAATAAAGACGAGTCTTTCTACGGATGCCAATGCCCACCATGTTGCAGCATGGGTATCACGTCTCTGGTGTACTTTCTTTTCTTTTCTTTTCTTTTTTTCTTTTTCTTTTTTTGGAGGGGGCAGTGGCACAGTGGCCGGGGGACAACCGGGAGGGGGAGATCGCGGGTTCGAGTCTAGGCATTCCGCGGGTTCGAACAAAGCGATTCACTAGATGTGAAAGTTAGAGTCTATAACTCGACGCAATGTCAGTTCATAAAAAAATCTAGAGAGCTGGCGCTTGGGACGCTTGGGATGTTTATAACTTTGGGAGACATAAGTCATTTGTGGCCTTAACTTTTAACATGAAAAGAGGTGATTATAACTGACTTTAGGCTGCTACACTGGTAGACTTTTGCCAATTTTATTTTTACTCAGTCTAAGAATCTTCAATTGAGACTTTTACATGGAAGTCAAAAAAACCCATAAAAATAATTTCCAAGATCTAATACCATGTTCACATATAGTAACTAGGTGGAAGATGGAAGATATATTGTTCGCAGAGCCAAATATCAGGCATCCATTCTTTTTGAGTTTGACATTGTGCACGATGTAATTTATACGAAGAATGCCCACTCGTAGTAATCACAGACGAAATTTCGGCATATTCGGGGAATGTTGTTCTAACGGCTCCTCAAACGGCCTAGTCGGTTGAATAATCCGTACCAATCCAGTCCACGACACTAGTGCTTATTACTCATTTACGTATGAAAGCTTTGATACAATATTAATTCACTCTTTATTTTTTAGTTTAAATTATTAACATTGTAATTGATATAAAAGAAATATGAAACTGCTGATGAAGGAGAAGACTGGTGGAGGGAGAGGAGAGTCTTCAGAAAAAATTTCATAATGAGTAATACTTTGCTACAATGTCCTTCACGTCCACTCTTCCCGTGCTTCAGTGGGACATTACAGTAGGTTAAAAAAATGGCATTTTTTAGGTTGGATTTTACATGTCCTACAGTCTTTAGGACATGATCTCTGATTTGATGAACCAAAAAATTCAAAAAACAGTTATTAAGCTCAGCCGATTAATGAAATTTTTTATTGTTCATTGGGGACTTAATTTTGATTTTTCAAAATTTAGGGCATGTGAAATCTGACCTAAAAAAATGAACCTATTGCAATGCCCGGGCAGCAAGTGTTATTCTCTTTATAATGTTACGCTCATCATATAAAAACATCAGACTTGACGAGATGCAAGTGAACACCTATGTTAACAGAGTACTGCAGCTACTAACCACAATACCGTTCTGAGCTCCAGTAGGTGCTTTTTGTGGGTTTCTGAAGATCGTATCATACCCAAACCAACAACGTGCCATACGCAATCTAGATATACGAGTAACGACCATCAGATATAGCTGCACCACCTGACAATACAGTCACACCATCTAAACAAATATTTTTTTAAAAAAAATTATTCCGACTTCACATGGTCCACATGTTCGCATAACTTGATCTCCAATTAGATAACCCACAAAATTCTAGAAAATGAAAATTCAGCTCCATTATCAATAAAAAATATCCTTACAGGGTAAACCCAATAATAGTTTTCTCTTTTTTCAATTTTTTTAGTCATCCAGATTGGACTATACATACATGCTGATCATATGAAGCCGATCTAAAAAAATTCCAAAAAAATGGGGATTGCTATATACATATATGGAGAGGCTATGACACGACCCGATGTGCATGTTACAAAGATTCACATCCCCCCCCCCTCCCGGGGAAAACACCACTACATATTTGCACGTGCACACAGAGAGAGCGCAATGGTATAATGCAACTGAATATGATGGTTGTTATATATAGATGAGTCCAGAAATTGGCTCAACCAGTAAAAAAAAAAGCGGAGTGCAACCGTAAGGACATTCTTTGGCGGTCTGATCACAAGATCGGCACGGCGTATGTTCGGCCTGGTCTATATCCAAACGGTTAGTCCAAAGAAAAAAGGGGTTACATCTGTAGGAAAATTCTTCCTCAATCGAATATATATATAACAACCATCATTTTCTGCCACTATTTTGAAAGTTCTTGCAGAAAAAATATGCAGGAGACGTCCAGCTCAGCTTTAAAAAAAATGGATATTGGTGGTGATTATAACTGCAACAAAGAATAATCACGTTAAAAAAATAAAAATAAAACTTGCAAAACCTTCACGAAAACACCCAACCGTGCTAAACAAGGATACACAGCAAAATGTTCCAAGTTTTGTCAATTAAATGGAATCCACTTATAATCTCATGGTCTGCCTTGGGAGAACAATAACAGACGCACGGCAAGCACCAGGCGTTTTACTACAGAAACGTAATACGTATTAACTGCCCAGAAAAGCAGAAGTTTTCCAGAAGCATCAAATGGCAGAAGTCTTCGCAGCAAGATGTATCAGGGCTCTTCTATGATATATAGTTCTCAGTTTTTTGTGCCTCTGAACGAAGGCTGAAAGGTCAATCTGATTCTCAAGCAGCTGCCTGTGCAGCGTATCTGATTCCTCCTCCACCTTGTTCATTGCATCTGCAGATCAATGCAGCATCCACTGTGTTAGTCATCTTTCACACAACCTTCACATTATGTTTCAATCATCATCAAAGTGCTTATAAATGTGACGAACACTTCGAGAAATTTTGCAATTGACTTGGTTCAATGTTATGATTTAATAATCTGCTTAATGTTTTATTTATCATTTTTTATATTTTAGAAACATTTCTATTGACTATGTACTACTCTATACAAGTACATACGAATGTGTACATCTATATGGTATCATGTCCTCATGTCTTCCTTTTAAAACTTTTTGAGTTCAACATGCATGCATGTGCCGACACTAGATACGTGTATCTGTCTTGCAAATATCTTATGTATAAATCATAATAAAAACTTATAATTAAAAAAAAATAGAGTCCCCGTCAGAAGTATAACATTATTCTCTACTCCTCATCAGGCTTTCACTGACTGCCACCCCTTCTTTATCAGGAGACTTATTTTTCACCCTCTCCCACCTGCTGTAATGGACTGTCGACATGTTAAGATGTAACACCTTAATGCATAAATGCTTTAACAGTTCAACACATCAACACCAAGTGCTAACGTAGATTAACATACACCTTAAATTTTAACCTTTAACATGTAAGGTGTCAATACATTAATATGTTAACACTCTAAGGTGTTGTGTTACCATAGTAACGTATTACACTAGTTGAGTAAATTAATGGAGGGTAAAAATTGGCATTTGTGTACAACGTTAACAGTAGTTGACATGAGGGGATGGAAAATAAGTTTCTTCATAAAGAAGGGGGCAGATAGTCAGCGAAAACCTGACAGCGGGCAAGAGGTAATGTCAAAATTCTGACGGAGATCTGATTATGTTTTTCCCACACTATAAACACTATGATTAGAATCATTAGACTAACCCTCTAACTTTTGCAGCAGTGTAGAAGGAGAATAAAACTTCAATGTTTCTTCCTTTTGCTTCTCCAGTTCACCAAGTTTCTCCTGTGCTGCAGCAAGCTCCATCGTCCTAATAATTTGGCACTGCATAATAAACATGAAAAATGTGAATTAAGATCATGTGACAAATTCAATTGGACAACATAAACTCACCTGATTCCTAAGCTCCAAAATTCGGGGCTCTTTATCCAGGTTTTCTCCTGTAGTCAATATCTTAGTATCAGGCTATCACCATAATGTTTCAGCTGAGCCCCAAATGAACATTCAAAAACAACTTACTTGCAAGTTGCAGGGTCTCCTTCTGCAGTTCATCACGTAGCTGATGATACGTCAAGTGAAATATAATTACACGAGCAAGTAAGAACAAGATTCTAACCCGAATAAAGGTCTGCTAAATAGAAAAATCTAAAAGCATGATTCTATGTGGAACATACATTATTCTGAACTTTCACTTGCTCAAGCGAAAGGAAAAATGAGTTGTACGCATCCTTATCAGTTAAAAGCTTCCTTAGTTCGTCAACACTGCACTTAACGAGAAGACAGCACTCAAAGGCAAAAAATAAGAACTAGTGCAAAATGGAGAATGCAATAAATCCATCACATGAATTATTCTACATGTTATCCCAATCTTCCTCAGAATTACAGTTGACTTAAAATTCTAATTTTCAATCGTACATGGTTCAGTGAGTCAACAGTAGTGGATATTGCAGACAACAGAAATTTCAGCGTATCATCTATTGAGTGACTAATCTGTTTCTCATCACTAGAAATTTTTGATAAGAAACTACCTAGAAAGAGGTACTTCTCTGTTGCATATATGTTTCACCTTTCTAAGTACACAATAATAAACCACTTTCATGGCTTACGAAGATCCACAACTACTATGTAACAAACCCATGTACCCAGTCAGAAAAAATTTTCACAAGGATTTGTCAAGAAAGGGTGAAATGTTTAATATGGATGGCTTCAATATCACTGTAGCGGAACCTTATTTCCAAAGGAGGAGGATCTACTTAAATATATGCATGCGTGTGTGTATAGAGAGAGAGAGAGAGAGAGGGGAGTGCTATTATGTGGTTTGCTACACTGCATGCGGTTAATACTGCATACATGGTTTCCACCCTCTCCTCAAGTTTTAAAAAAAAAAATAAAAAACATGATAACTTTTTAAATATAACTCTGCCATAGCCGGTTGAAAAAGGAGGAGGGTGTGGGTTAGGTTAACAGCCAGCACTTAAAAAAAATGTCATAACCTAATCATGAATCATGAACCAATATTTGCGCTAGTGCTAGAGCGTTCCCTAGAAGAGATGTGTTACATCATCCCCCGCATGTAATGAGAAGTGAGTAAGAGGCTACCAAGACGTTTCCCATAAGCGACGCAACAATGGCGCCCGATTGCGGTGACAAACAAGCAAGAGTTCTCGTGCATTAGACGAATACGAGTAAAGAAGTTAATCCATAAGAATAAGAATAAAAATAAAATTCGTTTAGCTACATATAACATAGGAACCCTAACCGGTAAAGCTTAGAATTAGTTAAACTAATGGATATAGGAGGGTCAACATAATTTGTTTATAGGAAATTAAACGGAAGGGTTCTAAAGCTAAAGAAATTGAAGATTTCAAACTTTGGTATGCAAGTAAGAGTAATAATAGAAATGGTGCACCTATTATTATAGATAAAGAGTTTAAAGATAAAGTTGTATAAGTTAGAAGGGAGGAGGATAGACTCATGTTACTTAAACTTATAGTAGGTGAAGAAGTTTTAAATATAATCAGTGCTTATGTACCTCAAGTAAGATTAGAAGAGAGTATTAAGAAAGAATTCTAAGAGAATTTTGATAAGATAATTTATGATATCCCTAATGATGAAAAGACTTTTGTCGGAAGAGATTTAAATGGTCATGTAGGAAAGGATAATAGTAGTTATAAGAGGGTCTATATAGGCTTTGGCTTCGGTGATAGAAATGACATAAGTGGAACAATTCTTGACTTTGCCATTGCATATGATAATTGCAAATACTTACTTTAAAAAGAGAGACAAACATTTAATAACTTATAAAAGTGGAACGCATAAAAGTTGAATAGATTATTTTCTTATTAAAAAAGTTGACGGATCATTATGTAAAGATTGTAAAGTCATTCCTGGAAAGAGCCAAACCCCTCAACATAGGATTTTAGTAATGGAAAGTTGAAGAAAAAGGGTGTAGTGAACAGTTGTCCAAAAATTAAATGGTGAAATTTAAAGGGAGAGAATTTAGATGCCTTTAAAAACTGTCTATTAAAGGAGAATGCATAGGATTCTAAAGGAGAAATTAACATAATATGGAATAGAATGGCTACTTGTATAAATAGAGTAGCAAAAAAATTATTAGGTGAATCTGAAAGTAAAAGAGTTCTTAGAAAAGAGACATGGTGGTGGGATAATAAAATTCAAAAATCTATTAACCATAAAAGAGAATGCTTTAAAACGTGGCAAATGAGTTAAAATGATCAAACCTTCAAATATTACAAAATTACAAAAATAGACACTAAGAAAACAGTTAGTGAAGTTAAGTTAAAGACTTTTGAGGAATTGTAGCATAAGTTGAGAACCCCGGTGAAAAAGATATATAAACTTACTAAACTAAGAGACAAAAAGAATAAGGATCTTAATCATATTAGATGTATTAAGAGCATGAACGGTAAGGTTCTAGTGAAGGATTGCGAGATTAAACAGAGATGGAGTACTTATTTTAAAAACTTATCAAATGGAAATCAATTCAAAGGTTATCCTTGCGAAGAAATCAATGAGTTTCGTAGACAAATTAATTATCATTATATTCGACAAATTAGAACTTCAGAAGTCGAAGATGCTCTAAAAAAGATGAGTGGATAAGGTCCTTGAACCAGATGGGCTACCTATTTTTTGGAAGGTGGCCTTAAGTCACAATTCATTAAGGTGAAAGGAACATTACACAAAGTGAGGACCAAAAGTCCCCTAATTAGTGCCAAGCCCCTACACAAAACACAAACTAGGCACCATCACTTGGAAAAGAGCAAAAGCATGACCAAAAAAAATATACTGCTTTATCAAGTCAATAAAGTAGCAGAAACACACTAGTTCAAATTACAAAAAGCTTCCACTCTATCGCCTTCAATAACAGCTCATGATTGCTCCATAGTAAGCCCTACAGCCTTTCCCCAGTCTTCGACAAGCAAATTGCTCTGCTCAAGATGCCAAAAGTGCTGTTAAATTCATCCCTGAACTTCCTCCTATTCCTAGTTAGCCACACTGCCCACATCATATCCGGGCAAAAGAGAGACCACATATGTCTGTAAGCAGAATAAGGGCACACCCTGTTCCACCACCTAAGCAATTCCAGAACAAAAGAGTGTTCCACCCAAGTAATACCCATCACCTTACAGAGGATATCCTACAGCACATTTTATAATACACAATCCAAGAAGAGATGATTTTGATCTTCTTCAAACATGGCACAGAATGAATAGTTAACTTGATGAATATGGAAAGTCTTCTTAACTCTATGTCCGGTGGCAGTCTATTCCATGCTATCTTCCAGAGAAATAATCTAATTTTATTAGGTAAATATCTGGACCAAACAAGTTCCTTCCACCAAACCCTGCATCCTCCATCATCCTGAATTTTCACAAAAGAGCTGACAGAAAATACCCCATTTTTATTCCATCTCCAGTCTTATGTCCTCCCAAGTATGAGAAATCTGAATCTGGTAAGTACTTTTGAGAAGGAAGATCAGCTCATCGAACTCCACATCTGTGGGATCTCTTCTTAAGAACTCACTCCAATTACCACTTCTGACTGTAGAGAGACCCTGTGTTACTGAGGCATCATAATTCTTCACAATGTTGAAAAGATCACTGAGCTGTATTTCCATAGGCAATTCAGAGCACCACTTATCTTTCCATAACCGAATATCCATTCCATTCCCAATCTTAAATTCGAAAGAAATTGAAACTAAATCAGATGACTTGACAATTTGCATCCAGATTGGTTATAGACTGTAGGTCCTTGATGGAAAAAGTTCCCATTTGTTAGTCTGGGAAAGATATTTATTCTTCACAATAGCAGCCCATAAAGAGTGTGGATTTTCCCCAAGTCTCCAAAGCCATTCTGCCAAGACAACCTTGTTGAAAGAATCAATTCTAATAAGACCTACAACCTTTGCTCTTTTGCCTTACACACAATCTTAGGAACTTTGAAGATAGACACATAATAATTGGCCAGAGAAGATAGTACCGTTTTTGAGAGAATCCACCGCCCACCTGCTGAGAGAAGCTTCCCTTTCCAACCTTCCAAGGCACTACCGAACTTCTTTATAACTGCATCCCAGTCCCTCACCCTAATAGCGCCATCAGTCAATGGTAATCCCAAGTACTTAATGGGAAATTGTGAGCTTGAACACTCTATATCGCCTGCAATTTCCATCAAATATTCAGGAGACATATTGATACCAACCATTTCATACTTTTGATAGTTGATTTTGAGCCCAGTGATCATTTCAACTATACTGAGCAAATTTATAATGTTATGAATGAAATCCTTCCTGCCCGATGTAAATATGAGAGTATCATTGGCAAATTGCAAATGAGATAAGGAGTTCTGCTCCTTCCAATCCTAAAACCATCCACAAACCCTGCTAGAACAGCTCTGTCCCATAAGGTGCTCAATATCTGGCCAACAAGGATAAAAATAAAAGGAAATATAGGGTCACCTTGTCTCAACCCCCTAGAGCTTCTGAAATAGCCACAAGGCTCACCATTAATAAGAATTGAGAATCTTGGCAAGGAAATAGAATTCATGATCCATGCTATCCATTTTTGCTTAAAACCCATAAGCTCCATTGTTCTCTTGATACACTGTCAACTAACTCTATCGTAAGCTTTCTCAAAATCCAGCTTCAATAGGGCCCCTTCTTCCCACTCCTCTGGTAATGAATAGCCTCATATGCTGCCATATAGTTATCCAATATTAATCTCCCTTTCATGAAAGCAGATTGATTAGATCCAACCAGTTTCTCCATAACCTTTTTGAGCCGTGAAGCCAACACTTCGGTGATGATTTTGTAACACCCATTCAACAAACTAATTGGTCTGAAATCAGTCACCTTCTCTGCCCCCACTATTTTTGGGATAAGAACTATGTGGGTGGAGTTAAAACATCTAATACTAGATGGATTATCTTGAAACTCCAACACAACTCTCATCAAATCATCCTTGACCAGATCCTAAAAGAATTGGTAGAAGCCCAAGGAAAAACCATCCAGGCCAGGGGATTTGTTAGGGTTCATACTAAACACAGCTTCTTTGACTTCCATCTCTGGAAAGGGTAAGCACAGGATCACAGCTTCAGCATCCTTAAGTTTGGAAAGCAACCCATCTTCCACATGTGGCCTACAAGAAAAGTCTTCTGTGAAGAGCTGTTCATAGAATTGGATAAAGGCATGCTTGATCTGTTGTTTATCTTCAATCAACTCATCATTGACTTTTTTTTTTTTTTGGAGAAAGACATGGATTGTACCACCAATTTTATTCAAAAAGAGAGAGGAAGTACAATTCATCATTGACTTTGACGTGCTCAATATTCGAAGACCTCTTCTTAGAACTAGCCACTGCATGGAAATAAGAGGTATATCTCCTTCTCTAAGCCAATGCTCCTTGGCTCTCTGTTTCCATTTTATTTCTTCTTGTAGCAGCGATTCATTGTACTGTTTCTTGAGATTCATAAGAAGTTGCTCATCTTCAGCTGTGAAAGAGTCTTGCTCACTCTTAACTTCTAATTCTTCAACCATATGCACCAATTTTTGCCTTTTCTCAACTTCCTTCCCGAAGGTCTGCTTCACCCACTGTTTTATGCAATTCCTCACCCATCTAAGCTTCAACAAGAATGTGGAAAAGGCAGAAGGAGCAATAGGTGTCTCTCCCCACCACTTGGTCACCAACTCCTTAAATCCTTCCTGCTTGTGCCAACCTAATTCATACCTGAACACCCTTGCTTTTTACTCCATTCCCTCCTGTCAACAGCTGCAAACGGACATGATCTGAAACCATTCTGTTAAGCCCCTTAGTGTGAGTATTTGGAAACTTGCTCCACCACTTGATACAAATAAGGACTCTATCGATTCTGGATTGCTTACTGATCTGTTGAAGATTTGACCATGCAAACCTTCTATTCGAAATTTCCAAGTCAATGGTATCAGAATCCCTTATCCATTGATTCAACCCTTCTATCTCCTTACTCCATTTCTGGGTACCAGACCGTTCCCACGGCTATCTAACACAGTTAAAATCTCCCATAATGCACCATACATCCTTGAACAACCCTTGCAGCCTATACAGTTCCTGAAAAAAGCCTTCCCTCTGTTGGTCATCATGAGGCCCATAAACTGAAGTAATCACCCAACTGTTACCGGCACGGTTACTGTGGACAGTCACTGAAAGAGAAAATTCACCCACATCACTCAGTACACCCATAAACTTTCTGTCATTCCACAAGATAATCTGTCCCCCCTTGAGTCCATTAGCCTGTTTGACTGCACTTCGGTTCAAAGATGTTCCTGCCAATTTTTCCATTATCTGATCACCTCAACTACTCATTTTGGTCTCTTGAAGACAGATACAATCTAAATGAAGAGAATGGACAAGATCATTCACTGCTCTCAGCTTGAACTCACCATTGAGGCCACGGATATTCCAGGACATAATCTTCATGGTTGAACAGTAGGATTCACCACCATCTTCCCCTTAATTCCCCTCAGGCTGTCAACAACTTCATTCCCCTTAAGGAAATTAATTTCTCTCTTTCCTATCTTAATACCACCACCTTGACCCTTTCTTTTAGCTGAATTTTGTAACACCTCTGCTCGTTTTAATTTTTTAAGGAAGCTCGTGACACTGTGCTCCCTTCCCTGAAAGGAGACCACAAAGCTTCTTCCAAAGTGGATTATTTCATCCATTCAAGCCTCCTCCGATATAGGATAGACAACTGCTAGAGGGTTGTTACTTGAACCAAAAGGGACAAGCTCACCTGCGACAGCTCGGAAATCAACTTCCACTGTAACCTCCTGGTCTTCTCTGATATACAAAGTACTATCCTTCAGCATTTGGTGATTCAACCCATTCCCTTCTTCTGAAAATCCTCTTTCATGCAAAAAAGTTCCAATAGCCTGATTAACCTCCGTCTATCCAATCCTGCACATCCGATATCACCTATCTGGATTACTGACTATACCAAACCTGTGGACGAGCCAGGTTCTAGACAAGAACCCTGAGTGCCTTGTGCTGATTGAAGGGAGGGGAACTGAGTAGGAGATGCACCAAAATGAGGAGACATAATCTCCTCTCCGGTACTCTGTTTCTGCTTCAGAGAAACAATGTCGCTCACATGGTGAAGAAGACGACGGTTCGACGTGAACCGGTTCACTTCCATCCCTATAACACCAGCTTCCCGGTTCATTGAAAATAGCCGGTTCGAAGTTGAGTTATAATACGAACCATACATATGCCCAGTAGCTGGTTTCGGTACGTGGATGCGGGTATGGGGGCTCCGAACAGCCCGAGATTGTTCATCTCCCCAACCCGATCTAACCCCGAAGCCACACTTCCAGCACATGTTCTTGCCTGCTCCTCGGTCACTGTTTCGACCATACCTGCTGCTGCCGCTTCAAGAAGCGCAACATCATCTAGGACCACATCAAATCCCGCTCCAATAGAAGGTAACTCAGGTGCAGCTCCCAAAACACCTTTCTCAGCAGCCAACCTTGGAATTGAAACACAGCCAGTACTCCTCCCTCCCAACATTCATCAATACCTTCCTCCCTGACTCACCTTCACTATTTGAGACTGACTCAGGGCAACAATTGACTCGGCTGACCCAGAATGAGCTCCGTGGGCTGAGTTAGGAAGATTCTCTAGCTCCCCTGTTCTGACACCAACATCTCTGCTATCTCGATACCTCCGGTATTCCACCACCACCTCTGCCTATGTCCAGTTAGGTTGATCAGAGGTTCTGGATGAGTCGATTGCATGCTCTGCTTGCTCTTCCTCTCAAAACCCAATAAGCTCTACCCCCACCAGAATTTTCAACTTATCCCGAATATCCATCCTCTGTACCACCTCCACCAAAACACAAGTAAAATGAAGACAGCTCCCCTTTAGAAGATTACCATCCACCCTCTTCAGGATTCCAAACGAGGAAACAATCGCTTGGAGGGTGCACACGTTCCATAAATGGAAGGGAATCCCTTTAATGTTACACCACCTACTAATTCCTTCTTGGGCTGGAAACATACCATCCTCAATCTTCCATGGAGAGAAGGTCAACGAGCAGTGCTCCACCTCCAGGCCTCCAAGAGAACACACCGTTGATCTCCAAGAAGCACCATCAGACTTAACCAGGAAAGAGTTCTCACCAAACTATCACCTGCGGCTAGTACCTCTGAAGGATGGACAGTAGGAAATTCCTTGGAGTTCCCAGAGGACAGCTTCCCCAGAGATTTATTCAAGGAAATTACCACACTCTCCTCCAGCCTCTTCCTGGCTTCTCCAACCTCCGGTGACCAAGGCACCTCAACAACAGAGATGTCCTTCCTAGCAGACCTTCTTCGATCTTCCAGTTGCAACCCTACAGTCCCCTCCTCTGCTACCATCTTCCCCCTACGCTCGATGTTGGCAGAACAGGCCCATTGCCGGTGCCCAACTCCTCAACAAAGCAAGGCATCGGATTGCTTCCCTGCAACTCTTAGCTCTATGCCCTTTCGCCAAACACCGAATACACACATCCTTCTCCACTAGAAGCTTGAACTGCACCTGGCTCCTCCTAGGGGGATGTCTGCGAGATTTTCTCCCATGGACTTCAACCCACCCTTCGCCTTCACCTTCTACACCCCCCTTCCTCTCCCCAAGCTCTCTGGACATCCTCACGCTAGCAAAAGCAATCAGTTATTTCTAGATGGGATATCAATTGAGGTTTGAAAAAGTGTAAGTAGCATAGGCATTAAGTGGCTTACTGAATTTTTTAATAAGATTTTAAAAGAGAGGAGAATACCGAATGACTAGAGAAGAAGTATTGAGATTTCATTTTTAAAAAATAAACTAGATATTCAAAATTGCAATAATTACTGTGGAATTAAACTTATGAATCATACTATGAAACTTTAGGAGAGAGTAGTAGAAAAACGTCTTAGAAGTGTTACTAATGATTCAGAAAATCAATTTGGTTTCATACCTAGTAGGTCTACTGCAGAAGTTATGTCCCTATTGGGACAATTGATAGAGAAATATAGAGAAATGAGAAAAGTTTTATACATAGTTTTTATTGATTTAAAGAAAGCCTACGATCAGATATCTAGGGAGCTAATTTGGTGGACTTTAGAGAAGAAGGGAGTATCTACAGGATAAATTCATGTTATTAGAGATATGTATGAGAATTGAAAGGGCTTCTACGAGCATGAGGACTATTACTGGGGAGACATCAGAGTTCCCTGTTACTATTGGATTACATCAAGGGTCAACATTAAGTCCTTATCTTTTTACTTTAGTTATAAATGAGGCCACTAAACACTTGCATGGTAACATCCTTAGTGTATGTTATTTACAGATGATATTGTTCTAGTTGATGAGGATATTAAGAGTTCGAATGATAAACTAGAAGAATGGAGATCCGCTGTAGAATCTAGAGGCTTTAGGATTAGCCGAACTAAGACAAAATATATGAAATATAATTTTAGTAATAAAGAGGTTGACCAGGTATATTTAGTTACTATCGATAATCAAGTTATTCCTAAAAATAACAACTTTTAATAGTTATGATCTATTATTCAAGATAATAGAGAGATCCAGGAAGATATCACGCACAGAGTCAAGGCAAGTTGGCTAAAGTGGAGAAGAGAGTCTGGAGTCCTTTGTGATCGATGGGTCCCCATAAAACTCAAAGGTAAATTTTATAGGACAACTATAAGACTTGCTATGTTATATAGTTCCGAGTGTTGGACTGTGAGAAAGAATCGTGTGCAAAAATTGTGTTGCTAAGATGAGGATGTTGAGATGGATGAGTGGTAGAACTAAAAAAAAAAAAATTAGGAATGAATATATACGTAAGGATTTAGGGTAGCTCCCATTGACTAGCTTAAGGAGAATAGACTGCGATTGTTTGATCATGTACATTATCATCCAAGTTCAGCACCAGTTAAGAGGTGTGATAGAATTATAGTGGAAGAGGGTAGAAGATATCGAGGAAGACCTAAAATGAGGTGGTTAGATGTAGTTAGAAAAGACTTAGCATTGATACATATTATTTCTAATTTGGCACTGGATAGATTAAGATGGCGGGACAAGATTCATGTAGCTGACCCAATTAGTTGGGATAAGGCTTTGATGATGATGATGATGATGATGGTAAATTTTTAAATATCCAATATCCCCCTTGGGTTGTTTCCATTCCTTGGGGTCTAATTTTCACCGTCCGATCATGTCCGATTGTGAAACTCCATCGTAGATGTCTGATCAGGTATGCATAAACATATTTTTAAAATTTATAAGAATAAGTAAAAAAGGAAATTACTTTGATTAGCCCCTAGGGTTGTTTCCATCCCTTGGGGTTTTAGTATTCGTTACCAATTTGGCGCACTCGATTGGATGGCTCAGATTGAGTGTTTCACAATCAGACTTTGAAAATTAAGCCTCGCGAAATGGAAACAACTCTCGAAAGATAATTGAATATTTAAAAGTTTATCGTGATTTTTTTTAACATGGGGAGGGGGTGGAAATAGTGTGTGGTTAAACTGCACCATTGTAGCAAACCACATCTCTCTCTCTCTCTCTCTCTCTCTCTCTCTCTCTCTCTCTATATATATATATATATATATATATATATATATATATGGGAGCTATTACTATGTGCTGCCCTATTTGCATCCGCTGCCAGCGGATCCTACTTTTCAGGGATGTTGCGGCTCCCTCAGTGCCTAAAATTCATGGAGTGGTAAAGCCTGACGGAGTAAAAAATGGGATAAAACGTAAAGAACAGCAACCGTCCGATCTAAAGATCGGACAGTCTCTGTGCACAGGGCGCCCTCATGCCTATGCGGGGCGCGTCCCGCGCACGCCTGTGTTTCATGTGGGCACGTTCCGCGTGGAACCCATTTCCTTCCTTTTTTTCTCACCCTCGTATGTTCATCTGAGGGCCTTGGTACAGACCGCGGCCAGTGGACTGAACCCTGGCAGCGACTGTATCATTTTCCTGTATATATATAATGCAGCATCAAAAAAACCAGAGCAAAAGAGTTATCGTATACCACTCTCTGAAGGTTATCATATATCATTAAACCACTCTCTGAAGGGGCAATCCATTAAACCACTCTCTGAAGGTTGTCATATACCATGTCAGTTGTCCTCTGTCTGAAGTTGTGACATCATATTTTTTCTGTCCAGAAATAAAAAGGGACTCCAAATGCCATACCCATTCACAGGGAGCAAAAAGAGTCTTAAAGAATGGATTTAATCATAATGGAAGGTTGAGACCATCTGCATTTGAGCCAGATTTTGACATCATCAGAGTTATATGAGTAAGCATCCCAGAATATCCATGATATTTCTTTTTGACAATTATTACAGGGGATGCCATAGCAAACAATAAAACACAACTATCACTGAGCAAGAATAACAACTCAGGAAGAAATGGACAAGAATCAAGCAAGATATACAGAAATCAAGGAAACCTAGTTATTGTCAAGGTTCAGTGGTTCATGGATCCCACAGGGAATTCAATGGGTGAACCAAAGCATGATCCTAATATGGAAAAGATGATCCTTGACATATTCTACTAAGCTCCAATGGTCCTTTATTTACTGTGACTGGGATATCCAGAATGTTGGATGCATGGACCAAAAACTGGCCAAATTTGGCACAAAGTGACTTAGAGCAAGTGAGATAATGTGATCTACTTCTAATCAAAGGAGGCCAGTGCACTTCAGATCTATGACCAGATAGGAAAGCAGTATCTGGACAAGGGAGGAGAGAAGATGGGGTTGGGGGAGACCAAAATGTGACAGAGAAGAATAGGAGGGGAGGACAAGAGAAAAACGCTTTCCAGGGAGTATGACTGAAGAACAGGGGAGGATTGATTGCACGAGGAACAGAGGGAAGAAGATAAGAGGGAAGAGAAAGATTGGAAGGTTTACAGGGAGAGGAAAGGAAAAAAATGAGATTTAGAAAGAAAATAAACAAATTTGCACATTCAATAGCTCAAATAAGACAAGCTTCGCAGCATATTTGCTTAATAGGCTGATTCAAGCCTAAATCAGGTTCATTGATGAACAGCTCATCCAGTACACCAGTTCACTTATATCCCTACCATCAGCACATGAATTATATGCTGTTCGGTTACTGCAAAATCAAAATCAGATCAATTCTAAGTTTCTCAATCTTTAGTGGATGGCTGGTTGGCTGATCACCCATAAGCCGCATAAGAATAGGCCCATAAATTGCACAAATGAGTCCAAGGATACATTCGAAAGAACACCTAAGATACATTAAAGAAGATTCCAATCATATCTTGAAACCCAATGGCCATTAAATGCAGAAGCGAACCCTAGGATGTTCTGCAGAATAGCAGTGTTTGGAAAACATAGAACCAGCATAAAGCAATTGCTTTTTAATAAAGGTGAAAACCGTTCATGTTCATTGGAACAAAAACTAATAACAACAATAATTGCTCTTTTTTTATTGTACTCCCTCTGTTTATTTGTTAATAAAATTGGTGGTACAATCCACATCTTTCTTTCGGAAAAAAAAAATGCTAGAACATGGCTGCGCCACACCTTTTGCTTGGCCTACATTATTATCCTTCCTTTCACAATTCCTCTCACACCAAATGTTATTCTCAACATACTTAGCATCAAGAATGAATGGGTCACCTTCTAAAAAAGAACAATGAATTGGTAAATAATCCTATGTCCTTAAACGATATGCAAGTTTACAATATAGAAAAGGCTTCCCAGCATATGTTCAAGTAAATGGAGCAAATTGAGAATGCTGTTCAAGATGTGTGTGCTACAATATTGTCAAAATGATAAGATGAGAAAAATCAATGCCATACAATTCAATAGTTGTCTTTTGGGAAATGTTTCCTTATGCAAAATGTAACAGAAAATGTAACAGCCCCAATGCCAGAAGAAAAACATCTACAACCACTTACCTTTTATCCTTCAATCGAGCAATTATCCCTGCTGCCTCAGCAGGTGAAGGTTGTCCATGTGATGGAGACTGCAAATGATCTGATGATCTTTGATGTGCACTAATACTTGAAGAGCTACTTGGTGTCGATGGGCGGGAAGAACTTGGTGATGAACCCACCACAGACGGAGGATACCATGACTGTGTAGGAATATCTTGTGCCTGGTTTTGTTCTTGACCATATCTGTGTACATGCTAAAATATTAAATAAAAAGCAAGGATAGAGAACAAACATATGCCAGACCTGAATACCAAGAGTAAAAAATTAAGAAGGTGCACGGCAGCAGACAGATATGTCATTTATCTGTTTTCACCATATACGAGAGAAAGTAAAGTTATAAAAGAAAGAAAGAAATGTATAGACAGAAAAGACTGATATTCCCTATTTTAGTCCAACCAAAGCAAGCATGTCTGCTTGCCTACTCAGACCTGACAAAAGTTGGTTACTTTCTCTTCTGTGGAGAAGTCAAAGAGAAAAAGACCAAATCATTTTCCACTTTCTTTGTTATTATCATCATTTAAATTCTTTCTTCGATATTTTGAGGAGGAAAGTTTCGTCAATTTTTTTATCCTTTAGCTTTTTCATCTCTACTTCTCTTTTCTTTCTTCCAAGTAAGTGAAAACTTCAAAATGGCACCAAAAAATTAGAAGGAAAAAAAAAAAGCAAGACCTACCAATTTATAATTTAAGTTTGTAGGTCCATTATATGAAAGCGAATGGGGGTAATAAAGAATATCCCCTTGACATTTCAAAGTCACCCCAAAACAACTACAAATTCAACATTTTAGCCCGCATAGATTTATCTAACATTTCTAACCTCCATTAATGATCAAACCATACAAAAGGTGAACTACGACCATTCAACCGGTCAATAAGCATGATATAAATTATATTTTTAAAACTACAAGTCTAAACTAAGTTTTCACATGGGCACCTTGACTTGTTGCCTCAGCAGGAAGGCAGTAAGTTGCCGCTTTGTTTAGCCCCATCACCCTGACAAAGTAATTTTGTCTCTCCTTTAAGTGTGTTGTTATGCATGTTTCAGTTAGTTCTACCATTTGTCTACTGTGTAATAATATTTACTGGTGAATATGGAAGACGGGGCTTTCGAAGGGCGGGCCTGGAGCAACGGTTAAGTTGCCCCGTCTGTGACCTGGATGTCACAGGTTCGAACCAAGGAAACAGCCTCTTTGCTTAGAAGGGGTAAGGTTGCGTACATCGTTCCTTCTCCAGACCCCACAAATGGTGGGAGCCTCGTGCACTGGGTACGCCCTTTTTTTATGGAAGACAGGGCTTTGGAGACCGCAGCACTGATTATAGGTTGTCATCTGGGAGAGTTTCCCATTCTTATGTGGGCTTTCCCCTGCCTACAAGGGCCCTCCACTGCAGTGATTGACTGAGGATCATTCAAAAGTTTGAGTCCAGGTTGTCGGGCTAGAAAGAAAGACTCCTTTCATATGGGGAGAGGGTAGTGCTCTGCAAGTCTGTAGTCCCACTATTTATTATTTGCCGATCTTCAAGATCCAAAAGACAGTGGGAAGGAAGCTTCAGTCTGTTCAGAGCAAATTCTTTTGGCATTGCAATAGAGATCGGTGCAGAGGATGGCATGATATCAATTGGAGGAGACTCTGAAAAAGTGAGAAGGTTCAAGGTTGGAAGGCTTGGTATCAAGAATATCAGGGACTTCAACTTGCCTCTTCTTAGCAAATGGTTATGGAAGTTTGGCAAGCAAGAAATAGGATATGGATGGATATGAACCAATAGTAATACTATAGAAGGACGGATTGGGACATGACTACAATCAGCATAACATATATCATTTGTAGAGAGGCATTCTCCAAAATAAGGATGCAATGTGTTCAGGAATCCACATTGATCTTAGCTATGGTAAGAGGTACTCCTTGAAGGATAGATGGAGTGGTAATTTTTCTTTAGGAGACAAATTTCCTCAACTATATAGAATATCCTTAGAGCCTTTGGCAACAGTCAGATGTGCCTATTCTAGAAGGATAGATGGTGTGGTATCTTTTCTTTGGAAGACAGATTTCCCCAGCTATACAGACTATCTTCAGAGCCTTTGTCAGTGGTAGCTCAGATGTTTGGCAATAGACCCTCCAGGGGAGGTTGGTCTTCACTTTTTAGGAAACATCTGCAGGACAAGGAGATTACTATCGAAGGTATGCATATGGTTCTCATTGTTGAAATTGGTTTAGTCAAAATTTTGTGTGAATGATGTTGCTTAGTGGATTATTATGACAAATTTGGAGAAATGAGCTACCCGGTCCAAGGGGTGACATGGGCAATTAACTTGGATGTGACAAAACTTGGATTGCAAAGGGCAAACACAAGATTGTATCTTCCTCCTCCAATCCAAGATTCCCCATAGAAAGACAGCTCTATAGATTTTGCGCTTAGAGTGACCTGTAGACCATAAGATGAGGATTCTATTCCAACGGTAGTTGATAGGTTCTAAAAGACAGGACATTTTGTCCCTTGTGGAGAGATACACGAATACACGATGCTTGGAAAACACTGGTATTTGAGAAGCTGTGAAGCTTCTTATGTGCAAAGGCCATCACATCTGATAGGGATTCCAAGTTCCACACTTTTTTCTATAGAACCTTGTGAAGGAGACTTGTCACCTCCTCAAAGTACACCATACCTACCAAATCCAGACTGATGGCAAACCAAAGTAGTAAATCAGATTTTGAGAAACTGGTTACAATGATTAGATGAGAAGTCAAGACGGTAGAATATGGCAATACCTCAAGTTGTTTGCTTCCAAATATATGAAGGATTAGTCCACTAGAAAGTCTCTATTTGAGATCCTTTATCAACACCTGCAAGTTTACACTCTAAACCTTGTTCCTCTTCCAGCCAACAAGTGGTGCAACAAAAAAACATATTCGCATGGCATATATGTGTCTAACTTCATGAGGAATTGAAGGCAAATATTGAGAAGTCAAAAGATAAGTAAAAGGAGGTGAGAGGGAACGAGGTGGTAGTAGAGGCCTCCGGCGTCACACAGGCGGCTAGGGCGTCGCACCCAACCCCCTCGTAGGGTTCGTCTGACCCTGTCTCAGGGTCATCTTCTCCATCGCAGAGAAAAACACCAAAAAACAATCGAAATTCGCACTAAAATTCATCCATAAATTAAAAAGAGATGACACATCTATATATATTGTGTTTAGGGACCTTTCCAACCCCAACTCAACTCTCTAACTGCAAGACGGACTAAGACAGTCCCTATTGGATAATTATTGAGAAAATTCACATTAAAGATCCCTAAAGAATAAAAATCTATCTAAAATTTTAAAAAAAACATGCTAAATGGGTTCCAGATGGGCCAAATAAATTGTCTATGGACTCGTCTAAAAATATAGTATGCATCAAACAAGCTTTGAATTGTCTCCAAGCCACAACAAAGTTGAAACGGCTGTCCGATGGAGATAGACGTGCTCCCTCGAATGTAAAGTGGTGGATCTGGATCCCCATCCTTCTCCCTCAGTTCGTTAAACTCATATTCGAATTTTATAGTGCAACAATATCCATAGGGAGATGAGAGTATCAAAGCAAGGAAGCACGGCCAATGCCATAGAGATCACCATGCAGAGGAGAGCTTTGCCTCGATGTGAAAAGAGCACCTCAATATCGCTACATATGTGGCCAAAATCATGTTGAGCAATAGTGTCATGAACAATCTTCAACTAGCCATCTTCAATAAGGTCTTCGGGGACCAAGTCTAGCCTTTGTTCAGCATAGAGGACTGTGAGACTTCCTTTTTTGAAAATCATCTTCTATATTTTAAAAATCTTTTTGGTGGATTTGAAAATCTTTGTGGAAATCTTATCTTTTGATTGGATCCTTTTGAAAAAGGAACTTTGCTTTGAAAAGAGAATTTTTAAGTTTAAAAATATGTTCCTTTTTCTTTTAGATAGACTTTTAAGATTAATCCTCAAAATCAACATTTCTTTTGGATCGATTATGGATCTATGTTCTTGACCTCTCCCCACTGACCTTGGTCAGTGTTAATTACACCAATCATAGATTGGTAACCCTTGATTAACCATCCAATAAGACTTAAAGAGAAAGCGAGAAACAAGCAAAATTTGGTGCAAGCATGCAAATCATTTTTTTGTTCTTTTATCAGAAAGATTCATGAAATATCTTTTAAATGATACTTAAAGGATTTTTGAGTTCTCATGAGGACATGAGTATTTCAGGTATCTTAGAGTTCTAAGAAGATAGGTTTTGAGACCTAGGCTTCATTAAGACCCCTTGAAGAAGGTAGATTCCTTGAAATCATCTTTTAAGCATCCTTTAAAAGGACAAAAGATTATTTGGGCAGCATATCCTCTCATTTGAGTTCTTTTGAGCAAATATAGACTACCAAAGAATAACCTTAATTAATGGGACATGAGAGCCACCACATAATTAGGAATATTTTTTAATGGTCCTTCAACCAACATAAAGGAACCACAATTTTTAGGCCATTCAACCAATATGAATGAGCCATAGTTTAATGGTCAATCCACCAGTAGGAAAGAACCACATAAGTTGATGGTTACCCCCATCGATAGAAATGAACAAAGAATTATATTTATTAGTCCTTCTATAAATAGAAGTGAACCATGACTTCGTAGCCGGTCCACCAATAGGACAGAACCATAAAAGTCAATGGTCACTCCATCGATAGGAATGAACCAATAACCATATTCTTTGGTCACTCTACCGATAAGAGTGAACCATAAACATTGTGGTCGATCCACCAATAGGATAGAACCACGAAACTTTGGCCATTCAACTGATATGAATGAACCACTTTTTATTTTTATGAAATTTTGGTCATCCAACCAATAAGGATGAACCATATTTTATTATTTTTAAGAAAGTCTTGGCCATCCAACCAATATGGATAAACCAGATTATTAACATGAAGTAGTTAATGAAATTATCAAACTACAAAACACTATGCAGTATAGTTCATTTTTAATAGAATGAACCATATGAGAGAACCATATGATCATGTGGTCATTTTATTTAAAATGAACCATTTTTCTTCTTCCTTTTTTTTATGAAGCTTTGGTCATCCCACGAATAAGGATGAACCATATTGTTATTTAAAACATGTAGGTTGATTACTATGAAGTTTTATGGTCATCCAATCCATATGGATGAACCAGATTTTATTATCGTTAACAGAGTTTTGGCCATCCAACCAATATGGATGAACCACATTTTATTATTTTTATAGATTAATTAACAAGAATATGTGGCCATCCAGCCAATATGGATGAACCCTATTAAATTAACACGAAACCACATAGGGACACATGAATTAAATAACATGAATTGTATGGCCATCCAACCAATATGGATGAACCATGCTCTCTCTTTTTTTCTAACCTTCTCCCCACACAAAAAAATACAAGCCTTCACAAAAAATCTGATGAGCCTTCTTTGTCCTCTTTTTTTTTTTGCAGCTTGTCTAGAGGCTGGAGCGGGGGGCTTGAGATGCTGCCATGGAGGGGCCTTTTATAGGCTTCAATGGGCGCCAGTAGGGGGGCTGCTTGCAGCGCCAGTGGCACCCCCCACTGGTGCCACCAAGGCACCAGTTGGGGGGGTGGGGCCAAATTTGGATAGAGATGGAGGGAGAGAGAGCGGATAGAGATGGAGGAAGAGAGGAGGCCAACGGGTCCCACTGGGAAAGCCGGTCCTCTCATCCTTCCTCCTCTTTTTTGTGTTTATCTCATGGCCTCTCTCTCTTTTTGTTCTGTATTTATCTCTCCCCTCCTTTTTTATCTCTATCTCTTCCCCCTCTCTTCCTTTTAAAATAGATGGCCGGGGGGAATTAGGGCCGGCCAGCTCTCCCTTTTGCTGTGTGCTGGCTGCCCTGATGCTGCTGCTGGCCGTCTTTATTGCTACGGTTGGCCTCCCCTGCTGCAACTGTTGGCCGCCCCGACTGCTGCTGTTGGAGGGTTCTTCTTGCAGCGTTGGAGGGCTGCTGTTGGTACCTTGTTAGCTGCTTGTTGGAGCCCCTTTGTTGCTGAAATTGCAGCATTGAAGGAGCAGCTATCAAGTAATTCTTGCTCCCTTTTTCATCCCTGTCTTTCTTTCTTTTATGCATGCATATAGCAGATTTTTTCATGCGAAAACTAGAGGTTCATAACCCTAGTTTTCTTCCTTTCCTTTTGCATGCAAGGATGCATTTACATGTGTTTGAAAAAAAAATTGGTTCAACAAGGACATCATCGCATGCTTCAAACATTTTCAACTTGACCTCTTCAAAATACTCATCTACTAGCGCCAGATCAGCTTCATAAACTTCTTCTTCCCCTTGGTTGTAATACTCCTCAGCTAACGCTAGGTCGGCCTTGTAAACTACCTCTTTTGGTTTAGCCATTCTAGGAAAGTAGTTCTCAAAATCATTCATTAAGTTGGGTCATCCTCTAACGGAACCCAACCCATTCTCAAATAGCTTGTCGCCATCATCTTGAGAAGCAGGCCACGTAGTTAGAGTTGACTGGAAGTTGACGCACAAATCGAGATGGTTGACACGAGCCTCGAGATGCTCGAATGGACGTCTATAGGACGCATGTAAGAATAGCATGCAAAACAATGTGACACTGGCTGATGGAGTAGTGGACGAAGTCGGCCTTACTGCGAGAAAGCCGACGTATGATTAGTATGCGAATTGGAGTCCCGATGAGGTCATGGCACTGATGGCACACAAAATGATGCACCGGAGGAAGATAGCTACTGGACAAGGTCTGCCTCGCTACAAGGATGCCACCAACACAATCAGCATGCTTAACATACTAGGGGCGCCCTCGACATCTGACACAGGCCTTAGTGTGGACATGCAAAACGAGACGGTGCTGGCGGACAGAGTGTTGCATGAAATCAGCCTCCCCGCAAGGATCCAAATGATGTACTCGATGCGCAAATTGGAGCACGAATGTGCCCTTAAAAACCATGTAGGGTGGCACATAAAATAAGGTGCCACCAATGTAGCGACACGCTGGATGAGTTTAACGGCAATGTAAGACACATCAAGGCCGGTCTATGTCTGGATGGCGTGGACAACCTTGTCCAGGGTCATGGGACCCTAACTTGCGCATAGGATGGGGACCGGGGGGGCTGGGAGCTACAAGCGGACCAAGTCCGCTAGGAGTGGACCACAGGGCCCAGGTGCGGGATAGGGTCCCACCCGCCCTATTCCCATGCATGTCCGTGCAAAACGGGGCAACGGGAAGGAGGCAGTGGAGCGTACCCCTCCTACTCACCTTCTTCTTCTTGTATGTTTCGTTCAGACAGAGATAGCAACGGAAGAGATGGAAAGCCGGAGAGAGAACAGAGAGAAAGAGACCTGGAGAGAGAGGAAGTTGCGGCGAGATAGGAAAGAGGACGAGCGGAGAGAGTAGGGATGGCAGTACCGGTACCCGTATCGGTGGGTACCGGTACCGGTACGTACCGGCCGGTACCGGCCCAGTATCGGCCGATACCCTTTACAGGTATCGGGTACCGATACCGGTACGTACCGGCCGGTACGTACTGGTATCGGCCGGTACTGCCATCCATGGGAGAGAGAGGGAGATCTGGGAGAGTGGAATCACAATAAGAGAGAGAAGGGCAGGACAATGGGTGGTTTCTCCCCGTTACTCTTCCGATAAAGAGAAAGAGGGGAATTACAGTGGAGAGAAGGGAAGGAGAAAAGGGTGCAGTGGTGGAAAAAAAAATTTATTCCTAGTACTATTCACAAAACAAAACCAAAAAAAAAAAAGAGAAAAGAGAAGATAAAGGGGAGAGATAAGGATTGTGGTGGAGCGGCGGCGGGAACGAAGTTAAGCTCTAATACCAAACTTGATAAGGGGCGAGGTGGTGGCAGAGGCCTCCGGCGTGACACTAGCGGCTGGGGCGTCACACCCTACCCCGTCGTTGGGTTTTTCCAACCCCGTCTCATAATCATCTTCTTCATCGCATAGAAAAACACCAAACATAACAAAAAATCGCACTAAAATTCATCCATAAATTAAAAAAGAGACCATATATCCATATATATAGTGTTTAAGGACTTTTCCGACTCCAACTCGACTCTCTAACTCCAAAACAGACTAAGACACTCCCCATTGGATAATTTTTGCGAAACTTCGTACTAAAAATTCTTAAAAAATAAAGTATTATACCTAAAATTCAGAAAAAGTAAAAGGAACATGCTAAACGGACATCAAATGGACCAAATAAATTGTTTATGGACTCGTCTAAAAATATACTATGCATCAAACAAGCTTTGAACTGTCTCCAAACCACAACAAAGCTAAAACGGCTCTCCAATGGCGGTAGACGTGCTCCCTCAAATGTAAAGCAGCGGATCTAGATCCCCATCCGGAGGATGCTAGCAATCATCATCTTTGAGAAGTCATCCCCAACTAAGATGAAATCATGGTGGACTTGCATAAACAGAGTTTTTGCCTTGAATTTATGACAATGATTATACTATGGGTATCCCTGTCACTCAAGCATCTGTAAGCCATCTGATGTTTTAAAGATATTTGGATAGCATCACCAGGTACTCCTAGAAGGGAGGTATTTGAACTTAAGGGCAAGTTCTCCAAAAATTCAGAAGACTAATGGAGAGGAGCTGATGGTCAACTTCCTTGACCAATCTAAACCATGCAAGATTCGAGAATTACTAGGAATTCACTAATGTAGAGGAGTTGATTGTCTACTTCCAACAGCTTCAATTATTTGTATGATATACAGAATTGCTTCAGCAGAATGAATACCATGCTAGAGAACTGTATTTGGAGGATTTTTACAAACTGTCTCATACCATATGGGGGGAACATATGGAACAGGAAAGGAACGACCACATCTTCCTGGGAAATAGGCTTTATACTGAGAACATTGCTTCTTGCTCTATTGCTTTCTTACACACTTGAAGCTAGGGTTGTAAACAGAGCAGATATGCTATTTCCACGTCCATCCGTTTATCATAAACAGATAATCCGTATTCATTCTGTTTATGAATTGGATACAGAGCGGATAAGTTTCACGGATATCTTTCAGATTTGGAGCAGATACGGATAATATCCGTGTCCCTAAATAAGAGTCTTTGTAGAGTGCAATTTCCCTAAAAAACATAAAATTGTAAAAAATCTACAAAAATTAGTAGATAGTTGGTTAAAAATAGATATTCAGCACTCATATAAAATTTCACCTCCCCCTCACAATCCTTCCTTGTCTTCTTCAACACAATGCCTAAACAAAATTGAACCAAACAACATAAATCTTTATAATAACCCAAAAAAAAAACAGAAATCTTTATAAATACAATACACAAAATATCTAAAAAGCAATCCAGCAGAAATCTCAGGATACAAAATTTCCTGAGCCTACTTGATCCAAAAGAAAATTGAACACAAAAATAATATCAAATTCAACAAAGAATGCTCTGATGACAGTCATTTCTTATATCAAGACCTAGACACAGTGGACGGGACATGATAAACAAAGAATGCCTCCACCATAGGGGCAGAACAGAAAGGAAGATGAGTAATGCCTTACAAGAACCTCCCTTGCCTGAGGGAGAAGATCCCTGGCGCAGATTTTCTGAGATCTGCACAAGAACACGACAGCGCCAGGACAGATCTCCGAGCACAGAGAGGCGGATCTGGGCGCGATCGGCGGCAGGAATCACCAACGGAGGGGGAGGGGGTTGTGTGCAGGGAATCTGGGGATTACCTTGTGGAGGAGGCATGCGAGCCAGTAGATCGACAGGGAAGATGGAGGAGGCCGGGGGTTAGTGGATGAAGGAGGCCGGCAGGCTAGGGCACCACTGCATCACTGGTGGAGGACAGACCGACATAGGAGAAGGCCGACTGGTGGAGGCTGATGGAGCCGGCTGGTGGCCTGTGGCGGAGGAATCACCGAGGGTGGCGGAGGAGAAGGCCGGAAGTGGCAGAATCGGCAGAGGAGAAAGCCAATGGTGACGGAATCAGCAGCAGGAATCACCAAGGGGTGCATGCGGACAGGCTCGACAGGGGAATTCTGGATGGAAGGCACTTGGGACTTGGGGCTTAGGGTTTCACCCACTCACAGAATCTTATATGAACTATATACACTGGTGGATCTCAGATCAAACGGCTGATATTCACTCTGAATGCGGAGCGGATACAAGATTTCCGTAACCACTCCGTTTATGAGTCAGATCATTGGATATTCGTTTATGATTCGGCGGATATCATTTTCGGATAATATCCGCAAAATCGGATACGAATCCGGAGCATATTATCCACATCCGTTTACAACCCGACTTGAAGGCATTTCATCATAGGCATTTCACCTAAGGCTTGGGTGAAGGAATTTCACCTAAGCCATTTCAAGCATAGCTTCTATCAAGATATTACTAACGTGGTAACATAAAGCCTTTGTCAAACCTAAACATCATATGAACAACAGCATCATACCTCTTTTCAACTTAAAGAAAAGAAAAAAAAACTCATAAAAGCATGTGTGTGCGAATATTAATGAACAATGGCTCACGATAAAAGTAAATCAATCTGAATAAGAGGAAAACATCCATTTCTTGCCAAAATGATCCAGGAATTACCCCAAAAAAATAGCAGGAAATTTCCAATGCATCTCGCCCGCTCTTGATCTCTGAAGGGAAATTTAAAAAAAAAAAAAAAAAAGATATGATTATTACTACTTGGAAATCAAACTAAGAAGTGAAACCAATGAGAATTGAGCTACAAACAGACCTCTATACATGTAATGAAACCATATATCTCTGCAATCCCTTCTTTTTAAAGTGGATAGTGCCAGAATTGTATTAAGATTAAAAAATAGTTACAAGTTGGGGGGAAAAGGGGGATGGGATGTACAAGTATAAGCTATACCATGCAATAACAAAAAAAACACACCAAGCTGGTGACCCATCACTCATCCCCCCGAAAAACAAAAAGAGGGGAGTTTACATATTTTTGCAATCCGTAGCTAAAAGAAATACTGAAAACAGAATTCGAAAACGGTTTCCGGATCGCCGTGGAAGGGGGAAAAAAAACCTAGAACTTACACTTGGAGATGACTCCGGCGGATGGTCCCCGGCGCGCTGCGAGATCCCACGATTTAGCAAACGATCCAGGCGAGGCCCCTTCGCTGCGCACGCTTGCCTCCTTCTCGGCGAAAGAGGAAGGGCTTAGATCTTGAAGTCGCCGGGCTCCGGGAAGATGATTGGAGGAGGAGGATCTGCGAACGAAGGTGGATAAGCGGCGAAGAGGCTAGAGCGCGGGCGCGAATGGGAGAGAAGGGGGAGAGCAGGTCGAGTTGGGCTTCTTGGCAGCTGCACGATAGATGGGAGACGCAAATCATCTAACACAGCCTTGCTTAAATTAAAAAATGATCTTTTTTTATATTGACCATTCTTATATGTTAAATTTTAAAAATATCATATATCTAATAAATATGTTATTTTATGGCATGTGTAAAATATTTATGTATTTTAAATATATTGTCAAAATAAGTAAATTTAGAATATAAAATATCTATATGTGTTAAATATGCCATTAAAATAATATTTTTAAAATATTATACATATTAAAATGATATATAAGATAATATGAAACTAGCATGGCATTTTTAAAATTTAGGGTGGTCATATGAAGTTATCCTTAAAAATAATAATAATAATTTCACATTGGTCACTCTTATATGCTAATTTTTAAAAATACAATGTTTATCAGCATGTTATCTTATATCTTTTTATATAATAACATATCTAACGAATATGTTATTTAAATGACATATATATATAAATATGTTATCTTGACTTTGAAACATTATAATATTATGAGGGTGTGTGAGACAATATATTAAAAACATTATGATATTATGAGAGTGTGTGAGACAATATATTAGAAACATTATGATACTATGAGAGTGTGTGAGACAATATATAAGTAGACGTGATATTTTGAAATTTTACATATGAGGAGTTAAAATAAACTTATCTCTAAAAGGTATGACTCAATTGATCAAATATTTACATAACTCATATCATATCAAGTTTAAATTTTCAAAAATCGACATATTTATATTCTTTAAATACGTTTAAAAACTTGTCAAAACTACTGCATGACAATTCATTACTCTAATGTTCGGCCTTGTCAACTTTTGACCATGTTAGGATGTGTCGTTTACAGTGTACAGTCCAATTGGGGTGGCTTGTAAGGCAAGGATTATAAATAACATAGTTGTGTATAAATTAAAGGAGGTTTTACAAATAATCCCCTAAACAATGATGCAGTCGTAGATAATCCCCTATATATCTGCATATAACCTCCTTAACTATAGTATTATTTGCTTATAACACCCTCAACTATGTATGTTTACTTTGAATTTTACATAAATTAAAATATAATTACTTATATAGAATATGTGAAAGTTATTAATAAAAATATTAATAATATCTTCAATTAAAATATATACATCTCAAAAAAATCACATAAACATTTATTCATAAGTTTGTTCTATATATTTAACATCAAACATTTTATGTTTATTTTTATGTGGAGTAAAAATATTTTAACTCAAGTGTAATTTAAAATAAATCACATAATTAAGGGGTTATATGCAAATACTATCAAAGTTGAGAGAGTTATATACAAATATGAATCATGCAAAGGGTTATCTACAAACATGGTATCTTTTAGGGGGGGTATTTGGAAAAACCCCTAAATTAAAATAATTAACACACCTTGGAAGCATAGACCTACGAATAATTTGCGATGCTTTGCTAATCCACAAGAGGAATATAGTACAAGTTTGCATTCATAATGTGGTTCAAGATAAAGAGTGCATTTGGTCCTACATAAAATGTTTTCAAATATAAAATTTATCCAAGGAAATAAAATTATAAGGAGCGTTTAGTAGTAGGGGTGTGCACGGTTCCGTTTTGTTCTATCTTTGAAGAATTTCCAAGTCGAACCGAATTGTCACTTGAAACCGAACCGAACCGAACAGATTGGTTCGATTCAAATCGAGAGTCTTTATTTTATTCATATTAATTGTATATATATATGTATTTAATATTAAAATTAAAATTTGAAAATATATATTTATACATAAATATATAGTTGATACTAAAATATTAAATATATGTAATATATATGTATATTTAAAATTTAATTTATTCAGGTCGACAACTTTGTGAAATCAAAACGAATTGAACATGACCCCAAACCGAACCGAATCACTTGGTTCAGTTCGGTTTTTCGATTTGAACTTAATTATGCACACTCCTATCTAATATCCATGAAAACATTTTTAATTACTTAAAAAAAGAAGCATAGGATCTCGTCCCATGGATGTCAAGATTGGAAAAAGAGACAGTTAATGAATTAAGTTTTCTATTGATTAGAGTTTTTGGGATACCAAATAAATCAGTGTACCATATTTTTTTTGAAAAACTATTTATGCAGCCTATTTTGCAAGGAAACAAACGAAACCATAGTAAAAAAAATTAAATACCACCGATCCTCTTCCTGTGTGAAAAAAGATCGAAGGATTTAAAAAGTTGAGAGACAAATAGATAGTGATAATTATGGATATACCTCCAAAGCCTATCATGTTGTATTGTTATATTGTTATATTTCTCGTATTATCATGCATATATCATAATAAACTATTTTCAATCATTTATAATCCTGTAAGTGTTTCCTTTAACATTGCGCAGTTTAAAGAATATATAAGAGACAGATTTTCTATTTTAATGTTTAATCTTCAACGTATTATATTTAGGACCGTAAGTGAACCAATACACTGGATGGACAGCTAGTAACATTGATCAATAAGAGCTCGTAAGTTTGATAAAAATTTAACCTCGAATCATTAAACAAGCCAAATTTGAATACAAGCAAATTCGGTTTAAATATGTTCATTAACAAAGTTATTTAAGTATCCGTTAAGAGCTTGTTTAAGTACTCATTATTATTTTTTAAAGTTCTCATTTAATTATTCTAATCATAAATAATCTTAATTAATAAGATATTTTAATAGCTCGTAGAGTTTTCTATCAAATAGCTAAGGACACAAACAACTTGTTATTCACCATAGTTTAGCATTACTTTATATATTTAAAATAAAAAATAAAAAAATAAATTAAATATATCGTAAATTCATTGAGCTCGCGAGTTACTTGATATTCGTTCGAACTTGTTTAATATCAAAATGAAACAAGCTTAAACAACTACCATAAAAATTCGGCTCGAATTTGAACTCAATTAAAATTAATCAAACCAAACTTGAGCAAAATACAACTCAGTTTGACTTGGTTCATTTGCAGCCCTAGTTATACTTTAAGCCTTGGTCATACCTTTATAATGTTTTTCATACGGTGCTACAAACATTCCTCTAAATTTAACAATAGTAAAACGAGATTATTCATTATTATGTGTATACTCAAGACCAAGGATGACAATCTCAGTATTAGTGTCAATATCGGCCTATCGGTGTGAGAGCACATAACAAAGAGAAAGCCTTGCTGTATTGATTGTTTGTTTTTTTTTATTGAGATTTTTTAGAAGGACTCTATCGTTCCCCAGCACAATTTGATATTGAATTCAATGATCCTAAAACATTTGTTTTTTTTCAAAAAATGACCCATTGTTTTTTTACTGTTCATTTGATAGTATCGTTACTATTTATTTAGGGTCATTTTTTTTTATTTTTAGGATCGTCCAATTCAACATTGAAACAACGATCAGATAGGTTGGATTGGGGCCCTTTTAAAAATTTTATATTTTCATTTTAAAAACAGCAGCTGTCGGTGAGCAAGCCTTTCTTTATAATAAGATAGGATGTTTTACTTGCTAGTTTTTGTAACATTTCAATAATCCTAATAAGTCCATGTTTCCTTAAAACATTTGATAATATTTGAATCATCCTTAAAAATGCCTTTATGAGGAACCTTTTTAGGAGGGTTGAGGGACATTTTATAGATGTTTTAAATAATTACAGGGATTAGTAATGAATAAAAAATCACATAGACCAGTATTTTTTAAAAAAGAATTATAGAGACTGAAAAATAAATGTCCAAATAGAAGATCATGTAACATTAACTATTTTTCTGCCATCAGAATTTGCTGTCTTATATCGTGTGCCCTTATATTCCATTGTACAAATTCCCAACAAAAAAACTACATTGCCTCAAAAGAGGGATGCTCATTTAACATATCCACACAATCAAAATGATTGTATATGTACTTAATGTTCTTATATTTTATTATATATCCCTTAAAACTTTATATATTTGCACCCTAATTATGAGTTTTTTCTTTCTTTAATTTATCCGGCATAAAAAACTATATAATAAGAAAAAGTATCGCTTGCCACAAGGTAACACATAACAATTCAAGAAACATGAAGATATACAATGCCATAAAAATTTTGTTCGGGATGCGCATCTATCTATCTCTCTGTACGTATACCGGCACTCCCATAATAGCCCATGTTCTAACGTTCGCCCACATATTCTTTATATTATCATATATACATCTTCATAGAAAAACTCCATTTAATCATTATCGTCATCAACCCCTGTTTCTTTACCTTAACCTTTGACGGGTTGAAAGGGTAAAAAAACAGAAAAGTACACTTTTTTTTTCATACAATAAAAAATGAAAATATGTATCATTAATTTCTATGTTGCGATGCACGGCGAATTAATAAATTTGAATAAAATAGTTATAATTAATATAAGTGAAGCTAATTTTTTACTCTTTTGTTAAGAAATGAATAAAATACTTACAAAATAATATATGTTCATAAATATTAACATTTTTTCTATGAATATTAGGTTAATTGTTTTATAAATATTAAAAGTTCATAATCATTATATCTAACAAAAATATGGATTGATAGAAAAAATTAAAAAGTGTACTGAAGGTTATTATTATTATCCTATGAGATTATCTCAATAAATGTTGTATTGGAACATGGATCTAGAGAAAAATTAGAGAGAGACTGACCTCGTTAATAACGAAATTAGTTATTATTATTCCACGAGGCTATCTGAATAACGATAATAAATATTAGAATTTATTATTATTATTTCAATAGACTATCCCAATATTAACAACAACAATAATAATAATATGAGTCAAAAAAGTGAGATAGAGATTGGATCTCGTTAATAATAATAATAATAATAAAAAAATAGTAATAATTTCAAAAAAATAATAATAATATCAAAATTAGTTATTATTATTTCATGACACTATTTCAATAATAATAAGAATGTAATATCAAAATTAATTATTATTATCCCAAAAGATCAATAACAACAACAATAATAATATAATAGGAGAAAAAATAGGAGATAGAAATATTAATAGAGAGAGAAAAAATGTGAAAGAGGAAAAAGAGATATAATAATAAAAATAAAATATTTTAAAAAATAATGTCAAAATAAAAAATATTATTATCCTATGAGATTATCCCAATAATAATAATACTAATAGTAATGACAATAATAATAATAGTAATAACAATATCAACATTAGTTATTATTATACCAAGAAATTGCAACAGCAGCAGCAAGAACAACAACAACAATAATAATGATGATAATAATAAAATAGGAGATATAAATATTAATAGGGAGAGAGAAAAATGTGAAAGAGGAGAAAGATAGTTAATAATAATAATAATATCAAAATTAGTTATTATTATCACATGAGACTATTATTTTGATATTAATTTTAATAAGAATAATAATAATATAAAAATTAGTATTATTATCCCATAAGACTACCCGAATAATAATACTTTCAGTTATACTTTCAATAATAATAATAATAATAATATACTTTCCACCATCTTAGATTAAAATAATAGTAATAATAATAGATATTATTTTAAAAATAATAATAATATCAAAATTATTATTATTAAAATTGGTTATTATTATCCCACGAGACTACCTAAATAATAATAATAATAATAAGAAAATAATAATATATTCAAAAATAATAATATAATAATACTTTTCACTATCTTAGATACTGATAATAATAATAATAATATCAAAATTAATTATTATTATCTCATAAGACTACCTTAATAATAATAATAATGTCAAAATTAGTTATTACTATCCTAAAAGATTGCATAGTAACAATAACAACAACAATAATCATAATAGATAATAGAAAAATAGGAGATATAAATTTTAATAGGGAGAGAGAAAAATATGAAAGAGGATAAAGAGAAATAATAATAATAATAATATCAAAATTAGTTATCATTGTCTGATGAGACTATCATTTTGATTTTAATTTATTATTATTATTATCACAAATAGTTATTATTATCTTACGAGACTATCTAATAATAATAATAATAATAATGTTAAAATTAGTTATTATTATCCAAAGAGATTTCAACAACAACAACAATAATAATAGGAGACATAAAAAATAAGAGATAAAAATATTAATGGGGAGAGAGAAAAATGTAAAAGAGGATAATAATAATAATAATAAATTAATTAATAAACAATAGGGACATAAAAAATAAGAGATAGAGATATTAATAGGGAGAGAGAAAATGTTAAAAGAGGAGAATAGAGATGATAATGATGATGATGATAATATAATAATAATAATATAAATGAGAGGTTGATTATATATATAGTATAAGAAGTTATTAGTATTATTATTATATGTAAATAATTTTGTTACGAAGAGAGGATCAAGAGAGAAAGAAAATAATTAATAAGAGAGAGAGAGGAGAGAAAGAGAGAATTAATGAGAGGAATAGAGGAGCAAGAGATAATAAATGAGAGAGAGAGTGGGGAAAGAGAGAATTAATATGGGGTAGAGATATTAATAGGGAATAGAGAAAGAGGGAGAGAGAATTTAAGTGGGAATAGAATTGTCTGGCGTTGACACGTGAGAACTATGTTTTACATATATAGTATAGATAAAAAGTTATTAGTATTACTATTATATGTAAGTAATTTTTGTTATAAAGAGAAGGTCAAGAGAGAGAGAAAATAATTAATAAGAGAGAGAAATGGGAGAAATATAGAATTAATAAGAAGGATAGGAGAGATATAGATAATAAATTAAAGAGAGAGTGAGGAAAGAGATAATTAATAGGGGTAGAGATATTAATAGGAAATGGAGAAAGAAGGAGATAGAATTTAGGCGAGAAATAGTATTCTCTGATGTTGACATGTGACACAAGAGAACTGTGTTTTATATATATGATATATAGATTGCATATCCTCCGTAACCGTGTTTTACATCGTAGTCATTGCAATCATATTGACATGCGGAACAAGATCGCTAATTATATAAAACTACATTGACAAAGCTAATATAAAACGTAAAGTACATAATGAAACAAAAAAGATCAGGGGTATTTATATCATGTTATCCTAATACGATGGAAAATGAACGGGGACATAGTATTCGTATATAAACATATACGGTGCGGCTCTCGTACCGTAAGTCGGAACTGGCGTCAGGAATCCAGAGTCTCCCGTTAAATGCCAGCTCCAACGAGCGCAAACTTACTCTCCGACTTCCCCAACTGCGCTGTGTCCACACACACCCACAGCAGCGGCGATCTTTCCCCTCCCCCAAAGCCTTCCATCGCTACCGTCTCCCGATCTAATCTCCGGAGAAGTCTCCGGCGCCAACAGGCGCCGCTGGCGTGCTCACCCCTCTCACCGTGCGCTTCGTCGGGGTCGGAGGGGAAAGAAGGGCTACCACTCCATGGGCTCCGACGCGAGCAGCGCTGGTTGATGGATCTGCTCGTCCGCGCCGGCTGAGATGCGGCCGGAGCCCTCGGATACCCCCCCGTTTCCCGGAGGCAGCTCGGTCGAGGAGTTCGGGAGCCCCGGGGCGCTGTTGTTCCTCTCGTTCCTTTTCTTCAACAGCGGCGGAATGGATCTATCCAAAGTCGGCGTCAAGCTTCTCAACTCCGTTCGGTCGGCGAGATCCCTCGGATTGCTTCCGGCGCCGTCCGACCGGCCCGAGGTAAGGGTCCCTTGTCTTGCTGTGGGACGGTTTCCTTTTTATATCCGGTGGTCGAACTTTTGATCCAAGTGGGTGAACCCCGTTTGTGCTCTCAATTTAGGGGAAATGCTAGTTTGAATTCCTAAAGAATATTAGGTAAGTTCGAAATTTCAAATTTCTTTTGGTCTTTTCGTTTTTTTTGGGGTCTTACTCACTGATCGTTGCATTTGGTGGAATTTTGCATATCCTGCAACATTGATTCACCCGGCAACCATTATGTATCTTTCGCTCACCAATCCCTGGACCCTGGGCATCGAGAAGGGCATGGTCACATATGGCATTAAGTAGCATCGGCTGTCGGAAAATAAGATGCCTAACTTCCTCTCCGAACAAAGCATAAAATTGCAGCCCAAGCTTCTGCAATGCAAAAGGTGGCATCATAATGTGAAAGGGGAATTACAGAGGTATGCGGAGTATTGCTTCTGGGTGCAGGAGGCTGCCTATTGGAAATAGTTTTATCATAAGATGCCTAAAGCCAGTGCTTCCAGTGGTTCGGTTAGCTTCCCTGAATGATTTTCCACAAGAGCCACCCTGTGTTTCTGTTGAAAAGGAGGACGAAAAAATCTTGCAGGGAGTGGCTCTAACGTTACATATACTAAGCACATCATACATGCATTGACAATTGTTCTTCATCTTCTTATTATTTTTCCTCCCGTCTTCTTCATCTTCTTCTCCTCCGCCTCCCCCTCTCTCCATCCACTTTTTAAAATTTTAGAGCAGATCGCAACAAACATGGGCCAAAGATAAACTCATCAGAAAGAAATGCTCACCTCCATCCCAGGAAGAATCCTTAAGATAATGTGTCCGTTTTTTTGGCCCATGACACTATCTAGATTGCTTCTAGTACTTCTGATGAAGGTTGATGGTGCCACAATCTTGTTAAATAGAAAGAGGATTTTTCACTATAGAAAGTTTGAGCTCTTTCAGGAAAGTTTGATCTCTTAAACAAATGTGTATATTAAAGAGCACACCAAGATGGTGTGTCACAATCCAGTTGTTGAACCGAAAAGAAATACTGCGTTCAATATGGGTATATAATTGACGATGAAACTGTGAACTTTCTATAACTTGACACCTTTGGCCTGCTTTATAATGCGCATTAGAAGTAGAATTTTGCAATCATGATGCTTTTTCTTCCTAGATAGTTGCTGAGATCATGCAACACTAAAGATAAGAAAAATCTTATGTGACAAAATTTTTAAATATGCACCCTGAGCCATCAGTCATTTGGAAATGCTCATCTAGGAACTTAAAAGGGTTATACGCCTCAGTCTTGACTAGTAACAAATGCAACCCAATGTAGAGAAGCAATATGGCACATTAGGAAGCATGCTCTTCTTACCATTCACAGGAAAAAAGACTACTCCCAAAATGGCAGAATCTCCATATTGAATCCACTTCAAAACTCCAGCCCCTTTCTCTAGCCCTGCCACATCAATGTGCATTCTCTGAAATGCTCTATTATCATGCTCAGCCATATTACACGAGAAGGCAGCCTGTAAGGACATCCACTATGTTCTCTTCTTGGCCTTGAGAACCCCCCTTCTCTCTCTCTCTCTCTCTCTCTCTCCCCCCAGCTTCCTAGTACATGCTGTCTAGTTAGCGTCGTCCGAGCCATCTTAGATGCCCTGAAAAGCTGATAAATTGAGATGCAAGAAGGTAAACTCCAAAACTCATGTTGCATCACCCAAGGGTAGCATGAAATCTGCAAATCCAATATTAACATTGCCAACTACCACGGGGCATCTCCAATTCAGGCATCTTCTGCATCTTTAGTAGTATTGATGATTTTCAAGCTGCATTGATTCACACAAACCTCCTACTTCTATCAACAATAAAACGATAAGGTGATCTAATGTAGAAGGTCTCATGGCCAAGTTCAGCAGCCTTTCCTATCCAGCCCCAACAAACTGTCATTGCAGGCCTTCCAATAGACTCACCACCAGCTCATTCTCCACTATCTTTAGGCCTTCTACTTGCTTCTTCTCCCATTCTCTCCTCTCCATCCTTTGTTTGCTACTTCATCAATTTGACCGACTGGGGGGCGGGTGTGTAGCGTAGTGGATAGGCCCTAGCCTTTGGCGGGTTAAATTTTCGCTGGTTGTGGGTTCGATTCCCTGAGGTTCGTTGACTCGAAGAGTCGGCATGACTCGGATCTCCTATGATCCGGTACGAGTGGCCCTAGTTGCCACGATCTCGGCCGAGTCACATGAACGATTCGCATAGGCTCGGTCGATTCACACATGCTTTGGTTCGCCGTGATACGTTATGAGTCACCCGAGTCGCCACGATCCGATCCAGTATGGCAAACCATGTGCCTACATTTCCCCGAAATAGTTCTCCTAGTGCGTAATTGCCCCCTCACGTGCTGGAGTGATTTATCCGTATGACGTAAGTGTTTGGCCTAGGAGCTGCCCTCGCCCCAGCCGGGGTTTCATGTGAGTACTATCTCAGTCTCAAAAATCAATTTGACTGATGATCTCTGACAAAACACACATTAAAAGAGCTCAATAATTGTGATTTGATGTGCTTTCACTTTTGCTGCAGGTCCCAGCTCGTGCAGCAGCTGCTGCTGCTGTTGCTCGAGCTCTTGCTGGACTTCCTCCACACCAAAGACTTGACCTTCCATCAAGTTCTGAAGAGCTGATTTCCATGTATGGTGGCAGACCTCGTGGCCAAACTACAGAAGATTTAGAGGAAGACTTCTATGAAGAGGTTGTGCTTTTGTGCATTTGTGCAGTAGTGGGTATTTTGGAGTGATCTTTGCATTAGATCCTCACTATCTGATGTATTCTCTTCCTACGTTTCTAATTGGTCATGTTAACTTTACTTACAAGAAACTATATTATTTCAACAGTCAAATCCCACTTCATATCTTCTTGAAAATAATGCTAGTAGGTTAGATCCTTCCAAAGAGAGATGGAGACATTATTGTGAAGCATTGATCAGTCAATTCCAAGTATTCATTTGATACCTGATTACTTATACAAAATTGTTTTGATATTCTTTTTGTATTAAACATCAATTAATTATTTATATTTTGACAAATAAAGTGACTGCATTTCTTGACCATGTTTAATGGAATGGCTAGATTCACTAGAATGGTTGTTAGATTCATTAGTGACCGTGCGCATCAAGAGGTTAGGTTCTTAAGGGAATTGATAACGATTCAACTATTTTGGTTAGGACGAGTGAGCAGGTGGTAGCTGGCAGCCTTCGTATGGCTTTAGTGTGGCTTGACTTTGTGTACTTACAGGGGCTTTTGTGGGGGATCTTGTGTTGAAAATGTTTTTCTCCATTTTCCCCCCTAAATCAGACCAAATGACAACCCTCCCCACAAACACATATGCACACACAAAAAGGGAAAAAAAGAAAAAAAAAAGAAAAGAAAGTCTGCTTCTTTGCCCTGCTGCAGCCCTCTTGTTGTTGATGTTTGGCTTGTGATAAAGATCCGTTGATCCTGTCCAACAACTTCTGAACCTCACTTGCTCGGCCATCTATGCAGATGGCCACTATCCGAGTAAAGTTAAGGGGTGTTTGCATTGGCTAAAATTTCCTTGGGAAATATTTTCCCAACTATTTTTCACATGCTTTGCAAACGTGGGTAAAAATTAGTTGGTAAAATAATTTCCATATTCTCAGAATATTCCTTTTTCCCCTAGGATCTATTTCCCCACCCCTCCCCATAGGGAAACATTTCCACGGGACATATTTACCTCCCTCTCTCTCTCTCTCTCTCCACATCAGATCCTCACGTCGCATTCTCTCCATATTTTTCATTTTTCTGTGAGATTCGCAAACATGTGTTTTTGTTTTACAGGAAAATACTTCTCATGATTTTTTACTCCCCGGGAAATACTTCCCATGATTCTTTACTTTCCGGGGAAATATTGAAAACACAAACGCCCCCTCAGTCATTTTCTCTGGTGACGGCCTGGTGTTGGGTCCACAAATAGCTGAGAGCATATCATCACTGGTTTTGTGCCTAAACTGTAATTGCAACACATGTTACAGGTAATAGAAGAGAAAATGAATACATATCCTTACTACAAATGGAAAAGTTGTTATCTGTTCCCCCCCCCACCCACCCACCCAAAAAAAAAAATTCTGTCCCACATTAATTAGTTGTGTTTTCGGGGCATGCAAGATATGAACACGGAAGATAAAATAGCTTGTAATTTGCACCCTGAAAGATGAGAAAATTCTGTCTCTGCCATCATCCTCTTGCATGTGGTTTGGCAAGGTTAGACTACCTCATCTTCCTTGATGTGGTCAGCTGCAACTTGACTGTATCAGTTTTTTATGTATTCTGGTAGGGATACCTGCATCTTTGTTCTCAGTAATGTTTTATTGTACATATGCTATTTCTTTTGTTCATTATCATTTTGAAAGATTTTCAGGATTTCATTTTGAAATTTTATACTAATAGTTAAGTTATTTAATGTTTTGCATAAGATAAATCTTATTTTCTTGCATAATCTTATTTTTCTTTTCCTAGGCTAAAGTGCATTTGAGCCTTTTATGTGTTCATGATAATGCCGTACTGTTGCCATTCTTATGTGCAGAATTTTGACCCTGTGAAGCATGTATTGGACCATATTCCTTCTGACAACGCTGATCTAGCATATTTCGAAAAGCAGGTAAAACATAGATAAGTTTGTGGTGGCATCAATTTCTCATGACATCTCTATATCATTCTTTTGTAAAATGGCCCTAATTACTTTGCATGAGTTATGAAAACTTGAACCAGATGGATACATTGTCAAAACATTTTGCTATGCTTCATGAGCAATCAAAATCTTTTTGCATGGTTTATGAAAACTTAAACCAGTAAATAAACCCTAATTACTGACAATCAAAAGACGTAGTTTGGCTAGGAAAGTAAATTTCATTCCTTTTCCTTTTCTAATAAAAGGGTGGAACATGCTACTGTTTTATGAAAGAAAATGATATATCCAATGTATGGGTCAAGCTACCTCATTTCTTAATTCTGACCCCTGAAATGCCTATCAAAAGCCATGAGGTATACGCAACACATGTACTACATATATGCGAGAGTATATACGTATACATATGCATATGCATAGATACATACATATGTATATGTATGTATGTGTATGCCATAGCTTTTATTGTATCGTATGAGTATTTTTTGGGTATGAGCTGTTGTCAGTCTTAAATTACTGTGAATATTCGTTCCATTTTATAGCAAATATCATACATGCTGCTATGACTTGATGTTATTCTTGTTTTCATATGCTGTGGCTTTATGTATTGAACATGTTTTATGATCCCTGGAACCTTACATTTCATGCCTTGGACAGGTGCATGCCTCTCACTCATGCTACATGGGACTACATTATTATTCTGACTCAAGAAGCACTGTCAAACTCCAATCTAATTAATGAAGATTGGCTCCAACTCAAGATCTAGCTCTATGATCATTACTTCATTAGAAATCTATCTAGACTTATTCTACCTAAATGAAGATAATTCAAACTAAGAATACTACGTCATGCATCCTTTGAAGAGTTTCGAAGAGTTTCTGCAGATTCAAGAGTGTTCTGTTTCATGAAGCCTAGCACAGTCTGCTTTGCCTATAGTCATTGATACCTGGGATCCATGGAATTTTCCCTTCCTTTTGTTTTATCACTTTTCCCCTCCATGCATAAGCTTTTCAGCTCTTCTCCCTTTTCTCCACAGAAACAGCACAATATTTTTTTCCCAGCACAATGTTCTCTATACTAAGCCCCAATTTGTTTGTGGAATAGGTTATCTGGAATTACTTATCTGGAATAGCGTATACTAGAATAAGGGGTGCTTAGCTTTGATAGTTCCGTGGGACCCACTGGCGGAATAAGAAGGATAAGCAATTCTTGGGTCTAGGGTCGAATTGCTTATTCTCCTTATTCTAGTATAAGCAATTCTAACGCGGTATAAGCCTTTCCGCCCATCAAACTAGAATTAACCTTATTCTAAGAATAAGAGGCCTTATTCTTCTCCTATTCTCCAATCAAAGCTATTACTCTGCTGTTTCTTTAGCAGAATGGCTATTGTGACTTATCAACCTTGATCCTTCCCAGTAATCTGCATAATTATTCAAGCTTCACTACATACTTCATCTTTCGTGTGACTGATTTCCCTTCTTCTGCTTCTCTGCTCTTTGACTTCTTTCTTCCTGCTGGACGAGTGAACTTGTTTCTGCTGCTCTGCCTCACTCCATGACATGCCCTTGAAAATGAAGCAACATTAATAAACTTTTTTTTTTTATAATTTGAATACTGCACCAGGCTGTGGTGCCTCTTCTCATATGTGCCTGTTTGCGAAGATTTTTCTAACCTTCGGTCGGAACCTGACCTAAACACATCTCTCATATGTCGGATTATTCGGAAATCCATTTTTTTGTTTATCTAGAGAATTATAGGTCGGTTTTATATTTTTATCGGACTATGAGAGCTTGGGATTAGCCCTCAGGGAATCCGGGACTTCGAATCAAGCGAAGATTCGAGTATATGACCTCTCTCCACTGACCTCGGTCAGTGTTAATTACGCTGAGCGACTGCTCGGCAACCCTTGATTAACCGTCCGTATGATGCCCTTATAACATGCAACACTACTACTACATGCAGCACATGCATATGAAGATATATTTTAGGTTAAACTCTTGGCCTCACCCAAGTTTATGATGTGTTTATATGATTTTGGACTGATTCCAAGCTATCTGGATTAATTCTAAGTATATTGGATTGACTCCAAGTATTCTGGATTGATTCCGAGTATTTTAGACCCATAAGGGTATTTTTGTAATTATGCCAAGTTGGAGAGTATAGGGAGATTATGGTTATTTAAGTGTATGAAATGAGTTTTAATGATTTAGGAAGGTTTCAAAACCTTAAGAGGTATTTTAGAGTTATTTCAAGTGTGTTTGGATTGTAAAGGTATTTTGGTAATTTTGCCCAAATTGGATTTTTAGACTTAAAGTCTATTTTTATATTTTTTTGAGATTTTTATTTATTTTTATCATATTGAGGGTATTTTGATAATTTTACCCATCTTATTAAGGTTTGGAGGGTATTTTGGACATATGAGAGATTTTGATGTTTTTAAGAATTTTCTGTGATTTTTACAGATTTTTAACATGTATGAGGGTGTTTTTGTAATTTGTATTAAGCTCTAGGGGCATTTCAGTCATTTCAGAATTTTATATATTTTCAGGTTTGGTTCTCTGTTTTTTACTGGTTTTTACTGAATTTTACTGATTTTTTTTATTAATTTTACTGATTTTTATTAATTAATTAGGTATATGAAGGATATTTAAGTTATATTTTGGATTTATGCAATTTCCAGATTTTGTTTTCTGATTTTTACTGAGTATTACTGATTTTTACAGAATTTTTCTGATTTTTATATTTATTTTATTAATTTTAGATAATTTTCGCAGATTTTATTAATTAATTAAGTATGTGGAGTATTTAAGTCATTTTTTAACTTAAGTATATTATTTTATGTCTCCATGTTTCATTATTAAGTTTTAATTATGAGTCTAAGATTAGTTATGTATGGGATGAGGCCAATGATATTTTATATGTTTTATGTATTTTAATTAGTTATAAAACTAATTATTTTGCATATGAAAATATAGTAACATAGTGTTACTTAAATAGTAGATTCATGAACACATATGCACACACATATGCTCAAAGAACAAATAGTAGCATTCATTCATTATTTCGGCATAATCCCGTCTTATAGAACGGTGATTTCACAACATAAATTTGGCAGAGCTTCCCCTTAGGAATAAACCTTAGGAAGGGAGCCCTCCAAGAAAATATCTCCTCCAAATCGCAGCAAACCCGGGCAAGAGCACCGGATTTGGTCTTCAAATTGACAGAGTTTTCCCTAGAAAATTTTGGGCCAAATGGGCATGGGGCATCTTCTTACCTCTTGGGGGGTATTTATAGGCTTCAAAGCCTTCACCGGTGGGGGTACCCACCGGAATGCTTGAGGTGGGGGGGTACCCACCGGTTGGCTTGAGGTGGGGGGTACCCACCGGTTGGCTCCTCCTCCTCTCCCTCTCTTTTTTAATTTTTTAATCACATGGGTGAGAGAGGGATGGGAGAGAGCATTAAAAAAGAGAGAGAGAGAGAGAGAGAGGGAGGGGGGGACCGGTTGGCACCCCCACCGGTTCCAACCGGTGGAGGGGGTGCCACCGGATGGACCCCCCACCGGTTGGGAACCGGTGGGGGGTCTCCCCACCGGTTTTGAGAAACCGGTGGGGGGGTTCCCCTCCCATTTCTTCCTTCATTTCCCCATTTTTTAGGCTCATTAATGAGCTTGGGTGGCAGATTTGGGGTGTGGGCCAATGTGAAAAGGGTTTAAACCCCCTAAGTCCAGATTTGGCTCCATGTGAAAAGGGGTTTTAAGATGAGTATTAAATGGGGTTCACATGGGATTCTTAACCCATGTGTGAATGGGGTTAAGATTCCCATTAACTCCCTCCATCCTAATTAATCCCCCCCCCTTTCTTTGAATTTTAAAATGAGAGAGAGGGGAGGGATTCTCCTCCCCCCCCCACCGGTTTCCCCCTTGGAACCGGTGGGGGGGGGGCTTTTCCCCCTCCCTTTTGCTTTCTTTTTTTTTTTTTCAAAAAAAATGGTTTCAACAGTGCCATATGGAGATTTCTTGATGCCAATTTTCACAGTAGTTATGAACTTTCAAGGTCAATTTCACTGTGATATTTTCAATGCAAAATTAGAATTTTGGAAGAGACACTACTTTCAGTACTTTGCAGTTAACTCTGGTCCATTTACATCTTTTTTGGAAGGTGGCAGAACCACAATTGACATTAATAAAAGTGGAGAGCCTGAGAACAGGCAAACAATAACAGTTGGTTACCGGGCAGGTAACCTAAAACACCAAAAAGAAAAGAGATCATACTCTGATTCCAATTACAATGAAAATTGATTCCATAATAATAGAGAAGAAATCACAGGATCTGCTACCCGACCAATTAGACCAATGCTCCAGTTATTGATGATAAGGAAAGGAGATGAGAATGACTGGTTAAAACATCTTGTATTCCTTTTTTTTTTCCAAACACCCCAGAGAAAGGCACCAAGTAGCATAATCTAAGTATCCATCTCAGAAGTGGATGGAGATAGCTCATCCCAAGAGGAAATCAAGTGAAGAATGGAATGCGGCTGGCTCTAGTTCAGCTTTAGACAAGCAAAAAGAATTTTCCAAACAGCTGATATAATTCCACAGTATAGGAAAAGGCTCTTGTTTCAGGAAGAAGACCACAAATGTAGCAGTTGACCCTGTTGCCAAAATTAAACTTCTTAAGCCTGCTCAGAGAAGGCAGTCTGTCCTGGATGAGCGTCCACATGAAAATCTTGATTTTGTTAAGCCACTATTTTCTCCAGATGAGGTCAGACCAGGGTACAAGAGAGGCACCATAGTCAAGAATTTAGAGACTGATTTGGCTGAAAATTTCCCATTGGATTCCCATTTCCAACACATCTCTTGTCAGGCTCAGTTTGATTCAGATGGACTTGCTGAAGGATCGAACGAAGGTTTAGAAATTCCTGGAACTCAGAAATTTTAAGGTTCCTTCTGAACTTGGTTGGTGTGTTGTATAGGAGGCTTTTGTTCTTTATCCCCTTATTTTTGTACGTGTACCCCCTTTTTTCTTCTTTTATAATACAAGTGGTACCATCCACATTAAAAAAAAAGGGTTCCTTCTGACCTGAATGTCCCAACCTTAGACTGGTGAACCAAAGAAAATTTCTTGAACTGAGAGATCTTTGTTAGTACCCAGGGAGAATAATATATTGTCAGACAATTATTAGACCAGAATTTTAAATGGGCTCCATTGCCTAAGATGAATTGAGGACCTGCAGTGATAATATCATGACAGCGGAAGATAGCCTCCCATATGGATGATATTTTGGCTATATAGTGCTGCTTAGGAATCCATAAATTGGTACCCCTGAGATATTTATTCATGACAATGGTCTTCCAAGGTGTATTGCAATCATCTCCTAGCATCCATAACCATTTGGAGAGGAGAGCAGTATTGAAGCAGCCCATAGAAACCAAACCAACCCCACCATCATCCTCTTTGGGCCTGCAACCTTTATCCCAGGAAATAGGAATGAGACACTTGAAGGGACTTTTTTTTGCCTTTCCAGAAGAAAGTGCGAATGATAGCTTTCACCTTCCTAACAACTGATTTTGACATTTTGAACATAGAGAGATAATAAATAGATAGTGATGAGAGAACAGATTTGGATAGCATCCAACGTCCACTATGAGATAAAAGATTGGATTTCCAATCAGCAAGCTTGGTGTCAAACTTTTTAAGTTCCAATCAGAGAGTCTAATGGAGCCATCAGCTTGCGGAAGACCAAGATATTTATTATGAAAGGGATTCCAGTTACAATGGAGGATAGGATTCCACCTCAAGGATAGTGGTCATGTAGTTATAAGATCCCGAAAGTTCACTTTTGGAGAAATTGATCTCAAGGCCTGAAATATCTTCAAAAAATTTGAGGAGAATCTTGATATTCTTGATTTGAGATATATCCACCGGAGAGAATGTAAGAGTAACATCTGCAAACTGCAGATGTGACATAATTACATTATTTCTGCCCACTAAGACCCCGTTGATGAGACTATTCTGGATGGCTCTGTGTCATATCATGCTGGAAACCTGTCTAATGATGAGAAAAAGGAGCGGTGAAAGAGGATCACCTTGTCTAAGGCCCTTGGAGCTATTAAAGAAACCACAAGGTTCTCCATTTAATAAGAATGGAGAACCTCATTGTAGGATACAACACTTAATCCAACTGATTGATGTCTTGTTGAATCCCATGAGACTTATGGTGGACAAAAGAGATGACCAATTAACTCTATCAAAAGCCTTTTCAAAGTCAAGTTTGAAGACGATGAATTCTTTCTTATTTGCTTCTCAGTTCATGAATAGACTCTTTTGCAGCCATAAAGTTGTCTAAAATGAATCTCTCTCGAATAAAAGCTGATTGGTTAGAATCAATTAGCTTTCCAATGACCTTATTTAGTCGAGTAGCCAGAACTTTGGTGATGATCTTGTGGGAGCTGTTGAGAAGGCTGATTGGCCTGAAGTCAGTGATACAGTCAACATTATCCTTTTTTGGTATGAGAACAATGTGAGTGGCATTGAAGGAGGACACAACGACTGAATTGCTTTCAAAAATTTTTATGCACTTCATAAGATCAAATTTAATCACTTCACAAAACTGTTGATACAACCCCATTGATAAACCATCGGGACTGGGAGACTTGTCAGCTTTCATAGAGAAAATTGCATATTTCACCTCTTGTTCCTCAATAGGAACTGTCAGACTGTTGGCCTTATGGACAGAAGTGTACAAAAGTGATTCCACCAAAGGTAGGTCTGCCAAGATTATCCTTAGAGAAAAGATCTTTATAGAAATTGACAATGCCTCTTTGATCAAACCTCATCTCGATGAACAACATCTCCCACTTTAATAGAATAATTTTTGACACTTCGTTTCTTAATGCTAGCTGTTATATGGAAGAATTTAGTGTTATTATCTCCCAGCTTAAGCCAATTTTCCTTAGTCCTTTGTTTCCATTTGATCTCCTCTCTAAGTAGCCATTCATCGTGATCCTTTTTCAGGGAGCTCCATTCTTGTTTTCCCGTCAAATTCGGATTCTCACTATCATTCTTCAAGTCAAGCTGCTGAATGTTCGACAAGAGATCTTGTTTAACTGAAGCAAAAAGTGTCCTCACTCCATGATTTCATATGAGATCTAAGCCAATTTAGCTTTTGAGGGAAGTTGGCACAGTCTTGAATTGAGGAAGGGCCGTCTCTCCACCATTTAGTGACTGGATCATGAAAACCTTCATGCCTTAACCATGCAAGTTCAAATCTAAAGATTCTAGACTGTTTTAAAAGAAGAAAAGAAGATAATATGATGGGGATATGATCAGAAGTTACTCTGGAAAGTGAGGGAGGGACTTGAAAATTTGTTCAAGTAAATTGATACCCTGGAGTGTTGATTGCAATCAGGCCATTAGAGTAAATCCAGTTCCCGAAGAGATCCATCTTCGGTTCTCAAGAGGTATGATGCAGTCTTTCATGGGGAAATCTGACAGCATTGAAATCCCCTGAGATGCACCAAGGGAAATGCAGATCACAAGAGATAGAATCCAGCTCCTGAAAGAAAGAGGGCTTGAGAGCAGCAGCATTGGGTCCATAAACTCCGATGAAGGTCCAGGCAAAGCCATCTCTTTTGTGGGTATATTGAGCTGTGATGGAGAACTGAAGAATCTCAGAATCAGAGCATAGGGAGGTCTCCTCATTCCATAGCAAGAGTATCCCCCCATTGAGATCAATTGAAGGTTTAAAAAGCCACTTTTGTAATATTTGTCTACTCAGATTAAGAATCAAAGAATCATTATAAGATTCCATCTTTGTCTTTTGGAGGCAAAGAATGTCCACCTTATGTCAGATAATAAGATCTTGAACTGTTCTGATCTTGCTGAGGCTGTTGAGTTCTCTTATATTCCAGGATAGCAAAATCATTGCAAAGATGTAAGACCGAACACCAGCACCAACTTAGAACACAACTCAGACTACGATCCACAGATCAACCTGGTTGCCCTGCCCTCCTCATGGATAATATTATCTTGAATAAAAAGGAGTTCCCTCTTACCGATCTTGGAACCTTTGCCCGACCTCTGTTCCTTGCTGATAGATGAAGATTAATAACTCTTCTAGACTTCCTGAAGAAAGACCTGACTGAATCTTCTCTTCCTCCAGAGGAGATCCCCACAGGAGCCCCCATGTGTCTGATAAGCATATTGGGCCACTCCTCCTGAGAGTATGAAGACTTGAGCGCAGAGGGAGTGGAGGAAATGGATGGCTCCTAAAATAAAATAACTTCTTTCTCTGTGGAGGGAAGACTGGTACGGGAAGCCGAAATATTATCCTGATGAATGTATACCATAGGAAGTCCTTCAGTAGCAGAAGCTTGATCCACTGTTGAAGAATGCAGGAAACTAATTTTTGGAGGCCGTGGAGGATCCACAGGGGAGAATACTGTGCATGAGCAGTAGGGGGCTCGTCATAAGCCTGACTACTGGGAGGAAGGCAGCCTGTTCTCTCTGGCCCGCCGAATAGGAGAGGCCCTGAAGTGGTTCAGGTGAGCACCTGCGAACAGGGATCACATCGCCAGGAGGAAGACGATGGGTCTAGTTGAAGGAAGCTAGACCGGCTGAAGCAGCATAAATTGGACCGGTTTGAGGGGCAATAGGCTGGCCAGTTGCAAATAAGTCAGGATTCGCTGTATATCGGTTAGGCTTAGAGATGGGTAAGTCAACCAGAAAAAAGAAAGAAAGAAGGTGATGAGCTTGTAGCACCATAAATTAGTACAATGAAGGAAAAGCAAAAGGAGGCATTGATAAGTGAGAAATGTCTTACTAAAAAATATCAAGACAGGCCATTTGATGACTATTTTGTTGAACCAAGACCAAATTTCTAGCCCGACCTTAATTTGTTGGGTTTGAAAAAACATTTAGAGGTGCTGGAAGTCTGGGTTTAGATATAGGGTTTACTGCAAATTTATTGTTGGGATAATCACGTATATACTCCCAGCAAATTTATTGTTGGGATCATGTTCTATTCTACATGCCCACGTTCTTTGTATGTCATGTCCCTAGAACAAACCATGTTCCGTCCTTTGTAGCCCTGCCATCAAATGCTGTTTTCTTACGTTAAATGTGCTGAGGAAAAAGACTAAGCTCACCTTATTTAACCCATTCACATAATTGAAATGACTGAGGAATAATTACATATATGCCCTTGAATCTTCCGTTGTCTACTATATACCCCAAAACTGTTTATTTTTACACCTTGATTTTGTCTCAGTTATGTTTTCAATGGAATATTCATCTGGTTTTGATGGTAGTGGAACCAGGGTGATATAACGGAAACTCCATTATTTATTATGAGGATATACATGACAATATAAGGAATATGAGGGTATAGAGTAGAATGGAATTCTTTTGAGGTTAGAAATTTCTCCTAACCTCCCGATTGTACTACCTCTGTTTATTGGTTAATAAAATTGGTGGTACAAGCCACCCTTTCCTCAAGAAGAAGAGGAGGAAGAAGAAGAGTAGAATGCAATGGATTCTGGGTGTATGGATGTTAATATCCCCTTGCTATTTCCTCTCTGTAGTGGGGACTTGGTGCTGTTCGGTCAGATGTAGCTGGAAGCACCTCTTTTGGCTGACTGTGAATACTTAATGGGGTTATGGTCTCTTAGGAAGAATAGCATATATGTGTTTGTGTGTAGACACACACATTACTTCCATGCCATATGCTCTGGCTAATTGACTTCTTTGAAGTTTTTCTTCTTTTTTTTTTTTGGGGGGGGGGGATTACATCCCTTGTCGCCTTTATATTTAGTGCATAACATCCTCTTTTTTGTGTATCTGAGTAGAAGTATGCTCTTGCTAATTGTGACTTCTTTGAAGTTTTCCTTCTCTCTCTCTTTTTTTTTTGGGGGGGGGTTGCATCCCTTCCCTTCACCTTTGTAATAGTGCACAACATCCTTTCAAAAAAGATAGGGTAGCTGATGACCATTTTATCGCTTGTACATGAAGAAAGATAAAAGTTATGCTACAATACTATGGATAATTGTGACTGATGGCACTACCAACTGTTATCCAAAAATTATGCAAGTTGAACTACGATTTATAACCTGTACATGCAAAATCTTTTATGAAACGAATAATTAGCAACAGCATCAAGTAGAAATTCAAATTCTCTGCTGATTTCTACTACAGTTGTCTCTACTTTTATGTTTGCAGATATCTTTTGGTTAGAACTCAGAAATTCTTTCATTCACTCTCATTTAAATTCTTCCATTCACTCTCATTTTCTCCCCTCTGAATCTGATTTGGTCATCACTTCAACAGATATGCTTCTGTCCTTGTTTGATTTCTTTCCTCCTCATCCTTTATATCTGTATTGCCATATTTTTCTTGCTTCTTAAATCATGGCCTGTGATAAGGCATTTGCATTATCTTGATTGAAATTGTCACGATTTCAATATCTGTGAAATCAGAGAAGACTTTTGGTTTATATCTTGCTGTTTTTTTTTCTCCCCCTTGGTGTGTAATCTCTTAGAAAACTTGCTAGAAGATATGGATGCTTCATACAGAGAGTTGGGAGTATGGGGTTGGATGTGCGTTCGAATGGTACACAACTTGTGAACAACCATGAGCCCATGGCTTCTGCTGGTCGAGTTTCGCTTGTCTGATGAGGGATCCAGACTAAATGTCGTTTGCCTTGCCCTGGGGTAGGTAGCACCGCCCGGGGGCTGTGCAGACCAACCCCTGTCACAGGCAGCGGGCCTATAAGAATGCATACTGTACCGATGTTAGGATGCCAGCCGTTGTTCGGTTTTCCACAGACATCCCAAAAACAATATGGATGCTTCGATTATTTTATGATATGATTAATTTTGCATTTACTTACAATGAAATGTGTAATAACTGTAGTTTTGTGGATTTAGTTCCATGGTACATGATTTTGGCAATTTGATCTTTGAGTTCCACAGGCAACTGTTCGTCTAGCTCAACTGGATAGGATTGCAGAACGCTTATCACGCCATGTTATGGAACATCACGAAGAAATGGGTAAGGACTTGTTCAGCTTTCCTCAATCATTGGACCTACTAGTGCCCTGGGCGTGACTTATTCCTACAAATTTCATGCAGCATGCTTCATGATTTTAATATTTTTCCCCAGAACATCTTTTCTTGGAATTCATCTGAGTTTCGCCTGTGAAATTCTTCCAAATCTGTTCCATGAAGAAATTGAGACAAACCAGCTATATCCGTTTGATAATTCTAATTGAAAAGTTACATCCTGGCATAGACGAACGCATCAAAAGTTGTCCTGCATATGGTACCACTAATGTCATGCTCTTGTATGCATTTTTCATGGTAGTGCTGATGCAAATTTACATATTACAATGGTTTTCAACATAGTATCACATATGTCAATTGAAGAACGCTGCAGTTTCCCATCGGAGGTGATTTCACTTACGGAAGATTTGTTAGAATACAACATATCTTAAAACTTGTGGACTTCATGTTTAACTGCATATTGATCTCTTGAGATCAACTTCACACTTTGCTTGGAGGGACATGAGGCACGGAGGTGGGAACGTCGGGGCCATGCCAGCGTTCGCCTCTGGTGCTAATATACTTTAGGTTCTCGTCGGCCGGAGACAACGTCCAACCCCAAGAGGAATCGGTCTACGGCTTCGACGTTTGATCAGAGAAGATGCTTCTCCTATCCTACCAACGTGGAGGAGTTCCTCGGTTTTGGGCCGCAGGGGCCGAGATGTCATCGGTGTCTCGGATGGGGACACCTCCAATCTCACTGTTCATCGCTGGTGGTTTGTTGTGGATGCGGGGGCTTCAATCATGTGGAGAAGGATTGCCCTGGTTCCAGGATGCTCAGAAGGTCTTATGCACAAGTACTTTCACAAGGTAAATCTTTGACCTTGGTCCATGGCATCTCTTCGTCTTCTTCGTCGGCTATGTCTATTAAAGCTCCAGAGGACTTCCTTGTGGCCCGGGTCAAATGGCTGTGTCGGTGCCTCTGGATCTCCCCAATTGAAGGCAGACTGGACGCTGACATGGTGCGATCCTTCCTCCGGCGGGGTGGAAGAGTCGATGAAGGGTGGGAGGTTTCCCAGGCAGGAGGGGGCTTCCTGATGGTAGCTGAAGATGAGAAGGAGATGGCGTAAGTTGCCAAGGCCGGCTTCCTTCGTTTTGAAGGATTCTTGCTCAAGGTGGCTCTTTGGGGACGGCACAGAGGGGCATTCTTTGATCCCAGAACATTGAAGGTTCCCATCCGGCTGGTGGGAGTCCCCCTACCACTGTGTGACAGGGCAGGGGTGGCTGTGATAGTCAGCGGCTTTAGGTGCTTGGCAGAGGACGAAGTCAAGATCTTGCCTTCTGGGCCGGTGATGGCTATGGACGCTGTGGTGCTGGTGGGTAGTGAGAAGGCTATTCTGATGGGTGTTGAGGTCGAGGTGATGGGGGAGTTGTTGCCGGTGCGTGTCTTACCTTGGGTGGTGCAGAAGGTGGTGAACGGGCTAGGGATCCGGTGCACCAGGCGAGAGGTGGAAGACGATCTCTGGGATCCTACTTGACCATTCATTCAAAGTTTGAACAAGGTGTTATGGGAGCCATCGGATCGATCCTGGCTCCGGTTCCTTCGCCAGAAGAACTGGTTCGAGTTACGGTTTCAGGGGGCTTGGACCATGGAACGGGTGAGAGCGGCCGATCGGATTATCGGATAAGTCAACCGGTTCCACCCCTGCACCCAGTTTTTACCTGAGAAGTTTCCTACGCCCGGTTTTGACTTTTGAGCCGGTCACTGTTTTTTGTCCTTGCCCAGGCACTGGTTCGATGCTAGGACTTCTGGTAGCAGTTACAGCCCCGACTTTGTCTTCCCACCATCTGGCCATCGGGGGAGGGGGCTCTGGGTCTGCATTTGCGCCATGCAAGGCCATCCTTCCTCTGCTTTCCTTGCTTCAGAGTGCAGGTGATGGTAGCTCACTAGTAACCTGTCCGCATCCTGCCCCTAGCAGGCAACGTGGTTTGCTGGATTCGGACCATGGTGTGCTTGCTGTGATGCCGCCTTTGGGGCCTTGTCCAAGTGATTCCATTACCTGAGATGCTTCTCATGGTCAAGGGAGGTTCGAGTGCCCAGGAGCTTTGATCTGGTGATCACTGTTTACTGCACCGACAGTGGAAGTCCAGGCCGGGAGCTCACAGAAGATTGTAGAGAGGTGGATCCTGCCTTTACCTGCCCATCCATTGTGGGTGATTCTTGCCCACTTCTGGATGCCGGCAACATCTTCGGGCAGTGGGCTGATCTACTCCCCAATAAGGAGCGGGAGCACGAGGATCCTTTGGCTTCAGGGAAAGGAAGTCGGGGAGGAGGAAGAGCATGGGGAGGAAGAGGAGGACGTGAAGGAATTCCTTGCTAAAGTAGAGCAAATGGCGGAGGGTCAAGCCAGGGATGTGGCTAAGAAAGTGGGGGCATCTTTTGTGGGAGTGAAGAAAGATTTCTTGGCAGCATACAACAAAATTCAGAAGAGGTGGGAAATTGGGATTAATAGAAGTGCTAAAAAGTAGAGGTTGTCTCAGGGAATAGTAGAGGGGGAACAAGGTGAGAGGGAGGAGAGGACGGTGCTCAAGGGAGGTGAGGGAGGAGGGGTGACATCGATTATCCATGAGGATGGTGTCATGGAATGTGCAGGGCATATGTGGGAGGGAGAAGAGCGTGGTCCCTAAGGAGTTTGTGAGGAGGTGCAAAATTGATGTTCTTGTTCTTCTGGAAACTAAATGTGAGGAGGGAGGGGATGCTTATATGAGGGAGACAGGAGGGTGTAGACTAAGGGGGTTTGCTCTCCGGCTGTCGGGAGGTCTGGGGGAATTATGATACTTTGGAATGTGTTTGCTGTGGTAGAATTGGGTTGGGGGGGGGGAGAGAGAGTGAGGGACATTAGTAGACATGTGGTCTCCCTCAACTTCCGATCGGTGGGGGATGGTTTTATTTGGGATCTCTCTAGTGTATGCTCCTCAAGGAAGGGAGGAGAAGCAGGAGCTGTGGGAGGCTCTGATTCAACACCATCGTCTCTCTGGGAAGCCTTGGTGTGTGGTGGGGGATTTCAATGCCACCTCGGCAACCCATGAGAGATCTGAAGCAACCCTCCATACCCTCGTGTAAGATTTGTAAGATTTTATTGCGGAGTGGCTGTCATTGATATCCCGACACCTAACTCCTTATTCACTTGGTCTAACACGAGGGAAGCTATTTCATGTTCTAGACTTGATAGATTCCTAGTTTCAGTGGATTGGGAGGATCATTTTTCTAGATGCCAAGCTGATTGCCTTGCAAGACCTGTGTCTGATCACAAGCCGATTCTCTTGAAGACCAACTGCAGGAGACCTAGAAGGCACACTTTCAGGTTTGAAAGATACTAGATGAAAGAGGATGACTTCATGGATGTTGTCAAGAGCTCATGGAAAGATGTGAGGCAAGGAAGATACCATATGGCTACTTTGGTCTGTAATTCGAAAGAGTTGGGGGAGGCTTTGGTTGTTTGGGGAGGTAACAAAACCCTTCATGGTAAAGTGGCTAAGGATAAGATTTTGGAGACTATTGAGGCACTGGATGCTCTTGAGGAGAGGCAGGTTTGCTTAATGAGCCTGACAGGAATCTTATTATCAAGCTGAAAAAAGAGCATCCGGAAATTCTGCTTAAGGAAGAAATTTACTAGAAATAAACATCCAAGGAGCGGTGGATCAAGGAGGAAGATACGAATTCTGCATATTTCCAGAGGATTGCTTTATGGAGGAGAAGGTAGAACCATATTCGGATGTTGAGAGCTGAGGATATCCAGAGGCATGTACGAGATTTTTACTCTGGACTCTACACAGAGGAGGATTCTTGGAGGCCTTCTATCTCTGATTACCTCCTCCCGCAATTGTCAGCTGAGGAGAGATGTAAGCTGTCATCTCCTTTCTTTGAAGAAGAGGTTAGGAGTGCTGTGTTTTCTTTGGCAGGGGATAAAGCCCCTGGACCTGATGGCTTCCCCTTGTTGTTCTTCCAGCAATGTTGGGGGATTGTCAAGAAGAACCTATGCGTTGCAGTCTTGGAATTTCAAGAGGGAAGGGCATATCTCAGAGGGATCAACAAAGCATACTTGGTGCTCATTCCCAAGAAGGATGGAACAGACTCTCACTGATTTCAGGCCTATCAGTCTCTTGAATGGTACTTACAAAATCATCACAAAGATGTTGGCTTCGAGGCAAGTAGTGGATAGACTAATCAGTTGGAACGGGAGGCTTTTATCAGGGGAAGACAGATTCAAGAGAACTTCTTGGTGGCCCATGAGTGCATCTACGGTATGAAGCAGCAGCAGAAGAACAGTCTGGTGCTCAAGTTAGATTTTGAGAAAGCCTATGACAGGGTCAGTTGGGAGTTTCTGTTCCAGATATTCTATAAGATGGGATTTGGTGATTTCTTGGGTGGGCTGGATAAGGGCATGTTTGAGTTAGGCTACTTTTGCTGTCCTCATGAATGGAGAGCCCTCCAACCTCTTTCACGGTGGCAGAGGCCTTAGACAGGGGGATCCTTTATCTTCTCTACCCTTTGTGTTAGTAGCACACATCTTGAGTAGAATGTAGGATAGGGTAGCTTAGGCAGGGTTGATTCATGGCTTCAAGATTGATAGTCAGGGGAACCAGGTCTCCCACTTACAGTATGCAGATGGCACTATTTTGTTTTTTGATGGGGATGATGAGGAGCAACTGTTTGTGGCTAGACTAGTGCTGGAATTACTGGATGAGGTCAGTGGTCTTAGAGTTAACTTTTACTAGTGCAGGCTTATTGGTTTTCATATGGAAACTGTAGCTTTGAGGAGGGCAGCATTGATCCTAGGATGCCAAACTGGAGAATTTCCTATTACTTATCTGGGCTTCCCACTCACTCCTGGGCCACCGAGGTGCAGGGATTGGCAACAAGTGATTCAGAAATTTCAGTCTAGATTGGCAGGGTGGAAGGGTAGGCTTCTCTTCTATGGGAGAAGACTTGTACTTTGTCAATCGGTTTTTGATAGTCTCCCTGTTTATTTTATGTCTATCTTCAGAATTCCTAAGACAGTGGTTAGGAGGCTAGGTTCTATTCATTTGTTAGTTCTTTTGGCATGGTTGCAGGGCACCTGAGAAGGGAGGCTATGCCGTCAGTTGGGGCAGAGTATGTAGGAGCAGAGAAAATGGGGGCTTGGACTCAAGAATATTGTGGCTTTCAATTCTGCTCTCCTTGCCAAATGACTCTGGAAACTCAGAACCTCAGATGCAGGTTTGTGGAGGGAGATCATTAAACAAGGATACTATGGTAGATCCAGAATATGGGACCTGATTCCCAGTTCGGCTTATGGAGTATCCCATGTGTGGAGCGGTATTCTGCAGTCTGCAGATGTAATTCGGGTAGGGTGCAAACTTTCTTTGGGCTATGGGCAGTCGTTCTTCTTCTGGACAGATCATTGGTGTGCAGAGGCACCCCTATGCAGATTATTTTCCAGGCTTCTTGCTCTTTCTATGGACCCTTTGGCCATGGTGGCACAGGTTTTCGATGCTGCTGAGATGGGAGGAGGATTCTTTTAGGAGACCTCTTCGAGATGATGAGGCAGTGGACTTCTGTGAGATCATTCTTCTTCTCCAGGATGTCCACTTGGACAATAAGAAAGATAGATGGGTTTGGAAATGGCAGGCATCTGGTCTCTTTTCAGTCAAGACAGCTTGGTAAGAGACTAAGAGTCCACTAAAGGTTCAAGTGCTCATATGGAGGATTGCTTGCTCTTGGCTGGCTGCCAACGTCTGATAGGTTGCACGCTTTATGGACAATTTATCTACTGTGTCCCGTCTGTGGTGATGCTGAAGAGTCTGTTGATCATGTCTTTACCGCTTGCTCATTCTCATTGGAGGTGTGGCAGACTATTTTGGCTAGGATTGGACAACACCCTATGCAGTCACAATCTGTCTATTAATAGCCTGGACGAGACGTAAGGTGAACAAATAAGACCGGCTACCTTGGTGGCTCATTCTCCATTCCACACTGTGGGCCTTGTGAGGGGGAAGGAACGGTAGGGTTTTCTGCAAAGAAGCATTGATCTCAGACAAGATTGCCTCCTTTGTAGGGGAGAGAGTGAGGGAGTGGGTTTCCATTATGTCTAATAAGTATCCTTGTAAATCCTCCTTTTTGGTTCTTTTGAAGAGCTTGTGAGTTATTGTTGAACCCGAAAAATTTTCATGCAAATAATGCCGTTTGAGTATGCATATGCACATGGCATATACTCACATCAATGTGAACTCACTATAGGAAAATATATATACATGCATAACAACATGTTCACATAGGACTATGTTATGCAAAACAAAATATAGGCCTATGATATGAGGGTTAATAGCAAACAGAAACCCTCTCATGTATAATGGAAAAACATAAAACCATGGGCTCATATTATAAGGGTAATGGAATAGGAGGCATACCTAGGCCAAAAAGGCTTTGATCGGGATTTTTACGGAGGCCTAAAACAGCCCCAAGTCACCCTTGCATACTTCCGAAATCAACTCCTAAGTCTCCTTGATAACCCTTGATGGTGAGGCCCAAAGGAGGACCCTAAAATGCAGCAACAAGGAGGAGCCAAATGCTGCGAAATGAAGGCCTAAAACAGTCCCGGAATGGGCCAAAACCAGTCCCGGAATGGGGCCAAAATGGCCTCCAAACCTGCCCAAAATGGTCTCAAATAAGGGCCCAATGGTAAGGGAGATAGGTCCAATAAGTGGTCCAATAGGTGGCCCAATAAAAAGGCCCAATAAGGAGCTCAAATGGGCCAAAAAATCAGTCCTCAAGGGGCACTAAATCTGCAGGCCAGAGGAGAGAAAAATCTGAAAATCCAAGAGAAGGAAATTCCCAAAATGGAGAGTGGACCCCTCCTCCCTATTCCCCTTCATTTAAATAAGCCAAGAGGGGGGAGGAGAGAGAGAGGGAACCGGTGGGGGCCCCCCCCACCGGTTGGGAACCCCCCCACCGGTTCCAAGAGGGAAACCGGTGGGGGGGGGAAGGGGATCTCCCTCCCTCTTCTTTCTTTCCAGGATTTTGAAATTCAAAATGGGGGGAGGGGAATTAATTAAAAGGAGGGGAATTAATGAGGTTCTTAACCCCATTCACATGGGTTAAGAACTCCATGCAAACCTCCATTAAAACCCCATCCTAAACCCCTTTCACATTTGACCCAAGTCTGAAATTAATAGGCTAACCCCCTTTTCACACTTGGCCAAAACCCAAAAATCTGAACAAAGGGGCTCATTAAGAGCTAAAAAAATTAAAGAGGGCAAAAAATGGGGGAGGGGGAACACCCCCCACCGGTTCCCAACCAGTGGGGGGTCCAAGACCGGTGGGGGTGTCCACCGCCCCCCCCCCCCCCTCTCCTCTCTATGTTCTCTCTCACTCCCTTCACTCACCCATTGGGATTAAAAAATGAAAAAAGAGGGAAGGGAAGAGAATATGAACGGTGGCACCCCCCACTGTGGCCCATCCGGTGACACCCCCCACCGGGCCCAAATAGGGCCCCTTGGCCCCCAAATCAAAGAAAAGCATATGCACAAGGATACACACCATATCCACATTTTCTGAGAGGAGGTCTTGCTGCGTTGAAGACCAAATTCGGGTTTCTTAACCCGGGTTTGCTGTGCTTTTTGGAGATCTTTTCCATTTCGGGGAGTCTTTCTTCCTAAGGTTCAATTATAAGGAGAAGCTCTGTGGAATAATTCTTGTAAAATGCCTTCTTAAGGTGAACCCCTGTCGAAATAAAGACCGATATTTTCATGTCTGAAATGTGTGTTTGTATGTCATTAAAATAATTAAGTAATATCATGTTTTCATACTTTATATATGTATACTTAGTTTCATAAACTTAACAAATCTGCATACACCTTTAACTTAACCTTGACCTCACCCCATGTATAAATAAAATATAAGTTCAGAAATAATAAAATTATATTTAAGTTAAAAATGACCTATAATTAATTAATTAATAAAAATTTATAAAATCATTTAAAAAACCATTTAAAAATTGGGAAAAATCAGGAAAAATATGCGAAAATCAGTAAAAATCAGAAATGCAACTTGAAAATCATATTGAACCAAATAACCCAAAATACCCCTCATATATTTATTTATTTAATTAATTAATCATAAAAATCAGTAAAATTAATAAAATAAAATCATTAAAAATCAGTAAAAACAGAGAATCAAATCTGAAAGAATATAAAATTTCTTAAATAATTAAAATATACATAGAACTTAATAAAATTACCAAAATATCCTTATATACTTAAAAATTAATTTCACAAATCTCATAAGGTTTTAAAACCATTAAAACTTGCTCTCATATGCTTATAAGCCATAATACCTCCATAATTCCTAAAGATTGTATAATTGCAAAAATACCCCTATGGGTTTAAAATATTTGGAATTAATCTAGATAACTTGGAATCAATCCAAATACATTGGAATTAATCCAAAAACATATAAAACCTATCTCAAACCGAGGTGAGGCCAATGGCTCAACCTAAAATGCACCTTCATATTCATACGCATGTGCTGCCTGTAGTAGTAGTGTTGCATGTTATAAGGGCATCATACGGACGGTTAATCAAGGGTTGCCAAGCAGTTGCTCGACGTAATTAACACTGACCGAGGTCAGTGGAGAGAGGTCATATACTCGAATCTTCGCCTGATTCGAAGTCCCGGATTCCTTGAGGGCTAATCCCAACCTTTCATAGTCCGATAAAATATAAAACCAACCTATATTTCTCTAGATAAACAAAAAAACGAAAAAAAGCGGATTTCCGAATAATCCGATAGGAGAGACGTCTAGGTCAGGTCCCGACGAAGGTTTTGAAAAAAATCTTCCAAACAAACAGTTATACACCATCTTGGTGATCTTTTTGTATAGGAGGTCTTTTTTTGGGAGGTTTCTTTTCTTTCCACACTTGTACAACCTTTTTTTTATCATTTAATGAATTTGTGGTACTATCCATTTTCAAAAAAAAAAAGCATATTGATCTTTTGATGCAACTAGGTTATGATTCTTTTCATTCCTTAAATTTATGTAATGAAGCTTTTGATAAGCTGTGGTGTTAATATTTTTTTCTCCTCCAGTGAAGGGGATGCAATTGGTGACGGAACTGGAACAAGACTTGAAGGTTGCAAATGTCATCTGCATGGTAAGTTTGCTAAGGGTTCGTTGTGAATAATGAGAACAGTTTAATCAATATACTTTTTTTTTCCCGAAAGAAATTGTGGTACGTACCACCAATTTTATTAAGATAAATAAAGGCAGTACATCCGTTCAGGGAGAGGAGAGGTTCCTATCCCTAATGCAAATTACAAATACAAAAGCACTAAAAAAACTGGAAAACAAGGATTTGAGTTATAGAGTCCTTATCCCTTGCGCCCAAGAATCAGCAGAAACTCCAAGAAGAAACCTGCTCCACTGATATAAGAATGAAGCTGCTTGGATTCAGATGTTTTCAATATATACTGAAGCTGTCATTTCGCTGCCTCCGAATGCTCCAACAAACTGCATGCGGAAGGATAAGAAGTTATCTGCTCTGAGTGCTATTGTTCCCTTACATCCGGCAGGTTTTGAAGAAATTCCACATGTCTTCAATATTATTAAAACTGAACCTGAGGTTTGCTAATAAACCAACAATGTTCCTGACCTCTCTGCTGACTGCACAAGTAATGAAGAGGTGATCCACATCCTCATCATATAACCCACAAAAGGAGCATGCCAAATGTGTATCCGGTGCCATTTTTTCAGATAAACCTTGGTGATAATTCTTCTCTGATATTTCAGCTTCATGAAAGCTCTAACTTTAATTGGAGACTTAACTTTCCAGATCTCTCTGAGTTTTGAATAGGCAGGCCTCTGACCTTCTATCATATTGTAAAGTGATTTAACTGAAAACAATCCATTGGTTTTCTCCCAGACAGCTATATCCCTCTGATCCTCCAAAATCTGAACCTCAGAGATAAGGTTTAGTATATTCAGATTGTCTTCAAGCACATTATCTTTTAAGGCCGTGCCTGAGAATAATATTCCACTGTGTACTTCCTCCTGATAAGACAGCTCACCAACGGTGGCCCATTTCTGTGCTGCTAGGAAGAAAATTGACTGAAATCTCTCCTTGAATGGTATTCCTTTCAACCATCTATCATACCAAAATAAAGTGTTCTGACCATTTCCAATTTTGTTTCTAATACCACTGACCACCCATTTCAAGGATTGTATAACACCCTTCCAAATAGGAGACATAGATGCTCGACTCTTGTTCTATAGATAAAATTTTCCACAAGTCCCATAATAGCTGGCCCTCATAACTTTCTTCCACCACACTTCATTTGGTGAGAGCATTTCCAGTACCATTTCCCCAGCAGGGCTAAGTTCATGGAGACTAAATTCTTCATTCCGAAACCTCCTTGTTTGACCGGGCTGCACACTTTAATGCGACCAACCAGAGGTACAGCCTTGGAACCCACATTCCCCCCCCCCCCCCCCCCCCCCCCCCAATAAAAAAAACTCTTCTAATTTTGTCCACTCTCCTGACTACTGATTTTGGCATAACAAACACTGACATAAAATGCAAAGGAATAGAAGATAAAACTGAATTTAGAAGAGTTAAACTGAGATGCCGCGCCTTCCACATTGATAATTTCCTTTTCATTCTGGATATGGCTCCCACTCACCATATTTGATAGATTTGTAGTGTAGAGGCAGACCCACATAAACAAAAGGAAGTTGCTCCAGTTTTTTTGAAAAAAAAAGGGTAAAGATTGCACCACCAATTTTATCTAAAGAAATAAGCAGAGGAGGTTACAATCACAGTAAAGAGGAGAGATTCCTATCACGCCATCCTCTCACAGAAAGAGCCCCTCAGCTCAAAAACAACCTGAAACCCCTTCCTCAATATTAAAATAAAGCAAACAAAATTGCAAGCTACCCTTGGAAAGCCAACCCCTGAAATTTCTCACTCTGATACTGACTATTTGCGTGTCCCCTTTACAGCACTTGTCCCATATGTATAGTCTGTGAGCAAATTCTGAAGTTCTCTAGAGCCCTTTTTCTTAGTTAAATGCGTATCCCCTTTGTCGGATCCATTTTGTAATAATTTGCTGAATTGTCCCGCCTGGTTATTTTGAATTTGAACTCCAAGAGTGTTCGCCTTGTCAACGATTTGTTCATTCCCACTACCCCTATTATGTGATTTCTGAATTTCCGCATCCCTTCTGTCTAGCATCAAATACCTCCAACGGAGTCTTGGCAGGCTGGATTGTGCTAACAGGGACGTGGCTACTATTAAATTCTGGCATACCTGGAGGCGCTCCTTCTTGATTTTGACAAGAACCTTTTTCGTTGGATCTGTCAGTTAGGAGAAGCATCCCTTGCGAGATTGCCGCCTCACTATCAGAAAGTAGATGCCCCGATAAAATCGGAGCCTCATGTCCGCAGGTCGTTCTGCTACCTTGCTCAACTTGACCTGATGATGGGGACTGCTCCATTTGCCGTCGACGCCACCTGTAAACACGAAAGGGTTTGAACTGAGCCCGGCTTCCTTTAATTTCTTGACGAAGGCCTCTGACAATTTTATCTGCCAGGGTAGAGATAGCGGAATCCCATTCTCCAATACCATACTTTCTTTTAATGTCCTCAGCAGACCGGTCACCTTCACATATGAGCCCCTGCTTAAATGGAAGGGTACTCTGGTCATTTTGAACGCTGTTTGATATATTCTGCCTGCCCCCGTGCTCAACCAACAGAGGCGTATGAGCCCACCTTTCCACTGAGTTGCTGTGGACCAGCAGTGCACCACGAGTCAGATCGGAGTTGACTCGCTGAGTTGCAGCTCCACAACTCGTCGTCTTCAACCTTGAGTGTGACCCCTGCAAGTCTCGCTCTCCCCTGTATTTCTTGTACTCCTTGTAGGACTATGAACCTAGCTTCCCTGGCTTTGAGAATGCCTTCTCCTCTGCCACATTCACCCAGAAATTATGGTTTCCCCATTGCAGTTTTACGGTAGTCGGCATCTCCTTTTCCAGCTCAACTTCGACAAGTAATCTTGCATACTCCAAGTTGCTCCAAGAAATCGTGCCCTTGTCAACTTCAATCAACAGTCAACACACCAAAGACCTCGACCAATACACGGAAAACTTCAACATCCCATAGGGGGTAAGGCACCCTTGAGATGTGAACCCACACCCTCCAGCCCCTATCTGCAAAGTGGGTTCCGTGTTTTAAGGACCACGGCGACCAAAGAACATCAATATTCTGCTTATTTTTCAACAGATTTAGTTTAATCTCCTAAGATGGTCAGAATAAAAGGCAAGTATATCGTTCATCCTTGACAGTTTCCATTCACTGGCATGTGGCCACTGTTTCTGCAATTCACTGGTTATCAGCCCACAATCCATCTTTGCATGCTTCGTTGAACCTATCAGACACCTCCTGAACCTTTGTATATTTTTCTGGTAATTTGCAAACCACGGAGCCATGGCCATAAGCCCACTCTTCACTATCACCGGTTCCCCTATTTCTTGATCCCCCTTGTTTTCTCTCGACTCCTACACTACTCTCGCAGGCTTTTGTACATGTGGTGGATCTCTCTACAGCTGAAGTTGCTCCACCTTGCAGCACATAATCTGGGTACACTCATTAATAATATGTTCCTCCATATTAATCCCTATTAAAGAGCTCTTCTCAAAATTAATCTTCAATCCTGACGTAAATTCAAAGTTCCTCAAAAAGAAAACCAGATTTTTGACTTCTTCCACTCCCACTTCCATGAAGATTAGAGTGTCATCTGCATATTGCATATGAGAGACACTGATCGGGGTTCTGAGAACTGTGGCTCCTTTGAGCCATCCTGCAACCTCCACTTTCTGGCAAAGTCTGCCGAGCACATTCTCTACTAGAATAAATAGAAAAGGAGATAGGGGATCTCTTTGACGAAGGCCTCACAAGCTTTTGAAAAACCCAGTAACATTCCCATTAATTATCATAGAAAAAGCTGCTGTATTAAGACAATTCCTCAAAATATCTATCCATTCTGCTGGGAACCCTTGAAGTGACATTTCCATAACCCCTGCCAAGGCACCCTGTCATAAGCTTTATTAAAGTCTAATTTGATTATCAGACCTTGTTTCTTCCCTTGCTTCATCGAAAACAACACCTCATGAGCTATTAGAAAAGCATCAAAGGGTTTCCTTCCTGGTAAAAAGCATGCTGATATTCCTCTATGAGATTTCCTATCACTTTCCCCAATCTGGCAGCCCAAATCTTCTTGAAAATCTTAAGACCCATTTAATAAACTGATAGGTCTAAAACCTTTCAACTCCACTGCATCTACTTTCTTTGGTAGATGAAAGGTTGATTTACAAACTCTTCATCTATTTGTTTGGAAAACCACTCTATAACCGCCTGCTTCACATCTCCTTTGAGTATTTCCCAGAAGGTTTGGTAAAAGAACATTGGAAAGTCGTCCAGCCCTGGTGCCTTGTCACCTCCAAGACTGAACACCGCAGCTTCAATTTCCTCATCTGTAACTGGTGCCATAAGGAATAATTGTTATTCTGAGCTCAGTTTAACAATCTCCTGATCTTGCCAGTTGTTATACCGCCGTTGTTCTGCTGTAAACAAAGATTTATAAAAATTGATTATTTCTCCAGCAATATTTCCTTCATCTTCTACCCAACTCCCATTAATTTTCAAGGAGGAGATGAAATTCCTTCTCTGCCTCCCATTCGCCATCATGTCAACAAATCTTGTGTTATTATCACCCTCCTGAAGCTGCTGAATTCTGGACCTTCGTCTCCACCTTGTTTCCCCTTCCATATTCCAACCAATAAATCTGAGCTTGAGAGTAGTAAGCTTTATCTTTTCCTGTGATGTTAACACTCTTTGTTCTTCTATCATTTCCAAGCTGTTCATTTCATCCAAAATTCCCTGTTTATAATTATGTCGACCTTCCTTCCACTCGGCGACCCAAGCTTTGATAACTTTCTTCAGGCCCCTTAGTTTAATTGCCTAGAGTTTCATACCATACTTCTGAGGAACATCCTTCTTCCATGTATTACTCACCAATAATTTGAATTGTTAATTAGCCCTCCAGCTTTTTTCCAACCTCAATGGCCTATTATTGACATTCTCTGATCACACTGTACCAGCAAAGCACTATGATCAGACACTGTTTGGGACTGTCCACTAGGCCTTGACAATGGAGAAAGCTCATCCCATCTATCATCATTGAGAACTCTATCAATCCTTGACATTGACGGGTTCTCTCTTGAATTACGCCATGTGAATCTCCTGTTTGTTAATGGCAAGTCTACCAGACCTCCATCACTTATCCAGCTGTTAAATTCTTTCATTCCCTGGTCATTCTGCCTTCTTTACTCCTTTCTGATGAATCCCTGACCTCGTTAAAGTCTCCTGCTACACACCAAGGTTTTAGCTACAAGCCTCCAAGGCTCAAGAAAGCTATTGGCAAGCTCATTGATGTGAATCAGTCAGCCTTTATTCCTGGCAGATTTATTTTAGATAATTTTATGACAGCTACTGAATCTATTCATGAGCTGAAATGCCATAAGAAAGAATTCCTTGTCTTCAAACTTGATTTTGAGAAGGCCTTTGATAGAGTCAATTGGTCTTGCTTTCTTTCTACCATGAGCCTTATGGGCTTTAGCATTACTTGGATCAATTGGATCAAGTACTGTATTTTCACAACCAAGTTTTCTATTCTTATTAATGGAGAACCATGTGACTATTTTCAAAGCTCCAGGGGGCCCAGGCAAGGTGATCCACTATCACCCCTCCTCTTTCTCATTGTTGGCAGGTTTTTAGTATGATTTGGAACAGAGCCATTCATCATGGTCTAATCAACGGGGTAATGGTTGGAAGAAACAATGTTCTCTTGTCACATCTTATGTTCACAGATGATACCCTTATATTTCAACTGTGGATATTCCTCAAATTAAAAATATGAAGATCCTCCTCAAGATCCTTGAAGATGCCACAGGTCTTAAGATCAATTTCTTCAAATGTGAGCTTTCTGGGTTCTGCAAAAGGCCTTCTATCATCTCTGAAATTCAGACCATTCTTCAATGCAAATGAAGTTCCCTTCCTATTAAATATCTTGGCCTCCCACTAGCTGCTGGTTCTATCAGATCATTTGACTGGAACATTATTATCAAAAAGTTTGACACTATGCTTGCTGGCTGGAAATGTAATCTCCTATCTCATGGTGGCAGATGGATCTTATCCAAAACATTCTTATCCTCCTTGCCCATCTATTATCTCTCAATCTTCATGATGCCAAAATTCATCACAAAGAAGATAGAAGCAATCAAACGTACCTTCTTTTGGAAAGGTAAAACCATGCCTCTCAAATGCCTCATTCCTATCAGCTGGTCGAAAGTGTGCAGGCCCAAAGAAGAAGGTGGAATTCCCAGGACAGTAGAGAGAATTATCGAATCCATCAGGAGCTCTTTTTTCTGGATGGGTGGGAAAAGAGAGAGGACAGGACTGCATCTTGTTGCTTGGGACCAGGTTTGCAAAAGTAAAGAACAAGGGGGGGGGGATAGGCCTTGTCAAACTGCAAGTCTTCAATCAAGCATTACTTGCAAAATGGCTGTGGAGGTTGGGGGAGAATGAGGAAGCTACTTGGTCCAAGATCATCAAGAGGAAATACTACCCTGGTTATATTGGAGGGAATCTTGTTCCATCAAGATCTCATAACATGTCACCTGGCTGGAGGAATATAGTGAGAGTGGGGCACCTAATAACACCAGATTATGTTTTGTATTGGTAGTGGTCAGTGGATCAGGTTTTGGGAGGATAGATGGTGCTCAGATCTGCCTTTTTCTTACATGTTCAAAAATATGTACCAGATTGCTTTAGATAAGGGGAAAAGCATAGCTCAAGTGTACTCAGGAGGTAATAGCCTGCAATGGAATTTGATTCTCAGAGGAAATCCTACTCAGAGAGAATTGGAACTTCTTTTTGTGCTGAATATCATTCAGGGGATTACTCTAATGCTAATCAAGAGGACAAAAGGAGATGGGTTTGGAACAGATCAGGCGATTTCTCAGTCAACTCCCTGTCCAGATTGATAGATGATGGTGGACTGAAGAGTTTGGTGAAAGGATTTTGTATGGACTAATATTTTTCCAAATAAGATTAAATTGTTTCTGTGGAAAGTGGCTAGGGGGAGGCTCCCAACAAGCAACCGAAGTAAACTCCTTCAATATAGAAAGCTCCAAGAAGGTGATAACATTTTCTTTTGGCATGACAAATGGGCAGATAAACAACTTTTGAGTGAGAAATTTCCTCTTATTTTCAATCTGGCGTCTGTGAAGTGGGCTACAGACTACAGACAAAAACTGTTACATCCAAGATGCTCATATCCAATGGATGATTGTTTTAAGAAGAGCTTTAAAAGATGGTGAAGTTGATGAGTATTTGAATCTCATTCAGTTTCTGGACAGGATAAAATTGCAGACAGATAAAAAAGATCAAGTTATGTGGTTAAAAGATGGAGGCATATTTTCAGTTAAATCTATGTATCAGAAAATTGAAGGTAGAAGAGAACCTTATCTCAAGTATAGGCAAGTCTGGAAAGTCAAAGCTCCTCTCAAAATCCGAGTTTTTATGTGGCTTATGTTTGAGAAGAGAATTATAACAAAGGTTTTCAGAGCAAAATGGGCTCCAAATGCTAACACTACCTGCTCACTTTGTGGTATTCTGGCAGAAGACGCAGACCATCTGTTCATTCAGTGTTTATTTAGCATAGAAGTGTGGCAAGTTATCAATAAAACACTGTGCATGCGTTGCAACTTCCATAACATTGAAGATATGTCTACAAAGTTCAGGAAGCTCAGAGCACAAGCCACTAACAAAACCAGGAGCAAAGTGTTGTCTATTATCCTATATCCAGTATACTGGAGCATCTGGAAGGAGTGTAATGATGCAATTTATTGGGGAAGTAAACCTTACACAGAGAACACTTGCCTCGGAACCATTCTCTGCATCTTTCTTTGGAGTAGATTTTTGCTTAAGATTTCAGTTGTTAGTTTGAGAAGAGAGTTCAATCTACAACCTTTCTGATTTTTTATTTATTTTTCCTTTTCTTTAGGATAGGTACCTCACCTGTCCTATTTTGTTTGTACCCCCTCTATTTATGATTCAATAAAATTGGTGGTACAATCCACTACTTTCTATAAAAAAGTATAGAAAGCTCCAGCGGTATTTTCTGTGGTGTGTTTGAAGAGAACATTGACCATCTCTTCTTTCAATGTGGTGTCATCAATGTTCTCTGGATTTCTTTATGCAGAATCATACAGGTGCAGTGGGAGGAACCACAAACTGTGCTTTCTTTGTGGCAGATGTGGTCTGATAAATGTCCTAATCAAGCCGAGAAAGGAATATGGTCCTTTCTTACCAGCTATGATGCGGGCTATATGACATGAGAGAAATAAAAGGAGGTTCTCTGGAGAATCCAAGAGTGTTTCTGATATTCTGAAAAGGCCTACCAGCTTCGTTGTCGATCGGGCTAAAGCTGCCAATGTGTTTCTTGAAGTGTTGGATTCTTCCTCAGTCGTTTGCAAGGCTTTACAGTGGAGAAACCTGATGCCGTGGTTCTTCTTTCTGTTTAGAGGGGGTGGGCGGGCTCTCTCGATGTTATCATCTTGATAATGTAGACTTGCATGTATTTTCTAAGGGGGTAGTGGTTTTTTTCCACTGTGTTTTGCTGTTTTCTTTTGGGGTTTGTTTTCCACCCCCTTTGGCTCTGCCAGTGATGTACGTTCACATTTTCATTAATGAATAGCGACTTTGTCAGCTTCAAAAGAAAAAGAGGGTGGAATAGGCCTGCTGCCTGTCCACTGCATTGATACTTCCCTTCTTTCTAAATGGCTATGGGTGTTAGGAGATGATACCAATACCTTGTGGAAATCTATAGTTATCAACAAATATTTCCGAGGTTCAAATATGTGGAAACCTACTTCACCAGGCAGGGGCAGGATTTCTCCCATCTGGAAGGCCATCTTTAACTGTCAAGATATCATCCTTGCAGACAGTAAATTTGAAATTGGGAATGGTGCTCACTTCAACTTCTGGTCAGATAATTGGCTTAACTGTGCTCCTCTAGCCTCAAGTTTCCCCAGGCTTTTTTCTCTGTCCTCAAATAAGAATTTATCAGCCTGTGATGTTTTCTCTGACTTGCCTGCTCAAGGTTGGGGTCTTCAGTTCAGAAGAATTTCACCAATGCTGAATCATCAGAATTTCTGGAGTTTTATAACATTCTTCAGTCAATCCAACTCAACCATTTTCAGGCTGACAAGAGACTCTGGAGTTGGGAACCCAGTGGGAAATTCTCTGTTAAATCTATTTCTAGAATTATCAATTATGGAGGCTATCAGCAAAGTTAGGGAATGGGACCCTCTAATTCAAAAGTTTGCACATGCATTGGAAGGCTGGAAAGCAAAGTTTCTATCTGCTGGAGGTAAATGGATCCTTTCCAAAACTGTACTATCATCCTTGAGCACTTATCATCTCTCCATCCTTTATATTCCGAAAATTGTGGAAAGAATTATTGAAAGCATTAGGAATTCCTTTTTTTGGGGAGGAGGGAGAAGGGAGAATAAAGGACTGCATCTTGTTGCTTGGGATAGGGTCTGCACTAGCAAAGCACAGGGAGGTGTTTTGGCCTGACCATCATTAGGGATATCAATAAAGCATTGCTTGTTAAGTGGCTATGGAGAATGGGTGAAAGTGACAATGCTCTATGGGTCAAAATCATCAAAAACAAATACTACCCTCAAGCATCCAAATGGATTATTCAGCCCTCCTCTATCAATTTCACCCATATGGAGGAACATCAACAAGCTTGTAGATCTTGTCAACACAGCCATCATTTTCATTGTGGGAGATGGGAACTGGATCAGATTTTGGGAGGACAAATGGTGCACGGACACTCCTCTTGCAGTCAAATTTCAACAGTTGTATAGTATTGCAGAGGATTGATAGTTTTCAAATTAGAGGTTCTGTGTCAAATGTGTGGAAGAGTATTCTGCATAATTTGGACCTCTATAACTGTTCCACTTCTATTGTAGTGGGAAATGGTCAAAGTGTAAAATTCTGAGAAGATGTGTGGAAGGAGGGAAGAGCTTTCAAGGATAGATTCCCTAATTTATATAATATTTCAGCTAATACAAGTGCACATATCAGTGAGTTGCAGATTTCCTCATCTCAAGGGGGATTTTGGGACTTTAGATTCTCTAGGAACTTCCTAGTAGAAGAAGAGAGGGAGTTCTTTTAGCTTAATCAGTTACTTCATGGGTTTCATGGTCTAAATGAGAGGAAAGACACCAAGTGTTGGAGATGGGACTCACAAGGCACTTTTTTGGTCAGCTAGGCAGTAGAGTTTTTAACCTTAGGAGGAGTCAAGTTCAGCTGGGCTTCTTAAGTTTGAAATAAATACCTTCTAATCAAGATCAGATTATTTATGTGGAAAGTGGCTTGGGGGCAGATTACCTACGGGGGATAAACTTAGGTTCTTAACCCCAGACAAAAGATTTTGTTCTTTCTGTGGAATTTTTGTAGAGACAATGGACCATCTCTTCATTAATGCATTGTGGACGTTATTTGGAAGGCCTTTTCTAAAATTCTAGGCAAGAACCATGGCTGTGTTATTTCGGTTGGCACCCTGCTGTCTACCTGGAATCAGAGTTGTCCTTATTAGCAGGAACAAAAACCGTGGGAACTTTTACTACCAGCTATGATGTGTGCCATCTGGAGGGAGAGGAATTCCAGAATTTTCCTCAACCAATTTTCGTGTCCAACAGGGATCATTGGGAAGTGTATTTTCTTTTTTCAAGAGTGGAATTTCAGAAGACAAGGGGTTAAAATTTCAGACTCTGTAATTATTTCCAGAATTGAAAAATGGAAATCTGTCTTTACATGATGGGTCGGGAGTGAAGGTGGATTCTATTCTTTTGGGGGGTTTTTGTGCTGAGAGGGTTTTGAGTCGTATGTAAATGTCTACTATCTTAGTGGACATATTTTGTGTTTATTTTATATCTTTGTAATTTTCTTACGATCAATGAAATGAAAGCGGTATTTACTGCCTTAAAAAAAAGTATTGCAGAGGATAAAGGGAAGTCAATTAATGTCATCTATGCTCCAGAGAAAAGCAGTCACTGGAATATTAGTCTTAGAAGGGAGCCCGTGGGCATTGGAATGGATCAACTTTTGCTTGTTCTAAGCTATATAAATCAGTTTTCTCCTAATAACCTGCAGAAGGATTCTAGAAGTTGGGTTTGTAATTGTAAAGGGTTATTTTCTGTCAATGCTCTTACCAAAATATTTAGTGACAAAGGATTGAGAGTCCATTGGCATCATACTGTATGGTCCACCCTTCTTCCTACAAAAATTAGAGTATTCCTTTGGAAGATGGCACTGGGCAGACTTCCAACCATGGACAGACTGAAATTCATTCTCCATGTCAAAATTTCTAATTGTGTTTTATGTGGAATCCTGAAGGAGAATGCCGAGCATCTATTTATGCATTGTGGGGTCATTAATGTCTTATGGATATCCATTGGACTATTACTCTCTTTTCAATGGAAGGATTTCAATGATTTACTAAGCCTTCTCCAAGAATGGAATGGGATTTGTCCAATCCCATCCGACCTCAAGATTTGGTCTATGTTTTTGCCAGCCATGCTTTGGTCTATCTGGTTTGAAAGAAATTCAAGAATTTTCAGTCAATCATTCAATCGGATCGATCACATCTTGGCTAGAGCTGTCAGCTGGACTTTTATCTGGGCAAAAATTGTTGGGCTCCTCTTTAACATGGAAGATTCTCCTTTGCTCCTTGCTGCTTTGAAGTTCAAGAAGCTTTTCTTGTAATTTTTTCATTATTATACTCTGGATAATTCTTGCTGTTTTGGCTTGAGTTTGTGATTGACTTTGGTCAATGGAGATTTCGGTGAAAGTGTAACCATTATATTTATCAATGAAATGTGACCTTTGGTCACCTTCAAAAAAAAAATTATGGAGGCTATCAGGTTCCCTGGTCCAAATGGATATGGAGGAAAGAGTGGCCTAATAAGATTAGAATCTTCATATGGAAATTGGTTCAAGACAGATTGTCTACTCTTAGTCACCTCAAGAAGTTCAACCTCAACACAAGAACCAACTGTTTTTATTGTGGCCTTTTCATAGAAATAGCTGATCACCTATTTCTGCACTGTGGAATCATGTCAGCCGTCTGGAAAACTATGTTTGCTTGTTTGCATTTGACTTGGTCACCGCCTTCATCTCTGTCCTCTCTTATTTCAGCGTGGGATGATCTCAACACCTCAAGAGCAGAGCAAGATGTCTGGAGTCTGGACAGTGCTTGTTGGAGCTTCTCTATGGGCAGTCTGGAAGGAGAGGAATGCAAGATGTTTTACCCATACTTACTCCTCACCTTTTCTTATCATTTCCCATTCCATTTGCCTCATTAACAATTGGAGAATTGCCTCACACAATCTCCAACCCACGGAGCCTTCATTAATCTCCCATTTACTTTCTTGGAAAAAAATTGTTCTGTAAGTTGGGAGGGTTTCTTTGTGGGTTAAGGGTTTGCTATGATGTACCTTTCTTTTGTGTTTTGTAGGTTACCTCCCTGGTAACCTACATCTTGGGCTCCTTTATATTTTATTATCAATTGTGGCTTTGCTACCTTCAAAAAAAAAACTCTCCTGCTGCACGCCATGGAAGATCGAAATTACATTTACACTGGGTTAACTCTTCATACACAGTTCTCCTTTCTGTATAACTATTTGGACTATAAACCCCTGAGAACATCCATTCTATTCCGCTGACATTAGAGACCAACTTCACAGTAACACAGTACTCCGCCACCTCCAGGAGTTGCGCTTCCCAACTCCCAGCATCCCAAGCAAGTAGAATACCCCCTGATTTTCCTTCTGCCCTTCTGAAAACAAAATCAACTGCCCTGAAACCTGTAATAGCTTGCACCTGCTGTTGATCGGAAGTGTCCATCTTAGTCTCCACCAAGCGTACAATCTCCATCATGCATCTCTTAGTTAATTATCTAACCGCCATCTGTTTATGTTTCCCATTTAAGCCTCTGATCAACTAGTTTAATCAGTATACTAGTTGGCTTATTTATTGTCTTTGAGCATCACGATGTTTATTATTAAAAAGTGTTCTTCCCAGTTGTGTTTATCACTTAGAACTCAATGGTCGATAATAAAGAGTTAATTGTTGAGGTGAGGAGGATACCTAGGCACAGTTCCTTTCATCATTGATGTGGAGTTTGGAGGGTGCAAGTGGAGGCAGCAGTCCATGGAGCATTAAGGACATCGGCTTGGCCCTAATTTGGCAATAGGAGCTGGGAGCCTGGGACTATGGATCAATTGAGGCCTCAGTTTGGATCCAGTAAATTCAACCAGTAAATGATTATTCCATCCATTTAGGGACTTGTGCACCTGGACATGAGACAGGGAGGGCATTTTCTCTGTTAAGACGACTTATTCCATGATTGCGGATTGGGGTGGGGTGGGGTGGGGGGGACTAGATACCCATTTTTGTCCTCTGTTGGAAGGTGAAGAGCCTGTCAAGGTGCAGTTTCTTCTATGGCGGACTCTCTGGGCAGGCTCCCTATTTGTGACAGGCTGCTTACGACATTCGGGCTTGGCCACGACTTGTAGCCTCTGTGGCATAGAGGATGAGAATAGAGACCATGTTTTTACGACCTCCTCCTCCACTGCTGAGGTGTGGAATCAGCTTCTGACCAAGCTTCAATGTTCCTTCGGTCAATATGACTTAGTGGAGGTCCTCCTCAATATTTGGAGCTCACTGCGGTGGAGGTCCTCCTCAATATTTGGAGCTCACTGCGGTCCCACAAAGAAGACTACATCTTTTGGTGGTTGATCCTCCATGCCACAATCTCGGTCCTTTGGATGGAGCGCAACTCTACGATTGTTAGGAGAGAGGCAAATTCTCCTGATCATGTGTTTTCCTTTATTTGTACCAAGGTTAAGTAGTGGGCGAGGGTTTCTTGTAAGGGGGATAACTCTGGATTCCACTTCATTTTCTTGATGAGAGGTGAGGGAGGGCTGCACCCTCTTGGTGCTTCTGTATACGGAGACTTTCATTTTCTATCTCCTCTTTTCTAAATGCTCTATTTTCTTTCAAATCATATGTGGTACCATCTGCTTAAAAAAGCGCATTGGGAAGGAGGTTTTATATAATCAATTACCTGCTGTCAGCATGGCATCAAATGGGTCCATTGAATTAGGATATATTCACAATAGGGTCGTGGAATTAAAGCATGGTGTGCCAGATTTGATCAGCCAATCTGTTTGATTTTTTGCCGAATCGATCTCATCACAGTCCTGCCCTTGCTGCTCCAAAGCCAGATCAGCTAGGATCCGTTTGGGATTTTTTGAGGGATCCACCATTAGGTGTTGCTTTTTTTGGAAGGGCAGTGGAGATCAACCTCAGAAGGGAGTCTTTGACATCTCATGGGGCAGAATCTGTAAGAGCAAGGACAATGGAGGTCTGGTCATTCAGGGTATCTCAGATTTTAATCTGGCCCTTTTGTCCAAATAGGTCTGGAAGTTGGGTACTCCAGATTTAGGAATTTGGTGGGAAGTTATCATGCATAAATGTTATATTGCAGCCAGATTTTGGGATATTAGTCCTGATTCTCTGTATAGAGTGTCTAATGTTTTGATGGGCATCCTTGAGAGTTTTGATATTATGAAGGCAGCAACTCATGTTTCACTGAGTAATGGGAGAGACTTTTGTTTTCTAGCTGTACTTAAGCAGGTGCACTCCTGCTCCACTTTCCAGGATTTTCCCCTCTTTATTTGCCATTGCTCTAACTCCACAAGCAGTCGTGGTTCAGACTTTTGTTTAGTTACGTGCGGGAGAGAAGGGGGGCACTTGGCTGCCGCGCTTAAGGAGGGAGATTAGGGATAATGAGATTGAAGATTTTACCAGGCTTGTGATGCTCCTTCAGGATTTTATTCTACACTCGGCTGCTGGAGACTTTTGGAGATGGGAGTGGGAATCCTCAACATCCTTCTCAGTGAGGTTGCTTTCCAAGAGGATTGCGGATGGTGGACTACGGTACCCTTTTTATAAGCATGTTTGGTCACCCAAGGGCCCTATGTAGGTCAAGGTGCTGATGTAGAGAATTTCACTTGGATGACTTCTTACTTGTGAGTTGTGACAGATTGGCCAGATTCATATATGGTTTTCCCTCTAGGCACTCTTTGTGCAGAGAGGAGGACGAGTCCCTGGATCATATCTTTCTATCCTGCCAGTTCTCTCGACACGTGTGGCGATTCCTATTCGACAAATGGAGTGTACAAGGCCCTTGTCTCGATGCCGTTGACTCGGTTCCATCATTGTTGCTTTTTTGGGATGGATACTTTACAGCCAGGGCTGACGCCAGAGTTTGGTGGTTGAAACTTCACGCGACCCTTTAGGCCCTTCGTTGCGAGTGGAACAACATAGTTATATGCAAGGCAAGGTTCGCCGTATCGCTGATCCGTATCCGATTGTATCTTCCCAGATACGGTACGATACCAATCTGACTCGCATGAGTCCAGCTAATGAGTTTGTTAAAATCAATGAGTTGTTTGTTAAAATTAATTAGTTTAAGACACATTTTAGAGAATTGTATCCTATTAATTGATATAAAAAGTATAATTGTACTTATCAAGTAGGAAAAACTCAACTTAAAACATTCCATTAAGCATGTATGAGTCGGCATGATCCGATCCTACTCGGGTCGGTCCAGCGGATCGGGTCGGCCCATATACGAGTTGACACGTACAAGTCGGCCCGATCCAGTACGATACGGCAAACCATGCTGCAAGGAAGCATTAATTTCAGAGTGTGTTGGCCTTTTTGTGTGTTCTGTAGTTAAGGAGTGTGTTGAGGCATTTTGTAAACAAGATGTGAATATGTCATCCTTTTGTGCTCTCTTGGTGATACTTGAGGGTTGCACCATTTTGGTGCCTTTTGTGTAGAGCGAATTTATGAGGGTTTTTGTTATTTACTCTTGTACATTCTCCTCCTTTTCATTTTAATACATTTATGTGGTACCATCCATGTTTCAAAAGAAAAAGAAAAAAAGTAATGTATTTCCCCTTATTCCCTTTATCTTCGTTAGCCGATCTCTTACTGTTTTATATCTGAGCTTGGTCATGTCTTTTGCCTATTCAAGAAAACAATGTAGTTGTAATGGATTTATTTGTTTTTGTTTTTTGTTAATCAGTGTATGATATCTTTCTCAAAAGTAATGGACTAATTTTGCAGAATGGGCGAAGACATCTAACATCTTCAATGCATGAGGTTTCCAGGGATCTTGTTGTAAATGCAAATGCGAAGAAAAAACAAGCTCTTCTGGTGAGTTTTCTTTTCAAAATTTTATGGAAGTTATTTTTTTCATGTTCATCATAATTCACATAGCTGTAAGCAGTGAATAATTTTTTGAAAGTGACAAATTATTGTCACAATTCATTAAGAATACGAAAAAGATGACACAGTTACAAATTTGGGGAGAGAAGACCCCAGGCAGAGACAAGGTCTGCCACCCTTACATCAAAGTAGCACAATAAATCAACCCCCAAGCCCAAGGGCTGGAGGCCCAGTTGCACAGATCAAATAAGAAACAAGGCCTTAAGACCTTGCTTTATTAAGGTAAAAAAGCAGAAGCAGATATCAGGGTCAAAATGCCAAGGATTTCCAAGCCCTCGCCCACAATACCAATTCATGATTCTGGTCCACAGTTAAGGAGGCTGCCCCTCCCCAGTCTTCCACCAGCTGCAATGTTGTTTTCAATATGTCCGAGGCTCTTCTGAAATCATCACAGAATTTCCTTTTATTCCTTGCAAGCCACACAGCCCACATGAAAGCAGGACAAAACAAATACCACACTTCCTTATGTACAGGATGTGGACATATCCCCCTCCACCAATTAAGCAGGTCCAGCACAGAAGAATGTTCCTTTCATGTAACACCCATCACTCTACAGAGAGTGATCCACACATTAATAATACTTCAGGTAGAAAGAAGATGGACCTGATCTTCCTCAAACAGAGCACATAAAGAGCATTTTGAATCTTTAAATTGAAACATCTTCCTAAGTCTTTGTCCAGTAGGCAGTCTATTCCATGCAATTTTCCATAGAAACACTTTTATTTTATTAGGAAGATACTTGAACCATAGCATATCCTTCCACCATTGTACATCCCACCTCATCAAGAAACTTCACCAGAGAGTTGACTGAGAACTGTCCATCCTTTTTCCATCTCCAGTCTTCTATCATTCTGATAAGAAAATAATGTGGTCTGATAAACAATGTTGAAAAGAGAAATAAGTTCTTCAAACTCAGCCTCTGTGGGATTCCTTCTCAGCAGTGTATTCCAATGACCAGACCTGATACATGAGATCACTTGAAAGACTGAAGCTTCAGGATCCTGGACAACATTAAACAGGTTTGAAAACTGACTTTGGAACTGCATGTCAGAGCACCACTTATTCCTCCAGAACCTAATATCCTGTCCATTTTCTAGTTTAAACACAAAGGAAATAGGGAGAATATCAGCAGAGTTCAGAATGTGCTTCCATATGAAGGACAAATTATAGCTTCTAGAGGGGTACAAATCCCATCTACTGGCATTCTGAATATATTTCTCTGATCACTACTGTCCACAATGGATGTGTTGATTCCCCAAGCCTCCATAACCATTTGCTAACAAGGCTTTGTTCAAACTATTGGTACTAGTTAAACCAACACTCCATCTTTGCTTTTACCCACATTTCCCCATCTAATCAAGTGTATAGCTCTTTTCTTCCTTTTTCCTCCAGACCAAAAGAAGTATCTTCTAGCCTTCTTAATGATTCTTTCAACAGTTTTTGGGACTTTAAAGATAGACATATAATATGTGCCCAAAGTGGATAAAACAGATTTAGAGAGAATCAACCTTCCACCTGCTGAAAGGAATTTCCCTTTCCAACCTTCCAGAGAATGTTCAAATTTCTTCACCAAGGGATCCCAGTCCCTAACTTTGGTAGCTCCATCAGTCAATGGCAGTCCTAAATATTTGATGGGAAACTTAGAACAAGAACATTTCATAAAATCAGCAATACCCTTCAGATTATCATCAGACATTGATGCCAACCACTTCAGATTTGTCATAATTGATTTTGAGTCCTATTATAAATTCAACCAAGACAAGCAATTTACTGATATTCTGCATGAATTCCTGTCTACCAGAGGTAAATATGAGAATATCATCCGCAAACTGCTGATGAGTTAAGTGTGGAGTATTCCTTCCAAAGTTGAATCCATCAACTAACCCCATCTGCGCTGCTTTACCCCACAGAGAACTGAAAATCTATCCAAGAAGAATGAACATAAAGGGAGATATAGGGTCCCCCTATCTCAAGCCCCTTGTGCTACTAAAGTAGCCACAAGGTTCCCCATTAATCAAAATGGAGAATCTTGCTGTAGAAATACAATACATGACCCAATCAATCAAATTTTGCTTGAATCCCATCAAGTCCAAAGTCTTATGCATTGCAACTAACTCTGTCATATGCCTTTTCAAAATCAAGCTTCAAAAGAATTCCTTTTTTTTTTTTTCCCTGAAGGTGACAAAATTGTCACAATTCATTAAGATTGTGAAAGAGAGATACAAGAAGAAGGATAAACCCAGGCAGAGGACAAAATCTGCCACCATTACGACAAAAGCTTACCCATACAACAAAAAGAAACCAACCCGGACCCAAAAGAAAACACAACTCCGGGTCCAAACCCAATAAACAACAAAGCAACAATATACAAGAAACTTAAGGGCTGCTTTATTAAGAAAATAAAGCCGTAACCATAAGTAGAGTCATAAAATCAGGTTCTTCCATTCTCTCGCCTTTAACAACAGTTCATGATTGTGATCCACAATTAGTGAGGCTGACCTCCCCCAGTCTTCCACCAGATGCGAAGTTCTGTTCAGAATATCAGCAGCACTACTAAAATCATTACTGAATTTCCTCTTGTTTCTAGCAAGCCACACATCCCACATGAAGGCAGGACAAAACAGGTACCACAGTTCCTTGTACTCAAGCTTAGTGCATAAGCCCCTCCACCATTTCAGCAAGTCCAAGACAGAAGACTGTTCCACCCACATGGCACCCAAGACTCTACAAAGGATGTTCCACTGCACGTTAATAATACCACAGGTGGTAAACAGATGGCCTTGATCTTCCTCAAACATAGCACAGGAGGAACATTTTGAATCTATATCTTGATTCATCTTCCTCAGTCTTTGACCAGTAGGAAGTCTATTCCAAGCGATCTTCCACTGCACGTTAATAATACCACAGGTGGTAAACAGATGGCCTTGATCTTCCTCAAACATAGCACAGGAGGAACATTTTGAATCTATATCTTGATTCATCTTCCTCAGTCTTTGACCAGTAGGAAGTCTATTCCAAGCGATCTTCCAGAGAAACACCTTTATTTTATTAGGAAGACACCTATGCCGTACCAATTCCTTTCACCACAAAAGATGGCAGTACTGGTATCGGAGGGTAATATCGGTACCCACCGATACCGATACGTATCGGCCGATACATACATCTATTCTCCATCTCCACAACCATATATCATTGTGGTCAGGAGATAATGAGATCTGATATGCAAGGTTGAGTAGAGAAATTAGCTCTTCAACTTCAGCGTCTGTTGGGTTTCTTTTCAGTAGGTCATTCCACTGATCTGATCTGATGTAGGAGATCACTTGGTAGACTGAAGCTTCAGAATTCTGAACAATGTTGAACAAGTTTGGGAATCGTTTCTGTAGCTGCAACTCAGAACACCACTTGTCCTTCCAAAATCTAATATCCTTCCCATTTCTTATCTTGAAATCAAAGGAAACAGAAAGAATATCTGAGGACTTGAGGATATGCTTCCAAATGAAAGACAAGCTATGGCTTGTTGAGGCATGCAAAACCCATCTACTAGCGCATATTGAAAATACTTCTTCCTGACCACTACTTTCCCCAGTGGATTAGGTGATTCCCCAAGCCTCCATAGCCACTTAGCTAGCAGTGCTTTGTCGAAGGTATTGATACTAGTAAGGCCAATCCCTCCTTGATCTTTACTTGTGCACACATTGCCCCACCTAACCAGGTGCATACCCCTTTTTTTCTCTTTTTCCTCCAGACCAAAAGAAGTGGCTTCTAGCCTTTTCAATGATCCTTTCAACAGATTTCAGGACTTTGAAAATAGACATATAATATGTTCCCAGAGAGGATAAGACTGTTTTAGAGAGAATCAATCTGCCACCTGCTGAGAGATATCTTCCTTTCCAGCCTTCCAGTGAGTTTTCAAATCTCTTCACTAGGGGATCCCAGTCCCTAACTTTGATGGCTCCATCAGTTAAAGGCAATCCTAAATATCTGGTAGGGAATTTAGAACATGAACAACCACCCAAAAGATCAGCAATACCCCTTCAGATTTTCATCAGACATTAATACCAACCACTTCAGATTTCCCATAATTGATTTTGAGTCCTGTAATAAGCTCAATTAGAACAAGTAAATTACTGATATTCTGCACAAAGATCTGATCCCCGGAGGTGAAAATAAGTGTGTCGTCCGCAAACTGCAAATGAGACAAATGATGAGTAGTCCTTCCAAACCTGAATCCATCAACTAACCCCTACTGAGCTGCTTTCTTCCACAGAGAACTGAAAATCTGACCAACAAGAATGAATAAAAATGGGGATAAGGGGTCCCCTTGTCTCAGCCCTCTAGTACTACTAAAATAACCACAAGGTTCCCCATTAATCAAAATTGAGAATCTGGCGGATGAAATATGGGACAAGACCCAATCAATCCATTTCTGCTTAGATCCCATAAGCTCCAAAGTCTTGCTGATGCACTGCCAACTGATTCTGTTAAATGGCTTCTCGAAGTTTAGGTTCAATAGGGCTCCTTGCTTATTTCTGCTCCTTTGATAATGGATGACTTCAAATGCAGCCATGTAGTTATCCAGGATATACTGTCCCTCCATAAATGTAGATTGGTTCTTATCAACCAATATTTCCTTGACCTTATTAATTCTAGTTGCCAAAATCTTAGTGATGATTTTGTAGCATCCATTTTACAGGCTAGCAGGTCTGAAATCAGTCAACCTTACAGCACCTTCTACTTTCGGAATGAGAACAATATGTGTGGAATTGAAGCATTTGATGTTAGATGGATAATCTTGGAATTCCAATATTACTTTCATCAAATCATCTTTTATTAGATCCCAAAAAAATTTGATAAAAACCAAGAGGAAAACCATAGGGACCTGGTGATTTATTAGGATCCATGCTGAAAATGGCTTCTTTGACCGCCTCAACTTGAATTGGACTGCACAATTCATCCTCTATATACGCCTCCAGCTTGGGAAGAACTCCTTCCTCCAAGTGAGGTCTGGAAAGGTTGTCTTCACAGAAAAGTTGTTCATAAAATCTGACAAAATGCTCCATGATTTCCTTATCCTTGTCAACTACAACATCTCCCACTTTTATATGATCAATCCTTGAGGATCTCTTGTTTGCACTGGCCACCGCACGAAAGAATGAGGTATTTTTGTCCCCCTCTTTCAACCAGAATTCTTTTGCCCTTTGTTTCCACCTAATCTCTTCCTGGTTCAGCCAGTCATAGTACTGCAATTTGAAACCTCTCAATACTTTCCTCTTTCAACCAGAATTCTTTTGCCCTTTGTTTCCACCTAATCTCTTCCTGGTTCAGCCTGTCATAGTACTGCAATTTGAAACCTCTCAATACTTGTTCTTCTTCACTGGACAAAGACTCTTGTTCACTTTTGGCTTCAAGTCCCTCAATCAATTGCAAAAGTTCTTGTCTTCGCTCATTGGCTTTCCATAAGTCTGATTTGCCTATTGTTTGATTCATCTCCTAACCCATCTCAGCTTCATCAGGAAAGAAGATGCAGCATGATCAGCTGATGAAGCTTCTGTCCACCACTTTATCATTAACTCTTTGAAACCTTCTTGTTTATGCCAGGCAAGTTCATACCTAAAGATCCTTGGTCTTTTACCTTCTTCTCCTGTCATTAGAAGAGGATATGGTCTGAGACCATTCTATTCATCCCCTTCAAATATGTGCTTGGAAGACAATTCAACCACTCTGTAGAAATGAGAGCTCTATCAATTCTAGATTGAATTCTGTTGATCTGAAAGTTGGACCATGTAAATCTTCTATTAGGGAGCTCTAAATCTATCAATTCATTCTTCCTAATCCATAGATTGAAGCTATCCATTTCTCTATTCCAATTCTTGTTCCCAGTCCTCTCCCAAGGGAATCTAATACAATTGAAATCACCTATAATGCACCAAGCACCTTGGAACGATCCTGGCAGCCTACTAAGTTCCTGAAAAAAATGGTTTCTCTGCTGGTCATTTTGAGGTCCTTACACTGAAGTAACCACGCAGTTCTTGCTGCCACAGTTGCTGACAAAGCTCACTGATACAGAAAAAACACCCACGCCCTTCACAACACCTTATTAATTCTCCTGTCATTCCACAGAATCAATTGGCCCCCTTTAGCCCCTTCTGCCGGACATATGGCATAACTCGTCATAACGGGAATCCCCATCATTTTCAATAAGGGATCATCCATAATCCTCAGCTTGGTTTCTTGAATACAAGCACAATCAACTTGAAGATTCTTAATATAATCCTTAACAGCCCTCTTTTTACAGTCGCTGTTAAGGCCTCGAATGTTCCATGATATCAGCTTCATAGCTGACTGTCCTGATTCATCACCATTTTTCCTTTTTTTCCTCCTCTGAGAGTATCAACAATTTCATTACTTCTAACAAAGTCAACTTCCTGTTTTCCAATCTTTATGCCGCCTCCTTGCCCTTTCCTCTTCACGGAATTTTGAAGAGCATCGCTCCTTTTAAGTTTCTTCAGAAAACTCACAACGCTATCTTCACGACCCTGGAATGATACCCCTATTCTTCTCCCAAACTGTAGAATCTCATCAATCCAAGTATCCTCTGAAACTGCAAGCACCACTGCTAGCGGGTTTGGATCTGACTCAATAGGAATTAACTCTCCTTGGTCCTCAAGCAGAGTCTCATCATGATCACAACAGTTATCCCACCTCACAAGAGCATCAGACTTGCCAATATCCGATGGCAGATCCTCCAAAGCAGGATAGATGTGAGATACACCATCTCCAGTGTCTATCGCCTTCTGCGCCATTTAGAGCAATGCTCCCTCCTCCCTCAAGGGAATCGGGATAGACTCCTGACAGGGAAAGCCTAGCTGATCACAAAGACCCTCAAGGTGGTGAGGAGGGTCGGGCCGAAGATGATGAAGACGTGCTGATCCGTGGGATCCGAAGACTTCGGATCGGGATCCTTAACCGGGTCCCGGATGCTGCTCGAAAAACCCGGTACCAACCGGGACTGTTTATCTTCCCCGCCCAGGCTTCCACCCTGATCAGACCTCCCCATTGCCATGCGACAACTTCCCTCGGAAACAGACGTGGTCATCCCTAACACCGTCGCCTCGATTAACGCCACATCCACTGCCTCCCCAGCCATTAGACATTCCTCAACCACTGACATAGGTCCTACGCCTAAGATCCCCTGCTCCCAGAACTGCCTCGAGCCTAGGGTCCCATCATACCTCGTCCTTCTCTCTAAGCTCCGCTTCTTGTCCTCCTGACTCAGCTGAAACTGCAATACTGGTCCAGAGTCGGGACTCGGTCCTTCCCGAGTGGCTACCACTGCCGAGTGACTTCTGTATTCTGCCACAACTTCAGCCCAAGTATACTGGGCAAGCTCCTCCTTCACCTGAGGACACACATCCTGCTCTCCTACTTCCGTAGAGATGAACACCCAGAAGACAGAACCTCCTACGATGATCTTGACCCTGTCAGGGATAGCGACAACCTGACCAACTTCCACTAGAACACGGGCAAACTTCAGACTATCACCTCTGAACGCACCTCCGTCAACACTTCTGAGAATGCCAAAGTGGGAGATGATCACCTGAAAGGTATCCACATTCCAGAGATGGAATGGAACCCCCTTCAGACGGCACCAAACCTTGAGACCTTCTGAAGCCGGGAAGGTCCTAATAGAAGGCTTCCAAGGGGAGAAATGGAGGTGACAATTCTCAAAAACTAAAGAACGAGCAGAGCAAACTTCGAGCTTCCAAGAGACTTCTTCGGCTCTAACAAGGAAATGGGCTGCTCCAATTTCTTTAACACTCCATACTGAAACCTTCAGCCACCGTATACAAAGACTAGACAGCAAAACTAACTTGGAGATTCTCACTGACGGGTTAACAACAGACACCACCACTGAATCCTCCAGCCACCCTCTCGTAACTCCCACCTCCGGCGACCAAGGCTCTACAATGGGCGGGACAGAGAGAGAAGCTCCAGACCTCAGAGGATTCTTCCCCATGTCCCCTACATAGCTACCCCCAGCTTCCTTCTTCTCTGGGAGAAACGGGCAAGCCTGCCTCCTATGCCCCACGCCTTTGCAACGAAGGCAACGTATTGCTTCCCTGCAAGAACTCACTTAATGACCCTTACCCATACATCTCAGACATACGTTGGCCTCCACCGGAATCCTGGCAGGAGCCCCTCTCTGGTGAGATGGAGATGAGGAGGCGGCTCTCCGAAATCTTCTGCCCTGCACTACAACAACCCCCCCCCCCCCCCCCCCCCCCCCCCCCCCCCCGATCCTCCCTCTCCACTATCCCCACTCTCGCCCCTCTCAGGCCCTTCTCTTGACATCTCTCGTTCTAACTAGCAATGGCTTTGTCCATGTAGGACTACTAAGTGCGGTGAGGGATCAGCTGATCCTGATCTGAGATTCTATAAAAGAACCCCTTTCCTATTCCTACTTCTTTGGTAATGAATGACTTCAAAGGCAACCATATAATTATCCAGAATGTACCTCCCCTTCATAAATGCAGATTGATCTTTACCGACCAGTTTTTCCATGACCTTCTTGATTCTAGAAGCCATAATCTTTGTGATGATTTTATAGCACCCATTTAGCAAACTAATTGGTCTGAATTCAGTCGACTTTTCCGCACCTTCTACTTTCAGAATAAGGACAATATGTGTGGAGTTGAAACATTTGATACTAGAAGGTTTTCCTGAAACTCCAAAACATTCCTCCAAGTGTGGCTTGGCAGATTGTCTTCCATTATTTTTGTATTTGAATCATGGACTTGGATATGCTTGAAATTGCCAAACTGAATCTTGTTTTATTCCAAGAGTCACTTTCTGTCCTATGCATGAATGGACTTGGTTGCTGAGATTGCTCTAAGTTGATCTTGCGTTGGGACGGAAATGACATTCCTTGTCTGCATTGCAGGATATGCTTCCAGTTCTTATCGAACTTCGTCGGGCATTGGACATGCAGATGGAGCTTGAAACTCTTCTTGAAGAAGGAAACTACTTTAGGGTTGTTAGATTCTCTTCTGTTTTGGCTTTTATGTGCTTGCTATGTTCATTTTGCTGAAGATGTAGATTTTGATATGATATTGTGTATAATGCCCTCCATTGCTTGTTTGACTCTGAATGCTGCCTGCAGGCATTTCAAGTATTGTCAGAATATTTGCAAGTTCTGGATAGTTTCTCAAAGTTGACTGCAGTACAAGAGATGAGCCGGGGAGTAGAGGTCAATTTCTTGTTATGTTAGATACTCTTCCAGAATTTCTCACAAGACAGATGTAGGCCTTTCTTTTCCATGTGCACATCTTTCATGTGACTATTGCACACACTTTTGGGGAAACATACTTAGAATAAAAACTAGGCGTTATTGTGTTTTGAATGTTTGGGTATGTCCCTATATTTAATGTCCTCGATGCTTGTTGCATCACTTTTAAATGTTTGGGTCGATCAGGTATTTCTTCTAAATCTGTGACTATTTATTGCACACACTTTTGGGAAAATTAACTCTTATTCTTTTAAAATTTCCGTTCACATGTTTGCAGGCCTTTCTTTTAGACATACACACCTCCCATATGACTCTTGCACATGCATCTGGGTCAATTCACTTAGAATAAAAGCTAGGATACAGCAGTATTTTCAGTGTTTGGATACCTCTATGCTTAATGTCCCTTGTATTTGATGCATCACTTATTAAATATTATCGTAAATTTATGTTGGCTTTTACTTATTAAATGACTTGTCTTTGTATCTTTAACCTAATGGCTTTACAGGTCTGGCTAGGAAGGGCACTTCAAAAGCTAGATTCTCTCTTACTTGGAGTGTGCCAGCATTTCAATAAGGCGACTTATGTAACTGTCAGTATCAGAATGGTTATTCTTTGGACTATATGATCATGATAATGATATCTTTGTTTCACCATGTGCTGTGTAGTTGCGGTTAGTTTATTTTCTTTTTGATTGATGCTGATGTTTACCCTGACTTGCCTTGGGTAAATCCCAGGATGGCAGCACACCCATGATCCACTTCTCACCATTGCAGCCACTAGCTTTTGTTTGAGAACACAACCTCTGCTTCTTGGGGTGTGCATTATGGCCAAACAAGAAATAAAGTGTCACTTTTTCTTTTAAACTTCCATAGCAATCATTTGATAAATTGATGTACAAACTTATGTATGTGTCAGGCTGTCAGCTTAAAAAAAGAACCATGTACCATCAGGAACAGTAGTGTAGCAACAATAGTTTAATGTACCATTCTTCCTGTCCTCACAAAAGAGGACAGTTTCTTTGCCAGCACTTTCACATGGTTGCATATGAACCTATTGATCTTCCATGGGATTCTTCAAGTTCTGTTGTAGATGTAGTTATTCCTTTCTCAGCTGAAAAAGCAACATTGGGGATATCTGATGGACTGTTTATCTGGGACCCCATCCCCAATCCGATGAGGCAAGGATCAATAATTCAGTGACATTGGTGTGATGGGGATGGAGATGGGCTCACTGATGTCAGTCAGGATCATGGTCACTGCCTGTGGGAGGTTTCCTCTGTTTTTTTTTTTTTTGAGAAGTTGATGGTACCACAATTGTATTAATGTAAAAAGAAGGGAAATATACAAGTATGAGAAACTGTAAGCTCCCAAAAGAATCCCCTGTACAAAAAGACGACAAGAAGGTGTACTCAAACTCCCCACCTGCCAAAAAGAACAAAAGAGAGGATTGTGAGGAATCCATATTGCCTAGTAGCATCCCACACTCCTTTGATACATCACAAATGAAAGAGGCAAGCCTATCCGAGCTCTTAGACTCATTCTTGAAGATCCTTGCATTGCGTTCTCCCCAAATTGACTATATAGTAGCATGAAGGATCAGCCACCAAATCTTGTCATCACCCTTAGAGTTCCATCTATGCTCCCATCCTTCAAGCAGGGCCTTAACTGACAAAGGCATTGTATGATGACGTCTAATCTTGAGAAGAACCAGCTTCCATACTTCCACAACAAACGTACATGAAAGAAAGAGGTGATCTAAATTCTCCTCGGCAAGGCCACACAGCGGGCAATTGGTCTGCATCCAAGAAGGCTGCCAACCTATCACGAGTTGGTAACTTCCTATGAGTGATTCTCCACACCAAAACTTGTACCCTTAATGAGCTACACATCTGCTAGATGTCCTGCATATTGCTCTCCACTTTTATTTCAATGAATTGCGACAAGCTGTCCCCTCCCCCCCCCCCCCCCCCCCCCCCCCCCTCCAAAAAAATAAAATAAAAAATCATCCTATGTTCATATGCACTATAACACTTTTCTACAAATTCAGCTCCATTTCTGGGATCTCTTCCCCACTATTCTCTTTCTTTGAAACTTTAGATCCGATCCTTCTCTATCACAGACATCTCATGGTTGGTTGGCAACCCCCTTGACCATTGATAATCCAGCGACATCTCATGCTTACATCCATGGATGGCAGTATAGGCCGATACTGATACATATTGATATCAGTGGGTATCGATATCGACCCACTGCTACCGATACAACAGGGGGGGGGGGTAACCCAACGCCAGTCTTTATAGTTAAAAAATAAAAAAAATATTTGTTATTGACCAGTACTAAGCTAAAATGGGCCGGTACTGGGACAATATGCCAGGTATTGATACTGATGCATATCGGTATCGGTACCCAGCGGTGTTGATACCGCTACTACCATCCTTACTTACATCTCCTTCGTGGTCAACAATTGTTTCTGTGGCCTGGATTTCTTCCAATATTACAGAGCCATTTAATGGATTTCTTCTGCCTTAGGTTGCATTTGTTTATAGGCCTCGATTTCTAGGCCATAGAATATTTGGAGAAACCAGAAAAGGAAGAAGCCCAAATGAATAGAAAAAAAGTCACATCAAGATTTTGGATTCACCTAAGGTGGGTGAGTAATGTAGTGGTTAGGCCCCGACCTTCAATGGGTTCAATTCCAGCAGGTCATGTGTTCGAGTCCCTGCGTTTTCTCTAGAGTAGTTTTCCAGCACATTGCCCGCCCTCATGTGTTAGGCAGTTTGCCTAATACACGTGGCCAGGGAGCTGCCATCAGCTGCTGCTGTTCTTTTGGTACACTTGGGTGTCTAGCCTGGGAGCTGCCCCAGCCTCTGTTGGGATTTCCTGCTTGCACTATCCCGTTTCATTTTTTTTTTGTTTCTCCCAAAAGCTAAGCTTTTGAAAATGGGCAGATGTCACTGTCGCATCTTTTATCCACCCTTCTGACTTTGGGAGATCATAAAAAAATTCTTTACTGGGAATATCTTCTCACTCATAGCTTAGCACGTTAACGAAGGGTGGTCCATAGTGTAAACAACCACTGCCTTAGCTGATTGGGTTATCCCTCACCTGCGAGCACTCTCTGATCGGAAGTGCCTTCCATCCGACTTCTGTCCATAGTATGGAGGAATTATTCATATTCACATACCCTTAACATATGGGACATGTTTGTGGGTTGCAAGTGTATGCCTCATATCTCTATAGTGAGATAGTGGGTCCTGAATGTTGTATGAAGTAAATGCTCTGAAAATGCAACCTTTTCCGGAGTTCCTGAGAGATGAGAAATTATGGTCTATGTTATTTCCAAATTTCAATATGATTTTTTCCCTTCTAGTATGATGATACAAGGTCACAAAGCAGTTACTTTCTTTGAATATATTAGGGGAATTGCCACTGAAAGATGAGAAGTTGCCACTAAAACCCTCTCACGCCTTTTTGTACACAATTAGGGGAAATTTTTTCTTTTGAATATACTTATAATTTGTCATATCTCGTCAGTCATCTGACATAAAGTATGTGTTACAAGGTGCACCTTCAAAATGATTTGGAGGGAACGAAATAATCATATCTTCAGAAATGTCTTCAGTGTCCCTTTGGATATAATTAGAGACTGTATAATTCTCCTAATGAGTGGGATTTCTGCAGGACAGGGAGCAGGACCACTGATTCTCCTACTCTGGATATGCTTGACACTTGGACGAGTTCTGTTTTGTAACTGGGTCGGGATGTGGGTTGGATTCTTGTCTACCATCTTGGTAGTAAGGATCCGCCTTTTTATTTTTCTTTTCGCTTCCTTTTGTAATCCTTCTTTGTTAGTAATGAAATTTGGTCTTTTGACTGCCTTAAAAAATGATTTTTTCCCCATCTTAAAAGAGAAAAGGTAGTACAAGATGAGTAAGGATCAGGGATGGCAGTACCGGTACCGGTACCCGTAGCGGTGGGTACCGGTACCGGTACGTACCGGCCGGTACCGGTCCAGTATCGGCCGATACCCTTTACATGTATTGGGTACCGGTACCGGCCGATACCGGTATCGGCCGGTACTGCCATCCATGGTAAGGATGATGACAATCTTCTTTACAAAAGTAATCTTACGAAAGGAGATAATTTCAGGACCAAATCAAGGGATTGCTTTGGTATTGTGATATGCCGTTGCAGGTGATACCGATGAAAAATGCTCATCTAAGTTGTGTTCACTTGAAAAAGGAAAGTATCTTCACATCATAAAAGAATAAGCTAAATGGGGGAGGGCTGATTGGCTGTTTTTTTTTTTTGGTGTGTGTGTGTGTGTGTTCTGTGGAGCCAGGTGGGGGGAGGGGGGTGGGTTTAGACCAGGTTGGTTGACAATGTACATACCCAGCTTATCATTATGTTCATGAGAGAAATAGATCAACAACTATGTCGAGGAGAGCCGAAGTCTTTAAGTGCCTGGTCCAGGGGGTCGACTGTCTGGTCGACCTCTTATGGTTTGCCTGGCAAAACAGATAGACACAAAATAAAATAGAAGAGTACAATCAAGGTGGGATAGGAGAGATTCCTATCACCACAAGGAAAATACAATAAAATTACAATATGCTAATCTCCTTCCTTCAATCTGCACAAACACCCAATAAATGCTTGCTCTATAATAGCATGAGATGCAGGACGCACTCACAAATGTTTTCCACATATATCTTGATCTTGGTACCCCTGAATATCATATCATTTCACTTACGCCAAATACTCCAACAAATGGCATGGGGTATTAGACGCAAAATCCTACTTCAAACATGCTTAATTGATCCCCTTCTTAATGAATGGAAACTGTGCCATAAGGATTCCAATGAATTGAGATTAATGTTGCAATTAAAAACTTTTTCAAACTGCCTCCAATACCTGACTGGCAGGACAGTGAATCAAAAGATGTTCCAGATTCTCCTCTGCTTCCCCACAAAATGAACACAATATATCACAATTTGCATTCCACCTGTGTCTATATACCTTGGTCATAATTCTTTTTTCAAAAACCAGCCACATGAAAGCTCTAATGTTTGGAGGGAACCCTTCCACACGTCCTTAAATTTCTGATATCTGACACCCTCCCCTTCCATCAGGTTGTAGAAAGATTTAACAGTGAAGACTCCATAATTTATAAGCCACGGAAACCTGTTTGGCTTAGAAACATCCAGATGGACCCGAGACAGAAGGTTCAGCAAAGCTTGATAATCCTGTATTTAAGCATCTTTCAAACTTCTCCTCAATTGAATATTCCAAATGACCTGGTCCTCTTGAATGTGTAAAGAATCTTTCACCAAAATGAATTTGGAAACTGTAATTTGATATAGAGAAGGAAATCTGCATTTTAAATTAACATCACCCACCCATTTTTCTGTCCAAAAATGTGTTTTCTCCTGAACCAACGCTTGTTCTAATATAAGGCTGCATTAAACCTCCTGCTGGGAGATAAAGAAGTGGAATGTCTTGAATGAAGAAAATAATTTTTTGTTGTGCTGTACTGCTTGAACGATATTATTTTCTTCCATAAAGGCTGATCTTCATGAAGCAACTCCCAAATCCATTTCCCAAGTAAAGCTATATTCATCAATGTTAAACTTTTAACTGCCAAACCACCTTTACTTTTAGGTTTGCACACTTAGTCCCATTTAATAAGTGGAATACCCCTGCCATTTGAGTACTTAGTCCCATTTAATAAGTGGAATACCCCTGCCATTTGAGTTACTGCATCCCCATAAGAAATTTCTCCGAAATTGATCCAATTTCTGAAGAACACTGAGGAATAGTAAAAACTGACAGTGCTTAGGAATAGTGGATAGGACAGAATTCAACAATATAATTCTACCACCTAAAGAGAAATTCCTAGCTTTCATCTGGCCGGTTTACTTTGCAATTCCAGCACCACTGGATCCAATCAGAATTATGAACATTTCTGTAATGGATAAGTAAACCACAGTATACAATAGGTAGACATTCCACTTTGCACCCCATGGTAGTCGCACCTCTTAGAATATCTTCCTTCTTCAAATTAACAGGAATTATAGAGCTCTTATCAAAGTTAATCTTGAGACCTGAACAGACCTAAAAAACCTTTAATAAAAACCTAAGATTCCTCAAGTGCTCCTCATTTCCTTCTATGAAGAGAAGAGTAGTCTGCAAACTGTAGATTGGAAATGGAATAAGGAGTATGTAGAACCTGCATCCCACTAATTCAGCCTTTACCAAGGCCTTTTTACACAATGTACTCGCCATATTAGCAACACAAACAAACAACATAGGTGATATAGGATCATCTTGCCTAAGTTCATGAGAACTTTTGAAGAAACCATGTACTTCCCCATTGATAATAATTGAAAAATTAGCTGTTGACAGGCAATTCTTCAACGCAGAAATCCACTGATCAGGAAACCTATGATTATGCAACCAATTCCACAAACATTTCCATGAAACCCTGTCGTAAGCCTTATTGAAATCTAGCTTACATGCCAAACCTGGCCTTCCATTCTTCTTCATTAAAAATAACAATTCATGAGCCAAAAGAAGATTGTCTTCCAACCTTCTTCCACGTAAAACTGCCGACTGATTCTCCTCAATAATACTCCCCAGAACCTTCCTCATCCTGTTTGCTAAAATGTTGGTGTAAATTTTATAAGGACCGTTCAGAAGGCTTATAGGCCTGAAGTCCTTCAATTCCACAGCTGCTTCTTTCTTTGGAATCAGAACTAAAAATGTATGATTAAGAACTTCGCACCCTTTCCCTCTTTTAAAACAATCTTGAAGTGCCAAAATAAGATCACATTTGACAATCTCTCAATTTTTTTGATAAAACATATAGGAAAGCCATCTGGGCCTGGTGCCTTTTCACCCCCACCTCCCAACTGAAAAGTAGCTGTCAAAACCTCCTCTTCTGACACCATCTGTAACAGATTATAATGATCCAGGACAGAAATCTGTTTAGCCTCATAATCAACCCAAGTTGGATACCACCTACTTTCCTCTGAAAAAAGCTCTTTGTAGAAAATGATCATTTCTGTAGCGATTTCCTTCCTATCCTCAATCCAAACTTCATGTTTTTTCAACATTGATACCTGTTTACTTCTCCTTCCATTAACAACCTTATGAAAGAAGGAAGTGTTTAAGTCATCTTCCCGTAGCCACCGCACTCTAGATCTTTGACGCCACTTTATGTCTTCTTCATGTAACCAGTCACTCAACTGATTCTTCAAAACTAATATTTTCTTCATCTATTGATCAGTCAAACCCCCTTTGTACTCTGCAGTTTCCATGTCTCTCAATTTGTTTTAAATTCCTTAATTTTCTTGTTTCTGTCTTCCTTCCAATTCATATTCCACTCTTTGATCTTCTTCTTCAATTGTTTCAGTTTAAATACGAAACATTTAACATGGTCCTCATTCTGATACACCGCTTCCTTCCATGTCTCTTTGACTAGCTCCTTAAACTGTTCATCTTGCGCCCAGACCTTTTCAAATCTAAAAGGCTTTCCTTTAGATCCTTCCCCGGCACATTTTAGTATTAAAGCATTGTGATCGGATACATCTCTTTGTTGAGCCGTGACGGAAAAACCCTGTCCAGTTTAGACATGGAAGGCACAGCCCCTCCATTACTCCAGGTGAAATTGAAATTTGGAACTTATAACTCCATCAATTCACATTCATCTACCCATGAATTAAAGTGTTGCATACCTTGAGTTAATCTGCCCCCACAAAGTCCCTCATTAGGATGTCCAACTTCATTGAAATCTCCCACCACACCGAAAGGAAATGCGAACTTGGACCTACATTCTGCCAACTCCTTCCACATAGTTTTTCTGTCATTAAACGGTCCATACACCACTGTCAACATCCCCAATGGTCCTCCTGTGTAGTTCTGCAATTTAACAGAAGCTGAGAATTCCCCAATATTTAAAAGCTGACCCACCCACTTATTCAGATCCCAAGCCACTAATATACCTCCTGCAGCACGATCAGCTCTTTGAAAAGCAAAATCCAGCTCCCTAAATCCTGTAACCTTTTTAACAAAATCAATTGTTACAATTTCATACTTGGTTTCTTGTAGACACAGAATCCCTATAAACTGTCTTCTCTCCAAACTTTTGATAGCTTCCTGCTTCACCTGATCATGCAAACCACGAATGCTTCAATTGACTAGATTCATTCTGCTGATGCCAAACTCCTGTGTGATGGCTGAGATAATATTCTTTGGTCTTCTCTAAACTCGGACAAACCATGGGCCTGCCGTTTCCTCCTCCCTTTATTCTGACGTTCTAAAACTTTTTGATTGCAAATTTTTCGGAATCGGCCAATCTTCCCTTCTATTTTAGCTCCGAACGCTGCTGCCATCTCTGCAATCTCCTCATCTCCCCAAATGTGCGAAAAAGCATCCAACCCCTGCCTTTCCTTATTTACCACCCCATCATCAACTCTCTTCTTCTCTACCATTTCGAAAATTGCTCGGCTGTGGTCAATGTTGATTCAAAATATCCAGCGCTTTTGAAGGTGACAGACGAAGAGGGGGGAACATTGGGGGAAGTAGGACAGACTACCTTACCTGGCAAAGATGCTGGCAGGAACGAAGATTCCATCCTTGCTTCATCGTTGCCAAGCTCTGGTCCCTTCCGCAATTCCCGCTATCACCTTTGCAAATGGTACCTTCTTTAGTGGAAAGCATCTCCACTTCCACAGAACCGGATGCGATTGAGAGTCCGAAGATTCGCCTCCCTGAATTTTTCCTCTCCAATACACTAGTACCCCCTTATCCGCTTCCGATTGGCACCACTGATCTCTGCTCTCACCCCTTCCACCACCTGCAATGCTAGGTTTTCAATAGCTTGCCTCCACAGTTTATCTGCATCTTGGATGATCTTCTCCTTATGGAATTGGGCATCTGATGGCTTTAAAATAATTTGACCAGGGGTATTAATTCTGGCTGAATCGGCACCGGCCGATCCCGATCCGAATCGGCCGATCCGGATCGGGATCGGCCGGTCCTGCCTTCCATGCTCAAGTCAGGTAAGCCTGCTGCTTCTAAGACTCGAGTCGAACCATCCGGCTCAGTTGCTTGGCCTGAGTCAAAACCCTTATTTTGACTTAACTCACCCAACTCCGGTTGAGTTAACTGAGCCCCACCTGAATCATTCAACTCAGGCTGAGTCAACTCGTTCTTCTTCCTCCTTCCATCTTTTTCAACGGAAACCCTAGCTGTCCGATACTGCTTGGATGCCATATCAACTTCCTTAAAGTCCATGATATATCATTCTGCTCATCCTGCTGAACTTGCTCTGCTTCCACCTTGACCCAATAGACTTCGTTGCCTGAACGAAGCCAAACTCCATTATAAATAACAGTACCCTGTTCCATATCTAACAGGCTCGTGCTTATTCTAATGACTCCCAAGATGCTGTTACCCTATCAACCTGTCTGCGCCATCCAAATGGTGCAGTAATAACCTTGAATACCTCGACATCCCACAAGTGCAACGGGATTCCTGTTAATCTGCACCACCTCCGAGATTAAGAGGAAACCTTAATAGTACCCTCCGAAGGAGACCATGGCTTCCATGCGATATTGTTCTCATTCCAATCCAAGCTTCTCACAGATAACAGCTCATTATAAATGTCTTCAAGGAGACAACCCAAGAGAAACTGGCAGTCATCAACTCTACAAATCTTCCAAGACTTTATCCTTGGCCATTTCTTACATAACTCTGCAACTAGGTCTTCAAAGTGGATCTTGTTCAGAGTTCTCCCCAGCAAACTTCTTCTGCAAGAACTCCAGTTACGACCACGAGGAGGGAATCATGGCACCTCCACATAGAGGCCCTTCAAGGAATTTTCCTTTTCGACAGCCACCTTTGAATCAAGCTCCCCTGTTTCAAAAGTTTTCACATGAGACACATGATCAGTGTACGTCCTTCTTTGATAGCAGGAGAAACTGTGATGACCTACACCCTGGCATTTCCAACTTACCAAATCATTACAACAAACCTCCACACGATGATCTTTCTCCAAGCAACAAAAGCTTCTTCCCAGGAATCTATCTCTTCTCTTCTCTTCTCTATCTCCACCCCACTGCTCCTCTCCCCACAACTCCTCGCTCTGCTCCTCTACCTGCCGATCCTCTCCCCACTGCTCCTCTCATTTCTGACGTCACTAGGGAATGCAAGTTGCGGTTGAGTAATTTATTTTCTATGAACTAAAGTTGTTAGAGCGACTCTTGAATAAATTCTTGAACTCTTTTGTTGCTTTGTCATGTGTTGATTGGAGATCTCTCTTTGGCACTTTTAATTAGCACATTGGTGTATGTCATGCATGAAATTGTTCGTTTTTTGTTTCACAAGTGAGGCTACACATCTACTGTCTTCTTAAGGTGGATGTTAAGTGCATATTCATTGCCATGTTTACTAATCAACTATGTAACATTTTATTTCTTAGGAGACGTATGTATCATGTTATATGCTTAGACATATCACAACTAAGCTTTGTGTGTGCTTTCTCATTTGATAAGGCATCAGCAGAGTTTTATAAATTCTAGGAATAAAACTTTTGCAGGCACTTGATGCTTATGCATTGATAGGGGACACTGCTGGACTTGCCGAGAAAATACAGAGCTTCTTTATGCAGGAAGTTCTCTCAGAAACACATTCTGTACTGAAGGAAGTTGTTCAAGAGGTATTTTGTTTGCAAGCATGCTTTAGATATTTTTGACGCCGTGGTTAACCTGCATTGTACAGTCATTTTGAGTATTTCTCTGTTGAGACATCTTGCCACTTTGTTATTGCTTCAATTTACATTTCTAATTTACACAAATGGACTTATTTGACTTTGGTGGTGTTTTTTAACAACAGTTGTGAGTTGTCCTTTTAGCCCTTTATTTTTTTTGCAAGGTAGGTACCTCGCCTATCTTGACTTGATTGTACTACCTCTGTTTGTTCTTTAATAAATTTGGTGGTGTAGTTCACTTTTCATTCGAAAAAGAAACAACAGTTGTGAGTTGGCCTTTTCTTGATCTTTCTTCTTCGGAAGCAAAGTGCATGCTCCATTCAAACTCTCTCTCTCTCTAAAAGGTATTCTTTTATTTAAGTTTACTCCCATAAACACTTCAAAAGATTTGTTGTGAGAACTTGGATGAATAAATGTTTAATGTGCTTTTACCTTTTTTTTCGGGAAGGTGGCCAGAAGGCCAGATTTTATTGAAACAAAAGTACAATTACAAAAACAAGAAAAATATGGTAGGATGCATCAAGGTGATAACAAAGTCCCACCATAACTGCAAAACCCAGAACAGAAAGAAGCAACACATTACACAAAGAAGTACAAACAGGCATTAAGCTTCTCCAGGAAAGCAGAGTCAGAACTTTTGTTTCCAGTCCACTGGAAATGCCACTCATGTATGAAGGAAATACAACTCCTGAAGATGTCTGAAGAACCTTTGAACTCATCTCTGAAAATCCCGTTATTGCATTCTCTTCATATAGTCCAAAGCATTGGAGGGAGAGTTAAATTCGATAAATCCCTGTCCTGAAAGCAAGGATTAAGAACATCCCAGCCTTTAACAAGAGATAATATGTCAGCATAAGAGGTCCAAGATAGTCCAAAGCCTCTGAAAGTTAGGCTGGCTCCATATAGTCCACAATGTGCTCTTTTTTTTTTTTTTTCAGAAAGTGGATGGTAAGGCTAAAATGCATTAATGTGCTTTTACAGTTTTACCTTGCGATCAGGTCTCAATGGACATTAAGATCAATAACAATATCTAAGGTATTAGTAACCTCATCCACGTTCGTAAAAAAAAAAAACAATGTTAAAAGGTATTAGTAACCTTTTGTACTTAGTAACAAAAGGATGATTTTCTAACGTATGCCGTCTGTAACCTTATTACATACATTTCTATGCTAAGCAGATTCTGTAAGTGTGGTGAGTCTGGTGACTCCAATTTCAGCCTTGAGGGCCATACTGTAACCATCACTATGCTTACATAGTAATGGTTCAAGGTATTGCAGTGGTCAAATTGCAAACTAGCTCTTTGGAGAGAGAGAGAAATGACCTCATCTTCAGGAAGACAGCATATGTTCTGGACAGGGTGGTCTCCTATATTTGTCACATTTTTTTTCAAAGTTGTTGGTATGACTGTATGGTATCAACTCAACTCAACTCAACCAAGCCTTAATTCCAAATTAATTGGGGTCGGCTATATAGATTCTCTGTCTCCACTCTAAACGATTTTGGTCTACCTCTTGTGAAAGGTATAAAGCCTCCAAATCATATTGTACTACCCTCTTCTAAGTTAATCCAAGTCTACCCCTTCCTTTCTTCCCTTCCTCTATTCTAATATGCTCTACTTTTCTAACTGGAGCCTTCCTAGGTCTACGTTTAACATACCCAAACCATCTCAATCTCCCTTCTTTCAATTTGTCCTCAATTGATATCACTCCCACCTTTTCTCTAATATACTCATTATGGATTTTATCTAGTCTAGTATGTCCGCACATCCACCTTAACATTCTCATCTCGGCAACACTCATCTTAGAGACATGTTGCCCCTTCATCGCCTAACACTCATCTTAGAGACATGATATGACTGTATAGTAGTAATAAAAAAAGGGATCTAGAAAAGTATATAAAATACAACTCTCAAGAACCCAAAATACGAAAGCACCAAGATGTGACTCACATAATCTTCGCAACGTAGAGATCAGGAGGTGCAGGGATAGGAATACCATCCCCGCCAAACCATACCTGCAGCCACTCCCTCACGAACAAAATGGGCCACAGCCTCCAGTACTCAGGCTTCCTTGCTGAAGATCCTCCCATTTCTTTCCCCGCAAATGGCCCATAAAGTCACCTGCAGAACCAGCCACCAGGCACGGTGATCCTCTTGTGGAACATCACCGGAAACCACTATAAGAGGAGAGCATCAATTGAATCTGCTGGCTGTAGTTGGATCTGAAACTTTGAACTCAAAGATTGCCATAACTCCTGGACAAAAGAACAATGAATAAAAAAGGTGGTTGAGGAGCTCTTCCACTTCACCACACAAGCTGCACTCCAAGGGCACTATAATCCCACACCTAGCCAGCCTATCACTAGTAGGAAGCCTACCACTGGAGATTCTCCAAGCTCTTGATTTTCAGCGGCGATTTGGAACCCAAATTTGACGCAAGAAGGGGGTTCGGGTCCCTCCATCAGCCACTTTTTGGTATGCGGACCCAGAGGAGTGCCATGCCTAAATCCACACATCCTTCTGAAGCGGTATCACCCTATGATCTTGCAGTAGACTGGCAGATCTTGGATCTCTTCCTCCTGTACCTGAAGTGCAGATCCCAAAGTCCCCTTCCATTTGAAGATCCATCAAAGATTTGAGATACCAAGTCTCTGGGGCTTGAAGATAAGCTGAAGAGCCTAGGAAAGCTAACAGAGAGGGGCTGATCTGCACGGAGTATCCTCCCAAAAGAGACACATGCAGCCATCCCCATGAGAGATGAGAATAGCCGCCTGAGCAATGTTCTCTGCCTGAAGAACACCTTTTCAGATGGCGGAGACCCGGTACAAAACCTGTGGGGAAATATCCCAAAGCCTGGTCCGGCTGTTGTATTTGTCCTCGATGACATCCAGGCAGATCCCTGCCTCAGCAGAACCAATCTTCCGCAGCCATTTAGCAAGGAGAGCCAAATTGGAAGTGTAAATATCTTTGATACCAAGACCCCCGTTTTCCTTGCTCTTGCAAAGTCTATTCCAGCAAACCTCATGGCCACCCTCCCTAGGAGAATCGCCACATCCCTTTCAGCAGAACCTGCTCCTGATGGATTCCAACCGTCTGGCTACTGAGGTAGGGATCCAAAATATGGAGAGAAAAGTTGATGGCAAGGTTGTCCAACATTGACTTGCATAAGACTAATCTATCCCCATATGACAGAAAATTGCCCTCCCAGCCAGCCAATTGCTCTAATTTTTTGAACCCAGGTTGCATTCCTTGCAACAAATAGGACCTGGCGAGAAGGGAAGGCCCAAATAAGTGATTGGAAAGGAACCAATCTGATGACCTAGGATGAAAGCTGCCCTGCTTACTGCACCATTACTTATGTTAACACCAATGATATGGCTCTTAAAAAATTCACCTTCAGCCCACTGACTGTATTTGTCCTTTTGTTAAGGAATGGGCTAAGTTTTTGGGTAAAGTGGACAGCTGTAAATAGTCCCTTTTTTGTTTTATTGGGGGATTAATTTTCCTTGCATCACTTCGATGTCTTTTGTGCATGTCTTTTGATGGGGCTTGCACTCTTATGCTTGTAGATTCCCTTTTGAATTAATACATTTTGTGGCAGTGTCCACTTCAAAATAAATAAGTAAAATAAAAATGTACAAAAGGAAATGCCAAGAACTGCACACATCAACAGATGAAAGAATGATTGTAATAAAAATAAAAGTACATAGCCAACTATGTGAAATTACTATCCCAAATAAAATAAATAGTACCTTGAGTGTTGCCACCTATACTGAAGTTTAAGACCACTCCTTGCTCAAACTATCCCTGCTTAGGTCTCTCGTAAGTCATAACCTAAGCCATCTAAGAAAAGCAAGGAAACACATAGCAAATGAAGGTGGCAGTGAGTTGATGATGCATGTAGAAATCATTTATCCGCTACTTCGAACCATATGAATTGAAGAAAAGTAGTGTGATAAAGAAAATAGTCACCCTAATAGCAACAGAATAAACTGAGGCTTGTACGGCAAGGGAGAAAATAGGGATAGTAATAGAAAGATAATGAAAATCCGCACATTTACATGGTCTCACAGGGACTTCCAGTCAGTGTACACTCACTCTTGCAGCAGTGGAATACGCTTCAGGCTCCTAAAGCACATCGTATTGTTTGGTGGCTGATCCTTCATGCCACACGTTGGGCTATTTGGAGCGAGAGGAATAGACAGATCTTTAAGGAGGCATTTTTTTTTTAATCTATTAGGGGCTGTTGATGAGTGACACCACCTTGGTTTTTTTATATAGCCCTTCTTTTTCTTGGTGTCTTTTGTATAGGTTTTTTTGGTTGAGCTCTACACTTTTCTTACTTGTACATCTTTCCTTTATATAATTTTGTGGTATCATCAACTTTAAAGAATATAGCCCTTCTTTTGAGAGCCTCATTGTATACCATCATGTAATCCTTATTTTTCTTGAATACATTCTAGTGGTACCATCCCAAACCCCCCCCCCACCCCCACCACACACACACACACACACACACACACACACACACACAAAAGCCAACATAAGAACATCTCTTCCTCTTGCTTGTACTGCTTATGTGGACTCGGTTGCTTGTTATTATTCTGATTCAGATGATGAGTCTACAACTTACTTATTTTTCTAGCATAAATACCATCACTCCTCACCACCCTCCTGCTCAACCCCCGATGATCCCAAAGGGACCTTAGGGTTATTTGCTCGACGCCTGTCGTCTCCCTATTTCAGCTGCTTCTCCCTTCCATTGTGTACATCCCACAAAATACACTTTCAACTTTGTATCATTGTTATGTAGCTTTCCACCTCCATCCCAGGCAGAATTTCCACATATTTTTCATGTACAACATGACTATCTTCCATATTCCTTCACCTCCTGAACACAAGTAGTATGACAATGTGAACGTGAAACTGAAAGCAAATGTTAATGATACCGATGAGCATGATAGTTAGAAGTAGCTCAGAAATCGGATGACATTCACCTGGCCTTGGAAACCGAGGTACTGGCGATCCAACTGCCGGGGACCGTAGACTCATTGCAGGGGAGCTTCGGCAAGGATGTATCCAAAGCCATTGTTCCCTATTCTTCCAGTTCTGCTGGGGGTTATGAACATTGGGTGGAGGATATCATGGACTTTGGTAGGAAAATTGGTGTTTCTTTTCAAGGTAAAGAAGATGCGGTAATCAATTTTATCAAGAAATTGAGACGGACATAGGCTTTGCAGAGTTCTGTAAAGAGGAAAGGGGCTGGAGGTGGTGTGAAAATAGGGAAGAGGGAAGTCAATTTCATTAATCAAATTGAAATTGTAGATTCTCTTAGACCCAAGAAGTAGGGGGGCATGAATTCTTTATAATGTTGTTATGTTCTTGGAACATTAGAGGTATTAATGGGGAAATGAAGAGAAGGGCTGTGAGTGATCTTGTCAGGATTCATAAACTAGAATGTATTCGTTTGCAAGAGACTAAAATGGAAACTGTGGATGGGCAAATCATTAAGCAGCTTGGAGGTTCAATGTTAACTGAATGGGCTATATTTCCTGCACAAGGAAACAGTGGGGGACAACTTATCATCTGGAATGGCAACATATTTAAAGGGAGGATTTGTGATAAGGACACATTTAGCATTTCTGTAATGTTTTATGCAGCGGCTGGCTCAGAGTCTTGGGTTGTCACCTCAGTCTATGGGCCTCATTCTCAGAAGGATAGGATGGAGTTTTGGCAACAACTGGATATGTTAGCTTTGCTTTTTCGAGGAATGTGGTGTATACTTGGAGATTTTAACTGTCTTAGATACCCATGGGAGAGAACTGGCTATCATAATTAGAATTCAAATATGGATAGATTTGGAGCTTGGATATCTTATTATGGAATGGTGGATCTTGAAATCTCAAATAGAAAATTCACTTGGTCTAACCTACAACTGCATGGCACTCAATCAAGGTTGAATAGGGTGTTGGTTTCAGCCAATTGGGTTAAAAAGTTTCCTGGTTCTCATGTTTTAGGTCTGAATAGGATGGTTTCAGACCGCATTCCTTTATTTTTGAGGACTAGGGAAGTGAAAAGGAAGCCTAAAATCTTTAGGTATGAGTTAGCTTGGTATACACATGAGGATTTCAAGGGGCTGGTAACTCAGTGGTGGCAGGAGGAGTCGTCCCATCAGGCGGCTGTTTCTTTTTCTAACAAGCTGAATAGGGTGAAGTCAGCCATTAAAACATGGTGTGCAGTGACTTTTGGGGCAGGTTCTTCTACCAGGCAACAACTTGTTCAGAAAATAGATGGGCTGGAAGCAAGAGCTGATGCGGCTTGGTTATCTGAAGATGAAAACAAGGAGCTGGCTGAACTTAAAAAGGAATACAATATATGGCTACTAAGAGAAGAGATAAAGTGGAAACATAGGCCGAAAGCGAGAGAGGGGACAAGAATACAAGATTTTTCCATGCAACTGTAAGTGCAAAGAAGAGGTCCATGAGAATTGATCAAGTGAAAGTTGATAACATTGTGGTGGAGTCGGAAGAAGAGACTAAGAAAAATTTTGTTTCCTATTTTGAGAATTTGTTTAAGGAAGATGAGTGGTGGAGACCTCACATTCAGGGGGGGTCTTACTCAAGATTAAAGAAAATCAGGCTAATGAGTTGTGTGCCCCATTCTCAGAGGAGGAAGTCAAAGCTGCATTGTTTAGTATGGAAGCCAACAAATCATCGGGACCGGATGGATTTTCTATGGGTTTTTATCAGCATTTTTGGGATACTATCAAAGAAGACTTGATGAAGGTGATGAAAGAGTTCCATGAAAGGCCCCTGAGCATCAAAAGATTTAACTCCACTTTTATTGTTCTAATCCCAAAGCGGGAAGGGGTTGATACTGTGGCTGATTTTAGGCCCATCAGCCTTTTGAATGGCTGCTATAAAATTATTACTAAGGGGCTAGCTAATCGGATTAACAATGTGCTGAAGGAGGTGATTAGCTCAAATCAGGCAGCATTCCTTAGGGGCAGGTACATTTTGGATAACTTCTTGTCAGCTCACGAAGCCATTGTTTCTCAGAAAAGTAGTAGAAAGGAGGGTGTCTAGTTAAATTGGACTTTGAGAAAGCTTATGATCGGGTAAGCTGGTTGTGCATTAAAAAAACCTTTGGTGCCATAGGCTTTAGCCATAAATGGATTGGTTGGATCATGAGCTGCATATCTATTGCTAAATTCAATTTTGCTTAATGGAGAACCATGTGGTTATTTTAAAAGCTCGAGGGGTTTGAGGCAAGGAAATCTGATGTCTCCATTGATTTTTATCTTAGTTGGATATATTTTAAGTACCCTATGGGATTGGGCAGGAACACAAGGATTGGTTGATGGATTTTCAGTGGGGAGAGATGGTTTCTTACTCTTACACCTTCAGTTTGCTGATGACACTGCTATTCTCCTCTGGAAACGAGGTTATGATCACAAACCATGGTTGGCAGTACTGGCCGATATCAGTACGTATCGGCCGGTACGTGCCGATATCGGCCGACACCGGTACCACCCTTGTAAAGGGTATCGGCCGATACCGGCCGATATTGGGCCAGTACGTACCGGTATCGGTACCCACCGATACCAGTACCGGTACTGCCATCCATGCCACAAACATGAAGAGGTTATTGATTCTTACTGAAGCTATCGCAGGGCTGTCCATTAACTTTCGAAAATATGAGGTGGTAGGCATTAATTTGGGCTCGGAGAGAATTTAGGAAATTGCTGACTCATTTACATGTAAGGTGTCATCCTTCCCAATTTCTTATCTAGGTAAAGTTAGGGATTGGGATGATCTCATAAAAGGTTTGAGCAGAGATTGGAAGGGTGGAAGGCCAGGTTTTTATTAGTTGGAGGAAGATGGGTGTTATCTAAATCAGTCCTCTCGTCTTTGGCAACTTATTATCTATCAATTTTCAGAATTCCGAAAAAGGTGGAGAGAATTCTTGAATCTAAGAGAAGTCTATTCTTTTGAGAAGGAGGGAAGAGAGATTCAAGAGTTTTGCACCTTATAGCATGGGATAAGGTTTCCAGGAGAAAGGATCAAGGTGCGGCAGGCTTGGTAAAGATTGGTACTTTTAACCAAGCTCTATTGGCCAAGTGGATTTGGAGAATGGGAGAGGAGGAAGATGCTTTGTGGTCCAAAATCACCAAGGGGAAATACTACCATGATACGTCTAGATGGAATTTGTACCTAACATCCTTATCTAATATGTCCCCAATTTGGAGGAATGTTAATAAGATAGTTGACTTGATTGCCCCCCCAATTTCTTTTCGAGTGGGTAACATATGCTCGGTTAAATTCTGGGAAGATAAGTGGGTGTTGAACCAGCCTTTGGCAGTGGAATTTACATATTTGTATCAAATTTCTAAGGACAAAAATAGGTTTGTGGTTGAGATGCATTCGTATGGGCAGTCCAATCCATGGAATTTGAAATTTAGAAGAAATCTAACAACTCAGGAAATTCAATAGTTGGTGGCTGTGCTGAACATCATTTACAATTTTGGGTTGCAGAGAAACTGTGATGACACAAGATTATGGGTTTGAAATTCTAAAGGTATTTTCTCTGTTAATGCTATGTTAAGAGTGGTTAATGATAGTGGAGTTAAGAGTGCCCTGGGGAAATGCAGTTTGGTCTAAGAATTTACCTTGTAAGATCAACCTCTTCATGTGGAAGATTGCTTTGGGTAGGCTACCAACCATGGACATATTGAGTCGGTTCCTTCCTTTGCAGAAACTTAGTTGCTATTTATGTGGCAGATTTATTGAGGATGTGGATCACATGTTTTGTCACTGTGGTATTGTTCAAGCCTGGTGGTTGTCATGCTACAGAAGCCTAAATATCAGCTGGGAGGAACTTTCCTCTATGCTTCAAATGTTGGATGGATGGGCTAAGCTATGCCCTTCTCGAACCGAGAGGGAGCTGTGGTCTCTAATTCTCCCTGCATTTCTGTGGGGAGTTTGGACTGAAAGGAATTATAGAAGATTTAGAGATGAGTTTGACAGCTTTTATAATATCATGGGCATGGTTATTAGATGGGTTTCAGAGTGGGGTAAAGTTGCTAGGGTAGTGGGGGACCCGAAATCCTCTCCTACTTTGTCTGTATTGAGGCAGTCTTTGAGGATGTTTGGCTGATCTTGTAATTTTGTGTTTCTGTATTTTTATATCTTATCCTCTTGATAAGATATATTGGGGGAGTTTTTTTTCTCCTTGGAGAGGGGTTTTCTTTTTCTTACTTTGTAAGGGGTTTCCTTTGTGTTTTCTGAGCAGCTTTGCTCCTTGATGTAATTTTTGTACTTAATTATCAAAGAATCAGTGATCTAATTGGTCACCTTAAAAAAAATAGACTAAATAAATGTAACTATGACTAATATATACAACGTACAATGAGAAGGTGAAATTGAAAACAGACATATGAAGCAAATTGATAAATGCAAGCCCACTTTCCCTTGCCATGCTGCTTGCTTAAAGTTGGTATTTCTTATGACCAGGAGCAGTATGTGTTGCGTTTTGTAACAAAATTTTGATCGATTGTATGCTCCTTTTCTTTTCTTCTTATGCAGTTGGCCTACGAGTTTTTGGAATAAGAATATATTTCCTTTTTAGCAGTTTAGTTCTAATATGATTGACTGTTGTGTCAGGGTGTTGGACTGGATGCCCAGGGAAGCAGGTGCGTCTCTTGATCTTTAGGTTATTTGCTAGTTGTTGGTGGCCTTGCTTGCTCGCTGTTCATTTGTATTTCTACTTCCTGTTTGTTAAACTAAATAGCATGTAGCTTTTCAGCTTAATTATGAATACACAGACTCTTCATGGTAAAATGGAGGTTGTTGATTTTACGATCTATGGGATCCTTTTCTATATTATGCTTTTCATAGAACTCTTTCATAGAGATCTGAATAATAGAAGTTCAAGATTCTGAAGCTTTCCTTATTTGTGGGATTGTCAAGAGTCGTCAATTAAATCCATCAAGATACTTCACATCAATATGTTTGTTTTGAAGCTTCAGTACCGTGGGCCAACAACCGACAAATGTTCTTTTTCTATGCCTTGGGCTGTATGTGGTTTTATTCCCTGCTCTAGCTAGGTAACTATTTCTCAGTTTGTCAAGAGTTGAAAACTAAACATTGCAGACCAATTAATCTTCTTAATGGAGTGTATAAGATCATTTCTGAAGTCCTGACTTCAAGATTGGAGAAGGTGGTAGAAAGAGTGATCTCTTCTTATCAGGGGGCTTTTATTAGAGTCTGACATATTCAAGATAATTTCCTGGTGGTGCATGAATGTTTGCATTCAATGAAAATTGATCATAGGAAGGGACTTGTTTTGAAGCTTGACTTTGAAAAGCCCTATGACAGAGTTAGTTGGACATGTTTGTTCTTACTCATGCAGAAGATGGGTTTTGGTTATACTTGGGTGAGGTGGATTAAGGAGTGTGTATCTTCTGCCTCTTTTGCAGCTCTTGTGAATGGGGTTCCCACACCTTCTTTCTTAGTGGGAGAGGTCTTCAGCAAGGAGACCCCATGTCGCCTCTTTTGTTCATCCTTGTGGCTCATATTTTTATTAAGTTATGGGAGAGGGCTGAGTCTGCATGATTGATAAGAGGTTTCCAGGTTACTCCTTCGGGGAAGCATATCGCTCACCTCCAGTATGTTGATGATACCATCCTTTTTTTCTCAGAAGGGAAAGGCTAACTTTTTGTCGCCAGATTTATCTTGGAACTCTTAGAAGAGGTTGCTGGTCTGAAAGTTAATTTTCAAAAGAGTCAGCTTATTTCTATGAATATGGATGAGAGGGAAGTTAGAAGGGCTTCTTTTATTATGGGCTGTAAAAGAGGTGAATTCCCCATCTCTTATCTGGGTCTTCCCCTGACTCTTGGGCGTTTGCTTTGTAAAGATTGGGATCATGTTGTTCACAGATTTGAGAGCAGATTAACTGGATGGAAAGGCAAATTGTTGTCCTATGGTAGGAGATTGATTCTGTGTAGATCTGTGCTTGATAGCCTGCCTATTTATTTTCTATCTATCTTCAGCATTTCCAGGTCAATGGCCAAAAAGCTTGACTCCATTCAAGCTAGATTCTTCTGGGTGGCAAGGGAGAGCCTAAAAGAGGTGGCTACCCCATCAGTTGGGGTAAAGTGTGTAGAAGCAAAGAAAATGGGGGACTGGGCTTGAAGAACTTTAGTGATTTTAATCATGCACTACTTACAAAGTGCTTTGGAAAGTTGTGACTGCTGAGAATGGTCTTTGGTGGGAGGTTATTTCCTGCAAGTACTATGGGGCAGCTAGTGTATGGGAGATGAGTCTCCCTTTTTTGCAATGTCTCCACATTTTAGTAGGGGGTCACGCCAGTAGAGGGAATGGACAGCTTTGTCGTTTTTGGTTGGACAGATGGTGTATAGTCACTTCTTTTAGCAGTATGTTCCAAATGCTCTTTGCCATCTCTTGTGACTCAGAGGCAGTCGTTAGTCATTTCTTCACAGTTGGACAAGATGGTATTGTGTGGAGCCTTCTTTTAGAAGGCATCTCAGAGATGAAGAGGTGGAAGACTTGCTTAGGCTTCTTAGCATTCTTCATGATTATTATGTGGACATCACTTGTAGAGACTCTTGGATATGGATGTGGGATAAATCCAAGATATTCTTAGTCCGGTTGGCTTACTCTGTGATAGCTGATGGGGGTACCCGTTTTCCACATTTTGACTCTGTGTGGAGGACAAGAAGCCCCTTGAAAGTGAAGATTCTAATGTGGAGACTCCTTGGGTAGGCTATCCACTTGTGACTGGTTGGCCTGCTTTATGCAGGATTTGTGTACTACGTCTTGTCTCTGTGGCCTGGAAACCAAAACGAAGGATGATCTCTTCGTGTTATGCTCCTTCTCCTGTGAAGTTTAGCAGCTGGTTCTTCAGAAATTAAGTGCACTTTCAGCCCGTGGTCTTCAGTGGAGGGGCTCCTCAACAGGTGGAGTAGGTGGTGGACATACAAGGGTGATCGACTTATTTGGTGGCTGATTCCCTATGCCACTATCTGGGCTATTTGGTGGGAAAGGAACATTGAATTTTCAAGAAAGAGGCACGCACACTGGATAGGATGTCTTATTTGTTATTGAGAGAGTTAGGGAATGGGATCGCCTTTTATGTAATGTGAATCACATTAATTCTTCACTTTTTGTTCTTCTTGGGGGGGGGGGATTAGTGAGCTTCTACACCATCTTGGTGTTTTGTGTGGAGGAGACTTTTGTTCTATGTCTTCCTCATTCTTTTGTATATCTTTTATTTTCTAATATATGTGGTATCATCCACTTGAAAAAAAAAAGGTGCAAGTTTGGTGGTATAATAGAGGAAAACATTGATCATCTGTTCTGTAGCTGTGGCATCATTAATACTTCATGGAGGAGTTTATGCAGAGCCTTGGTAATTTCTTGGGATGATACAGATTAGGTGCTTAACTTAATGAAATGGTGGAATGTGAATTGTCCTGTCAATTCAGAGAAGGTTATATGGGCATTGTTCTTCCAGCCATGCTTCGGTCAATTTGGCTAGAGCGGAATAGCAGGAAATTCGGTGGAAGTTTTAACAGTCCCTATGGTATACTCAGAGAAGGTTATATGGGCATTGTTTCTTCCAGCCATGCTTTGGTCAATTTGGCTAGTGCGGAATAGCAGGAAATTCGGTGGAAGTTTTAACAGTCCCTATGGTATACTCAGAAGAACTTTCAGTTTGACGGACAGCTGGTTGAAGTCATCAGGGATACTATCGGATGGGGTTTCAATGGTCATGCAGAAAACCTCCCAGTGGAGGGGACTTGTCATGACTTTCTTTTGTCTTTTTGCTGGTAGCCCCCACTGTTTTTTTTAATCTTGATAACTCAGGAGGGGACTTTTGTTGTGTTTTTTGGTTCTGTGTTGTCGGCCTATCTTTCGGGTTGGGCTTTTCTTTTTGTTTTTTTTTCCCCTTTGTATTTCCTTGTCATCTTTTTATCAATGAGTAGTGACTTTTGTCACCTCCTAAAAAAAGCTGATAAGATCATGAGTAAAACTTAATAAAAATAAAAACTTAATGAGGTTAGAAGATTTTGTTTAAGATGTTAAATGTTCTCATTCCAACTTTAATAGCAAGCTCCTATTGCCTATGCCAAAAGAAAAGAGTATAATCAGATGTTTGTTGGTGCAAAGATGATCATATAGTATCACAATTTATGCGATCAAACTAGCTATTATTAAGTTTTCACTTGATGCTTGGATAGCTACTGTGGGAGGCGGGTGAGTAGCATAGTGATAAGGCCCTGGCCTTCGGCGGGTTAAATTCCTGCAGGTCTTGGGTTCGAGCCCTACGTTTCTCCACAGTGATTTACCCAACGTGTTGCCCCTCATTACGTGTTGGGCGGTTTACTCGGTATGACTCAGGTGTTTGGCCGAGGAGCTGCCCCGAACCCCAGTCGGCCGAGGTATGACTCGGGTGTCTGCCCGAGGAGCTGCCCTAAACCCTAGCAGGGGTATCCTGTGGGTACTATCCCGTCTCACAGAAAAAAAAAGATTGGGCAAGTATGGTGCTATATACACTGTCATATTATATGTGAATAAAATTACAGAGGTCAAAGAAGCAGGTATTTTTCTATGGATTCCCCTATGGTATGGCACAATAGTCATGTTTTATTCTAAAAAACATATGTTTGCAGCTAATTATGATTGTTCATTGCATGTTCCTGCCAATTCAGATTACACACAAAGTAAATATTCTAGTACACGTGATCTTAGGTCTGTGTTGTGCTATGCATGAACAAATATTTATTGGATTATAATATCATGTTAACTTGCAAGGTTTCCACTTTCCAGGGTTATTAGATCAGCCAATCTTTACTGGTCTTGTCTCATTCCTGGCTTTGATTTGTTGATGTTTATCATTTCGTGGCTGATGGGTCCTAAGGGTGACTCATTTTTTGAGACCTGGGTTATTTGCATCGTTCATCATTGGAAAGTGGCAAAGCCACAGTTAATGGTATTAAAAATAAAATAAGGAAAGTACATCAAAGAAGGCTACAGAGGAGGTAGGAAGGGGGATTCAAAAAAATCAAACAACCCCCAAGACCCAGTTACATGGGAAACACCCCAAATGAGAGCATCAAAGAAGAAAGACTCCATTTGTACAAGGAATCTAAAATAGAGGAATGAAGGTCCGGGTCTGGAAAGTAGCAATCCAATTTTTGACCAATTGAATGAATGATTGATGAGGCTGTATGGTGTGGAGAAATTTTGTCTGCAACATCTAGCATTGCGCTGTTTTCAAATAGGTCATAGAACTGCACTCAAAAGCATTGGCCAGATGTCCTTATCATCCATACAGTTCTGAATACCATCCCAGGAAGAGATCAGAACAAATACGATGTGCAGTGATATCCAATTTAATACAAGGCACACAAAGATGGTTTTCCAAACGATGACGATGATACTACAATGCAAGAACAGGTTCTCCAAAGTTTCCTTGAGAATGTCATAGCAAAGGTGGGTATCCTTGATAGAAGGCTTGAGCCTCTTCACACCAGCAAGAGTAGGTAATCTGTCTTGGATCAACAAAGAAAAGGAGTGGTGGTGAAGTTGGATTTCGAAAAAGCCTGTGACAAAGTCAACTGGGATGCCTATTCCAAGTAATTGACAAGATGGGCTTTGGGGATGTGGCAGAGATGGATTTAGAGAATGTATCTCGTCAGCTATCTTTGCAGTGCTCATCATGGGCAAGCTAACCGTTTCTTTCATAGTGGGAGAGACTATGGTGTGTGCTGGAGTAAAATCTGCGGGCCCAAGGAGAATGGGCGATTAGGCTTGAAGAATATCATGCTCTTTAATTTTGCCTTATGCTCTAAATGGCTGCGGAGACTTTTGACTTCCGACTCTGGACTGTGGAGGGAGACCATCATCCAAAAGTACTACTCTACTTCTGGATTGTGGATGTAACCCTGCCCTGATTGTATAATGTATCTTCTGTGTGGAAGGGGATTCTCTTCCTTGTTGGCACTCACATTGTGCTGCGCAATGGGAGGTCCACCCTTTTCTGGTTACATCCCCTCGGTCTTATCTTCCCGCACCTTTTTGCTATTGCCAGTCACTCTGCTGCCACAGTTTCTCAGCTGTTTGATGTTGGGCTGCCTCACAGTTGCTGGAGCCCCTCCTTCAGAAGAAATCTCAGGGACGAGGAGATTGGAGAGTTGGAACAACTTCCTCTTCTACAGTCCTTCAACTTGGTGTTCAATCATCAGGACAAGGGGGCCTGGAGGAGGGATAGTATGGGCTCATTCTCCATCAAGTTGGCTTACTCTACTACGGCACATGGAGGGACCAGTTTCCTCTTCTTCTCTTCGGTTTGGAAAGTTTGGAAAGTGAAGATCCCTCTCAAAGTACAAATTCTGCCTTAGAGAACTTCCCTTTCCAGACTTCCCACTTGTGACAAGCTTTCCTCCTTTATTCAAGGCTTGAATACCATGTGCTGCCTTTGTGGGGATGTGCAGGAGTTGGCGGATCATATCTTCGTCTTTTGTTCTTTCTCGGAGGAAGTGTGGCAGCTGCTGCATGATAAACTGCAAGTGGACCAGCGATCGTGGAAGTCGATGGACAATCTTCTTTTGTGGGGGAGACATTGGCCCACAAAGAGGACCACATAGTATGGTGGCTGATCGTACATGCAACCATTTGGGCTCTTTGGACCGAGCATAACAAGTGGATTTTTAGGAGGGAAGCGGGCACCCTGCATAGGACTTTCTCTTTTGTATCTTCAAAAGTCAGAGTGGGCAAGGATTTCTTGTCATGTGAATGTTGTCTCCTTATTTTGTTTGCTAGGGGAAGATAGCTAGTTTTCATACTTGTACATCTTTCTTTTCATTTTATAATACAAGTGGTACCACTCACATTCAAAAAATTTGTCTTGGATAAGTTTCCACATGAAAAACCTTTATCTTAGTTGGCTAGATTTTCCTCCAGATAAGCTTATCCCCAGGGACTCTTAAGGCCCCCAAAATGTAGAGTTGTAGTAGTGGTTTTGGCAGTAAAGCAGCCTAGTGTCCCAACCCCAAGCCCTTTTATCTTCCTCCTGTGATAGCTGGACAGAATGAAGAATGTTACACAGATTTAGGTATTCAGAGAGTTCTTCATTGGAATTTCTTCAAAAATGAAACTCCCATCCAAAGTTTTCATTATGCTGAGCAATATCAAAAACTGATGCATCTTTAGCTGTTGAAAGAGAGACATTATCTAAATGATGATGACTGCCAACATTAGATCTTTCCTAAAAGTAACATTTCATTTTATCAATGTTTAACAAGTGTTGGTTTTATACTTATTAGTTGTTTTGCTATCATCAATGTTTTACCTTTTCCCTTTTGCAGACTTACTTACAGTGACATCTGCATGAAGATACCAGAATCAAAATTCCGTCAATGTTTGTTAAGCACACTGGGTAGTCTATTTAGATTGATGTGTTCATATTACCAAATCACGAGCTTTCACCCAGAAGAGGATGTAAGTATCTTCAAGTATTATGTTACCCTTGCTTGTGTGATTCTGTTCCAGTTTTTGCATTTTTCTTAATTTCTGTTACAGTTGGTAATAATGTTTGGGAACATCAGATGTTTCTAGGGACTTGCTGGTAACAGTGGTATATTTTAGCAATCATGGTTAATGGAGCAGACACTTGCAGACGACATAGGAAAGCAGGAATGTGCAGTGAAGAGTGGATCTAGAACAGCTGGAAGGAAACTCTCAGGAGTCTAGGCATGATAGAAACTATTGCTTTTATCTGGAGCCTAGGTCTGGGAATGAGCAAGAGGTTGGTAGAAAGAGAGGACAAAGCAGGGGATTGGAAATGATTCCAGGGGTGGAAGATTTTCAAAAAATGGAAGGAGGTTGTTTGCCCAAGCAATCAATAGATGTTTAGAGAGGAGTCTTAACAAGATAGAGCACTGTTGAAATTCATTGGTCTGCTGGAGTTGCAATTGCATGGGTCACAGAAGAATTGCTTGCCGTTGGTGGAATTCTGAGCTTTTTCAGTTGGAGCAAATGTCAACCGATTGCAGCATTCGATAAAGATGCTCCGCAAAAGCTGTAACAGAGAAAAAGGAAGATAGTGCAGTAGTGTCTATTGAAGCCTTGTGGCTTCCACAGTTCACCTTCAACTTAACGCTCTTTAAAAGGAGCATGACAGGTTCTTTTCAGCAAAAAGCTTATGACAGGAGAAGTGATAACTGAATTGGGTAGTAGGAGTGCAGACCGGTCAGATGTGAGTTGGATCTGACCCGGATCTGCATTTACAAACTTAGACCCGGATCCGGATACCAGTTTACAAAATCTGGATATCCGAATTCGGATCCGATGGAGGCTTTGCGGATTCAGATTTGGATCCTCCCAAATTTTACCAACGCGACCAGGCTTCCTTCCCATGCTAGTCGAAACGAAGAAGCAGCCGCAGCAACTTCTCGTCCCTCCACTCCAATGGCATCTCCCGGACACCTTCCGCCTCCCTTGCGAGTCTGACCCCCTCCCCCCATCTACCCCGCGGCTAGTTCTGCCAAGAAGAAGGGCCCCCTATGCATGACCGACGTCTTTGTCGGGGACATGGATGACAGTACCGGTACCGGTATCGGTGGGTACTGGTACTGGTACGTATCAACCGGTATTGGCTGATACTCTTTATAGGCATGAGGGTGTCCGAACCCACAAAAAGCAAATATACACAACAAATTGTGCAATAGATTGCACAAGGAATGTGGGGCATCATTGCTATCTTCCTAAAAAAAATCCACACATGCTTAAAACCATATGGAGCAGGATGGAAGAGATTAGCAAGGCAATGTCAACGCATATGTGGCATAAATATGACCTATCGGGATCTACTAAAAACATATACATATACATAAACATATGCATATACATGAAAGGATGCACGTGACACCCGCCTTTGACTTCGTCTCTGGCGCGTATCCCGTGGGGGGCATTTGTTGAACCCAAAATTTTTTATATATGCAAACTTATGCCGTTTGAGTATGCATGCATGTGCATATGGCATCGATGTGAGCTCACCATAGGAAAATACATACACATATGCATAACGACATGTTCACGAAGAACTATGTTATGCAAAACAAAATATGTACCTAGGATATGAGTGAATATCATAAAGCCATAGGCTCACATTATGAGGGTAACGGGATAGGAGGCATACCTAGGCCAAAAAGGCCTTGATCGGATTTTTTTAAGGAGGCCTAGGACAGCCCCAAATCACCCTCGTAGGCTTCCGAAATCAACTCCTAAGCCTCCTTCGCAACCCTTGATGATGAGGCCCAAAGGAGGATCCTAAATGTAGCGACAAATGGGGAGCCGAATGCTGCAAAATAAGGGCCAAGATCAGTCCCGGAATGGGCCAAAACCAGTCCCGAAATGGGCCAAAATCAGTCCCAAAACTTACTCAAAGTGGCCCCAAATGGAGGCCCAATGACAAGGGTGAAAGGCCCAATAGGTGGCCCAATAAGGGACCCAATATAAGGCCCAATAAGGACCCCAAATAAGCCCAAAAATCAGTCCTACAGGGGGACTAAATCTGCAGGCCAAAAAGAGAAGGAAATCTGGAAAAACCCAAGGAAGAAAATTCCCAAAATGGAAGTGGACCCCTCCACCCCATTCCCCTCCATTTAAATAAGCCAAGAGGGGGTGGAGGAGAGAGAGAGAGGGAACCGGTGCCCCCCCCGGTTCCAAGAGGGAAACCGGTGGGGGGGGGAGGATTCCCTCCCTCATCCTTCTTTCCAGATTTTAAAATTCAAAATGGGGGGGGGGTTAATTAAAAAGAAGGGGAATTAATGGGGTTATTAACCCCATTCACATGGGTTAAGAACTTCATGTAAACCCCCATTCTAAACCCTTTTCACATTGGAGCCAAAACTGAATTTAATGGGTTCTTAAACCCTTTTCACATTGGCCAAACCCCCCCAAATCTGAAACCAAGGCTCATTTAAGAGCCCAAAAAACCAGAAAAAGAAAAAGAAGTGGGGGAGGGGAACCCCCCCCACCGGTTTCCCAAAACCGGTGGGGAAACCCCCCACCGGTTCCCAACCGGTGGGGGGTCCATCCGGTGGCACCCCTCCCACCGGTTGGAACCGGTGGGGGTGCCCACCGGGTTCCCCCCCTCTCTCTTTTCAATACTCTCTCTCTCACTCCCCTCTCTCACCCATTGGCTATTAGGATTAAAAAAAAAACAGAGGGAGAGGAAGAGAAGGCAACCGGTGGCACCCCCCACCTTGGCCCATTCCGGTGGCACCCTCCACCGGGCCTAAATTCGGGCCTATAAATAGGACCCCCTGGCCTCCAAATCAAACACACAAGAATACACACCAAGGCATTCACACATAGCCACATACACCCATTCAAAAGAGTGTGAAATTGAAAGGGAAGGTTCTGCCTGAAGACCAAATTCGGGTTTCTTAATCCGGGTTTGCTGCGCTTTTTAGAGTTCTCCTTCGTTTCGGAGAGTTCTTCTTCCTAAGGTTCAATCCTAAGGGGAAGCTCTGCCGAATATCTCTTGTAAAAATGCCTTATTATAAGGCGAACTCCTGTCGAAATAAAGACTCATATTTCCATATCTGAAATTGTGTGCTTGTGTGTCATTAAATTATATAATTACTACCATGTTTTGAAATTAATATATATATATATATATACTTAATTTCACAACTTAAAAAAATCTGTGTACACCTTCAACTTATCCTTGACCTCCCCCCATAAATAAATTAAATATAAGTTCAGAAATCTTAATAAAATCATACTTAAGTAAAAAATAACCTATAATTAATTAATTAATAAAAATTTATGAAATTATTTAAAAATCAAGAAAAATCTGTAAAAAATCTGTAAAAATCAGAAAAGCAACCTAAAAAAATCATATTAAAAAAAATGACTCAAATACCCTCATATACTTAATTAATTAATTAATTAATCATAAAAATTAGTAAAATTGATAAAATAAAATTATTAAAAATCAGTAAAAACAGAGAATTAAATCTGAAAGAACATAAATCTCTTAAATAATTAATGATATACATAAGACCTAATGAAACTGCAAAAATACCCTCATACATAATAAAAAATCTATAAAAAAATCAGATATAATCCTAAAAATATCAAAACCCATTCTATAAACAAAATACCTTCTAGATAATCAAGGTGTCATAGAAAAATAAACTCTAAATATAATAAACCCGGTTTAGGGTAAAATTACTAAAATACCCTTATACACTTAAAAATTAATTTCACAAATCTCATAAGGCTTTAAAACCTTTAAAACCTACCCTTATATGCTTATAAGTTATAATACCTCCATAATTCATAAAAAATGTACAATTACAAAAACACCCCTATAGGTTTAAAATAACTTGGAATCAATCCTAAATCATATAAAAATTTATCTCAAACCGGGTTGAGGCTAAGGGCTCAACCTAAAATATGTCTTCATACTCATATGCATGTGCTGCCTGTAGTAGTAGTGTTGCATGATTAAGGGTATCATACGGACGGTTAATCAAGGGTTGCCGAGCAGTTGCTCGGCGTAATTAACACTGATCGAGGTCAGTGGAGAGAGGTCGTATATTCGAATCTTCGCTTGATTCGAAGTCCCAGATTCCATGAGGGCTAATCCCAAGCTCTCATAATCCGATAAAACATAAAACCGACCTATATTTCTCTAGATAAACAAAAAAAAATGGATTTTCTAAACAATCCGAATAGGAGAGACGTCTAGGTCAGGTCCCGAAAGAGGGTCAGGAAATGATCCTCCCAAACAGCCCTCTGAGTGTAGACCTCTGTCTGAGGGAAGGTCGATGCTACTCTGTCTAGTGCAGCAGATATTTGCTTGTCCCCCAGCCACATGAATGAGTCCTTGCAGCGTCTGGAGATTATAGAGGGCATTAGGGTGATAACTTCTTGTTGATGTGGTAGGAGGCTCCTTCTACACATCTTCCGGTGGAGTATCTGGCAGCAATGCATCATCTTCCAAGGTGGCAATGCCATGTGGGGCATGTGATCTAAACACTTTTGTTTCACCTTGAGTGCTGGCTTATCCATTGTCAAGTGGAGGAAGTGGCAATGTGTCTTCTTCATCGATCTTGTTGGGCTGGGATAGGTGGTTAAGGGGAATGGAGTAAACCCTTGTGGAGGTAACGATGGATGGAAATCTCTGTTCTGAGTGGTGACAATGTGATGCAGGAGAGGAGGCATCCATGGATTCCACCTTTGCCACAAAATGGGTAGAGGTGACTTAACTTGCAAAGCTCGTCAAGATTTGTATGGGTGGCCTAGGTGAAGAAGTTTAAAGGATCCTGGAGCAGGTTAGACTGCTGGGGATTCTGGCTGAACAGAGGCGATGGGAGTTGGAAGCCGAACAGAGCAAAATGGTTTCTGCCAGGAGCGCAAAAAGACAATCAGAAGCAGGCTGCCAGCAGGGCAAAACGGACAATCAGAAACAGGCTAAATCAGTTCATTGCAGAGAATGTGGTATGGATGGTCTGAGGGGCAAATTGAGAAATGTCTTATAACACTCTTTCTGGGGGGAATTTTATATTTTTTTGAGTTTAATTAACGCGTTTTGAGTCGTTTATGGTTGTGGTTGTTTTTGAGCTGATGAGCTGTAACCAGGGAGGGGGGGGGTGTTGGAGGTTGGCACCACATAATGTAAGTGGATGTATGGGTAGGTAACACAGCAGGATGGTTTTCGGGTTTCTATCAATTCTTGTATGCTCTTATTTCTTTTAATGAAATGTGGTATTATCCACCTTACAAAAAATCGACTTTCTTTGGTGGGTAGTGCTTGTGGTATATGTCTTGGCGTGCTTTCTTCTCGATGGTTGACAGCCAGTCATTGGGATCTAAGTAGGCTAGGTGATTTTCAAAATTGGAATTAATCACTGAACTTATGACTGATTGGTACTGTTGCGGGCAATACTTATCCCTAGAAGGATTGGGTCACTGTTTTGTAACTCATCTTCAAATGGTAATCCTGTCTGTTTGTGGGAAAGCCTCCATTTTAGAAATTTGACAACTGAATCAAATAACAGCATTTGTTTTTCTCTATACTTGATGCGCAATATCATGATTTTTTGGTATGCATTGTCAAATGAGTAATACTTAATGCACCGCATGGCGGTGCATGCAATCCTTTTTTTTTGAAAAATTTTAAAGGTTGGCCCATCTCACCCCACATGATCCGTACAGCCTGATCCCAGATTGGAGTCATTGGACAATTTAAAAATTTCTAAAAAAGAAAAAAATTGAGCCCCAATTTATTGGGCTTGGCATCGACCCATTATGGGCATTTTGCACTATTCATTGGGGCTCAGTTTTTTATTTTTTAGATTTTGTTGGGTCGTCCGATTGGAGATCGGGCTGTATGGAGTCTATGGACATGTGTGGCATGGTGGCACTGACCTTAAAAAATTTCAATTTTTGGGATTGCGTGCATTGCCATGTGGTGCAGCAAGTATTACTCTTGGCTATATATATACACATATACATATATGTATGTACATATATATACATATATACATTTGTGTGTATATATATGTATGTATGTATATATATATAGAGGTCATTGTTTAGACATGGCATGCCTTTGTTATAGTTTATCCTGCCTGTGCCTCTTTAAACCAGTTATGCAATGGGCCATGTTTTCCACTTTAGTATTTTATGTAAACTGACAAGCTGTGTATCTTTTTCTCTGTCAATCTTCATACCAGATGTCAGAAAGTCCTGTGAACATAGATCTTAGACCAAATGATATGTTTCTAAGCGCAGAAGGTTTGCTGGCTAGTTCTGCATCAAGTGTTTCCACTGTGTCAAAAATGGAGAGTGATTCCTTTCCCGATTCTTCTTGTCAAACACAGTTGCCATCCTTGCCAGAGGAGCCATATTCTGCAAGCAGTTCATTTGATGAAGAGCATGCTGATGTAGATGTCACATCAGATGGCCATTCCCCTTTTTATCGGCTCAGGAAGGATTCTGCAACATTTGTTTCTCAAATCCTAGATAGAGGGAGGAAGAACCTTTGGCAACTTACAACAAGTCGAGTGTCTGTTTTGCTTTCATGTCCTACAGTTTGTTCAACTAGCATGCACCAATTTGTTAGGAACTATGAAGATTTAAATGTTTTCATTTTGGCTGGTGAAGCTTTCTGTGGTTTGGATGCTGTTGAATTCAGGCACAAGTTGAAGATTGTTTGTGAGAATTATCTTGCTGCCTTTCACCGGCAAAATATGTGTGTGAGTACAAGCGTTTCCTTAATATCCTATACTTCCTACTATTTCCTTTATTTTTCTGTAGTATCCTATTATTTCCTTGAGATCTGAGGTCACTTGCAAAGTGGCAATGCTTCAACCTTACATGTGCTAAAAGATTCTTCCCTGGTTCATCATTGCTTCAACCATGCTTGATATTCTTTGTAGTTTTAACTTTTTGCCACTTGATTCTCAAAAGTTTCTCTTGTAGCTTAAGATGTCCTCATCCTGCTGATTGTGTACTCATCAGAGTATGATACCTTAGGCCTGATACTGCCCATGAAAGTTACTTGTTTGGTGGTTGAGCTTTTCTAAATTCCCTCTGGTGCTAACTTTATTGTCCTGTCTCTTTTTCCATTAGACTTCTTTAAGCTCTTTTATTTTATCCATGGAGCATGTACTTATTTCTTTTGTAGGGCAGATTGTGTTAGTGTGGGCATCCATTTTGTGCAGAAAACATACTTGTAAAGCCTCCTTTTTTGATATTCTGAGGGTGTCGTGAGCTTTTTTGGTTATAGCATTCTTGTATAGGAGGTGTTTTTTGGAGAGGCTTTCTCTTACTTCTATACTTGTAATAGTCTTTTTTTCATTTAATGAATTTGTGGTACCATCCACATTAAAAAATGTAGGTATTACCTAATATATCCAATAATATGTCTCCTTTGTTTGCCTTTTATTTCAAGTAGTTAACACAACAATAACAAGAACAATGCAAAGATATATTTACATATCTACTAGGATTGTGCTCAATACCATTTATTGAGAGCTCCTCCTCCCCTGCAACGCAAAGATATATTTACATATCTACAAGGATTGTGCTCAATGCCCTTTATTGAGAGCTCCTCCTCCCCTGTCATCATCCTCATCTCCTCCTCTATCAACATTTCTCCTCCCTCCCTCCCTCCCCCCCCTCCCCCCCTCTCTCTCTCTCTCTCTCTCATATTCTTGATCTCGGTAGAGTTTTCATCTCTGGACCGCAGGGAGAGAGAGAGAGAGCGGTTCTCGAGAGATCTTGGTCATTGCAATAAATGGCAGACCATGGTGCGGATAGACTACTGAGTATGATTATTGATCAATAAGATGCACTTTCTTACATATTTTAAGTTTTTTTTTGGAAGGTGATGAAGGCACATTTCATTAAAAAAGAGTAATACAAAGGAGGCCAAAAACCCAGGTAAAGAAGCAAGACTGCTAACCAAAAAGTACAATGACTAGACTTCTATTTTATTCAGAAGATAAATTAGAAGGAAAGCCAAAAAGCAAAATAGGATAATAGAAGTTCAGAGCATGAAGTCCTTCCACTTAATGGCTTTGCAAATTAAGTCTCCCTCTGTCTTTGTCCAGAGATATTGGCAGCCCTTCCCCATTCCTTCACCAGTAGATACTAGATAGATCTTCTAAGAATGATAGCTGGATTATTAAAGCCTTGGTTTGAATTTTCTTGTATTCCTCTCCAACCAAATTGCCCACAGCATTGCTGGAAGAAACAAAGACCACAACTCCTGTCTTCTTTTGCTGGATATGTACCTGGCCAATTGCCCATCAATTGTAGAACAGCTCTCGGTTCCTTCCACTGCACCTGCAATGATTTACTGGATTATTACGAGTTCATCTAAACAATTTGATAAATGGTAAAATATTAGGAGAACTACTTGCATATTTAAACTTGTTCTCCTAATCTTTTATCATTTACTGATTTGTTAAATGAACTCGTAATTAAGGTCTTCATCTGCTTTCCAAGTATGGAATGCAGCATATTTACATTGAGGAGGGGTCAGGAAAGCAACTTCTCGCATTTCAGTGCCATCTGGGGTCATGTTTTATACCAATATTATCTGTTTCTCTATTTTTACAATGAATTTGTATCTATGCAAGTATGCTACAAGCTTGTGGAACATACCATGGATAAAAGAACCACGTGAGTTATTTGACATCATTCTGCTTCCTACCAGGCTCTTAGAATGGTTTTAGAGAAGGAGACTTGGACAAAAATATCATCAGAATCAATGCAAGCTATTAGTTTGGCTGGGCTTGTAGGTGATGGTGCTCCTCTAATTGCTTCTTCCAATCCATCCACGGTGTCGGCACATTCCAGGACCATTTCTCATCAAAGTGCAACTGGCTATCAGAAGAATGGATTTGCCCACTGGCTTAATATTATGAACCCTTTTTATTCAAAAATAGCATGCAGTCCAAAGGAATCCTTGAATGCCCACAGATTGTCAAATGGGTCTACAACCTCTTGTTTAGCTGACGTAAATGTTGCTGATCTATTCCGTGATGACAGAATTCCAGCAAAAAGCAATAATGAAATTCATGCCAATGGAAGCAATTCCGTCTTGGAGGATGAAAATGAAGACCTTTTGGCTGACTTTATTGATGAAGACAGTCAGCTACCAAGTCGGATATCTAAACCCATGCTTGCAAGGAACAGATCTGCATACTGGAGTGATGATGAGATTAGTATGCAAACAGGATCATCGCTTTGTCTTCTGAGGTAAGCACTTTATGGAAGCATGAATATACTTCTGCATGTGATCTAAATTCTATATTCTAAATATCCATATACAACAGGTTGATGGACAAGTATGCAAGACTCATGCAGAAAATAGAAATAGTCAATGTTGAATTCTTCAAGGTTGGTGAAACTGATTAGTTCTTTCTCAAGTGTTCCCATGGAATAGTGATACAAAATCTTTCTGTACCATTAATAATGTTTCTCATCATTTCCTTTCTTCAGGGGATTTGTCAGCTCTTTGGAATCTTTTTCCATTTTGTATTTGAAACATTTGGTCATCGAGATACACATTCAGGTGGCAAGGTCCCAACCACTTCCTGTAAGGGTTTCCGTTTTAAACTTCAGGACATTTTCCTTCTGCCGTCCAACATTCTTGGGCATGTTGGTTTGTTGTGAATGTGTAATGTATAGATACCATAAATTAATTGTTCTCTCTTTCTGTGTCCAGACCGGCTTAGATTTGCCTTGTCCAAGATAACACAAGATTGTGATCAGTGGATAAAACATCAGTCAATGCCAAGCTTGTCATCGCCTACATCATTAAACACGTCATACACGCAAATCGATGTGACACCAACAATTCCTGCTAGCACAATGTTTGGACAAGCACCTAATACTTCATTTGGACTGAAGGTACACACTGTTTGCTGCAGATAGTCCATCATTGAGTATAGAACAGTCGTATTTTTCTTATTTTTTCTTCTTGGAGTTGCCAAATTTTTAACATCTCAAGTTTCACTAAATATTAATTTCATCCTAGTAGCTTCAGGAAGACATGCTGAGACGGCGATCTTAGAATTTGTTTTGGGTCTTGCAATTTTGCAAAATTTAATTATCTTTACATGTTGAAAAGTCAAAGTTAGATATAAATGCACTTTAACATTCCACCAATAGAGAAAGAAGAAAGTTCAGTCCTTTCCCTTAGTCGCACCCATGAATAACTATCAGAGTTGATCTGGTTGGTTTTGCCTTGTATTATTAGGGCTTCACAGTTTCCTTTCCACATGCACTAGTGAAAAATTGGGATATGCTTTTTAGGTTCGCTCTCCTTATCCTAAAAATATACTGTAGCTGTCTGCTAGAAATTGGCAATATTATTGTCAATTCCCCAACATAGAAGAGAAGTGAAAGTGGTCATATTCATTACCAATTTCTTTTTCTTTTTTTTGAATAGACAGATTTCAACGTAAGGGTCTTGTTGGTTGCTGTAGATAAGATTTCAATGCTTTACATGAAACCAAATGACCCTTAAAGGAAAATGGGATTTAACTACCATATCTTTTAAAATTATGTATATGAAATTGGTATTAAAAATGCTGATAGTAACTTTGAAATTAAATGAAGAAAATAATTACTGTTTACCTGCTCTGACAACTTCTAAAAGCATTAGGACTTTATGTTCTTCAGAAATGGCAACTGGAGTTGAAAGGAAAATTCTATACACACAGGCATAGTCAGACATGCATGGTGATGGAAACCAATACCCTGGATCTATAATTTGAATTTAAATGATCTTCTATAGTTTGCACCCAAGTGAGCTAGAGGAAAGGTGTCCATTGGCTTTAGGTTTTCAATCTGAGATTCCGAGCAGGATACAACGTGAATACATTTGGCCATTTCTGACTTAGTCTTATCCTGTGCTTTTTGAGACATTTGGAGAAGAGAATGGTCCTGGATCAGATTTATCTGAGCTTTTGCTTGCTGGAAATAATATGTATTCCCTTGGTCATTTTAGATATTGTTCAATGTGTATAGTCATTGACATATCATTCCGCAAAGGACAAGTTCTCATTTAAATTTTTAAAAAGAACCATTGGATATGAAATGCTCTTGCATAGGGATGCAAATGGTAAACAATAATCTGATAACTGATCCTAATTGTTAACATTCTGGTTGGTTGCCGAGCACGGTAACCAAAAGCGAAAATTTGATGGATGCGATCATAGATGGCATATTTAAACCTGTATTCATATGGGATAAGGTAACAGATTTCAATGTAACCGAAACCTATAACTAATAGTCTCCAGAATAAATAAATTAATATAATGTTTAAGTATAAATGTGATCCTTAGATGTTGTTTTATGTATAACTCGTTCATTATCCTAATTTTTTATGGCTGATGTAAGAAATAAAATAGGAAAATATAATCAGAGTATCTGATGGTTTATCTGATACCAATAATATTATTGGATCAGGTTGTGGATTCTGATATATGCGTGACTTACTTCTATCTGACAAATTATGGGTAGTCTGTACCCTTATTGGTTTTGCACTTGGATATGCCTTGCACCCACTCCATAACCTGCCCGTCTGCACCCATACTCTTGCAGGTTCTACAAGGTTGGGGTGGGCAGCACTCAATTGCTACGTACATGCTAGATATTAATGGATAAGACACAATCAAGCTCTATGCTTTTCATGTAATCTTAGGCCTTGTGATGATGTTATTAAAGTTATGGCTTGAATGCATGTTCTGAAAAAATCGAGATATTTCTAATTTTTTGTTGACAGGGACAAAGGGTCATAGTTATCAAAGACCAACTAATTCATATAGAGCCATTGGGTCTGCTTTTTGCACCTTCAGCATTCACATTTAATTGTCCAGTAGTAGCCTCACTAGCCCATGCTACAAGCATCTTGAATGGGTGTGCATAATTGAATCTGATTGGTAGGTTGAAAGCAGAATTTCATCAAGGTTCAGCTACTCTAGGAGAATTTTATGATGGCATATTAGCAAATTCATGCCCAGAAGCACAGAGGTGCAAGTGCTGCCATGGTGAGGGTGGGCGTCAACAAGGCCTCTGACGTGGTCAATTGGCAGGCACTCTTCATGTGGGAGACCATGGACTTTGGTGGGCATTGAATACCCTGTATTACCATCCCACATTGAAATAGCTGTGTAGTGTGTAGGAATGATTAATTGACATATTACATGAGGTTTCCATGGTGGGATAATGTTTATATAGCACAATTCAATTTAATGCTTTTTGTGCTTATTCTCAGGCGATTATGACATATAGAGAAGAACCAGTAGTATGGATGTAATCTAAAAATCTACAGCTTCCGCATGTTTGTTTTGATGTAGTATGGATGCAATCCACAAATCTACAAATACTCCACAAGAATTAATTGCGTTGGAGATTCTGCGGGCACTGGTTGAACACATCATAGGCTTGAGTATCATCTTTGAGAAGGAGAGAGGTGGCAGTATTGGTGATATTACATGGATTTCTGATGGTTATGTAGGTTTTGGGTGAGCAATGGCTTTCTTCTTGATCTCTCATTTTAGCCTCCTTCAATCAGCTAGGGTCATTAGATGTAAGGGTTTTTAAGTAGTCATGAAGTTTGTCCCTTGTTATCTTTGTATTAGGGAGACATCTTAGTCCCACTTTCCTTGGGAAACATCTTGTATATGTAATCTCATTATGCTAGTATTAGGGAGACATCTTAGTCTCACCAGTCTTAAGGAACATCTTGTATGTATATTTTGTATTGCTTTGGTGATGAATACAGAAAACTTTCGTTTTTTCCTGTCTGTCTTAACAGAGGCAAACTTTCTTTGCCAGGTGATCCTGGAGGGGCATTAGGTTAGGCATAAGGATTTAAAGGTAACCATGACAAGATTTGAAAAGGAATTGGTAGGTTGGGAGTGCATATTACACTCTTATGGAGACATATTAGTTGCAACCAGAAGTCATAGTTTATTCACTTGGTTACTTGTTACTTCATTTACCTATGGTACTTGAGCACAGTGTCACGCTCTCAATTGGATTTGAATCCAACTGATCAGCTAACTTTGTCATGCTCTAGCAGCTAACCCTGTGCTGAAATAGCCTTAAACTTTTCTTTTGGTCTGTCCGGAGTTTCCAAAGCTCATGTCCACATGCTAAATCTTAATACTTGTGCACAACCTCAAGGGCCTAGGCTACTCCAAGCCTGTGCACCAGGTAGATGTGTGGCTTGGGGGATCCAAATAATTAAGAAACTACATTTTGGAACCGGACTGGCCCTGGATGGTCTATTTTTAGTTCCAAGGCCTCTCTGTCTCTGGCTAATTATTCCCATCTCAACCTGGACGAGTTCCAGCTGGTTTTGATCTGGTTCAGCCAGTGCAACTTCAGCAGCAAGTTTTAGCGAAGAAGTGATCAATGGGAAATTATTTTGAGGGAAGGGGAACAAGCTAAGGAGGCTGAAGATAGGGTTGGGGTCTCTTTTGAGGGGGTGGAGAAAGACATCCATTCTGTGTTCCACCGAATCTGTAACAGATGGCAATTGGAGTTGGCAAGGAGTGTAAGGGGGGTAAGAGGGAGGGGAAGGAGGTAGTTGAGGGGGTTTGAGGGGTGTGGGGTTGTCTTATTTGTTTGGTCTTCAACGAAGATTCTTTTATGGAATATTAGAGGCTTAGGGAGTAGGGAGAAGAGGGCAGTGGTGAGAGATTTGATTAGGAGGTGTAGGATTGATGTAATTTGTCTCCAAGAAACTAAGTCTGAGGAGGAGGGAGTGGAGGCTTGGGGGGTTTGGGGGGTATAGATCGTGTGCTGTTGTCTCTCCAGCTGTGGGGAGATTTGGGGGGGGGGGGTTGTTGTGGTACTGTGGAATGACTGTGTGCTTGAAGAGCTTGGCAAGCATGTGGGGAGATCTGCCATTTCTGTGACTTTTAGGTGCAGGGAAGATGGCTTTCTTTGGGACTTAACTAGAGTTTACGGACCTCAAGGTAGGGAGGAGAAGAATGTATTGTAGGATGAGTTGCTTCAGTGGCATGAGCAGTCTGGTAGACCTTGGTGTATAGCAGGGGATTTTACCATTTCTATTTCATTGGGAGAGAGGTCGGATCATGGATGGCAGTACCGGCCGATACCGGTACGTACCGGCTGGTACGTACCGGTATCGGCCGGCACCGGTACCGGGCCGGTACCGGACTGGTTTTGGGCCGGTACTGGGCCGATACCGGCCGGTACCGGACCGGTACGTACCGGTACCGGTACCCACCGATACCGGTACTGCCATCCTTGGGTCGGATGGCCGTTCATCGGTGGCTGTTATGGAGGATTTTTAGGACTTTGTTTATCAGGTTGCTTTAATTGATGCTCATACAAATAATGGCTTCTTCACGTGGTCCAACCTCAAGTCCCAACCTATTTGCTCTAGACTGGATAGGTTTTTGATATCTACTGAATGGGAGGAATGTTTTCCCAATTTTAACGCGTCATGTCTCCAGAGCTCAGTTTTAGACCACAAGCTTATTCTCTTGAATTCTAATTTCTCCTTCTATGGAAGCCTCTATTTCCGATGAAGAAGCTCTGGTTACAAGAGGAGGGTTTTTAGGATATAGTTTGTCATGTCTGATTTTCAGGGTGTTGGAAGGGTTCGACCATTACATCAAAGCTCTGGGGGCTTCTAAGAAGCTTCTGAGCATTTAGGAGAAAGAGAGCATTCTTCGTTAGCTACAGGGATTTGAGGCCCTAGAGGAGGCAGGTTTGCTTGATGCAGAAGACAAAGAGAAATAGGGTTTACTGAAAGTTGATTTCCAGAAAATCTTGCTGAAGGAAGAGGTTTATTGGAAGTAGATATTTAGGGATAGGTGGATCAAGAAAGGAGACAGGAACACTGCTTACTTCCATAGGGTGGCATCTGGCAGGAGAAGAATCAATCGTATTAGCTCTCTCAAGGTAGATGGGCAGACTATTTTTCAGCAGGAGGTAGTGCACAAATGCATCATGTCATTCTATTCCCATCTTTTCTCAGAAGCAGACTATGTGCAGCCAGCTGTGGACCTTAATATTCTCTCTCATCTTTTTGTGGAGGAGAGAGTCTTTCCACTCCTTTTTTCTGTGCGAGAGCTTAAGGATGTAGTTTTTCTTTTGACAAGGGACAAAGCCCCTGGACCGGATGATTTTCCTATGTTGTTCTATCAGTTTTGCTGGGAGATTGTTCACCACTTCTCATGCAAGCTGTTTTGGAGTTCCAAGAAGGGACTGCACACCTGAGGGTGCAAATAAAACGTAGATTGTTCTTGTTCCTAAGAAAGTAGGGGTTGAAGCACTGGGAAATTACATGCCTATTAGTCTTCGTAATGGGGTATAAAAGATTATTTCCAAGTTGTTGGCTTCCAGACTAGTGAAGATTATGGATAGGTTGATTAATGTCAATTAGAGTGCTTTCATCAAAGGTAGGCATATTCAGGAAGACTTTCTAATGGCTCGGGTGCCTGCATAGTATGAAGCAACATAGGAGGAAATGGTTGGTCCTCAAGCTGAAGTTTGAGAAAGCTTATGATAGGGTAAACTGGAATTACTTGTTTGATATTCTTGGCAAGATGGGTTTCGGGGACAAGTGGGTCAGGTGAGTCGAGTAGTGTGTGACCTCAGCTTCCTTTGCCATTCTTGTCAACGGGGTGCCTACTTCTTTCTTTCATAGTGGCCGATGACTTAAGTAAGGGGACCCCATGTCCCCTTTGCTATTTGTATTGCTTGCCAATGTCTTAAGCAGGATGTGGTTGAAAGGGAAGGAAGCTGGTCTTTTAGGTAGAAAAAAGGGCTATGAGGGTTTCACACCTCTAGTATGCAAATGATACCATTCTCTTTATTGTGAGAGATGAGGATCACTTGTTTCGGGCCAAGCTTATTCTAGAATGGTTGAAGAAGTTACTAGTTTGAGGGTTAACTTTCAAAAATCTATGGCCATCGGCATCAACATGTCTGACATGGAGATGGATAGAGTGGCTTCCATTATGGGTGTCAGAGAGGTTCCTTTCCAGTCTCATACTTGGGGCTACCTTTATCTCTATGAGTCATTAAATGCAGATAGGGGCAGCCATTGATCAATAATTTTAAGTCGAGGTTGTCTGGTTGGAAGGGTAGGCTGTTATCATGTGGAAGCTAGTTCTTCTGCAAAGCAGTGTTGGATAGTTTACCCATTTGTTTCCTCTCTATCTTCAGGATCCCGGTCTTTGTTGGAAAGCAATTTCATGTTTTTTTTTGAAAAGGGTGCTCAGAGAGATCTAGGAAGGGGGCTACGATATTGCTTGGGGCAGGATATGCAGAAGTAACTAGAGTGAAGGTTTAGGTTTGAAGGACATTCGTGACTTCAATTTGCCTTCGCTGATTACATGGCTCTAGAAGCTTGTATGTCCCACATTGGTTTATGGTTATAGGTGATCAAAGACAAGTATTATTCCCATAGTAGAGTCTGAGATGATGTGTAGTTACAGGTAGCTTATAATGTCTCGTCCCTTTGAAGAGGCATCCTTCAGGCTTCTGACATTATCAAGGGAATGACATGTGTCTATGTGTAATGGGAGCATTTGCCTGTTTTGTGTGGTGTGGGCCTCAACCCCTACGATATCTCTTTCCTAGGCTCTTTATCATTTCTTTAGATCCCCTTGTCCCTGTGGCCCAGGTTTTTGACCAGGGATAGTCTTGCTTAGGGGTGTGGACACCTCGCTTTAGGTGTAATCTTAGAGATGATAAGCTTCTAGACTTGGCTTCAGTGTAGGACTTCTTGGTAGACTTTACTACACACCCTTCTTTTTACGGGACTCTTGGAGGTGGATGTGGGAGGGCAAAGGGACCTTTTCAATTAGATCAATATATCATGTCATTGTTGATGGGGGTTTGAGGTTTCCACTTTTTAAGCATATTTGGAGCCCAAATCCCCTCTGAAGGTTAAGACGCTCATTTGGAGGATCTCCCATGGTAGCATGGATTGCGGAATTAGCCGATTCCGATCGGAATTGGCGGGTTCCGATCCAATTTGCCCCCCCCCCCCCACCGAGTTCAAAAAAAAATAAAAAATGGATGAGTCGGTCTGAATCGTACCGGCTAATCAGGCCGGTCCCGATTCAGTTTGGCCCGATTCGGGCGCTCTCGGATCCGCCCTTAAGGGGGGATTGGGAGCCAACAACCAATTCCTATTGCTGGCTACTGCCCTTCCCCCGGCCACCGCCGCCGGTCCCTACGCGGCCGCCGGACGTCCGCTGCCGTCTTCTTCTTCTTCTCTCTCTCTCTCTCTCTCTCTCTTTAAGATCTTGACCGAAAGAAAGGGGTTTTCACCCTGTCATCGTCGGCCGGCCGTTCGGGAGCCACCGCTGCCGCTGTTGTCGTCGTCACCACCGCCGTCGACGTCGGATTTTGTTTCCGTATCCCGATCCGAGTTTAGGTATATTTCGATTTTTTTTTTAAATTCTTAAAAAATTAGAAATGATGTATAATTGTGTACATTGTGTAGATCTATTAATATTTAGGTTAAAAAAAATTAGCATGTTGATTAGAGAAAATCCCCAAAATTAACCCTCATTAGGGGTTAAAAATTGGGGCTTTTGTATGATTAGTGTAATTAAGGTTCAATTGAGTGTGTCAAACACTCAATTGAACTTATTATAACCTAATTGTACTTTTTTAATATTAATTGCATGTTATTAGCGTTAATTAGTTAAAATTAACCCTAATTAGAGATTAAAATTGGGACTTTTGTATGATTAGTGTAATTAGAGTTCAATTAAGTGTGCCAAACACTCAATTGAACTTATTAGAACCTAATTGTACATTTTTTTGCATTAATTGCTTGTCATTAGTACTAATTTCCAAGGTTTAAAAACTCGGCTCGGATCGGCTGACTCGGACCGGTTTTGGGCCGACCGTGTCGATCCCGAGTAACCTGGCTGAGTCCAGGATTCGGATCGCCCGATCCGATCCGGATCGGGCGATCCGAGACCGGATCGGGCCGGGTCGGCTCGGATCGGCCCGACCCGGCCCCCAACGGCTAGTTTGACTAGCCGTTGGGGGTCAACCTAGCCGTTGCTGGCCGTTTGGGAACGGCCAGCAACGGCTAGTTTGGGCCTTTGGGGTCTATTTAAACCCCCCCAAGGCCCTCCTAAGGCTCCACAAATTTCCTTTGAGCCTCCTAACATTCTTGCTCTCTCTCCCACTCTCTCGATCATAGAATTCTCTCTCCATCTCTCCCACGAGGTCACTTCTAGTCTACTACAAGTTCTGCGATCTCTCATCTTCTTGTGCTGTGAAGGAATGGCATCTCAAGGTGCTGTTGAGCGGTCATCTGGGAATCCTCCTAGCGTTGATCCTGCTTGGGGTCATTGCACACTGGTGGACATGGGCCAAAGAAAGGTACAATGCAAATATTGCAACTGGGTCGTCTCTGGCGGGGTCTACCGATTCAAACAACATCTTGCTGGAATAAAAGGTGAAGTTGCAGCATGTGCTCGAGTTCTTTCAGAGGTTAGGATCTAATTTCGAACTTATATGAAAGAGAAGGAATCAAGCAAAGCAAGTACTGCCAGAAGAAGACAGGAAATTCGAGAGGAATTGTCTGAACCAGCGCGAAGGTCTGATGCTGGAGTCCGGCTTGGTGGAAATAATCAACCTATAAATGTTGATGATTGGGATACAAGTAAGTTTCTTATTTAACTTATTTTCATGTTCTTCATTTAACGTTTTCAGACAAATAGTTATAGTAGATTTTTTTTTTTCCTTTTACATTTAAAGCTGAATTGCGACGTGCAATGGAAGCAAGCCGGCGGTCCTTTGCAGATGAGGACTTATTTCGGCAAACTAGAAGATATGGAGGACAAGGAAGTGGCTCCACACCTTCTGCACAAGAGAGCACTAGCTCCGGCATGAGCGCTAATGTATGCGAGGAGCTGCTTCAGGAGTTCACTAGAGCTGGAGATCCTAGAGTAGGTCCAATAGATCCCTTGCTCACCAAGAAGAGGGATAAACAACCTTCTATTAGTGCTGCATTCAAGAACTTAAAATTTTGTAAGGAGAAGATAGGGAGAGCTACATCTAGGTGGTTTTTCTATAACAGTATCCCTGTTAATGCTGCCAAAGGGCCATATTATGAGTCCATGATCGAGACCATACAAGAAGTTGGCAAAGGGGTTGATGGACCTTCTTCATATGAGATATACAACAAGTACTTGGATATGGAAGTTGATGACATCCGAACATACATTAAATTATTTGAAAGGATCTGGGATGAGTATGGATGCACTTTAATGTGCGATGGATGGACATGTACATAAATCTTATCTTCAGTTTCTTATCTTATCTTCATTTTTTCTTAATCAGAATGGGTCTCTTTCTGATTTCTTATCACGTTTGGAACTTTACAGGGATAACAAGAAGAAGTATGATTAACTTCTTAATTTACTGCAAAGCCGGAACCGTATTTTGGAAGTCCATTGATGCATCTGGAAAAATAAAGAATGCCCAGTACCTATATGAATTAATGGATCAAATGGTGGAAGAAGTGGGCGAAAAAAGGATTGTCCAAGTGGTTACGGACAATGCAGCGGCGTTCAAGTTAGCTGGACAAATGTTGATGCAGAAGAGAGAACATCTATACTGGGTTCCCTGTTCTGCTCATTGTATTGACTTGATGTTGGAAGACATTTGCTCTGATCCGATGGTAGATGGAGTGGTCAAGAGTGGTCGATTTATCACCACATTCATCTACAACCACAACAACATTCTGGATATCATGCGCACACATACTCATGGAAGAGAGTTGCTTCGTCCGGGAGCCACCAGGTTTGCATCTCAATATATCTCTCTAGATAGTTTAAGTCAACAAAAGAACAACTTGATTAGGATGGTGGCATCAGAAGATTGGGAGAATCACATATTGCGGCATGTACCAACTAAGGTTAGAGAGAAAGGTAAGAAAGTGGCTGATCTAATTCAGTCTAGACCCTTCTGAAAGGGGGTGCAAGCGGTGTTAAATATTGTAGAACCGCTTGTCCGTTTCTTGCGATCTTGTGATGGAGAAAGAAGATCGGATATGGGATATTTATATGAAGCTATGGACAGAGCTAAGGAGCTCATTCAACTGAACAACCCAACAACCATTGTGAAGTGGTGGGACATAATAGATAGACGTTGGGAACACACTTTACATCACGATCTTCATGCAGCTAGTAAGCTATTAACTTTCTATATGTATTATTTGTATACACATTTCTCTTAAGTAATAACTAACTTCGACTTGTTTATTTAGGTTATTTTTTCAACTCTCAGTATATGTTTAGAACTGATGGGAAGAAGGATAGCTATGATAGTTGCTCGGAAGTGTTGATGGGGGCTAAGTCTGTTATTAAGCGCATGCTTGCAGATGAGGACATAGCAATAATGGCATGCAAGCAAATGCATGATTACAGAATGATGTTATACCATTTTGGGACAAGTACTGCTCAAAGAGCTGCCAAAATTTTGAGTCCATGTTTGAAAATTATTAACTAGATATTCTACTTAATTTTTAATTATAGCTTGCACATTGTTGACATGGCCAATTTTCTATTTACAGCTGACTGGTGGCTAGATCATGGAAATGCATATGGGTATGAAGATCTAGCCTATGTTGCAATTCGGGTCTTAAGTCAAACAACATCTTCATCAGGTTGTGAGAGAAACTGGGGCACCTTTGGCTTGATTCACACCAAGCAAATGAATAGATTGAAGTCGAGCCGTCTAGAGAAGCTAGTATTCTGTCATTATAACATGATGTTGAAGCTAAAAAATCTGGAGTTCATAAGGAACCTTCAAAGGCAGGAGAAAGAGAGAATTTCCGGACAAGCCACGGAGACGACACATGCAGAAGAACCTATATACTTAGATGAGCTGTTCGAGGAGCAACATCCACTAAATGCATGGGTTGATGCAAGCACCTCAAATGAGCCTGAATTCAACCCAAATGATCGGGAATGGGCGGAAGGTGAGTTAGATAATGTTCCATTACTTACTGATTTTCAATCTCCTCCTCCAAAACGTCAGAAGAAGAGCAAAAAACAAGCACCAAGCAAAAGGAAGAGTGGTACTGGAATTCAGATTGCTGATCTGGAGACCATCGAGGAAGAGGATGAAACGCCAGAACCAAGTGATGAGGTCCAATATCAAACCTCAAATGACTCGACATCAAAGACGAGCTCCGACAGTTCTGAGGATGGCGGAGATGCTACCAGTGCCCCAGTCCCAACTCTACCAATTCAATTCACTGGAGAAGAAGAATACACACATGCTACCCAAGATGAACATCATGGTAGCAGAGCAGGACGTGAAGAATCTTCTATTCAAACATTCAGCAGATCAATATGAACAATACTACCAGAGCTATATGTCATGGGTTGAGTATGTTAGCTATATGTTCATTCAGTATAATGTACGTTTGGAATAAATGTAAGTTCATAATCATATATGTAAATTTATTCAAGATTTTTTTGTCCAACAACATCTTATGTACTTCAAATCAATGTATTTCAACACAATTATGCATTAGACTTGTGTTTTATATTTTTCCCACATTTTTTCATATTTTTTTCTGCTATCCGAACCAGCCAAGCCTGACTCAGCCAGGATCGGCCGGGATCGGATCCGATCCGATCGGAATCGGTCGATCCGATCGGTTTTGGACCGGCCGATCCGGGACCCGATCCTGGGTTTCTTAACCTTGCTAATTTCTCATAATTAAGTTTAATTAAGGGTTAATAATTAGGTCTTTAATGTATATTTTTTATGGATGTACATGAATTGCATTCATTTTTATTGTACATTCATTAAATAATATGTATACATTTTTTCTGATTTTTTATTATTTTTTTAATCTGGCCGAGTCGGACCGGCCATACTTCATTTGGATCGACCGACTCGGCCGATCCGATCCAGGTCGGATCGGGATTGGTGGGTCCCGATTCGGGGACCTGATCCGATTCGGAATTCCTTGCATGGTAGGCTGCCAACAACAGATAGGCTTATTCTGTTTAGTTGTGAGGTGCCTTCTCCCCTTTCTGGAATAGAAGATGAGATGCTGGACCATACTTTTGTCAAATGCAGTTTTGTCAGGGAAGTATGGCTAGCCATTCTATGCAAGGTGAACCATCCTATCCTGCAATCAGGCTCTACTGCAGATCTCCTTTGATCTTGGTCTTACTATGTGGTATTCGCTGAAGATCGTCGCATTTGGTGCCTGATCCTGCATGCCACCTTGTGGGCAATATGGGGGGAGAGGAATATGAAGATCTTCAAGAAAGAACCTTTGGTGTCAGAGAGGGTGGTTGGGTTTGTCATTGTACATCTTGTACTCAGTCTTCTTCCTTTTTTGAGTGCTTAGAGGGGGGAGGGTTGAGTGGGACACCAGCTTGGTGTTTTATTTTGTTCTTGTGCGTTGGTCTCTTTTTGTATATGGGCCTCTTTTGATTGTTCTTTTGCATACATCTGTATCCGTTTAGATCTTTAATATATGATTGTGGCTCTGCCCACTTAAAAAAAAACAAGAGTTAGTATTTTGATTGATTAGCAGCATACAGGAGACGGTGAAAATTGAAAATAGTTGTGTTGACGAACAATGATTAAAGCTTGTTGACAAATTTTCAGTGGATGTTCCAGGGAAGCATGTGTCTTTTCTTTAAGCATCAAATGACTCTAGCATATGTATGTTCTGATGAACTTTTTGCAAATGTTGTAGCTTTAAGTTTATGAATTATTTGCTTTTTCTTTCTCGAAATGTTCTGTTATATTGTGGCAGTATGGAGGCGTCTAACCTCAGGTCTGGGGATTTTCTAGGGGAACAAAATTTTCTGTCATGGATTAGGGATGATTTTCATTGTCATTACGATTGGTGAACCTTCTTGCAGTCCTCTTACCGTTGTCTAGCGGTTTAATTGTTTTTATATTATGTTGAATGTTATAATGATAGCTCACACTTGACATTTATGTTTACAGTTGTATTTGTGCTGTCATAGGAAAGATGTGCAGCAGTGGAGACTATAGCTCTTGTTGCTCGTGTTTTGCATAGAGCCAAAGCTCATCTACAATCAATGCTTCCGCAAAATAATGCAGCTGCCCTTGAAGACTTTTTTGAAAATTTGGTATGTTCATTTGTCTCTTATGCCAATGAGCTCAAACTATTCCTAGCTTTTCACTCGCGATCTATAGATCAGGCCTGCTAACCAGTTATGACTTTCCTGTCGCATTTATGGTTTTATACAACTCACAATTATATTATTCCTTTTTATAATTGGATATACAGGCAGTAACATGATTTTTTCCCCAGGTGGACTCTGTCCCAGATCTTGCAGAATATATTCATAAGACAACTACAAAGCTGCTTTTGCATATCAACGGGTATGTGTTATTACATATACCTTACAGATATTCCAGAACTGGTTATGACAACTGCAAAGTTGTTTCAGCTGGAAAGAGGACATGTACATTTTTTAAATAATATTGCTGAAATTGCCCAGAAGATAAAATCTGCACTTTTTAATAATATTTTGAAATTTGTTGAACTTAATATGTTATTTAGAGTTTTCAGGTTAAGAAAATTGTTGGATTTCTACATGGGGTTAAAGTATGTGACACTGGATCAGGTGATCACAATTTTGTCAGCCCAATGGTTGCACAATTATTTTTCCTCTAGAGCATTAGTTTCATTATGTGTTTGCAGTGTGTTTAATGGGATGATTGATAACCTAAATCAATTAACTGACCTATGAATTGCTGGTGATTTGAAACTTATAAAAGATCTATTCCGCTCTAATATGGTCAAATTGAGCTGAACTTGAAGAAGTGAGGGGATGCTTGTAGTAATCCAGTCACGAGCCGGGTTGGAGAAGGCTACTCATAGGAAAGGACTACCCGTGAGGTGAAGTACTGTGGAGCCGCCATGGTGTGGAGCTACCATTGTCTTAGGGGCCGGGGTATGGATGAACCAAATTAGTCTTATATCGGAAAATGAAAAAAAGTTGTTGGGCTATATATGAAGGGCCTATATCCATACCTTATGGGGGACAAAATTGTGTGGCTTTGGACCAAAGCGGGCAATACCTACCGACGTTGGATTGAGCCGTTACAGAAAAGTATCATAGTGGGACCCATGTAGTACAATATAGGCTAGTGTGGAGATGAACCACGTAGAAGCTGGTGGACCTATAGTGAGTCAGTCATGAGTTGGGTAGGAAGAGAGGGTTGCCCATAGGAAAGGGCTATCTCGGTGTGGAGCTACCATAACGTCTAGGGCATGTATGAACCAGATTGATCCCATATCGGAAAACGGAAAAAAATATTGGGTTAGTTATATGAAGGGACCATATCTATAACTTGTGAGACGCCTTGTGAAGACAAACTGTGCGGACTTAGTCCAAGGTGGACAATACCTCACCAAATTGGATTGGAATGTTAGAATGTTGATAACTGGAATCTTATTGTGTTACTGTTGAAATTTTCAAACTACTTCTTGGGCGTGCTAATATAATGTTCGCTTTATAATGGTGCTTCATGATTGAGTTTCGAGCTTTATTAATGTAAATTTGTTAAGTGGAAGTTTTTCTCTTTCTGTGGAAAAAGGAGGCTGGGAGAAGGTCTTCATAAGAAGAGAAAGAAAAATAAATATTGGATTGGAAACTAGGGTGCCGAATCCATGAGTAGGTGGAAACCGTTCCTGGTGGGCAAAAGATTGATGTATTACATATAAGGAATGCTAGGCAACACACTGATACACTTGGAGTAGGAGGTGAAAATGTAAAGATGTTGGTCATCACAGCTTCAACTACAAGAGAATAAATGAAGCTGGGTCAATCTAGGGGAGAGGAATAGGATTCCTTACAAACAGAAATGAAAGTACCAGTAGTGGGGGCAGACTGCAAGGTAATACTGAACAAGGATGGTAGTATTGGTATTGGACCTGGTATAGGGTGAGGCCAAAACTGATACATACCGGTATTAGCAACTGGTTATATTGGCCATTTTTGGCCCGGTACCAATTGAGTACCATTATTTTATTTTTTTGATTTAGGGTGCCTGGACTGGTTTCACTCCTGATTTCATATCGATACATATCGGTGTCGGCTAATACTGCTGACCGTAATATTGAATCCAAATATTGTGGAGACCATGGTTTGCCATATCGTGCTGACTCATACATGCATAATGAGTTGTTTTATTGTGGTTTACTAATTTGATATGTAAAATTACACTTCTCTATCAATCAATAGCAAGGTTTACCGTATCGGTAATCCGTATCACGGTATTGATCCAACTCAGATCGACTCGGTCTGAATTACATCAGTCACATGAGTCAGGCCAATTTAGGGTTTTTTTTTTTTCAGATTCTTTAATTTTATGAATAATTATGACAAATAAACTTTTAGCTCTAGTGATTTTTTAATGGCAATGACTTTAAGTCAAATTTAAGAGAAATCTACCCCTATTAATCAATATAAAGTGTAAATTAGCTATTAAATTGGAGAAAAAAGTCCAATTATTCACTAATTGGAGGAAAAAGTCCAACTACTTAAAAAAAAATCTACTTGATAAGATACAATCAAACAAGTCACGTCAAGTCACATCGAGTGGGCTCATGCTGGTCACTACGACCCATGCCGAATCACATACGAGTCGGTCCAAGTCACATCGAGCCGACTCAAATTGGATGTGATTTGGCGAGTCAAACCATCCCAGTGACTCAGACTCGTCCAGATACGAGATGACTTGTTCGAGTCGATTTGATCCAGTATAATATGGCAAACTGTGATCGGTAGGATATATTTATCTAAAATGTGGCTTAAACTTGTTACTTTTAACAAATTCATTGGTCGGGCTCGTACGAGTCGGATCGATATCGTACCGTATCTGAGAAGATATGATATGATATGGATCAGCGATACGACAAACTTTGGTGGAGACTACTTGGTTGCTTAAAGGTCGGGAAGCCATGGATTAGCATCAGTAAAGATTGATTCAAAGTGGCAACCTTGATGGGATGTATATGTGTAAATCTTCCAGTGAAGTCCCTGGGTATCTGATGCACATGTAAGAAATCAAGATTGGAATGCTATTATTGTTGAGAAGTTTAACCAAAGGTTGGGAGGAAGGAAGTTCAAAGTGTTATTAGCTGGAAGATGTATACTGTCCAAATGCATCTTTTATAGTGTATCTACTTGTTTCCTGTTTGTATTTAAGATCCCTAAAGCAGTAGAGTGGGGAATAATCCATTTTTATGGAAAGTAATGAACTCATGACCAAAGAAGGAAGATTCAATGGTTGAACTGGAAAGGGTATGGAGTAAAGAAGGTGGGTAGGTTTGAATTGCTTCCTCCAATAAGGCACTTCTTGTTATATGGTCTTGGAGAGTGGAGGACCAGGAGGTTTTGTGGGCACAAACTGTGCAAGAAAGGAAGTATAGACATCCATGCACCTGGGATTTTTGGGTATTAGCCTCTCATTGTCATCACTAGGTCGGAGGAACAAAGTAAGTCTAGCTTGTGGCAAAGTCTACCTCATGATGTTGGAGATGAGAGATTGAAAAGATTAGGACGGCATATGGTATTCAGAACATCCATTCTCAGCTATGTTCAGCCTGATGTATGAGCTAACTACCACACAAGCAAAAGGAAGTTTGGCGGCTACGTTAGGAGAATAGTTGTGAGAGGAGCTTACTATTCAGAAGGGACCTGACTCAAGCTGAATTGGAAGAATTCCTTGAATCTTTTAAGATACATGATAATACCATCAACAATGGAGTTGCAGTGGCAACAAATGAGGAAGTTCTCAATCAGATCTTTTTTTAAAGCATATGCGGACAGGTTATCTGGGGTTCAGTAGATGAGCGTGGTGCAGTTGAAAGTGAGTCTTTTCCTGTAACATAGCTTTGAAGCAAGGAATAATTGGATCAGGTAGCTGAATCTGCTGGTGTCCGTTCTGACCTCGATCTGGACTGTTGTTGACTTACATTGGCCTAAATCAGCTGAAACTGTGGGAAGGGGGCATTTGAATTAAAGAAAAAGAAGGAAAAAAAATAACTAGAAGCTATCTGACTCCAATCCAATTCTGTGGCTCCTAGCTGATTCCAGCAGATCCTAAGCGATTCTCGTCAAAGGTGGCTGATCCCCGCTGATTCTATGGCTTGACTGGCTTAGGAATCATCCAAGGCTGCTGCCTGCTGATCCACTTTTGGTTTAGTTGCCTGGAGAGGTTAGATAACAAAATATGCCATGAAACACACTGGAATGTGAAAAAATATTTGCCAAGGAATTGTTGTCCATCAGTAAAAATCACTCAATTCATTAAAATGTTAAATTACATAACCATAGGATACATGCTGTTTAGTACATAGCCTGAGGTGCATTTCTACATATCAAAAAGGTGAAAATATACATTATCAATGACAAAACTCACAAACCAACATGGTCTGATGTTCCTTTTTCTGTTCAACTTCAGACTGCGCTGTTGCTCCTAGTGAATTTTGGAGCTCTGCTTATTATTGCTTTGAAGCTTTCCCTCGCAGAAAGCAAATGAGCAACAATGAATTCACAACTCATAAACGCATCCCATGCATCTGACCTCTCTCAAAGCTTGGAAACTTATAAGTGGGCAGTCATAGAGAATAAAAATGATCTAAAAGAGTGCAGAATTAAATATCCAGTGTACAAAATGAAAACTGCACAGAAAGTAAATGCTATCAACCATTCCATGGAAAATAGTAACATATTAATACAGAAAAGAAGCACTGTTAAAGTGCACTGGAGTAATTAAGACAAGAGTTAAATGATAGAAGAGTTGCAGAAGTAACTGAAGCAGAAGAATTATAACACAACAGGATTGAACCACTCTAACCAGTTGTTCTACACCAGCTGACACTCCTAGATCTGAAACAATGTTTCTTACATGCAAAATATTAAATTTTGAGTAATTGCCAGCAACGACAGTTTAATAGGTGGCCTGAGTCTTGCAGTACTTATTGTACATCATTTAGGGTGTTAACCAGAAATTACTTATTCTGTGCAGAACATCAAAATATAGATGAGGGCAAAAGCAGTAAATAGAGAGGTTAGACTGGCCTAAGATTCATCATTATTAGGTCATATAACCATATAAAATTCCTACATGCTTTTATGAAAGTACTAACCTTTTCCTGTTTCGATTCATTGCTTTATCCAATAGTTGTGTCCTCTTCTTGACTCATTCGGCTTATGGTATGCTTGCAATGACTAATAAACTCCGTGATAAATAATATCTAAGCAAATCCTGCATCAGTTTCCAGTATAATGTTTTGGGAGGAGGGTGCAATTTTCTGTTTCATTGTGGCATTAGTCTAACTGGTAGTCTGTTCTGCACATGATTTCACAAGAAGTGGGGAAATGCAACAGAGTATAATGTATTGCCATCCTCCTCTTTGTATCGGGTGCTTGAGTGACCAAACATACACATCTGAGAAACATCCAGTTTCTAAAAGAAGCGTGGTTCTTTTAACTTTGAGAATTTTGTCCAATAAAACTATCAAACATCGAGAGTATCTGACTTGTGGATGTCAGCAAATCGGCACAACCCATCAGGAAAGGTCATACTCTAAGTGATAGAAACCATAAGATGTGGTTGCAAATTTCATAGATGTGTAGTATTTTACTTTGATTTCCGATCCTCCTCTTTTTCTTTTATATGCACTAGATTCTAGTTCGTTCGCTACTGGTAGTAGCTCTTTAACGATATCAGTTAAGGTAGTACTATCCAGTTCGAAAGCTAGTTAGATGATTGAATAGAGTTAGCCAAAGTGTTGGATGTCACTGGTGTCTGGTCATGGTGCCAGATCACTAAGCTTTCTTTCCACTCTTTCAAGTGTGTTCATAATACTGGATATATTAGCACTGTGCTGGTTTAGAGTGGTGGTTTGGTTCTTTCCATTTTCATCTATTAGCACTAAAACATTTCATCCATGCACGATGTTAGACGAGTTTGAGCTTCAATGAATTCTGCCATTTGAGCAATTAGTGTGTCCAACTTGGTGTCATCTGCCATTTTCGTACCGTACACGTGCCCGAGAGATCTTTGCTTTTTGTTGAGTTTTTTCCTTTCCGTTGCGTTGAGCTTGGCGAGGATCCTAATAACCTCTTTACTTCCATTTAGGGGTGTCAACGGGTTGGATCCGGGTTGGGTCAGGGAAGATCCGAAATATAAGATCCGGATCCGACCTGATTTTGTAGGACATTTTTGGATTCAGATTCGTATCTGATTCGGATCTCAGAAATGGGTTTCGGATCTGATCCGAATTCTCACATATAAAATCTGTTCTACCTACTAGATGGATCCGGATCCGGATCTAATTTGAGTTTTCGGATCTACCTATTTACACCAACTTATAAGCCAATAATTTGAACTATTTACACATGTTTACAAGTCTAGAATTTGAACCGTTTAAACCTGTTTACAAACCAACAATTTAAACAATTTACACGTTCACAAGCCTAGAATTCCAAACTCTCAATTGGCAGACCAGCAAACAGCAGGCCATGATACTCGAGGATCACAAAAATTCCTGCACTAGCATGGTGTGAGAAAGCAAAAAAAAGAACATGAACTACTCAGACCAGTCATCTAGGATTTCAGAGATTTACGTGTACCAACATCAAGTCATCCTGAATATTAGTAGTAGATAAAATGAAAACCCTCTACAACTCTCCCAACAATAACTTGGGTCGCTGTAAACCTGTGCTTCCTATTCACACAAAGTCACTTCCACTTCTCTCCAAACTTCTCTGTGCATTCTTGGATCTTTTGCTCTTCCCTATAGATCTTGTACTCCCTCCTTCTGAGTTAGAGCTCCAGTTTCTAAGGCTTCCAAATACAGCACCTTCACTAAATTACGAAACCGTCGTCTAAAAGTTGGGAGTCAAGACATGGATGAGACGATTCCCTGCAACCTGTAGGAGAAAGGTTGCATGTTAATGCTAAGTATGCATGGAGATAATCTGACATTACTTCCTGCGGCCTGGAAGAGAGATGGTGAACTTTATTCTACAAAGTTCACAGTAAAATCCCTTGAATGCAGAAATGGGTAGTAGGCCTCATAACAAAGCTTTATTTAAAAACAATGAGATAATGTCAACAACATCCAAACAGAGGGTTCTTCTCTTTATGCCAAATTACACCTTTCCCCACCCCACCCATTTTCACTGTCACTTTAATAAATTACTCTCTGGCTTAATACAGAAAGGGGTGGACAAGTTGATGTTAAGACATGAGTCTTATTGATCATCTATTCTCCCTTAATGCAAGGCATGTCGTAATGCTTGTTTTGACTTCACATGTTATCAAAAGCTCGGTTGTTGTCTGCTATTTGTTAAAGCAGTTTGAGGACCTTGATTTTACAGCATGCAAGTACATAGAAAAATAGCAACCATGCTGCTTAATTTGTGAACAGGAAGACAGCAGTAGTAGAAACTAGTCAAACAAGGTTTATATAAAAAGAAATTGTAATTTGCAGCTCTGCTGCTTGACTTGGATGAAAAAAAATGGAAATGCCAATGAGTCAGAGTTGGTATATGTGGCTAGATTTAACAGAGTGTAATAGAATCTTCAGCACTGCTTGACTTTGATGAAAAAGCTTGACCATTCAACTCATTTTATGGATGCCCAATACAATTGCAGATACTTGTTGGATAAATCCATCTTTAGGTCTAATTTGCAATATGCTACATTCTTCCTAGAACACAACCAACCCCGGCCCTGGTCTATCGCCTGCAAATAAAAGGACTGAGAAAATTAAAGAGCAAAAGAAAGATAAGGAAAGAAAGTTGAAATAGCTTTCAAACCTTAAGAGAAACCCAAAAGAAATCATATTCTTAACAAAAGAAGTAATTCATAATCTCAATTCTGAATATATAGTGAAATTCATAAGTTAAGTTTCCCTTCACTTGGAATATCAACGAAATGAAAATAAAAAAGGAACCCAGTCTCTACTTGGAATTTTATCAGGTATCTTCAGTTTCCCTTCACTGGACAGCACCATTCTATGAAACTTCCCTTTGATTTGTCCTTCGCTTACGTGCTTCACAACCACCATAATTTTGCACCCATAGCTTCACACTCCCATATGGTGGTCTCCAAAAAAATTATCCAGCATAAAGAACAAAAAGCTACATGGTGCAAAGGGAATTATTCGTCTGATTTCATAACTACAGCTTCCTGTAAGATTAAAATGCGAAACCCTGAACTCCAACATAATTATGGCTCCAATTCTGACATCACCCACACACCCCCCCCCCCCCCCACAATAACCATCAAAGTTTGCTTCTTATCCCAGTAACTTCTTGCAGTCTATGTTTAGAAAAGAAGCAGCTTCTGTTCCTTCCATAATTACAAAATCCTGCACTTGCCACAAACTTGTCAACCTTCACCTTCCCTCTGGCAGCAGAATGGCATCACATTTTCTTCATCAATTTAGAAAAACATCTCTACCTGCGGGGATACGTATGCGTTGTTCAATCCTTTGGCAAGAGTGCTGTCACCCAAAAAATTGTGAAAAATAGACCAGAAAATATTGTTTCTACTTTGCTGATGAGAATTCAGAACAAAAAACTCACTTAGGGCTCACCTTTCAAATCTTGATCTTTGGAGAAGGCCTATAGCGCCTGAAACCCTAAAAAGTCATAAGATAAGACATGTTCTCATGGTTAGGAGGAATGCAACACACAAAACCCTGAAAATGCAAAGACCATATAGATCAATACTTAAAGAAAACACAAAGAGAAAACTTAAATTAAGCAGATAAACATGAATTAAGGGTAAAGAAAAAGTACCTAATCAGAAGATGAAGATATCTCAAATGTATCCTCATGAGGAACTTCTATTATATCATCCTCGTATTCATCAAGTAACTTACTGCTTGCAAAAATAGATGCAAGTGCATCTTCTTCTGACGTATCAATTGAAGAGACATTATCACGAAGCCAATTTTCAGTGCATATCAAAGTAGTAGGATCCAATGAACTTCTATATTTGTTTAACACCTTACTTCCATTACTAAAAGCCGATTTTGATGCCACAGTAGACATTGGAATTGCCAACACATCACGGGTCATTAATGAAAGCACCGGATATTTAGAGTAGTTAGTCTTCCACCACTTTAAGATGTCTAAATTATCTTCTAGTTTTGCTGGTTCTTCCAGATAAAATATGTAAATCAGATTTTTCTGATGAGACCAACGATGATTGATGTAAAAATTGATCAAACTCCATGTACATAGATTTTAATGTGCTTTTTGAGGATGAGCTTATTGTTCTCTTTGATATTTTAGTCATACAAGAAACATTGACACCTCTACTATCAGATGAGATATCATATCCTGTAGGCACAACAACAACATAGGCATCATAAAGGTTTTGCAATCCCATTTTCACTTCTTCCACTTTCTCTTCTGCTTCATTACCATAAATCTTTTCAAAAAAAATCTCACCATAAACATCTTGAACCGAGGATCTAAAATAGATGCAATTGCAAGAAGTATATTCGTTTTTTTCCAATATTTCTCAAATTTAAGAAGCATTCGTGAAGCCATTAAAGAAATGAATGACTCTTTATGACAACAACATTACTTTAAAGACACATGAATTATATATATATCACCGAAGAATAAATTAGCAGTTGAAAATTTACTTCCTGAAAGTCTCTTTGTCACTTCATAAAAAATAGTCAGACACTCCAAGATAAGTTTAATATTCTCCCAATCTTTTGTCGAAGGTGTATGAACATAAGTCGAGTTATACAAATGTAAGTATGAGAATACCTTTTTAAACTCAATAGCAGTCTCTAACATCGCATATGTAGAATTATATTTGGTAGGCACATCTAAGATCAACGACTTTCGAGGACCCTTTTCCCGTCGTACAACTTTCACAAAATTCTCCCTCCTTAGTTGTGAATCTTTCACATACTTCATACTTTCACGTATCTTGACAATAACATTTTCAATTCCTTTCAAACCATCTTGAACAACAAAATCTAGTATGTGAGCACTACATCTGACATGGAACAAAGATCCATCAAGAAACAATAATTCTTTAAATGTAGAATCAGTAAGGAGTATCTTAACAACCTTGTTGTTTGCACTAGCATTATCTAGTACAATAGAAAATATTTTTTTATGAATGTTTCACTCTACTAACTTGTCAATCAATACTTTTGTTATTTCTCAATGTCCATGGGGAGCCTCAACATATTCAAAATTGAGGATCTTCTTTCTCAAATTTCAATCATCATCAATATAGTGGCATGTCAAACATAAATAATCATAATTGCCGATAGAAGTCCACATATCTGATGTCAAGCTCACTCGACAAGTGAGACTCTCAAGTGATGAATACACTTTCTCTTTTTCCTTGGCATACAACTTCATACAATCCGATTTCACTGTATTACGCGATAACAAAGTGAATTCGGACTGAGCATTCGCTAAAAATTTTCGAAAGAATCCATATTCAATGATAGAAAATAGATATTGGTGCACAATGACTGATTTTGCAAAATCTTCCCTACTTTTCTCATTATCAAATACAAACATAGGCTTCTCCTGAACAACTCCACTAGCTAATTGTTCTGTATCTTTTCTGTTTCTTTTTTATCTTTGAGCATCAGGACATCGTTGAGTGTGATTACTCAAGTGTTTTGTCCCACTTGTGCTACCACCAACTAGTTGTTTTTGACAGTACCGACATATGGGGACAACACTCCCATCGTCATTTACAACCCTCTCGAAATCCAACCAAACCTTAGATCACAACTTCCTTCTTATCTGTGAATGTCTACTAGAAGATTGTTCAATACTTGTTTCCACATTCTCTACATCAAAATCGATACTTTCTGAAACACTTGCCATATCTTTTAAACACCAAATGCCCCTACATACCCATCACAAAATTAACATTCCAAGATTAAAATATTAATTACATGACAATAATTATAAAATTGACTATTAGTAGATCTAAAAGAACTTAGTGAGACATGAACCAAAAGCAGTCACCACTACAAGACTGATAAACCAGTCCTTATAGCATATGATGAATGGTTGAAATTCATCTGGTTAAGCCTCAGTCCGTATGTTTTAAAACCACTACCAATAGAAAGAGAAATTCTCTCCTTCTGCTTATATATATATATATAGTATATGATAATGTCGTTTTGCGATCCTACCACAGTGATAATGTCGTTCTGCTTATATCCCCTCTCAAATACTCCTGGACTTATGTCCAAATCTATACTTAGAGGATCTCTTCTCAATAAATCTGACGTGAATGGAAAACCATCAGGTGGTTATATGTTAACCATGCTTTACGATACCATGACCAATAACAATGAATCTGGAGAGAAACCAGAACCACATGAAGAAAATTGTATACCATTCTTGGCTCAACTTGCATTAACGATGGATCAAAGTCCATCAATCTGCCATGTGCTATGATTGTTGTCCTTCATACTTGGCTATAAAACTTTTAACTATACAATCTTCAATGTGACAATAGATTCTGCTGGCTGGCTTTATTGGCCCATTGGCCGCCCAACATTCACAAGGAGTAGACCCAACAACTACTTGAAGAGGTTTAAGAAGTCCTAAAGTTGGTTGGGGATAGGGGAGATGACAGGGAGAGCAGAGACAGAGTGAGACACCTATCATTTAGGTGGACATGCTTATAATTGTAGTCACGCAAAGAAACTGAAAATAATAGGAAATATACATAATCCACTATGTACACAAATTAAACTTGCTTTGTTCTGCAGAACAGAGAGAATGACCACCAAGAGGTTTCTTAATGTTTCAAAGCACAGTGTGTGAACATTTATTCCCCAGGGAGACATAATTACATACGGGCAGCAACCGTGGAAATTTTTGGATCAAACTGAGAGGGAAAAAAACAATCTTGAGATGTTCGATTGTTACCCAGAAAACACGCCAAGGAAATTTTTTGAATCGAACTGACAAAATAAGAATAAAAACAGAAAACACTTTGAAGAATTCTGATCGCTACCCAGAAAACACACTGGCATAAACAAGAAATAAGACGAAATGGTAATTCCTGCAAGAAGAAAGAAGCCAGAAAGGAGCACAAATGGCGGTTCTTGCAAGTAGAAAGCAGCAAGAAATGACAATTCTTGTAAGAAGAAAGAAGAAGAGATGCATGTAGCCTGGTCCAACGCTTGCCGCCGTCGGCGTCGCCTGGATCTGCGGCGAACGCGATGTTGGGAGGAGGCGAAGACGAGAGCGACAGCATGTGGGACAAGCAGGGGGAGATAGAGAGGTCGGAGCAGGCGGTGTAGAGGTGGGAGGGGTTTGCGTCGAGGACGATGATGACGAGGTGGTCCACGGCTGGCTTGGTCCAACACTTGCCGCCTCCGGTGCCACCCGGATCTGCGGCAAATGTGATGTTGGGAGGAGGTGGAGATGAGAGCGGCGGTGTGGGATGAGCAGGAGGAGAGAGAGAGAGAGGTTGGAGCAGGCACTGTAGAAGGGGAGCTCGGTGCGGCCTGTGTGTTGTCGTGGTCACTGTGGTGCCGTGACCAGGGATTGCTGCAAAGAAACCCTAGGTCGTTGCAGAGAGTTAGGGATCGGGGCAACGAAGCTTGAGCCGAATGGCATCTCCAGGGCGATCCTATCACTGCCCCGTCTGAGGTAAGTTCGGGTTGACCCGAAATGTATTGCCGGATCAAGAAACTGTGATCCGAGTCCGGTTTACTACGTGAATCCGGGTCGGGTTATCGGATCTTGCCGCTCCATTGACAGTCCTACTTCCATTCCTTCCTCTTCCTGAGGGGATCCCTATTGGTGGACTCAGCTTGGCCATTCCTTTTTGGGTAAAAGGGAGTGGATTACTCATGGTCTGAACTCTCAATCTGATCTGGAATTCAGGAAGAAGCCGTAAGGGCTTTCTAGAGTGTTTGACTGTGCCTTCAGGTACGTATATTGGTGATTCCTCATCAAATTCCCCAAACGTGGGATTTTCCTGGCTAATCATTATCTTTAAAGATTCTCTGGGAAAGGGGTCTATCCGCGGTGAAAGCCTAGCTACTCACTTAGCTGATTCAAGCCTAAATTAGAACGGCCTCGCCACACTTGGTAGTTCAATCCTTTTGTGCTCTTGCTACTTGTTATTAATATTACTCAGTAGTTAGGTACTTTCACCTTGATAGAGAACTGAACGCTCCTGGGACTCATAGCTTCAATAGCAGCTAGCTGCTCTTCAGGGCAGAGTTAGGACAACGGTAGCTGCTCTCATGACCGAGAGAATTGGATACGTACAAAAGAACCTTGTGCCTCAAGGCCACCCGCTTCACCTTTGGGCGTTGGTAGAGATATGGAATTAAAGGTCTTGTCAAGAGAGGGAGCTCTTAGCAAGAATAAAGGACCTAACCAAACCTTTTTTTTTAGTTCCTTTCCTAAGCAAGAGTGGGACTCAAATTGAGGAGTATCTCCTCACTGAAGTAATTTAGTCCAAAACCGTGCATTTACAAGTCGAGGGGGTGTGTAGTATTTAACAGCATTAGTAATAGAATCATCAAAGTGTTATGCTATTTTGTTCTTTTATGTCATGCATTTTCTCATCTATAATCTTGTTACGAGTTGGTGGTTGGCAACAAACAAGGACTGGAATTCTCTTTGGCCACATTTCCAGAAATTGCCAGGAGTTTTGAATAAAATTGCATTGTGAAAAAAGAATGTTATTGCTAGTGTCTGTACATATTCTATTACTGAACATCAAGATTGTGCTTTCTGCAGTAGATTTAATTAATGTCAAAATTTACGATAGATATGTTGTTAAACAAGAGGTTTTATTTTATGCATGGTATGTAGCTTCACTTGTAAAGGTTTTTTTCTTTTTTTTCAGGTATGCTGATAGGATTGCTAATACAAAGTGGGAATTGAAAGATCTTGGGATAGACCACAATGGGTATGCATCTTTGTTACATCAATGTTAACCTTTGGGTTAAAATATGCTGGCTAATGTCATTATGCATTCTTATGAAGCTATGCTGTTTATTGGTTTCATGTTAACCTGATGTGAAGAAAAAAATTATGAACAGGATGATAGGCTTTTGTTTCACCAATGTTATCCGAATCCATCTTTTGAGGAAAACACCTGCTCTTAGTAGATATGATGCAGAGACGGTTGTGTCTTATAAGGTCTAAAAGATTGAATTCTTATTTGGAATCAACCAGCCATAACCCTGGTGCATTTTTATCCCTATTGGCTGTTTCAAGACCGATACTGTTGAAGGCAATCATTATCACAAACTATGATATCCACATAAGATGAAAGCAATCATTATGCTGTTGAACCAATACTTTATAAAGAATCATGTATCAGGAAACAGAGAAAAATTAGTCTAGAAGTTTGGTACTGGAAGCTTGTTGAACCGAGTTTAGATCGTATGTTTTTAGATGCACATATGAGGACATGCATAAGAATGTACATTTTTATAAAATATCTAACTAAAACAGGGGTATGTAGAAGAGTTTTTGATTCTCGGATTTGTTTTGACTATTCTTATGTCTTGATGATTGTCATACCTCTGTGTCCCTCCTAGTTATGCCTCTAATGTAAGCAGAAGTCACATCAATCAGTAAAGCAGGCCATTAAATCTGAATTTACCATGTTTAATCTTAAGATGACATAGATACAAGAAAGTACACGACTCACCAAACTAGATAACTCAAACTTGAAAGCTGGTCAAAAGTCCTGGTTTTTGGATTTAAAGCATTCGCTAAAACAAGAAACAGGCCCATTTTTCATGTTTGACCTTTTCCGATAAACAAAATAGAAAATCATAGCAAGAAGCTTCTAAAAGGAGGACCTTGCTGTAGCAACATTTTCAGGTTACTTCCAAAAACAGTAAATACGCCTGGTAGAATTGGATTTTGAGAAGGCCTATGATAGAATCAGAAGCTGTGTAACAAGAAAGGAGTGGTGCTAAAATTGGATTTTGAGAAGGCCTGTGATAGAATCAGCTGGCTTTGTATTCACAAGACTCTTGTTCTCATGGATTTTCAGCAAAAAGTGGATAGATTGGGTGATGAATTGTATACCTACTGCCCGGTCTTCTGTCTTGCTTAATGGTGAACCATGTGGTTATTTTAATAGTTCAAGAGGGTTGAGACGGGGATCCGATCTCTCCCCTTATTCCTCATCGTGGGACAGATTTTGAGTTCTATTTGGGACAGGGCTACTGATCAAGGTTTGGTGGATGGTTTCAATATTGGTAGAAATGGTTTTCAGTTGTTTCATTTGCAATTCGCAGATGATACTTTATTTGTTCTCTTCAGGGGACGAAGAGCTGCTAGCCAATATTAAGAGACTTCTGTTCTTAGTTGAGGCTATCACAGGTCTGAAAATTAGTTTTGAAAAAAATCTGAAAAATTGTGGGTATCAACCTTGCAGAGGAGGAAGTTATAGAGACAGTTGAGTTTATGAGTTGCAAAAGCTTGAAATTCCCAATCAAGTATTTGGGCTTACCACTCACCAATGGGCCGATTAGGATGAGGGATTGGGATGATATAATCAAGAAGTTTGGGCAGAAATTAGAAGGTTGGAAAGCAAAGCTTCTCACTGCAGGGGGCAGTTGGGTATTATCAAAATCAGTCCTTCTATTGCTAATTATCCTCTCTCCATTCTTAGGATTCCCAGGAAGGTTGAAAGAATTATTGAATCTTTAAGAAGTTCCTTCTTTTGGAAAGGGGGGAAGATAGAGAAGAGAGGCTTTTAGTGGCTTTGGGAAAAAGTTTGTACTTCTAGAGAATAAGGGGGAGTGGGCTTAGTTAAATTCACTGTTCTCAATGAATCAATGTTAACTAAATGGCTATGGTGGTTGGGGGAAGACGCTATTGCAGTTTGGGTCAATATTATTTATCAAGGGAAAATATTGTCCTCATTCTTCCAAATGGAGTTTAGAACCTGGAAGGACATCCAGTATGTCATATATTTGGAGTATTGCCAAACAAGCGAAAGTTTTAGCGCCGGCTGTCAGTTTTACTGTTGGGAATGGGTGTATTATCAGATTCTGGGAAGATAAATGGTGCTCAGACTTGCCATTTGCTGCTCAATTCTCTAATCTTTACCATATTGCAGATGACAAACATAAGACAAATGCCCAGATTTATTCATATGATGAGATGAGCCACTGGAACTTGAAACTCGGAAGAGATCCTACAGACATTAAGCTGGAAGATTTGATGGGCTTATTATCACTAATTAATGAAGTTAATATGAACAGAAATCAGGAGGATGGTAGAAGATGGATATGGAACAGTGAAGGTAACTTATCTGTTAATGTGTTCACCATAATGATATAGTTTGGTCTAAGCTTCTTTCCAACAAGATTAAGATTTTTCTGTGGAAGATTTTTCTGTGGAAGATGGCATTCTTCTTCAGCTTGTATTTTCTGTGGGCTGTTTGAAGGCCGTTAGTTGAGCAAGAACTCCGGCCTTTGAAAAGATGTATGATAAACTTGGAACTAAAGAAGGGGAAAAAGATATTTATAGATTGGCAAGGATGAGAGAGAGAAGGTGTCGGGATTTTAACCAAGTTAGGTGCATCAAGGATAGGGAAGGAATGTTTTGGTGAAAGATGAGAACATCAGAGAAAGGTGGAGAAGTTACTTTGACAATCTTTTTAATGATAATCATGGTAGAAACATTGTGTGCATAGAATGTACAACAGAGCATAATGTGAACTATACTAGGAGGATTATATTTTCAGAAGTCAAGGAAGCATTAAAGAGAATAAAAGTAGGTAAAGTTTGTGGCCCTGATGGAATTCTTATCAAAGTGTGAAAATATTTGGAAGATGTAGGAGTAGAATGGTTAACCCGATTGTTTAACAAGATCTTAGTCCCTAAAAAAAATGCCAGATGAATGGAGAAAGAACACTCTTGTACATATTTTTAAAAATAAAGGAGACATCCATAGTTGCTCAAACTATAGAGGAATTAAGCTCATGAGTCATACTATGAAGCTATAGGAGAGAGTTGTGGAACATCATTTACGTTGTGACATAACTATCTCGGCCAACCAATTCGGCTGTATGCCGGATCGATCAAGCATGGAACTATCTTCCTTATTAGGAACTTGATGAGAAATATAGCGATATGAAGAAAGATCTACATATAGTGTTCACCGATTTGGATGATAGAGTTCTAAGAAATGTCTTGTGGTGGGTATTGGAGTGCAAGAGGGTATCTACTAGGTACATACAAGTATTAAAAGACATGTATGAAAGAGCAACTACTATGTCCGCGTGGTTGGAGGGAAAATAAGAGATTTTCTTATTTCAGTTGGATTGCATCAAGGATCAGCAATAAGCCCCTACCTTTTCGCGTTAGTTATGGATGAATTAAATTAACGAAGAATATACAAGAGGACATTCTGTGGTGTATGATGTTTGCAGATGATATTATGTTGATATATGAGACGCAAGAGAGAGTTAACAAAAAAAACTAGAGCTTTGGAGGAGCACCTTAGAGTTTAATGGTTTTATGTTAAGTAGAACTAAGACATAATATATGCATCATAAGTTTAATGAAGGCCGGAAGGACAAAAAGGAGGGAGTTAACTTGGATGGAATGACAATACCTCAAAGCACCCATTTTAAATATCTTGGTTCGATCCTCTAACAAAAAAAACTAGAGCTTTGGAGGAGCACCTTAGAGTTTAATGGTTTTATGTTAAGTAGAACTAAGACATAATATATGCATCATAAGTTTAATGAAGGCCGGAAGGACAAAAAGGAGGGAGTTAACTTGGATGGAATGACAATACCTCAAAGCACCCATTTTAAATATCTTGGTTCGATCCTCTAAGAAGATGGAGGTTGCAAGGAGGATCTTAGCTATATGATTAAAGCAAGATGGGTGAAGTGGAGACTTGTCACAGACTCACAGGAGTCTTGTGTGAGTTCAAGATCCCAACGGAGTTGAAAGGAAAATTATACCGTATGGCGATAAGATCTGTAATGTTGTATGGCAGCGAATGTTGGACGATGAAGGGGTAACATGTCTCTAAGATGAGTGTTGCTGAGATGAGAATGTTAACGTAGATGTGCGGGCATACTAGGCTAAATAAAATTCGTAATGAGTATATTAAAGAAAATGTGGGAATGGTATCAATTGAGGACAAATTGAAAGAATGGAGATTGAGATGGTTTGGGCATGTTAGACGTAGACCTAGGGAGGCTCCAGTTAGAAAAGTGGAGTATATTAGGATGGAGGAAGGGAAGAAAGGAAGGGATAGATCTAGATTAACTTGGAAGAGATAGTACAATATGATTTGGAAGCTTTAAACCTTTCAGAAGAGGTAATCCTAAACCGTTTAGAGTGGAGACAGATAATCCATATAGCCGATCCCAATTAATTTAAGATTAAGGCTTAGTTGAGTTGAGTTGAGTTTGAAGGGCATATTGACCATCTTTTCTACCAAATGTGGTATCATAGATGTCGTATGGTCTTCTTTGTGTAAGCTTTTTCAGGTTCACTGGATCCAACATCAGAATGTGCCTTCCCTTATGCAGTGGTGGTTGGTTAAATGCCCAAGGGGATCTGAAAAAGATACCTGGTTCTTATTTTTGCCAGCCACTCTGTGGGCATTATGGATTGAGAGAAATAAAAGAAGGTTAAGTGAAGATTTCAGCAGTGCCTTTGATGTTCGAGAAGAGTTATCAACTGGGTGATAGATTGGGGTAAAGCTGCAGGGTTGTATATTGATCTCAACGACAAGTCATCGCTCTTGTTCAAGGCAGGCCAATGGAGAAATTTAATCCTTTGAGTTGTGGATCTTGTGGAGTGCATGCTTAGGCCTAATTCCTTTTCTATTTTACCCCTGGATAAAATAGATTTTTCTGTTTTTCTTTGGTTGTTTGTGTTGATGGCCTTCGGCCTCTTGGGGTTCTTTTTCTTTATTCATGTCCTCTGACAGGTGTGTAATTTTTTCTTCACTAATGAATTGTGACTTTTGTCACTTTCAAAAAAAAAAAACAGTAAATATGCCTTTCATGCAAATGTAGAAAGGACATCAAAATCACTGCAAAACCATTCCTCCTGTTTTTATGTTTCTACTTTAGTGTCCATACGGTGAATGGTCAATAAAACCCTCTTTTAGGGGTGAGAGCATGGAAAATCCCTGCAAAACCTCCTCTCCAATATATGCATGCTCAGGGATAAGCCTAAGAAGGAAAGAAAAAGAAAGCAAGCGGAAACTCACCACAGCAAGAAAGGAAGCGGAGATTGGTGTATATTATCAAACTCGGGAGATCGGGACAAAATCTCGGGACATATTTCTATGATCATTATACACGCATACACGATACACCTACAAATACATGTACATCTAAATACACATACAAATATACATACATCTAAATATACACACACCCTCACACTAATACAAATCTTATGCAAAACTCTTAAACTTAACTAGTACTTAATCAGAACTAATTAAAATTTTAAAGGGGGGAGAGAAGGAGGGCTCCTGCCCAGGTCGCCATACAAGCATCACCGAGTCACCATCAGACTACTGTCGAGTTGCTGCCTGACTGCCATCAGGCTAGCCGCTGCCTTTGTTCCCTTGCTTATGTTTCGGGAGGTGAACCAGATCGAGGGGTGCCCCCTACCTCCGGTTCACTGATTACATTATTATATATATACCTCATAGGTACGTGTTGACCCAAAATATTTCATGCATGACAAAATTGCCTAATATGCGTATGCATATGGTCATGCGATATGAATAACAACATGTAGACAACATATGCTCATATGTATGTGAGCTTATGTTAATATGGAAAGGAAACATATGCTCATATGCATGTGAGCCCATGTTGATATGAAAGAAAAAAAAATTATGTCTACATGTGTGCAAACATAGGTCATGTGCATGCATACATAAGAAAAGACAAAGCCAGGGAATATACCTCGGCAAAAACAACCCCGAGATGTCTCCAACACTGTCCAAAACAGTCCCGGAGAGCCTCCAATATGCTGTCTCAAAATAGCCCCACAAACCCACTAAACGGGCCTGCTAGAAAGCTCGATATGCTGCCGAAAGTGGGCCTAGAAAATTGCAAAGGAAGGCCCAAACCGCAGCTCAATATGCCTCCGAAATAAGGCCCAAATGCAGCCCAATATGCTCTGCTAATATGAGGTTAGGAGCAGCCCAATAAATATAGTCCAATGGGTAGTCCAAAATGGGCCCAAATATTAGTCTAAACAAGTCCAATATGCAGTCCAATATCCTTCAAGAGTGGGAGGACAGTCTAAAAACAGAAATCTGCAGCAAGCAAAAAAGGACAAGGGAGAAAAAAAAAAGAGAGGAATGGACCTCCTCTCTCTCTCTCTCTCCTTTGATTTAAAATAGTGAGAGAGAGAGAGGAGGGGACCGGTGGGGAGGGGGGGTCCACAGGTTGTGAAACCCCCCCCCCCCCCCACCCACCCACCGGTTTCCTCCCAAGGAGAAATCGGTGGGGGGTCTACTCCCCCCTCTCCCCATTTGAAATTCAAAAAAAGAAAAAAGAAAAGGGGGGGGGGGGTTAATGGGCAATTAAGGTGGTAATTAATGGAGGGATTTCTTTATGCTGCTTCCATGGTTAGTGGAGCCTCCACTAACTCCACATTTAATCCCCCCAATGATTGAAACCCCACCCTCATTCACACTTGTCCAATTGAAAGGGAAAAGTGAGAAATTAATGAGGATACCCTCAGTTATTGAGAAAAAAAGGGGGAAGAGGAGAAGGAAAAATAAAAAAAGGGGGAGAGGGGACCCCCCCCCCCCACCGGTTGCTCAAACCGGTGGGGGTTTTACAACCGATGGCATCCCCACCAATCGGTGGGGGTACCCACCGGCCCCTCCCACTCTCTTTTCTCCCCTCTATCCTCTCTCAAATTTCTCACGGTGGCACCCCCCATGTCAACTTTTTTTTTACGGTGGGTACCCTCACCGGAAATGGCTTCCATGGCCTATAAATTGGGCCCCATTGGAAGCCCAAAAGACACAACAACAAGGCTTCAGCATCGAGCAATTCTAAGTGAAGGTGCTGCCTAACTGAAGACCGAACTTAGTGCATTTGCACAGGTTCGAAGCGTGCGTGGAAGAGCTTTGTCTCGGGGTCTTTTTCCTAAGGTTTTCCTAGGGGAAGTCCTGCCGAATTTCTATTGTAAATCGCCCTTCTATGAGGCGAAATTATGTCAAAATTATGAATGGAATACTAATATGATTTGTGTGGATATGTGTGTATGTCCATGTTCATACAATAAACTTATTACTTAAGTAACATTATATTAGTGTATTTACACTTGTATAAAATTAATCAATTAATTTAATAACTAATCAAATACATACTTAAAGCAAACACATAATTAAATACTCTTGACCTCACCCCTACATATAACTAAGCCTAGGCTAATAATCAAGACTTAATGACGAAATATACACACATTAAATAATATACTTAAGTTTAAACAGGACCAAAATACCCCTCCACCTAATTAATTAATGAAAATCAGTGGGAATTAAAAAAACCAGTAAAATCAATAAAATTAACAGAAAATCAGTAAATTCACTAAAAAGGCAGAAAACCAAATATGAAAATACATAAATCCCCGAAATGACCTAAGTACCCCCCAAAATTAGTAAAATTATGAAAATACCCTCCCTCATGATAAAAATCTGTAAGAATCACAGAAAATTCTTAAAAAATGCCGAAACCTCCCATATGCCCATAATACCCCCCAACAATAAAAGATGGGCAAATTACTAAAATACCCTTGATATAATAAAAATAACTAAAAGTCCAGAGAAATTATAAAAAAAAATATAAACAAACTTTAAGTCCGGAAATCCGATTCGATGTAAAATTGCCAAAAATACCCTTATAGCCCAAATATGCTTAAAATGACCCTAAAATGTCTAAAACATTTCCTAAAATGTTAAAATATATCTCACAAACCTAAAATGACCATAATAACCCTAATTCAACATAATTACAGAAATACCCCTATGGGTCGTAGATGCTTGGAATCAATTCTAAATAGCTGGGAATCAATCCCAAAACACTTAAAAATGAATCCAAACACTTAGGAGTTCGTCCTAATACATTGGAATGAATCCAAATATCTTAATGCATTGGAATAAATCCAAATACCGTAAAATATTGGAATGAATCCAAATATTCTAAGGACTTGGGACAGGCCAAGGACTTAAAAGCTGCTTTCGCATAGGTGCATGTTGCGTGGTAATGTAGATGGTTTAAAGGGCATCCATCGGACGGTTAATCAAGAGTTGTTGAGCGGTTGCTCGACGTAATTAACCTTGACTGAGATTAGTGGAGAGAGGTCATATACTCGGATCTTCGCCTGATCCGAAGTCTTGGACTCTCAGAGGGCTAATCCCAAGCTCTCATAGTTCAAGAAAGAAAATGAATAAAATCAACTTATATATATTTCTCTAAATAAAACACAAAAAACAAGAAATAAAATATTCTAGGAGAGATAGCTAGGTGCAGGTCCAAACAATATGATACATATCGGGTGATATGTATCATACCTATACAAGGCATATATCCCTATTCCCTATAGTAAAAAGGGTGGACCTCCCTCCGAAAGCTCGTCTTGGTCGCTTCTCTTGCTAAGACTATTGCTTTCTCATGGGCTCCAATGGTCATGGACCATTGGACTGCGGTCTCCTTATTTCTTTCTCCCTCCTACCTTATCCTTGTATGGATTGGTAGGACGGTAATGGGGTGACCCCCTGTTTACAAGAGTGATAGAGGGAGTGTAGGTGGGGGTGAGGGAGTTAGAGGAGGGGTAGGACGATGGTGAGAGGGGTGGCAGAAGGGGGATAGGCAGTGTATCCCATTACAAGGCCTCCCTCCGCCTAATAATAGGACCCAATAAGGCTTGAGCTTGTAACATGGCTTTATTTCCCTAAATATCGTCTAAGTAAATATCTTATGTTTATTTAGTTTCATTTACTCAAAAATAAGAGAAGTTCCCCCTATTGAGATTGAATAGAACTATCATAAAAATCATATCTTCAACTTATAAAAAGTCAACTCTCCCTTCCAAGAAAAATCATATTTTTTGAGGTACTACTGATAGGGAGAGAGGAGGGTGGTAAGAGTGGTCCATCTCTGATCTTTGTTTCTGGCGATGGTGTGGCAAGAGGCTAGGATGAATAATAGGTTCAAGCTTGGGGGGAAGACTCTTATTCAATGTTCGTCTTTCCTGGTGGGGAGTGGGATGCATGCATAAGATATTAAGATGTCTTTAGAAGGGTGACTGGGCGAAGGACTGCAAAGAGGAGGTGAAGTCCCTTCTCTGTGGTAGGAGGGCGCATAGTAGTGGTTCTTGTGACCTGATGAATTTTCATCCCTAGGTAGTGAAGGTAGGTGCTGGAAGGATCAGTTCAGGGATTGTTTCTGGGAAATCCTATGAGAAAATTTATGTACCCTAGTCTCATGAGTACAGGGATTCCATTCTTCTCTCTAGAATTGTCTGGTGGTATCTATTTTGCAGACCTGGAAAGTTGAGGCAAGAGGAGGAGATTCCCCTTTCTTGGTGATTTTGGAGGCTCTGAAAGAAACTTGGTCAGGGAATTTTTCATGGAGGATCGAGAGCTATCAAGGAAGGACTTCCTTGTCAACCCTACCATGGAGTCTTGGAAAGATGCTACTCTCTATGCAACAAGTCCCCTGTAGGGAGTTTAAGTTGAATTTTTCTTCATAGACGATATGGAGTGGTACGAGGGCCTGCAACAGAAGGATCCTTTGTATGGGCTTCCCCTACATGTCGGGAATGTTACTACATTTCAGTGTATTTCATGGATATTTTGGCATTCTTAGAGGGGTTTGACATGAGAACTTTGGAGATGGATGTGCTGAGATATGCTAGAATCTTGGTTGAGGTCGACTACCTTGTAGCACGTGAGGGACTACACTGAAATTCCACCATAGGAGAGGATTGGTGCTGAAGCTGGATTTTGACAACACAGTTAGTTGAGAGAGTTTGTTCCAAATTCTTGGCAAGATGGGTTTTGGAGATTGGTGGAAGAGATGGATTTGGCTTCGGCTATCTTTATAGTGCTCATCAGTGGGCAACCTACTCTCTTCTTCCATAGTGGGAGAGGCCTTTGTCAAGGTGATCCTTTGTCACCTCTCCTCTTCATTTTGGTGGCTTACATCCTTAACAGAATGTGGGAGAGCGGAGTCAGCTGGGCTCATTAGAGGTTTTTTAGATTATTCAGCAGGACTTTTTACATCTCTCATCTCCAGTATGGTAATGACACAATCTTGTTGGAGGGTTAGGAACACCATTTTGTGGCTAGACGCATGCTTGAATAGCTGGAAGAAGTCACATGCTGGAAGATTAATTTTCAGAAGAGTTAGCTAATCGGCCTCAATATGGGAGAGCGTGATCTTGGCAGAGCATCTCTTATCTTGGGTTGCCCTAGAGGATCAGGCGTCCCCTCGCGCTAGGAGCACTTCTTTGGAAAGATTGAGAGAAGTGTGTGCAAAGATTTGAGAGTAGGTTGGCAGGGTGGAAAAGCACACTCTTATCTTATGGGGGTAGATTGACATTATGCAGATCTATACTAGACATCCTTCCTATTTATTTCTTGTCCAATTTTATGATCCTTTCAGCTGTGATGAGAAGATTGGTTGCATACTATACTTTTTTTTGGTCTTGGATCTAGAAAAATGTGGTTATGCTGTTAGTTGGGGTAAGAGGTAAGATGTGCAGGTCTAAGGAAAATGGGGGTTTAGACTTAAAGAATATAATACATTTCAATATTGCTCTCCGCTCTAAATGATAGAAGTTTGTGTCTACTGATTTGGGACTATGGTGGGAGATCATCCAACAGAAGTATTATGCTAATGCTAGAGTGTGGGATGTGACCCTTCCACATATAATGTTTCTTGGATATGGAGGGGCATTCTCTCTTGCTCAGATGCTTTTTTTGGCTGGATCACAAATTGTGCTTGGAAATGGCAGGTACACTCTATTTTGGTCGGACACTTGGTGCAGTCCTAACCCCCTCCGCTGCCTCTTCTCGAGGTTATTTGCTATTGCCTCCATCCGTCTGCTGCTGTTACTCAATGTTTTTGATGAAGAATTGCTACATGCTTGCTGGAGCCCTTAGTTCAGAAGAAGGTTGAGGGACAAAGAGATGGGAGATCTGGTACAACTTCTCTTGTTGCAGCTCTACCACTTGGGGCCCCCTTGCTAGATAGATGGGATCAGAGATGGGATAGGGAGGGTATGTCCTCTGTCAGATCTGCCTATTACATCCTGCTAGATGGTGGGAACATGTTCCCATTCTTTTCCTCTATTTGGAAAGTCAAGAGTCCTCTTAAAGTGCAGATGCTTCTTTAGGTTTCTTTATCAAGACTTTCCACTTATGACAAGCTCTGTTCCTTTCTCCAAGACTTGAGTTCCAGCTATTGTCTTTGGGGCACGAACCAGGAGACCGTGGACCATCTTTTCATATCTTCTTCCTTCTAAGAGGAGGTGTGGTAGCTTTGTGTATGATTGACTTCAAGTGGGTCTTTATCCATGGGACTAGGTGGAGAATCTCCTTCTTACTTGGGGGAGGCCTTGGTCCCGCAAAGAAGACCACATTGTGTGGTGGCTGGTTATCCATGCAACCATTTGGACCTTCCAGACAGAGGGCAATGGCAGAATCTTTAGGAGGGAGGCAGGTAGTCCACATGGGGTTTTCTGTTTTGTGTGTGCTAAAGTCAAAGAATGGGCTAGGATGGTAATGTGGATGCTTGCTCTTTCCCCTTATTTTGTCTTCTTGAAATCTTGGGGAGGGTTGATACTGTTTCACACCACCTTGGTGTTTTTGTATACATTGATTTTTGTTCTATGCCACCTATTTACTTGTAGATGTTACTTTTGCTTTTATAATAGTGGTACTATTCACATTAAAAAATGTTTATTACAGACAAATCTGAGATATGACACATCGCCACTATATAGGGCATGAATATTGAAGACATGAAGCGTCATTTTTGTAACAACCCAATCCTACCCTTGTGAGGTATTGTTTGTTTTGAGCCAAGACGGAAGGATTTGTCCTTGAAAGGCATCTCATAAGTTATGGATCCAAATCTTACATGTGGCCCAACAACTTTTTTCGTTTTCTGATATGGGGATAATCCGGTTCATTGCTGTCCTAACCCCCGGATGCAGTGGCAGCTCCATTCGGACATTGCGGGTAGCCCTTTCTTATGGATAGCCCTCTCCTCCTGTCTAGCTCGTGACTAGGTCACTACATTTTTAGTCTTTCTGTTCGATTTTGTTGCATATTTTACATCGGTTGCCTTCGTTTTAACAACTCTTTTAGAAAACATTCTAGGTAGAAGACTGCATTCTAAAATTACCCAATTATTCCCTTTGTAGGTCCGCATTATCTTGTTAATAGAGTCACAATTTTGATTACTTTCTGGAATCAGGACTTTGAAATTCTTACTGTTATTGTTTAGAATTTAGTTACTCTGTCTTGTGGTCTTCTAGGTGCAGAAATTCTTCCTTTTGGTTATTATGGGGTTCAACCTTTTTAATTCCTATGACATCTTAGAGTGTTAGTGATGGGCAAGGATTTTTTTTTCCTTTAATGCTCCATTTTAATGATTGATGTAATGCTGTTTGCATTAGAAACACAAGGTCTAGTCAAATCAGTATTGCATAAGAATGTTGTTAGGAATTCAAAACGGTTGAACAATGCTTGCCACCAGCTTCCCGATGATTCAATCCTTTATAAGTAAGTTGGCTCCCAATTCTTGCCTTCTCAGTTCCCAGTGAAGCAATGGGGTAAGAGGGCATGCCAAGAATGTATGTTGTTCATGCGACAAAGAAAAACAAACATTTAGTCATCTAGATGACCAGAGAAACAGCGCTGATGAACCTAAACATTATAATATCATTATTCCTTACATTACACATCAAAGGCTTTTGCCACTTGGAAATGATTCAAGATTTATTTTTTCCCACTCCACTGGTAGGTAAAATTGGTTTATCAATGAATTGATTGGTGAACTGTAAAGCAACGTTAACCGAGTTTAATTTGCATTACTCTGTAACCGAAGTGTGGGTATTGGATAGTATTGTATCCAGTATGGATGGTAATCCAAGTTTTTGAAAGTTCGGATTCGAGCGGATTGCTATTGTACCAAATGTAAGGATCTGGTGCACGTCCTCCTGTATGGGAGGAGCTGGTTAACATAGGTAGGCACCGCTAGGCAGTGGGTAATTCTGTTGATGTTTTTTTATTTGCCTTTTTCTGTTGAAAATGTTTATGCTGGTGCCCTCTTTTTTCAAGGAAAAGGTTATTTATTGATAATAAACTATAAATGTCACTGTTGGTAGCATTGCATAAAGTTGTGAATTGCTTGCATACTTACTGACAAAAGGAACCAGTGTATTAAACATTGTTTCATCTGTCGATTTAGGTATATTGATTTGTTGTTGGGAGAATTTAAGCATTACAAGACAAGGCTAGAACATGGAGGAATTAACAGGGAGGTAAAGCCCTTCAGATTAGGTTTCTGCTGCATCGGTTTAATTTGTCTTTAAATCAGTTGGAATTAATTTTTATTACTCACATATCATAGATATTTGTGTCTGTTCCAGTCACTAGATTCTGGTGTAATTACCAGCAGTTGCTATATAAGATTTCACTCATTACAGTTTGTATTTTTGCCATATGCCTGTGAACAATGTGCCTTCCCAGTTTAGAGATTTTTTATGATTTTTACATTTGTTGGACCCATTGATTAATCTTCTAACCCTTAAAAGTATTCCTTGGTTATTAAGTTCGAATTTGGAATGCTTTTAAGTCATTACACATGCTTTTCTGCCCACTATGCATTTCAATGAAGGTGTGTGTAAAAGCGAATGATACCTGAGAAGAGGTTTGACCGGGTCATGACATCCTGCAGCAGGGAATCAAATCACAAGTCGAGTAATAGGAAAAGGCTACCCATATTTTAGGACAACACCATAGTTTAGAGCTGCCTCTATGACTGGGGTTTGGATTAGGAATAACTGAATATCCTGTATTGGATATTTGGCCATATATGTAGGGTTCAAGCCTATAACTTGGGGGGCACCTCAAAACATATAGATTGTGCCCAAAGTGGATAGTAACTCACAAAGTTGAGCCATGACGTTGCCACTATAATAATTTGTTTTATCACATTTATGAGCCGAGTGGGCATAATACCGTGGTGTGGAGGTAGCACTGTACTTGGGGGGCTGAGGCAGGAACGCACTGAATAATTCCACATCAGAAATGGACAAAAAGTTATTGGCCATGTCTGTAGGGTTCGGACACATAATCATGATATTCAGAATCAACTGATTTGGACTGAAGCTGTGAAAATCAGATCAAAATTGTCAGTCACCAATCCATTCTGGCTGATTTTGGGGTTGGACCCATAAAAATTGAAAAAAAAAAAAGGGCTGGAACTGGGTGTAAGTCAGGTAAACTGTTTGGCCACTCCCCTTCACCCATTGGGACTGGCCAATTTCAGACTTTTTAAAAGTTTTATTATTTTTTATGTTTTTATATTTCATTATTGAAATGAATTTATAGCTTAGAGGTATTTAAGGGTAGTTGAAACTGGTCCTGCAAAGTAGGAATTGACCCATCCCCAGTCTGAATTGGGACAGGGATTGAAACTGGCCCCCACCAGTTTCGGAGCCAGTTCTAGTTCTGCTATCCTTGTCCACACTTTGAAAGGTGCATATTTGGGGCAAAAACATATGGTCAGTTCCAAGGCAAGCCATGCCTCAGAAGGGTTGGATCAAGTCATAAATTATTGTATTTGAGCAGTATTACCATAATATGATGTAGCTGATTAAAAAATAAACCAGGTGAAAGTTGGTAGGCCTATAGTGTCCCAAATGGATAGTAGTAAAGGGCTATTCATAGGTCGCATGGTGCAGATCCACCACTGTGATTGCAAGTGAGGGCAAGAATGAAGTTGCTCTGCTTCATTTCCACTTCGAGCTGGCTAGAATTTGGGATATTTTTGTCATAACCAGTCTGCTTCAAACTGGACTAGGATTGGTCTGATTTTGGAACCTAGGTGCTTGTTGTGCATGCATGTGTATATATAAGACTAGTTGCAATCTTGTGCGATGCATGGCGAATTAACAGATTTGAATAAAATAATTATAATTAATATAAGTGAAGTTAATCTTTTACTCTTTCTGAAGGAATAAATAAGACAATTACATAAGAATATATGTTCAAATACTAACATTTTTTTCCTGTGAATGTTAGGTTAGTTGTTTGGTAAACATTAAAAGTTTAGAACCATTATATCCAATTAAAATATGGATTGAGAGAGAAAACTAAAAAATGAACTGAAGGTTATTATTATTATCCCATGAGATTATCCCAATAAATATTGTGTTGAAATATGGAATGAGAGAAAAATGAGAGAGAGAATGGTCTCGTTAATAACGAAATTAGTTATTATTATCCCATGAGACTGTCCAAATAATGATAATAAATATTAAAATTTATTATTATTATTCCAAGAGACTACCACAATAATAATAATGATGATGATGATGTCAAAATTAGTTATTATTATCTCAAGAGATTGCAGTAGCAGTAACAACAACAACAATAGGGGACAGAAAAAATAGGAGATAGAAATATTAATAGGAGAGAAAAATGTGAAAGAGGAGAAAGAGAGATGAATAATAATAATAATAATAATAATAATAATATCAAAATTAGTTGTTAGTATCCTACGAGACTAACATTAGGAGATATAAATATTGATAGGGAGAGAGAAGAATGTGAAAGAGGAGAAAGAGAGATGATGATGATGATGATGATGATAATAATAATGATGATGATGATATTGAAATTAGTTATTATTATCCCAAGAGATTGCAACGACAATAATAAGAATAATAGGGTACAGAAAAAATAAGAGACAAAAATATTAATAGGGAGAGAGAAAAATGTGAAAGAGGAGAAAGAGAGATAATAATAATAATGATAATGATAATAATAATAATATTAATAGTATTACTTTTAAAAATAATAATAATAATAATATCAAAATTAGTTATTATTATCCCATGAGACTATCATTTCGATAGTAATTTTTTAATAATAATAATATCAAGATTAGTTCCTATTATCCTATTGGACTGTCTCAATAATAATAATAATAACATCGAAATTAGTTATTATTATTCCAAGAGATTGCAACAACAACAACAACAACAACAAAAATAATAATAGAGGACAGAAAAATAGGAGATAGAAATATTAATAGGGAGAGAAAAATGTGAAAGAGGAGAAAGAGAGATAATAATAATAATAATAATAATAGCAACAACAACAACAAAATTAGTTACAATATAAGAGAGATTGGTTATATATATAGTATATAAGAAGTTTTTGTTATTATTATTATAATATATAAGAAGTTTTGGTTAGAAACAAAGGGCCGAGAGAGAGGGGGGAGAGAGAAAGAGAGGGCACAAAGAGAGATCGTGAGAGAGAAAGAGAGAGGGGAGAGAGAGAATTAATGAGAGAGGGGGGAGAGAGATCATGAGAGTGAGCCAAGAGAGAGAATTAATGAGAGAGAGAGGGGAGAGAGAATTAATAGGGGATAGATATTAATAGGGAAGGAAGAGAGAGGGAGAGAGAATTTAAGCGGGAAACAGAGAATTCTGATGTTGACACGTGGCACTAGGGAACTTTGTTTTATATATATAGTATAGATTATATCTGATTTTGGAACCTAGGTGCTTGTTATGCATGCATGTGTATGTATGTGTGCAAGAGAGATTGATCCTCTCGTCCAGTATTTACAATTCTGCAGCTGCTGCTCTGCTCCACTTTCATTTGGAACTGGCTTGAATTTGGCATAATTTGTTGTAACCAGTCTGCTCCAAGGTGGAATAGGATTGGATCTGATTTTGAAAGCGAGGTGCATCTTGTTTTTGTGTGTGCACGTGCATTTGTGTGTGTGATATTATGTAAGTTTTTAGTATTATAGTTTTGAAAGTCATGATATTCGTCTTCTATGACTTCACGAATTAAAGTTTCATCTTTACAGTCTCGGATATGGTGGTCCAGTTATCTTGTTGGGATTTTAGCAGTTAAACACCCTAAAGAATCTTGTATATGAAAAAAAAATAAAAAATGCTATGGAATGCAATCTCATGAGATTCTTGATTTTGGGACACTTCCAAGAAACAAAACCAAAAATGCATGTAAACAGCAATCTTGGGAAATCTTGGGCAATCTCGCAAGATCTTGGACATTCTCGGACATTCTCAAAACCAAAAAGTTAAACTCTTATGCGTAAGAGTCTCTGACGTAGCACCTCGCGCAGCGCGCCCATCAGATTCAAAATCAGATGGCGCACAAACCTCATGCACTGTAGCGAAACTCACTCTAGCACATGTAGAGAGAGAGGGGGGGTGCTACTGTGTGATCAAGGCCTTCCGTGCAACCTGGTCACACAGTACGTTTCGGCCCCACCCCCATGTTGGAAAAAAAAACACCATAAAATTCTAATATTCAATTAGCCTCAAGTTTAATTTTGATCCCTTGGAGTTGGAGCTTAATGTTCACTATTAGATAATATCCGAATTGATTGTAGCCGTCCAATTGGGTGTGAGCAAATTAGTGATAAATATTAAAAGCCCAGGGGATGGAAACAACCCTATAAGCAATCTGACCAATTTCCTATTTTTTTTACTATCTTTTCATAATTTTTAGAAAAACGGATTTGCAAGTATCCGATGGACGGTCGCGATTGAGTTTTTATGATTGGATATAATCAAATGGTCAAAATAAAGCCCCAAGAGGTGGGAACAGCCTTAAGGAGGGAAATTGAATATTTCAAATTTTATAATCAATTTTATTTTGTTTTTAATATGGGGAAGGGGTCAAAAACAATGTGTGCAGCCTGTTTGCACGCTACTGTAACCGTTGCACCATAGCGTTCCTCTATCTATGTATATATTTATGTATGAATCATATATACATATGTGTGTATCCTATTTGACATATAATATGACATATGATATGCATATACATGTGTATATCATATTGTTATCGTACATAAAATGTTCCGAGATTTTGTCCCTGATATAACCGAGTTCTCTTCTCTCTAGCCACTCATCCCCACCCCACCCACCCACTCGAGATGAAGCCGAGATCTGAGATGGCAAACCTTGCCTTCTCCATCATCCATAAATGCAGAAAATCACCTAAACTTTCTTTTTATTCTAAAAAAAGCCATATTTTGTAAGTGATGGGAGTGATGGTGGACTTGACGACAGCACTTCTCTTTGTACGCAATGATTATATAGATTGTCTCTTGTATATACACATTTTACAGGGGGTTTTCTGCTTGACACAAGGGGGTTCTCTAGATGTATAATGATTGTATAAGTTTTTTCTTTTTTTGCATGTACAGATTTTACAAGGAGTTATCTGCAACAGATTCTTTAGGGGGTTATTTGCTAAAAGCCCTATTTTGTTTTAGCAGTCATACATTCACAGGGAGAGAAAAATGCATCAAGTTTCATCATTTTATTTTAGCCTTTTCTGTTCAGTCTTGTGCATCTTCCCTGGCATTTGCGAATGGTGATGCTTCATATTTATGACCATTGGAGTTGATGATGCTCCCGATGTATCACTATTGGAAATGATACAGATGTTATGGTTTCTACTTAACATGCGTCATTAATGGATTTTTCGAATTTTATGACCAGATCCAAGACCTACTTCTTGATTATGGACTTGAAAATGTTGCTGAAATACTTATTGAAGGTCTCTCACGTGTCAAGAGGTGCACTGACGAGGGACGAGCACTGATGTCATTGGACCTTCAGGTGATGAAGCATCAGTTAGTCTTGAATTCAGGGAAGCATATTTCTGGAAAGTGAAAAAAGTGAAAGTGTTAATGTTTTTTTTCCTTTAGGTTCTAATTAATGGCTTACAACATTTTGTCTCCATCAATGTGAGGCAGAGGCTTCAGACTGTCGAAACTTTCATCAAGGTATGATAGAATTGATTTTAAGGCTCATGACATGCCTCAAGAAAGAATGACTCTCTGGTTTCCATGCTTAATAATACTTGCATCTGTACCATATAAATTAAGAAATATGGTCAAGTGATGCAGTTCATGCATGGTCTAAGTGATGGAGTTTAAAATAAGATTTACATTAACACGTGCATGCTGCTAGACAAGCCTAGATTTTGGTCCCTCTGTTGTAAGCTATGTTTAGTTTTGTACATTTCACCCTTCCACTTCCACAGGTCAAAGGCAGAAAAAGGTGTTCTCAAAATTGAATATGTTAAGCAAATTGCTTTAGGGTTCATATTTTTTTCTCAGAATTTCAAAGATAGAATTTTTTTGAAGGGAAAAGTTAGGACTTCTCTAAGACTTTCATCTTTTAAAAGTCACATTTTGTGCTTATATTTCATGTTTGAATCTGAAAACAACTTCGGACAAAGGGAAGCTGGGGACAAGAGTAAAAAAGGAAAATAAAAAAGGAAATAGAGAGCTCAAAAAGAGGAGTTTTTTTTCCCCCCCTAAAAGAAGGGAGTCCTGAATGTTGTATAGTACTTTAAATTCCTTAACTGTGAACTTCGTATAAAAGTGAAAAGGTGGTGTGAATAGAACTCTCATCCCTGGAGTGCAAAGGTAGTGAACCTAATAACACTCCCATTACTTACTATTGTGACTAATTGCCTAATTGGCAAGTCTTATCAAAGATGTCCGTTATTGAGCTGAACCATTGACATAATGCAGAAGGCCATAAGCTGACTCATCTGGACCATTGACATAGTGCAGATGATCATAAGCTAAAAGTTATCATATGACTCATCGGGTTATTAATTAGACATGGCGGTTCCAATTGCCTGACTGAAAGTACATGGGATTCGGCTATTTAATCACTTTGTGCATGTACAGAAAGAAAGACATCATTTAAGTAAACAATATGAAAGGAATATTTAAACCAAATTAATGAACTTCAGTGTGCCTTGATCAGTCAACAGTGTTTGCTCGTGTAACATATAACATGATTCCAACAATGAGCCTTGTGCAGGTAACAGCGTTCATTCATATAGCATGTAACATGACTCCAACAATGTGCCTTGTATGTGGGGCATCTAATTGTGCCTGTGTGTGAGCAAGTGGCTCTCTTGCATGCATGCGTGGTGCTACAGCAGCTCATGCTTGATCAGCAGATGGTTCCTGCTCATGTGCAGGCGATAAGGTGCTCATGTACTCCTGGAATGTGCAGGAGTGAACCTGACCATCCGATATTGAATTCATGATCATGATTGACATCCTTCAATCCTTGTGACTGATGGATGTGCTTGTGTGCTGTGCATTAGGGTGCTTAGGGCTGTCATTTGGCGAAGCTTTGGGCCATCAAAAGCTCTGACCTGTGCCTAATTCTTTAAGTTCGGCACAATCCTGGACAGCTCCCTACTAAGGAACCCGCCCTAGCCCAGGCCTGGCTCTATCAAGAGAAAAAAAGGGTGTTACTCATAATTTCAGAGGACACTAGTAGTGTACCATGATTTACTTTTTTTACTGTAACAGCAAAGACATGAGTGATGGGACTCAACAAAGAACAACATCTATAATTGTGATAAGTTAGAGACTTGCATGTGAGTTTATTAAGTAAAGCAAACTTTGGTGGAATACTAGTACTTGATCAAGGCTTGGTGGAAAGAATGTTACAAAGAAAATGATGCTGAAAAACTGTTCTCGAAGACTTTAACACAAATGATTGAATTGGTGCAAGATGGTCAACATTCTGAGCTAAAAACCTCAAACTGAACAAGACATCAACACAACAAATAAAGAGAGTCACGGAAATCAACAAAATCTGTGTCTGAAGACCTCACTGCCCAATCTGAGTCATCTGACAGATGCATGTGGATTATGTCCCATCTTGTAAGTCCATTTGAGGTTGTCTGATGCAGTGCATTGGATGATCAAGAAAAAAGTACAAGGGCTCACCCAACCCACGTTAAAAGGATGAGCTTGAGGTTTGACTAGCTAGTCAGGCTTTGATCAAGGTTCGCCCCCATGTGTGTGTGTGTGTGTGTGTGTGTAGAGAGAGAGAGAGAGAGATATTGAACGCATCTCAAGGGTGCATACTTTGACGCTTCCTGGTGCAGCTATCTGAAAGATCGGATGGCTGAGCTTAGCCAAAACAAAGGGACAATACCACACGCGAGACAATTAGAGGAACAATTACAGGAAATTCTTCTTGGGGCTGTCGACTGAGATTGGATGATCTAAATCCAGGGTCCCGTGCATTTCACATGGCACCATCCTACTATTAGATCATGATTGTGTTTTGTTGGGGTGGGGGGGGGAAAGGCATGGCATGTTGGATCGACATTGATCATGGTATACTGGATAGATCGGATCGGTCAATCTGACCAGTTTTCGGCCGAATCGGATCAATCTCGATCCGGCCTTAACCGACCTAGGTCAGATTGGCTTGGATTGACTGGGATCGGCTCTCAGATAGGCCAATTTGGCGGATATTCAAGAAAGAGGCATCTGTATCAGACAAAGTCGTTGGATTGTGTGTGGTGGGGTTGAAGAGTGGGGCTGCTCATTATGTACACCATGTGTTCAGTCTTCTTCCTTTTTTGTTTGGTTAGGAAAGGGTTGATTAGGACACCACCTTGGTCTTTTATTTTGTTCTTTGGCCCTCGGTCTCTTTTTGTCTAAGGGCTTTTTTTGAGAGCTGATCTGGACACATTGTATCCATTCTGTCTTTTATTACATATTTGTGGCACTGTCCACTTTCAAAAAAAAAAAAGGAGGAAATGTTCGGCAAATCCCAACTAGCTGTTGAATAGAGACTCTAGCGTGTGCTAGAAAGGTTCAAGCACAAGAGCCTAAAGAAAATGTTATGTTGAAAACCTCTAGGCTGTATGTAGCTGGGATCTAGCTTGTTTTCTTCTTTTCTTCCTTTGCATCTTTATAATACTGTGGCAACATTTGATGTTTTCCTGTTTGACACGATGTTTTCCCACCGCCTCAATTTTTGGGGGCCTGACTAAGGATAAATATGCAAGTGTCGAAAAACAGTATGAAAAAACAAATGTGAAACATACAATGATGAACTATTTGTGTCAAATGGTGATCTAAGGCCGAGCCTCAATCCTTCCATGATTCGAGCAGTGGGCTTGTCCAATTAATATCGCATGTGATTCCTCTTGCACTCTATCCATGTGGGGTGGCAAGCTACAGTGCTGCTCACATACCTGGGCGCCAAAGGTGCATGGTGGTCAGTGGTTTATTTTATTCAAATACTCCCGTCTAGGTGGTTTCCCATCCGTTTGGATTCAATTTTCACCGTTGGATCAACGATATCAATCGTAGCCGTCCAATCTTGTTCGTCATTGATTAGGGATCCAAATTAAAACCCCAGGGGATGCCTTAAGGGCTAATCTGACGAATTTTCTATTTTTTAAATATTTTGAGATGTTTATTTTTTATACCTACCCGATCGGACGGCTCCAGTTGATCGTCAAGATCGGACAGTGACAATTAAAGTCATGGGTATGGGATCAACCCTAAGGGCCCTATTTAAATATTTAAAATTTATAAAAATAATTTATCTTTATTTCTACTATAAGGAGTGGGGTTTCGAGGGGGGTGCATCTAAGTAGATGTGCCCTAGGGCTCGTTGAATCCTTCCCCGTATATATATATATATATATATATATATATATATATATATATATATATATATATATATATATATATACAATTGGGGCAATTTCCATTTTTTGGTTATTTTTAAAAAATAAATACATTTTTGCACGCACCCGAGCTGATGGCTATGATTGAATTTAGCAAAAATATTTTTTAAAAATTTAAAACATCACCAAAAATAGGAAATTGCTCCAATGTTTCCATTCCTTGGATATTTAGTATTGATCACTAATTGAGGGTTTAAAACCCCCAAAATAATGGTACTGTTTGCCGTTTGGCCGTATAGCAGCATAGCTATTATGAAGAGAGCAGATTGAATAAGACCTGGGTGCCAACTAAGTTCTGCCACCTTATATTCACCATTTATGCTTGGTAAACAAAGTTTTCAGGATATAAATGGACTTTTTTTGGGTATCTGGCTAAATTGTCTGGGTGCCCCTGTTATTGCCCTCCCCATTGTTGACTCCTTTGGGTATCTGGCTAAATTGTCTGGGTGGTGCCCTGTTATCGCCCTCCTGATTGTAGACTCCTGCCTCCATTCACCAGTGTGCTGCTGCAGTCCTTCCTTGCTCCCTCATGTCATCACCCTCTGCGTGGGGATTAGGGAGGGCACATGCTGTTGTTAATCTTCTATTTGTTGATTGAACTTGCTACAGTGTGCCCTGCGTGGATGTGTATATATTTTGTAACTTGCGACCTTCCTTTTTGAAGTTTTTACTTGTGAAGCTGAGTTTGAAGTATTAGCTAAGAAATAGACAACTTAGGAGTCTTTGGCAGGCTAGGATTACTTCAATGACCTTGGATGCAGAAAATTCTCCTTCCTATTTGTTTGACTGCAGCATATGTTGATGCAGAAAACTCTCCTTCCGTTGACCTTTTTGTAACTTGAAGCTAAGGATCTTCAGCTTTACTCCATCCTATTCATCTTTTGCCTACTATTGATTTTTAGGATCAAATAGAGGCATATCTAGCTCTCTCATCTTCACCCAAGCATGTGAAGGATGCTTTTTCCATATCTAACTGTCCTGTAGGATTCACTTCTTGTAGCATCTTTGTAGCATTTGTCTAATGTTCTTTACTCGAGACACATGTATGAAAAATAGGCCAAACTTCTGTAACCTTCCTACGTTCAATTTATTTTTGACCTTTGAATGAATGGCTGAACGTGCTCTAATCTCTCTCATGGCTAGCTGTAGTTTTCTGACTTGATTTGAATCCACCACCCAGCTATTACAAATCAATAAAGAAGATACCAATATATTTCTCAAAAGTCAAAAGTGAGAAATTAGGCGCCTAGGAAATTATGTAACATGTCAACCTTGACCTATCTTTAGCATGTTATATTGAATGTCAAACCGTCCATGTCCCATTCTGTAATATGTACGACATCTAACGCATGCACTAATCTCATATATAGGAATGGAAATCATATCTAAAATCACATCGCTCCAAGATATTCTTGACATAAAACTCTATATTGAATGTCAAACCCTCCATATGTCCCAATCTGTAATATGTACGACATCTACCGCATGCACTAATCTCATATATAGGAATGGAAATCATATCTAAAATCACATTGCTCCAAGATATTCTTGACATAAAACTCGCCTCTCTTTCTACTTGAATCCTATCATTTTCACCTCGGGGTTCAATGACGTTAGTTGTCTTTGAAATATTTCTCTATCGTTACTCATTGTTCGACTATATTGTTATCGAGGATTGAGATAGCTTAGTAGAGCATCAAACTATTTGGAGTCAATAAAGATCATTTAGTGAAGCATCATGTGCATCACTAAGTAGTTGCATGTGGATCATGGTGGAAGTTATCTCCCATATTTTATCATTGATGTTTGATCACTTTTAAAGCACATTTATTCATGTTAGGATGTGGTGAAAATAAGCAACTAGGTAAAGGGCATAAGAGGAAAACAGTTAGAAAATCTCCTCTCACAGAGAAAACCCCTCAAGAGTGCTCTTCTTCCTCCAAGAGGAGTCAAATTTCCTACCACAGGCTGAAAAATTGGAAAGTGAGTTAAATAGGTCCATTTTTATTGAAATTTGGATATCACATCTGGCTACTGCAGACGTGGCCCGAAAGAAATTTGGCATGGTCCCTGAATGGTGACTGTGCTTTTATACCTTGCTGTATCGTCTTTTTTCTTTCATCGAGGGAACTGTGCTACTGCCTGCTCTGTGGAGAAATGTTTACAGTTCATAAATTAACATGTGGGAAGCCATCAATGGGTGCCGCATGTGTTAATGTTGGTTTTTCTTTGAGATGCTAGCAGGATCTATGATGCTCTCGCTAACTGCCTGTCCTCTCCACTGTAACAGGCCTACTATCTTCCAGAAACAGAGTATGTGCATTGGGCACGTTCTCATCCTGTAAGCATCAATACTTGACCATGGAAATTTCCTTTCTGGTTTGCTTTTCTTGGAGTAATTCTTATATTGGTTGCCTGCAGGAATATAGCAAAAGCCAAATTGTAGGATTAATCAACCTTGTTTCTACCATGAAGAATTGGAAGAGGAAGGCTAGGTTGGAGGTGTTGGAAAAGCTTGAAGCTGGAACATAGCCTAGACGGCTTCACTGCCACAGCATGTAAAATCTTGGCATTTTATTATTTTTTATTACAGAAATGTGAAATAGATGTTCCTTCTGATGCCCTTGTTTTTGGTTGTATAGTTTGCGTTACATTTGTATCATATGTTTCTCAAGGGCATATGAGGTATGTATAAGAAAACATTGCAATTATTCAATAAATGATTCAACTTCGTAAACATGGGTCTACTTTTTGCCTTAACTCTCCCAGGGCTAAGGGCCTGTTTGAGAACACTTAACAGGCCACTTAATTCTGAAACGGTCAGATATCTCGGTTTTCAGACTGTTTGGGAAAATATCTAACGTAGCATCTGATTGAATGTCTTATTTCTGAAACCTCTCTTAAGTTTTAAGTGATAGGGGGGTCACTTATTTTTTTTCCAGAGCTTTGTTCCTTCACCCGAAAGGGTACCCCGCCACCGCCTCAACCGTATTTCCCATCCGTGCATGGCCTGTCTCCTTCCTCTGCAATGCCAGGCACGTGCCCTCTTGCCCGCAGCTCGTTCCCCTGTTCTGCCGCAAGCACGGCTCATCTCCCTCTGCAGCGCGCACAGATCTTCTCCCTCCTCCATGGACATCAGCAGACAGCAATCGCAGTTGATCTCTCTCCTCTGCGCGCACAGCTCATCTCCCTATTCTGCAGATGCCGGACACTCATCTCCTCTGCCTCCCTGCTATCCTCATCTCCTCCTCCAATCAGTCTTCTGGGAATCTGGCTTGTCACCTGTATGTTCTTTTTCCCCTTCCTACCTCTTGGTCCTCATTTATGCCGCCTAGCAGCAATAGCATTGTGTTGGATCTTGCTATCTGCAGCCAGCTGTTTGTATCGCCATCCCTGTGAAGTAGCAGCAATAATTTGTCCCTCATTGTTTGATGCTGAACAAATCTGGTCGGGATTCATGTTTTCTAAATTTTCTTTTACGAGCCAGTCATTTCAAGCTGTGGTGCTTATGATGATTTCTATTTGTATTTTCACGACAAGGTGTTCGTGGATAGCGTAGATGCAGCATTGCCACCTGTAGCGGGGGAACTGGGTGATGCCCACCACCAGTGTCGTGCCCAGATCTTAGGTTAACCTATTGGAACATCAAATGTTCGACGTTATGCCCAAAAGAGATAACGGATCAGGAAAACAACAGATTACTTGAATGGATAACGTCATATGTCCCAGAAGTGCTTTTTTTCTTAATTAAATCTTCCGTTTCTATGGGCCTATTTTTAGGTTAAACTCTTGCAGGCCCAAGTTCAAGTCAAGCCTACTACTTGAGTTAATATTCTTGATAATTGGTACTAACCAGAAAATTTATGTTAGGCCTAAAGGTCACTAATTTGTTCGGTAACAACTTGAGTCACGACCAAACCACGCGAACAATAGAGGCACGCTGTAACATGGGAAAATGTTCATGCAGTCTCCACAGCCATTATATGAGAAGCTTGATATCTTACGGTGAAATCATGAAAATGCAAGGTTATAATTCTGTTCCTTCTACCATTTTATTGGTCACATTTTCTCGTCATCCAATTTGAAAACTAGACGGACATTGTTGATTTTATTCAGAGTAGCAAATTTAAGTTCAATGTTGACCTCATCTAAAACATAAGAGAAATCAGACAGTCGAAGTGTGTTATGTGACTTACGTCCTAGTCTTAGAATTCATTTAACTTGTTATTTGATAATGATTAGTTAAATTTATTTACAAATGTTAATTAATTTTATTAGTGGGTTACGCTTTGATAATCATTAGTTGTGAAAAAGTTAAATTGAGTAAGTTCATTAGTGCTGTTAAGTAGAATTTATAATTTGTGGACAGAAATTTTCGGGTTCAAAGTATTCAGGATATTATGTTAGTAAAATAAAAATAGTTTTTTACGTAGAAGCCCAAAAATTATGAGATTAGTGGCGTTGAAAAGATGATAAAAAGTTCTATAAGTTTGTAGAAGAGAGTTTTTTTTAATTCTGACATTTAAGCGGTCAAATTTAGAGATTTTCATGAAAGGAACGTTTTATACTAGGATTGTCAATTTAGCTTAGAGGGAAAGTCTTGTTAAGTAAAGTTCAAATCTCAAGACAGAAGAGAGAGTTAGTATTAAATATGGACAAAATAATTAACTATAAATAAATCTTTGAATTTGTGCTTGAGTCATTGTAATCGCAGTTCTTCTTAGTGGATAAGTCTATGACGTTGTTTTTGAGAGAAAAGAGAGTTGAATTTTATGGAAGTTGGTTCTAATGTTGGTTGATGATTTTAGGAGACTCAAAGAATGTGAGAGAAAGTTTGGAAGAGGAAGAATCCGTGGATAGATAATAAGGGTGCCATAAAAAAAGTACAATGTATTATTCTTCAAGAGAGGTGATGATAACCCATTATATGACATTTTGTATCAATATAAAAAGTTATGTTTTGATTTAAAAAATAGTCAAAAGGGAAGTTAACATCATGATCTTTAATTTTAAGACCTAAATTCTTGATTAGATCATTGAATTTTCTGTCAAAACCCTTAATCTGTGCGAATCTAAAAAAAATTGGTTTCTGGACTGATACATGTTCGGCTCAGTGGACGTCTTTTAAAAGGCATCTATTCGACTGAATGTCTTTTAACGAAGTTAATTGATTGATTTTTTTTATTATTTAATTTGTTTTCATAGGCTTCCAGGATCATAGAAGCGTTTTAACTTGCCTAGACACGTTACAGTTTGAGTTTCTGAACTTATTTTAATTGATTATATCTTTATAATTCAATGTCCAATTGATTTGAAATTTTGTTCACACTTCAGTTTATGTAGTTTTTAATTGTCTATGCAATTTGACAACTTTTAGAATTTATTTGCCTGCTGATCTCTTATTTATTCTATTGTTGAGATTTGATTTAAGTTTTAGATTCACCACCTAAATCTTGATTCTTCTTATTTGATCTCCAAATCTGAAGAAACTTTGTAGACTTCACATATGACATATTGTCACCAAGTTTGGCTAACTTTCAAATCTATTTGCTATTATCCGTCTTATTTATTAAATTTTTTACTCTAAAAATAGGTCTTAATATCTAAAAATTACAATCTATAATCCAAAAAATCTGAGAAAATTCTCGTGATGTTCTTTTCACTCTAGTAACCTGTTGAAAAATGATTAGCTTGAGAATTTACAGATTTGACTTACTTGGCTCTTTAAGTGACTTATTTAAAAAAAAAATTACTTTATTTTGACATATATATATATGTATGTATCACTATGATAATTAAGATTCCAGATCCATGGTGAATTTGTACCCACTATAAAATACTTGCGCCATGTTTGTTTGAATTTGGTTGGATAATGCCATCATAAGGAGATTATGGCACACTCTACGAGTACCTGTAGGATGAATTTTGCTTGTGAGCATAGAAAAAATCTCGATAATCGAGAGTTTGTGAGCAGTTATTTGAGATGGGACAATAGACTTCCCAGTTTTGCAAGTGGCATGACCTTTGCATCACTGCCTAGATGTTTTGATATTTGTTTGTTCAGCTCCTTATGTGGTGATTTGATGCATGTCCACTATAATATATTTAGATATGATGTATTTGACACTTAGTTATAAAACATAATGTTTTGTTATGATCTTTTGAGTTCAATTAGCAATCTCTTTGAATTTAGTCATCATGCTAATTTTTTTTGGAAGGTGACCAATAGGTCACAATTTCATTAAAAGATAAATACAATATGTACAACAGAGAGCAAGGCAACTCTCAAAAAAATACCCACAAACCCATTACAATGTTAAATCCCCTTCTCCAAAGAACCCTCCCCCCATTATAGTCATCATGCTAATTAAAGCTATATGTTATTTGATCTGATCATATTTATTAAAAGATATCTTTGATTTTGTAAATCTATGTATGACTATATTTTATATCATTTTTTTATTTTAGCTATATATGGTACTGTTGAATCATGATATTAGTTATCACTGTATTTCAATTATTATATATTTAGCATTTAGTGGGTTTGATACCTACTGAGTACTTCTACTTATAAACCTACTAACAATCATATATTCGGCTGAAAGGAGGATCAGGGACTAGACAAGGATTTGGCTTGAAGTTGGACTGAGGCGATCTAATTGATTGAAAAGGTCATTTAGCTAGTTGGTTTGATTACCCTTATAGTAGATTAATGGAGTAGGAATAATAAGAGGTAATATAATTTCATTTTATTAGTGAGATGAGTGTTTTATTTTAGTTAATGAATTGATGTAATTTGGTGGACATAGTATTGGCTATTAATTTGAGTTATTAGATTATTTGATGATAATTGACATTATGTTTCTCTGTCTTTGGTTATTTGTCCCTCATAATTTATCTAATTTGTATGTTAGGTTGATCCTGTTATTGGGTGGCTTGAGTCCGGTGTGAGTCCAAATGACTGAATTGGATGAGAGATGTGATAAAGTGAGAGGCAAAAAAGTGCCATCATGACCTAACTTTACAGATTTTGATGGTACAGTCTTACAATGTTGAATCATGTCATGTAGCTATAAAATCAATATAAGAGCAGCCCCATGCTCTCAATAGAATGTGGATGAGAGCATAGAATGTTGGTCTTCTTATTGGGTTTTAACTAGGAGCACAGACCATGTAGATCATTCACTTACAATATGTTGGTGATATTATTTTTTTCTTCTGTGGAGGACAATATCAGTTTCTTTATGTGAGATTGATCCTAGAGATGCTAGACTAGGTCGTTGGACTCGGGGTCAATTTTCATAAAAGTGTGGTTGTTGCCATCAACATGGGTGACAGAGGGATGGTTAGAGCGGCTTTCATTTTGGGATGTCAGATATGATCTTTTTCTGTCACTTACTTGGGCCTTCTGCTCTCGCCAAGCACCCTAAAAGGCAGTGTGGCAACCTGTTCTCTGTAGATTTCAACCTTTGTTGGCTAGATGAGGGCATATTAGTATTATGTAAGTGTTGGATAGGCTTCCAATTTACTTTCCATCCCTCTTCAGAGTCCTTACAACAGTGCCAAATAGTTAGAAGCTATTCAAGGTAGGTTCTTAGAAGCCAAGTGTACAGAGACGTAAGAAAGGAGCACATGACATTTACTGGGACAGAGTTTGCAAGAGCCAAGGAAAATGGAGGACTGGGACTCGAGGGCATTTGGGATTTCAATTTGTCCCTCTTGTGCTTTGGAAGTTGGGTATTGCACATTTGGACCTCTGGATGCAGGTGATTAAAGATAAGTACTATTCCACAAGCAAAGGTCTAGGATGTCTCTCTACAGGTAGGATATAATGTCTCATTTTTTTGGCAGGTATCCTTTAGGCAACATAAATCATTTTGGCAGTGACACATGTTTCCTTGGGAACGGATGTCGGTCTTTTCTGGTTCGATAAGTGGTGCGGCCCTATGCCTCTTTCTCGGACTTTTCCCAATATTTTTGACATCTCATCCGATACCCTCCATGGCTCAGGTGTCGGAACACCTTGCCTCAAGGAGAGTAAGATGGCTCCCCTACCTTCAGGCAAAACCCCAGAGATGAGGATACAAGAATTGGCAAACCTATTGCTACTCTTGCAAGACTACATAGTGGACTCTACTTGTAAAGATACCTAGAAATGGTATAGAGTTGTAATGGGGCTATATTGGTTAGATAAGCGTATCACGTTATTGCAGATGGTGGTGCGAGGACTGACTTCCTCCATCATATTTGGACCCCTAAATCCCCTTTGAAGGTTAAGGCTTTGGTGTGAAGGATACCTCGTGGTAGGCTACCTACTGCTGAGAAATTGATCCACTTTGGGTGTGACGTGCTTTCCATTTGCTCTCTATGCAGTGAGGAGGATGAATTTCTAGATCACTTGTTTGTAGGCTGCAGTTTAGAGAAGTCTGGGGGAGTGTGCTTGCCAAGCTGCATCATACTAGGCGGCTGGAGGATACAGTGGAATCTCTCATTAGGTTGTGGTCTTTGTAGTTGGCTTCAAGGGCAAATCGTGTTATGTGGTGGGTCCCCTTTATGCCACACTGATATGGGGAAGTGAAATAAGAGGATCTTAAAGAAAGATGCCTCTCTGATTTGGATAGAGTAGTCCTTTTTGCATGTAATAGAGTAAGGCACTGGGTAAGCATATTTTGTAAGGAGCTTATTGGCTTTTCTTCCTTTTTTATTTTGTTAGGAGAAGAATGAGCAGACTACCATCTTGGTGTTTGTGTCTAGAGGTCTTCCTGTGAATGACAATGTACGCATCATGTGCACTTCTTATACATGATGTACGCTTCTCTTGTAATCCACTTTTTAAAAATGTATAAGAGAAGCTGCAAATTATTCTAATCGATGTTTCAGATGCAAATACATTCATTTCAATTGTTTTGACTGCTTAACGGATAGTGAAACTATCTGTTCTACTGAGATAGTCAAACCCATTTGACCCAAAAAAAACATGATTTTGTGGAATCTATGCTCAACTCATTATTTATTTATTAGAGCTAGAAAGTAGAAATAAAGTTAAACAGACAAAAAACATGAGAAATCATGGAAGACATCAAAACTCTGCCCAACATGAAGTCATCCATATTCCATTATGATTTTCAGAGATCTAAGAGTAATATAAGAAACTGGACTGCCTCCTCTCTCGGGCCGGCTAAACTCTCTGAATAATCTCATAGGTGATTGCAAGTGCATGCCACTCTAATAAGAGTTTAATCCTATTGACTTAAAAACATGCATATACTTTGAAAATGAACATTATGTTTAATATTATTCCACAGTCTACAATTTTGTTAAAGAAAATGCTCTCTAGTCCATGCATATGTTTTGGTACACATAAAAACAAGGAGCTCGATCAAATATAAGAGCTTACTTAGTGGAATAATGTTCAAGTAGTGTTTCTAATTTTCAATGAATGTAATTGATAGAATAGTAAAAAAAAAAATGATATATTAATGTTATCCATCTCATTTTCAGGTTAATTTTATATTAATCATCTTTACATATAAAATATCAAATATGTCACTCTTAGTTACACAATATGATATATTCTTGGGTATGCTTCCAAGTGCCTTAGCGCACAGAAGAATGACATCCTGACATTGGGAGTATGATATCATCCTACTGCTCCAAGTGCTGCATTCAAGAAGACTAGTAGCATGAGAGAGAGAGAGAGAGAGAGAGAGAGAGAGAGAGAGAGAGGGAGAGATCTTAGGTAGGGTGTTTATTGTTTGAGTCAATCCGAAAAATCGAACCGAACCTAATCGCAGATTTCGGTTGAAAACATATTGGGTTCGGTTCGGTTTCCGAACCTCTTCAACTCGTGAAAATCAAACTAAATCTAAAAAGTTAAAATGATAATATATTTATATAATATACTCACCTATCTTTATCAGGCCAGTACATGGTCATGCTCCCATTACATGTGACGCTGCTTCAGGCCAGCGTAAATCTTTAAAACAATGCCAACGGGCCTGACAGTTAACGGGACAACGACAGTACGTTAGAACCTATAAATCTGTAAAAAACTTTCTTGTTGCCGGTACAAAATTAAATTGTTTGTACAGTGGCACCAAGCTCCCTGCCGCCTACGTATCAAAAGCTAACATCCCTGAAAATTTAGTCTGATACTGGACGTTGTTGTTTCACTCGATCTACATAGCATCTATAAAAAAACACCATGTGTGCTTCCTAGCATTCAACTGGGCCGGTGGCTGAATATGCGTTTTTTTGTTTGATTAAAATCAATGAAAATTAAATAAATGAGTTCAAGTTAAATGTAAAGAAATTTTTTTACCTAAGTCGGTTCACACCGATCCGAACTGAAGTAAACTGAATATTTTCAATTTGATTCGATTCGATTTGTAAGATAAGTCGGTTTGATTTGGTTTGAATTTTTTTCTTTTTAAACTGAACCAAACTAAATCGTGAACACTCCTACTCTTAAGTATGCTTCCAAGTGCTGTAGCACCACATGCCCCGCATGGACTTGTCATCGTCTACTTGGGAAGGCATGGTAGGGTTGCAATATGTCTGACATAAATTTCTTAGATTGTTCGACAAGAATTTGATTTGACTTGTTTGTTAAGTTAAACAAACAAATTTGATTAAAAAATTGAGTTCAATTCATTAAGTGAGCCAAACTTAAACAGTGAATTCGGTTTGATTATGTTCATGAATAAATTTGTTTAAGAGTTAGTTAAAAATTCTTTTTAATACTTATTTAATTATTTTATTTATTAAATAAGTTTAATTAATAAAAATATTTAATATTGTATAGAATTCTCTAACAAATAACTAAGGTACAAACAACTGTTCACTATAATTTGGTCTAAGTTTATATATTTAAATTTAAAAAAATTGAACTAAATGCATCATAAATTCTTTGAGCTCGTGAGCTACTCCATGTTCGGTCTGAACTTCAAACTCGTTTAATATCTAAACGAGCAAATTTGAACAACCACCTTAGATACTCGACTCGAACTCGAACTCAATTAAAATTTATTGAACTGAGTTGATGAAAAAAGAGTTCTATAAGTTTTCAACAAAACAAGGTTTTACATATTTGTATGAAGATAAGATATTTTAGACTTTTTCTCTTGACTTCTATATATCCACCTATCACACACACAGGGATGAGGTGAATATGATCTTTTTTTGTCTTAAAAATAAATAGTTTCTTTATTCTTTTCTTATGTGAGTGTGGGAATGTGCAAAAATGTCATCTCGTGCGCATGACATGTCTCATCAATTTTTTAAGTCTATTTTTTTTAAAAAAATAATTTTGTAATTCGTACATTTGACTCTACATTTGACACCACACATAACACAAGTAAGAATTACAAATTTTACTCGTATCATTTATTGCAGTGTCAAATGTGAAGTAAATACACTGAGTTACAAAATCGTTTTTCATTTCTTTTTCCTGAACCCTTCACGGGGGTCTACATCCCCCACGTGTACAACTAAGGGCATCGGCAAGTGCGTGGAAACAGGGCGGCTAAAGGTGTGGAGCCCAGCAGGTGGCATTGGGTGGCAGCAGTACAGATGGGATAGATGGAATTAGGAAGTGACTACTCGCGTGAATAGATATTGCTCGTGTGGCATTCTGTGGTGACAGTATGGATGGCGAGAACACCCGACCGAGAGATGTGATTTAATCCCATTCAATCGTGGGATGGGAATATAATGCACTCAGTGCATCTTCTAATTAAAAATACTTTTAGACGGTTTAGACCTAAATTAGACAATTAATGAAGATGTGTAGGCTAGCTCTTTAGAGTGGAAATTGGCCTAAATTCTTATTCTGGACAGAACTTGCTTAAGGCAATGTCATTTTAATTACTTTTAGAAGGAACATAGCAGATCTTAGAGTGGAGATTGACCTAAATTCTTATCCTGGACAGAACTTGCTTAAGGTAATGTTGTTTTAATTACTTTAGAAGGAACATAACAGAGTTCAGAAACTGTTTATATATATATATATATATATATGCATGCAGTTTGTAGCTTCCCATTAAAGTTAAAGATTAATAAAATTTATTAAGAAAAAATAAAGTTGTTAGGAAAGAGTACTTGAGTAGATATGCATGCAGTTTGTAGCTTCCCATTAAAGTTACAGATTAATAAAACTTATTAAGAAAAAAATAAAGTTGTTAGGAAAGAGTAATTGAGTAATGAGTACTCTGGGTACCGGAACTTTGTTACGCCCACTTTCATCCAACAAATTTCATGTCATGTTAGGAAATAAAAGTTAAAAGCCGACTTCCAACAAGCTTTGCCAAACACATCCTTGATTTTGGTCAGGTGCTTTAAGAATGAAAGTACGTTGAAGGTGCTATTTAGCGCCTATTTGATAGAAGGATACAATAAAAAAGAGTTAATAAAAAAAGATAAGTTATCTTAGGTTAATTTTACTTTTAATTTGATATGATGTAGGTTAGCTTAATTAGACAACTTAAATTATTCTGGGTTAACTTCCAAATGACTATGAGTTAATGGTGAGATAAAGTGTAGCAAGGGGTCTAAAAGGTTTAAAATGCCCCAACTGTTCCTATTTTACTGTACTTGACTATTTTATTATTTCCCTACAAATATCATGAAAATAGTATCTTTGTTGTCAACTTACTTTTTAGTTTATCATGCTAACATCGTTATATTTTACTATTATTTTTTACCACTTTGTCCATATGAGTTTATAGATTTGTTGGCTTGACTAGAGTGTGGTCAATTTTTTTTTTTAATTCAACATTTTGACCAGTTGACTTTATAGTTGTTGCGTTTGACCAGTTGACCAGAGTGTGGTCAAAATGCTGCATGAAATTGTCTTAAGCTAAAAAGAAATGTTCTCTATCTCTAATCAAGCACATTGCACGAGACACAGAAGAACATTACCCAGAGACCCCATTCTCATGCAAAACAACAATAATGATACACTAAAAGGATTTTTATGCAACCCGTTTAGCATGATAATCCTAAAACATGGAGTGATTAACTTATCTAAAAGGTAAATAGTAACACAAAAAAAGTCGATTAAACATACCAGACAAAAGCAATTTCCAAGAGCTGGCAGCCACCATACTGCTACTCGAATGAACTTGCTAGTAAATTTCGACAAGCTGAAAGAAATTTACTGAAATGTCAACGATGAGAACCATGTTACGACTAACTAGTCATAGGGTTAATTACCCCAAAAAAAAGCCTAGCCATAGAGTTCTTCTTTTGGATAATTTGTATTATTAAAAAATAGTCTTAACCTTGAAAGATAAAAGTTTTAACGTCATTTGCCTTATTAAGGAAAAAGTCATGTTACCCATTTCGTCTATGTTTATGTGAGAATTACATGGACACAAATTTATGTTCAAATGTGCATCTTTTAAATTATATATATGGATATTTTAAAGAGTAATTTATATTATACAGAGTTCTCTAGTACCACGCGTCAACACAAGAATTCTCTTTCTCTTTCTCTTTCCTATTAATGTTTATATCTCCTATTAATTCATTCTCATTAATTCTCTCTTCTCCTCTTTCTCATTAATTCTCTCTCCCCCTCTCTCTCATTAATTCTCTCTCCCCCTTCTCTCTCTCATTAATTCTCTCCCTCTCCCCTCTCTCTTTGCCTAAGTATTATTATTATTATTATTATCCTCTTTGACATTTTTCTCTCTTCCTATTAATATTTCTATCTCCTATTTTTTTATTCTTACTCTTATTATTATTGTTGTTGTTGTTGTTGTTGCAATATCTTGATATAATAATAATTAATTTTAAATTATTATTATTATTATGATATTTTTTATGAGATAATAATAATTAATTTTGATATTATTATTATTAAAAAATTAATATCAAAATGATAGCCTGATAAGATAATGATAATTAATTTTGATAGCCTCATAAGATAATGATAATTAATTTTGATAATAATAATAATATTATTATTATTATTATCTCTCTTTCTCCTCTTTTACATTTTTCTCTCTCCCTATTAATATTTTTATCTCTAATTTTTCTATCCCCTATTATTATTGTTGTTGTTGTTGTTGCAATATCTTGAGATAATAATAACTATTTTTGACATCATCATCATTATCATTATTATTATTATTATTAGAGTAGTCCCATAAGATAATAATAATGAATTTTGATGTTATTATTATTTTTAAAGTTATTATTAATGAGACCAGTCTCTCTCTTACTTTTCTCACTCATGTTATTATTATTGTAATTTTTGTTGTTGTTATTGTTGTTACTATTATTATTAATATTAGGACAATATTTTGAGATAATAATAATAAGTTTTAATATTTATTATCATTATTGGGATAATCTCATGAGATAATAATTAATTTCGTTATTAACGAGATCAGCATCTCTCTCATTTTTCTCTCAATTTATATTTCAAGACAATATCTATTGGGATAATCTCATGCGATAATAATAATAACCTTAAGTTCACTTTTTAGTTTTCTCTCTCAAACAATATTTCAATTGAAGACAATGTTTCTGAACTTTTAATGTGTACCAAACAACTAATCTAATATTCATAGAAAAAAATATTAGTATTTCTGAATATATATTCTTTTATAATTATTTTATTCATTTCTTCAGAAAATGTAAAGGATTAACTTTACTTATATTAATTATATTTTTTTTATTCAAATATGTTAACTGGTCGTACAGTCCACGGGATTGCAACTAGTACTTATTTAAAATGAGCATAATATATCCACATTTAAAATGTGTAAGATGTATATCCAATTTGATTGTTCACAAACACGGCCACGAACTGCACATATCTTGCTTTGTTCGCGTCTCTACTTTAGCGTCCAAGGCTAGGGTGTATGAAGACGAGTCTATCTGGTAAAATGGTATCCAGGTGCCGTTTCCAAATTTTTAAAAAAAAATGTGAAAGATTGTTCCCTTAAAACAGGCTTCCAGAGGATGCATCCCCCGGTGGCTACTTCGAAATGTTAAAAAACGAAACTACGACCAACGCCTTGATTAATGTGCTAGTGTTATTATTTTTGTGGAAATGGATTTAGCGTATTAGCAACTTTTGTTGGGAAAAAGCTTAAAAGTATTGCAACTTTTCTTTCCCAGAACCGTTCAATGAAAAGGGCCATGGCCTTTTGAGTAAAAAATTTAATTAAAAGCTATTTTTAATTTCTACTTTTCATGTAAAAAAAGATTGAGTAAAAGTCATTATAATTAGTTTTGAGTGATTGCAAAAGTTAGTAACAACTTCACTTTTTTTCCCAGACATTATTGTTTTTAGTTGGTGGCCAAAGAGATTAAAAATTTGGAAAATATTTGAAATTGTACTCTTCCAGCTGAACTTTCTTGCGAGGTCTTGACCTTGGAAGCGCTCTTTCTTGGGAGGTCCCGACCGTTGAAGCTTCACCGAGTTCCAAATGAAATTAATGGGCCGGAACAACCTCGAACATTCGACAATTTAATTCTTTTAAGCCTGAAGTTTCTGTGGTTACCAGATCTTTGTCGAGCTCTCCTCTTGTCTGCGAAGGCTCCAACATCTAGGACGCCATCAATGCCCACGTCTCCCATTTGGCCTAGATCCTCTTTACACGCGGCCGCCACGTGCCAGATGCTGACGCTGCACCCCCACTCCTCTCTCTTCTCCCATTATATGCCCTGTTAATCACCTCGTCCACCGTTGCTGCAGCTGCCTGCGTGTGTGAGAGAGAGGGAGAGATGGCTCCGAAGCGCCCGGTGAAGGCGGCGGTGGGGTCTGTGGTGAGGACGACGAGGAGGGTAGTGCAAGAAACGGTCGAGGTGTCCGTGGTCCAGGAGAAGGATGTCGCCGCCGGGGAGAAGAAGGTGGTGGAGGTGGAGGTCCAAGAGACAGTAGCAGAGCAGCCGCCCCAAGTGCCCCCCGCTGTGAAGGGAGAAGAAGTGGTTGCGGCGCCGCAGCCGACCACGCCAGAGGAAGAGAAACAACCACCAGCCGCAGGGGAGGAGGAGGAGGAGAGTGAAGAAGAGACCCAGTCGCCGCTGGAGTCCGAGGAGTTAGAAAGAGGAGTGGAAGAGAAGCCCCAGCAAGTTGCGGAAGAAGGGAGGCGAGGCGAGGAGGCCGACGGCGGCCTCCAGGCGGAAAAACCTACAGGGAAGGTGGAGGGGAAAGAAGGAGAAGGGGAGGAGAAGGGGAAGAAGAAGAGAGGGAGGCGACGGAGGAAGAGGATGGCCGGTGGCGCAGCGGGCGGCGCAGCAGGGAAGAGGGGGTACAAGAGGTATGTGTTCAGGGTGCTGAAGCAGGTGCACCCGGAGCTGCGGGTATCGTCGATGGCGATGACGGTGCTGGACAGCTTGATGAACGACATGTTCGAGAGGATCGTGGACGAGGCCTCAAAGCTGTCCAAGTACTCGGGCAAGGCGACGCTGTCGTCCAGGGAGATCCAGGGGGCGGTACGCCTGGTCCTGCCCGGGGAGCTGGGGAAGCACGCGGTGGCGGAGGGCGCCAAGGCTGTGGCCAACTACATGGCTGCCGAGAAGGCCGGCGCGTAGGCCCCTTCCTCCTTGTAATGCATGCGTCTTCTCGCCATCTCTTTAGTTTGTGTTATATTATGGCTAGGGTTAGGTGTTGACCGTGTTGTTGTTAACTAGCGGGCCTCTACTTGTCTCCCAATTTTGTTTCTGCACATCGGAGGAACGGGGCCATATACGTATACAACAACTACGCAATGACTAGATGCTTCGGTTGTAATGCTTCTTGTTCATTTGCTTGCTACTATTTTGAGTTTTTCCAATGGTTTCGTCCTTGCAGTGTGTCTCTTGGTTTTATTACTGTGCGCAGTGAGGAATTTCTGATGATGGTTTGTGAAGTTTGTGCGTCACATCGTGGGGAGAGCTACTTGTTTCTCTCAGTAAATACTGGCAGGGTGTATATTGCTCCAATTACTGCGGTTAGTAAGGAATTTCTGACGATGGCTTGTGAAGTCTGTGCGTCACATAAAAAAAAAATCATCTTTAAAGTGAATTGTTAAAGAAAAGAAAATTTGAAACATATTATTAACACACGTATTATTACTTTTAGTGAAATCTTGTACGGGGATAAGATAAAGTAAGACAGCTAATGGATATCAGAGTTCCGATTAGAGCTCAGATTATCTGTTTTATTTTCATTTTTATTAATAGATACGGAATTTCATTAAAAATTATCCGTTAAATTATAGAAAATAAAAATGGTTCTTAGATACTTATAATAATCAGAAATAAAAACACTAAAAACACTGATTTCTACGTCCGTCAGCTCGTTTTCGAATGATTATATATCTCATATATCCATTCACATTCAAATACACATACATATATTTTGACACTTTAATAAAGGTAAGGTCACAAGAAGTTGAATTTTTAAAAAAATTATAATATGACTTTATGGTATATGTTTAGATATATATTCAAATAGATAAAGTAGATTTCAAATTTTAAAATTAATTTATATATATATTAAAATTTTATAGATTTATTATAATAAAGTTTATATAAAGTTAATAGTAATAGTGATTTTAATAACTTTTTAATATAGCGATGATGATAAAAAAAAAAATTCGTTTGCTTTTAATTTTTATTTAAAAGTAAAAATAGATATGGAAGCAAAAATATTTACTTCTATCTACTTTTTTGTCCGATAAATGTTATAAAAAATAAGAAGGAAAGATGTTATTTCTGTTTCTGTCTTCGACTCGGTTGATAGTCTTTAAGATAAAGTGGTCAGGGTTGGAGTTAAATTAACGCGGCTTGTGAGAGAATAAAATGGTCCTTCGATACACCACCAAAAGAGTTCGGTTCACCTCAGTAGGAGTTTGGACCCAACTCCAGCACTATCTAATCAGACTCTGCCACCTGTAATAAGTTGGCCTTTTACCTACAAACTCCTTTTCTCACGCACTGCAACCGGTTGCCATCCCACCTAAGCAGGTTGCCGGTCACGCCCGCCCTCCTACCGCTCTCTCGTCTGCTTCTCTTCAAACCGCACGCACATACGTCTATTCACCGTCTCTTCCACCTCTCTCATCTCCTCCTCTCCAATCGAGCTGGGACGAACCAAACACCCTTCTCCTTCTCCTCAACTCAGGCCACTGCCGACCTCTCTCATCTCCCCTTCCTCCCCACTGCCCCTTCCTCCCCAGCTCCTTGGCCTCTCCCCCTTACTCTGCTCGTGCGTGCTAGCTCCCGACGAGGAGAAGACATGTGCCACCGATCTCGATCAGAAGCCCCCTGCCGCCCCTCTCTCCCTTCCGTTGCTTGTGCGTGTTGTTTCCCGACGAAGAGACGTGCCGCCCCTCTCTAGTTCCTGGCTGGAGAAGCACGTTCTTTTGCTCGTGTGTCCTGGTTCCCAACGAAGAGACATGCCACCTTTATCTAGTTCGTGGATAATTTCAAATCAAGAGTAATTTTTTCGTTGTATGCAATGGCAACTTCCATGTCCCTCGTGTGTACTAAGCATAAACCTCTACGCAGAATACACAAATACACCATACTGCATTAAGATGCAACGTAGTGCAGGAAACTACTATGTTAAGTGTTCTATAACCTATAACCTTAAACTACCACACAGAACGCATACATACACCCTAGTGCATTAAAATATAACTTAGTGCAGAAACTACTACGTTACAAAAATACCTAAATAGGTAGCACATCTACATCTGCACATGTAAAAAAAAAAAAGATATATAAATCAACGTCTACATCTAAAGAGATTACATTATAATTCGCATGCACATCCACAAGTATATATTCATCTACTTATATATTACCCGTTGGTACTAGGCGGAGGTAAACCTCTACGCACTGGGGTTGTCAGTTTTATATACCAAAGAAGTAATATAGTCTGACAAAAAGAAAATCTACATGTACATAAATAAAATCGGATAGATAAGTGATAACTAGACAGATAGATATATACACAGATACTTAGGTAGGTAGCACATACACATCTGTACATGTCAAAAAAAAATGACATATAGATCCACGTCCACATCTAAAGAGATTACATTATAATTCACATGCACATCCACAAGTATATATTCATCTACTTATATATTATCCGTTGGTACTAGGCGGATGTAAACCTCTACGTACTGGGGTTGCCAGTTTCATATACCAAAACAGTAATATAACATGACAAAAAAAATCTACATATACATAAACAAAATCGGATAGATAAGTAATAGCTAGACAGATAGATACCTACATAGATATATACATAAGTACTGACAAAAAGAAAATCTACATGTACATAAATAAAATCGGATAGATAAGTGATAACTAGACAGATAGATATATACACAGATACTTAGGTAGGTAGCACATACACATCTGTACATGTCAAAAAAAAATGACTTATAGATCCACGTCCACATCTAAAGAGATTACATTATAATTCACATGCACATCCACAAGTATATATTCATCTACTTATATATTATCCGTTGGTACTAGGCGGATGTAAACCTCTACGTACTGGGGTTGCCAGTTTCATATACCAAAACAGTAATATAACATGACAAAAAAAATCTACATATACATAAACAAAATCGGATAGATAAGTAATAGCTAGACAGATAGATACCTACATAGATACATACATAAGTAGCACATCCACATCTGCACATGTCAAAACAAAATGACATATAGATCCACGTCTACATCTAAAGATATTACATTATAATTCACATGCACATCCACAAGTATATATCCATCTACTTATATATTACTTGTTGGTACTAGGCGGAGGTAAACCTCTTCGCACTGGGGTTGCCAGTTTCATATATCAAAACAGTAATATAGCATGACAAAAAGAAATCTACATGTACATAAACAAAATCGGATAGATAAGTGATAGCTAGATAGATAGATACCTACACAGATACATAGATAAGTAGTACATCCACATCTGCACATGTCAAAAAAAATGACATATAGATCCACGTCCATATTTAAAGAAATTACATTATAATTCACATGCATATCTACAAGTATATATCCACCTACTTATATATTACCCGTTGGTACTAGGCGAAAGTAAACCTCTACGTACTATGATTGGCAGTTTCATATACCAAAACAGTAATATAGTTGTCAGTTTCTCATCATCGCAAAGGCGAAAGAGGCATGCTTTCAAATGGGACGTTGTATTGACGGAACATCCTAACAATACAAAAATGTGCTTAAGGACTAACATAAGCCAATGAATATTTTTCAATTACTTTAAACAAGTACTAATTCAAAGCTTAATTTGTTTTCAATTACTCAATCTTTAGTTCTCTAAGCGAAGGCCATAATATCCAACCACTTAGCCATTTGATAAAAAAAAGGAGAGAACCCTCTTTCCACTAACAGTTAGAAAGAAAAGGTAATGAGGAGATGAGTCACCCGTACTTGGCAAATGAAGTTATAACAAAAGGATTTTTTTAATAATGAGGAAACTATCTTGACTACTTCTTATCCTCCTAAAATATCCTCTTAGTTAACGTTAACGTCTCACAAACAGATAAACAAATAAATATACGGGAAGGTGTTCGACCCCACATAAACTATTCTGCCTTTTGTCAATTAGTTTGATGGATAAATGAATTAAGGGAGACATAAAAACAGAGTGTCGTATCTAATCCTTTTTCCTACCATATGAGGGAAGATCCTAAAAATATATTCAGTTATTCTACCGTTTGGCTTAATAATTCTCTCTAAATATTTATGTTACTAAATATTTTTTTTGAAACCCAAGTTCATCCACTTATTCTGTTGTTAAATAGAGGTGTACATAGAATCTAAGCTAACTCATTACATCTCTCAAAGCAGTGATATAGTTGCCAGTTTCTCATCATCGCAAAGGCATATAAAAATATCTTCTAGTGAACAAAAATGAAGCTCAATTGAGCATAAAGCAAGGCAATTATCATAAAGCGGGGAAAGGGGCATGCTTTCAAATGGGACGTCGTCTTGACAGAATATCTTGGCAATACAAAAATGTGCTTCAGTAAAGGACCAACAGAAGTCAGTCAATGTTTTTCAATTACTTTAAACAAATATTAATCCAAAGCTTAATTTGTTTTGAAGCCTACAATGCCTAAGAGTGATTTGTTTAATTACGATGTTGATATCCCATTTATTATATATTTCAACGAGTTAATGCCCTTTACAGTAGGAAGAAAACAAGGAGAAAACCTTCGTCCTGTACACGATAGTGTAACAAGGATGTCTCTCACTCGCAAGGGCAAACTTAGTCACACGGGTTTGCTGGCAGAAATATCCAACAGACCTCGACAGTAAATGGGCCGGCCCACACAGTAAATGGGCCACCGAAACTGGACCCCCTCAGATATCAAAGTATGTTTTTAGCGTAAAAAGGAAAATCAGGAGAAAATGAGTTAGAAATAAGTCCTTCTATCATTTTGATCAACCGACTTATCTCAATCTTTAATCTTAAAATTGGGGATAAAGAAGAATAACTTACTCCCTTATTTCTCGCATGTTATCTCTGGTTTTAGGTGAAACCTAATCGATGCCAATAAGAAATCAGGACCAACCATCCTTATCCCTCTCTTATTATGATGCCAAGCCAGTCCTTGGATCATGCCAGCTGATATGGAGATAATTTAAGTGAGGATAAAAATAAATCATCTTAAAAATGTCATTCTAAGTGTTTATCTTTAATTTGGTATTATTTAGGATTGGGATAAGACCAATAGTTGTGCTAACATAAAACATGGGAATAACTGAATTTCACCTAATAGATACGATGATTTATATCCATATTTCAACTCAAGAAAGTAGAAGCAACCTAATCTTCCCTTAAGTGGAACCTAATTTTCTCTTGACCTCATTTTTCAAGCATATAAAATGAGTAATCTATCTGCTCGTAGGCGTGGATGGTAACCAGGCTTTGCAGTGAGGGATCACAGAGGGGAAGGAAATAGAGAATGATAGGGAAAAAGCATACCTACGAGTAGAGGAACGGACGGCACGGGGCAACCTGAACCTGACTGGTAACCAGGCCTTGCAGTGAGGGATCACAGAGGGGATGAAAATAGAGAAGGTTAGGGGAAAACCATACCAGCGAGCAGAGGAAGGGACGGCACGGGACGGCACCCGTCTTCTCTATCGGGAACACGCTTCTCCGCCCAGGAACTAGATAGAGAGGGGCAGCACGTCTCTTCGTCGGGGACCAGCACGCATGAGCAGAGGAAGGGAGAGAGGGACGGCAGGGACCTTGTGCGTCGAGAAGGGGGGCACACGTCTTCTCCTCGTCGGGAACCAGCACGCACGAGTAGAGGAAGGGAGAGAGGCAAAGGAGTTGGGGAGGAAGGGGAGATGAGAGAGATCGGAGGTGGCCAGAGTTGAGGAGAAAGAGAAGGGAGTCTGATTCGTCCTAGCTCAGTTGGAGAGGAGGAGATGAGAGAGGCTTAAGAGACGGTGAATAGACGTATAAAACCGCAGGGTTTAAAGAGCAGACGAGAGAGCGGGAAGAGGGCGGGCGTGACCGGCAACCTGCTTAGGTGGGATGGCAACTGGTTGCAGTGCATGAGAAAAGGAGTTTGCATGTAAAAGGCCAACTTATTACAGGTGGCAGGGTCTGATTGGATACTGCTGGAGTTGGGTCCCTAAGGCGAACCGAACTCCCACCAAAATGGTAGTGGTGGAGGCACCAACCTCGATGCCCTTGTTGGGACGCATCGGGAGCCCGTTCATTTTGGCTTTTGAAGTTTCGTTATCAGATGACACGCGCCGACTAAAAACATAAAGGTCGTTAATTTGGAATGTTTCATGGTCTCCTACTGGTCTTCCTTTATTAAAGGGTTCTTTTTTGGTTTTTGGTTCCCCTAAGTTATTTCATTTAAGAAAGGTTCCCATAATTTTTGTATTTAGTAAGAATTCTCCGTAATCTTGCTTTCTATTGAAATGGAATTTTTTTTCAAAATATTTCCAAATATTTAAGAAATTTTCAATTTTTTGGGGTGTTCTTCAAATAAAAGTGAGATTCTAAGATATTTTTACTAAATCTAGAACTTAAAGAAATCGCATCACTCTGTATGGACGTTTCACACCAAATACCCAATTTTCCATGATAATCATACATGCGTTAATCCAAACAACAGCACAATCAAGTAGACAGGTCTATCATCGTTCCAGAATATCCATGCGACCACATTTCTCTTAATAACTATAATAGATAGCAAATTATATCGAAAATAGATTTTCTTTATGTAAACATACTATGATTTGAGAATAAATCATCACTTGCCTCTTTCCACGCGAGTCCCGACGTGAAGAAGTCCAACTACGACAAGACAGAACCCTCCTCCACACATGAACATATCGTCGCCTCATTCCCCTTGTGCCACTCGCCACACCAATCTGACTATGTAAATCTAGTTCATTTATTAATATAATGGCATAATATTTATTGTGTGTAAATCGTATTAATTATCGTCTCATAATGAAGTCTGTGAATATGTGCGATAGTGATTAGATTATGATGAGATCATACTAATGAGATTAATCACTTAAACACACATATTCTTAATTGTTCATAGTCGGAGGATATCTGAGAAGGACATCGGATATCCGGTTAGACTAGTACAGATTACTCATGCTCATATGATGAGGGTGACTGATCTCATAAGTCACTTGTGTGGAGACACTAAGGCGAATCTATAGATGCTCATTAGAGAATGAGTTCACTGAACTGATCCGACTGAATCGCTAGATGGTACTGTACCTCACTGTCAACTAGCTTGATTCTATTATCGCAGTTGCGTGGATGGTCCTCGGACCTGAGACACCAAGGACACCTTGTCGGTGGACTTCTGTACTTTGACATTGGTTTATGAATCCCTAACCACAGGATTCTAAGCAGCCAAGGATCGAGTACAGCGGACTACCGTCGAAGGGAATTGTGTGTCAATAAGGAATCATTCGCTCTCGGTACTTAGAGAGAGAATGCTCTATGAAGGATGCGCGAAAGTTCCTGGCTAGGGCGGACGATAATATTGGGAAAGGAGTTTTCCGATATTCATCAGCGGCATCCTATCTAAGTGAGTCGACCGGTTAGGATTTGACAGCACGCCATATCATGAGTTGACTCGAGAGCATTGTACGAATGAAAGATTATATTCACGCGGTAACTGTCGGCGGAAAGGTTCCAAGAGTGGGTTACTTAACCCCGATACCTTCCGGATTCACGCGGTGTTGCTTGGCACCCAACGTGATCGGAGGCTCGATCGAATTTGATGTGCGACATCGATTCGATTGATTAATTAATTAATAAAGAGTTATTAATTGATTAATAAAGCCAGTGAAGAGTCACTGGGCTTATTGGGCCATTAACCGGACTGGTTATTGGGTCTAGAGGGTCACACGCAAATGATTCTCAAAGCGATGTATAAAATATAGCGAACGGACTGAGCAGGCCAAGCTGCTGATAACCCTAGCCGCCCCCTCCTCTATTTCTCTCTCTCTCTGGTGCCCCAGGCCAGATTCGGATTCCCGGATCTGCTCAGCCGCTTCTCCGACTCCCGTTCGACGGGAAATCGTCCGCGCGTTGCGGCGATCGTTGCGGCGACCGGCAGAGGTTTCGTGGCTGTAAAGAAAGAGGAACGTGAGGATATCCGTCGCGAGGAGGATCACGTGGACTCCGCTAGAGGCCGGGCGCTTGCGCGGCTTGCGGTGTCGCACCGACGGAACCGAACAGTTGCGGATTCGAATCCGCACACGGTAAGAACTGATTATCCGATAATCTGATTTTTAGATTTTTCGAAACGGGAACAAATCTTCGTTTTTATTTTTATTTCCGCTGCGTGGAAGATCCGGAGAAACCCGAGAACCCAACAGTGGTATCAGAGCCAGGTTCCACTGTTTCTCGTCTCGTTTCGATCTCCGAAATTAATTTTTTCATGAATTATTCCATGATATAACTTCAATTAATTGTTGGATATGTGTTCATGCGATTAACGCGGTTAATCAGATTATATTCTTTCAATTTTTCGAAATTCATTTGGGGGTTTTTGTGTTCTTCGTGGGACGAAGAATGGAGAGTTTTCGGCGGCTTCGTACGTGCTTCCCAAGCGTTGGGATGGCGGGCAGGATCTCCGGATCTCTAGGTGATAGTCACCACTGCCCACCGAGTACCATTGTTGGCGCCAGAGTGCCCTTGGAGGGCTATAAAATCAAGGCCTAAATCAGTTTTAAACCAGAAAATCAGATTTTTTTTGGATTTTTTTAGGGGCTCGGGCTGTCTGTGTGGGGCCTCTCCGGCGATCCCACTGGCACCGGAGGGGGCACCGGCGGGTACGGACGGCACCATACTGCCGGCCGCCGTTGCACAAGCCCCGCCGCCGACGCCGCCGGCCTCCTCTTATTCCTGCACCTAGGGTTTCGGGGGGGCTTATGTTGGAGAAGATGCAGGTGGACCTCCCGGTCCTAACCCGGTCGAACCGGGCCGAGCGCTGGCTGTCTAGGGTGGCCCCAGGCAAGCCTGGGTCCAAGCTCCTGGCCGAGCCAGGGCTCAAGCTAGGGGTCGAGCCACTTGCCCCAGAGGGCTGAGTCAGAGGGCTAAGCCCACTAAACCCTTTAATCCCCTTTTGAAACCCCTTATTCTATTTAAACCAAAACTCAATAAGCCTAATTAAAATTAAACTGGAATAAATTCAAAATTATTTTGAAAATTAAATTATTATTCAATTTCCTTTTATTAGGCATTAATGATTATGAATCATTATGATTAACAAAGTGTTATTAATTAATTTGAATTAATTATTAATTTAAGTATTGAATTAATAATTAATTTTTATTGGCTAATTTAAGAGTTAAATTAGTATCTATTAGTTAACTAAAATTTAATTGTTAGTTTAAGTGTTAAATTGATAATTAATTTTAATTAACTAATATAATGGTTTAATTAGATGTTATTAATTATTGATTTAAGTGTTAAACTAATAATTAATATTAATCTAATAATATAAGAGTTAGATTAATAGTTAATAATTGATTTGTGTTAATTATTAGTCTAAGAGTTAAACTAATGATTAACATTAATTAATTAACTAGTCTAACAGTTAGATTAGTTATTGATAACTGATGAGAGTTAATTATTAATTTAAATGTTAAATTAATAATTAATTTTAATGATTGATCTAAGAGTTAGATTAATAATTCATTATTAATAGTCTAAGTGTTAGATTATTAATGTGGTTTAATCTTAGTGTTAGATTGTTTAATTATTAGAAATGTTCTAATATGCATGGAATAATATGGAATTTATTAATTCGGAGTGTGTGCACATGTGATGTGTGTTTTATGCTTTTAAATTTGATTTGATTGCATGATTAAATTGATTAAAAGTGTTTTCGAAATTCAAAAGTCAATTTTGATTGGAACCCAGCTTTCTGAAAGTCAAAATTATTTAATTTTAGAAAACTTTTTATTTTAGCCATATGATGTGCTGAATCATGTGTGGAATGTTTAAAACACACCGTGGTCATGGATATGCACTTATTTAATTATTCATGTGATGAATAGTTTGTGTGAATCGTGGATGTATGGTTATTTATTAATTGTTAATAAATAAAGGTCTGCGTACTTCTCTCTCTGTCATAATCTGATGTACTTCTACCTCCCTCTCTCATGTACTCGCCATAATGCCTTCTTCTATTTTACATGTAATTCTAGAATTATTGTAATCTAATCGAAGCAACCGAGGAAGGAGTGAAGACGATCTACAATTGCAACCAGGAAGGCGATTTGATAAAGATCCTTTGCCTATATGTTTGCAGAATTATCTAATATAATTGTTGTGTTAGATAATGTGTGCGTTTGACTGATGGCTCCAGTCAAACCCATTGTGTTATCCATGACCACACTAATGACATATATGAGATGCATTGTTGTATGTTTGATTGTGAATCAAAGTAGGTATAGTATTTAGTAAATATATACGATATGTTTATATACTATCACCTAGGAGAGACCAAGATAAAAGTTATCTAAATACTCTCATTTAAACTCTAGGCCGTAACGCAAGTAGTTAAGAACTTACTGCGTGGTCCACCATCGTTATAATTATAGGATTCGAATCACTTTAGGCAGGTTTGTTGTGCAAACACAAGACCTGTTTAATTGTGAGGAAAGACTATGGCTATGGCATTAGATACCTATATGATCGAGGTAGAGAAACCATGTAGTTTTGTTGTGCTATCTACAAGAGTTGCATGCAAATCTTTGCTCGTCGTGTAACGATGATTAGTTTAGACCAGAATTAGTGGTTTGTTGTGCTATCCACAAGGCCATTAAATCTCTGGGGACCGAAGCTATGATCAGATATTGCAAGGAGTTGCAAGTCCCATGAGATAGGTGCTCTTTGATTGTATTACAGTTTGTTGTGCTATCCACAAGGCTGTACTGCAACTCATTGAGATTTTGATCCCCACTAGGAGACTGTCGGCGTCTCTCGTTCTGTATAACTGAGGGTTATATAGTCCGTCGAAAAATTAGTGGGAGTTAAAACTTGAACAAAAGACCATGTCTTGTTTTATATTTAATAATTGAACATCTGCTAAAATGATATTATATATCTTCTGTAGGGAATTATGTTGTCGAATAACCCACTCCGTGGCATACTTGATACCAAACGTTTGACTAGCCTGAACTACTCGGATTGGTTCAGAACATGAAGAATGTCTTCAGATCTGAGCACAATGACTATGTCCTTGGAGCTGGTCCTCCTGCTGAACCGGCATTAGATGCCCTTGACGTAGAGATGATAGCAAACGATAAAAGATCGAAGGACAAAGACAAAGGAGTAGTTAAAGGTGACTGCTTTTACTGTAAGCAGCAGAGTCACTGGAAGAGGAACTGCAAGGAGTTCCTCAACGATAAAGATCATGGAAAAGTGAAGCTGTCTAAAGCTTCAGATATCTATATGATACATATCAACTTGTCAGTTAGAGATTCCACATCTTGGGTATTAGATACTGGATGTACTTCTCATATCTGCCATGATGTGCAGATGCTGACAAGTAAGCGCAAGCTGAGAAAAGGCGAGGTGGAATTGAGACTAGGAAACAGCGCAAAAGTTGCGGCGGTTGCTGTTGGGACATTAGAAGATTGTTATTATGTTCCTAGCATAATAAAGAACATCATATCAGTATCTTGTTTGGACAAGATATGATATAGGTTGTCTATTGAGAATAGAAGTTGTTCGATTTATTATGGTAATAAATCGATAGCTTCGGCATCTTTAGTCAACGGACTATATCTCTTAGATATCTCTTGTTATAATCTTCATGTTGATAATGCTCTTAAGAAGAGCAAGAATTGTGTGAACCAAGCCTACATGTGGCATTGTAGACTTGGGCATATTGGTGAAAGCATGTTGCAAAGGTTGCACAAGTATGGTTATTTAACAGCATTCGATTATGAATCATTTGCGACATGTGAATCTTGCCTTATGGGAAAGATGGCAAAATCTCCATTTACTTGACATTGAGAACGTGCCAAGGACATTTTGGAACTAATACATTTAGATGTATGTGGTTTAATGTCTACCCAAGCCAAAAGTAGCTTTTCATACTTCATCACGTTCACCGATGACTTCTCAAGATTCGGCTATGTGTACTTAATGAAGTACAAGTCGGAAGTATATGAGAAGTTCAAGGAGTTCAAGAATGAAGTAGAAAAGTAATTAGGAAAGAGTATTAAAGCTCTTCGATCAGATCTAGGAGGAGAATACTTGAGTACTAATTTTACACAATTCTTAAAGGATAATGATATCCTTTCTCAGCTAACCCCTCCATATACACCACAGATGAATGGTGTATCAGAAAGGAAAAATCGCACCTTGTTGGACATGGTGCGATTCATGATGAGTTTTTTGGGATTACCAGTGTCCCTCTAGGGGTATGCTCTAGAGTCAGTAGCATATCTATTGAACGGAGTACCCAGCAAGTCTGTGGCATCTACTCCATATGAGACATGGAAAGGCAGGAAACTAAAATTTAAACATGTTAAAGTCTGGGGTTGTCTTGCTTATGTAAAGAGGCATGATCCAGACAAGCTGGAATCGCGAACTGATAAATACAGGTTTATGGGATATCCAAAGGAAACCTTTGGATACTATTTTACCATCTTAGTGAACAAAAGGTGTTTGTTGCCAGGAATGTTGTCTTCCTAGAAGAGGAATACCTTCTCCAGGAGGACAGTGTGAGTAAAATAGTACTGGAAGAGGTTCCAGATCCCCAAACAGCTGCATTATCATCAGATGAGATATCAGTTCCTGAATCTGTTCATGTACACATAGATGAGCTTCGTAGATCTGGTAGATTACGTAGACTACTCGAACGATATGTGGGACATATCGCTGAAGGTGAGTCTAAGGTAAAATATAATGAAGATGATGATCCTAAAACCTACCAAGAGGCCATAGAAGGCCCAGAAGCCGGAAAATGGCGAGAAGCCATGAACTCATAAATCTAGTCCATGTACACCAACCAAGTTTGGAACTTGGAGGACTTGTCCGAGGGTATTGTACCCATCGGATGCAAATGGATCTTTAAGAGAAAGATCGGTGCTGATAGATGGATCGACACTTATAAGGTAAGGTTGGTGGCAAAGGGATATCGTCAAAGGTAAGGAATTAACTATGACGAGACTTTCTTACCAGTTGCCATGATAAAGTCGATCAGAGTTCTACTCGTCATTGTTGCACATTTTGATTATGAAATCTGGCAGATGGATGTGAAGATTGCCTTCCTCAATGGTAACCTTGAGGAAGAGGTGTATATGATACAACCAGAAGGTTTCACATCTAAAGAATGTCCAGATAAAGTGTGCAAGCTTTAGAGGTCCATTTATGGATTGAAGCAAGCTTTCCGGAGCTGGAACATGAGATTTGACGAGGCTGTCAAGTCTTATAACTTTATTAAGAATGAAGATGAGCCTTGTGTGTACAAGAAGACCAGTGGGAGCGCAGTCACCTTCTTAGTTCTTTACGTAGACGACATACTACTCATTGGGAATGATGTAGCTATGATGCCATCGATAAAGATCTGGCTGTCGAAAAACTTATCCATGAAGGATTTGGGAGAAGCATCCTACGTATTGGGAATACAGATTTATAGAGATAGATCAAAGAAGATGCTTGGAATGACCCAATCCTTGTACATATATACCATAGTCAAAAGGTTTGGCATGGAAAATTCCAAGAAAGGTCTCATACCGATAAGACATGGAATTAATCTCTCAAAGGAGCAGTCTCCTAAGACTCCTGATGAGAGGGCATTCATGGATAGAATACCTTATGCCTCTGCCATAGGATCTATGTAAGAACTGAGGCTTTCGGATCCGGTTTTCGGGGTCAGACCCTGTAGTTCAGGCTCCAGAGGGGCAGAGACTCTGTGATGTTTCGCGTCGAGCCGGCTCGACGCGGTTTAAACGGCGTCCACCGTTGCAGACGCGTTTTAGGTTCTGCCACATGGGTGCCACGTGGGCTGGCTTTGGGCCGCGAGAGTACTGCCCTGTCGTGTCGTCTGAACGGCGTCCGCATGGGACGACGCCTTTCAGACTGCGACTCTGGAATTGTCAGAGTACGGCCCTGACATGTCTCCTGAACGGCGTCTGTGTAGAACGACGCATTTCAGAGTCCTGTCAGAGCGGCCGTCACATCACCTGATAGGCGTATGTCCATGTTGACGCGTTTTAACCAGTCTCTGGTTAACCCCGCGAGCCCTCCTTCTTTCCCTCATTTTCTTCCTCCTCTCTTCCTCTCCTCCCTTCCGGCGATCCCGACGGCAGCCCCTTCTCCTCCCTCTTTTCCTCCCACCACTTCATCCTTTCCTCCACTCCATCACCCACCTAGCTCCCACCACTACCACCTCCACTTCCACTGCGGCGTTTTACTCTCCGGACGGCGGCCGATGTCACGGTGGAGTAAGGACGAGTACGGCGGTACCGGCGGCGGCGTGTAACGAGTCGGGTGAACGGCTTGAAGCTTGGAGGAGTTCAAGTAACCGGTAGGGTGACGAATTCCATAGTGTTCTATGTTCAAACTATGATTCTCCCTCTTGAAGCATTTTTAGATCTATGGTTTTGGGGGTAGAACAAGCATGTTTAGGAGCTCTTCTTGTTGAAATGGGGGATTTATATGAATATGGATTCGTGATGTTTGGGTTTGCCTCTTTTTCTCCTCCGTTTCGGGTGATTTTGGGGTTTTTGGGGATGAAAAGGGGAGCCCTCGGGCTCATGACAGATCTGGTTCCTGGGGTTGAAAGACGTCGTGCATGGACGACGCCTCTTTGAAGGGCGTCGGGCCGTCATGACGCCTTTTAGACAGGAACTGCTTTACTGAGGTTCTGTCGGTTCAGGGATTCTGGGACTAAAAGACGTCATGGGTGGGCGACGCGATTCATAAAAGCGTCGGGTAACCATGACGCCTTTTTAGGGAGAAATCCCCTGATTAATGTTTTCTGCAAATCCTGGATTTCTGTGCTAAATGGCGTCTGAGGATGTTGACGCCTTTCAAAAGGCGACCGCTGGTGTCGACGCCTTTTAGGCTAGATTATGAGGCCAGTGTTTTATGAACCAGTACAGGGAGCTTGAATGGCGTCGGCCTTGGGCGACGCGATTCAAAACAGAACTACACTAATTCATGCCAGTAAAACGTGTTCATACTGCTAGATAGTTGATTAATGCATGCTTTAGTGCACTCGATAATGATGGATTCTTCATGACCGGATGGCACTGCGTTGTGTGTCGTGCGATCGCGGGTTTTTCACGTGACCGGATCGTACTGTGCCGGGTTTTGTGTTACTGTGGACCTGGAGTGACAGTTGTAGCGCTTTATCACCCTGTGCTGGTGTGGGTGGAGCACAGCGCCGGTGGGGGCGTGGGCGGGGTGACGCCTAGTGAGAGAGGGTCACCTGGTGAACCCCGGGGTCAGCTAGTACCGGTGTGGGCGTGGTACTTTCGGAGTGTCACTCATGCTGAGGGAAGGAGTAACCACCTGAGCCAGTTGGGCCGGAGTAGCTAGAGTGCTATCCGAGGGGTTACTGCTTGGTCTCAGCGGGTCGATGTTTTCCCCACTGTTGTTTGTGTGGTTGGCGTGTTCTATCGAGACGGCGGTTGTGGGTTCCCTAGTCACCTGGTTTAGAATTATGCATGTTTAATACATTTCGATTGCATGTGATTCGCATTGAGATCTAGGAATAGTAATTACCACTGTGCTTGTTACTTTACCGTCAGCTGTATTCTTCACTTGTGGGTGTGTGCGTGGGCAGTGGGGATCGAAGGATCCCTACTGAGTCTTGTCTTTGAGACTCATCCTTGCGGTTTTCAGGTTAGGACTCCCGGCAGACCTAGCGAGGAGTGTGCGGCTGTGTGTTGAGCGCCGACGGCTATTATTCCGGGGTATGCCCCGATGTAGTTGTTATTTTATTTCTGGCCTGTATGTTTAATTAATTCTCTTCTGTTAGAGTATGTAATTATTTGCTGTATCGAGTCGCATTGTAATAACTTTTAATTCCTGTATTTTCCTTTCAATTCAATGCGATGTGAATGTTTAGCTTAGTTTATCATTTATTTCCCAGACTTACTTAGATCCTGGTTTGGTTCCAAATTAATGATTCGGTACCCATTTAGTAATCGGATCCCCGATTATAGGGTGGCGGGTCGTTACAATCTATCATGTATGTTATGCTATGTACACGGCCTGATGTTGTATTTGCTCTAAGTATTACGAGTAGATTTCAGGCTGATCCAGGTGAAGAGCACTGGAAGGCAGTGAAATGTATCCTTAAGTACTTGAGAAGAACTAAGGATATGTTTCTTGTCTATAGAGGAGGTGACTTGAAACTGCGAGGCTTTACTTACTCGAGTTTCTAGTCAGATTCAGATGATAGCAAGTCTACATCTGGATTCGTGTTTACATTGAACGGAGGAGCAGTGTGCTGGAAGAGTTCCATGCAAGCAACTACTGTAGATTCGACGACTGAAGTAGAGCACATCGCTGCAGCTGAAGTTTTCAAAGAAGTAGTATGGTTGAAGAAGTTCATCACCGACCTTGACATAGTTCCCTGCATCTTTGATCATGTTCCACTGTTGTGCGACAACAATGGGACTATTGCACAAATGAAAGAGCCGCAGTCTTATCAGAAATCGAAAGATATTCTGAGGCGTTTTCATCTTATCAGAGAGATCATATCCAGAGGAGATGTAATAGTGGAAAAAGTTCCATCTGTCGACAATGTAGCAGATCTACTGACAAAGTCATTGGCTCAAATTGTGTTTGAGCGTCACCTAGAGTCTATAGGCTTACTGCATAAAGGTAATTGGCTTTAGTCCAAGTGGGAGATTTTTAGTCTTAGGTGGCCTATAAGCCAATCTGATTATGTAAATCTTGTTCATTTATTAATATAATGCCATAATATTCATTGTGTGTAAATCGTATTAATTATCGTCTCATAATGAAGTCTGTGAATATGTGCGATAGTGATTAGATTATGATGAGATCATACTAATGAGATTAATCACTTAAACACACATATTCTTAATTGTTCATAGTCGAAGGATATCTGAGAAGGACATCGGATATCCGGTTAGACTAGTACAGATTACTCCTGCTCATATGATGAGGGTGACTGATCTCATAAGTCACTTGTGTGGAGACACTAAGGCGAATCTATAGATGCTCATTAGATAATGAGTTCACTGAACTGATCCGACTGAATCGCTAGATGGTACTGTACCTCACTGTCAACTAGTTTGATTCTATTGTCGCAGTTGCGTGGATGGTCCTCGGACCTGAGACACCAAGGACACCTTGTCGGTGGACTTCTGTACTTTGACCTTGGTTTATGAATCTCTAACCACGGGATTCTAAGCAGCCAAGGATCGAGTACAGCGGAATACCGTCGAAGGGAATTGTGTGTCAATAAGGAATCATTCGCTCTCGGTACTTAGAGAGAGAATGCTCTATGAAGGATGCGCGAAAGTCCCTGGCTAGGGCGGACGATAATATTGGGAAAGGAGTTTTCCGATATTCATCAGCGGCATCCTATCTAAGTGAGTCGACCGGTTAGGATTTGACAGCACGCCATATCATGAGTTGACTCGAGAGCATTGTACGAATGAAAGATTATATTCACGCGGTAACTGTCGGCGGAAAGGTTCCAAGAGTGGGTTACTTAACCCCGATATCTTCCAGGTTCACGCGGTGTTGCTTGGCACCCAACGTGATCGGAGGCCCGATCAAATTTGATGTGTGACATCGATTCGATTGATTAATTAATTAATAAATAGTTATTAATTGATTAATAAAGCAAGTGAGGAGTCACTGGACTTATTGGGCCATTAACCGGACTGGTTATTGGGCCTAGAGGGTCACACGCAAATGATTCTCAAAGCGATGAATAAATAAGTGGGTTTTATATAAATCGGGGGTTTTTGTGAAAAACCGCGTGGTTAGTATAAAATATAGCGAACGGACTGAGCAGGCCAAGCTGCTGATAACCCTAGCCGTCCCCTCCTCTGTTTCTCTCTCTCTCTGGTGCCCAAGGCCAGATCCGGATTCCCGGATCTGCTCAGCCGCTTCTCTGACTCCCGTTCGACGGGAAATCGTCCGCGCGTTACAGCGATCGTTGCGGCAACCGGCAGAGGTTTTTGTGGCTGCGAAGAACGTGAGGATATCCGTCGCGAGGAGGATCACGTGGATTCCGCTAGAAGCCGGGCGCTTGCGCGGCTTGCCGTGTCGCACCGACGGAACCGAATGGTTGCGGATTCGAATCTGCACACGGTAAGAACTGATTATCTGATAATATGGTTTTTAGATTTTTTGAAACGGGAACGGATCTCTGTTTTTATTTTTATTTCCACTGCGCGAGAGATCCGGAAAAACCTGAGAACCCAACATATTAACCTCCTGAAACTCATCCACCATAAATGACACGATTCAACATTCTCGTCCAGACCCATTTAAACCCCAATTCTAAGCCCACTAATGGGCCTCCTAGGATACTAATGGGCCTTTAATGGGTTTGCTAGGATGCCAGGTGTTATAGGTTAGCCGGCCATCAACCCTACCCAACTTATCTAAGGTCAGGTTGAAGGAACCCTCAACCCTAACCTAACCCAACTCTGACTTGATCGGATCAACCCGACCCAAACATCAGGTTGGCCCACTCGAGCTCGAGTTAGCCCACCCAAAGTTGCAGCCCTACGTCCAGCAACAACACACAGAAAATTGACAAACCCATAGCCAAGCCTCTTCAATCTACCTGCTCCTTAGAACTTGAAAACATAGTGGGATAAGTCACTATAATAGAGAGCTTGGAATCGACTTCAATCAGAGGCGAGGACAAAGAGGGAAGTGTGGACAACGGGGGCCAAAACAGTAGTGCTAGAAATTGAGAAGGAGCCTACTTTCCCTTCGTCTCTATTGTCATAGGGCGTTTGGGAATGAGTTTTTTTACTATTTTCTCTTTCAAGATAAATTTTTAGGTTTAAAATGGAAGTTTCACCACGTTTAGCAAAAGTTCTCCTAATTTTTAGGAAGGTGTCTCTTTCTTCACAATTCTCTTTCTGGAAAAAAAAAAAAATCTTACTTGTTTTTCTTTTAAAAATGCTTCGACTCAACAATCTATTTCCTCACAGGATTCTTCCCTTCTCTCAAAATAAATGGATGGGAGAAACAGAGGTGGAGAGAAGCATAATTTACATCAAAGAGGCAAACATCACTAAATAAAACTCTTTAAATGTCAACTAGCACACAACAAGAAGAGTAATAGTGAGATAGAAAAACAATGATCCAGACATAGAAAGATCGAACGCAGTGAGAGAAGATCCCCGACTCCAACTTACTTCAGTGACACCCCAGCGTTGCACCGATGGTCAGTGTATTGGGTTTAAAAAATTACTTTTTGAATTTTTTTAAGTGGGCTACGAGGTGCCCTACACACCCGTACAAGCCGATCTCCAGACGACCCAAAAAATATAAAATTGTTATTAAGCTTGACTCATTAAAGGCATTGTTTTATTGTTCATTAAGGCGTGATTTTTTTTTTTTAGATTTTTTGAGTTGTTTGATTGGAGATCGGCCTGAACATATATGTAGGGCACTTTGGGTCCACCTAAAAAAATTAAAGAATATCTTTTTTACATCCAGTATATGTCAGTGCAACAGGTGTTACTCATTAGAGTTTGCAACAAGGGCTTCCTATAGTTGGATCATAACCCAGAGATATTTGTTTTAAGAAAAATACTTGTGCACCCCTTAGGGTGGAATAACACCCACGTGGAATACGCCCCTCAACCCCGAAACGACACTTGGCGTCTTCCCACATGTCCCTCTGCAGTGTCATAATGGTGCCTGACATGCGTTGACATCAGCGCACATGGGTGCCTTTAAAAGAAAAAAAATGCCTTCGCTGTGAATTTTGAAGAACACATGCATTTTGGGGAACATGTAGATGCTCTAGGGAGCATATACAAGGTTTGGAGAACATGTACATATTTTCTTCTCCAAACCCTGTACATGCTCCCCCAGAGCTTGTACATCTTCCTCGAACGACAAATATGCTCTCCAAAATTCAAAACAAAAAGTATTTTTTTTCTCTTCAAGAGGCGCCCAGGTAGCTAACGTTAATATTGCATGAGGTATGTGGACAACGCTAGGTGTCATTTTGCGGTTAGGGAGGGAGTGCATTCCATGTGAATATTATTACACACTAAGGGATGCAGCAAGCATTTCTCTTATTTTAATTACTTATAATTTTTTCAGGACCTGCACACCGCACGCACAGTTTGACCCTTTTTTAAGTTTAAAAGAATAAAAATCATCATAATTTTTTAAATATTCAACTCTTTTTCCACAATAAATTACATCCATTTTAAATAAAATTTCACTATTGGATCATATCCAAATTGATTATAGTTGTTCAATCTTGTACGATTAGGTTGGTGATGAATACTAAAATCTCAGACGATAGAAACAATCCTAAAAGATAACCTGACTAATTTTCTATTTTTTATTATTTTTAAAAATCAAGATTTATATATATCTAATGGACAGTTAAGATCGAACCATAATGGGACGGCGGAAATAGGGCTCCAGATGATGGAAACAACCTTAAAAGGGACGATTGAATATTTAAAAATTTATGATAATTTTTTTAATATGGAAAAGGTAATCAAAACAGTATACGTACGGTCAGAATATCGGTTCGCATTCTAGTATTTCTCTCCCTATATATATATATATATAGCAATGTCTGGACTCAAAATTAAATGGCAGCACAGTGAAAAAAATTAATATTTAAAAGAAAATTACTATGTTCAAAAATTATTCGAACTCTATCTTCATATCATCTAATCTTTTGTGAGCAATAATAAAAGAACTACGACAAGATCGCACCTCTGTGTTTTTTTTGGTCGGTAAAGAAAGTAGATTTCATTCAACTAAACATAATTACATAGGAGATTACAAGAACGGGAGCACACAAACCAACGGCATAAGGGTAAACAGAACACAAAGATAACTACGAGGATGCTGAAGCATCACATATCACAAGAACAAGCAAACCATAGGTCATAGCTGAGACGAATCACCAACAGGGGGCGACACTCGCTAGGCAAACAGGTTCTGATAAGCCTAGGCAGCGGCAAGGCTCGCAACGGGAAGAAGTTGCAACTAGAAGGCAGCGGACACGGGTGCGCTCGGAGACGTACGTCGACGACGTACGGATTAAGCTAAGTATCTCAAGCACCATCGCCAAGCTTCTGAATCCCAAAAGATAGGAAAAATGCAAAGCCTTCAAAGCTTTCACGAGAGTACTAGAAACTGTCTACAGGAGAGATAGGCCTGAGACGACAAAAGGAGACAAGAAACTAGAAGAAAAAACAGGTTAGCCGAGACCTAGCAGCGAGGCGGATCCAGCGGCGGAGGCTAGGCTTGGCTAGGGCTTTGGGAGTCTCGGTCACAGACGGACAATTCACGGACGGAGCGAAGCCGCGCAGGAAGGGGAGAATGGATTGGGTCGGGCCGTCGGGCGCTCGGTTGGCCTGGGCGATCGGGCCGGCCCAGTGGATTCCCGCGTACGGTCAGTGGGGTTCTGGGCACTTAAATTTAAAATAAGCTTTTAAGATTACCAAAGTTCAGTGGGTCCTGGGACCCACATACTGGATCCGCCACTGCGTCACCCCACAGATGAAATCCCACCAAATCGAGAGCTTGCGGCTTCTCTCCGAAGGTAGGAATATGGTGGGGTGGGGAGGGTAGTGGGCAAAGATGGTAAATACAAGGTTTAGAAGATGAAAGAGGCAAAGTGTTTTGTTGGCCGGGAAGGTGGAGGTAGAAAAGAAGGATGGGTGATGGGGAGTGGGCGACTAGGTTATGGGAGGGGAGGGTGGCCGATCGGAGACAGAGGAAGGTAGGAGTGTGGCAGAGAAGACTGGAGAACTGGATGAGGTGGGGAAAGGTTGGAACTTGGGCAACAACAGGAGAAGAGCAAGCTATCGGAGGGGATAACAGGGAAAAGGGAAACAAAAGGGAAAGAAGATCAGAGAAAAGAGACGGGAAGGAGAAGAGAGGAAGGGGGGGAGCACCTGCCGGGGACTCGCTCCCAGGTTGCCGATGACGAGGACGCCGATCGCCATATGTCGGCGAAGGGTCCGCCGCGGGGGACGAAATTTCCAGAACAGGGGGAGCGGAAGGGAAGCCCCTCCTACCAACTCCCACCCACTCTGCACAGGTTTGGCGCACCTCTGTGTAATTCGACAATTTCGATAACATAGAAATGTGATCCAGATAGTTACGCGTACATATGTTGCAGCAGTTACGGCAGCAGCAAATATTATTATGATGTGCATGGCTTCTAGTCCACGCGGAAGCACTTATGCACAGAGCATAATTGGGTCATCCAATAAGTACAGCTCCTCTTTTTTATTTTTTAACTTTTTTCTCTTATAAGTATAACTTTTTTTTTTTTCTCTCCTTCTCTTCTCAGTAGTATATTCTAATATTTCTTCATGAATAATGAATATCGACAATGCAAATATATACATAAGGTGATGTTACTATGCACTGCCATATTTGCCTCTACTGGCAACGAACTCTTTTTTTAAGAATGTTACGTGCCTTCGGCACCCAAAATTTACAGGAAGATGTGCATGCGAGAAAAATAAATGAAAAAAATAAGAAAAAATTAAAAAAATAGAGGTCACCAAATCACGTAGTGCTGGGAGAACACTCATACGCGAGGGATCGCAAGAGCGCCCCCCGAAATGTGGCATGCGTCCACCCACCCACACGTACAGCGGTTTCTCCATGTGCGTGTGGGCGGATATCATCTATTTTCTTTTTTTTTCTCTCTCTACTGTCTAATCTCAATCGGACGGCCTACATTCCAGTCTGCTGCCAGCAAACTACACCTTAGCAGCGGACTGTAACATATATATATATAAAGTCAACTGCCATGTAGTGTAGCAATTGGCATTTGAGGAATGCTGTGAAAAACCACGTTTGTTGCAGTTCTGACTTTGGATATGGTAGGGATTGAGTCCCCTCGTGTCTCTCATTTTTATTTCTTTCAACTTGCATCGAACACTTTCACATACTTTGGGTGGTTCACCCGTTTTCCTCTCCACATGAATGAAAACCACTATGTCATTTGTGCTATACTTAATTGGTCGGGGAGTTGTCAGTTGTGCCTAGTTCGATAGTTGAGTTGCGCACTGACATGAGATAGGAGGGTGGCCACTAGAGTTTGATCTTTGGTGGTCTGAAGTAGGTGTTTACCCTCTACTACTAGGGTAGAGAGAACCCAAAAAAAATGGTTGGGAGTTATCTTCTACAAGGTTGGCTGTCCTAAGACGACGGTGATGTAGCTGGAATTAATGTCTTGGTGCAAATCTCGTTAGAGGATCACAATTGACAAAATTTGTGGCTACGTTTTAAATTAAGTGATAATTTCACCAAAAATCATGTTAAAAGATTAATTATAGTTTTGCTCCTCAATTTTTCGAGATATTATTAATAACCTTCTTAATTCAAAATTATGTCAAGAATATTCCTCAAATTAGTTGCCGTTAGCTGTAGTAAGAATATACTAAGAATACGTCGTTAACTCTTGTTTTGAAGAGTAATAAGACAATAATACCCTTTTCTCCGTGTGTTGTGTCTGTGTGTGTGTGAGAGAGAGAGAGAGAGGAGCAGCCTGGCCATGCCATCAGCCCGCACTTCCAGTGGTTGCAGTCAAAGATGACGCCCTCCATGTGGCGGTGGGCGGCGCCGGTGGCAGTGAGGTTGATGGTGAAGGTCTCGAGGGCAAGGTCGCTACTGATGTCCAAGATCACAGAGAAGTGGTGCAGGGGGAGTCCTCACAAACACATTTGCCAGGTACTTGTCACCCCCAACTCCACCTCACCATCGCCAGCTACCCCTCCAGCGCCGGGGCGGATTCCTTCTCCGCTAGCGCGGTGGAGGCGCGGATGCAATGGAGGTCATTTTTGGTGGAGTCCTTTAGGGTGTCCTTAGGGTCTTGCACGGGGTTCCGGTGGAGTGGTGGCAGAGGTGGAGCTTGAGGGCACTAGCAACGTTGGTGGCCTGACGAAGTAGTCCTCCTCCATGTGGGCGAGCTCCTGCTCTGCCGCCGCCGGCGCTGCCCACGGCCACTCCTCTAGGGAACACCCCAACCAGGTGTCAAACACTAGGATGCTAGCGTCGTTGCAACGCACAAGATGCATGGTGTGCAGGGCCATGGCCTGGTCCAACAGCGATAGCACGTGATGTAGCCGAAGCTATCACGACCGGATTCCGAAGCCGGAATCCGAAGAGAAGGATCCGGTGCTGGGTCGGATCGGTGTTGAGAGGGCCCGACGGGGATCCGGAAGACGAAGGACGCAGAGGCGGCGGAGCCGAAGGTCCGGAGGCTGGCTCGCTCCGGGAAGTAGGGGGCCGAGGCTCCTTCGGCGGACGAAGGGGCGGCACGAATGAATCTCCTTCCGACTGGTCTGTCGACGGGCGATGAAGCCGAAGCCGAAGGTTCGGGGCCGAAAGTGACTCGGACTCGGCTTGCTCTTGGATAGTGAGCCCAAAGCCCCTTCGGCGGACGGAGGGACAGCGTGAGACCGAGTCTCCTGTCTTGGGGCAGCCGGCGTATGGCGTCGAGACCAGGGAGAGGAGTCCGAGGTCGGCGGCCGATACCGACTCGGGAAGGTCGGCGAAGATTCGAACCGAGCTCCTGCATGAGGGAAAGAAGAAGAAAACCAGTCAGCAGGAGTCCCGGGCTTCAGCCCTGGGGAACCCCCTCCGACGGTCAAGTTAGCTCCTGAAGAAGATTCGATTCAGAAGGCAAAAAGAGTAGCTTTAATGCTTTTCGGACTATAGTCTTTTAAGGGTCTCGGAGGCTTGAGGAAGCATCCTTTGGGTAATAAATAGCGGTGTATTTATAGCAAAGGATAGCGGATGGTTAACGGTGGCAGCCGATATAGGACTAAACGAGGACTTACTGATAAACCGCCATAGTGCCTGATCCGCCACCGGAGTGGGCCGGATTCGGCTACCGGGCCGAAGGGGGTTGGGCCGCTGATGGGCCGAAGCCTGTTGGGCCTTGGGCTGCCGCGCTGTTCCCGGGCCGTAGGCTGGTGGGCCGCTGACGGGCTGAAGCCTGTTGGGCCGGGAGCGACGGTGCCGCTTACGGGCCGAAGGCTGCTGTGCCCCTGATGGGCCGGAGGCTCCCGGAGGGCCTGGTACTGCTGCTGTTGGACTGAAAAGAGTTTGAGCTTGCTTTAATGGGCCGAATCGGATTCTGCCTCATCAGCACGTATCATGTACGTATGCACACCAGCCTCACGCTTAATTTCTTGCCCCATCGAAGTTCAACTTGATACAATCCACCAGAGGCAGCACCATACCTTAGCGGTAACAGGGAACCCCATCTTCTACAAGCCTCTTGTTCCATCTCTCCCTTCGCTTCCTCTCTGCAAACTTGCTCAGATAGAGCCTCAAGTGGAGTGTAAGTATGTACATGGTCAAGTTTATAAAGGCTAGGACAACCTTGGAACACCCATTTGTCTCAATCCATCCATGTACCTTTGAACTTCCCCCGCTAGATGATCTGCCACTGCTCTCCAAACCTCCTTGGTTTTATGTACGACAAAAGAATACAATGAACACTTTCCTCTCTATAAGGTGGCAAGAACTGCCATGTGGCCAAACCGGTCCTAGAATCGGAACCCAAACTGACCAAGACCAGTTCAGTTCTAAAAAACTGTCTTTTAATTTAACTTCACCTTATTTGCAGAATTAAGGAAGAATAAGGTCCTATATCTTCAGAATAAGGCTAATTTTGATTTTATTGGAGAAATTGGTAATTCTACGTCAAAATTTCTTATACCCATAATTAGGTGAATAAGTAATCCCACCTTGCACCTAAGAATTTGTTATTATGTTTTATTCCGGAATAAACAATCCAGAATCATTAATCCCATCGTTGCACATTCTGCTATCCAAGTGGTGCAGAGTACGGGCATTACAACGTTTGAGTACCTGGCTACCTCTAGACTGTCTTTGGAGATCTCTTAGATCTCAATTTGGGTAGATCTTCCAACAATTTCTCATGTAATTTGAGCATACTTCTACTATTTTATTCTTTTTATTGTACTTCTTATTTTATCTTAATTAAATGACAAACACACCCTTAGACTACACACGAGAGCTTTCTAATATCTGCCAAAATTGAGGTTAAAATATTACATTTCTTCTTCCTCACCCATCTAAATGGCTGTATGGAAGAAAAAAATGACAAAAGTCCAAACATTGTTCCCCATCGAAGACAGTAACTTCTTCTCCAGCACACTGTGGCAGCTTTTGTCAAACCCTGTCCGCACCATCGAAACCCTGCCCCACTTCCATCCCTTGCATAGATATAGACAGATGGCAGAATTTTTCAAGTCCCCTCGTATGTCTCGAACTCGATCTCAATTTTAGTTCCTACAACTCTCTGAATCCACCACCTGCCCACTGCCTAGCAAATGAATTGGGCTTTCCCCAGTCTAGTTTTTGTCGCAGAGAAGTAAAGTGGATACGTTTCCGACCAAGGCTACATAACAAAATGTTTCAAATGAATCCCACCACTTCACCCCACACCTAAGGTCCTAAATATGCAACTCCTATGATAAAAAAAACAAGATTAAATTACAATAGAAAAGGATAATAATCGATATTCTCTGCTACGTAATCTCATATTATTTTTGTTGTCATGTGCACCCTCATGTTCAGTGATATTACTTGGTTATATTTCCTAGTTTTAATAATGTCAGAACCAAAGGATTAATAATATAATTAAGGTGTAAATATTTATTTTTCAAAGATATAGAGGAGAATAGGGAAGAATTCAATGGATATGTCTGGTATGTACTTATTTTGGACATGTAAACCAAGATAAATAAGGTTAGGTTATAAGATTTTTGCACTCACCCCATCCAAGTTCAAGTTAACAAACGGCATCAACAATTTTAAGAGATTACTCGCAAAGTCAAGATTCATCAAGGTTACCAACTAAGATTATATATTGTAGGATGTAGTCTTCAAAGCCAAAAAAAAAAAACGCAGCAGATCCCAAGGCACCCGTTTGAGTGGGCAGCACCCTCTTACCTCTCCAAGGACAACAGCCCCTAGTAACACGCAAGAACATTTCCCGAACCTGCACACAGGAAAATCACTTGAACCCACAACGGCTAGACATGAACTCATCCACGTTGAGGGTAAAACATATGACTCAGTCGCACAAGCAAATTACCTGAAGCTTTAGAACCCTTGGCCACAAAATCATACCATGTTCCTATAGCCAGAAACACATACCATTTGGAAACAAAATGTCACTTTTATTCCTCACGTCCACAGGCTCAAATGGAGGACAACAGTGAGGAATGTATCCCCACATACATGTAGTAGTATGCAATCTCTTTGGAAAATAGAATTTAGCAGTTGTTCAAGCAAAGTGATAAAACACGAGAAATGTGCACATGGCGTGTAAAAATTGGTACCAAACACAATAATTATAACTCATCTCCCAAATCAGCCGGAATGACATGCAACGAAAAAAAACTCTGTTTAGAGATATTATTGTCGTGAAGAAAAAGACTGCACTTGCACCTGCAGCAAGAAAATGGTGAAGAATTAATATATTTAAATATCAAGCAGCAGCCTGCGAGGGTCCTCCACAACATCCTTGATGCGACGCAAAAAGAAAACTGCCTCTCTTCCATCGATCAATCTATGATCATATGTCAGTGCAATGTACATCATAGGCCTGGGCACGATGTTGCCATCAACAACCATTGGACGGGGCACTATAGAATGCATGCCTAGGATGGCCGACTGCATCAAACATAAATGTATAGTGAGCAATGGATCAAATGGCCAAGTCACGACACAAAAGACCAGAAATTGTTCAAGAAATGTACCTGAGGGGGGTTTATGATCGGTGTGCTCAAGAGGCTCCCATAAACCCCTCCATTTGAAATCGTGAATGAACCTCCAGCCATCTCATCAATTGATATTGTCCCATCATTTGCCTTCTTAGCCAGTGTGTTAATCTCTTTCTCTATCTCAGCAAAATTCATCTTGTCCGCATTGCGAATAACTGGAACCACAAGCCCCTAAGAAAAAAATGGAAAACGAAACTTCAACTTGAGCCTAAAGTGACTAAGCACTATAGATTATAACAGCTTCTCAGTCTGCCAGCAACATGGCTCAATTAGTGACTCAATATAATTAGAAGATATATTTAGACCTTCGATATATTCACTTGTAGGTTCACCTGTTAATGGATTCATTTAGAATCTAATCATCTTTGGTGTTCCTACCGTAAATTTCAAACTTTACCAGGTTTTCAAAAACATCCTTAACTGGCACGGAGAATGAACATGGTTAATGTGGCAACAGGTGCCAAACCTTCAGCATGAGAATGTTGAAAATGTTAGTTGATATCTCGTGGAGTGGCACGATGGAGGGAAATACTACCATTTATTTGATTTGTTGAAAAGACAAATACAATCAAATTATACAACAAAGGTCATGCATTTCTTCAAAAGTGAAACAGTTTTTACATAGACTAATTTTATTTACTCAAAATTTCTTACATTTCAGTCTACACACTCAAATTTTCTTGCACATATCATATATTGACACAGGAATCTATAAACAAATTTATCTCTCAATCACATTTCCTCTCTCGGGAATGAAACTTTGCTTTCTTCATGGTAATGTCTATCCAACGTCCTCTTGCATCCTCTTTCAAATATTTGTTCAGTCTCCTATGTAGTACTACCACATTTGAATTTTTGAGTTCCTGATCCACAGTCCTCCAATGCACGTGGCCCAATTCACTATGTAACTACTACTAACTGTCCATGTATTACTCCATATACTAAATTCATTGCTTTCAAAGTTGATCCTATGAATAGCTGCGAGGACCCCAATTTGTACAAAGCATCTAACTGTCCATGTACACATTTATTGCTTATAAAATTGATCCTACGTATAGTTGCATGGCCCCCAATTTGTACCAAGCACAGGGTGTCATAGAAAAGGAAGGTTGCCTGTTACAAAAGAAGAAACACAAGAGAAACAGAACCAAGAATGGGTTTGTAATACCCTGTCCACGTATAGGACTCGTGGGCTGTTTATATATAGACAAGGAGTACAAAACATGGACATTACAATTGCAGAAAATGGGCCATAACGATTTACAACTAAGCCCCTAAACCAAGGACAAGAATTAGGTCCAAAAAAAGGAAACAAAATCTGTACACAATCATTTGTGTATCCTAGATAGATCTGCTGATTGAAGATCTGTCAGCCCCCAATCAAGGGATTAGATAGCAGATCCATCAGCCCCCACTCAAGCGATGCTGATTGCAGACCCATCAGTCCCCAAATCAGGGGATCTGTATCTGCTGATTGCAGATCTGCCAGCTCCAAATCAAGGTGATGGGAATCCAAGAAGTGGAGAAACGGAGCCTAAGGCCCATTATTTATTTTGTTTGGCCCATTCGAAGTCCAATAGATGTATTTTCCTTTATTTTAGATTTAGGTCTGTTTTAAGTCTTTTTTCTTTGAATAAGGGGTATTTTGGTCATTTAGTGTTAAGGTTTCTTTTGGGGAGTCTCTATATATTGTCTTGTAACCCTCCTTTGGGAGGCAGTGAAGATATGATGAATGAAAATGAAAGAACAGCCGTCTGAGGCGTTTTCTCCCGAGATGGGATGGGAACCCGTGCGGGGCGTGAAGCCCTAGTTTCTTCTTCCCCATCCTCCCCTTCTTCTCTTGTTTGTCTCCTTCAGCCCCTGTCAACCCTCTCTTCCTTCTTCATTCGGTTTCCCCCTTGCTGTCCCGCATCATTGTCCCTTCCTGAATAGTATTACCTTTAATGAAGAGAATCTCCCTTTTGCCAATCTTATTACCCTTGCCTTGGCCTATGTTCTTTGCCGAAAGCTGTAGATTAGTAGCTCTTCTGGATTTCCTGAGAAATGTCCTGACAGAATCCTCTCTTCCTACATAAGAGATTCCCACCAATGCTCTGATGTGTCAAATTAGATCATCGGACCACTCATCCGAAGGATCAGAGTTAACAGGTAGAGATAAGCAGCAGCAGACTCGCCCTTGAAAATAGTAATCTCCTTCCCTGGGGAAGCTTTGCTAGATGGAGGAGAGCCATCCAACAAGTTAATACTTGGGGAGACTCTTCAGGAGCAGGACAAACTGCAAGTGGCGAGTGCGACAAAGCGATCACACAAGAGCTTTGTTCAACCTTGGGATTCCGGGGAGAGTAGTTGACTTTGTGACAGAGAAGAAGCCTCGCCCGGACCACCATAACCATGAGAGGTTGCAGCTCCATGAGTAGCACTGATGACGTGGGGGACCTGCGGATAAGGGACGCATTGAGAGGAGGAAGACGCGTCGGTTGAGGTGCCGAGACGTGCATTGTGTCTATATGAGACCGGTTAAAGGAACTAGACTGGGCGGTTTGAATTAAGTTAGGATCCGAACAAACAGCAGCCCGGTTCTGGATAATGGGTAAGTCATTGGATAGGATAATGGGTAAGTCGCCAGGTAAGGGCTCCACCTGCGACTGTTAATCTTCTCAACCCGTAATCGCCTCAACTGAAGAAACAGGGGAGATCGACCCTCCAGCTGCTCCGCCCATCTTTCTCTTGGAAACAGGAGAGTGCCAGCCTGCCGCAGACACCTTGAGAGCTGGGGGGTCCACTCGGAAAGTGAAGAATAATCTCTAGAAGGCAGAGAAGGATCTACAACAGAGAAAGGCCACTTCATAAGCGAGCAACATCTTCGGAGATGAAGTGACTCAGTTGAGCTCGAGAGCAGCAACCCAGAGATGAAGGCCGAGTAACCTATTGGAGCTAACTGAGTGGACTCAGAAGCTGACTGTTTGGGGAACTCGAAAGCTTTTGGATGAGCCTGGCTTTTGATGGATCTGAATTTTTTGTACTCGGCAACCACTTCAACCCATGTCCAATCTGTGGAGGAGGAACTGGACGAAGAAGCTGACTCAAGAACAATCCTCACCCAAAATCGACAGCCACCTAAAAGAATCATGAGCTTATCAGGGATGTGAATTTGATCGTCAACTTCAACTTGAAAAATGGGCGTACCACGATGGAGGTGAACGTATCAACATTCCAAACGTGGAGAGGAATTCCATAGAGATAGCACCAAAGTCTGCAGCCTTCTGGCACAGGGTTAGTCGCAGAGTTGAGGGACCAAGGGGAAATGATGAAGGAGATAGAATCCTGGATTGCAGAGCTGAGGCGGAACCCTTCCTCTTTCCACGACGGATTGGAAAAATGAACCAGAAAGGAGAGGTTCCCCAGCTCCCTGACCCACCAGTCCTCGCTTGAAGGCCATTTTGAGTGAAGAAGCTTCAGCAGAGCGGATTTGGCTTCGAGTGGAGTGAACACCTGTGGCTTCTCAAGGATCGAGAAGACCAAACAGTTATCTAGTTTGAGCCTACATTCCACTACTGAAGCAGACCACGGAATCACTATAGGAGAAGGGTGGATCTTGGTATGGAGAGGATGGAGAATAGGTGCAAGGGAAGAGGGGGCCAACGGAGGACGGGGAGATCGCTGAGATGGGGACAAGGCAGGACAAAGAGTGGGTGTTGAACTCAGCCGGCACTGGAAGCTCTTATGCCCAACCTCCCTGCAGCGGAAGCAACGGAGCTGATCCTGCATTCTTTGGCCCAGTGCCCACAAAGGAGGCACCTGATGCAATGATCCTTGTCCACCAACGGAGGGGAAGGGGAAGGAAGGACAGCCTTCTTCATAGGCTTCCGAGATACTACCTTCCATGCTCCTGCCTCTGCAGGTTCTCCCGAGCTCCCCATTCGGTCCCTCCAATCGACACAACTGTTGACCTGTCACCGTATCATATGCATTTAACTAGCCACCCAGCTAGTCTCTGCTCTTTCCAAGCAGCCATTATGCAAGCCATCTCCATTCTAATTCCAATGTCAAGCTCTCCAATGCTAACATACATTCTGTGATGAAAATGTCCGCAGCAAGCAGGGAAGTGGAAATGCCTGCACTAAAAGTTGATGGCAAATAATTGGCTTTTCCTCCCAAGTCTCAAATTTAATTAATCTACGTAACATCCCTCCGGTCAAAGAAAATCTCCAAAGTTTTAGCCCAAGTTATGGAAGGAAAAGACAGTTGTTCAATTTGCCCAGAAATATTCTTGAAATGGCCATAAGGAACCCATGGGGAATTCTACAAACTGGAAGTAAAATTGGCCAGCAATAAGCATGCTCAAGAAAGCATTAGAATCAGGACCAACAAGCACTACCATAGCACAAAGGAACCAAAAAAACATAAAGAAAAGGAAAAGTGCATGTGAGACCAGAATCTCAAAAGTTAGGACACGCAGGAAAATGCTTCCTAGAAACTCATTGGCAGTAACATAAACCCAGGAAATACAAGTTTATTTGGGTTCTACACATAAGAAAATGCTTCCTAGAAATTCAGGGGTAGTAATTTCAATGCCAGAAATACAAAAATTTATTTGATTTCAGCTAAATAATAATAACTCACCTTAAGAAAACTGCATGTTTTAGACAAGATTTAAAACAGATAGTAAAAATTATACTGGTGCATTTCACAATTACTTTATTTAAGAACATGTTTACATTTTTAAGTCTACCACCATTAGTTCATCTTGTCCTTTATTTCTATTTTATAAAAAATAGTTTATATATGTCATATAAAAATGGACTTTTTAATCTTAAGCACAATCCATATTGAGATGGATTAAAAATGTACCCAAGAAGATTCAATGTGACATGACCCTTCCCTAGATACCTGCACAGTATTTCATGGTTATATCAATTTGGAAAAAAAAACTGAAGGGTAAATTGGCCTTCTAAACTTATTTCCCCTTGTAGGGTGCTTGTACTATGCTACCCGTATCCTTTGAAGCGCAAGGAGTAACCATACTAGATCTGCACACAATGCCATTGCAAACTCAATATTTCTACTGACAAAAAGAGCAGATCATCATCATCATCGACATCAAAGCCTTATCCCATCTATTTGGAGTCGGCTACATGAATCATATCCCGTCATCTTAATCTGTCTAACACCAAACTTAAGGTAACACCTCTAATTTTATCACACCTCTTAGCTTGTGCTGAACTTGAGTGACAATGCACATGACCAAACCATTGTAGCCTATTCTCCTAAGCTTCATGTCAATAAGAGCTACACATCTAAACCTTTGCGTATATATTCATTCTTAATTTTATCTATTATAGTCTTACCACACATCCGCCTCAACAACCTCATATCAACAACACAATTTTTGCACATGATCCTTTCTCGCAGCCAAAAATCATATAAAACAGTAGGTCTCATAGCTGTCCTATAAAACTTACGTTTGAATTTTAAGGGACGGTTGATTGCAAACGATTGTAGATACACTTCTCCACTTCAGCCAACCTACCTTGAATATGTGAGTGGCATCTTCTTGGATCTCTCCATTATTTTAAATAAGAGATCCTAAATATTGAAAGTTGCAACATTTACGAATAATTTGACCCTCGATAGTAACTAAATCTACTTGATCAACCTTGTTGTAACTGAAATTACATTTCACATATTCTGACTTAGTTCAACTAACTATAAAGTCCTTAGATTCTAAAGCTGACCTCTATTGTTCTAATATATCAAGTAAAACAATATCATCTGCAAATAACATACACCAACGGATGTCACAATGCAATTGTTTAGTAACCTCATCCACAACTAAAATAAAGAGATAAGGACTTAATGATGACCCTTGATATAATACAATGGTAATAGAGAACTCAGACGTCTCTCTAGCAATAGTCCTCACACTGCTATAAACCCTCTCATACATATGTTTAATCACATGGATATATCTTTACATACTTCCTTCTTCTCTAAAGACCCCCCCACACCCACACAGAAGTTCGCCACAACCCAATCACAAAAAGAGTAGATATGTACCATTATACCCAAGAATTCCACTAGTTTTTATTCTGCTTATCAACCACTTAAGCATTATTAGTATATCATTCCTTGTCTTATGGTGCAATGACATTGATTTTGCACACTACTGCATGCATACATGAATTATTGCACAACGCCAACACCCCAGATTTAACCTACTCAATATTCTGCCTCCGCCACTTGAATGCACCTTTGAGCTTATTCATTGGCAGCATACCAGCAGCAACAATGCTATACACATACCTCATGACTGAACTACCATTTTATGTAAACAACCAGAAAGCACATGTCAAATAGAACGATACATGAGTGTTTAATGATAAATATTATAGGTCAAGTGCATTGACATGGAAAGATCAAGGTTCGCCGACTTGAAGAGTCGGCCTGACTAAGATCTCCCATGATCCGGTACGAGTCGGTCTGACTCAAACAGACTCGGCCGAGTCGCATGAAAAACTCGCACAGACTAGGCCGAGCCGCAAGGCCCAGATTCGCCATGATACGTTAGGAGTCACCACGATCCAATCCGGTATAGCAAACCATGGGAAAGATATGTTCTGTGGTGATATATGCATAAAATGGCATAACCTCAAGAAAAAAAAAGACACAGAGATGAATTTACTCCCTCTCTCTCTCTCTCTCTCTCTCTCTCTCTCTCTCTTGGAGGGGGGTTTTGTATTTGAGGTGGATGCTGCTACCGGCATAAAAACACATAATCCCAAAAGTATCTATAACAGTAAGCAGTGTATGTATGACAGCAAGCTTCGATCAAACCACTTCCTAAAAATGAAAAAAAACACCTAGCAGGTTAACAAGGTTTTCGCAAAGAAACAGAGAAAGAAAATTCTGAAACCATAAGGTGATGCACTGACAAACTGCCAATGAAATGATTGTCTGTGCTTCAGCTTCTACAAGCAGAAACCCATAACATGCAAGTTAATGACAACAATTTCCTTGTTTCTAGTAAGAACAACATTATACCATGCAGGAGCTCTTAGTTCATAGTAAATAGTGAACCTTCTACTATGTTCCCCAGGCTCTAACACATGGGATACCATAGAAACAAACCTTTGGAGTACCAACAGCAATGCTGATATCAATATATTCTCTGTATATGATGTCCTCCCCATCAATAACTGCATTAATGATTGGCTGGTTTTGGAGCCCACTGACAGCAGCCTAAAACAAAACAAGTCATGAGAAAAATTGGGTAATAACATCAGAAGAAAATTTAGCGCTAGTGGTCTTGCTGTGCATACTTTCACAAAGCCTGACATCAGACCCAACTTCACGCCATGCTTTTCAACAAAGGCATCCTTATAATCAGAGCGAAGTTTCATCAAGTTTGTCCTAGCATTGATTAATCCACCACAGCAAAAAATTAATCAGAAACCATGGCGACTCTTTATCTTTGTTAAGAAAATGACAGAAGCATGCTTATCTGCACATCTACAACATTTTTATATAATGATGTGAAGAGGGGGGTGGAAGACAAAAGAAGATAAGATGAATGAGTTTAAAGAAGACGAACAAGGACTGCATCTATGAAATTCCACAGTTACAGGAGAACAAAGAGGAAGAATGCCGAGTTTTTCATCACCTACATGTCAACTTCATTGAACGTGGTCAGCATTGCAAATGTGTTCTGAGAATCTTTCAAACGGGTAGCAACTCGTTTCCTAAGTCTGGTCATGGGAACCTGCAATAAAATCAGAGAAAGCCGAAGTTAGACATGCAAATAATTTCCAAAACCAAAGGAGATGCAGAGACAAGACACCTACACGCCTTTCTCTTTCTTTGGGAGGAAGCTGAGGTTCTGAAGCAGTGGCCCTAGGGGGTGGAGGAGCAGGTGCTTTAGGCCTCTCCTTTGCAGGAGGGGCTTCTGATACAGGCTTTGGTTTTTCTTCGCTCACTTTTTCAGCAGGAGGCTTGGGAAGATCTGTAGCTGATTTATCTTCTGATGGAGCAACGTGTGTTACACCAGCATCTGATTTTGAAATCACAGCAATTTTCATTCCTGGTGTGACAGTTTCGCCTTCTTTGGCTATGAACTATCAATAAACCCACGAACAGCAAAGTTTCAATTATAGATAGCCATAATCAAATCCTAGAATAATAGTCCATCATGTAGAAGCATACACCCCTATAAGAAAAATAGCAGAACAAGAAAAGACAGATACACATCAATTTAGATCGCAGGATCTTTCACCTTTTGGATAACTCCAGCCTCAGGGCTAACAACATCAATAGTCACCTGTGGGATAGGATACAGTTCGTGATTTTAGAGGATTGTAGAAAACAAATGCCCAAGCATATTGAAAATATTATAATGGTATTCTTGATCAAGTGATGAAGAGAGACCTTGTCTGTTTCTATTTGCGCAATTGCCTCATCCACTTCAACATGGTCACCGGGTCCTGTTTTCCACTCATTAGACGAGAAGTACATCAAAATAAGGAAGTACGGGCACACTTCAAATCAGAGAAACAGCATGTATGTGTGCGTACAATTCAAGTTAGGTGCTGTGTGTTTTTACATGTGCAAAAAGAAAAGTACATGAATGCAAAACAAACACAAAAGAAGAGTATTAACTGAGCTAGTAGAATGTCTTGGGAAATTGACACAAGCTAAACATAGGGATATAGGCACCCCAAAGTGTAGAGAGTAGAACATACTCTTCAAGAATGTCGCCAGTGTGCCATCAGTTATAGATTCACCCATGAAAGGGACAACAGCATCAACTAGGTCACCTTCCGTGAAAAGAATAAGGAAAAAAATAAGAAATGTGTCTAGATCTTATATATTATATACATAGACAATTAATTGACTTTTCCAACACATATTCAGACGAAAAATCTGTGCAGACCATTTTCCGATGCAAAAGACCTGCTCCACACATGGTGAATCGACCTGTTTTGGAATAGATCAACTTCCCTGCACATTGAATGGGATAAAATTAAAAGATGGGGGGTGGAGGGTGGGGGGAAGGGAACTAAAAGCACCCCAAGACCTATTTATAGTTTCTCTAATTCAATCCAGTATGTCTAGTTAGTCATAGTACTCGAGTTATTGAAAAGTATACAAAATCAATAAATCAAGCATGTTCTCTCCATTACTAACCTCATAATCTTTGTTCCAACGCAGCCATCTGAAACATATGGTGTTTGTCATCATTATGCAAAGAAACAAAAAAACAAAAAAAATATTTAAAAAGGTGCAGAATTTACCTTGTAAGAAATGATAACTGAAAGTTTGAATATGCCTAATGCTTCTCCCCAGACATAAAGCCTGCATAAAGAACAGGTAGGAGTTACCATAACAACGACCAACAAATTGACTAAATAAGGCCTTGAGTACATGATTCATTGTAATAATGTTTTAGTCATCATTAGAAAGAGTCTCTCTCTACAGCATAATACAAAAGGATATCATGTCTATCACCCTTTTTCAACAAGATAAAATGCAGACGTCAAAGGTAGACTGTCACTGACTTCAGGGAACTCCACTTTAAGCTTGAGTCTATTCAAAGTAGATTCTCCAAGCATGGGAGTGGTGACCAGTCTAGGATATGGCATGATATCAATTGAGGAAGATTACACGAGCAAGGTGGCTGGTGGACTGTGCTTCAAGAATACCAGTGATTTTAGCTAGGCACTTCTTGCTAAATGGTTGCAGAAGCATGGCACAGAGGAGAAGGGACCTTGACTGGAAGTCACATGGCAAAAATTCAATGTCAAGTGGGATGTTACGAAAGGACATACTATTTTTGAGATGATACAAAAGGGATCCAATGTCAATTGGATTTCTTCAGGAGAAATTTGGATGATGAGGAGCTCTCAAAATTCCTTGAACTCCTTAACCTCCTCACTGCTGTTCAGCTCTCAGCTGAAGAGAAAGACAAGGGGATTTCGCTGTGAATCCAGTGGTGACTTCTCAGTAGGATCTGCCACACTGATGCTGAACTTCAGCAATTGCACAGTTCTTTGGTCTAGGCATTCTTGGAGGAAAGAATGACCCACTAAGATAAGGATCTTCATGTGGAAACTGATTCAAAATTGGCTTTCTATGCTGGTTTGAGTCAAAAATTTAATACCACAAATCCATGCAAAATGCCTCTTCTGCAGCATGTTCCTGGAATCATCAGATTATCTTTTCTTGCAGTGTGGTATCATCACCGCTGGTTGGAGTGTTCTCTTCAATTACCTCGGGCTAAAATGTACTCACTCCCACTATCGGATCTGATCTGATCCCAAGTTGGCAAGGCCTTAGTTTCAAGCTTCAGCACCAACGAGGAGGATGTCTAGATTATGCTTTTGGGAGTAGTTCTACGGGCTACATAGAATGAAGAGCACCAGATGCTTCAAACAAGTAGCTGACCACCTTTCAACATCATTAATCACTTATCAAAAGGACTTGTGTACTGACCCATTGTTGTTGTCCTTATCGTACAATTGGAAGGCATTTCTCTTGTCAGGGGTTTTTGTTCCTTTGTGATCTTCTTTGGGCTGCATCTTTTGCCTGGCTACAATCTAGTAGCTTCAAACAGCCTCTTTGGGCAGTGCTATCTTGCTTGTATTCTTTTTTTATATATATTGACAATGGCCTTTTGGGTCACCTTTGGAAAATAAAAAACTGGTAAATATGAGATGAGATAAGTCAGGACCAGTCACCAATCCAATCTTGAGGAAGAGTTTATCCATTCCAGCAGATTAACAGGGAAAATATGGGCACGGGACTGGCTATAAGAGAGACAGAGCTAGTTTGTTCCTTACAAAACCACCTGCTTTGCCAATCCTGCCTGGTTCCAAAACAGGTTGCAGCATGGAAAATCAATCTCATGGGAAAGCACTCCCCTTACTTTCTTTCCATCATTCCCTTGTTCACACAAGCGAAAAGAAAATTGTGCCCAAAAAAAAAAAAACAATACCTCATATCTGGCAGTCGGGCAGCTCTCAGGCAGATCGGCCGCTACTCGCCCAACCCTAATCAGCACCTGCCCTATCACCTGCAAAGGCCAACACAAACACAAATGCAACACAAAACGTCAGCTCAAAACTGCAAAACTAGACTGAGGATGCAGCACTGATCCAGAAATCCCCAAAATTTTCCCACCTTCCTTCTCGCAGCCACCAACATCTTGAACCAGCGCTTCGCTAGCAGCCGCCGCTCCCACCCTCTTGCCGACAACTAAAATCCCCAATGCCCAATATCAGCAAAATTAGAACAAAAAAAGGAATTGAAAACAAACCCTAGAATCAAATAAGTCTTTTGTTGTGCACTGTAGCTTTGAATCCAGGATGGATTCGGATTGCCACAAAGACTTGAACGGCAGTGGTAGGAGTCAGACTTGGACTCCGATTGCCAGGAGGAGTTCGATTGAGACTCAGATTGGAGTCTTGGTCGAATTAGAGAGGCTCTTGGGGTTATCCCTTTATAAATATGTGTAACCCCCCCCAATGGGCGCTCACCACCGTGGTGTCAAGTGTGCGGGAGAGTGGCCAGGGAGAAAGGTGTAGGATTTTGTTCTTGGTAATAAAATTGGTTTCTCCAATCATGTCTACTCTCTGTCGTGTATTTCTTCGTCTCCAAGTGTCCTAGATTTCAACATCATGGTATCAGAGCTAGGGGGACGAAGCGCACAAGGAGACTCACAAAGTTTGCAGGCGACGGCGGCAGCACTCCAGCACGGTGGTGGTGGTGTTGTGGTTGGGTGCTGCGGTGGGCGGCATTCAAAGTCTAGACACCGCGGCGACCTAGGCGACAACAGCGGCAGCACTTTGGCAACATAGAGGTGCAACCGCAGCGGCAAGCTGACGGTGTGGGGCTGCGGCGGGTGGCACCAACATCCTGAGCGATAGGGACGTGCTCTGCCAGAGCTACTACCGTGATGGAGGAGCTGCAACAAGGCGGCAGCAGCACGGACAAGGAGGTGCTTAGCGGGGCATCGCTCCTAGTGCTGCTGCAGCGGAGAAGGTTGGCAGCCGGCCAACGGCAGCGATAGCAGCAACTGGAGTAGGCGACGACGTGAGGCCAGAGCCATGCGGCGGCCAGTGGTGGTGCTGGTCGACGAACCCCCTTTTTTCTTGGAACCGGAAGAAGAGGAAGGAGAGAGAGAAGGTGGGGCGAGGCCGGAGGCCGTATGGAGCTGCCGACGGTAGAGGATAGCACTGGCAGAGAACAGGAGGACGGTGGGCTTGAGGTCGGCGTGGTGTTGGCGTCGGTGGAAGGACATGTGTTCCCTTCTGCCCATTTCTTGGAATGCATGGTTGAGGAATAAGAAAGGGGGAAGAGGAAGAGAGAAAGTAGTGGAGCCCACCAGGTATTAAAGAGAAAAGAAAAGGACAAAAACTCATTTTCCTCTCTTTATGGTGCATATAGGAAAGTAGGAAGAGGAGAGAGGAAAAAAAAAAAAGGTAAGCGGGACCTCTAGGACTATAAACTGGTAGGATACGGAAACGAAAAAGGTGTTTCTATTTTTCGATCCCGATAACAAAACCACATCCATTTCTGATTCCAATAAGATTGAAAAGTGCACCTTCCGTTTCCGGTTTGTTTTCGATTCCGATATTGGAAACGAATATTGTTTCCGATAATTACCGAAGATTGCTAATTTCTTGATTTATTTGTTTACAACATATAGAATGAGGCCTAAAACATAACTAATAGGCCCAAATGCATTAGTTAATGATCAATATGATTAAAAACAATGAGCATAACTCCATATCCATAAATTTACATTTAAAAATATCAATTGACCTCCCTAATGAGATGGTTGTTTGATTTTTAGAAATGGAAAAGAGTCACTATCAATCCACTCATCTCTTATAGTGACGGTCAAACTATTTGTATATTACATCTGCCACACAATATTATTGACGAAAGAATTTTACATTTATGACTTTGAACCACTACAGTATCAAGACAATAACTCTGTATCGCAGTTTAAGAAGTTGCTGTACCTTCCAGATTCCAAATTAAATCTACCTAGACTTCCTTGTGTGACAAATGCCACCTTTAAATTCTCACTGGCTCTGCAAAAGAAGAGTAGCAATGCGATAGAACAAATAATCAGTTGGTGAATAAAAAGGACAACAAAATAATTTGCAGGGCCTTGAAAGATACCAACAAGAGGCTGCAGAAATTCCATTTGCTTGGTGGAGACGGTGGGTAGGTGTTGGTTCACGTTCCAAGCACTTCTACGCACATAAAATAAGAGTGAGCATCAAACACAGAGAAATCCCGTCAAACAAAAAGCTAGAATGGTTTGAATTGTATACTTTCAGCTTAAAGTACGTGATTACACATAAAATTTCAAGAGAACTACCCCTGATAATCTTCAGAGATGCATAAAAAATAAAATATCAGCTCGTGCCTTTTACAGAAACATGCATCAAAGAAGGAAATACCAATCCGTCCCGATCTCACCTCTCGGCTTATGAGAGTGAGCATCAAACACAGAGAAATCCCGCCAAACAAAAAGCCATAATGGTTTGAACTGTATACTTTCAGCTTCAAGAACGTGATTACTCATAAAATTTCAAGAGAATTACCCCTGATAATCTTCAAAAATGCGTCAAAAAGAGAATTTCAGCTCGTGCCTTTCACAGAAACATGCGTCAAAGAAGGAAATACCTATCCGTCGCGATCTCACCTCCCGGCTTATATGTTTGATGTACTAAACGAGGACCGCCAGGATCACCCAGAGCAAAACCAGCGTCAGATTACTGCACGTCGAGAAATTCGAAATCTGCAGCAAACACAGGACGAACAAAACGCAAATATCAACCAAAAAATAGGGAAAAAAAAAGAAAGCAAAATTAGCAGATTTTCATGGGACATGGGAGGATCGGTACCCGCTTGAAGATGGAGCGGCGGTACTTGCCAGAGCAGATGCAGACGGAGCACTAGCAGTGGATCCTCCGGCCAGAGGGCGGCGAGGGCTGACAATAGACAGATGGGTGTTCGATCTGGCGGCGGGCTGCCCAGCCAACAGGAGCCGTGGCTGTCTGCGGATGGGTGGGTTGGGGACGGCCGGATGGGATGGTGTAGTGGAGATGGAGAGGGTGGGAAGGGAGACGCAGGGGAGATGGAGGCGGGGTTGAGGGCGGTTTAGTTGGGTTTAGGGTTCCCACTTCCCATTACACAAAAGTCTGCCCAACCGTTAGATCAAATTGGATCCAAAGGCTAACATTTATTGTTAATAGTTAACTCAATAATAATCTGACTCGGAAATCGGAAAATAGATACGGAAATAGGTGTCTTCGTTTTCTTTTTGTTATAGTTTATCAAAAATATTAGTTTTCAATAATTATCGGACAAATATTTTTTATCAAAAAGAATCATTTTTAGAAATGGGTCAAAAAATCGGATTGAGAAAACATAATAGAAAAAAAAAGGTGGTTTCCTTTAAGTGGATTTTTTTCTTTTTATTTTAAATTAAGTGGATCGATTTAGTAGATCCGAGTTTGGGTCGTTTTTGGGTTCACGTGAAGGATTTGAGTGGTACTTTGGTGGATCCATATTAGTGGTGGATCATGTCTATATCCGTTAACATGGCAGAAGCTCGCCAGATGCGACGATCGGATGGTTGGGGGAGGTTCGACTTGATTGGAGGCGATCAGTGACAAAATTTTGTGACCCAGGAGTCCATCCCTAGGTTTTTGACAATTCGGATTCGTTGGATGGTGTGGATCGGATGAATTCTATTGTTTTTCAATGATTTATGTAGGTTGATCCGATGGTCGATGAAGATCGAGGCAATCAGTGGTGATGGCACTTGATCGAGAAGCGTCAATGGTGGACAAGGAGGTCATGAATCAGAAGGTGGCAGAAGGGTTACTAGCTTCTCTGTAGAACCCTTTAACGGCTACAACAACTTTATTATGTGACAGCAACGCATGAAGAACATTCTGACGTGAGAGGGACTGATGAATACTCTCAACAAGAAGTCTCAGAAGCCAAAGAAATTAACGGCCAAGGTGTGATAGGATATACGGGACATGATGAAGAGTACGATACAACTATTCATGTCGGACAACACGCTTCATTAGGTGATCGGCTTGGATGATCCGGCGGAAGTATGAGACAAGTTGGAAAGCATGTACAAGTCCAAGTTGCTGACGAACATGCTATTTCTCAAGAAGAAGTTATATGGCTTGACAATGACAAAGGGAGCACTACTGGAGGACCATATGAATGAGTTTAATAGGATGTTGACGGAGGTGCTTGTCATGAACGTAAAGATTGATGGATATAGGTGTTAGTATTAGATGGTCTCAAAGCCAATCCGATACTATGTATTGATTCAGATTATTAATAAATGACAATAATTCATTGTGTGCAATTATTCGATCTATGTTTATCGTATCACGATGAAGTCCATGAACATGTGCAACAGTCTTCGGATTATGATGAGATCATAATTACAGGACCGAAGACTTATAAACACATGTTCTTAATTGTTCCTAGTCATATGATGTTTGAGATAGGACATCGAACATCCGGATAGACTAGTATATGTTACTTCAGCTCATATGATGAGGGTGACTGATCCTATAAGTCACTTGTGTGGAGACACTATGCTGGACCTATAGGTGCTCATTGGAGAATGAGTTCATTGAACTGATCCGACTATGAATCGTTGGATGGTAAACACCTCACTGTTAACTAGCTCGATTCTTTTGTCACGGTTGCGTGGATGATCCTTGGACCTGAGACGCTAAAGATATCTTGTTGGTAGGTTTCTGAACTTTGACCTTGACTAACGAATCCCTGACCATAGGTTATCAATAAGTCAAGCGATCGGGTTCAGGGAAATGCCCTCGAAGGTAATTGTGTGTTCAATACGGGATCATCCGCTCTCGGTAGTTTGAGAGAGAATGTTACGAGAATGATGCGCTTAAAGTCCTTGGCCAGGGCGGACTCTGTATTCGATAAGGAGTTATCGGATTCAGATTAGCGGTATCTGATTCAAGTGAATCGACCGAATAGGGTTTAACAATAAATCATATCCTAGGTCGATTCAGAAACATTGCACGGATGAAGGATTATATCCGCGCGCTAACCGATGACAGAAAGGTTCCAATAGATGGTTGCGATAACCCTAGTGCCATCTAGAATCACGTGATATTGCTTGGCATCCAACGTAATCGGAAGTCCGTCCGAATTTATTATAGGACAATAAATTCGGCTGGTTAATTGAATATAAGGATATTAATTAATTCAGTGGGTCAGTAAAAGGTTACTGGGCTTAATGGGTTATTAACTGGACTGGTATTTGAGCCTAGAGGGTCACACACAAATGGTTTTCAAGTCGATGGATAATCCGACAGGATTTCGGATAAGTATGGGTTTTTATGAAAAACTGCAAACAGACTTATTATAAAAGAACGGATACTACGTCGGGGGCCAGCAACCTTAACCTAGCCGTCGTTCTTTCTCTCTCTCTCCTCTCTACTGGGCGGCAACACGAGGCGGCCATCTGGAGGCTCCGCTTCGATTCCCGACTGCTCCGCCTTCCGTTCGACGGGAGATTTTGAATCCGCATGTCATGGCGGATTATGCGCAGCTAGACGGGATCCACGAACGCTGCATCGAGCGAGGAGGCGAGGACGATCCATCGCGATGAGAACTGCGTGGATACCGCTAGAGGCCGAGCATATGCGCGACTTGCAGCATCACTCCGACGGAACCGGAAAACGAACGCGGATTCGAATCCGTGCAAGGTAAATCCGATTTACTTCGGTCTTGCTTTGTTGATCGAAACGGGATGGATCTGATCCCGAAATCAAATTTATTCCGCTGCATTTTCGGTCGGATCCCGACACAGCGAACCCAACAGTGGTATCAGAGCCAGGTTCCACTGTGTTTTCACCGTTTCGATTTATCAGATTATCAATTTTATTAAATATTCCATACTTGTTATTAAATTTAATAACACATGTATTGTGTTCATAAGATAAACACGATCTGTGATTTTTGCAGTAAAATGAATTTTTATTTTTGGTGAGGTTCATGTTCTTCGTCTGACGAAGAAAGGACTCAGATTGGCATGATTTTGGGCAACCCCAAAGGTTGGGTAATCGATTGCCGATGCCATGGGTGTCACCCTATGAATCGCAGGGGATGTGCAACCCCTCACCCGCAGGAGATGGTCTCCTTCATCCTCCTAAACTTTGCAGTTGATCGGCCATGGAGATGGTGTGCTCGAGATGCACAAATCGTTTACAAAAAAAAGGGGGATTTTGTGGGGCTACCGCCGGAACCAGGGGTCACCGGCACCGTCGTCGGTGCCCCTGGCTGCCGCACTTACCCCGCAGGGCAAGGGCCCTGCCGGCCTGCACCTGCAGGGCAGGGTGCCCGCGGCGGAGGGCCGCCCCTTCCTACCTGCGGCGCAGCTAGGCAAACCCTAGCTGCGTCGGGTGGGGGGGGGGGGCAGACCCGGCCCGCTGGTCCGGGCCTTGGTGCCCGAACCAGTCGAGTGCCTGGCCCGGACCCGGCTCGCCCCAGAGAGCGGGTCTGGGTCCGAGCCAGGCGCTGGCTGGGTTTGGCCCAAGGGGCCGGCCAGCCCTGGCCCGTTTGACCCGTTGACCAGGGCCCATTCCCTTCTGTTTTTCCCTATTATACATATTCACTAGCTTTTATATTACATAATTTTATTTAAATTTAAAATTGGATTTTAAAATTGATAAAATTCTATTTTATACTTATTAATAACCAGTAAAAGGGAATTGTATAAATAAGGGAAAGTTTTTTAACAAGTTGTTGTTAATGATATTATCAATCTAATTGTTAGATTTGATAATATAGAATATTATATTTAATTGATTGAATTAAATATTTAATTTGATGACTCGCATGGAAAAGTGTAAAATTGTTAATTTGACTTTTATGAACATATGATGTGATTTAATGCTTGTTTAAATTCGATTTAAGTTAAGCATGCATAAATTGATTTTTGAAATTCTAAATTCACCAAAATTTTGTTTGGTCGCTGGTTTTATGAAACCTAAAATTAGCTATTTTCGAAAATTTTAGTTTAGCCATTTGATGTGCATTTCATGTGTGGTTTGTTTAAATAAAACACATGGTGGTCATGGACGAGCATTAATTGTGGATGTGGAATGTGATTGTGTGGTTTATTGTTTATTAATAAATAGAGGTCTGCAAACCTCTCCCTCTCATATTCCAATGTATTTCTACCTCCCTCCTTGATGTAATCGCCATAAGACTTCCTCTTTTTATAAATTATCTTGTAATTGCGAATTATTAAGTAATTTGATCGAGGCGGCTGCGCGCGGAGCGAGGATGATCCACAACTGCAACCAGATGAAGATGAAGGAGTTCATCAAATCATGAGTTTGCAGACTCATGATATAAACTGTTATGTTGTGTGTATGTGCGTGTTTGACTGTATGGCTCAAGTCAAATCGCAGTGCCGTTCATGACCACACTAATGACATGTATGTGATGCGTGTGTTTTTATTTTGATTGTGAATCAAATTAGCTAGGTTATTAGTATTTATAATATATTCGATATATTTAATACTATCACCTAGGATGAGACTAAACTAAATAAATAAAACCTTCGTAACAAACTCTAAGCCGTAGCGCGAGTCATTGAGAATGCACCGCATGGCTTTCCATCAATATGATTGATAAAATTTAATTCAGTGATGGTAGATACTATGTGTTTACCCGAGGTTTGCCATTGTCTGTTGAGAGGACTGTTGATCATAGCATTAGATGTCTTTGGATAAGAGTAGAGGAACGATATAGTCATCCACGTGTTTACCCAGGAACTATATTTCTACTCTACTTTATCACGTATTGATGGTAATGCTTAGACCGGGGATAATAGTCTACTGTGTTTATCCGGGACCATTAATAACCTGGGAGCCGAAATATGATCGAATATTGCAAGGAGTTGCAATTATCATGGATGATTGCTCTAAGATAGCGGTATGATACTACGTGTTTACCCGAGATCATACTGTAATGCTTGGAGATTCTGATCCCCACTAGGAGACAGTTGGCGTCTCCCGTTCTGTATATCTGAAGGTTATACAGTCCGTCGAAAATTAGTGGGAGTAAAACTAGATAATAAAAGACCATATCTTGTTTTAGTTAATCTGAATATCTGCTAATTATCATTTGATTATCTCATGTAGACTAGAATGTCGCACCATAACCCGTTGCGAGGCATACTCGATGCCAACCGTTTGACAGGCACCAATTACTCAGACTGGCTCAAGAACCTGAAGATTGTCCTCAGGTCTGAGAAGATTGCCTACGTTTTGGATAATGAACCTCCTTCTGAACCAGCATTAGATGCCCCAGAGGAGGAAATAATAGCGTATGAAAAATAAAAGGAAGATTCCACCATGGCCCAATGCTACATGTTAGCCTCTATGAGTAATGAGTTGCAGAGGCAACATGAAGAGATAGATGCTAGACCCATCATGCTCCATTTGAAGGAGCTATTTGGTGAGCAGAGCAGAATCGAACGATATAAGATATCGAAAAATCTGTTCAAGAGTGAGATGGCAGAAGGAACTTCAGTACATAATCACGTGCTGAAGATGATTGAATGGGTGGAGAGGCTGGATGCTCTTGGGATTACACCTCCCAAGGAGATACACACAGACCTCGTGTTATCTTCACTTCCACAATCATATACTCAGTTCATCGTTAATTTTAACATGAACAAGATCCATGCCACCTTAGCTAAACTACTGAACATGTTAAAGACTGCTGAAGGAAACCTTGTGAAGGATAAACCCCAAGTCCTCATGGTTGGTAAGACCAACAGAAAAAGACTTGCAGTCCAAACTTTTCGAAAGAATAAGAACAAGGTTCAGATAAAGGCAAAGGTTGTCAAGAAAGACAAAGGTAAAAGTGCTGAGAAAGGTAATTGCTTCTACTGTCACCAAAAGGGCCACTGGAAGAGGAATTGCAAAGAATACCTCAAGGACAAGGCTCAAGAAACTGTGAAGCAGTAGGACGCTTCATGTATATATATGATAGATGTAAACTTGTCAATAAGAGATTGTACATCACGGGTATTAGATACTGGATGTGTATCTCATATCTGCAATTTTGTGCAGGCACTGACCAGAAGACGTAAGGTGAGAACCGGCGAGGTGGAGTTGAGGCTAGGTAACGGCGCAAGGGTTGCAGCAATCGCTGTGGGGACAGTGAAACTCAAACTACCATCCGGACATACATTTTCATTAGATGAATGTTATTATGTACCTAGCATAATAAGGAACATCTTTTCTATTTCATGTTTAGATAGAATTGGATACAATTTAAATTTTGGGAACAATAGTTGTTCAATTTATTTTGGAAATAAATTAATGGCTTCTGCTATATTATCCAATGGTTTGTATCTATTAAATATGTCTCATAAAAATTTACATATCGGTTCTTCAATTAAAAGAAGTAAGTATGAAATGAACAAAGCCTACTTGTGGCATTGTAGGCTTGGACACATTGGTGAAAACAAACTCCAAATGATACATAAAGATAGATATTTATATCCACTTGATTATGAATCATATGTAACATGTGAGTCATATTTAATGGGTAAAATGGCTAAGGCTCCATTTAGTGGAACTGGAGAACGAGCCAAAGATATATTAGAACTCATTACATTCAGATGTATGTGGTCCTATGTCAACCCAAGCCATTGGTGGTTTCTCATATTTCATTACGTTCATTGATGATTACTCAAGGTTTAAATATATATACTTATTGAAGTATAAATCTGAAACCTTTGAGAAATTCAGAGAATTTAAGAATGAAATCGAGAAACAAACTGGAAAAAGTATAAAAACCATCCGATCCGATCGGGGTGGTGAATACTTTAGTACATAGTTCATTAAATACTTAAAGGATAATGGTATCCTTTCTCAGCTTACACCTCTTTATACACTTCAGATGAATTGTGTATCAGAAAGGAGAAATCGCACATTGATGGAAATGGTGCGATCTATGATGAGCATGTCTAAATTACCAGTGTCCTTATGGGGATATGCACTTAGCTCGGCTATGTATATCCTGAACAAGGTACCTAACAAGTCTGTTGAAACCACTCCATATGAGATATGGAATGGAAGGAAACCAAACCTTAAACATGTTAAAGTCTGGGGATGTCTTGCTCATATTAAAAGACATGACACAGATAAGCTGGAATCTAGAACTGACAAATGCATATTTGTGGGATATCCAAAGGAAACTTATGAATATTACTTTTATCATCCTGGCGAACAAAAGGTGTTTGTGGCCATGAGAGCTTTCTTTCTGGAAGAAGATTATATTCTCCAGAAGGACAGTGGGAGTAAAGTAACTCTGGAAGAAATTTCAGACCCACAAACTGGTTCATCAGATGAACCGTCAGTTTCTGAACCTGTTCAAAATGATACACAGGAATCTCGTAGGTCTGAAAGAGTACCTAAACCACCAGAAAGATATGTGGGACATATTAATTTGGATGGTTCAAGGATACCCTATAATGAGGATGATGATCCTAAGACTTACCAGGAGACCAATGAAAGTCCAGAGACCGAGAAATGACGGGAGTTCTCCTAATTTTTAAGAAGGTGTCCCTTCACAAATTTTTCTTTGAAAAAAAAAACCTTGTTTTTATTTTAAAAATGTTTGGACTCAAGTGTCTATGTCATCGCAGGATTCTTCCCTTATCTCGAAATAAGTGGGTGGGGGAGGCGGAAAAGGAGATAAGCATATAACAAGAAGCATAATTTACATTAGAGAAGCAAACATCACTAAAGAAAGGTTAAAATCTCAATCAGCACATGACAAGAAGAATAACAACGAGATACAAAAGTAATGATCTAGAGATGAAAAGATCAAACACCATGAGAGCATATCCCCGGCTCCAACTAATAATTCGAATGAATGGGGACAGCACCACAGTGGGCTCGGATCTATTGGAGGAGTCAACACCCGAGAGAGTCCAAAGACATCAAAGAAATGGACGTTAGTTAGATTTCTCTCAAGAACGTTCACTTCTACTGCATGCCACTACTGCGCCAATTGTTAAGCTGACAATTGAATTGATTGTGTCTAGAAGTATCTCAAACAAGGGATGATGGTTAAGTTGTCATATGTTAAAGTTGAGTAATACTTATTGCATTGACACCCAGTGCCGCACCGGGGGTTAGTATAGAGGGTTAAAAAATTAATTTTAAATTTTTTTTAGATAGGCCTTGAGGTGCATTACATGTCAGTATAAGCCGATCTCCGATGAGACGATCCGAAAAATCTAAAAAATAAAAAATTATTATTAAGTTTGACCCATTAAAAATATTATTTTATTTTTTATTAAGACTCAATTTTTTATTTTTCAAATTTCTTAAGTTGTCCGATCTAAAATTAACCTATACGAACGAACATATAGGAGCACCTCGGAACCCACTTAAAAATTAATTTTTTTTACACCTACAGCACTAAGCGTTAGTATAGCAGGTGTTACTCATTAGAGTTTGCAACAAGGGCTTCCTGTGGTTGGATCAGAACCCCGAGATATTTGTTTTAATTGCTCGTAATTTCTTCAGCACCTGCAGGTTGGCGTATGCATAAAGACCGGCGGATGACCCCAAAGCTTGGTAACCTATTTCCATCAAATTGTCCTAGAATTATCCGTGCATTTCCGCATGTACGTCATATCAAACAAATGTACAGTAGAACATGACAGGAGAGAAACCGACAAGAAGGAGATACAGGGGGGTACACCTCCAACCACTGGGGTACGGAGGTTTACGAATAGCACGGCTATTATCCCATGAGTACGTACACGGCCAAAGGACTATTTTTTTTTTAATGCAGTCCAGTGGCCAAGTATATATAATTATTTACAAGCGATCGAAGTTTTAATTCAGAATTCGAGATTTTTTTTTAAGATTTAAAATAATTTCGGTTAAGTCGATGGGTTCACCTAATTAAGCGACAATTTTAAATCCGTTTAATTTCTGAAGAAATAATCTCATAAATCAAGAGATAAAGATCCCGACAGCATCAAAGTTGCATGATTGAGAAGTTTTTAAGTTTCAACTAGATTCGAACTTAAGACCTCCCTATTTAAAGAAAGATGATGAACCAACTGCCCTAGGCAACTAGTTCGGCCAAAAACTTGATTACAGGGGTACAAACACAGACCAGTAGATAAAGAAACATAACCACACGTTCCTTCGGGTAGCCACCAAGGAGCCTGAGGTCACTCACAGGCTCACAGCCAAAAGCTGATCGGCGCGGAGAAGCCGACGACGATCACTGGGAAGAAGCTGTTGATGCCATAAGAGCAGCCAAGGCAAGGTAGATACTCGGGGACGTACACCGCTGGACAATGTACGGAATAAGTTTAGATCATGAGCATCTCTAAAATCTTTAAGTTCACTTTGGTTGTATAATTACTTATATTAGAAGAAGATTTTAAAGATTTTTAAAATCAGAGCAAAAAGTATTTTAATTTGTTGATATTTTATTTAAAATAAAAGAAATTACATAGTACCATTCTAAGTGATTTGATAAGGAGTAGAATAAAAAGTAAAAATATTCGTGTAGTCTTTACAATTTCAGGCGCACGTTGTTCTCAATTTGGGAATTATGAAAATTGTTGGTATTAGTAATTCCGACAATCAAACCGAGTTCAGGCACTTATAACAGCTGTTCTCAGTCTAATTCGGCTAACAAAGTGAGACTAAGATCCGGAACTGGATCAGCAGTGTGTCAACTAAATCCCTGTGAGACGTCAATAACACCACAACCACACAGAAACAACGAGGAAGAAAGCACAAAGAAGACGAAGGGGGAGGAGGAAAATAAAGCCGCAGCACCTAAAATCTCCTAACCCAAGAGGGCGCCGGAGTATCCCGCAGGGGAAGAAAAAATAGCAAGTCGCCAAAACAAGGAGATATGTAGAGGAAGGGATGTGCGGTGGCAGAGGCGAGAAGGAGAAACGGAGGAGGGCAGACGGGGAAAGAGGACAAGCGGAGGCAAGGTTAGAGACGGGTAAGAGGAGGGGGATAGACAAGGAAAATCCAGGGGAGAAGCTGCGACTTAATCAACAAAAAATAGGTATTTTTTTACTGTTCATTAATATTTGACTTTTTTTTATTATTATTTAATCGAAGATCACTTTATACGGACATGTAAGACACTTTTCAATTTTTTTTTTCATTTATCCATTATACTGAGGAACAGTGTAAATTGCACCCTCGCCGCAGTAAGTATTACTCTAATAAAAGTACAATATACTACACTGATTGTGAAAGGTATATTGAGTAGATGGAAGAGTTCACAATATCTCAAAAAAGTATTAAAGTATTTATAAAAATGCCGGACAGCTTTTGACAAGAATGATATATTAGCATTTTTTTTAATTAATTCTATGAGAGATTGCAAGCGAAGACCCTTTTCTTCGGCATCATTATGTATGCACACCAGCTTCACGCTTAATTTCTTGCCCCAGCGAAGTTCAGCTTGATACAATCCATTAGAGGCAGCACCATACCTTAGCAGTAACACAGGAAACCCCATCTTCTAGAAGCCTCTAGTTCCATCTCTCCCTTAGCTTCCTCTCTGCAAACTTGCTCAGATAAAAGCCTCAAGTGAAGTATATACATGGTCAAGTGTATAAAGGCTAGGACAACCTTGGAACACCCATCTGTCTCAATGCATCCATGTAACTTTGAACTTTCCCCCACTAGATGATCTGCCACTGCTCTTCAAACCTCGTTGGTTTTATGTACGACAAAAGCATACAATGAACACTTTCCTCTCCATAAGGTGGCAAGAACTGCCATTTGGCCAAACCGGTCCTAGAATCGGAACCCAAACTAAGACCAGTTCAGTTCTAAAATCTGTTTTTTAATTTAACTCCACCTTATTTTCAGAATTAGGGAAGAATAAAGTCTTGTATCCTTAGAATAAGGCTAATTTTGATTTTGTTGGAGAAATTAATAATTCTACATCAAAATTTCTCATACCCAGAATTAGGTGAATAAGTAATCCCACCTTACACCTAAGAATTTGTTATTGTGTTTTATTCCGGAATAAACAATCCAGAATTATTAATCCCATCCTACCACATTCCGTTATAGAAGTGGTGCAGAGTTCTACTTACTGCAATGGTTCAAGCGCTGCTATTCAATTACTGTAATCATATGGTAATGCAGTTGTCCATTACTTTTTTTTTTGCTTTTCAAGAAAAAAATGCCAAGCTGAGAAATCACCCATACTGACTGTGCGATCATCGATCAGATGGTCAAAAAAATCCAAAAAAAAGACAGAAAAAGACAGCATGAAGTGTGATCTGATGGCTTAGATCACACTCTGACAATCTTTGGGCGTGCATTTGGCACTGCCATCTGATCTCAGTGATCAGAGGGCAACCTAAGACATTGCAATCCAGTACAGGCATTACAACGTTTGAGTACCTGGCTACCTCTAGACTACACGAGAGCTTTCTGATATCTACCAAAATTGAGGTTAAAAGATCCCATTTCTTCTTCCTCACCCACCTGAACGGCTGTGGGAGAAAAAAAAAAGGTCAAACCAAAGTGATCCTCCCTACGGTCCAAACATTGTTTCGCGTCACTCACTTCTCCATTCTAGGAATCAGCATACCTGTGGCAGCTTTTGCCAAACCCTGTCTGCACCGTCGAAACCCTGCCCCACTTCCATCCCTTGGATAAATATAGACAGATGACAGAATTTTGCACGTCTCATATGCCTCGAACTCGATCTCAATTTTAGTTCCTACAACACTCTGTGATGTCACCACCTGCCCACTGCCGAGCAAATAACTTGGACTTTCCCGAGTCTTGCTTTTGTCGCAGAAAGGCAAAGGGGATACATTTCCGTCCAAGGCTGCATAACAAAATGGTTCAAACGAATCCTACAAGTTCTCCCCAAACCTAAGGTCATAAAATATGCAACTCCTATTATAAAAAAATAAGATTACATTACAAGAAAAGGATAATAATCTGTATTCCCCCAACTCTATCATAGTCTCCTAGGTAATCTCATATAATTTATATGATGTGCACCCTCATGTTTAGTGATGTTACTTGGTTATATTTCCTAGTTTTAATAATGTCAGAACCAAAGGATTAATAATATAATTAAGGTCTAAATATTTATTTTTGAAAGATATTGAGAACAGGGAAGAATTATATGTATATATATGTACTTATTTTAGACATGTAAACCAAGATAAATAAGGTCAGGTTATAAGATTTTTCCACTCACCTCATCCAAGTTCAAGTTAACAAGCGGCTAATGATGGTATGGCTACAAATGACAGACTATGGGGTTATAAGCCTGCACGTGACAATACAAAGAATATAAGGATATTAATAGTGTATGCTAAATTTTGCAAATACACGTTACTAATTCCCAAAGAAGCCACCCACTTGTCCTTGGTTCGGACAATCACCATGTGCACTGGGAAGCAAATTGCTGCATCAACAATTTTAAGAGATTACTCGCAAAGTCAAGATTCATCAAGGTTACCAACTAAGATTATATATTGTAGGATGTAATCTTCAAAGCTAAAAAAGGAAACGCACATGCCAAGGCACCCGTTTAAGTGGGCAGCACCCTCTTACCTCTCCAAGGACAACAACCCCCTGAAACACACAAGAACATTTCCCGAACCTGCACACAAGAAAATTACTTGAACCCACAACGGCTAGACATGAACTCATCCACGTTGAGGGTAAAACATGACTCAGTCGCACAGGCAAATTACCTCAAGCTTTAGAACCCTTGGCCGCAAAATCATACCATGTTCCTACAGCAAGAAATACATACCATTTGGAAACAAAATGTCACTTTTATTCCTCACGTCCACAGGCTCAAATGGAGGACAACAGTGAGGAATGTATCCCCACATGTGTACACAAATAGTAGCATGCAATCTCTTTGGAAAATAGAATTTAGCAGTTGTTGAAGCAAAATGGTAAAACAAGAGAAATGTGCACATGGCATGTAAAAATTGGTACCAAACACAGTAATTATAACTCGTCTCCCAAATCAGCCGGAATGACATGCAACTAAAAAAAACTGTGTTTAGAGACATTATTGTTGTGAAGAAAAAGCCCGCACTTGCACCTGCAGCAAGAAAATGGTGAAGAACTGAGATATTTAAATATCAAGCAGCAGCCTGC